>OU466859.2:43619392-44869392 GCA_911865555.2 Thlaspi arvense | reverse complement strand
ATCTATATTTTTATAAATTTATTATTTATTTGTTTGAAAGTAAATTTCAAAATTCTACTAGGGGTGTGTAATTCGAGAAGAGAGTGGAGCTGTGCTTTCGAGTTTCTTCCTATGAGGGAAAAGGCGACGAGTCGCTCTGGGGCGGAAGCCGGTTCAAGTCCTACAAGCGTGGGAGAGGATTTGTCTGAGTCTGCAAACACTACACAAAGGGTCAATTGGCCCCTCGGAAATACCGAAAGGGGTTTTCCTCCAGAAAGTTCTCCGACGTCTAAGTCAAACAACGCTCTACCAAAAATAGATACTCAAGAGGGTATTTCTATGCGTTTGGGTTAGATATCTCGTCCAGGATTGAGACATCCATCTGTTTATGAGTGTTTTGAAAGGGTTTTATGACGATAACGAAAGATTCAACGAGAATAAAGGTATGGTTCAGAAGTTAAGAAGGGCTTATCCTTTCAGCATCTTCTCAAGGGAGCGGGGGTTCTCGTTCAACTATGCTGCTTGTCGATGCAGAATGTTCTGATCAGAGCAGGACTTCCGTCTCCTTCTCTTTTCCTCTCTCTCTCTCTCTCTCTCTCTCTCTCTCTCTCTCTCTCTCTCTCTCTCTCTCTCTCTCTCATCTCCCCCTTTTCTAGTCGGGGGTCTGGCTCTTTTTATACAGGCTTTTTCCGTCTTGTCCACTCGTTCAGCGCAGCAGAAGAGCAGACGGGTTGGTAGTACATGCGTGTTTTTGAAAGTTCGTCAACTACCCGGGAACAATGTCTAGAGAGTTGTTGGCCGAGCTAATTAACCATGTCAGTGTTTAGAATGGTTCGATATCCACATATAGTATTATTCTTAGGCGTGGTAAAATCGATTTCAACAATATTAATATATTTTATTATATATACCTATTATATTATAATTTTTTTATTTTATTTTTATATGTTATCAATTTTCTTTCCAAATTTTATTTTGTTTCTAAAAAAATAGATGACTCAATTACAAATACTAAAAAATATATAATATGTTTAAAACATAAAATATATTATTGTTCTATTAGTTAATAAATATAAATAATTGTTTTTTTAGGAAAGTTTAATATTAAAACTTTAATATAAAATACCATTTTTTATCTTGATTGTGTAGATTTAAATTTTATAGATTTTTATTAGAATAAAAATATTTATATTTCACTTAATAAATTAGGCAAAAATTATATAATTTTGTTTTATAAAAGTTATATATTTTCAACTTTTTGTATATATTAACTGAATTAAACTATATATTCACAAATATATATAAATATCTGTAATTAAATATTTATAAATATCTATAAATATTTATAATTTTTTTGGATATACAGAAATTCGAATGTCAAGTCAAATCATAAAATTAAATATTTGTTAAAAGCAGAGCAGTTCATAAATATTGAAAAAAAAATTAAATATCCAATCCGCATGATAAGGTTCTAAATAACTAAAAATCCGCATGATGAGGTTCTAAACATTTCATATATATCTTTGTGCTGTGGACAAAGATATATATGAAATGTTTTTTGAATGTGATTTTCTTTTTTCGAGCTTTACAGTATCTAACATGATAAAACCCAAAATGCATTGCTGTTATGGATCCGGATCCGAGAATAAGCGAGTACTGAGTCGGTATTCGATACGGAGAACAATTTGGGCAAATATAACCCAATGTTTTACGTTTCTCTTGTATTAACCTATTTAACGTAAAGCCGAACAAAGAAATTTCGTAAACTAAGCCTTTAACGCCTAAGCCCACAATCAATAAAACTTTGAAAAAGAGCAGAGAAATTGATTTTTTTTTTTTTTTAAATATAAACGAAAAATGCATAAAATAAAGTTTAAAATAATAGGGGCCTATGATTATTTGAAAAAAATGTGAATAAGATAGTTGGATAAATCATAATTATTATTTAACAAGCAGATTTACTAAAAATATCCTATGTCTCAACATCTTAAAAAAGGTTAGTGCAAAAAACGTTACCTCATAAATATGATATGATAAATTTCTCAAAATAAACAAAATATTTTGATTGATTAAGTTAAAACTAAATAAATCTCATTGTTAAATAAGAAAAAATAGTTTATATCATATATGAATGAATTCTCGTTATATAGCAAGAATTCGAAATTATATATGAAATAAAAAAATAAACATATAGAAAAATAAATTATAAGTATCCTCTTAGCTAATTTTTTAATTATTATAATGTATATATAGGTAAATAGTAGAAATAAAAATAAATATTTACGATTTTGGTTTTATAAAAAAATCTTAGACTATATTTTTGGTTTAAAGTATATCCAACCCACATTTATTTTAAATCTTTTAATTTAGAAGAAAAAGAAAGGTTATTATTTTTTTCTCCAATTATAGAGGAAAAATGACAATCTTTCTTTTTACTGTAAAATAGGAATAGGTTGGAGAGAAGTCTATTTAAATTTTAGAGAAAAAATAAAAAAGATATTGGAGATGATTTTAATGTTTAATATATTATTAAATGTTAAGAAAAAATATGAGTCAAAGAAGACAAAAAAATAAGAATAATTTTGATCAATTTTAAGTTTTTATTTGAAATATTTTAAAATATTATCTTATACATATTAATTCTTTCATGCATATATTTAGATATTAAAACATTATTTCATGAATCAAGTTTTCTACATGTTGTGATATATTATATATTATATTAACAAATACAATAAAGTTAGGAACATATATATCAACTCTTAATTTTTAATAACAATCAAATAGTAAATATATTATTTTACACTTTAAATCATACACATATAAGTTTAGATCTGATTGACTTAAACGATTCGGTTACAGAGAGCTTGTGGAAGTGAACGATTGCAGATTATAAAATAATTGACAAAGAGATTAACAGAAAGCTACCGGAGAATTTTCTAAAACATGAGTTCACAAATTTTATAATAAATTTTTATTATATTTTTTATTGAGAAACCATATATCACCAAACGCTGAAAAATAAGAAACTTTGAGTTAATACAAAACGATAGAAACGGTTTTCATGATTGTTGTTAAACACCAATAACTGCATCGTGCAAAAACATAACATTTACGAAAAATACCAGAAAAACTTACCAACACCTAAATATTACAAATCACTTATTTCTAACTCATACCTACATGCATACATATAGTTATTTTTTATTTAAAAAAACATCAACTATACATTATAAAAATATATATTACAAAACATATAATTTGTTATTTTCTTTAAATACATAAATGCCATACTTCGATATTTTTACAAATATATATATATATATATATATATAAATATTAGTTGTGCAAAAGTTAAACTCGCATGCAAACTCTTTGTGCATACATTTTTTTAATCTCGACACACTCTAATTTTAATTTTAGTTGTTAGATAATTTGTATTTTAAAAAAAATCTTTATATGTCCTAAAAACGGTGATGTGGTTGTTACGCACGAATGTGTGGACCAACAATCTACCCACTCTTAGGATAAATGAATATGGTAAAATTTATTTTGGTTTAATTAGTAATTGGTCAAAGAAAAATGTTATACTTAAAATATATATATTGGCAAGATTATATTATGTAAAAAGAAAAAATAATTATATAGATAATATTCAAAACATATTATCAAAATTTAATTATTATTTAATATAACTTTTACATTTGTAATTATATGTTACTGTTAAACACTAGAAAAAATAAAAAGTTTTCAAAAGACACAATACGATATGAAATGTTTGTGTGATTGTTGTTGAACACTAAAATTGTATATGTATAAAAACTTAACATTTACATAATGTATAAGAAAATTAATCAATACTTATATATTACAACTAATTATGTCTATACAAAAATTATACTTGCACATGCGTACGAGTCAAAAATAAAAATTAAATAAATTATTATATATTTAATGTTTTACCATTTAATTAATTATATCATATTTATATTTTTTATCCAAAGAAATATTTCAAAATCTTAGTTACTATTTTTTTTATCTTCATTTTCTATTGAAGTATATAATCTTTTATATTTAATTTATCTTTATTTTTTATTATTAAATGTTTATTATTTTATTATTAATATATAATTAATCATACACAACTAAAATATCTTCAATATTATATTAATTATAACTGCACATAAAAAATATTTTGCACACGTGATCATTTAAGTGATCATTTAAACAATATATCTCATGCTAGCATACGTTTTTAAGTAGCACTATTGGCTATCCGATGATATCATTTTAAACATAAAAAGTAATTAAGACAGATGATATTATAAAAGTTGCACAAATCAAATCTTTACTAATCATCGATATCCAAATAGTTTTCTTCTTCGTCTTCATGCCCGTACTCACTCAGTCCAATCCTATTCAAGCATATATAAGCATAGTAGTTACAATAACAATTGATCATTATCACACGATCTAAATATTTATTTGCAAAAACAAATTCTTATCTTATAGCATATCTCGCAACTCATATGCCTCTTGAAGATCAGGGTTGAACAAAACTCTTGAGACATCGAGATGAGCAGTAATGTGATATTCCTCAACAAAAAGTTGATACTCACTCAAAAGCCAAAGATCAATAATAGTTTTAAGATAATAGTATAATTGTCATACCATTACATACAACAACACGCCAGTCACTTAAAACACAAATGACCAATTGTTCAGTACAACAACACCACCTATCGTTGAACTTAATGACCAATTTTTCGTATGCAAAACACTTTATCATCCTATCACTAAAAGTATGTTAGGCTGAATTGTTCCATACCGTAAAATAATTTGAATATAATACAAAACACTAAATAATGACTTACGTATCATCCGTTAGTGTAAACTCAATCCTTGATGTCATTTTAGACTCAAAACCTTGAAACGAACGGTCTCTGACAACCTGAAGTTCACCAACTGATTCAACGGCACCAAGTAAATTTGTAAGTATTATTTTAGAAAAAAATGCATGTAAGACCGAATTGTCGATTTGAAATCAAAATGAGTGATCTGTAAGAAGACTCACCAACAGGACAATTTCGTTGAAAGTTCCCTAGGTAAAGATTCTTATAACTAAGAAAATGCAAATGTGGATCGCCTCCCTTATAGAAATCACCAGTTTTGAAATCTCCCAAGACTTTAGTGCTAGAATCAAACTCAATTCTCCAACAATTTGTTGTCACTTACCTCGTCGATCTCGCTGAGACTACACTGAAATTTCTGATTCTTTTCCAAGGCCTCCCTCATGGAGCCTCTCTAAAACATAAGGAACAAACTCCACATGTCCTACTTTTGCTTGAATTTTTGAACCCTAAAACATATACAATATTTCTTTAATTAGAAAACCCAATCTGAAACAAAGAAATAGAAAAAATGTAAGGAAAAACTTACTTGGTCATCAAGCAGAATGACATGAACATCACAAGAGTCTGGTACCAGTTCAAGCCATCTTTTATAAACCATAACTCTGATAGTCCAATCCGTTCTTGAAGAACACAACTGACTACTTTTAGTAATTCCTGCCATTTTAGGATTTCAGAAAACAGGCGAAAATCGCTTAAAGATATTTCAACCCTTTAAATATCTGAAATATTATAATGTACTTCTGATATGAACTCATTACGGCCCTGGCTTCTTGAATATAGTAAAGACTTGAGAAAAAAACGAATACCGATAAGTTAAACTGTCAAATATTGAATCATTATGCATGTATCGAATAAAGGTAAAGAAGAAAACGGTTCAGAGCTTTCACTATTCACGACAGTTTGTATTCTTCAAGGCAGGATTTAGTCATTAAAAAAATCTTTAAATGTGTAAAGTAACGTTCGAAATTCAAAAATACTTCAATATCGTTGGTTAGAACCTGACCACATTGAGGCCCAATACAATTTGTAATCCAATAACATCCTAAAAATTTAGAGCCCAGGCCTACTCGTAGAGAATGTCTGCTAAGTTTGTTTACAAAAAAATTCGGAGAGATGTTTAATTAACCGAAATGAGTGACCATATAAGCATTACATGAACGATATATAGCAGCGTAGGAAGTCTACAAAAACATTCCTAGACAACATTGTTCAATATAAGCTTTTAAAAGAAGAAGATAGTAAACAGAAGTTAGGGTAGATGTTGCACAAATTAATACATATTAATCGTTGATATCCAGATAGTTATGTTCTAGTTATGTTCTCCGTCTGCATCCTCTCGTTCACTATCTCCAATCCTATTCAAGCATATACATTACGACAACAGTTGATCATTATCGTACATTGTTAATAATTTTTTTTTTTAAAATAAAGCTATCTTACATCATATCCCGTAACTCAAGTGCCTCTTGAAGATCAGGGTTGAACAAAACCCTCGAGATGTCGGCATGATCAGAAACGTGATATCCCTCTACAAAAAAGTATTGACATGGTTAGACATCATTATAGAAGACGATTTTCTAAAGTATTAAACTAATGAACTTGAGATGGTTAGAGATCAATCGTACCATTGCGTATTACGACTCACCAGTCACTAAGAACACAAATGACCAATTGTTGTTTATTACAACAACACCATCTGTCGTTGAACTCAATAGCCAATGTGCCATGTGCATAACATGTTATCATTCGTTCACTAAAACTATATTAGATTGAGTTGTTCCACACCATAAAGCTAAGTATTTATTACAAAAAACTAAATAAACACCTACATTTCATCTATCAATGTAAACTCAATCTTTGATGTCATTTTTGACTCAAAAACATCAAACGAATGATCTCTAACCACCTGAAGCTCGCCAAATGATTCAACAACACCAACTAAATTTGTAAGTATTATTTTAGGAAAAAACATCTTTAAAATAGAATTTTCGATCTAAAATTATAATGAGCAATATCAAGGAAGACTCACCAACAGGACAATTTCGTTGAAATTTGGTAAGGAAGAGATTCACGTAACTAAGAATATGCATATATGGATAGTCTCCATTGTAGAAATCTCTAGTTTTGAAATCTCCCAAGATTCTAGTGCTAGATTGAAAATCAATCTTCAAAGAATTCTTTGTCATTTATCTCACCGATCTTGCGGATACTACATTAAAATTTCGTATTCTTTTCCATATGCCTCCCTCATGGAGCCTATTTTTTTAAAAAGGAACCATTTGTTCACTTCCTACTGTTGCTTGAATTTTTGAACCCTATAACATATACAGTTTTTTTTAACAAAGAAAAAACCCAAATTAAAATAAACAAAAGCAATCGAAAATGTAGTAAGAAGAATTACTTGGTCATCAAGGAGAATGAAATGAAGAACATCACCACCATCTGGTACTAATTCAACCCATCTTTTATAAACCATTACTCTTATAGTCCAATCAGTTACTGAAGAACCCAATTCACTAATTCTTGAGATTTCAGCCATTTAAAATTTCAGAAAACAGACAAATATATCGAAAATATTTTACTCTGTTCTGCTACGAACTGATTGCGCCCATTGCTTCTTTATAGTAGAGACTCGAGAAGAAGTCGGATACCGAAAAGCTACATTGTCAAATTGTGAATCATTGTGCATGTATAGAGTAAATGAAAAGAATCAAACGATTCAGAGTTTTTGCTATTCGTGACAGTTCGCACTCTTTAAGACAGGTTTTGGTCATTAAAATTCAGAAAATTAGAATAGTAACGTTCATCTAATATTGTTTTTTAGAACTTGCAAATTCTTTGTCACCAGCCTACCGTTCTTGCTTAATTTCTAAAAAAGGCAGAGCCCAAACGACTTGTTTTTTTATTACTGGGCTGTTGCAGTTGTTACGAATTTTAGTTGGTCCAAACTGTAACTGCTACATTGCTAATTTCCAACTTAATCAAGTCAAAATTAATAAATAAGCTAATAACTTGTTTCATGCGTTAAAATTCAAATATAATATATGGGAATAAACATTACATTTCTACTTGTTTTGTTCAAATTTAAAAGCAAGCAAAAGAAACATAATAACTCCAAAAAGAAAAACACACTGAAACTAAAATATAAAATGAAACCATTCTTTTCCACGAGCCTTAGATTCTTTGTCTATGGATATCTCGAAACACATCTTGCAATGGAAATCTCTTCATCACATTGTAGCCTGTAATTAGATCCATTATATTACTAAAGATACATTAGATAATGTAATTAAAATTTCTGAATATAATAATATTACCTATTACGAAACAGATGAACATCCATAATATCTGCATTGAAAATAAATTCACAATACTTCTTTCCAGCGATGACATTAAAAGTACCTATTACAAAGATTTATTACAGTAATTCAGAGGAGGGTATTCTATTGTAATAAGTAAACAAAACCAACTTTATGTAATAAGGCAATACCGTCAGAATTTTTATTGATAGTCCACCACCTCAGGATACAGATAACTTCTACACCGTGACTTTGTTTCCATTGCAATGCAAAATATTCAGCCAATTTTCTCATCGCATAACACTCGATCACACGTTTTCTAGATAATAAAATGTTCAAACAGTCAGATACATTGTTATTGTTCAGACTGAATATTCAATTCATTTACCTGTCATCTTGAAGCTCAAAAGGAATTACAGAGTAATCTTCTTGTATCTTTGTCTCATCAAAATCACGAGCTCACCAACATTCACAAGAACACCTATCAATTCTGTAGAAATTAGGTAGTCAAATTTCAGTAAATTTTTCTTACCGTTTATCATAATCGACTCTATTATTCATAAACGAAGAAGTTACCGATACTATACGTGTCATCCAGACGGCCTCTAAGAACATCTCCAAAATCAGCGAATGATAAAAATAGAGAATTTATATGTTCGCTGACCGTAAGAAACGTCGTATTGGTAACGAACTTCACCTTAAAAGGATGCCTTACTATACAAATTATAGCATTTGAAGTCTTAACTACAAAACCACTCAAAAGACTCCAATGACCTATTATAAGGTCATGTTCAAATGGATGTATTTATGTCCAATGGAAGCTTGTATCCTAGACCCCTGAATAATTATGCAAAATTCAAATAGGACATGAATAAACCTTATAATATATAAAAAGAAGCAACATTTAATTACAGTTTTGATCAATAAACTTACATAGATATCAACGAAGATCAGCTTTAGTTTATTTCGGCGATGTCTATCCTTCTCATGCCATTTCTTGAGCAGCATAACATCAAGAGCAGGATCGACAACCAAATTATCTATTTCAGAGACTTTTAAGAACCGCGACATCTTAAAACGACTATGAGAATCAAAAATATTGAAGAAAACAAAGAATTTGTGCGACGGAGAACTATGTCAAGTCACTTTATCAGTAAATAAGATAAGAGAGGGGAAACAGTTCTCATCATAGACATCGAGTATATCGACCATTAGAATATTATTATTTAGATATTCTATGTTCGTAACATCGATTGTCTATAAATTAAAAAAATCGAGGTAAATGTTGGGAACATATAGTAAGCTTTAAAACAGTACAACATTATGAATACTTATATGTCAGCCAAAATCTAACTTTATATTACCGATAAATCATAATAAATTGTTCTCTTCTAACAGCTATTTATATAACCAAAGCGTATATTTATGTAAAGTTAAGCCCAAAATTTTTACGAAACTTATGTATTCAGCTTAAAACGTAAAAAAGAAAAAAAAAATACAACTATCATGTCCTTATATAAGAAACCATTAAATAATACACAGCTTTCAGAAAGCAGAACCTTAACTCAGAGTATATCGAATGACAATTCTACCAGTCCACCTACCTAAGCCGAATATGGCTAAAACAAAACTCCAAGGCTGGATGGACACTTATCGTGAGAATTACGAAGCGAGTCATTATCTCTACACAGAGTTTCCAACCAAGTGGGTTTGGCATCAAATGATTAGAAAGTGGCGCCCTCGTAAATGCGATAGAAGAAACAATATGATATACAACTTCCAAACGTCCCTGAAGAATATGGTGAACTTTTCTACCTTAAAACAGTGCTACAAGTACGAAGAGGACCAATGTGCTTCAAAAATATGAGAACAGTAAACGGTGTTGCATACCCAACGTTTGCAGAAGCATGGATTGCATTAGGATTAATAGAAGCTCCCGACGCTTGAGAGAAGAAGGATAAACCTACCTATATTATGTTTAGGGTTTTACTGGAATTTTGATTATCTATTATCTCGATGTTTTTACTTAATACTTAAGATAATTATAAGTTATGGTTTTTCTACAATTTTTGGTTTTACTTATTTGATAAACAATAATATATTAAACTAAAAATCTTTAGTTTACTAACGTTTCATTATCCGAATACAACTGTCAAAGTTTATAATATTCATTTTAATTTTTGCAAATATAGTAATCTTATTATTTTATAAAACATTCATAATTTTAGATTATTATATTTAAGCGAACAACATGTAAATTATCTTAAGCTGATAATACAATTTTATAATAATTATTCTTTTCTATAAATAATATGTAATTTGAAATTTTATTGTCCTATGTATCAGTTGTGTATTATGTTATAACAGTCGTGTTTAAATAATACTGATGTATAAACGTAAAAATAATCATCACTTTTACATATTTATTAAGAATGAATATCGAAACATAATTATAAAATTTAGAATTTAAAGCATAAAACATCTTGAAAAATAAAAAATACCCAAACCTAGATAAGAAACCCTATTAATTAATATATTTGAAATAATGAATAACTTTCTTCGCTACGCAAAAACATTACATGACGTAGATCTCCATGCAATGACAAACACCATCTCATTCCTTACTTCTTCAGCAAACTACATATCAATATATTATAGAAACATAACATCAGTAAGCTACATACAAGTTCCAGAAGTCATAAAAATTAGAGGACAAACATAAGATTATATAATATACTCACTTTGATCTGAATTCCTCGACCTCTGTAACAGAGGGGTTTAATAAGAATTGCGTAGGATCAACTGCTTTTATAGTCACAACCCCTAAAATATTTGGTTAGCTAGAAAGCTGTTCTCGAAAACAAATATTTATGGATTTAGAGAGACATAAAAAAATAAGTCAAGATTATACCTGCATGAACACTGATAATGCCCTATCGAATCACACAGATAACGGCCCCATCACAACAGTCCAACCATTCCTTAAAGAAACTGACGACTATCTCATTAATGAACTCACACTTCAAACAAACATTGCTACAATCGAAACAAACTATAATCAAATAACACATTAAAAATTATACATCAATAATCAAATACCAGTAGTAATAGTCAACCTTGTATTTTTCATCTCGAATGTAACAGTTCCACCAGTGATACTCATATCAGGCACATGCCCACCCCATGTGTTATATCCTCTAACATTGACAACCCGGCAAATTATATCTGCAACAAAACATTCCAAATAAATAACCAAAGCAAAAAAATAAAAATAAATTATATGTACGTAAACTTACCAACTAAGTAATCGTCGCTCTGAACTCGATCTAAGATCATACGAAAATCAACAAAATGAAAAAAATTTCTAGCACAGAAAGATTGTTGTTGTTCATCGATAATCGTTGTTTCTAGAAAGAATATTCTACTAAGATGAGTGGTAGCATGATATTTTCCATCTTCATCTATTACCATGAATTTCTATAGAGTAACCCACACGCCTTCGCTCAAAAGTATAGAGAAACGATTATAGTGTAGAGCGGGTATCGTGCCTTATATCCAAACACCCTATCAATAAATTGAAAATATTCATTAACATAAATACGATAATGACGAAAACATAAAGATTACAAAGTTATGAACCATACCTTATCGTCACTCTGAATAACCTCTATTCTTTTACTGCTCGGATGTGTAGCATGTGTACAGACACACAATATCGTTACTGTAATCGAAGACTCAAACATTCCAAAGAAAAATAACTGATCGAGGCCTAACATTTTCAACAGGTGCATCGTGAATAGGGTCAGGAAGAACTTCACCATATCCAAGAAAACCACTCTCAGACTTGATAGGGGTTACAAGGCAAGCAAGACGAACAGTGCTTGATTTTTTTTATCGACCTCTGGTTCATAATCAGCATCTTCGTTGATATCAGAATCAGAGGTATAAGTATCACTATCAGAACTTTCATCAGCAAAGACGGGTTAACGGCCAATTCCACCATGAACTAAGAAATCCCTGACAATCCACATATGACCTATGGAACAATGCCAAAAACTATATAAACTTTGTAAAAATTTAAATTTCCACCATAAACTACAAAATTGTGGTCGAAACAACCAACACTGTCGACGCCGTGACTTCAACCGTTAGCTGCTGATGACTGGACGCCACGTGGTAAACACAAAAGGGCGTCGTTTTATTTTGTCGGAAATTAACAAAAAACTATCGGGTCTTCATCGTTTCTGATTTTCTGTTTTGGGGAAAACTTTTGCAATCTGATATCTTAGAACCCTAGAAATAATTGAATGATGTTTGGAGCCACGAGTAATGTATCAGGGGCTTCGTCTGAATCATCAACTGGTCGGCCAAGAAGCGGAAGAGTTGTGGGTGTGCCCAAAAGATGTTGGTGTGTTGAGGAGATTGTTGCTTTGATATCCAAATCCGACAAAAATCCTTACCGTCGATACTACTGTTGTGGTTATGCTGTATCAAAGAAGGTAATATGAATTGCTTATGATTCGTTGCTGTGATTTCGTTTCTTGTGATCGTTATCGATGTGTTTTTTTCGATTTTCAGCTTATGAATGATAATTATATATTCAAATGGGTTGATGAGGCACTCTTAAACGAGATTGAGACATTGCAATTCAAAAATGCAAAACTTGAGCAAGAGTTGAAAGAGATTACAACAGACCGTATGGAGTTTGAAAATAAGATTTTTGAGAAGGTTCAAGTGAAGTCTGAGAATGAGATATTGGAGAGGGTTGAAGATTTATTGGTTGATGCGAAATGTAGCATGAAAAAGATAATGGTTCTTGTGGTCATTGGATGTATGATCCTTGTTGGATGCATGAAGCTAGTAGGTTGAAGAAGATGGTGATTTTGTAGTTTGTAGTTTGTAGTTTGAAGTTTGAGCAAGAGTTATGCAATGGTTCTTGTGTCTTAATGGTTTAAATCATGAAATGCATCTTTGTAATATTTGTACTTTATAATGTTTCCCTCTTTGTGACATTGGTTTAAATAGTGAATGCATCTCTTTTTCATATTTTCTGATTCAATCAAATAAGGGTTAATATAAGAATCTTAAAAACTGCAGGTTTTTAAAAATTGCAGGTTTTCATATGTTAACAAAGACTGCAGATTTTAATCCATGAATCCATAACGCTAACAACCATAATGCCAACCATTAATCCATGAATCCAAAACAAAATAAACCATAACGCCAACCATTAATCCATGAATCCAAAACAAATTAAACCGCAATGGCAACCAAAATACCAAAATACAATTCAAAAATACCCAAACGATTATAAAAAGAAGTGTTTACATGAATCCAAAACATAATACACCGCCATTGTAGCCTACTAAAATAACCGAACCATCAAAAGCCTCAAAAGCCTCTCTTAACCAAACATTATCCTGCAAAAATGAACCACAAATAGAAACAAATCAAAACCTGAAACAAAACCAAATAAAAAACCTGAAAGTAAAACACAAACCTGATATTAGCCAATCACTTGGCTTTGCATTGGCTGACTTGATCCCTCACCAATATCAGATTGAGCTTTAAGCACCTTCTTCTTTTTTGGTGGTCGGTGAAGAGCAATTACAACATTCTGACACCTTCTTGTGTTATGTCCACTTTCTCCACATCTTCCACAATGAACGATTCTTTTTTCTCTTGAAATCTTTGTTGGAGACGGATCCCTCTGCTTTGCCTTCTTCTTACTTGGAGACTCATTCTTCCCCTTGATCCTTATAGGAATTTTTTTTCTTCCTCTTGTTGGTTCTGTTTCTGTAACTGGTGGCACAATCCCAACTTCATCAGTCTTTCTCCAGAAGTTTACACCACGTACAGCACTAATTGTTGTACTATATTGACTTCTCCACTTAGAAGTCAAATAACAATCAGCTATATAATCATCTTGCTTGCGCTTCTTCTCTGAAATCACCTTCAAAGCATAACGACAAGGCAATCCTGACATATCCGATCTTCGACAGTCGCACGTGCGATCAAGCATGCGGACCTCGAATGAAGAATTTTTCTCTGTAACCTCATAAACCTCATGATCAGCAGGAAATACCTTACAGTGCGGGATCTTTTTCTGCTCCAAATCGACTCGTTCCATTGCTTTTATACTAAATTTGCCTCTATGCCTCATTGCCTTAAGCCTTCTTGCTTCAATGCGCAACATTGATCGTCTCCGTATTGTCTCCAACATTTCAACGAGAGGCATGTTTCTTGCACGGTCAATGGCACTGTTAAATGACTCAGATGTTGTTGCTTACATCATCACACGAAGATGCGGCTGTGAAAAAAGCAAGGCTGCAATTTTTGGGATTCTTCTCCATCATTGAATTGTAGACATTCATATCATACGCCTTTACTTCATCCACCCTTTTCCTGTATTGTGGTCCATTGTAGCTCTTTGCAACCTTCCAGAATAACCCTTTCATGCCAGCTCTGTTTGGGTGTTTCTTCTTTAAGTTTGCATAAATGTGTCTTGCACACATTCTATGTTCAACCTTCGGTAAGAAATCTGCGACAGGATTCAACAATCTCTGCAAACATTCCCAAATAAAATTTCAGAAAGCCGCGACAGCATTCAATAATTCTATGATAATCATGAAATATAAAGTAAGCTAAACTCATGAATACCTTTTGTCTATCTGATATAACTGTAAAGCCATCACCATCTTTAAGATCCAAATCTGTTTGCAATTTCTCAATGAACCATCTCCAATTAGGTTCATTCTCAACTTCAACAGCAGCCCAGGCAATAGGGAACATTTGGTTATTTGCATCTCTTCCAACAGCTGCTAGCAACTGTCCTTTTATTGCGCTCTTAAGGAAGCAACCATCAAGACCAAAGATGGGTCAGCAATGAGAAGACCATGTTTGTTTCAGTGCAGCGAAACATACATAAAATCTGTGAAAGACATCTGCTCCATCCTCTCCCTGAAATGTCTCAAGTTCGACAATAGATCCCTCATTTGTTCTAGAAAAAAAAACACAAACAACTTTGATAAGTGAAGATAAAACATGTAAAAACCAAAAGATGAAACATGTAAAATAAGAAACTTACTCTATGAACTCTAGACGGTAGTCTCTAAGTCTTGAGAATTGTAAGTCATTTTACTCTTGGATCATGTCTAGGGCCCTTTTCTTTGCCTTTCTGCACTGGTCTACCGTTGCAATTAAACTCCAATGCTTCTAAATCTCATATTGAATAGCTTTTGGCATGATGGTCGGATCATCTCTTAGATCATCCACAAACAGCTTAGCGATGACCTCTTGAGAAAGTATCTTAGAACGCCAAGTCTTCATGCAAGTATGCTTCTTGTTGTATACTTTAACCAACCATTTTTGCAATGGTTCTTCATAAGAACAGTAAATCTTCCACATACAGTTTTCTTCTCTTTCTTCAGCTTCACTTGCACATTTAAGTTCAGACTTGTCTTTCTCCCAACGGACATATTTCACATTCCATCCTTCCTTTAATACATAATTGACCATAGCTTGCTTAAAATCTTCTAAACTGTCAAAGGATTGTCTCAATTTCAGCTCACCACTGCCTTTCTTATATCTGAAATAACCCCTTGCCACATTATCATCTCCTTCATCATCTGAGCATACGGGTGTCAGATATTCATCAATCTCTTCATCAACAAATTCTTCTACATTCCTTTCAACCCTTGTTTCTTCATGAAACTGATGCTCATCACTTGCAACTTGAGTATCTTACTCAGTGCGATCAGTCTCTTCGTTCTCGATATCAGGCTCGACAAATATATCAATTGCTTTGGTGCACATTGCAGCTTCACACATCTTCTTAAAGTTTTCATCACCATTACACAATAATTTTCGGTCTTCCTGTTCTTCAAAAGGGAGCTTATACCATACTCTCTGACCATACAAACTCACTGGCAGATGATTCATTAACTCTGTAAAGAGTGAAGAAGGGTGAGCTTGAAGAATCCGATAACCACCACTGGTGTAAAGTTCTCGGCCATCAACACTATCAAACTTGCCTCCATAGAAACAACCGATAGTAATCTGTGTCTCTACTTGGGAATCACTGCCGAAATTAAAATAAAACCAAGTTAACTTCTTTGACACATTTAATCAAACACTTGGTAGACATGTTTCAATCTCATTCTCTCATCATGTAAATCAAACAAAAATGCCAACAATAACTTAAATTGATGATCCCTAGGCAAAACTAACATACTTCGCCATCTAAAATCTACTAAAAACTAAGAATTTCTGAAAATCAAACTTCAATTACCTCATTGATGAATTCTCAGACAGGAAAACAATTAGAATTATCGGGATCCAATGCTTTTGGACTTTTCTTGAACCCCCAAACCAACGCCTTTGTTAATCAATAGACGTCCATCAAATTTGAATAAGCTTAACTCTCCAATTCCATAATTTTTTAGTTTCTTGTGAACCAGAACCCGACTTTCTTATCCATGAAAAAGAAAAAGCTTAAACTGAAGCCAGAGAGAAACAATGTCGTTTTGGATCTGTTGCAGTTAGTTTCTATGATGACGTCGTATTGACAGATTACGTGGCGTCCAGTCATCAGCAGCTAACGGTTGAAGTCACGGCGTCGACATTGTTGGTTGTTTCGACCACAATTTTGTAGTTTATGGTGGAAATTCAAATTTTTACAAAGTTTATGTAGTTTTTGGCATTGTTACATATGTCATATGTGGACTGTCAGGGATTTCTTAGTTCATGGTGGAATTGGCCGTTTTCCCCAGCAGAGACATCCATCATTAACTACCTCCCCATCAAGACCTTCAAAATCATCATCGTCATCTTCGTCATCGTCCACATATTCATCATACTCAAAATCCCGATCCATATCATAATCATCATCACTGTCATCATCTCTGGATGAAGCTCTTGACAATGTATCCATGTCGATATCATCATCATCAGCAGTAACTATATTTTCCACTAAAGAATAAAGTTACATATAAGATACTAATGCAAAATATTACATATACTCGAAAGATAATACAGTAAGCAATATTTCATTACCCTGGATAAACTGGTAGATCGTATTTTATCCTCGATATTTATCCTTAGAACATTGGCAAGTCCCCTCCGGCAACAATTCTTAATAAAAAAAATAATTATAATTATGTTTAGATAATAATAAGAGCATGCGAGTACCAGATTTAAAATTACTAATCAGTAATCAATTACCATAGTCAGAAAACATATGCATGCGAGTTACGTAGCATCGAGAAAAATACAGAGAAAGAACCATTCGGCGAGACCAATGAAAGTTACATTTTCGAATGCATGCAGAACAGTCAATCTATGATGTGTTTTTATAGCACGTATAAATTAGGGTTTCTTAAATATTTTAAATATTCATGGGATAATAACTATAAATTTTAATACCTATATCGTTTAATTCATATATATCAATATCCTAATAAACGGAAAACATCCAGTTATTTTCTATAATATATCAAACTTTATAAAAAAGAAATATCAATTTCGAGAAGTTTAACATTAGTATCTGATATAAATAGTAAAGCTTACTATTATATAAATCTTTAGTTTATTTTTAAAACTACTAAAATAGCAAATGATATTAATATATTATATCGCGACTATGAATATTTGGCAACGATAATTTAGTCACTATTAACTTTAAGGAAATTTTAAGCATGTGCATACAAACCAAGAGATCTTATAAAGTAGTATGGACCAAGGATAATATGAAACATGTCGTTTATGTTCGTGATTATATGAATCAATTGAAAGCAAGGATGTCTTATAATAAAGTGATTATCTAAAATATTGTTTATATACCAAATGTTTAGATTAATATAACCATATAAGTCGACAAATAGCATGGTTTCACTAATCGTTCCAGAGTATGTATTTTACTCAAATTAACAATAATAATGTGATTAATATAAAGATTAATCATTGTATATAACATCAAACAACCAATAAATAAATGAATCTCCATAACGAAGTCAGCAATTAAACTCTTTATATATAATAATGTAAATAATTTTATTGTAGTAATTATAAATGTTTAAACTTTAATAATATATGAGAAAGTGTTTATGCTGTATCCTCAGCGAATAAACTTCTAAACTCATGGACTTCTGTAAAAGGTGGATCGATAAAAACTTGTGTACAATTATTTGATGTTGTTACAATCCAAACACATGCGCATAATAGAACAAATATTTCAGTTACTCTATAAACATGCAGTTATAGTTAGTTTTTGAAACATTGTGAGCTGAGGATAACCTTTACGAAATTTAACTCTCGCAAATCTGATGACACAAATAATGTTATCTCTATGGCTACTTCCAAACGAAGAAAGAAACTCAGAAGCATAGTCCCTTATTAAGCGACAAGGTATATGACAATTCCTATTAACAAATAAATATTAGTGATTTTGTTATATCATATAACATATCAAAAATATATTTAAGAATATTTTTTTAGGAGTGTACCTATGGTCCACAAGATCACAACATATAATTTTTGATTGCGAAATCATGAAGGAATCTTTACGCTGTAAAAAATTTCCCACGTTTGTAGTCCTCCCAATCAGATCTAAACAACATAATAAATATTATTACATTCTATCAAACATAAGGATTACGAAACATGTGTTTATATATACATACCAACAGATAAATCTGGATCGAGATCTCTATTTTTAATATCCTCAAAATGAACAAAAGCGAAATAGCTCATTGAGATATTATTGTATGTAATATAGCATTCTGTGTGTTCAGTGAATTCGATAACAAACTGATGCGGCACAATTCAGAATGATATTTCTGCTGGAGTCAAAGCAAATTTTTTTGATAATGATCCAATTACCCTTTAGTAGAGTATTAACAAAGTTTTTGATATATGCATTCTCAATTATTGCTTAAATTTTATCACCCTGTCCAAAAAGACAAAATATATCAGGCGGGGAACAGTTGTGTATTAGAAGATTAATGTAAAAGTCATAAGAGTCAGCTTACGTTTATATCAACTAATATGAGATTAAAGGACACATTCACCCGTATATATGATAAAACTTTCGTAATATCTTCACTTTAACATTCCAAACAAACTTCGAAGGAATTAGCTGTGAAACATTAATCATGAAAGAACTATATGCTCGATGTACAGAAGCAGAAAGAAGATGAGCCATTCTTCCAGATTGCTAAAGTCTAAATTCAATGATTATGAAAACATTATATGTAGATACATAAATCTTGATAAATATCAGTTTTAACAAAAGTTAATTTTCATTTTCTCGGACCGCCATAATATTACATAATTTCGGATTACTTTATAAGTATAAATTCTCATAATAAATACTAAACTTCATCTTGCATATATTAACAACATACACAATATATATCTATTTATATATTTCCTTAATAATGATTAAGAATTAACATGAAGGTGCTATCATATCGCTTATAACCGACATAATAATTTAAAACAATTATTTCAACTAAAACCCAGTAAGCAATAAGAATAAGACAGATGCCAAATTCCAAACCAAGATCACAGTAAACAACCGCCTAAAATTCAAAGTCCTAAAATTCTCTACACGTTCCTGGTTATTGAGGAATACTGCAAAAACGAAAAACACACAATAATTTACTAATAGGTTTGATGGTATGTGAACGTAGCAAGACAATGTATAATTTATTTACATTGCACGAAAAACGTTGACTTCTGGAATTTTAGGATTGACAAATATCAGAGTAGGATACGTAGATGTAACAACCAATCCACCTGAGCACAAATTGAAGAAAACTATAATAAATAAAGTTATGATGCTATTTTTATTTTTTAAAATATTACAGTACATATGTAACCCACCGTTAGAGCTAACAACTACCGCCCATTGAATAACACATATGACATCAGCAGAAGGCAAACGCGACCAATCTCGATAAAAACTTAGTGCCCGCGATCCAGACAATTCACATCTAAGCAGCTTGTTCCTGAAACCAACAAATTAGTTTTATAAATTATTAGATAGTAATGATACCAAGAATACTAATTAATAATGACACCATGAACACTAAATAACTACGTAGTTCGACCTGATATTTTGGAGATAAAAAGAGAAAGATTCCAGATGAAATCTGTCGCTGCCATTTATGTCGAGACGATTACCACGACGAATTTGAACTTGAAAAACTTTATCCATCAAATCTTGAATAATTTAGAAAGAATATAGTTAAATTCATAATAAAGAGAGTTAACAATATTATTAATTTAAATAATAATTTACCAATACGAATACGAACTAACCTACTAAGTGTTTAGGTTTATTGATGTGATCATATATTCTTTGAAATTGAATAAACTTAAAATAATTGTTATCACACATACACAGACTTATGTATACAGTAGTAGATGCATGCAAGATAATCTTATTAATATGGGATATATAACCAAACTCGCCATTGGTCTCCACAATGGCGAACCGACGTATACCAAACCAATCACCAACAAATAACCTAATTGTTAAATCATGACTTTCATCAGTGATCATAGAAACATGAATTTTCAATCCCTGCATCATTATCACAAATAATCATATTAACCATTCTATAAACATATTATATAATTAAACGATAGACGCAAAATAAGAATTAAAAACCTGATCATCTGTAACAATTAACTCCAGTGTTCTGTGGACGGTACATATGCTTATTGACTGCCACCACTTATGAAGAACCTTCACAAACATAAACTGCGTGTAACTTACAGTATTATCGATTTTGTGAAAGTCAGTTACGCCTGTAACAACACATCCATTAGTCAAACTATTGCATTCATCAGAAGAGTAACAACACTCCACACAACCAACACCACCAACCAAAGACTGCATTGTATACAACCAAAACTCCATAAATTAATATTCTAAAGAGATATAGAGAGTGCACACCGTTTACGGAGATAGGTAAATATTAGACATTTTCACAATAAGAAAAACAGAATAAAGAATGATAATACCTATAGACTCCAACGTCAAAAACATGAAGACGAATTAGACTCTGTTCCGGAGACCATTCTCTATCAATTTTAAGAACTCAAATCACAAAAAATACAATCCAAACTATTTAAGTTTTAACTCGTTTATATACAAACATCGCAAAGACATGTTAGGAATAATTCCGCAAAACCCTAATACTGATATACTCTGATTTGTTATTCTGAAACTTATCATTAAAGTAACATTAACATTTTACCTTTTTCCAATATACTAACTTTCTTTCAACTACTAAAATACAAACGGACATTGTCATAAATTCTTGACATATACATTCAGATAGATATATTATTAATAACAGTTACATAAATTTTCTATTTTTAAAAAACTAAAAGGACAAATAAAAAGCTGAACAAAAGTCTATTATCAAAAAATACCCAAACTAATGTCTACAGTTAAACATAACTGCAATAACAATACAGACTAAATGTTATCAAATACTTCATTGTAGACAACATTAACTGTCTTACGCTGTTGTTTCTTATCCTTTCCCATTGCCAGAATCTTAAAGACCTGACCTAGAGGTAACTTTCGAAATTGCCACATATAACTGGCCATAGCTAAAAACCGGCCTTGGAAGCTATAACCCGACTTTTGAGAGCGTCTGACCTTGACTCTTGTTTATAGTCATAGCAAAGGCTAACGGTCATAGCAAAGGCTAACGCTATAGGAAACTGTTTTCTTCTCATTCGAAAAGGAAATCTTGTTTCAGGCAGGGAGACAAATACCTTCGGAATTAAAACCTTTTCACCAATTTTGTCACCGTTTATCACTTTGGCTTCAATCACATGGTTTGCCATTTGTGTAATTAGTAACCTTGTACCATTGCATAAGCCATGCTTAGGATCAAGATTCCTTAGAAGTATTACTGGAGTACCTACTTTGAACTTTAGACAGTGATTAGGAAGTCCCGATACCTTCACACTATTCAAAAACTCTTCGGTATAAACCATATCGGAAGGAGTTGTAAAATCATCGTCATCATAAGTACCTATAGATTGTATTTCAGGATCAGGAATATGATCATACTTTGCATCAGTTTTATCAATACTATCTGAGCTCAGATACACCTTCGCATCACCTATATAAAATGTACAGAAAAACAACATCAGACATTAATCTTTTACTATCTTTATACATATCACAAATAAGAATTATCGTACCTGAAAGACACGAAAGCATGTAGTCATTAACTATCTCAACATCTGGATTAGTTGGACTCAGGATTGCACGATCCTGGAAGAACTTTGGATCTGGTTTGGAAGCAAAAGAATTTTCGTATACTTCCGTTACGATAGACCTGATATCAGACTCAGCTACTAATAGATATTCCTGAATATCAATCTCAGACTCTCCATCGCTATTCTTGTCCATATTTCCCTCACCAATATCTAGAATCCACTTCGAAAAAGCTGCAAGTTCCAGCATTTGTTCACTATTATCACTGGGAATAAGACGCATATTTCGAGTAAGCTTCAGCACTTTATAGAGATGTCAAAGATGGGACGATGAATTAAGAGTCGCGAGAACAATCTCGACCCTTCCACCATTAGGAACAACATGCAATATCTGCCTAAAATCACCACCAAACACGACAACTTTCCCACCAAAAGGCATATCAGATTTCAATATATCACGCATTGTGCGATCCAAAGTCTCAAAATAATGTTTTCCCATCATTAATGTCTCGTCCCAGATAATAAGTTTAGCTGCTTAAATCAAATCAGCTAGATGCAAATCATCTTTAATAGAGCAGGAAACAACAATAGGTATGACAAATCTAGAATGTGCCGTCCTTCCTCCTTGTAAAAGTAATGCTGCAATACCACTTGATGCTACATTGAGTATAATATCTCCGTTTGATCGTAACGCAGATCCGAGTATACTCTATAGATAAGTCTTACCGGTACCACCCGAACCATAAACAAAGTACATTCCTCCTAGATTATTATGGACTGCATTTAAAACTTCATCACAAATACACTTCTTCTCGGAAGTAATGGTTAACATCAACTCCTTGTATCTCTTAGCCAAAAACTCACGATCGTAACTCATTTCGTCCCGAATAAGAGGATTCTCGCTTGAGTCAAGAGAAAGCTCATCTGGAAAAGGTATTGGCTTATAATTAGTCAATGAACTACCACTACTACGCAAAAGTTTCTCGATTTCAACCAACACCAATTCACGTAGAAATTCCTTGTTTAGAAAGAAATCTACAAAAATTAACAAACCAAAATTTAGCATTCATTAATTAAGTATTAGCATATGTTATTTTTGTCTTGGACGGTAAAAAAAACTAAAAAATGAAGTACCTTGATTATGCCTTTTTTTCTCTCATAGTACAGGAGATCCTCCGAGAGAATATCACACGTTGCATTCCACACACACACAGGTAACTCGATACTATGTGTAAGCAACAGTACGACGAATAAACACCGTAAGTATTTACCAGATAACCAATAAGAACCTTCAGTGATGGCATCAATGTACTCTTTATCATCGTCCAACAACTTTAACTCATAACATGCATGCTTGAAGTCCTGATAGACTATGCCTTAACCACATTAAGCAGTATCCGCAAGTAATAAGCTTCACCAACGGCAGATGGAACAAAAGTAATCCTACCAATAGCAAAACCCCTCTTCCTTGGTTTCCACATACAGTTTCGCTGATCCCACACATATTTGGAAGGTATTTCAGAATATGTCAACTCCTTAGCAGAAGGATCTAATTTATTACAATCCATCCAAGCCATAAATTTGGTTTTACCGATAAACTCATATGCCAACACCTCATCAGCTGGATCATCCTCA
Organism: Thlaspi arvense; assembly: GCA_911865555.2. Taxonomy (NCBI): domain Eukaryota; kingdom Viridiplantae; phylum Streptophyta; class Magnoliopsida; order Brassicales; family Brassicaceae; genus Thlaspi; species Thlaspi arvense. The sequence goes on along the minus strand of OU466859.2, from coordinate 44,845,322 downwards.
TTAAAAATAACCTGTTGCTGACCAGGTAAATGAAAAGGAAGTTTCATTATTGTTGTTGTGCGAAAAGTAGTGGGGAAAGCTAATATCCGCCATGTAGACTCACAGGCTGAAATATACCTATTTGTCACAATACTAATAAACACTAATAATTATTCTACAACCGTTTAAGTCGAATGATAAAAATGTTTAATCTTGAAAAAAAGATAACATATCGTATACAAGAAAGATCTCATGTATCAGCTGAATATTTTTATTGATGTTATTCAGCTGATACATGAGATCATCGAGTTTAATCTTAAAAAAAAGATAACATATATCCGGCCTATCTTCAGCAATTAAATAATGCCTCTCTAGGTGTCTCGTTATTTCAGGCCATTTACGATTACATGTAACAGTGATAAAAAGGTCAGGAAAACCATAATATCTGCACGTAGCCATGGCATCAAGGTAATGCTGTAACAAAAAATGCGAACCATCGGTGAACGACGAAGGTATGAAAATACGGCATCCCTGACCCGACAAATCCGAAACTCCCTTATCAGGCTTTTCTTTTATTGAACAATAACTCTCAGACCGAAGCTTCTGTTGGTTAAAAAAAAACATACTGAAGTCTATTAGTCTCAATCATGGTAAACGTATCCACCAGAAATTGTTGGTATAACCTACCACACATAAGGATATTAGGAGATTCGTCATATCTTTCTTGTATACGATATGCAAAAAAAATCGCGCATGGTAATTGTTGTCCTTTTCCTTCCGGAAGTATCAATGAATACAATATCAATCCCCAATCTAAATCCATCCTCATCGTAAGGAAACAACAAAGGGTACTGTAGAGGCAAATAAGAAGGATTCAATTCATTAATCCGTTTCAGATCACCAATCCTAGTCTCTAGCATAATATTACGGCCATCAACATCAGGACTAAAATCATTAGGAACCAAGGCGGAGACTTCATTGGCAGTTGGCAGATTATTAGTCCTTCCATCAGTTGATCTTGCACAAGTTAGAACTACTTTCATATTTGGTAACCAGTACTGCTTGCAATTTTGTCACGAGCCATTTTGAACGCTTTAACCTGACAATTATGCCTATCTAACATACACTGAATCATGATAACATGCAATCATCATAATATTCAATAAAATATATTTCGAAAAGTCTCAAACTCCCTAGTGCGAATATCAATCATTCGACGACAGTTCAAAAACAGTCCAGAAGGGCCGTCCCTCAGATCTCCTAACTCTAGTCGAAGCACAAAACTGGATCTTTTGTTCGTAATCAGACAAAACCATGGATCCACACTCGCGCTTCAATTCAAATCTACATACCTCATACTAGAAATTTTGCCTAAAGTAGTTTTCAAAAACCAGTAGCCTATCTGGCATGATAGTCGCCGAGATCTGGGTTCCCTAGTCAAAAATAAATTTTCATAAAATCAAAAATTAAACCAAGAAGATCTGCATGCAAGGCGAATTAAATTTTCAATTAAATTATGCAAATTATTACCCGATTATCACAAAGTATCAGATCCAAAGTTCGCCCAAAGAAGTTGATCTGCTTCCAAAAACAAAGAACGTTAACACAAACTGACTTTTCAATGTATCCAATTTGTAAACCAGAAAGAGAACTCATGGCGAATTGTAGGAAATATACTTTCAAAAAAGGAAAGAGAAGAGAGTAAGACCAGTGGATAAAAAGAACACTAGATAATAATATATATAAGATCTGAACAGGCACGAACAATTTTATAGCAGTTGAATTCCTCATATAAGAAACCGATACCTTTTCAGCTGCACATTCCTTATCTTTATTAGGATCGTCTCGAGACAAACTGGGCCCAAATCAGTGAATAGTTAATTAATTTAAACCCATTCGAATCAAACAGTGATAAATCCACATCAGATAAAGAAGTAAAATTTTGAAATGGACCACAAGATATAATAATAACAGTTAGGAAATATTCATTACATTCTTCTATAACGGAACTGAAAACAAAATATCCAGAGTGAATGCAAAATAAATGCGACGAAGAAGGAGATGCGTAACCAAGACAAGCTAGGGTTTTTAGTGCTCCAAATAGATAAGAAGATGCCTACAAATGTCTATTATTTTAAAAATCATCAATTTTAGGATTTTAATATGTATCAAAATATATACTAGATTTACAAATGTTTGACAATTAGAATTCTCTGTTTCCCCATCATTTACATATGATCTACAACAATGATTCATAGAAATAGCAAATTTGCATATACCAATACTGGATTTTTCACAACAGCAAGACTACTATCCTAAGCTACCTAAAAAATATTTTCATAAACTACAATCAAATGTCTTATTCATAAACAAACACAAAAATTCCAAGTTATATAGTAATCTAATAATTAAAACACCCTTACTATTAAATCAAATTCTATACGCAGACCATATAACATCTAGATAAGAAATTTAGTTTATGTTAAAGAGTCACACATAGCCATTCGTTAAGTTACCAGATTGATTATTTAACGTGATTTATTATGCAAAAGTAAGCAAACTAAAATCCCAAACAAATACGACTACCCAATACTTAATTTAAGAGTTTAAAATTCTACAACCATTTAAGCCGACTGAAAATAGTAACCATCGTAAAGAACAAAATAACAAATAACACAAATCCATAACACAGTCATAAGACACCAGATAGTTTTGCCAATAACAATATAAGAAAATATCTAATTTAATACAGAGACGTTGTGGAAGATGCTAGCATACATCCATATTGAGCACAGAATCACCCATAGAACGATCGGGGCGAATAGTACTACACACGAAGAGTCCTACGGCTGCAAGACATTAAATAAGTTATCAGTATAACGATATTCGTTTATGCATCAAATTAAACAATAAAACAGTAAACATAAACTTACATATCACCAAACTCTCGGACATCATCATCAATAGGATCAAACATGAACTCAGAACACGGACACTAAGACCGCAAAACAACTGATCTCGCGTTAAAGTCTATTTTAAAATACAGTATAAAATCTCATAAGCTATAAACTCTCTAAAAAATAATATAACATATTAATTATAACACATCAGTTCATACCTTCTCCTTCGGATACCCGCCAGAACCTAAGTACACAAACAACCGCCTCATGGTTGTTTCGTTCATATGCATGAACGAATTCTCTAGCAAGAGCACCCGTTGCAATACACACGATCACACCTTCCCTCCTAATATAACAAAACAATTACAAATTAAATACAAAATAATTAAAGTAAAAACGATATCAAGCGTTAATTTAAAATATTGTGAGAGAGCATAACCTGGCCTCACTAAGCTTAATACGAACATGACACAAATCATCCTCAAATGCGTCACTACTTATACACGAAAGCGTCACCATCCTTAAAACTGTTCCCATAACATCTGAAATTAAATTCACAAACAAACACGAAATTATTGTAATTCTTAAACCAAAAATAACCGAGAAAATAACGAAATCTAATAAGAAATCACCTATTAATGTCCCAACATCGAATTCCCTAGTGCAAATGTCAATAAATTGACGGTAATTGAGAAAGAGTCCAGGAAGACCATTCGTAAATCGCCTAATCCTTGTCGAGTGTCGAAACTGAATCATCTGACCATAGAATGACACACTAACAGAACCAGATTCGGGCTTCACATCAAACTTGCAAATATCGTACCACGAACTTTGCTCAAAGTAATTACTAAAGATGAGCCAATGATCGGGCATGATAGCTACCAAAATCTGAGTTCCCTAGTGTAAAATAAAACATGAAAAGATCTAATCATATAGATCCAGCCGCAAAAGTGTAAAAAAAGAAGAATCTATATAGAATTTGTTACCTTATCATCACTTACAATGAGCTCCAAGGTAGGACCGAATGAATTGATCCGCTTCCAAAGACGAAGAACCTTCACACTGATTTCTGAATCAGTATACCCATTTCGCAGATCAGAAACAGAAGACATGGCCGACGAAGATAATGTCATCGAACTGTTTGTTTCTTTGGTGGTGTTTGAGTACGACGATGAGAAGAGAAGAAGTGGTTTTTGAGCAGTCCTAATTTCTAAGTTATATACAACAGGAAGAGAGATGAAATCATCGAGAAAGGGATATTTAAATTAGTTTCTTATTAAAAGACACCCCACATTTCAACATGTTGTCGGTATTACCAATATCGTTATCTAACTTGGGCCCAAGTACACTGGGAAAAGATACTTATGGTTTACCCAAATCAAGGTAACATTTTATTTGTTCCAATCTAACCAACAAAATATCGATATTAATTATTTCCGAAGATAAATTTAAATTAAGATGGAGTAGTATCTAAACATTATAAATCTTAAATTATTTATTACATGATATTAATAGGGTAAGCTTGTATGGCCCATTTTCGAGTAAGCATCAAAATATTATAATCACTATAAAACAATAAAGAATATATATTTAGATCAGAACATAAAGAAACTATCCACGGAAGATTATATTATAAACTATAAGAACAATGATCCTAGAACAACAACAAGTTGATGTACCCAAAGTACATACAAGACATGTTTTCGAAGAATGAGCGACATGTTTAGTAATTATAGGCTAGGGTTTTTTTTTAAGTCTCATAACCAATGTCGATGCCAAATAAAAAAATACAGAAGAATAATTATATTTGTTTGAATATAAACATTAATTTTAATTTTAAATCAACAATCACTTTCTTAAGTTTTCTAAAATTATGCTCCTAAAAATTGTAAATAATTACATTTGACAAATATAGGTAAATAGTATTCATATATTTATTAGATAATTCCTCAATATTATAAGTCTTATAAATCTTTAAATTAAAAAAATCATAAAAAACATATTCTCGAGATTGAGATTTCAAAGCTGACGATATAACCTCTAAATATAACTCCAAATTACTTTATGTGGCATAATCCATGTATGCGTTACATACATGTTCCACAAATCATAAAAATATAAATGCTTTATATATAAGAAAAAGTCCAATACTTAACAAAACAAACACATCACAACTATAGGTCCTCATTTGCGATGATAGAATTGCGAAGATCATCAGCTTCTTGACAATGAGGCTCCAGATAAATTTGCGAAACATCACAAATTATCGAAGCTATGAGACCACCATTATATCGTTCAATCCTTACTAACCGAACAACACATATAATAACATTATGGATGCATTTGCTCAGACTCGCAAGAAAGTTAGCAGATTGATAACCCCTTATCAACACCGGTAAACGTACACCCCTGAAAAATACCATATACAATGTAAGACATGCCAACCACAAAATAAAATTAGATAAGTAATTAAAATTATAACCAACTATATCTAAAACAATAACCTTTCATTCTGAAGTTCTAGATATATATCACCGAATCGGTTTCGATGATCCGTGAGACTATCAACATGATTCCCAACACATGCAATTTGCCCTATTACATATATAAAAAAAAGATAATCATGTTTTATGGATGTAGAATTAAAATATGCGCAAAAAGCAAACCTTCAGAGTTTTCAGTAAAAATATAAAAGTAAACATACAAAGTAAAACAATGTCTCACCGATGCAGACTTTTGATTCATGTAGACCATCAATGATCGTTTCAAAGGCAACACAGGATAAATAATAGGAATTGCCCCCTGAAGGCTGCTTAACAAACACAGTTCTCTTTCTACACTCAATCCTAAACGAATGAGGAGTGTGTAAGAGATCACCAGTAACCGATGCAAGGTCAAAATCCATCAGAACAATCCAATCACCTTCTACAATAGTTGCAACAAACAATTCTTTGAAAACTTTTTCCAACAACGCATGGATTCTATCACCCTAACCAAATAAGGTTTGAACAACAACTTATCAGATATTAACAATAAAACCACCAAAAAGTAGACCATATAAGAATATACAAAACTATTTTACCTTATTATCAACTAATATCATATTACACACACTTTCACCTTCATAAAAAGTTGTGAAGATACGAAGAACTTTAACCCTAATATCAGTCACAGGATTCAAGGGATCAAGATCTGCAACACCGAAAAGAGCCATGATTTGTGAGCACGGAACAATAAATATCTCCTTTCAATATTTCTCTCTATATACATATACATATATATATATCAAACCTTGTTTTACATATATCGTTTTAGAAAACAAACAAATAAAAAAGTAAATCTTCTTTATATTTTAGATATGCTTACACTTATCTAGACTTAAATTAAATTAAATATGCTGGTAGTTGTTTGCATAATACATGCTAACATATAATTAACCAATTATGTAGTGAACAATAACTTATATAACTATACGAATGAGTTCGTTTATACTTCGAAACAATATAAGAATATATTAATATATGATATAATTCTAAATAACTTAAAGTTGCTAAGATTTGAATGTTAATCATAACTCATGGTCTTGTAACTCTTATCGTATAAAACTATCTGAATAATTTTAATAGATAATAAACAGTCAAACGATAATCATAATATAAAAATAATTATTATTCCGACCTGTAAAGTCATAAAAAGTAATCAAGTGAGAAGATCACCCTTAAACGAAATTACCGAAAACTTGTAAAACCAAAGCGAAAAAAATAAAAGTTCATATATTAATGTAAGCATCATTTAGTATGCACTCTCTTCGGTGAGCTACTCTTAACCGCACTTCTAGTATCAGCCAAGCTTCGCTTGAGAGAAGCATCACGTGTAGTCAACAAAGAATCGCTCGAAGCATCTGTTTCACCAGAGTAAGTTATCGAGCCTACAACAGTTATGTATCTAAATTAGTGAACCATTTAATATATAAACGTAATACTCTGACACATGATACTAAAACTTACCTGTGCATGAAATGCCTCAGTAAACTTAGAAATTAAGCCATCATCATTTGAGAATCTCTCAACCACATAAGAAGAGGACTTCATAGCAATATGTTTTTCAGTTACAAAAATCTTGAAAAGCATGTCCTTTCCAATCAAATTCCTAATAACAAATTGCATCTCCAGATCATCCTCCTTAGAAAACAGAAAAAGTTTGAGGATCATAAAACATAAAAAAAAAATATAAACCATAAACAAAGCACCTCCAAATAAAAACATATATCATCGACATCCTCATATAGCTCCTCTGCTGTCTTATCAAAAAATGTAACCACCATCTTATCAAAGAAAGAAACCTTCAAAGGAGTCCCCTCCGAATCGGCCACATCGAGAATCAAAAAGTAACTAACTATATAAGATAAAAGGATAACGATTAGAACACTTAGATAACTACAATTGATACAAAATGAAAAAGACAAATATACATCAAAAATACCTTGCAACCACCGATGAAACATCCATATTACACTCATTACACTTCCATAATGGCAATACCTGACTATCCACTTTATCGGGGTAAGGAAAAACCTTCCTATTGCACTTCTTACATGCAATATACCAACATATAAAATAATACCACTAAATAAACCGAGCAGTGACAAACGAAAACCAAAATAATAATATACTAAACAATACCTCAGTTGATTCATGTACAGCTCTTAAAGACTTCCAAGCAGTCTTAACGAAGAAATCATCATACGTAGGCATAAGGACCTCTGTGGACTCAAAGTCAATAGAAGGCTCAAGGCTAAATTTATCAGCAGACAGCCTAAAATAATACATAAAATTCTTAATTAGATACACGCAATCTAACAAAACACCAGGATACAAAAAATATACTAAAACAACATAGTAGCCAAAATAAACATACCCATTAGTAAAACTCTTCGCAAGAGTTGTGTTCGGATTAAACAAAATATCAGTCGAACTATAAGAGTTGGAGATACTAATTTCACCTACATTTAAAAATAGATTTTAATAAACTCATTTCAACAGGTTATTGCATATTCAGCTACGCAGAAAAGATTATATCAGACAAACCTCTGTATTCTCTAATGCATGCAAGTCTAATGACACACACAACGACGGTGTCAGCATGTGCAGCTACATACTCAGCCATTGCTGTAGCATAATCGTTCCATGAAGTGCACATCAAACGAAGATCACTATAGCCACATCATGAAAACAACCACGTATAGATAAGAATTGAAAATAACAAATATACAAACAAATTAAATACCTTGTATCACGAAGAGTAAGTTTAAGCCTCATGCTGATTTTCTCCTTTGCCATAATCTGATCAATGGTTCCCAAACTAACGACTTGACCTATGACATCTACAAATATAAATTTATACTTAGTAATCATAAGGATACATAAGAAACATAAATATATGCATTCAAATACTTACCAGTCAAGTATGACTTATCCAAATCGGTAGAAAAAATCTCACTGAACGTCCTAATATATTTCTTGGGGATAGTTTTTGGAAAATCATGACAATCACTCAACTCGGTGGTGTCATAAAACTAAATTTTATAAGGATGACGACTTGTCCGATAATCACTCTTGTACTCAACGACCTTGAATGTATCGACGATGTATACACTACCATTTACTAGTTTATCCTGAAACTTCTTGACACAGTTCTTATCAAGAGTAGCATGTATGCACTCATCCTTGATATTATTTAGGAGTGTTAATCAAACATATATTTAAGAAGATGCAACACAGTAAAACAACAATAATTTGATAAGAAAAAATCGTAAAAACTCATATGTGCATCAACGAACACGACATCCATCATCTTCCCAACTCTAACCCAAAGCTTGAGTACACAAACTTTTATCTTATAGCAATCAGTCTATGAAGTCAAATCTTTTATATTAACCAAAGAACCAGGCTTTCTCTTGAAAATATACATTATCCAACCCGAATAATGTAAAGTCTCTTTGTAAATATCAACCTAATAATCCGTGGCTTTCTGTAAGCTCTCTTAATCAAAGTGAAATTTTTTTATCGTGTTTCTTGGTATCTTATAGTCAGAGTTGCAAGATATATATATATATATATATATATATATATATATATATTTAAATTCTAACGACTCTAAACAATTATGCCATTATCACAAATTATTTCATAGCAAATAATAACCAAAAAGTTAAGTAATTAGTTATGACCGACGATAAGACTTATAGTATATTTTCCAAAACATTGTAATTATACGATATATATCTCGAACATAGATATACAATATTTTGTAAAAAAATTGTTATTAATGGTAAACATGCACAGAGTAACAATATCGGTAAGTATGAATATTGGAATAAATCTTTAAAATAAGGCATGATACATGATATTTTTTAATGCTCTACACAGTGATAACTTACTATTTTAGATCATTTTAGGCTGCATTGCATACATCTTTTCCTCTGTTTTTGCATTATAGTTTAACATTTTAGTATCATTTGCACTTAGAATCAACATAGCATGCATTTAGCTTAGGGTTGCATACATTTCCATACATGTGCATGTTTGTGGTGGTATTCAGGTGTTTTTGGAGTTTCTTGGAGCTGGGGAAGGGATGGAAGCATCTCATGATCAAAGAATATGTCAAAAGTGGAGTTCTTGCAAAGTCTGGTCCATATCGAGCAAGCATAGCGAGCAGAATACCCGTGGAGTACGCTCGATGCAAGCAGCAGGATGAGAGGAGAAGAATCAGCACGAGGATTCCAAGCCGTTGGTCTGCATCGAGGGAGGATGTCGATACATGATAAACAGTAAGTTTTATGGACTGTTTAGTCAAACCCAAACCATGCTTATGATGCAGTATAGTGGTGAGGGGTATCAATCCAGCCTAGGTTGAAGAAAGCTACTAAGAATGCAAGAACTTGGTAAATCTAAGCAAATTCGGGTAAATGGATGATAAATTCTATGAAAACTAAATGCGACTACTAATGAGCAAGAAAACTATTTTAAAATCCCCTCTTAAGGGTTAAACAACTACTAGATGACTCCTAGGAATTTAAAATGCAAGACTACTAATTTATAAAAATCAAAAACTAAAGGCAGATAAACAGAGAATTTCTAGCAACTTAGAGCAATGACTTTTAAAACTAAAGATGCAAGCTTTATAACTAAGAGATGATTACTTTGAGTTTTTAAAAAATGCTAAAAGAGGATTCAAGGTTGAGGGTCATATTTAAGAGGGTTCAAGATCCAAGCTTTGGGTTTGAAAACATAGATCTACTCATTTGATGAGCTATCTCTAAGCCTTGAGAAGCTAAAAGAGGTTTATCCATGGCGTGTGGTATAAACCCTTTCCTCAACCCTTCCTCCTAACCTATGGCGTGTAGTGGAAAGATGGGTCAAAGAACATTAAGCAAAGATCTCAAATATTGGCCTAACTAGCTCCCTAAGCATCCATGACGTTTGGGAAAGGATGAGCTAGCCTCTTGGATTTGGTTTTAAGGGATTTCTGAATCCTGTCAAGGTAAGAAAAGCCCTGGGATCATAGAGATCTTTCCCAAGACTCTCTAAGCATTAAGACCCCAAATCCAAAAAGAGAATAGATTAAGAACAAGAAAAAGACCAAAGCTTAAACCCTTATACCCCTTAAATCGCCCAACCTTAAACCCAAGGATGAACTACTCACTACACATGCTTGAAACCGATTAAAATGCAAAGAAAAGAAAGCTAAACATGTTTAAGTAAGAGCGATTATAGAAATATTTACTGATTAAGATAGATTAAGGTTCAAAAACAAGAAAGGCTTAAAAAGTAGAACAATGGCGATTTTTCAGCCTTAGAGCATAAGAAAACATAAACTGGTCCGAGAAAAAATGAATGGTTCACACCATATTTCCTAAAATAGCAAAACAAAGAAAATGGTCCCCTCACTACATGCCAAAAGTGAGCTGCCCGGATAAGGTTCTAGAGATCGACTTGGGTGATCGATCTCTAGCTCGCTCTTCTTTATGGATCGTCCTCCTTTGCTCGATCTTCGAGTCGATTCGGTTGGGTGGATCGAGTAATTCTCTCGATCTTCTGGTCGATCCTCGGGTGATCGAGTCGTGGTCTCGATCTGGCTCTCGTTCTGCATGGCTTAGTCCACGTCCGTACTCACGATCGATCACCTTGGTCGATCTTGGTCTCTATCCTCCTCCTTGAAACGACCCCCTTGTTTCGATCTTCTGGTCGATCCTCGGGGGATCGAGTCGTGGTCTCGATCTGGCTCTCATTCTGCATGGCTGAGTCCATGTCCGTACTCACGATCGATCACCTTGGTCGATCTTGGTCTCGATCCTCCTTCTTGAAACGACCCCCTTGTCTCCATCTTCTGGTCGATCTCATCTAGATCGACCTGCCTAGCTCGATCTGCGCCTCGATCTCGGTTCCTTTGCTCGTGCATGAGTTCTCCCAAGTGTCCACAGGTCCCTTCTCGATCCTTAGCATGTCCACTCAACCTCCACAGCTCCAGTGTAGCCAAAACAACCTGAATATGATGCAAGAATGCAAAAAATATGCAAATGCTAATGCAAAGTGCGCTTAGGACCTAAAATGAGACAATTGGTGCAAACCTAGCCTATTATGTAAGATGAATGCATGGAAACTACTCTAAATGCACGCTAAATATGCGAAATATATGAGGATATCCACTCTCCCAAACTTGCCTTTTGCTTGCCTTCAAGCAAACAAAATTCAAGAAAGAAAGAGAGGTTTTAAAAGTCGGAGCTCAAATTTCCAAAAGTGTTTAAACAAATGAATCAACTCAATGGTCCTAGTTCTCAACTCTAAGATGCATCATACAAAACTCCTACTCCAAAGAACTTAGCTATATTCATCACATATTGAATCTCAAATCATGACTCTCCTATTCCAAACAATCCAAGAACCCTAACCTTTAACATTCAATTAAGAGCAAACCATGAATCACACTTATGCACTTTAAAACCGAATACATTTGGCTATGGACAAAGGTTATGAGATAAAAGTGATCTCATTCAAATGGATACTCCAGTGCAATGGTTTATTTCAAAAAAGGTTGAACTTATGCATAATGCTAAAGGTAAAGGCAATTGATGCATACATGACTAGACTCTCATCTACCCATATACACTAACAATGATCCTAAAACCCTCTCTCATTCATTTTTTTCTTTTTCAATCTCACTCACCCCTCTAGAGACTACCTATAACAACAAGGCAAGACGCCTAGCAAAACCCAAATAAACACATCATTCAAACCTTCTTATAGCTAGTGGGATGGTCTTATACATAAACTAAGCTCTTTTCTTTATGTTTTGATAGCTCTCTTCTCAAATATTTTTTTCTTTTCCTTAAAACACTTGGCCCTTTTGGCTCTTTTCTTGATTTTTTTTTTTTTGAGAGCTATCTCCTTTTCTTTTCAACAAGAGCTTTTACACAAAACATTTCAAGACCACCCACTTAAAACTAAGAATCCCTTTTATTCAAATTTCAAACACCAAACTCTTTTTAAACCGAAAACAAGTAAGCAATTTAAACAACACCCATGAACCCCCATCCTAATCTTAAGCCTAAAACTAGCTTCAATATGCAAATCTAGCAATCATATGAGAGCATAATCATGTCGCCTAAACGTAACACGTTATGCCAAGTTCAAACCGAAAAGAGGCCTCACAATGATATCACACAAGAAAATTTGGCTTGGAAGGAGGGTAAGGGTTATGGTGGGGAGTTCTACTTAGGCTCACAAAAGAGTGGTGAAAGGAAGAAGAGAGACTAAATATGTATATGTGATCCATGTATCCTTTTTCAAATGCACAAGTATGATAATTCAAAATTCCAAGTTAAGGTTCTCACTTGATATGAAATGATTCAATTCATGAGTGTTCAAGTTAAGCCACGAAAATTAAAACAAATGATCCAAATATGGTTAGAGCTTACTTTCAAAATTTGTGAAAAGCATCAAAGAACTACTAACTAGGGCCTTGAACCAATTCATGAGTTTAAAACACTTTACAAGGAAAATGTTGTATCATTGCTCCTTATGCAAATGCAAATACCCTAAATGATTTTAAAAATCCTAGACTCAATCCTACAATATTTAATAATGCAAATGCAAGCTACATGAATTTTTTGAAAAGTTTTAAAATTTTTTATGATTTTTTGGTATTTTTCTATGCACTTAGATGATGCATGATGACTCAAAGATGATAACTCAAAATAAGATCCAAATAAAACATGTCAAAGCACACACTCTCCCCCAAACTTGGATGACACCGTCTCGGTGGCAAACAAAGTCAAGAGGAGTTCAAAACACAAAGCAAAAATGAAAAAGATGCATGTTATTTACAAGGTTGTGTGTGTACCTTGGAGCTAAGCACGACTGGAGCTTGAGGATGCTCCAGTCTTCTTGATCTTTCTAGGAGTGTCGTGGCTGGTCTCCTTGCCCTTGCCCTTGCTCGTGGCCTCATGCAAAGAATGGCAAGCAGCTTGATTGCCTTCTTGGAGAGAAAGACGTCTGGCTTGATTGCTTCCTTGAGGCTCACGGATCTCTACACCTCCGGTTGATCTCCTTCTCTTCTCTGGTTGCTCAACCTCTTCACTTGAAGATCCCTCAGATGAGTTTCTTTGCAGGTCCTTGATCTTCTTAGCCAACTTCTTTATCATCTTACTTTGCTATTTGTTGACTTTGCACTGAATCTCAACGACTGATGCAAGAAACTTCTCGGCTTTTGTTCTCGGCTCATAGTCGAGCTTGGGAAGGTTGAAGCTCGTGGGCATCTCCGCATCGGAAGGAGGTGACTCTGAACGTGGACGAGCGACCTGTGGTGGCGCGGCTGTGGCTCATAGAGGTGCAAAACATTCCTCATCGCTTGACAGAAATTCTATGTTGCCAACGCCTAGTAATTCCGTCACCTCTTGGTTGGGAAAGATACACACCTTCTTCTCATTATCACCATTGTAGAACAAGTAGGCGTAGAAACCTGGAGCTGGTGTACGTCCCAAGGAGTCAGTGTTGCGCATGTAAGTCTCGTTCATGTAAGCTCTCTCCACGCAAGGTTCAAACTCCGAGATAGGTACCCCTGCTTGTATGAACAGCGGTGTGAGGAAGCCTCCTATGAGTGCTGAGCTCGCCTTGCACCTCATTGCCCACGCCTTATACTTGACCAAAGAGGAAGCCAAAATGCATCCATAGTTGACGTCGTCTCCAAGCTCATCTTCCATTGGCTCTTCATTCTCTTCACGATCGCATAGAACTTTCTTAACTCCTTGGAAGAGAAAGCACAACTCATTCTTGGTGACCGTTGGAGCCATGGATCTCCCACTGAAAGTGTTGGCTAAGAGCTTGATGGCGTATCTCAGCACAGGGTTGCGAACCTTCTTGATCTTGGCGGTGTTGGCTTTGTAGTCATCATCGCTGATCAAGTCCTATAGATCGTTTGCTGACTTGAAAGGAGGGAACGTTACAAGCTTGGCGCAGCTTTTAGTCCGTAGGCTTGGCATAGCTCGGGGATGGAGAAGTGGTAGGCTTGTCTCCTGATCTTGAATGTGAGGTGACCCTTTGATGGTGCGGGGAGGCTTGCATTCTCATAAGAGAACTCCAAGGTGGAGAAGAAGTCAAGCGCTGCCTCGGGGTAAGTAGGGCAGTCCATCCTTGACAAGCACGCAAGCCCCATGTTCTTGAGAAGCTCATCAAAATCTCCCAACAGCCCCATCTTTGCCAAGAGGTCCTTACTCGCAAACTTAGTGGGTTCAAACCGGAGCCTCTCAAGCCTTTTCTTGGCGTTCTTCTCCTCCTTAGTCCATCTAACCCTCTCCTGAACCACTTCTTGAGTTTCTTCTCCTTGTGTTGCCCCATCTCTACTTCTCTTGGGTGCTATTGGTACCTGAAACACAAATCCTCAAAGAGAAAAATGAATCTAGGCGGCGATTTAAAGAAAAAGAGAAGGCAATAGAGAAAAACTCTTAACACAAATCTTAGATTTTTAGAGATTTTCTAAAAATTATCAATAAATAGTAGAAGAAAATATCTAGAGATAAGACCAATCTAGAAATTTTTCTTAATATCTAGATACTTATAAAAATTCATCCTAATCCCTAGCAACTAACAATCAACCTACTCAAGAAAAGGAAAATTTCTAAATACTTAAACATGAAATTCAAGCAATTCGAAATACCTTTGAAAAGGATGATTGAAAGATGCTAAATGCCTTTGAAAAACAGAACTCACACTCTCTATTTATAAAATCAAGTTCGAAACACAATGGGAGAGAGTGTGGTTGCATATGTTTATAAGGATAAAAAATCTTGGATGCAATGCAAGTGGTTTCTGACAAAGTTGTGGTCAAGGCACACATTCTCATGGTCAAAGATACTTGCCTTGACCACAATCCAAATTTAAAATAGGAGGGAAAGAGAAAAGAGGGGGAAAACTTGAACTTACCTCGGCATGAGATCGAGTCAATTTGGTCGATCTTGACCTCGATCTCATGCCCATGTTGGTTAGGATTGAGAGGGTTGATCGATTGGGGGCTCGATTTATTTTGAATCGAGCCTTAGATCGAGTGTGCCCCCTCGTTCCAAGATCCTACGTGATTATGGCATTACTCCTTAGATCGAGTCCCTTGATCTATTTCGAGGTCGTTTGGGCAAGGATCGAGTGAGCTGATCGAGTAAACTGATTGATCCAGTTCGAGGATCGAGTGAGGCCAGTCGATCCACACCCCGTTTGCATTTCGAGCTAAACACATGGGTGGGTCATCCTCTCATGATCGACTGAGTCACTCGATTGTCTACTCGATCTCATCTAGATCGAGTGACTTCACTCGATTTCTTGCCTCTACCTCTCCTTTCCTTGCCCTTTTTTGACTCCAAGATCATGATCTCCAGCTCCCTTATCCTTTCACCTACACACTTAGACTAAAAAGCATAAAATTGAAATAGAAAGAAAGCAAAAATATGTACAAAGATAGTCATGGGAATGCCTCCTAAGTGCGCTTGTTTTACGTCGCTAGCTTGACGTTACTTGGTTAGGCCAGGGGTGGATCTTGGAGAAGCAATATGGTGCTCTCCTTGCTGCAATCACTCGCCATGTAGGGCTTGACTCTATGCCCATTCACCGTGAAAGCCTTTCCACTCTTGCCAACCAAAGTAACCGCTCCATATGGTAGAACTTCTTTAATCTCAAAAGGTCCGCACCACATTGACTTTAGCTTCCCTGGGAACAACTTCAAGCGTGAGTTGTATAGCAGGACCAAATCTCCCTCCTTAAGCTCCTTGAGTACCAACTTCTTGTCATGAACCGCCTTGGTCTTTTCCTTGTATATTTTGGCACTCTCATAAGCTTCTAGCCTTAACTCATCAAGCTCGTGGAGTTGAATCAACAGTCTCTCCTGTGCCGTCTTGAGACTGAAGTTCATTTGCTTCACGGCCCAAAGGGCTCTATGCTCTAGCTCCACAGGGAGGTGGCAAGCCTTGCCGTAGAGGAGATTGAAGGGAGTGGTGCCTATAGGAGTCTTGAAGGTGGTTCTATATGCCAAAAGGGCATCATCGAGCTTGCTTGCCCAATCCTTTCGAGTTACTCCTACTGTCCTCTCTAGGATAGCCTTGATCTGCCTATTCGAGACCTCCACTTGCCCACTAGTTTGAGGATGATAGGGTGTAGCTACCTTATTCTTAACTCCATACTTCTTCAAGAGACCCTCAAACACCTTGTTAATGAAGTGGCTTCCCCCATCACTGATCACTATCTTTGGAACTCCAAACCTTGGGAAGATGATAGTCTTGAAGAGTTTAACCACCACTTTTGAATCATTGGTGGGTGATGATATTGCTTCCACCCATTTAGACATATAGTCTACAGCTACAAGAATGTATTTGTTGCCGTATGAAGATGGAAACGCGCCCATAAAGTCTATTCCCCAAGCATCAAACACTTCCACTTCAAAGATTGGTACCTGCATCTCATTTCTCTTGGTGATGTTTCCAGCTCTTTGGCAAGCCTCACACGCCTTTACAAACTCGTGAGCATCCTTGAAGAGTGTTGGCCACCAAAACCCGGCTTGTAGAACCTTTGTAGCTGTCTTGAACGATACAAAGTGCCCTCCATAAGACAAACCGTGGCAATGGAGAAGGATGTCCTTTGCCTCTTCTCTTGTTACACACCTTCTGTATAGGCTGTCTACACCCCTCTTGTACAGGTAAGGCTCGTCCCAAAAGTAATGAGAGATGTCTCTCATGAACTTCTTCTTGTGGTAGTGGTCTAGGTGAGTAGGCTCCTCTCCACAAGCCAAGTAGTTCACAATGTCCGCATACCAAGGTAGGTCTTCTTCTTTGAAACTAAAGACTTCTTCAACCTTATCCTCTAGTCTTGCACATACCACTGTGTTGACCATCATAAGTTGCTCCTCAGGAAGTGAGTCATCAAAAGGTAAGACTTCATTCACCCTCATTCTTGAAAGGTGATCAGCAACACCATTCTCTATGCCCTTCTTATCCTTGATCTCCATATCAAACTCTTGCAAGAGAATAATCCACCTTAAGAGCCTCGGTTTGGTGTCCTTCTTGGAGTATATGTACCTCAAGGCTGCGTGATCAGTGTACACTATGACCTTGGAACCCACCAAATAGGATCTGAACTTCTCAAAGGCAAAGACTATGGCTAAGAGCTCCTTCTCGGTAGTAGCATACCTCACTTGCATGTCGTCCAAGGTTCGGCTGGCATAGTAGATAACATGCAACTTCTTATCCTTTCTCTGGCCCAACACAGCTCCCACGGCGTAGTCACTCGCGTCGCACATGATCTCGAAGGGGAGGTTCCAATCTGGTGCTTGCACTATAGGTGTGGTAACTAGAGCTTCCTTGATGGTCTTGAAAGCGTGAAGACACTCCTCATCGATGACGAAGTCTGCTTCCTTGCATAGCAACCGTGTTAGGGGGCATGCTATCTTGGCGAAGTCTTTTATGAATCTCCTGTAGAAGCCGGCATGTCCCAAAAAGCTCCTTATACCCTTCACATTAGCCGGAGGTTCCAAGCTCATCATGACCTCAATTTTGGATTTATCAACCTCTATCCCTTGCTCAGAGATCTTGTGCCCAAGCACAATTCCTTCCCTCACCATGAAGTGACACTTCTCCCAATTCAGCACCAGGTTTGTCTCACATCTCTTGAGTACCCTGCGCAGATTAGACAAACAACCACAAAAAGAAGCACCATACACAGAAAAATCATCCATAAAGACCTCTACCATCTCCTCTATAAGATCAGAGAAGATAGACATCATGCACCTTTGATAGGTAGCTGGTGCATTACATAACCCAAATGGCATCCTTCGATATGCAAAGGTACCATAGGGGCATGTGAAAGTTGTCTTCTCTTGGTCATTAGGATGAATGGGAATTTGAAGAAAACCGCTATATCCATCTAGGAAACAATAGTATGGATGATTAGCGAGTCTCTCTAGCATTTGATCAATAAAAGGAAGAGGAAAATGATCTTTTCTAGTTGCTGAGTTGAGCTTCCTATAATCTATACACATCCTATGACCGGTTATAGTTCTAGTAGGAATCAACTCATCTCTTTCATTTTTAACAACCGTGATACCTCCTTTCTTAGGCACCACATGGACTGGAGAGACCCACGTGCTGTCACTGATCGGGTATATCACGTCAGCCTCTAACAGTTTCAAGATCTCTTTCTTAACTACTTCTTTCAAGTTCGGGTTTAAGCGCCTTTGATGTTCTATAGAAGAAGTGTTTTCATTCTCTAAGTGAATCCTATGAGTGCAAAGCATTGGTGAAAGGCCCTTGATGTCACTTAGAGAGTACCCAATGACCTTCCTATACTTCCTCAGCTCCTTAAGAAGCGAGTCTAACTCATCATCACTCAGATTCTCATTCACAATGACCGGATAGGTCTCATTAGGTCCCAAGAAAGCGTACCTTATCCCAATTGGGAGCTCCTTTAGGTCCACCTTTGGGGCTAGCAGCTCGCTCCAGTCCTCCTCGTGGCTTGTGTTGACGTTGCCATCCTCGTTAGCCTCTTTTGAACCCAAGTCATGAGCCTTCAGGCTGCCATCTTGAACTGTTCCTTCCTCAGAGATCGAGTCATCCAGTCGATCTTCCCCTCGTTCTGGTATGGATCGATTGCACTCCCTCGATTTGATATGGAACGAGCAGGAGATCGATGTGCTGAGTCGTTCTCTGAACTGATCGAATTGCCTCTCTCGATCTTCTCATCGATTTCTTTTCTAGATCGATCAACCTCCTCGATCTTCTTGTCGATCGTTCTTCTGGATCGAGTGATCTCGTCAATTTCTTGGTCGATCTCTAGGCATCCGCCTTCATCTTCTTTCACAACCTTGCGAGAATCAAAGATGTGTACATACTCCTGGGTCTGTTCATGCAAGAAACCATACTCTCCACACTCCTTTGTCAAAGCCAGCTGTAGATGATCCTCTTGTGCCAACTCCTCAAGCAACTCATCAGCTAACTCATCCAAAGTTCCACCAATCATTGGCTTCTTCAAGACTTCATTGATGTCAAAGTCTTACTTGATGTCTTTGCCCAAGTGTAGAGAAATCTTTCCATTCTTCACATCTATGATGGCTCCAGCAATTGCTAGAAAGGGTTTACCAAGGATAAGAGGATCCTTTGGCTCTTCATCCATTTCTAGAACAACAAAATCTGTTGGCACATTCACACCACTGATCCTCACGGGTAAGTCTTCAAGCATACCTACAAGGAGCCTTATACTTCTATCAGCCAGCACGAGAGAGATTCTACACTCCTTAAACTTGGTGAAACCTAGCTTTTTAGCAATGGAGTTAGGCATGAGGTTAATGCTTGCTCCTAGATCACACAAGCAACTTTCAAACTTCAAAGGTCCAAGTGCACAAGGGATAGTGAATGATCCTGGATCTCCTAGCTTCTTTGGAACTATCTTCTTGTGAATGATTGCACTGCACTCTTCATTCAACACCAAAACCTCTTCACTTTCTTTGTTTTTCTTAGTAAGAGTATCCTTGAAGAACTTGGCGCATTTTGGCATCATGGCCAAACAATCAACTAAAGACAGTTTGATCTCAACATCCTTCAAGTGCTTCTCAAACACGGCTCTATACTTCTCAAGCAGCTGCTTCTTGAAACGTCCAGGGAAGGATAGCTTCGGTTTGTAGGGTGGAGGTACAAAAGCTTCTTTCTCTTTGCTAACCTCCTCCACTTTCTTCTCTAGAACTGCTTCCTTGCCTTTCCTTGGCCTTTCAATCCAAACATTGTCAAAAGTGATCTCTTGATCATTTGAAAGGTTACCCTCCCCCTCTTGAACCACAATGTCTTCATTGTCTTTAGGTAGAGACGGTGGTGGTAGCTCTTTCCCACATCTCAAAGTGATAGCATGGGCGTACTCCTTAGGGTTTTGCTCACACTTTCTGGGCTAGCTACCTTGATCGCTTGAACTGGCTTTGCCTTTCTCTAGCTGTTTGATCTTGTTGTTCAGGTTAGTAATCTGAGTAGATACCTCAGTAAGAGAAGAGTCCAGCCTATTGTTCATATCAACAAACTTCTGATTTGTGCTTGCTTGGCCCTAAAGTCACTGTTGGAACATGGCTTGAACCGGATCTTGAGGTGGAGGTTGAACTTGTTGCTGCTGAGGTATGAAATCAGGAGGAAACACAGGAGCGTAGCCTTTGTTCCCTTGCTGTTGTTTCTGACCTTGGAAGTTGCCTTGTCTCTGCCCTTGGTACCCATTGTTTTGTGAAAAACCCTCCTTTGTTGTAAGGAACCAAAGGCTTGCCTTGTTGTGGAGGGTACACTTGATCTTTAGGATTCTCCACATTGGTACTTCGGTAAGAGATGTTGTTGTTGCCTTGGTAGCCTTGAGAATAGCCCTGTGGCTTGTTGTAGGTCTGGCCTCCAACCCAATTTGCTTCCTCTTGGCTCAGCTCTAACTCCTCTATAACATCTTCGGCTTCTCCCACAAAGTGTACATGCTTTTGATTTGCAAGTACTAGCTTGTCAATCTTCTCATGGAGTGATTTGAGCTCCTTCTTGTGTGACTCAAGCTCAGAACCTCTAGGCGCTCTATCATAATCCTCAGTGTAGTTTCGATCACTTAAAGCAATATCCTCAATGAGCTCCATTCCTTCTTCTACATCTTGGCCAAGAAAGTTGCCTTTACTGGCTGTGTCTAGAAGCATGCGGATCTTGGGAAGGGCTCCTCTATAGATAGTGCTCAAGAGTGTCTTCTCACTGAAGCCATGATGAGGACAAGCTATGGTGTAGTCCTTGAACCACTCCATTGCTTCACTAAAGGTCTCATTCTGCCTTTATGTAAAACCGCTGATCTCACTCTGTAGCCTAGCTGTTCTTGTACTTGAGAAGAACTTAGACAGAAACGCCTTTTTGCAGTCAGCCCATGAGGTAATAGTACCTTGTGGTAAGGTCTTCTCCCAATGCTTTGCTTTATCATCAAGTGAAAAAGGGAAAAGCCTAAGCTTGAAAGCATCCTCCGAGATTCCATTGATCTTGATCATCCCACACACTTGCTCAAAGTTGTCTAGGTGCTCCAACGGATCTTCCATTGCAAGACCATGTAAATTGTTGTTCTGCACCATTGAGACAAAGCCTGGCTTGATCTCAAAGTTGTTGTTTTGGACCGGTGGTGGAGTGATTCCAAAGCGATTATGATGAGTGTTTGGTGCATCACCAGTGCCAATGATCCTTGGTGGCCGTGGGGCGTGGTTGGGGTTTCCATTTCCCCTTCCAACAGCAGCGTGAGGTGGTGGACCCTCAGGATGTTCTTGCTCAGCCATACTCTCAAAATCAACAACACCAGCTTGCACAATCTCTTCAAAGGCTTGTGCTTGTTCTCTTGCTCTTCTTGACCTTGCACTTCCAAGTTAATGAATATTGTCTAGAGGTTGTAGTAGATTGTTGTTACCTCTAGACCTCAGATTCATGTACCTGAGAAGACAAGTAGTAAGGTAGAGCAATTAGTAACCAAAGTAAAAACAAAAAATTAGTCTCTACTAAGTTCCAAATCCTAATACTTCCTAATCAAACCCAAATTGGCAACGGCGCCATTTGATAAACAGTAAGTTTTATGGACTGTTTTGCCAAACCCAAACCATGCTTATGATGCAGTATAGTGGTGAGGGGTATCAATCCAGCCTAGGTTGAAGAAAGCTACTAAGAATGCAAGAACTTGGTAAATCTAAGCAAATTCCGGTAAATAGATGAGAAATTCTATGAAAACTAAATGCGACTACTAATGAGCAAGAAAACTATTTTAAAATCCCCTTTTAAGGGTTAAACAACTACTAGATGACTCCTAGGAATTTAGAATGCAAGACTACTAATTTATAAAAATCGAAAGCTAAAGACAGATAAACAGAGAATTTCTAGCAACTTAGAACAATGGCTTTTAAAACTAAAGATGCAAGCTTTATAACTAAGAGATGATTACTTTGAGTTTAAAAAAAATTCTAAAAGAGGATTCAAGGTTGAGGGTCATGTTTAAGAGGGTTCAAGATTAAAGCTTTGGGTTTGAAAACATAGATCTACTCATTTGATGAGCTATCTCTAAGCCTTGAGAAGCTAAAAGAGGGTTATCCATGACGTGTGGTATAAACCCTTTCCTCAACCCTTCCTCCTAACCTATGGCGTGTAGTGGAAATATGGGTCAAAGAACATTAAGCAAAGATCTCAAATATTGGCCTAACTAGCTCCCTAAGCATCCATGGCGTTTGGGAAAGGATGAGCTAGCCTCTTAGATTTGGTTTTAAGGGATTTCTGAATCCTGTCAAGGTAAGAAAAGCCCTGTGATCATATAGATCTTTCTCAAAGCTCTCTAAGCATTAAGACCCCAAATCCAAGAAGAGAATAGATTAAGAATAAGAAAAAGACCAAAGTTTAAACCCTTAAACCCCTTAAATCGCCCCAACCTTAAACCCAATGATGAACTACTCACTACACATGCTTAAAACCGATTGAAATGCAAAGAAAAGAAAGCTAAACATGATTAAGCAAGAGCGATTATGAAAATACATAATGATTAAGATAGATTAAGGTTCAAAAACAAGAAAAGCTTAAAAAATAGAACAATGGCGATTTTTCAGCCTTAGAGCAAAAGAAAACATAAACTGGTCCGAGACAAAATGAATGGTTCACACCATATATCCTAAAATAGCCAAACAAAGAAAATGGTCCCCTCACTACATGTCAAATGTGAGCTGTCCGGATAAGGTTCTAAAGATCTACTTGGGTGATCGATCTCTAGCTCGATCTTCTTTATGGATCGTCCTCCTTTGCTCGATTTTTGGGTCGATTCGGTTGGGTGGATCGAGTAATTCTCTCGATCTTCTAGTCGATCTTCGGGTGATCGAGTCGTGGTCTCGATGCAGCTCTCGTTCTGCATGGCTTAGTCCACGTCCGTACTCACGATCGATCACCTTGGTCGATCTTGGTCTCGATCCTCCTCCTTGAAACGACCCCCTTGTCTCGATCTTCTGGTCGATCCTCGGGTGATCGAGTCGTGGTCTCGATGCAGCTCTCGTTCTGCATGGCTTAGTCCACGTCCGTACTCACGATCGATCACCTTGGTCGATCTTAGTCTTGATCCTCCTCCTTGAAACGACCCCCTTGTCTCGATCTTCTAGTCGATCTCGTCTAGATCGACCTGCCTAGCTCGATCTTCGCCTCGATCTCGGTTCCTTTGCTCGTGCATAAGTTCTCCCAAGTGTCCACATGCCCCTTCTCGATCCTTAGCATGTCCACTCAACCTCCACAGCTCCAGTGTAGCCAAAACAACCTGAAAATGATCCAAGAATGCATGAAATATGCAAATGCTAATGCAAAGTGCGCTTAGGACCTAAACTGAGACAATTGGTGCAAACCTAGCCTATTATGTAAGATGAATACATGAAAACTACTCTAAATGCATGCTAAATATGAGAAATATGTGAGCATATCAATACACGCTGCATGGACCATATCGAGGTCGCATATCGAGCAGAACATCGACCGTACGACCTCGATGCAACTCATCCGCGTTGACCATTTGACTTTTGTTAACCTTATCCTATCTTTTTAGGTTTTTATGCTTCTTATGGCTCCCTACTATAAAAGGGAAGCCACAAAACATTATCCTGAGGAAGTTCTTATTTTTTTTTATCTAAGTTTAGTTTTCTCAAAAACACTCTCTAAACCTTAAAAGGCGATTTGCCTTAAGGATCTTGATCTTTAATAAAGTTTGCATTTTTATGGTTTAATCTTGTATTTAATCCTTTGTTCTTGCATCTTGATAGATTATATTTATCTTCTTCGCATTTTATTGTCATATAGTTATGTTTAACTCCAAATCAATGAAACATGATTAGTGAGTAGTCCTCCTTAGATTTAGGGTTCTAAGTAGGGAAAGTGGTGGTTAAGATGTGATTAAGGGGTGATTAGGCTTGTTTAATGGTTCTCTGTTATCTCCTTCTCTTGCAAAGTAATTAATGTTGATAAAGCTTGCTCCTTTTGATTGAATATGGTTGATAGAAGCATATGGTTCACCTGATGTCTTGATATCTCTTCTCTAAGCATGGTTCGCTTATTTGGCTTGATAGTCTAGCTTGGTCTATGTTTCCTTTGTTCAGTGACACCAAAGTGATAGTTCACCTTGCTAGATGATTCGCATAGGGCTAGATAATGCTGGTTTTGAGATTCTTGACTTGATGATTCGCATAGGGCTAGGTGATAGTTCACCTTGCTTCATTCTTGTTCATTGCTTAGCTCTGTTAGGATGTTGCAAGTCTGTGCTTAAATCCATAATCTTGATTGGTGTATAGCCGCTTAGGTCCTTATTGGTTCACAAGATTGATAAGTTGATCTGAATTCTTGCTTGGGTGAGAGAGTAGTTGCTTGATTGATGCATCTCTTAGGCTATAATGGTTCTGATCTTTATGCTCATGGTTGAAGGATACGCCATCACAAGTGGATCCGGCACTTCGATGTTGTTGAATATGAATTGCTTATTGACGCCAAGTGGTTCCATTTAGATTCCTTGTCTAGGAGCATAACATTGAGAATTGCTTGCTTGTTAATGATTGTTGAATGCCTTAGTAAATAAATCCACTTGTCACTCTTGGAATCCACTATCCCATAATTTTTTAGAACCTTGAGTCTTGCTTTGATTAATTGTCTTCAAAGTCATCTTGCTTAGTTCTTGCTTTAGTAGTCATTTCTTGCGTAGTTCTTGTTTAGTCATTTCTTTAAGTTCATTGTTTAGTTTTGTTCACTTGCATTTAGTTTATGCTTTTCTTCATTGCACCATTAGGTTGTTAGACTTGTTCTCACATAATCAAATCCCAATCTTGCTTAGCTTACAGCATTCTTTGCATCTCATCTCCCACAATTTGATTGATACCTGATCTCTATTCTACAACTGATTAGAAGCTAAGGGCATTTGATATAGTGACCAATGATAGCTGTTTCAAATTGGTGCCATTGCCATTGTGGATTGTTTGAGTTTAACAATGCTGTTAGACTAAGTTCTTTACTTTAAAAGTTACTAAATTGCTCTGTTTTATGTGCTCTGTTTTTTCAGGTACTTATATGAATTTGAGGTCTAAAGGCTCATCAAATCTGACTCCTTCCATTGACAACATTCATAGGAGAAGAGCTGTAAGACAGAGCGTACAAGAGTTAGAAGAACAGAGAATGTCAGAGCAAGAAGCTTTGAAACAAGCGGCTGGAGTTCAGGGATCGCGAGTACCGGTTCATGCACCTAGAGCTACAAGACCAATAGGAGCTGGTGATGCGCCTGACACTCACCACAACAGAAATGGCATTCACGCTCCATGAAAACCACTTCGAGATCAAGCTTGGGATGATCAAAATGGTGCAAGGCAACAGATTCCATGGCCTGCCCAATGAAGACCCTTTAGATTATCTAGACCAGTTTGATAAGGTGTGTGGTATGACCAAGAATCAAGGAGTCTCTGAAGATGCTTTGAAGCTGTGCTTGTTCCCTTTCAGTTTAGGTGACAAAGCACATCAGTGGGAGAAGACACTTCCACAAGGTTCAATCTCTACATGTAATGAGTGCAAGACAGCATTCCTCAACAAATTCTTTAGCTCAACAACAACAGCAAAGCTCAGGAACACCATAAGCAGCTTTACTCAGCATGGGAATGAGACATTTGCTGAAGCTTGAGAGTGGTTCAAGTCTTACACTTTGCAGTGCCCACACCATAGATTCACAAATGAAATCTTGTTGAAGTACATAACATAATAGACGCTACTACTTGTGACCTGAATTACATAACATAATAGACACCATAGATTACACTTTGCTGAAGTACATAACATAATAGACGCCACTACTTGTGACCTGAATGGCAAGTTGGATGCTCTGAACCAAAGAGTCAAGTCTCTAGAAAGCAAAGGAACTTCATCTTAAAAACCTCATAATCAGTTACCAGGAAAGAGTGAATCCAATCTTAAGGAATTCTGCCACTTGCTTGCTGATGATGAAGATGCTTCATTAGAAGAGCTTGGCATTATGCTTCAAGAGATGCTGTTACATGTGGACATGTTAAAGGCTGAGTGTGGGGGGAATGTCATCAACATCACCACTGATGATCAAGAAGCTGCTGATATTGTAGAGAAGTTCCTCCAAGGACTAGATGAAAGCTTGAACAGAGAAGAAGAGCAAGAAAGAGCCGCACAAGAAGCTGCTGAGAAAGAAGAGGCTGAGAAAGCCTTAGTTGCTCCAGAAGAAGAAGTAAAACCAGAGATTAGTGAAGCTAATAAAGAGCTTGTAGAGACATACCACACTTTGATGGTCTTGGCTAGAGAAAGTCCTGAAGACTTCAAGGAGTTGTATGATTGCCAAGTGGGCAGCTCCTCAAAAAGAAATGAGAAGGGTACGCTCCTGAAGTTCAAGCTTATAAACCACCAATCCCTTACCCCACGATGCACTTTACAAAGGCTCAGATGGCAGTCTATTCAAAGTTCAGGAAAGACATACAAGACGCTGGAATAAAGCTTCCTCATGGCACCACTTTGCTTGAAGTGAAGGATCAAATCAGATTCCTCAAAGAAGTCTTTGACAAGCTGGAAGTAGTGGAGCCAATTCTAGAGAATGTGGGGGATAATTTGAAGAGAAGCAAAGAGCTGAAGACATTGAAAAAGCTTCCCAATCCAGGAAAGTTTCTCATCACTTGTGACCTTGAAATGCTAGACAATGTTGGAGCTTTGTGTGATTCAGGTTCAACAGTGAATGTCATGTCTCTCCACTTAAGCCAAACCTTAGGAATCAATGAATGGAAGCCCTGCAAATCCTCTATCAACTTTGTGGATAACACCTCAACAAGACCCTTAGGCATGATGAAGGTTTTTCCTTTGACGATTGGGAATTTCTTGGTGCCAACAGATTTGGTGGTTATAGAGAAGACATATTCAAGAGAGGTGCCACTTCTTCTAGGAGCACCATTATTGGCAACAGAAGAAGCTCAAGTAGACTTCAAGAGAGGCTCTGTGATTTTGAAGAATGTCGATAAGTTCAAAGTCTACAAGATTGTCTCTCCTTCTATAGCTATTTGTGGAACAATCATTGAAGATGAGAGTGAGTAACAACAACTTCCAGAGCGTGTGGAGCATACTATGAGCTTCACAATGAGTATTTTGATGAAAGACACTCTTCCTGATGAGCCAGAGCAGAAGCTTGACACTGAGTTGAAACTTGGAAATGGTTTGAAAGTTGATGAGGGCTTGATCACCAAAGAAGTGAAGCCTTTGATCACACCAAGTGTTAAGAAGAAGAGAAACAGGAAGACAGCTCGTGAAAAGAAAAGACTGATGTCAGTAGGCACTTGGGTTTACCAGAAGAAAGAGGTAGGAGCACCAGCTCGATCAACGTCTTCCCACTAGTCCTCAAACCATCAAAGTCAAGCTTAGTGACTTAATACAAGCACACTTGGGAGGTAATCCCATGTCTATCCTTGTAAATACATGCTTTCTTTTATTACTAATGTCTTTATTTAGTGTTTCAGAAGTCAAAAATCAGGTCCATGGATGTGTAGAATGGTTTAAAGGCCAAGGAAAGAAGACTCTGTTTTCATATCGAGGTGCTCTATCGAGCAGAACACCTGTCAATTCTGCTCGATACAGCTTATCTCGAGGAAGGACCAGTTCGTACACCGAGCAGATTGCACAATGGGGATCACATCAAGGTGTAGTATCGAGCAGAACACCAAAAGCCCTGCTCGATGTAATCGCTCCTGAAGCCCCTGTCTGTACACTGATGAGAGTGGACCGTACATCGATCAAGACGCACGATGGAGACAACATCAAGGTTTAGCATCGAGCAGAACACCAAAAGCCCTGCTCGATGTAATCACCAGTCCATACAAAGAGGAGCCACATCTCGTACATCGACCAGAATGCTCGATGGAGTTACACCAAGGAGTTGCATCAAGCAGAACATCCAAGGTTCTGCTCAATATGGGTGCTATCAACCAACTCGATGCAAGACGATGTCCGGTACAATAACCACCGAGGAGAACAACAACAATATACGAGACGTTCCACATCGAGGTGTAGCATCGAGCAAAACACCAACATGTTTGCTCGATGCACAATGGCCGAGCCAGAAACAAGCATCCAGACGGTGCTATGCATTGCCCACGGGAAGGATCATGTAAGCCGAAGTATCTCCCTACACCGAGCAACAACATCGAGCAGAAAATCTACTAGGACTGCTCGATGCGAGGTGCCCTGAAGGAGAAGCTGACCTGAACAGTGAACCCCCGAGGCAGCAGAGCATCATCACCGAGCCACAGGACCCGACGTCCCCGATATGGTACACATCAAGGTACCACATCGAGTGTTTTGCTCGATATAATCCGTGTAAGAATTTTTTGAAATTTTTACATGGGTAAATCGAATAAAACCTTTTTGTGGACCTTGATGGCTGGTAAAAGAGTATTTTCTTTCCCCCTCACATGCATTTTTAAATTTTGAAATTAGATTTTCTTGCATTATCTTTGGATTTTTCTAGATATCACTTATCCTCTTGCATTAAAATTAAAAATCTTCATATCTCTCTCTCCACACACACCCATATCTAGCTAAACATCTCCTTTTCAAGCATCTTTTTTTTTTCTCTCTTGCATTCTCTAGAATTTCATCTTTTTGGTCAAAGATCTAAGGTAAACTTTGATAGATTCCTTGTTTTTTTAGTTTAAATATGTCAAATTGAAGTAGGATGCATTATAATTATAATGATTGATTATGGTTGTTTGCACAATTTGTTTTATGGTTTTTTATTTGCATGTCTCCATTGTTGCTCTTCTTTGAAATTCTATGGTTGAAAAATGTGTGAAAATGTCATTTTTGTGCTTAGTTTGACTTTATGTTTAGATTCTGTCCAAATCTAGGCATGCTATTGTTTCTCCAGCATATTGACCATTGAAATGTTTCTTATTAGACTAGTGATAGTGAATCTGATGCATTTTCATAGTTTGGTGGAGAGAGAATGATGTTTTTAGCTTCATATGCTTGAAATTAATGCAATAGCTGCTTGCTACTGTGAGAATTTTAGTTTTAGCTGTATTTATCCTTTTGAGCTAAATGTTTTTTTCTAAATTCGACTCTGTTTGTTGGTGATCACTGTGAATTTTTGCAGAATTTTTTATTGTCTGCTTGAATTTTGAAAATTAATTTCCTGCACAATGCTCTCAAAGGATACTTTACTAATTATTGTATTTTCAGGTACTATGTCGAACACCAGAGAAAATGAGGAGATTTCTAACTCAAATGTTGCTGCAAGAGACAGATCTGAGGAAAAGAGGCCAGTTGTTGAAGAAGAACCAGTCCAAGATGCAGCACCAAAGTTGAAGGACTACTTGGGAGGGATGAGGAGAGTGGACTTCACTCCCACAAGATATGCTGATCCAGGTCTGTTGGAAAAGCTAGAAATCAAGACAGAAGTGGATGAGCTGTTGAGCAACATTGGACTGGAGAAATTTGCGAGTCTTGGGTATCCAACTTACAAGCAACTTTCTTGTGAGTTTCTTGCAAGCTTTAAGGTCTACTTCTACAAGTTTGATGAGGAGTATAATGAAGGAGACGAAGACTTTGCCAATGGATTCATCAAGTTCAGAGCCAACAAAGCATGATATACCATGGGGTTCACTCAGCTTGAAGAGATCTTTGGATTTGATCAAGGCTCAAGAGCACAAAACATGCGCTTCAAGCATGATGGGCTAAGGCATGTATGGGAAGAGATAGCGAATGATGCTTATAGAGCTGGTCATCTGAAGAGTGCTAGCATCCGCCATTCAGCTATCAGATATGTTCATAGAGTCCTCACCATCACACTCTTCTAGAGAAAACAGCAAAGTATGGTCAAAGAAGAAGAGATGGGGTTGCTTGTGAATGGCTTGAAGAACATAATAGTTGAAACAAGGCATGGGAAGATACAAGGAGAGCGCTTAGGAGTTGGTCTTGTGACAATTCTAATGAAGCAATTTATAGCATTCCAACAATGGGCTTTCAACACTAGAGACAAGAAGCCAAAGATAGCCATTGAAGGCGTGATCACTCCTATCTTGCTTGGTTCTGGAGTTAAGCTTGGCACACCAGATGTTACAATGATCTTCCTAGATGTTCCTTATCTCAGAAAGATCGGATACCTTTCAGGAGCTGTTGAGGCAGGATTTGGCTATCAGTTTGAGCTGGAAAACAGGAAGAGGAAGATCACCTTGCCCAAGCCGCGCTTAACCAGCTTCACATCCTATGAGAACATCCGATTCATGCCAACAGAAGATGAGCTTTATGACCCAAGGACTGACCCACCATTGATGAGGCCAATCAAAGTGATGAACATGAGCACCATCAGAGAATCAGATGTGGAAGAAGACATTGAAGAGCAGCATCAAGAACACGAGGTTCAGCATCAAGGGATGGAAGAGGAAGAACATGAAGACTATGATAGCCGCCCTTATGCATTCCACCCATATGATGTGATCTGCACATCTGAAGCTTCAAAGCCTGCACATGAGCACATTAGGCTTCTTCAGAGATGGAACCACTTCCAGGACAAAGCCATCAGAGGTTTGCTGAAGACAGTCAAAGCAAGTAAGAAATCGGTTAACTCTTTGAAGAAGAAAGTGAGGAAACTCAAGAAGAAGTTGGGAGGATCTTCATCAGCCAAGAGATCTGATCAAGCAATCCAAACAAATCCACAAGGAGGAGGATCTGATGCTGAAGACATGTATGAGGACACACCAGAGAGGACAGTCGAAGAGAGACACTCTTTCCACATCAGTGAGCGGCCAAGAACACAAGTTTCTCAACCGGCCAGGCATTCATCTCATGTAGCTGCTCCAAGGCGAAAAGGAAAGAAGAGAAGGACTAGACAGCCAACTCCATCAGAGGAGGAAGCTTCACCTTCCCATGCCTTTCAGAGTTCAGACTCTCACCACTCCTCCACCTGAAGTAAGGTACACCACACTAACCATTGTAAATACCACTCATTTTTTATTATTGCGATTGTTTGCTTGATGTTTGTGAACACTCTCCTTAGCATTTTTATTACACAGACACTGTAATTTAAGTGTGGGGGAGGGTGTATGATGGACTGATGCTTGCATTTGCATTTTCATAATAGAATAGAAACCATGCATCATGATTTCATAGCATCTAAGACATAGAAAAAACCAAAAACAAATGAAATTTATTCAAAAATTGCTTCATAAAAAGATTTTGATTTTCATGTATTCTTATAGGATTTAGACTTCATGCATTCATATAGGACTATCTTGCTTGTTTAAATTGGGAACTATGATAGTACATCTTTGTTAATGCTAGTGATTTATGAAAATGAAGCCTTTGTTTTTAATCCTTTGGTGCATTTGATGTTGAACTAGAAATAAAGCTGAACCACTTTTGAAATTTGCATTTGTGTGAGCTTTGTTTGAGACTTAAGCATGCTTTAAAATGATTTCAACCTTTGTTTAAGTAGAACCTAATTTGAATTCGCAATTATCATGCCGTATGCTTTTGTGATTGATGTCATGGATAGTTTAAAATATTTGGATCTTCTTATTCTCTTTTGCCACTCTCTAAAAGATCCATTTAGATTTCTGAAGAAGGACTTTTGGGTCTCAATTCAATCACTCTCTACTCAGATGTAATGTAGATGAGGTTTATCAATCCATCTAGGAGCTATAATAAAAGAGGTGCAAGGAGCTAACTAAGCTTAACTATGTATGATGAAGAAGGATGATTCTAACAACCTAAGTGGATAAAAATGAAATGCAAAAGTGAAAAGCAATACTAACAAGACTGAAGCAAGCAATGCAATGCAAAGAAACTAAATGCAACAGGAACTAACAAGGCAATGAACTAAATGCAACAGGACTAAGATAAGCAAAGCAATAGAAGTGCAAGAACCAAAATAAATGCTAAATGCAATAACTAGAAATGCAAGGTAAAGAATGGATCAAAAGCAAGCAACTAAAAACAGGGGAAAAACAGAACACAAAATGATGAAAAGCAAAGAACAATGAAGCGCAGGTTCAAGGGTAGAGCAATGATGACTTGGGGATTACTTAGTATCAAACCTAGGGTGGTCAAGACTGATAACAAGCAAAGAACATGATCAAGCCACTAAATCAATCAATCTGTATCAAGAGCAGAAATAACTAAGTTAAGCACATGTCAGACCCACTTGCGATGGCGTATCTGTGCAAAACCAGCCCACAACAAGAACAACGATGTCTAAGTTAAGCACATGTCAGACCCACTTGTGATGGCGTATCTATGCAAAACCATCAAGAAAACACAAGGCTCTTATAGACCAAACAAACAACCTAAACGCAATATAATCATCTAAGCGATTGTTCCTAGCAAAGTTTTTTCAGGCATTTAAACAAGCATTTGTAATGCAGCAAACACCTATAATCTATTTCACTTAAACAAGTTACTCAAGCCTTAAGAACAACTAAGCTAAGTGATCTAAGCATTAATCAAACCAAAACACCTTAAACTATCAACCAATCATCCCCAAATCTGCTCCAACCTCAAACCATATGAAACTACTCACAAGTCATATCGAAATCAACAGAAACAAGCAGAAAAGACAGATCAAACATGATTAAACAAGAACTAGAAGGAAAATAACAAAGGAAGTGCAAAACTTTATTAAAACAGTGATCTTAATCAAAGTCTCATCAAATCCCCTCTTGGGTTTCCCCTCAGGTCGAAAATAAAATAAAGAAGAAGATAAGATGCTAAAAAGATAAGGTTATGCTTAAATAAGCTAAGAAGATAAGGTTTGACAAAAAGCAGAAAAATCTTGGTCAACTCTCGGCGTTGACATATCGAGGTGCAAAGGAAGGTGTTCTGCTCGATATGCTTGTTCGATATCGAGGTGGGTTCTTGGTGTTCTCCTCGATGCTACACCTCGACATGCCATGTGCAGCGTGTACTGATGTCCTTCCTTGATGCTGGTCCTCGATGCAGACTAACGGCTTGGAACCCTCGTGTCGATCCTTTTCCTCTCGTCCTGCTGCTTGCATCGAGCACACGCTACAGGTGTTCTGCTCGATATGCTTGCTCGATATGGACCAGACATTGCGAGAACTCCATTTCTGACACCTGTGATCATGAGCTGCTTCCATCTCCTCCCCAGCTCTAAGAAGCTCCAAAAACACCTGAAAACCACCACAAATATTTACATGTATGCAAATGTATGCAATCCTAAGCTAAATGCATGCTATGTTGATTCTAAGTGTGAATGCTACCTAAATGCAAGAACAAAGGAAACAATGCAGGAAATACAGCCTAAAATGATCTAAAATAGCAAGCTACCAATTTCCCCACCCTTAACTAAACCTTCTTTCAAGCCAAGACATTAATAGTGTGTGATTTGTGAGGCCTCTTCCATCATGGTTGTTGCTTAGCAAAAAGTGTTGGGTTGGAACTACAAGGGAAGTACTTCCATTATAGAACTAGCTCACTCTTGAGTTAGATAGGCTAGGATGTTTGGGGAATGGTTTAGGGTTATCTTGGGTTTAATTTTGAAGAGAAGCAAAGAAGAAAAGAATCCAAGCACAAAAGAAAAAAGGAGTGTGACACAAGCAGAAGAGTGGAAATGGCGATTTTCAAACTCAAAGAAGGAAGGCTCATGTTCAAAGAAGAAAAGAAGATGCAAGAAGTGCAAAACCAGTAAATCACAAAGCCAAAGGTGAACCAAGCACCAGCATCACCAAATAAAGGAGCCAAACTTAAAAGAAGCAAATCGCCACCACTTGAAGTTCAAAAGAAGAAGTGTCCTCCAAAACGCTTGAAGAAGAAAAGATTTTGGGTATTGAAAAGGGTTTAAGTTCTTAAAAAGGGTAGCATAGGTGGGTCTTTCATTGCTTAGCTAGAGTTAGGAACACATCTTATAGATCTTGGGTAGATGGGCGTCTTCTTTTGTATGTGTAAGTTGTTCTTTGACCCTCAGCATTTTGCCAAAGCACAACCATGCTTTTCTTTGAGAGAACCCTTTAAACACCAAAACTAGTTTGTGAAGTAGGATCATTTTTATTCCACTAAGCCTTGTCCCTTAACAAAATGACACTTTCGCATTTGCATAAGCATGATTCACGGTTTGAGCATAATTGAATGTTAAAAAGATTGTTTGATTTGATGAGCACGTGAAGGTTGAAAGCTTAGTGATGATCCTTATTCTTTTTTTTGTGGTGAAAGTGGCTAAGTTTTTAAAGTATTCTTTCATCAAGTGCACTCTAGAATTAGGAACATGGACTTCATTTTGATTTATTGTTAGCATTTTCGATGATATGAGTTTCCAATTAAAACCTCATCACCATGTTAAGTGTTTGTTTGCTTGAGGGCAAGCAAAAGCTAAGTGTGGGGGTGTTGATAGCTGATATGGTCAGGTTTTACCCAAATAAAACTACTGCAAGTGCACAGCAAAAGCAGATGTAGTATAAGGGGTATCGAAATCCCAAGAGAGTAATGCAGACTACACTATCGAATATAGATTCGGACTGAGCTAAGCAAAATATGATGTATTTAATGCGAATGAATGAATAAAAGTAAGCAAACGATTGTGTGATATGATTTAAGTTCAAGAAGATTAAAAGCGCTAAGCCAGGGTAGTTCGCAGGTTTGAATCCAAGAATGTATGATGCAGGAAATCAGGAATGATTAAGAACCGTTTTAAACATGAATCTCTAATGCATAACTCATCAATTCTCATTGCAAAAGTTATCTACACCTAGATCACAGAGTTTCAAATCTCTTTGTAAACCCTAACAACCTAAACATGCAGTAATGATCAGGTTCAATTGTTTACAAAACTCCTAAGCCAAATCTCTTTGTACTAAGTTATTTTGCTCATCAAATACTAGTTCAGGTTATGAATAATGCTCTCACATATATTTAACAACCTATGATTTTCGGATTCCTAGATGATGTGTCTCAGAAATTCGATTTTAAAGCAAGCAGAGATGAAAAACCATGAGATATTCCTAACAGATAGCGATTCTACACTCTTTTCATCAACCTTTGAAAAACCCTAACTTAACTAGCAGATTACTCAGACATGATTATGAGATCACAAAACATAACTGAATAAAATTGCATTAAGAGAAAGAGTAAGAAACAAAGGGGGTTCGAAATCTTCTCAAAAGAGTATAGGATTTGTCTCCCCAAAAAGCTCTGAATAAATCTCTCTCTAGCTCTCTGAATTCTTAAAAACTTAGATAATAGCCAACAATGGCTGAAAAACCTAATAAATAGAAGCTAAACACGATCTGGGGTCTTTAATGTTAATAAAGGAAACTTCTGGGCCAATTCTGAAATTCTTCTTGATACTTTTAATAAAACGCCACGCTCCTTCCTTAGTGGGTGATGAGCGTCACCAAAGGGGTGACGATCGTCACCATATGCGATACTTTTCTGCTTCGAGCTTGGTACTTCGTGGCTTCCACTCAGAATGCTCCAAAAGGTTCCAACATCTCCAATTATGCTTCAGACATGCTATAACCTGCAAAGACTCTTCTAGGACTCTAAAAATACCAAAAAGACTCAATAAAAAGGACTTATATCATGGTTAAAAACCATAAAAACCATGATATATCAATAGCTTGCTATTTTAAATCATTTTAGGCTGCATTTCATGCATCTTTTCCTCTGTTTTTGCATTTTAGTACCATTTGCACTTAGAATCAACATAAGGGATAGAAGCAGCTCATGATCAAAGAAGATGTCAAAAGTGGAGTTCTTGCAAAGTCTGGTCCATATCGAGCAAGCATATCGAGCGGAACACCCGTGGAGTATGCTCGATGCAAGCAGCAAGACGAGAGGAGAAGGATCAGCACGAGGATTCCAAGCCGTTTTTCTGCATCGAGGGTCAGCATCGAGGAAGGACGTCGATTCACACTGCACGAACCATATCAAGGTCGCAGATCGAGCAGAACATCGACCATACGACCTCGATGCAACTCATCTGCGTTGGCCATTTGACTTTTGTTAACCTTATCCTATCTTTTTAGGTTTTTATGCTTCTTTTGGCTCCCTACTATAAAAGGGAAGCCACAAAACATTATCCTGAGGAAGTTTTTTTTTTTTATCTAAGTTTAGCTTTCTCAAAAACATGCTCTAAACCTTAAAGGGCGATTTGCCTTAAGGATCTTGATCATTAATAGAGTTTGCATTTTTATGGTTTAATCTTGTCTTTAATCCTTTGTTCTTGCATCTTTATAGATTATATTTATCTTCTTTGCATTTTCATCTCATCTAGTTATGTTTAACTCCAAATCAAGGAGATCAAACATGATTAGTGAGTAGTCCTCCTTAGATTTAGGGTTGTAATTAGGAAACGTGGTGATTAAGATGTGATTAAGGGGTGATTAGACTTGTTTAATGGTTCTCTGTTATCTCCTTCTCTTCCAAAGTGATTGATAAGGTGTTATATAATGGTTTTTATTGTTTTTAACCATGATATAAGTCCTTTTTATTGAGTCTTTTTGATCTTTTTAGAGTCCTAGAAGAGTCTTTGCAGGTTATAGCATGTCTGGAGCATAATTGGAGATATTGGAGCCTTTTGGAGCATTTCGAGTTGAAGCCACGAAGTACCTAGCTCGGAGAAGAAAGTATGCGATATGGTGACGATCGTCACCACTCTTGGTGACGCTCGTCACCCACCAAGGAAGGAGCGTGGCATGTTTATTTAAAAAATGGAGCATTATTTGTAGAATTGGCCCAGAAATTCCATTATTTGCAAGAAAGCCCCAGATCGTGTTTAGCCTCTACTTATTAGGTTTTTCAGCCATTGTTGGCTTTTATCTTAGATTTTAGAATTCAGAGAGCAAGAGAAAGATTTATTCAGAGCTTTTTGGGGAGACATATCATGTACTCTTTTTGGAAAAGATTTCAAACCCTCTTTGTTTTTATTCTATTCTTTTAATGCAAATTCATTCAGTTAAGTTTTGTGATTTCATGATCATGTCTGAGTAATCTGCTAGTTAAGTTAGGGCTTTTTCAAAGGTTGATGAAGAGTTTGTAGAATTGCTATCTGTTAGGATTATCTTTTGGTTTTTCATTTCTGCTTGCTTTAAAATCTAATTTCGGAGACACATCATCTAGATATCTGAAAATCATAGGTTGTTAAATATATGTGAGAGCATTATTGATAATCTGAACTAGTATTTGATGAGCAAAGCAACTTAGTGCAAAGAGATTTGGCTTAGGAGTTTTGTGAACAATTGAATCTGATCATATTGCATGTTTAGGTTGTTAGGATTTGCAAAGAGATTTGAAACTCTGTGATTTAAACATAGTTAACTTCTGAAATGAGAATTGATTAGTTATATATTTGATATTCATGTTCAAAACGGTCCTTAATCATTCCTGATTTCATGCATTTTACATTCTCGGATTCAACCTGCGAACTGTCTTGACTTAGCGCTTTTAGTCTTCTGAAACTTAGATCAACAACTTGAATTCCGCTTGCTTACTTTTATTTTATCATTCGCATTACATACATTATATTCTGCTTAGCTTAATCCGAACCTACATTTGATAGTGTAGTCTGCATTACTCATTTGGGATTCGATACCCCTTGTACTACAACTGCTTTTGCTGTGCACTTGCATTAGTTTTATTTGGGTAAAACCTGAGCCCTATCAACTTTTTGGCGCCGTTGCCGGGGAGTAGTCACTGCCTATCGATTTTTTGTATTAGGATTTTGTCTAAGTTTTAATTTGTTTACTGACTTTTAGTTTCTTTTCTTTGCGCTGGTTTCAGGTGTATGCCTAATCGCAGTACCAGAAGCAACAAGGAGAAGGAGCTTGTGACTTTGAGCATCTACGAACTCGCTAGGTTGGAGAGAACTAACAGAAAAGCTAAGAAGCAATCTACAATGGTCGCTCCACTTATCTTGGTTGAAGATGCAGAAGGTCACTTGGTTGACAGAGAAGGACACAGGAGGAACGAAGAGGGGCAGAGGATTGATCAAGATGGGAATGTTATTGTTGAACAGCAGGTTAAACAAGTGGATGAGAACGTTGGAGTCCCTGTTTCTGCCAATAACGCTGCTGGGCGTTTTGTTCAGAGGACTCTAGGTGACTACAACAGGCCTGATCAGTTATATGCCAACAGAGCTGCAATCCGTCCTCCTACCTTCCAGAGGAACGATTTTGAGGTTAAATTTGTCTACTATCAGCTGGTTGGCCAGCATCCATTCCATGGCTTACCTCATGAGCATCCAATGGATCATATTGAGAGGTTTGAGGATTTGGCTTCAAGTGTTAAAGCTAATGGTGTTAGCAATGACTTTCTGTTCTTCAAGCTTTTCCCCTACTCTCTTGAAGGAGAAGCTGCATATTGGCTGAAGCAACTGGAACCTGCTTCATTGACCACTTAGGACTACACCATTCCACCTTCTCAATAGCAAGTCGTGCCATCTACCACTAGAGCTAGAGTTCAAGACAGAATGGGCTATCAAGAAGCTGAACTTCGATCTGAAGCCCGCTACAGAGAGGCGCCTGATTCAGCTCAATGAACTGGATGAAATCAGATATCTGGCCTATGAAAACTCCAAGTTATACAAGGAGAGGACAAAGGCATATCATGATAAGAAGATCATCTTCAGACATTTCGAGCCTAATGACCAGGTACTACTTTACAACTCTCGTTTACAGCTTTTTCCTGGTAAATTGCGTTCTCGATGGTCATGTCCCTTCACTGTCAAAGAAGCTCGACCACATGGTGCCATTGTCCTGATTAACTCCAAAGGAGAGGAGTTCACTATCAATGGACAAAGGGTGAAACATTATTGGGCACAATCCGAGATTCCAGCAGGACACATTGTGTCTCTGGATGATGCACCAACTGTCTAAACAACCAACCAAAGTCGAGCTAATGACTTTAAACAAGCGCTTAGTGAGAGGCAACCCACTAGTAAGTTGTATATTTTGTACTTAGTTCTTATTTTCGTGCTTTAGTTTATTTATTCAATTAAAAAAAAAAGAAAAAAAAAGTGAGCAGGAGCACGAAGAAGAAGAAAATAAAGACCTCGTGCTCGACTTCCACGGGTGACGAGCGTCACCAAATTGAGTGATTCAAAAGCCTAATCCATGTGGATTTTGGCCCTCTTTCACAATCTCAATTCAGTTTTCAAGATCTGCAAGGTATGTGTTTGGAATCCCCAGTTTTCAGTCTGTCATAGGTTAGGTAAAATTCAAATTTTGACTTGATTAGCTTGATTTAACTGTTGAATCATGGTTAGTTAGGTCGTATTAGAGGAATGATACCATCCTTGTGAGCTTTAATCGGTTGTTTTGCAAGTTTTGAAATTTTCGAGTTCATAATGAACTTTGCAAAAATCTGGAAATTTTGGGTGATTTGGGTTGAACTGATGCTTGAATTGTGTTTCTGGTAGTGTTGTAGTTAATCGCCATCAGTTATTTTACCTTGATTGATTGATTTTTTGAATTTTCGAAAATTTGCTAATTTTGGTGATGTTTTTGGTCGATTTTGAACTTGAATTTTCAGATGCCTAGACAGGAGAAACGACAGCGACATGGCTTGTCTTCGAGCTCTGCATCAGGCTCGACACAATCATTCAGCAACTACCCAGTTTGCAGGCCTCTATGGCCAAAGCGAGAGAACCTGAAGATACCATCTCAAGTGGCTTGGGCAGGGACTCCGAAGCAGGAAATATCACGGGATACTTGCATACTCCGTGATATTCAGGAGCAGTGAGATGAGTATGACATGATATTCTACAATGCGTGGCAGGGAGTGAAGATAGTGCCTACCAGGTTCGCAGATGCCACTGTTCTGCAGAAGATGGGCATCTTCGAGGAGGTTTCAGAGACTCTGGAGAGGATTGGGATGGGCACTATGCCATTCCAGCAGTTAATCTGTATCCAGATTTGGTCCACCAGTTCCTCTCTATTGCTCGCGTCTACTACGCGAACGAGCTGGCCAAGTGTGCGCAGGAAGGCAAGTTGACATTTCTGATCTGCGGGGTTCACTACAGGATCAGTTTGATGGAGCTTTGCGAGCTCTATGGCTTCTCTGACCACCCCACAGGCGTGCTCCTTCCCTCACAGTGGACCCATATGCGGACTTTCTGGTCCAAGTTCGGGAATGGAGTCTATGACAGCAAGACTAGCACGCTGACAGAGGTTCGACATCCGGTCTTGAGGTACATTCTGCGCCTTCTTGGCAACACCATATTGTGCAAGTCTGCACCGAGCAAGACACGGGTTAGTGAGCTGATTCTACTCTACTACAGGTTCTATGAGATGCTTGATGATGTGATCCCTGTCGATAGCATGATTCGCGCCAACTTGGGCGCTGTTTTCGCTGAGCATTTGGTCTCCTTGAAGACCAAGCTATTCACCAGTCCGGGGGAGACGACTGAGAGTGTGGGCAGTCTTCTGACACCGATCTTTCATCATTTCCAGATCGATGTCACTCCTTGCAGCCTTCGCAGTGACAGATCACTCATGGATGGCCAGTATCTGCACCATGTTACTTGGCTCAAGGTTGGCGTTGTCTGGACTTTTACTACTACTGGTGGAGAGTATGTTTGCATTAAATTGCCACAGAGAGCGCTCACGACGATTCAGGGTGTCCCAAGCCAGCTTATGTTTCTGCCCGATCGGAGTTTGCTGCGCCCTCTACCTCTGCGCCCTGCTAGAGCTGCTACTGCTGGCGCTTCTACTGCTGCTGCTGATGTTGGACCATCTAGACGCCAGACCACTTCATCCACTGCTTTCAGGCGTCCACCACGACCACAGACACACATGGACATGGCTGCTTTTCAGGAGTATGTCATTGACAGCTTTGAGGACTCTAGGATGCTTTTGCTACACTTAGCAACTGTGGTTGTGTCCGCCCACATTACACCACTGAGCCTTGCGAGGATGAGGACTGAGCCTCTACTATCCGATTACTTGTTTCTTTTGTTTTCTCTTTTCTTTTATTTCTCTTGAGTCATTTTTATGTTTTATTTGAGTCAGTTGTCAGTACTTTGATGATGTTTTATGAGATTGTTGAACCAGGTTCTTATTTGCTATGTTTGGATGTTATTAATTGTGTGTTTGAGTACTCTAATAGTCTAACTTTAGTATACACATGACAATAATACGTTAATAACAACCTAACTTGACAATTCTGCATTACAGGTCGTGGTGACGATTGTCACCCATCTGGTGACGCTCGTCACCCGACCCCTTATGAGGTAACACTTTTTCGCCTTGGTTCTTCGACTTCTCATTCATCT
The DNA here is from genome assembly GCA_911865555.2 of Thlaspi arvense. Classification (NCBI taxonomy): domain Eukaryota; kingdom Viridiplantae; phylum Streptophyta; class Magnoliopsida; order Brassicales; family Brassicaceae; genus Thlaspi; species Thlaspi arvense. Next base: position 44,803,612 of record OU466859.2, on the reverse strand, counting down.
TTTTAACCAACTCTTGGCTTAATAACACTGGAGACAGTGTTGTTTAAGTCTGGGGGAGGTGGTTACTGACGATGTGTGCTTTGTGTCATGTTTATAGAGTCTTAAAGTTGAGTCAAAAACCTGTTTTTTATAGAGTCAAAATTTTGAAATTGTCAGTTTTTCGTGGAACTAACCATATGACGTTTTTGCTTATAAGAACCATTGCCACAGTAGTTGATTACAAGTCTTACTAAGTTGGAAGTCATAGGTAGATCAGTCTAGCAATGAAGGTTTAGGTTCTTAGAGAATCTTGTTGTTAGCTCCATCTTAATGAACTTTAAACTTCTTGTCTTGGGGTTTGATTCTTATTGATCTTGATTCTCTCTTTCAGCACTAACAATAAGGTTAAGATACAGTCTCTCTTTGATCTTCCCTGATGTAGTTTTTAAAAGTTTAAGTCCAAAGAATGGTGCATTCATGACCTTGTCTCCTCACAAGGAACAACAGTAATGAACACACTCAAGAACCTGTCTCCTCACAAGGAACACAAGTATTGAGTAGCACCATATCTTAGACTGTAAAAGTTGAGAAAAAGAAGTGAAAATCAAAAATATCCAAAGGAAAAGATCAAGGAAAGAGAAAATAGGAAGGGAAAAGGAACACAAGTATTGAGTAGCACCATATCTTAGGCTGTATTGAGATTGCTTTATTCAGTTGTTTAGGAAGAGAAAAGAATCTGTAAGTGATTGATATGATAAAACCTTGATGAGACTTCACACTTAGATTAAAAAAATAATAATAAGGAGTTAGCAGTAGAAATTTCGGATTTCTTGAAGGGATTTGGATTGGACTCGAAAGATTTGCTAAGCTTGTGATGATTAAACTGAAATTTGATCTTGTGTTGACTTTGTGGTATGTGGATTCGAAAGTTCTAACTAGTGTGGTGTTCCAGATGTCTGACTGACTGTTTCTTGTTTTCAAACCTCGACCCTGTTCTCTAACTGATGTTTGCTTGAGGGCAAGCAAAAGCTAAGTCTGGGGTAGTTGATATATCATGGTTTTTATGGTTTTTAACCATGATATAAGTCCCTTTTATTGAGTCTTTTTGGTCTTTTTAGAGTCCTAGAAGAGTCTTTGCAGGTTATAGCATGTTTGGAGCATAATTGAAGATATTGGAGCCTTTTGGAGCATTTCGGGTTGAAGCCACGAAGTACCTAGCTCGGAGAAGAAAGTATGCGATATGGTGACGATCGTCACCACTCTTGGTGACGCTCGTCACCCACCAAGGAAGGAGCGTGGCTTGTTTATTTAAAAGATGGAGCATTATTTGCAGAATTGGCCTAGAAGTTCCATTATTTGCAAGAGAGCCCCAGATCATGTTTAGCCTCTATTTATTAGGTTTTTCAGCCATTGTTGGCTTTTATCTTAGATTTTAGAATTCAGAGAGCTAGAGAAAGATTTATTCAGAGCTTTTTGGGGAGACAGATCCTGTACTCTTTTTGGAGAAGATTTCGAACCCCCTTTGTTTTTATTCTATTTTTTTAATGCAAATTCATTCAGTTATGTTTTGTGATTCCATGATCATGTCTGAGTAATCTGCTAGTTAAGTTAGGGCTTTTTTAAAGGTTGATGAAGAGTTTGTAGAATTGCTACCTGTTAGGATTATCTTTTGGTTTTTCATCTCTGCTTGCTTTAAAATCGAATTTCTGAGACACATCATCTAGAAATCCGAAAATCATAGGTTGTTAAATATATTTGAGAGCATTATTGATAACCTGAACTAGTATTTGATGAGCAAAGCAACTTAGTGCAAAGAGATTTGGCTTAGGAGTTTTGTGAACAATTGAATCTGATCATATTGCATGTTTAGGTTGTTAGGGTTTGCAAAGAGATTTGAAACTCTGTGATTTAAACATAGTTAACTTCTGCAATGAGAATTGATTAGTTATATATTTGATATTCATGTTCAAAACGGTCCTTAATTATTCCTGATTTCATGCATTATACATTCTCGGATTCAACCTGCGAACTGTCCTGACTTAGCGCTTTTAGTTTTCTGAAACTTAGATCAACAACTTGAATTCCGCTTGCTTACTTTTATTTTATCATTCACATTACATACATTATATTCTGCTTAGATAATATGAACCTACATTCAATAGTGTAGTCTGCATTACTCCTTTGGGATTCGATACCCCTTGTACTACAACTGCTTTTGCTGTGCACTTGTAGTATTTTTATTTGGGTAAAACCTGAGCCTTATCATAAAGCTTGGTCCTTTTGATTGAATATGGTTTGATGGATGCATATGGTTCACTTGATGTCTTGATATCTCTTCTCTAAGCATGGTTCACTTATTTGGCTTGATAGTCTAGCTTGGTCTATGTTTCCTTTGTTCAGTGACACCAAAGTGATAGTTCACCTTGCTAGATGATTCGCTTAGGGCTAGATAATGCTGGTTTTGAGATTCTTGAATTGATGGTTAGATAGTATTCATTGAAAGATCTTGCCTTTGCTTCATTCTTATTTATTGCTTAGCTCTGTTAGGATGTTGCAAGTCTGTGCTTAAACCCATAATCTTGATTGGTGTATAACTGCTTAAGTCCTTATTTGTTCACAAGATTGATAAGTTGATCTGAATTCTTGCTTGGGTGAGAGAGTAGTTACTTGATTGGTGCATCTATAAGGCTAGAATGGTTCTGATCTTTATGCTCATGGTTGAAGGATACGCCATCACAAGTGGGTATGACACTTCGATCTTGTTGAATATGAATTGCTTATTGTCGTCAAGTGGTTCCATTTAGATACCTTGTCTAGGAGCATAACATTGAGAATTGCTTGCTTGTTAATGCTTGTTGAATGCCTTAGTAAAGAAATCCCCTTGTCACTCTTGAAATTCACTATCCCACAATTGCTTGGAACCTTGAGTCTTGCTTTTAATTAATTGTCTTCAAAGTCATATTGCTTAGTTCTTGCTTTAGTAGTCATTTCTTGCTTAGTTCTTATTTAGTCATTGATTTAAGTTTATTGTTTAGTTTTGTTCACTTGCATTTAGTTTATGCTTTTCTTTCATTGCACCATTAGGTTGTTAGACTTATTCTCACATAATCAAATCCTAATCTTGCTTTGCTTACAGCATTGTTTGCATCTCATCTCCCACAATTGGATTGATACCTGATCTATATTCTACAACTGATTAGAAGCTAAGGGCATTTGATCTAGTGACCAAAGATAGCTGTTTCACACAGCTACGCTATTATCCTAACATTTTGTTTGAATAAATATTCACAATTAATTATAACCGATATTATAAGGTATAATATATTTCCCAATATATTACATATATAAGACCGATATCCTTAATATTAATATATAACATTTTTAGAGAAAGTCTGATAAGGATAACACATCTAAAGTAAGAATTCGATAAGGATAAAGGTCTTAACAAATCTTAATATATAACACATGTTACAGGATATTCTCAAATTTTTGCATGACACAAAATATTCTTGAAGTCGTAATACAAATATCATCCCACCTAAGAAAAGTCTTAATTATCATAGCCTTTATCGAATCAAAAATTCCATACCCGTATTTCATGTTAGCATTTATACGTTCTCACGATAATACTTATCCCCCTAAAATAAACATATAACATTTTTAGAGAACTCTGATAAGGATAAATACTCAAAAAGTAACATTTTCGATAAAGTTAACAAATCTTAATATATATATATATATATATAACACATGTCACATGATATTCTCAAAATCTTGCATGACACAAATATCATCCCACCCAAGAGAAGTCTTAAATATCATAGAGTCTTTATCAAAGGCAAAAATCCATATGCCAGAGATCATGTTAACATTTATACGTTCCAACGATAATATTTTTACAGTCTCATAAAACTTGTGAGATTGTTATTCTACCAAGCCAATATGATGAGTCTCATCTTTTTCAACCAAACACAATCATATAAACCAAAAACAACACATAACCATACTGTATAAATTACGCGGTAAAATGATTATCGACAATGGCATACATAATAAGACAGTAAATTAAAATCTTATATATTAGATACCAAAATAAAGCCACATACCACATAATAAAAACACATAAACGCAAAATCCAACACCATCATAATATTTGTTAATCGGTAAGAAAAGGCCGCTCGACTAATCCCAAATAAAAACATACTTCAATGGCTTCAGCGAACGATGGGTATAAAACACCATTAATCGTTCTGATATCTTCGAAGCATGTCGGTCCTCTGACAACAGCTAACAACGTTTCGAGGTAATAGAGCTCACCACATTCTGGATTTACATAGGGAAATCCTACCGCATTTCTCCTAGTCCTACAACAACGCCGCGGTAGCCATTTCCTGATGTTCCTATGCCAAACAAACCAAATCGGGAATTCAGTACATAGAAGACGCCTCGACTCTGGATGGTGTTTGTTGTATTCCATCCAACCCTGAAACTTAGACTTTTGAAAATAATATCCTGGACCAGGTGGTGAAAAATCTTCCGAGAAAATAATGTCATGGTTCTTCGGTAGATGGAAAGGCAAGATAGTCATCCGAGTATGCTTACTGTATAAGACGGAAAAAATTAAGATACACAAAGAAAGCAACGTCGTAGAGTAATCGAGAACATAAACTGAGATATAACTATAGAGTCAAAAATGGATATATATAACCAAAACAAAAAAAGACAATGCAATAAACAGCATCAACAGGAAAACAACATATTAAACAAATCAAAACAAAATTTTATAACAAAGCATTAATTGTAATTAACATACGATGAATCTAAGTGGAAAAAAGTTTAAGAAGCAATACCTTTTCTGCAAAATGAACTCACGACCATCAGCAGCCATAAGCCTGGAAGCTCTATCACCAAAACGAAACGATGAAACCTAATCAACTCTCCTCTCTAGCAAGCTACATGCGACACAACGAAAATCCAAGAAGACAAAATCAGAACCGTAAGAAACAAAACATACTGCATGAATCAAAACAAAACCCTAAACTATTACCTACATGTCAATAATCAATAAATAATCCTAAGCAGTTGTTTAGATGAATGAGATATATACGAGTATATATAGCTATTAAAATTCTAGGGTTTTTTGTTTTATAATATAATTTTGAGAGGAGCCGACTTTTCTAAATGGTCCATTAGATACCAATTTCGAAAAGCCCAACTGATACATCAAATGAGAACTGATATAAGGTTTAAATTACTATAATTGATTTTCAAATACGAACCAAACTAAACCAATCAATTTAAATTCAGAATATTTCCACCAAAGACAGAAGACATTAACCCTTATGAGAAGAGCTGTGCTCCGTTTATGACTTTACAAATAATATATTAAATACTCATCAATCACATGTAATGAGAGCAAATAATATATTAAATACTCATCAATCACATGTAACTTGCGAATATGGACAAAGATAAATTACATGTTCACTTTACACGAGATTTACATAAAAATGTACTTTCTCTTTTTAGTTATAAGACAATGCATTTTTTGCAACTAAAGTATTTTTGTTCACTTTTACTTACTTCTTGAGTTGTGTTTTTCCTTCCTATAGTATCTCTAATGAAATCATCATTCTTCTCTTATATCATTTTTTACTCTCTTATATTATTTCATCACCATTCTTTCATTTTTCAAGAGAATTGTGTACTGTACATATAGACGATGTGGCGTATTATTATGTTTTACGTATTTCTTTTTTACACTAAAGTAAACTTATCAATAAATTAGGATTTTGAAGTTGGTTTTACATTTAAATGATTTAATTTCTTCATAGCTAGAAATATGTACTTATCTATGCCTCATTAGAAAGCAGTATTTAATGAATAAACTTTAAGAGATTCTCTTTTATTGAAATCAACTTTGAACTTGCAAATATATGAGAAGATTTCAAGCCCAATTATCTCTAAGTTCTCTGATCTTAGAAGATCAAAATTGCTTGGTATTTACGCTACTCCATTGCTATAACAGTTGGTATCAGTGTTAAAGAATCCTCATCATGCCGTCGACAATCGAGGCGTTTCGTGGAGTTCTAGCTAAGTTTCAAGAAGAGTTCCGCAGTATGATGCGTGACTCCATTGAAACAGCCGTATGGGTGGTGCTTTAGGAGCATCAACGACCTCCAGCAAACCCTCAGCATTTTATGGAAGAGGATGATGAAGTTGATGATGTTAACCCGTTTGCAGGACAGAGAGAGCGTGTGTTACAGCCTTTACAACAGGCTGAAGTGGTGGTTCCGAGGGGAGAGAAAACCCGATGGAATTCTGAATTTAAACTTGATTTACCAGAATTTCAAAGTACTCTATTACTCGAAGAATTACTGGATTGGATGAGTTTGGTGGCGGAGCTGTTAGAGTTTAAACAAGTTCCTGATAATATAGAGGTTCCGTTGGTTGCTAGTCATTTCAAGAGTCAGGCCTCAGAGTTGTGGAAACAAGTGAAGGAATAGAGGTTGAGAGCTGGTAAACCACGAATTGTGTCATGGGATAAGCTCAAATGTCTCTTGCTAAAGTCAATTTTACCTTAAAATTATGCACGCATCTTATATATATAGGATGTTAAGACACAAGAAGGAAACTTCCTTATTACATATATCTCATTGCTCCAGCTATGGCAGCTTCCGTGATTACATTGCTCTAGCTATAGCAACTTCTGTAATTACATTTCTCTAGAACCTTCTGCTATGTACGAGTATATATAAATCATTGTAATCTCTTCATATTGAATAAGATTAGAACCATACATGGTATCAGAGCAAAATATATTTTAGACCTAAAAGTTTCTCTTTCTTGCTCTCCAAACAGCCGCTGCACTTCTCTTTCTTGCTTACCAGTCGCTGCCCTCTTGTACTCTTACTTGTCATCATGGCCAATAATGCCGACCTTGTTCCGATATACAACGTCGCTGCACCATCTGTCAACCTCATCTCCCTCAACATGACGGGGATCACCAAGCTCACACCAACAAACTATCTCACTTAGAAGCTCCAAGTCTATGCATTATTTGTAGCTCATGAACTGCATCACTTTCCAGCAAAACTGACCAAACACCAGCAACAACCATCACCACAGCTGGTATCGCTCAGCCATACCCAGCGCTTGCCTCATGGAAACGTCAAGATAGGATGTGAACCATACTCGGCTCTCTCTCTCTTCCAGTTAAGCCCCTTGTTGCTCGAGCAACCACAACACGTGATGTGTGGCTCACCTTAGCACGCACGTATGGCCAGCCCTCTCGTGGTCACATCAAGCAAATCAAATTGCAACTCAAGAAGACGGTTATAGGAACTCAGTCAATCAGTGACTACATGAGAAGCGTCATCTCCAAGGCTGACCAACTAGCACTTCTTGGAGCTCCGCTTGATCATGAAGGCCTTCTTGATATAATTGTTCATGGATTTGGAGATGAGTATCGTTCTGTTGTTGATCTAGTCAACGGCAAAGACATCCCAATAACCATTGAAGAACTCCATGAGAAGCTTCTCAACAAGGAAAATTCTCTCCCCACGCATGATTCGAACCTTCACAACTTTGTTCCTGCAACGGCCAATGTTGCCTACAGCTCCACCTATTCTCAGCACCAGCATGATCATTCTCCATCACAACCTCAAAAACAGTACCGTGGTGGCTACCACGGAAGCTATCGTGGTGGAGGTTGCAGTGGTCATGGCCACGGTTACCAAGGCAAGTGCTAAATATGTGGGGTGTTCAGTCACATCACAGTGCACGTCGATGTGCTCAGCTTCAGCAGTATCAACAACAGCAGCAATCTCAGCAACCACCATATCATGGCTTGTCCTCTACCTCATCATTTCAGCCAGCGCAGAAATCCTCTAATTGGAACCCGCAAGTGCATCACACCACCTCTTCGCCTCATCCTTCACCTGATGGATCATGGCTAAGCTTTTGCTTGCCCTCAAGCAAACATCAGACAAAGAATAAGGTCGAGGTTTGAAAACAAGAAACAATCAGTCAGTCATCAGGAACACCATACTAGTTAGAGCTTTTGAATCCACATACCACATAGTCAACACAAGATCAAATTTCAGTCTAATCATAACAAGCTTAGCAAATCTCTCAAGTCCAGTCCAAACCCCTTCAAGAAACTCGAAATTTCTACTGCTAACTCCTTATTTTTATCTAAGTGTGATATCTCATCAAAGTTTTATCATCTTAATCACTTTACAGATTCTTTTCCCTTCCTCACAACTGAACAAATAGATCTCAACACAACTCTCCTATTTTCTCTTCCCTTAATCTCTTCCTTTGAATATTTTTGATTTTTCACTTCCTTTTCTCAACTTTTACAGTCTAAGATATGGTGCTACTCAATACTTGTGTTCCTTGTGAGGAGACAGGTTCTTGAATGTGTTCACTACTGTTGTTCCTTGTGAGGAGACAGGGTCATGAATGCACTATTCTTTGGACTTAATCTTTTAAAAACTACATCAGGGAAGATCAAAGAGAGACTGTATTTTAACCTTATTGTCAGTGTTGAAAGAGATAATCAAGATCAATAAGAATCAATCACCAAGACAAGAAGTTTAAAGTTCATTAAGATGGTGCTAACAGCAAATTTTCCAGACTCTCTAAGAACCTAAACCTTCATTGCTAGACTGATCTACCTATGACTTTCAACTTAGTGAGACTTGTAATCAACTACTGTGGCAATGGTTCTTATCAGCAAAAACGTCCTATGGTTAGTTCCAAGAAAAACTGACAATTTTAAAATTTTTGACTCTATAAAACAGGTTTTTGACTCAACTTTAAGACTCTATAGACATGCCACAAAGCACACAACGTCAGTAACCACCTCCCCCAGACTTAAACAACACTGTCCCCAGTGTTATTAAGCCAAGAGTTGGTCAAAATGAAGCATGAGAACGTGTAAAACCAAGGTGGAAAAGTGGTACCTCGCGAAGGACCTGGTGACGAACGTCACCCAGCTGTGGTGATGATCGTCACCATCTCTGATACTCCAGAAATCGTCATGTTGGATGTTTAAATGCTATGCCATCATGTGTACTCCAAAGTCAAACTGTAAGAGCACTAAAAACACACATCAAAACATCCAAACAAAGCATAATCCATGGTCCAACAAGTTCACAAGATATCATCCAAGCAAACTGAACAAAGTGACTCTTTTTTTTTCGATTTTTCTCATGTTTTTGGGTTTTTTTTAGCTATGTAATAGAAAACTAAACTAATATATGAAATATAAAACTTACCAGTGGGTTGCCTCCCACTAAGCGCTTGTTTAAAGTCATTAGCTCGACTTTGATTGCTGTTCAGACAGGTGGTGGAATAGAAGGTGGCATTGAATGCCTTGGAGGAGAATGTCTCCTCATCCATGGTGGTTTGTAAGCAGTAGATGTATGAACACTTCCAAGGAAGTGAGGAACATCAGCAGAGTGGGTCGTGACTGTGGGTGGGATACTTCTTCTTCCTGCAGAATCATCAAAAGAAACACCAAGCATTCTACGAGAATCTCGTTGCTTGCATAAGTGTGAAGCAGCTTTTGCACCTTTTAAGTTCTTATTGATGAGATTAGGAGGTTTGGATTTGGTTCCAGGAAGTGCATACCTTTGCCTAGTTGCAGGTTTCTGGGTTGTGGAATGGTGAATTTTCGGATTGGCAACATATGACGGACTTGTAGAGCAAATATCACGTCTCTCCTTTGTGTCCAGGTTGGTGACGAGCGTCACCAGGTCAGTGACGCTCGTCACTGACTCTGCAGTTCGAGTTTCAGCAGTTTTCCTGCAATTCAGCTCTGCAAGTGTTGCTTCCATCACATACACGTCTTCTTCCAACAACTTGGCATTGATTAGAACCTCTTTTTCAAGCCCAGTCATGAAGATATGATCCTCACTGCAATCCTCAAACCCAACAGCTTCTGCAGAAGTTTCAGATATTGGCTCTTCAACAGCCATCTTGCTCACTTGCCCACTTATATATGATTCATTGACACACTCAGAAATAGTGTCTTCTGAATGCTCCATGACAGTCTCTTCATCTCTAGAAGTTCTTACAGAAAAGGTCTGACCATCAATGGTAGAACTCCCTCTTAACTTATCCATGTCAAAGTTCATGACAACATCACCAAGATCAAGCTCAATGTTCCCCCTTCTAACATCAATGATGGCTCCAGCAGTAGCCAAGAATAGTCTTCCCAGAATAAGAGGATCTTTAGGTTCTTCAGAATATTTCAGAACCACAAAATCTGTAGGAATTATGCAGCCTTCAATGTTAACATGAACATTCTCTAACATGCCTTCTGGGGTCCTTATGGATCGATCTGCTAGGATGAGAGAGATCCCAGCTGGCTTGAAATCAGTCATTCCAAGTCTAGCAGCAACAGAGAAAGGCATCAAGTTAATACTTGACCCTAGATCACATAGAGAGTGTGGAAAACGTCCTGCAGATATTGAGCAATCAAGCACAAAGGTCCCTGGATCAGATAGCTTCTCTGGAACTCTGCTTTGAGTGATGGTATTGACTTGTTCAGAAACAGTCACCTTCTTCTTCTTCTTTGGAACTGTGCCTAAGAGAATTGCACTGATGTCTCTGGTAAGCAATGCTCCTTCCTCAGGACTTACACCATTCACAACCATTCTCTTTACATACCTTCTTAGAGCTGGTGAAAGCTTGACTACATCAACAAGAAGGATCTCAAGCATCAGCTTGTCTATCATAGCTTTGCATCTGGCTTCTTCTATCTCATGTTTAGACTTCCTAGGATGCTTGGGGAATGGTGTTTTGGGTTTATAGACACGTTCCTGGTCATAATTTGCAGTTACAGGCGAAGCAGCTTCGTTTTGGGGTGGGTGACGACCATCACCAGGAGGGTGACGCTCGTCACTCACTTGTGACAACCCCCGATATCCTTGTAGGTTGGTGACGAGCGTCACTCCTCCTTGGTGACGCTCGTCACTCACCTCTGAGACAGAAAAATTTTCATCTTCAGACTCCATTAGTTGCACGATCTACTCTGCACTCAGCCTCTTTTTCTGCACTGTTTTAAGCTCCTTTTCATTCCTGATTGTGATGGCATTAACCTGATGCTTGGGATTGATATCAGTCCTTCCAGGAAGGAATCCCTCTTGTCTTTAAACAGCTCCTGCAGTTTAAGCAACCTGCACATCAAGCTTCTTCATGTGAGAGTTCAGACTCTCAATTTTTCCATTCAGGTCTTGATACAGCGAATCTAGCTTGCCATTGAAGTTCACTGTCATCTTCTGCTGTCCTTCAAGTACCTGCTCCAGCATAGCTTCCATTTTATTGTCTTGTGGAGGTGCAGTTTGGTAGGAAAAAGAACCATAATTCCTGCTGTTTTGGTAAGGTTTCTCAACTTCAGTCTTCCGGAACTGTGGTATTGGAGTATAACCAAAAGCATTCTGGTTTCCTGGGAATGTGTTCTTCTGATTGTTGCTATTGTAGCCTCTGTTCCACTGCTGATTTCCAAACCTTTGGTTCTGAAAACCTCCATTGATGAAATTAACATCTTTCTGCTCAATGTCTTCAGGATTTTCGAAACTCTCCACTTCTGCAGCAAATTGAACTGACTTCTTTCCCATCAAAAGGCTGTGCATGTTGTCCAACTTAGCCTTAACTTCAGCTATTTGGTTTCCATCATTCAAACCAGCCTGCTGCTTTCTCTGAAAATCTGCATTCTTAGTGCTGTTACTGCAGGCCAAGTTTTCAATCAATCTTACAGCTTCTTCTGGTCTGTTGGTGTTGAAGTTTCCTGCACTTGCTGCATCCAGCGCCATCTGGTACTTCCAGTCAATGCCTCTGAAGAAGATCCCAAGTAATTGCACCTGACTGAAGCCATGATGAGGACAGTCCCTTTGATAGGACTTAAACCTGATCCAAGAAGCCTTAAAAGCTTCAGTAGGGCCTTGTGTAAAGGAAGCAATTTTCGTCCTCATGTCCTCTGACCTTGCATCATCATAGAAGTTATTCAGAAAGGCGTTCTTAGTGTCTTCCCAAGTGGTCAATGAAGCAGGTTCCAGTTGCTTCAGCCAATATGCAGCTTCTCCTTCAAGAGAGTAGGGAAAAAGCTTGCAGAACAGAAAGTCATTGCTAACCCCATTAGCTTTGACACTGGAAGCTAAATCCTCAAACCTCTCTATGTGATCCATGGAGTGCTCATGAGGTAAGCCATAGAATGGATGCTGGCCAACCAGCTGATAGTAGACTGGTTTAACCTCAAAATCGTTCCTCTGGAAGGCAGGAGGTCGGATTGCAGCTCTGTTGGCATAGAACTGATCAGGTCTGTTGTAGTCACCTAGAGTCCTCTGAACAAAATGCCCAGCAGCGTTATTGACAGCAGCAGGGACTCCCACGTTCTCAGCCACTTGCTGAACCTGCTGTTCAACAATGACATTCCCCTCTTGATCAATTATCTGCCCCTCTTCGTTCCTCCTGTTTCCTTCCCTGTCAACCAAGTGACCTTCTGCATCTTCAACAAAGATAAGTGGAGCGACCATTGTAGATTGCTTCTTAGCTTTCCTGTTAGTTCTCTCCAACCTAGCAAGCTCGTCGATGCTCAAAGTCACAAGCTCCTTCTCTTTATTGCTTCTGGTTCTGCGATTAGGCATACACCTGAAACAGGAACAAAGAAAAGTAGCTGAAAGTCAGTAAACAAATAAAAACTTAGACAAAATCCTAATACTAAAAATCGATAGGCAGCTATTACTCCCCGGCAACGGTGCCAAAAACTTGATAGGGTCAGGTTTTACCCAAATAAAACTACTGCAAGTGCACAGCAAACGCAGTTGTAGTACAAGGGGTTATCGAATCCCAAGGGAGTATGTAAACCACACTAGCGATTATAGATTCAGATTAAGCTAAGCGATAAATAATGAATGTAATGCAAAACAGTAAAATAAATGCAAGAGGGCGTTTTTATGCTTTTTCTTAAAGTTCAGAAGGCTAAAGGCGCTAAGTCAGGACAGTTCGCAGGTTGAATCCGAGAGTGTAGAATGCATGCAATCAGGAATGAATTAAAACCATCTTGAACATGAATCGCGAAGATATAACTGATCAATTCTCATTGCAGAAGTTATCTATGTCTAAATCACAGAGTTTCAAATCTCTTTGCAAATCCTAACAACCTAAACATGCAGTAATGATCAGGTTCAATTGTTCACAAAACTCCTAAGCCAAATTTCTTTGTATTAGGGCGTTTTGCTCATCTAATACTAGTTCAGGTTATCAATAATGCTCTCACATCTAGCAAACAACCTAGGGTTTCGAATTCCTAGTTGATGTGTCTAAGAAATCGATATGAATGCAAGCACAGATGAAGAACCACTGAATTTTCCTATAGTTTAGCAATTCTACAAACTCTTCTTCAACCTTTGAAAAGCCCTAACTTAATTAACAAACTACTCAGACATGGTGATTTTAGAAAACATCATGAAAAGAATAGATTGCATAAAAGAAATAAGAAGTAGAAATAAAGGAGTTCGAAATCTGTTATGAAGGAGTCTCATTTGTCTCTCCAAAAGCTCTGCTACAAAAATCTCTCTCTAAAGCTCTTAAAAATAATAAGACACAAGATATCTGCCAAAAAATGGCTGAAAAACCTAATATACAAGCTAAAACACGATCTGGAGCCTTTTTGCAAAAACTGGAACTTCTGGGCCAAAACTGCAATTTCTTCCCAATCTTTTTAAAACAGGCCACGACCCCTCCTTTCTGGGTGACGAGCGTCACCATATGGCATACTTTCTTCTTCGAGCTTGGTACTTCGTGGCTTCAACCCAGAATGCTCCAAAAGGTTCCAAAATCTCTAATTGTGCTCCAGACATGCTATAACCTGCAATGATTCTTCTAGGACTCTAAAAAGACCAAAAAGACTCAATAAAAAGAACTTATATCATGGTTAAAAATCATAAAAACCATGATATATCAGTCATGGCCACGGTTACCAAGGCAAGTGCTAAATATGTGGGGTGTTCAGTCACATCACAGTGCACGTCGATGTGCTCAGCTTCAGCAGTATCAACAACAGCAGCAATCTCAGCAACCACCATATCATGGCTTGTCCTCTACCTCATCATTTCAGCCAGCGCAGAAATCCTCTAATTGGAACCCGCAAGTGCATCACACCACCTCTTCGCCTCATCCTTCACCTGATGGATCATGGCTACTTGACAGTGGTGCTTCTCACACATAGCATCCGACCTTGCTAATCTCTCTTTGTATTCCCCGTATCAAGGACTTGAAGATGTCACCATTGGCAATGGCACAGGCCTCCTGATAACGCACACTGGTTTCACTCACTTGCTCTCTCTCTCTCACGTCCACTAGCCGTATCTAATGTGCTTTCTGTTCCATCCATTAAACGGAATTTGATCTCAGTCAACAAACTATGCAAAACTAACAATGTTATGGTTCAACTGTCTGCTAATGATTTTCAGCTCAATCTCAAGTCGGGAACAACACTAATCAAAGGGCCAGCTAATGATGGAATCTATGAGTGGTCGCCAAGTCTCCCTGCTTTTAATATGATTCTCCCAAAAATCGGCACTCTAAAGTTTGTAAGAGGATAAGCTTTGCATCAAAGAAACCATGAAGTCTCAAAAATCAAAGGATGGGGAGCGAATAGTCGTATAGAAGCTGGAGAAGAATCCTGATTTACCTCTCAATACTCTAGATATTACACACGAAAAGCATTGAGGATATTGCTGGATATTACACACCAACAAGATAAATCTAACTTGGAAGGATTTTTATAAAAAAAAGGTAGATTAATATTATTAATAAAAAAGAGTCTCTATTTATAGAGGAATTACAATAAATTCGTCTATAATAGTTGCTGACATGCAAAGCATCTAGGAAGATGAAATCCAAACTTTAAAGTGCATGTAAGAGAAAGAAATAGACATAATTAAATGCAGTCTTTGCTATAGACAAAAATTGATCTTTCTTGGTTGTTATTGGGATGAATCAACTTCTCTGGGATTCTCTCATGGATCAAGATTGTAGAATGAGTCAGTTTGTAGCTTAATTCATTCTGGTCTGGTCGAAATCCTTCATTGAATGCGCGTAGGTCTAAATCCAGTACACTGGAGATCACATGATTTGTAAATTGAATAATTCTTTCATACGAACTCCATTTGATTTGATTCTTCTTCGGGGAGTTTCGTGATTGAGCTGAGCATATTGTCCAAGTGGTTTATTGCATTGAATCATCGTTACTGAGTAGATACGCATCGAACAATTCACACATGTCCTGATGCTTTCCATGTTCATATCACTCCTCTGTTTTTGCTTTTCCTTGCACCAAGTCCTTGCTTTCTGATTGGCACACCAGGCCTGGTCATCGTTCTTTAGCTATTCTTAAACACATTGTTTCCAACGCCTTTAACTATTTCAAATTCTACTATATCCTTGTCTTGCAACGCTTGTTCGAGTAATAGAAGTCATAAACTCTATTCTTTTTCAACTCCATGTCTTCCAATAGTCCTCTCGAACTTATATATATGTATGTTTGGACCTCACCGGTTTATTCTGTGAATGGCTACAAGTATTATGTGATTTTCGTTGATCACTACACTCGCTATGTTTGGTTCTACCCTTTGAAACTCAAGTCGCAAGTCATACAAGTCTTTATACCATTCAAGGCTCTTGTGGAAAATCGCTTCAATCGGACAAGGGTGGTGAATTCATTGCCCTGGCATCCTTCTTAGTTACACATGGCATCTCGCACTACACATCACCGCCTCACACTCCAGAACACAATGGGATAAGAGAGTGCAAGCATTGTCACCTATTTGAAACGAGCTTGTCTCTTCTCTCTCATGCATCAATACCGAACACTTATTGGAGCTATGCTTCTGCTGCTGCAGTGTATCTCCTCAACCGTATGCCAACACCAACTCTCTTGCATCGATCACCCTTTGCAAGCCTCTTCCAAGAACAACCAAACTACTCCAAACTCCGTATATTTGGGTGCCTTTGTTACCCTTGGTTGCGCCTCTACTCCACTCCTAAACTAAGCTCTCGTTACACTCTTTGTGTTTTCCTTGGGTATTCACTTACTCAAAGTCACATCGCCTTCTATTTCCACTTCTGTTCCTGAAACTGTTGTTCATTCTTCCTCCGCTCCTGTTGTTTCGATTCTTGGCTCACCACTCATCGCTTCATCACCAGCTACGCCTTTTGTTACTGTTTCCCTGCCTGCAAAGCCTTCACCGGCATCATCAACAGAGTCAGCTCAACCTCTGACATCGGCACCAACACCTTCTGTCTCACGCTCTAGACAACCTCGAGCACTGCCTCCTCCCCCACTGCCACGCATGATGACCTGTCTCATGAATGATATTCGACAACCAAATCCAAAATATCACCAGCTACGCCTTTTGTTACTGTTTCCCCGCCTGCAGAACCTTCACCAGCATCGTCACCAGAGTCGGCTCAACCTCTGACATCGGCACCAACACCTTCTGTCTCATGCTCTAGACAACCTCGAGCGCTGCCTCCTCCCTCACTGCCACGCATGACAACCTGTCTCATGAATGATATTCGGCAACCAAATTAAAAATACGCTAATTTGGCATACTTGACAGCGATTGAACCAACGACAATCACTCACGCTCTCAAAGATCTGAAGTGGCGTGGTTCTGCAGATGACGAATATAACTCTCTTCTTCGCACCAAAACTTGGGATTTTGTTCCACCGGATGATGC
Organism: Thlaspi arvense; assembly: GCA_911865555.2. NCBI lineage: Eukaryota > Viridiplantae > Streptophyta > Magnoliopsida > Brassicales > Brassicaceae > Thlaspi > Thlaspi arvense. Next base: position 44,786,878 of record OU466859.2, on the reverse strand, counting down.
TCAAAACATTGTTGGTTGTAAGTGGGTCTTTAGAATCAAACGTCTTCCTGATGGTTCTATTGATAAGTACAAATCTCGGCTAGTAGCAAAAAGCTTTCATCAACGTTTAGGAGTGGACTTTGAAGAAACCTTCAGCCCTGTTGTCAAGCATGCTACCATTCGCACTGTTCTCAATGTTGCTGTGGTGTGTAATTAGACACTTCGGCAGCTTGATGTTAACAACGCTTTTCTCCAAGGGACTCTCGTAGAAGAAGTATATATGATGCAGCACCTGGTTTCATTGATCGTGACAGACCTGATTATGTTTGTAGGCTTCAGAAAGCTATCTATGGCTTGAAACAAACCCCTCGTGCCCCGTACAATGAACTTCAGAAAGTTATCTATGACTTGAAAATTATATTTGCACATATGTACATGCCAAAAATAAAAATTAAATAAATTATTATATATTTTTATGTTTTCCCATTTATTTATTTATCATATTTTCATTTTTTATCCAAAGAAATATTTTAAAATCTTAGTTAATATTTTTTTATCTTCATTTATATTTAATTTATTGTTATTTTTATTATTAAATGTTTATTATTTTATATAGACGTATATATTGACGATGTGGCGTATTATTATGTTTTACGTATTTCCTTTTTACACTAAAGTAAACTTATCAATAAATTAGGATTTTGATGTTGGTTTTACATTTAATTGATTTAATTTCTTCATAGCTAGAAATATGTACTTATCTATGCCTCATTGGAAAGCAGTATTTAATGAATAAACTTTAAGAGATTTTCTTTTATTGAAATCAACTTTGAACTTGCAAATATACGAGAAGACTTCAAGCCCAATTATCTCTAAGTTCTCTGATCTTAGAAGATCAAAGTTGCTTGGTATTTACGCAACTCCTTTGCTATAACAGTTGGTATCAGTGTTAAAGATTCCCCATCATGCTGTCTAAGAAGAATCTTCAAGAGACAACCGAGGCATTTCCTGGAGTTCTAGCTAAGTTTCAAGAAGAGTTCCACAGTGTTATGCGTGAATCCATTGAAACAGTCGTCCGAGTGGTGCTTCAGGAGCATCAACGACCTCCAGCAAACCCTCAGCTTTTTAGCGAAGATGATTAGGACGTTGATAATGTTAACCTGTTTGCAGGACAGAGAGAGCGTGTGTTACAGCCTTTACAACAGGCTGAAGTGGTGGTTCCGAGGGGAGAGAAAAACCGTTGGGATTCTGAATTTAAACTTGATTTACTCTACATCTCGAAGAATTACTAGATTGGATGAGTTTGGTGGCGGAGCTGTTAGAGTTTAAACAAGTTACTGATAATATGAATGTTCCGTTGGTTGCTACTCATTTCAAGAGTCAGGCCTCAGCATGGCGGCAACAAGTAAAGGAATATAGGTTCAGAGCTGGTAAACTGCGAATTGTGTCATGGCATAAGCTCAAACATCTCTTGCAAAAGTCAATTTTACCTTAAATCTATGCACGCATCTTATATACACATTTTCAAAATCTCTGCCAAGGCTCTTAGACTATCGATTAATATGCAACAGATTTTTTTAATCTCTTGGCTCAAAATTCGTTAGGAGAGCCTGAAGAACAACTGGTGCCTTGCATTATTGGAGGATTGCTTCCTCAGCTACAGAATCAACTCATGAAATTTAACCCAAATACAGTTACGGATGCTCACAAACGTGCTTCGTTGTTTGAACAGAGCTCACACAATACAGCTTCAGTGTGGTCATCAAATCAGAGACTACAAAAAAATCCCCATGGTGAAAGTTCTGCTGGAGCAGGACACGATCACTCGTCTGCTCCAGGCCTGCATACATATACTTTGGAGAAAGCTGGTGGAGCTTCAACTCCCCCAAATACTCATCCCCTAACTTCTAAATAGTTGAATTGTGGTGAAGCAGATAATCGACAATCGTGTTCTTTTTGGCGTAGATGAAGTTTTCTATGACGAATATCAAGAGGATACGAAGGAAGAATCTCCACTACAAGAAAAGCCAATTCTGTTCTATCTAAATCTGCATTTGTTGACGAAGCTCATAATGCAGATGTGGTGTATAATTTGGTCATCAATCCGGTAGAGTCAAGTTTTATTCTTGAGGCTCCTCCTAATTTTCGTCCATTTCTTGACGAGTTTTGTGATGTCTTTCCAGATGACTTACAAGCAGGTCTTCCTCCTTTATATGATATTCAACATTGTATTAATCTGGTTCCCGATACAGTTTTATCAAACAGAGTACACTATCAAATGAGTCCTCAAAGAGCATGACGAACTTCGGCGTTTAGTTGAAGAGTTGGTTCCTAAAGGGTACTTACGTGAGAGTTTTAGTCATTCTGCATATCCAGCTCTACTTATCCCCAAGAAAAATGGCAGATGGTGTATGTGTGTTGATAGTCGGGCTATTAATAATATCATAGTGCAATACTGTTTTCCAATTCCTCGACTTGATGATCTTCTTCATCAAATCGGTACTGCCTCCATTTTTACTAAATTGGATCTTAAAAGTAGTCACCTGAAACACGATTTTTTGGGTCTTGAGCCAAATGTCTTTAGTCTCTAATTAGTTGTAGAATATGGATCAGGTATCAATCATTTGTGGATGATGAGATGCAAACAATGCCATAAGCTAAACAATATTGGGATTTTGATTATGCAAGAACAAGTCTAACAACCTAATAATGCAATGGAAAGAAAGCAGAAAGTAAGTGCAAGTAATAAGAACTAAGCAATAAACTTAAAGCAATGACTAAGCAAGAACTAAACAAGGTGATTTTAAAGACAATTAATTAAAGGCAAGACTCAAGGTTTTAAGCAATTGTGGGATAGTGGTTTTCAAAAGTGAAAATCAGGATTTCTAACAAAGCAAGCATCAAGCATTCATGAGCAAGAAAATCTCAATGTTGTACTCCTAGACAATGTATCTAAATGGAACCAACTTGGTGTCAATAAGCAGTTCATATTTAACAAGATTGAAGTGTCAAACCCACTTGTGATGGGCGTATTCTTCAACCATGATCATAAAGATCAGAACCATTCTAGCCTAAGAGATGCACTAATCAAGCAACCATTCTCTCACTCAAGTAAGAATTCAGATCAACTTATCAATCTTGTGAACCAATAAGGAACTAGTTAGCTAAACACCAATCAAGAATATGGACTTAAGCACACAGTTGCAACACCCTAACAATGCTAAGAAATGATGAGGAATCAAACAAAGGCAAGATCTTTCAATGCACACTATCAAACCATCAAGCAAGAATCTGAAAACCAACACTATTTAGCCCTAATCGAATAATCTAGCAATTGTGAACTATCACTTTGGTGTCACGCTGTCACTGAACAAAGGAAATATAGAACAAACTAAACTATCAAGCAAAATAAGCGAAGGAGACAACAAAGAATAATTAATACCATGCCATCTAGTGAATAACATGCATCAATCAATACCATATTCAATCAAAAGGAGCAAGCTTTATGAACAATAATCACTTTGTAAGAGAAGGAGACAACAAAAAATAACTAAATAAGCCTAATCACCCTTTAATCATAACTTAATCACCAATTTCCATACTTAGAACCTTAAATCTAAGGTAGACTACTACTCACTAAATCATGTTTAATCACATTTGTTTAGAGTTAAGCATGATTAGATGAGATTAATATGCAAAGATAAGAAATCTAAACTACCAAGGTGCTAGAATAGAGACCAAGAGACAAGATTAAACTATAAGAATGTAAATTTTATTAAAGAAAGAGATCATAAGGCAGATCGCCCATTAAGATTTAGAGAAGAGAGAGTTTTTTCGTAGAAATATTAAACTTGGATGAAGATAATGTTTTGTGGCTTCCCTTTTATAGTAGGGAACCAAAGAAGCTTAAAAAAACCTAAAAATAAGACAAGATCAACAAAAGTCAAGTGGTCAACGCGAGGATGAGTTGCATCAAGGTGGTACTGATGGTGTTTTGCTTGATGTGTGACCTCGATATGGCTCGTGCAGCACGTATCGGCTTCCTTGCTCGATGCTGGACCTCGATGCAGACCAATGGCTTAGACTCCTCTTCCTTACATCGAGCATACTCCATGGAGGTTTTGCTCGATATCCTTGCTCGATATGGACCAGACTTTGCAAAAGCTCCTTTTCTGACATCCTTTTCGAACATGAGCTGCTTCCATCTCCTTGCCAACTCTAAAAATCTCCAAAACCACCTGAAAACCACCACAAACATGCACATGTATGCAAATGTATGCAATCCTAAGCTAAATGCATACCATGTTGATTCTAAGTGCAAATGATACTAAAATGCTAAACTATAATGCAAAAAAAAAAGGAAAAGATGCATGATATGCAGCCTAAAATGCTCTAAAATAGTAAGCTATCAGCACCCCCACACTTAGCTTTTGCCTGCCCTCAAGCGAACAAACACTTAACATGGTGATGAGGTTTTAAATGGGAACTCATATCTCTAAAAATGCTAACAATAAATCAAAATTAAGTCTGTGTTCTTAATTCTAGAGTGCACTTGATGGAAGAATACTTTAAACACTTAGCCACTTTCATCACAATGAAAGAATGATCATAATGCTACCAACCTGCATATGCTTTTTAAATCAAACAACCTCTTTAACATTTAATTAAGCTCAAACCGTGAATCATGCTTGTTTAAATGCAAATGTGTCATTTGGCTAATGGACAAGGCTTAGTGGAATAAAAATGATCCCACTTCACAAACTAGTTTTGGTGTTTAAAGGGTTCTCTAAAGGAAAAGCATGGTTGTGCTTTGGTAAAATGCTAAAGGTCAAAGAACAACTTACACATACAAAGGAAGACTTCAATCTACCCCTTTTTAAAAATCCAAAAACTCCTCTCTTTCAAGCGCTTTGGAGGACACTTCTTCTTTTGAACTTCAAGTGGTGGCGATTTGGTCCTTTTGAGTTTGGCTCCTTTATTTGGCGATGCTGATGCTTAATTCGCCTTTGGCTTTCTGATTTACTTGCTTTGCACTTCTTGCATCTTCTTTTCTTCTTTGAACATGTGCCTTCTTTCTTTTGAACTTAGAATCGCCATTTCCACCTTTTGCTTATGTCCCACTCCTTTTCTTTTGTGCCTTAACTTCTCTTCTTCTTTGCTTCTCTTAAAGACTAATCCCAAGATAAATCCCAAAACACTACCCAAACATCCTAGCCTATCTAACCTAAGAGTGAGCTAGTTCTACAATGGAAATACTTCCCTTGTAGTTCCAACCCAACACTTTTTGCTAAGCAACAACCATGATGGAACGAGGCCTCACAAATCACACACTACTAATTTCTTGGCTTGAAAGGAGGTTTAGTTAAGGGTAGGGAAATCTAAATGGATCTTTTAAAGAGTGGCAAAAGAGAATAAGAAGATCCAAATATTTTAAACTATCCATGACATCAATCACAAATACATAAGACATTATAATTGCAAATTCAAATTAGGTTCCACTTAAACAAAGGTTGAAATCATTTCAAAGCATGCTTCAGTCTCAAACAAAGCTTACACAAATGCAAATTTCAAAAGTGATTCAGCTTTATTTCTAGTTCAACATCAAATGCACCAAAGGATTAAAAATAGAGGCTTCATTTTCATAAAGCACTAGCATTAAAAAAGATGTACTATCATAGTTCCCAATTTAAACAAGCAAGCTAGTCCTATATGAATGCATGAAGTCTAAATCCTATAAGAATGCATGAAAATTAAAATCTTATTGTGAAGCAATTTTTGAAAAATTTTCAATCTTTTTAGTTTTTTCTATGCCTTAGATGCTATGTAAACATGATGCATGGTTCCTATTCTAATATGCAAATGAAAGTGCAAGCATCAGTCCATCATACACCCCCTCCACACACTTAAATTACACAGTGCCTGTGTAGTAAAAATGCTAAGGATAGTGCTCACAAACATCAAGCAAACAATCGCATGAAACCTTAAAATAAACATTTGTGGTATTTACAATGGTTAGTGTGGTATACCTTACTTCAGGTGGAGGAGTAGTGAGAGTATGAACTCTCAATAGCATGGGAGGGTGAAGCTTCTTCCTCTGATGGATTTTGCTGTCTGTCCTTCTCCTCTTTCCTTTGCACCTTGTAACAGCTACATGAGATGAGTGTCTGGCGGGTTCAGCAACATGTGTCCTTGGCCTCTCACTGTTGTGGAAAGAGTGTCTCTCCTGGACTATCGCTTCTGGTGTGTCCTAAGACATGTCCTCAGCATCAGATTCTCCTACTTGTGGCTCTGATTGGGCCGCTTGATCAGTTCCCTTGGCTGATGAAGATCCTCTGAAATTCTTCTTGACCTTCCTCACTTTCTTCTTCAAGGAGTCAACCGATTTCTTGCTTGCTTTGACTGTCTTCAGCAAGCCTCTAATGGTCTTATCCTGGAAATTGTTCCACCTCTGAAGAAGCCTAATATGCTCATGTGCAGCCTTTGAAGCTTCAGATGTGCAGATCACATCATAAGGGTCAAATGCATAAAGGCGGCTATCATAGTCTTCATGTTCATCCGCCTTTATCCCTTGATGCTGAACCTCTTGTTCTTGATGCTGCTATTCAGTATCCTCTTCTATATCTGAATCTCTGATGGTGCTCATTTTCTTAACCTTGCTTGGCCTCATCAATGGTGGGTCAGTCCTTGGGTCATAAAGCTCATCTTCTGTTGGTATGAATCAGATGTTCTCATAAGTGGTGAAGTTGGTTAGGCGCTGCTTTGGCAAGATGATCCTCTTTTTTTCTGTTTTCCAGCTCAAACTGATAGCCAAATCCGGTCTCAACAGCTCCTGAAAGGTATCCGATCTTACTGAGATAAGGGACATCAAGTAAGATCATGCTAGCATTTGGTGTGCCAAGCTCAACTCCAGCACCAAGCAAAATAGGAGTGATCACGCCTCCAATGGCTATTTTTGGCTTCTTGTCACTTGTGTTGAAAGCCCATTGTTGGCATGATAGAAATTGCTTCATTAGTATGGTCACAATACCAACTCCTAAGCGCTCTCCCTGAATCTTCCCATGCCTTGTCTCCATCATAATGTTCTTCAAGCCATTCACAAGCAACCCCATCTCTTCTTCTTTGACCATACTCTGCTCTATTCTGTAGAAGAGTGTGCTGGTGAGGACCCTATGAACATATCTGATAGCTGGATGGCGGATGCTAGCACTCTTCAGATGACCAGCTCTATAAGCATCATTCGCTACTCTTCCCACACATGCCTTAGCTCATCATGTTTGAAGCATTTGTTTTGTGCTCTTGAGTCTTGATAAAATCCTAATATTTCTTCAAACTGAGTGAACCCCATGGTGTACCATGCTTTGTTGGCCCTGAACTTGAGGAATCCATTGCCAAAATCTTCTTCTCCTTCATCATATTCTTCATCAAACTTGTAGAAATAGACTTTAAAGCTTGCAAGAAACTCACAGGAAAGTTGCTTGTAAGTTGGATATCCAAGACTAGCAAATTTCTAAAGTCCAATGTTTCTTAACAGCTCATCCACCTCAGTCTTGATTCCCAGATCTCTCAACAGACCATGATCAGCATATCTTGTAGGAGTGAAGTCTACTCTCCTCATTGCTCTCAAGTAGTCCTTGAGCTTTGGTGCTGCATCTTGGACTTGTTCTTCTTCAACTACTGGCCTTTTTCCCTCTGCTCTGTTTCTTCACCAGCATTTGAGTCAGAAATCTCCTATCTCCTCTTTTTCTTGACATAGTACCTGAAAATGCAATGCTTGAAGCAAAAATTAGCATATATTATACTTTGAGAGCACTGTGCAGAAAATTATTTTTCAAAAATCAAGCAAGCACGGGGAAATTCTATAAACATTCACAGTGATTTCCATTAAACAGAGTCGAATTTAGCAAAACTTTCCAGCTCAAAAGGACAAACACATTGAAAACTAAAATTCCTACAGTAACAAGCAGCGATTAAGGAAATTTCTTGCATATGCAGCAAAAAAATCATTCTCTCTCCACCAAACTATGACAATGCAAAAGATTCATCATTACTATTCTAATAAGAATCATTTCAATGGTTAATAAGCTGAAAAAGCAATAGCATACCTAGATTTGGCCAGAATCTAAACATAATGTCAAACTAAGCACAAAAACTGCATTTTCTAATCATTTTAACGATTACTTTTGAAAAAGAGAAGCAATGGTGACATGCAAATTAAAACCCATAAAAAAATATGCAAAAAAAATTCAAAAGTCAGTTTAATGCCTCCTACATCATTCTGCAAAGATTAATCTCAAGAAACAATGAATCTAACAAAGTTTACCTTAATCTTTGAACCAAGAGATGAAGATATAGAACAGAGAATGCAAGAGAGAAAGAAGAGATGTTTGACAATGGTGTTCAGCTCGATTTGGATGTATGGAGAGAGATAAAAATGCTAGTTTTAAGGTAAGAGGATAAAGAAAATATAAAATAAACTAAAGATAATGCAAAAAAATCTAATTTAAAATTCAAAAATGCATGTGAGGGGGGAAATAAAATATTTTTTTTTCAGCCATCAAGGTCCATAAAAAGGTTTTACTCGATTCACCCATGTAAAAAATTTCAAAATTTTTTTACACGGATCATATCGAGCAAAACACTCGATGTGGTACCTCGATGTGTACCATATCGGAGACGTCGGGTCCTCTGGCTCGGCGATCATGCTCCTCTGCCTCGGGGGTTCCGTGTTCTGATCAGCTCTCCTTCAGGGCACCTTGCATCGAGCAGTCTCAGCAGATGTTCTACACGATGTTGTTGCTCGGTGTAGGGAGACACTTCGGCTTGCATGATCCTTTCCGTTGGCAGTGCATGGCATCATCCGGATGCTTGATCTTGACTCGGCCATTCTGCATCGAGCAAATATATTGGTGTTTTGCTCGATGCTACACCTCTATGTGGAACTTCTCGTACCCGGTTGCAGTGCTCGTCGGTTATAGTCGTACCGGACATCGTCTTGTGCTCAAGTCAATTGATAGCATCCATATCGAGCAAAACATACTCCTCGGTGTGACTCCATCGAGCAATCTCGTCGATGTACGGACTGTGGCTCCACGATGTATGGACTCGGGATTGCATCGAGCAAGAGTTCGCGAGGTTCTGCTCAATGCTACACCTTGATGTGATCTCCATCGTGCATTTTGGTCGATGTACGGTCCATTTGCCTTGGTGTACGGACTGGGGCTTCAGGAGCAATCACATCAAGCAAGGCTTTGGGGGGTTTTGCTCGATGTGACACCTCGATGTGATTTCCATCGTGAAACCTGCTCGGTGTACGGACTGCTCCTTCCCTGAGATAAACTGTATCGAGCAGCAATGAGAGATGTTCTGCTCGATATGGTACCTCGATATGAAAACAGAGGTTTCTTTCCCTGGCCTTTAAACCATCCTACACAGCCATGGACCTGTTCTTTGACTTCTGAAACACTAAATAAAGATATTAGTAATAAAAGAAAGCATATACTTACAAGGATAGTCATGGAATTACCTCCCAAGTGTACTTTTTTTAAGTCACTAAGCTTGACTTTGATGGTTTGAGGGTTAATGATTAGAGGTTGATGGAGCTGGTGCTCCTTCCTCTTTCTTCTGGTAAATTCAAGTGCCCTCTGACATCAGTTTCTTCTTGTCATGAGCTGTCTTCCTGTTTCTCCTCTTCTTGACACTTGGTGTGATCAAAAGTTTCACTTATTTGGTGATCAAGCCTTCATCCTATTTCAAACCATCTTCAAGCTTCAACTCAGTGTCAAGCTTCTGTTCTGGCTCATCAGGGAGAGTGTCTCTCATCAGCATGTTCATTGTAAAGCTAATTGCATGCTCTATACGCTCTGGAAGTTGCTGTTGCTCACTCTCATCTTCCACAATGGTCCCACAAAAAGCTATGGAGGGTGAGACAATCTTGTAACTCATCAACATTCTTCAGAATCACAGAGCCTCTCTTGAAGTCTACTTGAGCTCCTTTTGTTGCCAAGAATGGTGTTCCTAGAAGAAGTGGTACCTCTCTTGAATATGCATTCTCCATAACCACAAAATCTGTTGGCACTAAGCAATTCCCTATCTTGAAAGGAAAATTCTTCACCATGCCCAAGGGTCTTGTTGAGGTGTTATCCACAAAAGTGATAGAGGCTTTGCAGGGCTTCAATTCCTTGATTCCTAAGGTTTGGCTTAAGAAGAGAGACATAATATTCACAGTTAATCCTAAATCACACAAAGCTCCCACATTGTCTAGCATCTCAAGCTCACAAGTGATAAGAAACTTTCCTGGATTGGGAAGCTTTGTCAATGTCTTCAGCTCCTTTTTCTATTTAGATTAGCCCCCACATTCTCTATAATTGGCTCCAATACTTCCAGCTTTTCAAAGACTTCTTTGAGGAACCTGATTTGATCCTTCACTTCAAGCAAAGTGGTGCCATGAGGAAGCTTAATTCCAGCATCTTGTATGTCTTTCCTGAAATTTGAATAGACTGCCATCTGAGCCTTTGTAAAGTGCATTGTGGAGTAAAGGATTGGTGGTTTAATTATAAGCTTGAACCTCAGGAACTTTACCCTTCTCATTGTTGCTTGAGGAGCTACCCACTTGACGATCATACAACTCTTTGAAGTCTTCAGGACTTTCTCTAGCCTAGACCATCAAAGCGTGGTATGTCTCTACAAGTTCCTTTTCAGCTTCACTGGGCTCTGGTTTGGATTCTTCTTCTGGAGCAGCCAAGGCTTTCTCAGCCTCTTCCTTCTCAGCAGCTTCTTTTGCAGCTCTCTCTTGCTCCAAAGCAAGCGTTTCTTCTCTGTTCAAGTTTTCATCTAACCCTTGGAGGAACTTTTCTACAATATCAACAGCTTTTTAATCACCAATAGTGACGCTGATGACATTTCCCCCACACTCAGCCTTTAACATGTCCACATGTAATAACATCTCTTGAAGCATTATGCCAAGGTCTTCCAATGAAGCATCTTCATCGTCGAAATCTTCATCCTATTTAGCAAGCAAGTGGCAGAATTCCTTAGGATTGGCTTCACTCTATCCTGTTAATTGATTATGAGGCTTTGAAGATGAAGCTCTTTTTCTTTCTAGAGACTTAACTCTTTGGTTCAGAGCATCTAACTTGCCATTCAGGTCACAAGTACTGGAGTCTATCTTGTTGTGTGCTTCAGCAAAGTTCTTGTGCAGCTCTATAGTGGTGTTGTCTTGACCAGTCAACAGCTGCTGCATCATCTGCTTGAGATCAACATTTTGAGTGCTAGAAGAGGTTTGTGTATTGCCAAAATCTGGTGGGACGAAAGCTGGTCTTGGCTGAAAGTTAGCTTGTTGAAAACCGCCTTAAATTGGTGGTCTTGGAGCAAAGTTGTTCTGCTGGTTGAATGGAACAAAAGGTTGGGTTCCTTGGGTTTGTTGAGCAGCTTGTGATGGGTAGACTTGATCCTGAGGGTTAGCCACGTTGGTGCTTCTATAAGAGAAGTTGGGATGATTCCTGTAGTTGTTGAAACCGCCTCCTTGTTGATTCATGTAGAAGGCTTCTTCTTCTACAAATGTCCCATCCTCTTCGTGTGTAGCAACACTATCACTAACAAAGCTGACATTTTTGAAAGACACACTCAGCAGCTTGTCTAACTTGTCATTCAAAGCTTTAATCTCCTTCTTTGTTGCTCTCTCACCTTCAGCGCTGGCAACAACTCTAGATGTTCTGTCATACTCCTCACCATAGTTTCCATCAAAGAGTGCGAGATTCTCCACAAGAGCTAATCCATCAACAACAGTATTTCCCATGAAATTTCCATTTGATGCTGTGTCCAAGAGCATCCTGTAATTTAGTGTCACTCCTCTATACAAAGTAGACACCAAACTTTCATTTGTGAAGCCATGGTGAGGGCATTGCAAAGTATATGACTTGAAACGCTCCCATGCTTCAGCGAATGTTTCATTCCCATTCTGATTGAAACTGCTTATGGTGTTCCTTAGATTTGTTGTTCTGGTGGAGCTGAAACATTTGTTGAGGAAAGCTGTTTTGCATTCATCCCAAGTGGATATAGAGCCTTGTGGAAGTGTCTTCTCCCACTGATGTGCTTTGTGACCTAAACTGAAAGGGAACAAGCACATCTTGAAAGCATCTTCAGAGACTCCTTGAATCATGGTCATACCACGGACCTTGTCAAACTGGTCCAAATGATCCAAAGGATCTTCATTGTGGATCAACCCAATCTTGATCTCAAAGTGGTTTTGGTGCACAGCTGGAGCATGAATGCCATTCCTGTTGTGGTGAGTATCAGGCGCATCACCAACTCCTAAAGTTCTTGCAGCTCTAGGTGCATGAACTGGTACTCTCAAACCCTGAACTCCAGCCGCTTGGTCCAAAGCATCTTGTGCTTCATCTATGTGTGCTGAAGCTTGTTGTAATGGTGCCTGTCCTACAACACCAACATGTGGTAACTGAGACTCTTGCTCTGCCATCCTCTGTTCTTCTAACTCTTGAATTCTCTGTCTTACAGCTCTTCTCCTATGGATGTTGTCAATAAAAGGGTTCAGATTTGATGAACCTTTGGACCTCAATTTCATATAAATATCTGAAAAAACAGAGAAAATTAGTAACCTTAATGAAAAGAACTTAGTCTAACAGCAATATTAAACACAAACAATCCAAAAATGGCAACGACGCCAATTTGAAACATGACTTTTTTGGGTCTTGAGCCAAATGTCTTTAGCCTCTAATCAGTTGTAGAATATGGATCAAGTATCAATCATTTGTGGATGATGAGATGCAAACAATGCCATAAGCAAAGCAATATTGGGGTTCTGATTATGCAAGAACAAGTCTAACAACCAAACAATGCAATGGAAAGAAAGCATAAACTAAATGCAAGTAATAAGAACTAAGCAATGAACTTAAAGCCATGACTAAGCAAAAACTAAACAAGGTGATCTTAAAGACAATTAATTAAAGGCAAGACTCAAGGTTCTAAGCAATTGTGGGATAGTAGTTTTTAAGAGTGAAAATGAGGATTTCTAACAAACGTAAGCATCAAGCATTCATAAGCAAGCAATTCTCAATGTTGTACTCCTAGACAAGCTATCTAAAAGGAATCAACTTGGCGTCAATAAGCAGTTCATATTCAACAAGATTGAAGTGTCAGACCCACTTGTAATGGCGTATTCTTCAACCATGAGCATAAAGATCAGAACAATTCTAGCATAAGAGATACACTAATCAAGCAGCCATTCTCTCACTCAAGCAAGAAATCAGATCAGAACTTGAGTCCTGATTTTGTCTGCTTGTTGTATTCAGAAACAGCAAATTTACCAATCTGTACCACATGAGGGTCATTAATGTTGGTGATAGGAATCCAGCCATCCACATGCGCAGCCGCAGACGCGTACACAGGGAGGAGGACAAGGAAGATGAGAAGAACGAAGATTGCTTTATTATTCATTTTTGCTGTGTAACCGGTTTGTTTCTCTAAAATTAATGATAGCAGAGGTTGTCAGAGTTCCTCTTATAGTAGAATCTTGCCACATGAACTTAAAAATATCTTGCTGATTTATGTGATACATAGCATATGTTAGAAAATATACTAAAACATTGGTCAAAAACAAAACTTTACATTTGATAAGTTAGAAAAGATAATAAAATTTTGGTAAAACAAAAGTTAGGAAAGATACTAAAAATTAAATTATTTCTTTCTTTTGGAATCCAACTTATACATACCCTCATTCAACCATTATTTTTGCCGGCCATTTTTTTATCTTTCAATCAATTAAATACTAGCTGTGGGAAAATCAAACAAATAATATCACTGAATATCAAAAATCACATTAGTTATGGGTTTACCATCTAGGATTGATAGTTTGACAATTTATAAACACATATATAAGTGTTAAGAAAGAAAAATGAGGATATACAAAAAGAGACTTCATACATCTTACGAGAGTATGTAATTTTGAATTTACAATCCAAAAAAATAATTATATATAAAACAATGCATAAAACAAAATATTTTTAGCGTAAGGTCTTTAGGATTCTGTCAAAGTAAAACTGATTTTGGACTTATTTTACATAGGAAGACCAAAGTGAATTTTATTGACTCTTATATTTTTTATCGCCATTGTTTCATTTTTCAACGTCTAAGAAAATTGTGTATTAGATGTAGATGACATGGTTAAATATTATGTTTTACATATTCTTTTTTTACATTAAAGTAAACTTATCAAATAGATTAAAGTTTTGGTTATGGTATTTACATTTCTTTGTAGCTATAAATTTATACTTATCTATGTTTCATCGGAAAACAGTTTCTAATGAATAAAATATGAGATATTCTGTTTTATTTAAATCTGATTTTAAACTTGCAAATATTTGAGAAGACTTCAAGCCCAATTATCTCTAAGTTCTTCGATCTTAGAAGATCAAAGTTATTTGGTATTTACACAATTCCATTGCTACAAGAGTTGGTATCAGAGTTATAGAATCCTCATCATGACGCCTAAGAAGAGTCTAAGATCCGCATAATTAGAGTATGTGCTAAACACTTATTTAATCAAATATCATTTTTTATTGATATCAAACAAAATACCATTTCTTCATTTTTTGATCATATTTTATTTACTCCAACAACACGAAATTTGTAAACCAGATGATACAAAACTTGACATTAATTATTTTTGTTTATTCTACATTAAAAGATCAGTTACACAAAAACCTAGAAGATTCGATTATTTTTTAGAACAGGTGTGAAATATGTGAGATTCATTTGTTTCTGCCACAGCTCCTCCCATACAATTGCCTCGTAGTTCTTGCTTGTGCTGGAGTCATCAGCCGCCACCACAATCCGATAATTCAAGCCAGAGACCACTTGAGATTCACCGCTAACAACCGAGTCGAACTCTAGTCCTGATTTAGTCTGCTTGTTGTATTCAGAAACAACAAATTCACCAATCTATACCACACAAGGGTCCTTAATGTTGGTGATAGGAATCCAGCCACCCAGACGTGCTGCCGCAGATGCGTACATAGGGGGGAGGACAAGGGAGATGAGAAGAATGCAGATTACCTTATTATTCATTTCTGCTGTGTAACCGTTTTGTTTCTCTCAAATTGATGGTAGCAGAGGTTGTCAGAGTTCCTCTTATAATAGAATCTTGCCACAAGAACTTATAAATTTCGTGCTGATTTATGTGATATATGGCATATGTTAGGAAAAATACTAAAACATTGGTCGAAAAAGAAAAGTTTACATGTTATAAGTTAGAAAAGATCATAAAACCTTGGTCAAAAAAAGTTAGAAATGATCCTAAAAAATAAATTTTTTATTTATCTTGAAATCTAACTTATACACTACTTGCACAGAAACTCGATGAAAACTCCGATTCCCATTTCAGAAATGTTCTGGAATCAGAAACGATCGGAAACGCTCAGAAACTCAGTGGAAACGCGTTTGTTGAAATTCTCAATTTGGAAACGGTATTGACAACGTATTTTAAAGACAATACATAAAAAAGTAAGAATATAATGGTATATTTGGTACTTGTTAACTTCAAAACCTAATTCTCTTAATCGATTTATGTTCCTAAAAAACCAAAAGACGATTAGAAGCTCAAACCTAGAAGAGACGAAGTCGAAGGCTTGAAGCAAAAAGGTGTGTTGTTTTCTAAATTAAGAACTTATAATCGTTTCCAGTTCATAAACAAATATATAAGTGTTGGAAAAAAAAACGAAGATATACAAAAAGAGGCTTCATACAACTTATGAGAGTATGAAATTTTAAATTTACTTCCCAAAAAAATAATTAATTATAAATACAATGCGTAAAACGAAATATTTTTAGCCTCAGGTCTTTAGGATTCTGTCAAAGTAAAACTGATTTTGGACATGTTTAGGAAGACTAAAGTGTATTTATTGACTCTTATAATTATTTATCGCCATTGTTTCACTTTTCAGCATCTAAGAAAATTGTGTATTATATGTAGATGACAAGGTTAAATAATATGTTTTATGTATTCCATTTTACATTAAAGTAAACTTATCAAATAGATTAAAGCTTTTGTTTTGGTATTTACATTTCTTCATAGTTATAAATATATACTTTTCTATGTTTCATCGGAAAGAACCTTCTAATGAATAAACTTTGAGAGATTCTGTTTTATTTAAATCTGACTTTGAACTTGCAAATATTTGAGAAGACTTCAAGCCCAATTATCTCTATGTTCTTCGATCTTAGAAGATCAAAGTTACTAGGTATTTACACTATTCTGTTTCTACAAGAGTTGGTATCAGAGTTAAAGAATTCTCATCATGACGCCTAAGAAGTGTCTTAGATCGGCATAGTTAGAGGATGTGCTAAACACTTATTTAAACTAAAATCATTTTTTTATTGATATCAAACAAAATACCATTTCTTCATTTTTATCAAATTTTATTTACTCCAACAACATAAATTTGTAAACCAGATAATACAAAAGTTGACATTAATTATTTTTGTTTGTTTAACTATAAAAAAATCAGTTACATAAAAAACCTAGAAGAAACGATAATTTTTTAGAAGAGGCGTGAAAGATGTGAGATTCATTGATTTCTGCCACAGCTCCTACTATACAACTGCCTCGTAGTTCTTGCTCGTGCCGGAGTCATCAGCCGCTACCACAAGCCGATAATTTAAGCATGGGACCACTTGAGATTCACCGCTAACAACCGAGTCGAACTTTAGTCCTGATTTAGTCTGCTTCTTGTATTCAGAAACAGTGAATTCACCAATATGTACCACATGAGGGTCCTTAATGTTGGGGATAGGAATTCAGCCACCCAGATGCGCTGCCGCAGATGTGTATAGAAGGAGGAGGAAAAGGAGATGAGATGAACGAAGATTACCTTATTATTCATTTCTACTGTGTAACCGTTCTAAAATTGACGATAATAGAGGTTGTCAGAGTTCCTCTCATAATAGAATCTTGCCACATGAAGTTATAAATTTCTTGCTGATTTATGTTATTCATGGCATAAGTTAGGAAAGATACTAAAACATTGGTCAAAATACAAAAGTTTACATGTGATAAGTAAGAAAAGATAATAGAATATTGGTTAAAAAAAAGTTAGGAAAATACTAAAACTTAATTAATTTATTTATTTTGGAATCCAACTTATACATACCCTCTATCTATCAACCATTATTTTTGTTAGGTCATTTTTTATTTTTCAATCAATTTATACTAGCTGTGAGAAAATCAAATAAACAATATCACTAAATATTAAAAATCACATTAATTATAGGTTTACCATTTAGGATTGATAGTTTGAAAGTTCATAAAAAAAAAATATAAGTGTTAGGAAAGAAAAACGAGGATTTAAAACAGAGACTTCATACATCTTATGAGAGTATGAAAATTTGAATTTACTATCCAAAACAATAATTAATTATAAATGAAATTCATAAAACGAAATATGTTTAGCCTCAGGTCTTTAGGATTCTGTCAAAGTAAAACTGATTTTGGTGTTATTTTTCACAGGAAGACCAAAGTGAACTTTATTGACTCTTATATTTTTATCGCCATTGTTTTATTTTTCAGAGTTTAAGAAAATTATGTATTATATGTAGATGACATGGTTAAATATTATGTTTTACGTATTCCTTTTTATATTAAAGTAAACTTATCGAATGGATTAAGGTTTTGGTTTTGGTATTTACATTTCTTCACAGCTATAAATATATACTTATCTATGTTTCATCGGAAAGCACACTCCACGGACATTTCTTCAATTTGACATTAATTGTTTTTGCTTATTCAACTATAAAAAGATCGGTTACATAATAAACCTAGAAGAAACGATTATTTTTGAGAATGGGCGTGAAAGATGTGAGATTCTTTGATTTCTGCCACAGCTCCTCCCATACAATTGCCGCGTAGTTCTTGCTCCTGCCAGATTCATCAGCCACCACCACAAGCCGATAATTCAAGCCAGAGACCACTTGAGATTCACCGCTAACAACCGACTTGAACATGAGTCATGAGGGTCCTTAATGTTGGTGATAGGAATCCAGCCACCCACACGCGCTGCCGCAGACGCGTACAGATGGAGGAGGACAAGGGAGATGAGAATAACGAAGTTTACTTTATTATTCATTTCTGCTGTGTAACTGTTTTGTTTCACTCAAATTAATGATAGCAGAGGTTGTTAGAGTTTCTCTTATAGTAGACTCTTGCCACATGAACTTAAAAATTTCTTGCTGATTTATGTGATACATAGCATAAGTTAGGAAAGATACTAAAACATTGGTAAAAAAAAAAGAGTTCACATGTGATAAGTTAGAAAAGATAATAAAATTTTGGTAAAAAAAAAGTTAGAAAAGATACTAAAAATTAAATTATTTATTTCTTTTCGCATCCAGCTTATACATACCCTCATTCAACCATTATTTTCGTCTGGCCATTTTTGTATATTTCAATCAATTAAGTACTAGCTGTGAGAAAATCAAACAAATAATATCACTGAATATCAAATATCACATTAGTTATGGGTTTACCATTTTGGATTGATAGTTTGACCGTTCATAAACACATATATGAGTGTTAGGAAAGAAAAACAATGGTATACAAAAAGAGACTTCATACATCTTACGAGAGTATGAAATTTTGAATTTACAATCCAAAAAAATAATTATTTATAAAACAATGCATAAAACGAAATATTTTTAGCGTCAGGTCTTTAGGATTTTGTCAAAGTAAAACATATTTTGGACTTATTTTACACAGGAAGACCAAAGTGAACTTTATTGACTCTTATATTTTTTTATCGCCATTGTTTCATTTTTCAACGTCTAAGAAAATTGTGTATTATATGTAAATGACATGGTTAAATATTATGTTTTACGTATTCCTTTTTTACATTAAAGTAAACTTATCGATTAGATTAAAGTTTTGGTTATGGTATTTATATTTCTTCACAGCTATAAATATATACTTATCTATGTTTTACCGGAAGGCACACTCCATGGACATTTCTTCAACATGACATTAATTGTTTTTGCTTATTCAACTATAAAAAGATCGGTTACATAAAAAAACCTAGAAGAAACGATTATTTTTGAGAAAGGGCGTGAAAGATGTGAGATTCTTTGATTTCTGCCACAGCTCCTCCCATACAATTGCCTTGTAGTTCTTGCTCCTGCCAGATTCATCAGCCACCACCACAAGCCGATAATTTAAGCCAGAGACCACTTGAGATTCACCGCTAACAACCGAGTTGAACTTGAGTCCTGATTTTGTCTGCTTGTTGTATTCAGAAACAGCGAATTCACCATTCTGTAGCACATGAGGGTCCTTAATGTTTGTGATAGGAATCCAGCCACCCACACGCGCTGCCGCAGATGCGTACAAAGGGAGGAGGACAAGGAAGAAGAGAAGAACGAAGATTGCTTTATTATTCATTTCTGCTGTGTAACCATTTTGTTTCTCTAAAATTAATGATAGCAGAGGTTGTCAGAGTTCCTCTTATAGTAGAATCTTGCCACATGAACTTAAAAATTTCTTGCAGATTTATGTGATACATAGCATAAGTTAGGAAAGATACTAAAACATTGGTCAAAAACAAAAGTTCACATGTGATAAGTTAGAAAAGATAATAAAATTTTGGTAAAAAAAAAAGGTTAGGAAACATACTAAAAATTAAATTATTTATTTCTTTTGGAATCCAGCTTATACATACCCTCATTCAGCCATTATTTTCGTCTGGCCATTTTTTTTATCTTTCAATCAATTAAATACTAGCTGTGAGAAAATCAAACAAATAATATCACTGAATATCAATAATCACATTAGTTATAGGTTTACCATTTAGGATTGATAGTTTAACAGTTCATAAACACATATATAAGTGTTAGGAAGGAAAAAGGAGGATCTACAAAAAGAGACTTCATATATCTTACGAGAGTATGAAATTTTGAATTTACAATCCAAAAAACAAATCAATTATCAAACAATGCATAAAACAAAATATTTTTTGCGTCAGGTCTTTAGGATTCTATCAAAGTAAATCTGACTTTGAACTTGCAGATGTTTGAGAAGACTTCAAGCCCAATTATCTCTAAGTTCTTTGATCTTAGAAGATCAAAGTTACTTGGTATTTACACAATTCCGTTGCTAAAAGAGTTGGTATCAGAGTTGTAGAATCCTCATCATGACGCCTAAGAAGAGTCTATGATCCGCATAATTAGAGGATGTGCTAAACACTTATTTAATCAAATACCATTTCTTTATTAATATCAAACAAACTACCATTTCTTCATTTTTATCATATTTTATTTACAACAATACAAAATTTGTAAATATTGGTGATAGGAATCCAGCCATCCAGACGCGCAGCCGCAGATGCGTACATAGGGAGGAGGACAAGGGAGATAAGAAGAACGCAGATTACCTTATTATTCATTTCTGCTGTGTAACCGTTTTGTTTCTCTCAAATTGATGGTAGCAGACGTTGTCAGAGTTCCTCTTATAATAGAATCTTGCCACATGAACTTATAAATTTCTTACTGATTTATGTGATATATGGCATACGTTAGGAAAGATACTAAAACATTGGTCGAAAAACAAAACTTTACATGTTATAAGTTAAAAAAGACCATAAAATCTTGGTAAAAAAAAAGTTAGGAAAAATATTAAAAATTAACTTTTTATTTATTTTGAAATCTAACTTATACATACCCTCTATCTTTCAACCATTATTTTTCTCAGGACATTTTTTTTTATCTTTCAATCAAATAAATTTTAGCTGTGAGAAAAAACAAATATATAATATTACTGAATATCAAAAATAACATTAATTATTGGTTTAACATTTAAGATTGATAGTTTGACTGTTCAAAAATAAATATATAAGTGTTGGAAAAAAAGAGGATATATAAAAAAAGACTCTATACATCCTACGAGAGTATAAAAGTTTGTATCTACTATCCTAAAAAATAATTAATTATAAATACAAGGCATAAAATGAAATATTTTTACCCTCAGGTGTTTAGGATTCTGTCAAAGTAAAACTGAATTTGGACTTATTTTCACAGGAAGAGCAAAGTGAACTCTATTGACTCTTATATTTTTTTTTATAGCCAGTGTTTCATTTTTCAGCATCTAAGAAAATTGTGTATTATATGTTGATGACGTATTTAAATATTATGTTTTACGTATTCCTTTTTACATTAAAGTAAACTTATCGAATAGATTATGGTTTTGGTTTTGGTATTTACATTTCTTCATAGCTATAAATATATACTTATCCATGTTTCATCGGAAAGCAGCTTCTAATGAATAAACTTTGAGAGATTCTGTTTATTTAAATCTGACTATGAACTTGCAAATATTTGAGAAGACTTCAAGCCCAATTATCTCTAAGTTCTTCAATCCTAGAAGATCAAAGTAACATTGTATATACATTATTCTGTTGCTACTAGAGTTGGTATAAGAATTAAAGAATCCTCATCATGACGTCTAAAAAGAGTCTTAGATCGGCATAATTAGAAGATGTGCTAAACACTTATTTAATCAAATAGCATTTCTTTATTGATATCAAACAAAATACCATTTCTTCATTTTCATCAAATTTTATTTACTCCAACAACACGAAATTTGTAAACCAGATGATACAAAACTTGACATTAATTATTTTTGTTTATTCAATATTAAAAAGATCAGTTACATAAAAACCTAGAATAAATGATTATTTTAGAGAAGAGGCGTGAAATATGTGAGTTTATTGATTTCTGCCGCAGCTCCTCCCATACAATTGCCTCGTAGTTCTTTCTCGTGCTGGAATCATCAGCCGCCACCACAATCCGATAATTTAAGCCAGAGACAACTTGAGATTCACCGCTAACAACCGAGTCAAGCTTGAGTGCTGATTTAGTCTGCTTGTTGTATGCAGAAACAGCAAATTCACCAATCTATACCACATGAGGGTCCTTAATATAGGTGATAGGAATCCGGCCACCCAGACGCGCTGCCGCAGATGCGTATAGAGGGAGGAGGACAAGGGAGACGAGAAGAACGAAGATTACCTTATCATTCATTTCTGCTGTGTAACAGTTTTATTTCTCTCAAACAGAAGATAGAAGAGGTTGTCAGAGTTCCTCTTATAATAGAATATTGGCACATGAACTTATAAATTTCTTGCTGATTTATGCTATACATGGCATAAGTTACGAAAGATACTAAAACATTGGTCAAAAGACAAAAGTTTACATGTGATAAAGGTAACAAAATCCTGGTAAAAAAAAACGTTTGGAAAGATACTATTGATTAATTTTTTTTATTTATTTTGGAATCCAACTTATACATACCCTCTATCTTTCAACCATTATTTTTGTCAGGACATTTTTTATCTTTTAATGAAATAAATACTAGCTGTGAGAAAATTAAATAAATAATATCACTGAATATCAAAAATCACATTAATTATTGGTTTACCATTTAGGATTGATAGTTTGACAGTTCATAAACAAATATATAAGTGTTGAGAAAAAATACGAGGATATACAAAAAGAGACTATGCATTTTAGGAGAGTATGAAATTTTGAATTTACTATCCAAAAAAATAATTATTTATAAATATAATGCATAAAACGAATTATTTTAAACTTCAGGTCTTTAGGATTCGGTCAAAGTAAAACTGATTTTGGACTTAATTTACATAGGAAGACCAAAGTGAACATTATTGTGTCTTATATTTTCTTATCGCCATTGTTTCATTTTTCAGCGTCTAAGAAAATTGTGTATTATATGTAGATGACATGGTTAAATATTATGTTTTACATATTCATTTTTACATAAAAGTAAAATTATCGAATAGATTAAGATTTTGATTTTGGTATTTACATTTCTTCAAAGCTATAAATAGATACTTATCAATGTTTCATCGGAAAGCAGCTTCTAATGAATAAACATTGAGAGATTTTGTTTTATTTAAATCTGACTTTGAACTTGCAAATATTTGAGAAGACCTCAAGCCTAATTATCTCTATGTTCTTCGATCATAGAAGATCAAAGTTACTTGGTATTTACATTATTCCGTTGCTACAAGAGTTGGTATCCGAGTTAAAGAATCCTCATCATAACGCCTAAGAAGAGTCTTAGATCGGCATAATTAGAGGTTGTGCTAAACACTTATTTAATCAAATACAATTTCTTTGTTGATATCAAACAAAATACCATTTCTTCATTTTCATCATATTTTATTTATTCCAACTACACGAAATTTGTAAACCAGATGAAACAGAACTTGACATTAATTTTTTTTTATTCAATTATAAAAAATTCGGTTACATAAAAAACCTAGATGAAATAATTATTTTTTAGAAGAGGCGTGAAAGATGTGAGATTCATTGATTTTTGCCACAGCTCCTCCCATACCATTGCCTCGTAGTTCTTGCTCGTTCCGGAGTTATCAGCCGCCACTACAAGCCGGTAATTCAAACCAGAGACCATTTGAGATTCACCGCTAACAACCGAGTCGAACTTGAGCCCTGATTTGGTCTGCTTGTTGTATTCAGAAACAGCGAATTCACCAATATGTACCACATGCGGGTCCTTAATGTTGGTGATAGGAATCCAGCCACCCAGACTTGCTGCCGCAGATGCGTATAGAGGGAGGAGGACAAGGGAGATGAGAAGAACGAAGATTACCTTATTATTCATTTCTGCTGTGTAACAGTTTTGTTTCTCTCAAACTGATGATAGCAGAGGTTGTTAGAGTTCCTCTTATAATAGAATCTTGGCACATGAACTTATAAATTTCTTGCTGATTTATTCGATACATAGCATAAGTTAGGAAAGATACTAAAATATTGGTTAAAAGACAAAAGTTTACATGTGATGAGTTAGAAAAAGTAATAAAATTCTGGTCAAAAAAAAGGTAGGAAAGATATTCAGAATTAACTTTTTTTACTTATTTCGGAATCCAACTTATACATATCCTCTATCTTTCAACCATTATTTGTGTTAGGACATTTTTTTTATCTTTCAATGAAATAAATACTAGCTGTGAGAAAATTAAATAAATAATATCACTGAATATCAAAAATCACATTAATTATTGGTTTACCATTTAGGATTGATAGTTGACAGTTCATAAAGAAATATATAAGTGTTGGGAAAAAATACAAGGATATACAAAAAGAGACTATACATCTTAGGAGAGTATGAAATTTTGAATTTTCTATCCAAAAAAATAATTATTTATAAATACAATGCATAAAACGAATTATTTTAAGCCTCTGGTCTTTAGGATTCTGTCAAAGTAAAACTGATTTAGGACTTAATTTTCACCTGAAGACCAAAGTGAACTTTATTGTCTCTTATATTTTTTTATCGCCATTGTTTCATTTTTCAGCGTTTAAGAAAATTGTGTATTATATGTAGATGATATGGTTAAATATTATGTTTTACGTATTCCTTTTTACATGAAAGTAAACTTATCGAATAGATTAAGGTTTTGGTTTTGGTATTTAAATTTCTTTATAGCTAAAAATAGATACATATCTATGTTTCATCGGAAAGCAGCTTATAATGAATAAACTTGGAGAGATTTTGTTTTATTTAAATCTGACTTTGAACTTGCAAATATTTCAGAAGACCTCAAGCCCAATTATCTCTAAGTTATTCCATCATAAAAGATCAAAGTTACTTGGTATTTACATTATTCCGTTTCTACAAGAGTTGGTATCAGAGTTAAAGAATCCTCATCATGACGCCTAAGAAGACTCTTAGATCGGCATAATTAGAGGATGTGCTAGACACTTATTTAATCAAATACCATTTCTTTATTGATATAAAACAAAATACCATTTCTTCATTTTCATCATATTTTATTTATTCCAACTACACGAAATTTGTAAACCAGATTATAAAAAACTTGACATTAATTTTTTTTATTCAACTATAAAAAGATCGGTTACAAAAATAACCTAGAAGAAACGATTATTTTTGAGAAGAGGCGTGAAAGATATGAGATTCATTGATCTTTGCTTTAGCTCCTCCCATACAATTGCCTCGTAGTTCTTGCTCGTTTCGGAGTCGTCAGCCACCACCACAAGTCGGTAATTCAAACCAGAGACCACTTGAGATTCACCGCTAACAACCGAGTCGAACTTGAGTCCTGATTTGGTCTGCTTGTTGTATTCAGAAACAGCGAATTCACCAATATGTACCACATGCGGGTCCTTAATGTCGGTGATAGGAATCCAGCCACCCAGACGCGCTGCCGCAGATGCGTATAGAGGGAGGAGGACAAGGGAGATGAGAAGAACAAAGATTACCTTATTATTCATTTCTGCTGTGTAACAGTTTTGTTTCTCTCAAACTGATGATAACAGAGGTTGTTAGAGTTCCTCTTATAATAGAATCTTGGCACATGAACTTATAAATTTCTTGCTGATTTATACGATACATAGCATAAGTTAGGAAAGATACTAAGATATTAGTCAAAAGACAAAAGTTTACATGTGATGAGTTAGAAAAAGTAATAAAATCCTGATCAAAAAAAGGAAAGAGAGATATTCAGAATTAACATAATTTATTTATTTTGGAATCCAACTTATACATATCCTCTATCTTTCAACCATTATTTGTGTTAGGACATTTTTTTATCTTTCAATAAAATAAATACTAGCTGTGAGAAAATTAAATAAATAATATCACTGAATATCAAAAATCACATTAATTATTGGTTACCATTTAGGATTGATAGTTGATAATTCATAAACAAATATATAAGTGTTGGGAAAATATACGAGGATATACAAAAAGAGACTATACATCTTAGGAGAGTATGAAATTTTGAATTTACTATCCAAAAAAATAATTATTTATAAATACAATGCATAAAACGAATTATTTTAAGCCTCAGGTCTTTAGGATTCTGTCAAAATAAAACTGATCTGGGACTTAATTTTCACAGGAAGACCAAAGTGAACTTTATTGTCTCTTATATTTTTTTATTGCCATTGTTTCATTTTTCAGTGTTTACGAAAATTGTGTATTATATGTAGATGACATGGTTAAATATTATGTTTTACGTATTCCATTTTACATGAAGGTAAACTTATCGAATAGATTAAGGTTTTGGTTTTGGTATTTAAATTTCTTCATAGCTAAAAATAGATACATATCCATGTTTCATCGGAAAGCAGCTTATAATGAATAAACTTGGAGAGATTATGTTTTATTTAAATCTGACTTTGAACTTGAAAATATTTCAGAAGACCTCAAGCCCAATTATCTCTAAGTTATTCCATCATAAAAGATCAAAGTTACTTGGTATTTACATTATTCCCTTTCTACAAGAGTTGGTATCAGTGTTAAAGAATCCTCATCATGACGCCTAAGAAGACTCTTAGATCGGCATAATTAGAAGATGTGCTAAACACTTATTTAATCAAATACGATTTCTTTATTGATATCAAACAAAATACCATTTCTTCATTTTCATCATATTTTATTTATTCCAACTACACGAAATTTGTAAACCATATGATAAAAAACTTGACATTAATTTTTTTTATTCAACTATAAAAAGATCGGTTACAAAAAAAACCTAGTAGAAACGATTATTTTTTAGAAGAGGCGTGAAAGATGTGAGATTCATTGATCTTTGCCTTAGCTCCTCCCATACAATTGCCTCGTAGTTCTTGCTCGTTCCGGAGTCATCAGCCGCAACCAAAAGCCGGTAATTCAAACCAGAGACCAGTTGAGATTCACCGCTAACAACAGAGTCGAACTTGAGTCCTGATTTGGTCTGCTTGTTGTATTCAGAAACAGCGAATTCACCAATATGTACCACATGCGGGTCCTTAATGTTGGTGATAGGAATCCAGCCACCCAGATGCGCTGCTGCAGATGCGTATAGAGGGAGGAGGACAAGGGAGATGAGAAGAACGATGATTACATTAATATTCATTTCTGCTGTGTAACAGTTTTGTTTCTCTCAAACTGATGATAGCAGAGGTTGTCAGAGTTCCTCTTATAATAGAATCTTGGCACATGAACTTATAAATTTCTTGCTGATTTATTCGATACATGGCATAAGTTAGGAAAGATATTAAAAACATTGGTCAAAAGACAAAAGTTTACATGTGATAAGTTAGAAAAGGTAATAAAATCCTGGTAAAAAAAAAGGTAGGAAAGATATTCAGAATTAACTTTATTTATTTATTTTGGAATCCAACGTATACATATCCTCTATCTTTCAACCATTATTTGTGTTAGAACATTTTTTTATCTTTCAATGAAATAAATACTAGCTGTGAGAAAATTAAATAAATAATATCACTGAATATCAAAAATCACATTAATTATTGGTTTACCATTTAGGATTGATCGTTGACAGTTCATAAACAAATATATAAGTGTTGGGAAAAAATACGAGGATATACAAAAAGGGACTATACATTTTAGGAGAGTATGAAATTTTTAATTTAGTATCCAAAAAAATAAATATTTATAAATACAATACATAAAACGAATTATTTTAAGCCTCAGGTCTTTTAGGATTCTGTCAAAGTAAAACTGATTTGGGACTTAATTTTAACAGGAAGACCAAAGTGAACTTTATTGTCTCTTATATTTTTTTATCGCCATTGTTTCACTTTTCAGCATCTAAGAAAATTGTGTATTATATGTAGATGACATGGTTAAATATTATGTTTTACGTATTCCTTTTTACATGAAAGTAAACTTATCGAATAGATTAAGGTTTTGGTTTTGGTATTTAAATTTCTTCATAGCTAAAAATAGATACTTATCCATGTTTCATCGGAAAACAGCTTATAATGAATAAACTTGGAGAGATTTTGTTTTATTTAAATCTGAATTTGAACTTGCAAATATTTCAGAAGACCTCAAGCCCAATTATCTCTAAGGTATTCCATTATGGAAGATCAAAGTTACTTGGTATTTATATTATTCCGTTTCTAAAAGAGTTGGTATCAGAGTTAAAGAATCCTCATCATGATGCCTAAGAAGACTCTTAGATCGGCATAATTAGAGGATGTGCTAAACACTTATTTAATCAAATACCATTTCTTTATTGATATCAAACAAAATACAATTTCTTCATTTTCATCGTATTTTATTTATTCCAACTACACGAAATTTGTAAACCAGATGACAAAAAACTTGACATTAATTTTTTTTATTCAACTATAAAATATCAGTTACAAAAAAAAACCTAGAAGAAACGATTATTTTTGAGAAGAGGCGTGAAAGATGTGAGATTCATTGATTTTTGCCCTAGCTCCTCCCATCCAATTGCCTCGTAGTTCTTGCTCGTTCCGGAGTCATCAGCCGCCACCACAAGCCGGTAATTCAAACCAGAGACCACTTGAGATTCACCGCTAACAACCTAGTCGTACTTGAGTCCTTATTTGGTCTGCTTGTTGTATTCAGAAACAGCGAATTCACCAATATGTAAAACATGCGGGTCCTTAATATTTGTGATAGGAATCCAGCCACCCAGACGCGCTGCCGCAGATGCGTATAGAGGGAGGAGGACAAGGGAGATGAGAAGAACGAATATTACATTATTATTCATTTCTGCTGTGTAACAGTTTTGTTTCTCTCAAACTGATGATAGCAGAGGTTATCAGAGTTCCTCTTATAATAGAATCTTGGCACATGAACTTATAAATTTCTTGCTGATTTATTCGATACATGGCATAAGTTAGGAAAGATACTAAAACATTGGTCAAAAGACAAAAGTTTACATGTGATAAGTTAGAAAAGCTAATAAAATCCTGGTAAAAAAAAAAGGTAGGAAAGATATTCAGAATTAACTTTATTTATTTATTTTGGAATCCAACGTATACATATCCTCTATCTTTCAACCATTATTTGTGTTAGGACATTTTTTATCTTTCAATGAAATAAATACTAGCTGTGAGAAATTTAAATAAATAATAACACTGAATATCAAAAATCACATTTTTAATGGTTTACCATTTATAATTGATAGTTTGACAGTCCATAAACAAATATATAAGTGTTGGGAAAAAATATGAGGATTTAAAAAAAGAGACTATACATCTTAGGAGAGTATGCAATTATGAATTTACTATCCAAAAAATAATTATTTATAAATACAATGCATAAAACGAATTATTATTAGCCTCAGGTCTTTAGGATTCTTTCAAAGTAAAACTGATTTTGGACTTATTTTTCACAGGAAGACCAAAATAAATTTTATTGTCTCTTATATTTTTTGATCGCCATTTTTTCATTTTTCAACGTCTAAGAAAATTGTGTATTATATGTAGATGACATTGTTAAATATTATGCTTTATGTATTCCTTTTTACATGAAAGTAAACTTATCGAATAGATTAAGGTTTTGGTTTTGGTATTTACATTTCTTCACAGCTTTAAATAGATACTTATCCATGTTTCATCGGAAAGCAGCTTATAATGAATAAACTTGGTGAGATTTGGTTATATTTTAATCTAACTTTGAACTTGCAAATATTTCAGAAGACCTCAAGCCCAATTATCTCTAAGTTATTCCATCATAGAAGATCAAAGTTACTTGGGATTTACATTATTCTGTTTCTACAAGAGTTGGTATCAGAGTTAAAGAATCCTCATCATGACGCCTAAGAAGACTCTTAGATCGGCATAATTAGAGGATGTGCTAATCACTTATTTAATCAAATACCATTTCCTTATTTATATCAAACAAAATACAATTTCTTCATTTTCATTATATTTTATTTATTCCAACTATACGAAATTTGTAAACCAGATGATAAAAAACTTGACATTAATTTTTTTTTATTCAACTATAAAAAGATCGGTTACAAAAAAACCTAGAAGACACGATTATTTTTGAGAAGAGGCTTGAAAGATGTGAGATACATTGATCTTTGCCACAGCTCCTCCCATACAATTGCCTCCTAGTTCTTGCTTGTTCCGGAGTCATCAGCCGCCACCACAAGCCGGTAATTAAAACCTGAGACAACTTGAGATTCACCGCTAACAACCGAGTCGAACTTGAGTCCTGATTTGGTCTGCTTGTTGTATTCAGAAACAGCGAATTCACCAATATGTACCACATGTGGGTCCTTAATGTTTGAGTTAGGAATCCAGCCACCCAGACGCGCTGTCGTAGATGCGTATAGAGGGAGGAGGACAAGGGAGATGAGAAGAACGAAGATTACATTATTATTCATTTCTGCTGTGTAACAGTTTTGTTTCTCTCAAACTGATGATATCATAGGTTGTTAGAGCTCCTCTTATAATAGAATCTTGGCACATGAACTTATAAATTTCTGCTGATTTATTAGATACATGGCATAAGTTAGGAAAGATACTAAAACATTCATCAGAGGATAAAAGTTTAGATGTGATAAGTTAGAAAACATAATAAAATTCTGGTAAAAAAAAAGGTACGAAAGATATTAAAAATTAACTTTTTTATTTATTTTTGAATCCAACTTATACATATCCTCTATCTTTCAACCATTATTTTTGTCAGGACATTTTTTATCTTTCAATGAAATAAATACTAGCTGTGAGAAAACTAAATAAATAATATCATTGAATATCAAAAATCACATTAATTATTGGTTTACCATTTAAGATTGATAGTTTTGACAGTTCATAAACAAATATATAAATGTTGGGAAAAAATACGAGGATATACAAAAAGAGACTATTCATCTTAGGAAAATATGAAATTATGAAATTACTATCCAAAAAATAATTATTTATAAATACAATGCATAAAACGAATTATTTTTAGCCTCAGGTCTTTAAAATTCTGTCAAAGTAAAACTAATTTTGGACTTATTTTTCGCAGGAAGACCAAAGTGTACTTTATTGTCTCTTATATATTTTTTATCGCTATTGTTTCATTTTACAGCGTCTAAGAAAATTGTGTATTATATGTAGATGACATAATTAAATATTATGTTTTACGTATTCCTTTTTACATGAAAGTAAACCTATCGAATAGATTAAGGTTTTGGTTTTGGTATTTACATTTCTTCATAGCTATAAAGAGATACTTATCCATGTTTAGTGGGAAAGCAGCTTATAATGAATAAACTTTGAGAGATTTTATTTTATTTAAATCTGACTTTGAACTTGCAAATATTTCACAAGACCTCAAGCCCAATTATCTCTAAGTTATTCGATCTTAGAAGATCAAAATTACTTGGTATTTACATTATTCCGTTGCTACAAGAGTTGGTATCAGAGTTAAAGAATCCTCATCATGACCCCTAAGAAGAGTCTTAGATCGGCATAATTAGAGGATGTGCTAAACACTTATTTAATCAAATACCATATCTTTATTCATCATATCTTATTTATTCCAGCAACACGAAATTTGTAAACCAGATGATACAAATCTTAACATTACTTTTTTTTATTCAACTATAAAAAGAGCGGTTACAAAAAAACCTAGAAAAAACGATTATTTTTGAGAAGAGGCGTGAAAGATGTGAGATTCATTGATCTTTGCCACAGCTCCTCCCATACAATTGCCTCATAGTTCTTGCTCGTTCCGGAGTCATCAGCCGCCACCACAAGCCAGTAATTCAAACCAGATACCACTTGAGATTCACTGCTAATAACCGAGTCGAACTTGAGTCCTGATTTGGTCTGCTTGTTGTATTCAGAAACAGTGAATTCTCCAATATGTACCACATGCGGGTCCTTAATGTTTGTGATAGGAATCCAGCCACCCAGACTTGCTGCCGCAGATGCGTATAGAGGGAGGAGGACAAGGGAGATGAGAAGAACGAAGATTACATTATTATTCATTTCTGCTGTGTAACAGTTTTGTTTCTCTCAAACTGATGATATCAGAGGTTGTCAGAGTTCCTCTTATAATAGAATCTTGGCACATGAACTTATAAATTTCTGGCTGATTTATTCAAAACATGGCATAAGTTAGGAAATATACTAAAACATCGGTCAAAGGACAAAAGTTTAGATGTGATAAGTTAGAAAAGGTAATAAAACCCTGGTAAAAAAAAGGTAGGAAAGATATTAAAAATTAACTTTTTTATTTATTTTGGAATCCAAGTTATACATATTCTCTATCTTTCAACCATTATTTTTGTCAGGACATTTTTTATCTTTCAATGAAATAAATACTAGCTGTGAGAAAATTAAATAAATAATATCATTGAATATCAAAAATCACATTAATTATTGGTTAACCATTTAGGATTGATAGTTTTGACAGTTCATAAACAAATATATAAGTGTTGGGAAAAAATACGAGGATATACAAAAAGAGACTATACATCTTAGGAGAATATGAAATTATGAATTTACTATCCAAAAAATAATTATTTATAAAAACAATGCATAAAACGAATTATTTTTAGCCTCAGGTCTTTAGGATTCTGTCAAAGTAAAACTGATTTTGGACTTATTTTTCACAGGAAGACCAAAGTGAACTTTATTGTCTCTTATATTTTTTTATCGCCATTGTTTCATTTTTCAGCGTCTAAAAAAATTGTGTATTATATGTAGATGACATAGTTACATATTATGTTTTACGTATTCCTTTTTACATGAAAGTAAACCTATCGAATAGATTAAGGTTTTGGTTTTGGTATTTACATTTCATCATAGCTATAAAGAGATACTTATCCATGTTTAGTGGGAAAGCAGCTTATAATGAATAAACTTTGAGAGATTTTGTTTTATTTAAATCTGACTTTGAACTTGCAAATTTTTCACAAGACCTCAAGCCCAATTATCTCTAAGTTATTCGATCTTAGATGATCAAAATTACTTGGTATTTACATTATTCCGTTGCTACAAGAGTTGGTATCAGAGTTAAAGAATCCTCATCATGACCCCTAAGAAGAGTCTTAGATCGGCATAATTAGAGGATGTGCTAAACACTTATTTAATCAAATACCATATCTTTATTCATCATATCTTATTTATTCCAGCAACACGAAATTTGTAAACCAGATGATACAAATCTTGACATTAATTTTTTTTATTCAACTATAAAAAGAGCGGTTACAAAAAAACCTAGAAGAAATGATTATTTTTGAGAAGAGGCGTGAAAGATGTGAGATTCATTGATCTTTGCCACAGCTCCTCCTATACAATTGCCTCATAGTTCTTGCTCATTCTGGAGTCATCAGCCGCCACCACAAGCCAGTAATTCAAACCAGATACCACTTGAGATTCACTGCTGACAACCGAGTCGAACTTGAGTCCTGATTTGGTCTGCTTGTTGTATTCAGAAACAGCGAATTCTCCAATATGTACCACATGCGGGTCCTTCATGTTTGTGATAGGAATCCAGCCACCCAGACTCGCTGCCGCAGATGGGTATAGAGGGAGGAGGACAAGGGAGATGAGAAGAACGAAGATTACATTATTATTCATTTCTGCTGTGTAACAGTTTTGTTTCTCTCAAACTGATGATATCAGAGGTTGTCAGAGTTCCGCTTATAATAGAATCTTGGCACATGAACTTATAAATTTCTTGCTGATTTATTCAATACATGGCATAAGTTAGGAAATATACTAAAACATTGGTCAAAGGACAAAATTTTCGATGTGATAAGTTAGAAAAGGTAATAAAATCCTGGTAAAAAAAAAAGTAGGAAAGATATTAAAAATTAACTTTTTTATTTATTTTGGAATCCAAGTTATACATATCCTCTATCTTTCAACCATTATTTTTGTCAGGACATTTTTTATCTTTCAATGAAATAAATACTAGCTGTGAGAAAATTAAATAAATAATATCATTGAATATCAAAAATCACATTAATTATTGGTTAACCATTTAGGATTGATAGTTTTGACAGTTCATAAAAAAATATATAAGTGTTGGGAAAAAATACGAGGATATACAAAAAGAGACTATACATCTTAGGAGAATATGAAATTATGAATTTACTATCCAAAAAATAATTATTTATAAAAACAATGCATAAAACGAATTATTTTTAGCCTCAGGTCTTTAGGATTCTGTCAAAGTAAAACTGATTTTGGACTTATTTTCACAGGAAGACCAAAGTGAACTTTATTATCTCTTATATTTTTTTATCGCCATTGTTTCATTTTTCAGCGTCTAAGAAAATTGTGTATTATATGTAGATGACATAGTTACATATTATATTTTACGTATTCCTTTTTACATGAAAGTAAACCTATCGAATAGATTAAGGTTTTGGTTTTGGTATTTACATTTCTTCATAGCTATAAAGAGATACTTATCCATGTTTAGTGGGAAAGCAGCTTATAATGAATAAACTTTGAGAGATTTTGTTTTATTTAAATCTGACTTTGAACTTGCACATATTTCACAAGACCTCAAGCCCAATTATCTCTAAGTTATTCGATCTTAGAAGATCAAAATTACTTGGTATTTACATTATTCCGTTGCTACAAGAGTTGGTATCAGAGTTAAAGAATCCTCATCATGACCCCTAAGAAGAGTCTTAGATCGGCATAATTAGAGGATGTGCTAAACACTTATTTAATCAAATACCATATCTTTATTCATCATATCTTATTTATTCCAGCAACACGAAATTTGTAAACCAGATGATACAAATCTTGACATTAATTTTTTTTATTCAACTATAAAAAGAGCGGTTACAAAAAAAACCAAGAAGAAACGATTATTTTTGAGAAGAGGTGTGAAAGATGTGAGATTCATTGATCTTTGCCACAGCTCCTCCCATACAATTGCCTCATAGTTCTTGCTCGTTCCGGAGTCATCAGCCGCCACCACAAGCCAGTAATTCAAACCAGATACCACTTGAGATTCACCGCTAACAACCGAGTCGAACTTGAGTCCTGATTTGGTCTGCTTGTTGTATTCAGAAACAGCGAATTCTCCAATATGTACCACATGCGGGTCCTTAATGTTTGTGATAGGAATCCAGCCACCCAGACTCGCTGCCGCTGATGCGTATAGAGGGAGGAGGACAAGGGAGATGAGAAGAACGAAGATTACATTATTATTCATTTCTGCTGTGTAACAGTTTTGTTTCTCTCAAACTGATGATATCAGAGGTTGTCAGAGTTCCTCTTATAATAGAATCTTGGCACATGAACTTATAAATTTCTTGCTGATTTATTCAATACATGGCATAAGTTAGGAAATATACTAAAACATTGGTCAAAGGACAAAAGTTTAGATGTGATAAGTTAGAAAAGGTAATAAAATCCTGGTAAAAAAAAAGGTAGGAAAGATATTAAAAATTAACTTTTTTATTTATTTTGGAATCCTCTATCTTTCAACCATTATTTTTGTCAGGACATTTTTTATCTTTCAATGAAATAAATACTAGCCGTGAGAAAATTAAATAAATAATATCATTGAATATCAAAAATCACATTATTTATTGGTTAACCATTTAGGATTGATAGTTTTGACAGTTCATAAAAAAATATATAAGTGTTGGGAAAAAATACGAGGATATACAAAAAGAGACTATACATCTTAGGAGAATATGAAATTATGAATTTACTATCCAAAAAATAATTATTTATAAAAAGAATGCATAAAACGAATTATTTTTAGCCTCAGGTCTTTAGGATTCTGTCAAAGTAAAACTGATTTTGGACTTTTTTCATAGGAAGACCAAAGTGAACTTTATTATCTCTTATATTTTTTTATCGCTATTGTTTCATTTTTCAGCGTCTAAGAAAATTGTGTATTATATGTAGATGACATAGTTACATATTATGTTTTACGTATTCCTTTTTACATGAAAGTAAACCTATCAAATAGATTAAGGTTTTGGTTTTGGTATTTACATTTCTTCATAGCTATAAAGAGATACTTATCCATGTTTAGTGGGAAAGCAGCTTATAATGAATAAACTTTGAGAGATTTTGTTTTATTTAAATCTGACTTTGAACTTGCACATATTTCACAAGACCTCAAGCCCAATTATCTCTAAGTTATTCGATCTTAGAAGATCAAAATTACTTGGTATTTACATTATTCCGTTGCTACAAGAGTTGGTATCAGAGTTAAAGAATCCTCATCATGACCCCTAAGAAGAGTCTTAGATCGGCATAATTAGAGGATGTGCTAAACACTTATTTAATCAAATACCATATCTTTATTCATCATATCTTATTTATTCCAGCAACACGAAATTTGTAAACCAGATGATACAAATCTTGACATTAATTTTTTTTATTCAACTATAAAAAGAGCGGTTATAAAAAAAACCTAGAAGAAACGATTATTTTTGAGAAGAGGCGTGAAAAATGTGAGATTCATTGATTTTTGCCCTAGCTCCTCCCATCCAATTGCCTCGTAGTTCTTGCTCGTTCCAGAGTCATCAGCCGCAACCACAAGCCGGTAATTCAAACAAGAGACCACTTGAGATTCACCGCTAACAACCTAGTCGAACTTGAGTCCTTATTTGGTCTGCATGTTGTATTCAGAAACAGCGAATTCACCAATATGTACCACATGCGGGTCCTTAATATTTGTGATAGGAATCCAGCCACCCAGACGCGCTGCTGCAGATGCGTATAGAGGGAGGAGGACAAGGGAGATGAGAAGAACGAATATTACATTATTATTCATTTCTGCTGTGTAACAGTTTTGTTTCTCTCAAACTGATGATAGCAGAAGTTATCAGAATTCCTCTTATAATAGAATCTTGGCACATGAACTTATAAATTTCTTGCTGATTTATTCGATATATGGCATAAGTTAGGAAAGATATTAAAACATTGGTCAAAAGACAAAAGTTTACATGTGATAAGTTAGAAAAGGTAATAAAATCCTGGTAAAAAAAAAGGTAGGAAAGATATTCAGAATTAACTTTATTTATTTATTTTGGAATCCAACGTATACATATCCTCTATCTTTCAACCATTATTTGTGTTAGGAAATTTTTTATCTTTCAATAAAATAAATACTAGCTGTGAGAAAATTAAATAAATAATATCACTGAATATCAAAAATCACATTAATTATTGGTTTACTATTTAGGATTGATAGTTGACAGTTCATAAACAAATATATAAGTGTTGGGAAAAAATACGAGGATATACAAAAAGGGACTATACATTTTAGGAGAGTATGAAATTTTTAATTTAGTATCCAAAAAAATAAATATTTATAAATACAATGCATAAAACGAATTATTTTAAGCCTCAGGTCTTTAGGATTCTGTCAAAGTAAAACTGATTTGGGACTTAATTTTAACAGGAAGACCAAAGTGAACTTTATTGTCTCTTATATTTTTTTATCGCCATTGTTTCACTTTTCAGCGTCTAATAAAATTGTGTATTATATGTAGATGACATGGTTAAATATTATGTTTTACGTATTCTTTTTTACATGAAAGTAAACTTATCGAATAGATTAAGGTTTTGGTTTTGGTATTTAAATTTCTTCATAACTAAAAATAGATACTTATCCATGTTTCATCGGAAAGCAGCTTATGATGAATAAACTTGGAGAGATTTTGTTTTATTTAAATCTGAATTTGAACTTGCAAATATTTCAGAAGACCTCAAGCCCAATTATCTCTAGGTTATTCCATTATGGAAGATCAAAGTTACTTGGTATATATATTATTCCGTTTCTAAAAGAGTTGGTATCATAGTTAAAGAATCCTCATCATGATGCCTAAGAATACTCTTAGATCGGCATAATTAGAGGATGTGCTAAACACTTATTTAATCAAATACCATTTCTTTATTGATATCAAACAAAATACAATTTCTTCATTTTCATCGTATTTTATTTATTCCAACTACACGAAATTTGTAAACCAGATGACAAAAAACTTGACATTAATTTTTTTTATTCAACTATAAAATATCGGTTACAAAAATCCTAGAAGAAACGATTATTTTTGAGAAGAGGCGTGAAAGATGTGAGATTCATTGATTTTTGCCCTAGCTCCTCCCATCCAATTGCCTCGTAGTTCTTGCTCGTTCCGGAGTCATCAGCCGCCGCCACAAGCCGGTAATTCAAACCAGAGACCACTTGAGATTCACCGCTAACAACCTAGTCGAACTTGAGTCCTTATTTGGTCTGCTTGTTGTATTCAGAAACAGCGAATTCACCAATATGTACCACATGCGGGTCCTTAATATTTGTGATAGGAATCCAGCCACCCAGACGTGCTGCTGCAGATGCGTATAGAGGGAGGAGGACAAGGGAGATGAGAAGAACGAATATTACATTATTATTCATTTCTGCTGTGTAACAGTTTTGTTTCTCTCAAACTGATGATAGCAGAGGTTATCAGAGTTCCTCTTATAATAGAATCTTGGCACTTGAACTTATAAATTTCTTGCTGATTTATTGGATACATGGCATAAGTTAGGAAAGATACTAAAACATTGGTCAAAAGACAAAAGTTTACATGTGATAAGTTAGAAAAGCTAATAAAATACTGGTAAAAAAAAAAGGTAGGAAAGATATTCAGAATTAACTTTATTTATTTATTTTGGAATCCAACGTATACATATCCTCTATCTTTCAACCATTATTTGTGTTAGGACATTTTTTATCTTTCAATGAAATAAATACTAGCTGTGAGAAATTTAAATAAATAATAACACTGAATATCAAAAATCACATTTTTAATGGTTTACCATTTATAATTGATAGTTTGACAGTCCATAAACAAATATATAAGTGTTGGGAAAAAATATGAGGATTTAAAAAAAGAGACTATACATCTTAGGAGAGTATGCAATTATGAATTTACTATCCAAAAAAATATTTATTTATAAATACAATGCATAAAACGAATTATTTTTAGCCTCAGGTCTTTAGGATTCTTTCAAAGTAAAACTGATTTTGGACTTATTTTTCACAGGAAGACCAAAATAAATTTTATTGTCTCTTATATTTTTTGATCGCCATTTTTTCATTTTTCAACGTCTAAGAAAATTGTGTATTATATGTAGATGACATTGTTAAATATTATGCTTTATGTATTCCTTTTTACATGAAAGTAAACTTATCGAATAGATTAAGGTTTTGGTTTTGGTATTTACATTTCTTCACAGCTTTAAATAGATACTTATCCATGTTTCATCGGAAAGCAGCTTATAATGAATAAACTTGGTGAGATTTTGTTATATTTTAATCTAACTTTGAACTTGCAAATATTTCAGAAGACCTCAAGCCCAATTATCTCTAAGTTATTCCATCATAGAAGATCAAAGTTACTTGGGATTTACATTATTCTGTTTCTACAAGAGTTGGTATCAGAGTTAAAGAATCCTCATCATGACGCCTAAGAAGACTCTTAGATCGGCATAATTAGAGGATGTGCTAATCACTTATTTAATCAAATACCATTTCCTTATTGATATCAAACAAAATACAATTTCTTCATTTTCATTATATTTTATTTATTCCAACTATACGAAATTTGTAAACCAGATGATAAAAAACTTGACATTAATTTTTTTTTATTCAACTATAAAAAGATCGGTTACAAAAAAAACCTAGAAGACACGATTATTTTTGAGAAGAGGCTTGAAAGATGTGAGATACATTGATCTTTGCCACAGCTCCTCCCATACAATTGCCTCCTAGTTCTTGCTTGTTCCGGAGTCATCAGCCGCCACCACAAGCCGGTAATTAAAACCTGAGACAACTTGAGATTCACCGCTAACAACCGAGTCGAACTTGAGTCCTGATTTGGTCTGCTTGTTGTATTCAGAAACAGCGAATTCACCAATATGTACCACATGTGGGTCCTTAATGTTTGAGTTAGGAATCCAGCCACCCAGACGCGCTGTCGTAGATGCGTATAGAGGGAGGAGGACAAGGGAGATGAGAAGAACGAAGAATACATTATTATTCATTTCTGCTGTGTAACAGTTTTGTTTCTCTCAAACTGATGATATCATAGGTTGTTAGAGCTCCTCTTATAATAGAATCTTGGCACATGAACTTATAAATTTCTGCTGATTTATTAGATACATGGCATAAGTTAGGAAAGATACTAAAACATTCATCAGAGGACAAAAGTTTAGATGTGATAAGTTAGAAAACGTAATAAAATCCTCGTAAAAAAAAAGGTACGAAAGATATTAAAAATTAACTTTTTTATTTATTTTGGAATCCAACTTATACATATCCTCTATCTTTCAACCATTATTTTTGTCAGGACATTTTTTATCTTTCAATGAAATAAATACTAGCTGTGAGAAAACTAAATAAATAATATCATTGAATATCAAAAATCACATTAATTATTGGTTTACCATTTAAGATTGATAGTTTTGACAGTTCATAAACAAATATA
Source organism: Thlaspi arvense (assembly GCA_911865555.2). Lineage (NCBI taxonomy): Eukaryota > Viridiplantae > Streptophyta > Magnoliopsida > Brassicales > Brassicaceae > Thlaspi > Thlaspi arvense. The sequence continues at coordinate 44,746,613 of OU466859.2, read as the reverse complement.
TAAATGTTGGGAAAAAATACGAGGATATACAAAAAGAGACTATTCATCTTAGGAAAATATGAAATTATGAATTTACTATCCAAAAAATAATTATTTATAAATACAATGCATAAAACGAATTATTTTTAGCCTCAGGTCTTTAAGATTCTGTCAAAGTAAAACTGATTTTGGACTTATTTTTCGCAGGAAGACCAAAGTGCACTTTATTGTCTCTTATATATTTTTTATCGCCATTGTTTCATTTTACAGCGTCTAAGAAAATTGTGTATTATATGTAGATAACATAGTTAAATATTATGTTTTACGTATTCTTTTTTACATGAAAGTAAACCTATCGAATAGATTAAAGTTTTGGTTTTGGTATTTACATTTTTTCATAGCTATAAAGAGATACTTATCCATGTTTAGTGGGAAAGCAGCTTATAATGAATAAACTTTGAGAGATTTTGTTTTATTTAAATCTGACTTTGAACTTGCACATATTTCACAAGACCTCAAGCCCAATTATCTCTAAGTTATTCGATCTTAGAAGATCAAAATTACTTGGTATTTACATTATTCCGTTGCTAAAAGAGTTGGTATCAGAGTTAAAGAATCCTCATCATGACCCCTAAGAAGAGTCTTAGATCGGCATAATTAGAGGATGTGCTAAACACTTATTTAATCAAATACCATATCTTTATTCATCATATCTTATTTATTCCAGCAACACGAAATTTGTAAACCAGATGATACAAATCTTGACATTAATTTTTTTTATTCAACTATAAAAAGAGCGGTTACAAAAAAAACCTAGAAGAAACGATTATTTTTGAGAAGAGGCGTGAAAGATGTGAGATTCATTGATCTTTGCCACAGCTCCTCCCATACAATTGCCTCATAGTTCTTGCTCGTTCCGGAGTCATCAGCCGCCACCACAAGCTGGTAATTCAAACCAGATACCACTTGAGATACACCGCTAACAATCGAGTCGAACTTGAGTCCTGATTTGGTCTGCTTGTTGTATTCAGAAACAGCGAATTCACCAATATGTACCACATGCGGGTCCTTAATGTTTGTGATAGGAATCCAGCCACCCCGACTCGCTGCCGCAGATGCGTATAGAGGGAGGAGGACAAGGGAGATGAGAAGAACAAAGATTACATTATTATTCATTTCTGCTGTGTAACAGTTTTGTTTCTCTCAAACTGATGATATCAGAGGTTGTCAGAGTTCCTCTTATAATAGAATCTTGGCACATGAACTTATAAATTTCTTGCTGATTTATTCAATACATGGCATAAGTTAGGAAATATACTAAAACATTGGTCAAAGGACAAAAGTTTAGATGTGATAAGTTAGAAAAGGTAATAAAATCCTGGTAAAAAAAAAGGTAGGAAAGATATTAAAAATTAACTTTTTTATTTATTTTGGAATCCAAGTTATACATATCCTCTATCTTTCAACCATTATTTTTGTCAGGACATTTTTTATCTTTCAATGAAATAAATACTAGCTGTGAGAAAATTAAATAAATAATATCATTGAATATCAAAAATCACATTAATTATTGGTTAACCATTTAGGATTGATAGTTTTGACAGTTCATAAACAAATATATAAGTGTTGGGAAAAAATACGAGGATATACAAAAAGAGACTATACATCTTAGGAGAATATGAAATTATAAATTTACTATCCAAAAAATAATTATTTATAAAAATAATGCATAAAACGAATTATTTTTAGCCTCAGGTCTTTAGGATTCTGTCAAAGTAAAACTGATTTTGGACTTATTTTTCACAGGAAGACCAAAGTGAACTTTATTGTCTCTTATATTTTTTTATCGCCATTGTTTCATTTTTCAGCGTCTAAGAAAATTGTGTATTATATGTAGATGACATAGTTAAATATTATGTTTTACGTATTCCTTTTTACATGAAAGTAAACTTATCGAATAGATTAAGGTTTTGGTTTTGGTATTTACATTTCTTCATAGCTATAAATAGTTACTTATCTATGTTTATTCGGAAAGCAGCTTATAATGAATAAACTTTGAGAGATTTTGTTTTATTTAAATCTGACTTTGTACTTGCAAATATTTCAGAAGACCTCAAGCCCAATTATCTCTAAGTTATTCGATCATAGAAGATCAAAGTTACTTGGTATTTACATTATTCCGTTTCTACATGAGTTGGTATCAGAGTTAAAGAATCCTCATCATGAATCCTCAACAAATGCAAGCATCAGTCCATCATAACCTTTCCCCCACACTTAAATTCCACGGTGTCTGTGTAATAAAAATTCTAAGGAGAGTGTTTACAATCATCAAGCAAACAATCGCATGTAAGAAAAAAATGAGTGGTATTTACAATGGTTAGTGTGGTGGAGGAGTGGTGAGAGTCTGAACTCTCAATGGTATGGGAAGGTGAAGTTTCCTCCTCTGATGGAGTTTGCTGTCTAGTCCTTCTCTTCTTTCCTTTTCGCCACAGAGCAGCTATATGAGATGAATGCTTGGCCGGTTGAGAAGCTTGTGTCCTTGGCCTCTCACTGATGTGAAATGAGTGTCTCTCTTGGACTGTAGCCTCTGGTGTGTCCTCTGACATTTCCTTAGCATCGGATGCTCCTCCTTTTGGCTCTTCTTGGACCGCTTGATCAGTTCTCTTGGCTGATGAAAATCCTCCCAACCTCTTCTTGAGCTTCCTCACTTTCTTCTTCATGAGTCAACCGATTTCTTGCTTGCTTTGACTGTCTTCAGCAAACCTCTGATGGCTTTGTCTTGTAAGTGGTTCCACCTCTGAAGAAGCCTAATGTGCTCATGTGCAGCCTTTGAATCTTTAGATGTGCAGATCACATTATAGGGTCAAATGCATAAGGGCGGCTATCATAGTCATCATGTTCAGCCTCCTCCATCCCTTGATGCTGAGTCTCATGTTCTTGATGCTGCTCTTCAATGTATTCTTCCACATCTGAGTCTCTGATGGTGCTCATGTTCTTCACTTTGCTTGGCCTCATCAATGGTGGGTCAGTCCTTGGGTCATAAAGCTCATATTCTGTTGGCATGAATCGGATGTTCTCATAGGATGTGAAGTTGGTTAAGCGCGGCTTGGGCAAGATGATCTTTCTCTTCATGTTTTCCATCTCAAACTGATAGCCAAATCCTGACTCAACAGCTCCTGAAAGGTATCCGATATTACTGAGATAAGGAACATCTAAGAAGACCATTGTGACATCTGGTGTGCCAAGCTCAACTCCAGAACTAAGCATGATAGGAGTGATCACACCTCCAGTAGCTATCTTTGGCTTCTTGTCTCTAGTGTTGAAAGCCCATTGTTGGCATGCTAGAAATTGCTTCTTTAGCATTGCCACAAGACCAACTCCTAAGCGCTCTCCATGGATCTTCCCATGCCTTGTTTCAACCATTATGTTCTTCAAGCTATTCACAAGCAACCCCATCTCTTCTTATTTGACCATACTTTGCTATTTTCTGTAGAAGAGTGTGCTGGTGAGGACTCTATGAACATACTGATAGCTGGATGGCGGATATGATAACTAGAATATATGGGAGGTTAAAAATCAAAGCCTAAAGCACGTTATAGTTGTAGTATAGGTGGAAGAGGTGTCAATCCAGCCTAGGTTGTAGAAAGCCACTAAGAATGCAAGAGCAATGTAAAGCTAAGCAGAATCAGGTAAATGAATGGTAAAATCGATAAAAACTAAATGCAAGTGCTGAATGACCACAAAAACTATTTTAAAAATCCCACTTAAGGGTTAACAACTACTAGAAGAAAACAGAGAATCCAAAATGCAAAACTACTGATTACTAAAAACCGAGAACTAAAACGGGTAAATAGAGAAACTTCTAGCAACTTAAGAAGATATGCAATAAAACTAAAGCAAAGGTGCGAATTTTAAAAATTGGAAATGAAAACTTGAGGTTTTGAAATGCTAAAAGGAGGATCTAAGGTTGAGGGTCATATTAAGAAGGTTAAAGATTCAAGCTTGGGTTTTGAAAACATAAATCTACACCTTTTGTGCTATCTCTAAGCCTTGAGAATCTAAAATAGATCTATCCATGGTGTATGGCATAGATCCCTTCTTCAATCTCTCCTCCTAACCCATGGTGTATAGTGGAAAAAGAGGTCGAAGAGCATAAATCATAGATCTCAAAAAGTGGCTTGACTAAGCCCCTAAACATCCATGGTGTGTGGGAAAGGATGGGTTAGCAGCTTCGATTTGGTTTTAAGAGACACCTGAATCCTGCTAAGGTAAGGATATCTCTAAGATCATAAAGATCTTTCCCAAGACTTTTTAGGCATTAAGCCCCCAAATCCAAGAAGAAAATGAGTTAAGAACAAGAAAAAGCTCCAAGCATAAACCCTTAAACCCCCTAAATTTCCCCAACCTTAAACCCAAAGATAAACTACTCACTACACATAGCTAAAACCGATTGAAATGCAAGGGAAAGAAAGACAAACATGATTAAGCTAAAGCGATTAAGAAATACTCAATGATTAAGAAAAGATTAGAGTTTTACAAATTTCAAAGCTTAAAAAGGTTCAAGAATGGCGAAAATCGCCTAAGAGAAAAGCAAAAACTAAAGTTGCTGTTCGACAGAATAAATGGATAGGAGAACATTGCCCAAAATGGCTAAACAACCCGAAATGGTCCCCTCACTACGCTCCAAAAATGAGCTGGTGATAACAGGTTTTTTAGTATGCAAGCAGGAGGTTATCAAAACTCAAGCAACCCAAAGATGTAGTATAGTGTGCAAGAGGAATCAATCCATTCCTAGGGAGCAGGAAGAGCAATGAGAATGCAAGGGTAATGCAAAGCTAAGCAAATATGATAAATGATTGGTAAAATCAAGGAAAACTAAATACAGCGATCTAATGTAATGCAAAACAATTTTATAATCCCTGGAAGAGGGTTAACTACCACTAGGAACAAGAAAAAAATTAAAAATACAAAGCTACTAAGAATTAAAAATCGACCAGTGAATCGACCACAGGATCGAGCACTGGATCGAGCAGAATGGATCGATCTAACAAACAACATAAAGCGAAATGACTTTTGATGAACAAGATGCAAGCTAAATGACAAGCGAATGATGAACAAAGGTTTTAATATGCTAAAAAGGAGGGTTTAGGGTCAAGGGTCATATTCAAGGGTATCAAAGGTTTAAGCTTCGGTTTGAAAACATTTAGATCTACTCTTTTAAGAGGTTTCTCTAAGCCTTGAAAACAAAACAAGAACCATCCATGGCGTGTGGTATGTTCACTTCCTCAATCTCTTCTCCAAACCCATGGCGTTTGGTGGAAAAAGAGATCGAAGAGCAACAAAGACGGATTTCAAATAATGACCTAACTAACCCCCTAAACAACCATGGCGTATGGGAAATGAAGGATTAGCATCTAGGATCTGGTTTTGCAGGACATCTGAATCCTGTCAAGGTAAGACAGCCTTTGGTTCATAGAGACCTTTTCCAAGGCTCTCTAGGCTTTAAGATCCCAAGATCCTAGAAGAGAAGGTATGAAGAACAAAGAAAACACAAAGCTTTAAACCCTTTCAACCCTTTTGAATCGCCTCAACTCCAAAACCCAAAAAAGACTACTCACAACACATATTTAAAATCGAATCAAAAGTAATAAACGATAAGCTAAGCATGATTAACGATTGATTAAAAGAAAATTTGCTTGATATTCAAAGATTCAAAGGTTCAAAAACGAAAAAAGCTTAAAGTCTACAATGGCGAAAATTGCCTAAGGAAGAGGTGAACGAAAAAGTAAAAGACAGAATGGATGATAATGAAAGCGATGGCTGCGGTTTGCCAAAAATAGCTAAACCACAAATGGTCCCCCCTTCGCTAGCTGCCAAAACCAGCTGGACGGATAAGGTTAGTCTGGGATCAACTCGGGTCACTCGATCTCCAGCTCGATCTTCTCTTGGATCGGATGACTTCGCTCGATCTTTGAGTCGATCTTTTGATGATCGGGTCGGGAACTTGATCTGGCCCTCGATCTGCATGGCATGGCCCACATCCGTACTCTCGATCGACCTCCTCACTCGTTCGCATGCTCGATCTCCCTCTTGAATCGACTGGGGGTCACTCGATTTTCTGGTCGATCTCGTCTAGATCGACCTGCGTTGCCCGATCCGCAACTCGATCTCAGGTCCTTTGCTGAATGGTTGAGTTCTCTAAGTGTCCACAAGCTTCCTTAAGAGCCTTAGCATGTCCATGAATCCTCCACAGCTCCAAAGTGTCCAAAAACAACCTGAATATGATGCATAATGCAAGAAACATGCGAATGCTAGTGCAAAAGTGCTCTAGGACCTAAAATGGTGCAAACTAGCCTATAATGCAAGATGAATGCATGAAAAAATATCTTAAATGCATGCAAAGTATGCAAAATATATAGTAATATCAACTCCCCCAAACTTGCCTTTTGCTTGCCCTCAAGCAAACAAAATTCAAGAAGGAAGAGAGGTTTGAAAGTGGGAGCTCAAAACGAAAGATGTCAATGGAGAAATCGATTCAACGCCCAAGTTATAAGTTCTAAGAGGCAAAGAGGTTGTTTTACTTAAAAAACTTTAGCCATACCCATCAAAGCAAGCAATGAACCCTAGCTTAGTCTACACAAGCATTCAAATCAACCAACTCCTTAACATTCATTAAGCGTTAACCAATGGATCAAGTTATGCACATCAAGCGAAAGCATTTGGTCAAAGGGGTAAGGTTACAAGATGAAAATGATCTCGTTTTAAGAAGGGTTTCAAAAATCAGGGGATCACTCAATGAAAGAATCCTATCTTTGGCAAAATGCTAAAGGTAAAGACACACCTATGCATGCAAGTTAAAGCTCCCTTCTATCCATTTTACCCAAGATGATCCTAGAAACTTCTAAAACCCCAAAGTTAACCCTTAAATCTACAATTTCCCAAAGATCATCTTCACTCTTCACAATGGGGGAAACTTCTCTTGGCTTTGCCGTGTGGTTGACTTCTTCTTTTTGGACCTTGCTCTTCATTGTTGATTGTTTGGCGCCGCCTTCATCACCTTTGGTGGATAGCTTGGTCAGATTTTTCCTTACGGTTGACCTCTTCTTAGCTTTGTTGTTGCTGGCACCTTTCTTTTCTTTAACACTTAGAGCATTTTATCTATTTTACTTAACCACAATTAACTCGTTCCCCCTTTGTTACTAACCCCATACTTCGTTCTTCTTTTTGAAAACATATAAACATGAAACTCTTAAACCACTCAAATGACCCTTTCCCCAAACTCCTAACCTAATACCAAGCTCAAAATACAAGCTGGTGTCTACAAGGGAGCTTCTCCTTGCCAGTCCTATTCCTAACACTTTTTGCTAAGATAGGATTGAAAATAATACAATGAAAGGCCTCACTACTCACGCAAAAGTGTTTAGGTTTGAAAGAAGGTTAGGTTTAAGGCGTGGTTAACTGTCCCATTATGATGAAGATCAGCTACTTGGATTAACAAGAGTGGTAAGAAAAGTAGAAGATAATCCAAGTATGTATAAGGGTAAGCCATACAATCGCTTTCAATGCACAAACAAGATAATTCAATGTCAAGATTAAGGTTCTAATAAGATGGAGTTGGCATCAAATCAAAGCGAGTTTCAACATAAGACTAGAGTATCAATTGCAAGTAATCAAGGTATGGTGCAGCCTTAACTTCAAACTCACTAGATGCAATCAAACAACAAACAACTTAGGCATTGAAAACAATTCAAACATTAACAACTTAACAAGTGTTTATCATTTACTCCCTATGCAAATGCAACAACCTAAATGATTTTTAAAAATTCTAGACTCAATCCTAAAATATTCTACAACGCAAGTGCAACTACATGAATTTTTTTGAAAATGTTTTAAAAATTTTACAATTTTTTTGTTCTTTTCTATGCCTTAGGATGTATGCAAGACTCAAAGGATGCTAACAGAAAATAAGAAGAAAGAAAACATGTCAAACACACCACACACTCCCCCAAACTTGAATGACACTGTCTCGGTGGCAAACAAAGTCTAGAGAAGCTCAAAACACAATGCAAAAACTTAAAACATGCGTGGTATATACAAGGGATGGTTGTTGGTACCTTAGAGCTAAACTCGGCTGGAACTGGAGGATGTTCCAGCGGAGCTGCTCTTGCTAGAGGAGCGTCGTGCTATGCCCTTGCCTCTGTCCGTGGTTGGGAGTTCATGGATGGAGTGACGTGATTGTTGTGTGCTGCCTTGAGGCTCACATATGACTATCGCACCAGTCGATCTCCTCCTCTTCTCGGGCTGCTCGACCTCTACACTCATGGACTGCTTAGACTCCGCGTGTGAGTTCCCTTGAAGCGCCTTGACCTTCTTGGCAAGTTTCTCAATCATCTTGCCTTGCCACTTGGTTATCTTGCGCTGTATCTCCACGACCGAAGCTAGGAACTTCTCCGCTTTGTTTCTTGGCTCAAAATCTATCTTGGGGAGCTCAAAGTCAGCTGGCATCATGGCGTCTGAGGGTGGTGATTCTGAGGGCTCACGAGTGGCTTGAGCTGGGATCATGGCTGCTCCAAGTGGTGCATAACACTCCTCTTAAGTTGGACAAAACTTGATGGTGCCTATGCTGTCCAAGTGTGTCTCATCCACATTAGGTAAGATGCATACGCTCTTCTTCTTGTCATCACTGTAGAACAGATAGGCAAAGAATCCTGGAGTGGCGTAGGTCCCAAGCTATCGGTATTGTGCATATAGGTCTCGTCCATGTATGCTCTATCCGCGCAAGGTTCGAAGCTTTGAAGAGGTACACCGGCTTGAATGAAGAGCGGTGTAAGGAAGCCTCCAATGAATGCTGAATTCGCCTTGCACCTCATGGCATACGCCTTGTACTTCACCAAAGAGGATGCCAAGAGACATCCATAATTAACATCATTCCCAAGCTCATCTTGCAACGGCTCGTGGTTCTCATATTCGCTGCTGCAAAGTATCCTCTTGATTCCTTGGAAGTGAAAGCACAGCTCGGTCTTTGTAACTGTAGGAGCCACGGATCACCCACTGAAGGTGTTGGCTAGTAGCTTGAGAGTATACCTCAAAACGGGGTTCCTCACTTTCTTGATATTAGCCGTGTTGGGCTTGTAGTCTTCATCACAAAGCACGTCCCATAAATCGTTGGCGGTCTTGAGAGGAGGGAACTCTACTTGCTTAGTCGTGGCATTAAGACCATAAGCTTAGCAAAACTCTTCAATGGAAAGATGATAAGCTTGCCTCTTGACCTTGAAGGTGATATGACCTTGTGAGGGAGTGGGGAGACTCAGATTCTCATAGGAAAACGCCAAGGTAGAGAGGAAGTCTAGAGTGACTTGTGGATATGTTGGACAATCCATCCTTGATAGGCATGCAAGCCCCATGTCTTGGAGAAGAAAATCAAAATCTTCTAGAATTCCCATCCTCTCCAACAGATCTCTACTAGAAAACTTAGTAGGCTCAAAGCGCAGCCTCTCTAACCTCTTCTTTGCCAACTTTTCCTCCTTTGTCCAACGAACCCTCTCTTGTACTTGCTGAGCTTCTTCTTCTTGAACCACTTGTTGCCCCTCTTTTCCTTGTGTTCTTTCTTCTCTCGTTCTCTTGGGAGCCATAGTTCCTAAAACACAATTCTCAAGCAAAAGAATGAGCAAAGGCGGCGAATATTGAGAGGAAGACTAGTCAAGAAAGAAAAACTTATAACTTATACCCTAAATTTTTGGGGAATTTATAAAAATTCTAGCAAGATAATAAAGAGGGAAATCTAGAGATAGGATCAAATCTAGAATTTTTCATAATATCAGCTAGTTTAAAAAATTGTTAAACCCCCAAACATCTAGTATTCAAGCAAAGCAATAAAAAAGAAATTTTCCAAAAGATTTTGAACAATGATTCGAAAATACATTTGCAGAGATTGAAAACAGATGTTGTTAGCCTTTAGGACAAGAAAATCACACTCTCTCTTGGTTTAGAAATCTCGGAATACAAATGAGAGAGAGTGTATGGTTTCATGAAAATATAAAGGCTAACAAAAATACAAAACCATGGGCAAGCTAGTGGTTTCTGACAAAAATGTGGTCAAGGCACATCTTTCATGGTCAAAGATTCCTGCCTTGACCACAATTCAAAATTAAAAATAGGAGGGAAAAGAAATTGTTACCTCGGTAAGAGATCGAGTCCATTTGGTCGATCTAGGACTCGATTTCATACCCATGTTGGCTAGGATCGAGAGGTTTGATCGATCAGGGACTCGATTAAATTGCATCGAGTCTTAGATCGATTGTACCCTCTCATTCCTTGACTTTTGGTCAACTAGGCTGTACTCCTTGGATCAAGCCGCATGATCGATTTGGGGGTCGATTTGGCTTAGATCGAGTGGGAGATCGATTTGACTAATCGATCTATCTTTGAAAAACCTTTCCGAGAGAAATTAGATCGGTCGATCCAGATTTAGACCGATCGATCCAATCTTCAAGAATTTCCTGAGACATTTTAGATCGGTCGATCTAGATGGGATTGATCGATCCGAACTCATCTAGATCGACATTATCTACTCGATCTCGTCTAGATCGACTGGCTCCCCTCAATTAACTAGCTTGATCTAGTAAAGATCAGGCCAGGATTAGTCGATCTAATACTCGATCTCTAGCCTATACTTAACCATTCTCGCCTCTTTTGGACTCCAAGATCACACCTAACAATCCCTTATCCATTCACCTACACACTTCAACATTAAAAGCATAAAACTGAAAGAGAAATAAAGCAAATATATGTACAAGATAGACATGGGAATGCCTCCAAGTGCACTTTCTTTAACGTCTTTAGCTAGGCTTTACTTGGTTTAGGCCTGAGGTGGGTCTTGGAGAAGCATTGTGGTGCTCTCCTTGCTGCAATCACTTGCCAAGTAGGGCTTGACTCTGTGCCCATTAACCGTGAAAGCATTCCCACTCTTGTCAACCAACGTAACCGCTCTATAGGGAAGAACCTCTTTGATCTCAAACGGTCCACACCATCTAGACTTGAGCTTTCCAGGGAACAGCTTCAACCTTGAGTCGTAGAGTAGCACCAGACTGCCTTCTCTCAACTCCTTATGAACCAGCTTCTTGTCATGAGCCGCTTTGGTCCTCTCTTTGTAGATCTTTGCACTTTCGTATGCTTCTAACCGTAGCTCATCAAGCTCATGTAGCTGAATCAACCGCTTCTCTTGAGCTGTCTTGAGGTTGTAGTTCAGCTGCTTCACTGGCCACAGTGCTCTATGCTCCAACTCAACAGGAAGATGGTATGCCTTGCCGTAAAGAAGAGTGAAGGTAGTATTACCAATGGGGGTTTTGAAAGAGGTCCGGTAAGCTCACAAAGCATCATCGAGTTTAGCCGCCCAATCTTTTCTAGTAGCCCCAACTGTTCTCTCTAGTATCGCCTTGATCTGCCTGTTAGACACTTCTACTTGCCCACTAGTTTGAGGATGATAAGGTGTGGCTACCTTGTGCTTCACGCCATACTTCCTTAAGAGACCTTCAAACACTTTGTTGATGAAGTGGCTGCCACCGTCACTGATTACTACCTTGGGAACTCCAAACCTTGGGAAGATGATGGTCTTGAAGAGCTTGATCACCACCTTTGCATCATTTGTTGGGAAAGCTATAGCCTCAACCCACTTAGACACATAATCAACCGCTACCAAGATAAACTTGTTGCCGTAAGAGGATGGGAATAGACCCATAAAATCTATCCCCCATGCGTCAAAGACATCAACTTCAAAGATAGGCACCTGAGGCATCTCGTTTCTCTTGGTGATGTTCCCTGCTCGTTGACAAACTTCACAAGCCTTAACAAACTCGTGAGCGTCTTTGAAGATAGATGGCCACCAGAAACCCGCTTGCAACACCTTTGTAGCAGTCTTAAAGGAAGCGAAATGACCACCATGTGTGAGGGGCCTTGATATCTTGGAGAAATCCTTTATGAATCTCCTGTAGAAGCCTGCATGGCCTAAAAAACTCCTCATTCCCTTTACATTAACCGGCGGCTCAAGACTCATCATGACCTCAACCTTGGCTTTATCAACCTCTATGCCTTTCTTTGATATCTTGTGGCCAAGTACTATCCCTTCTTTCACCATGAAGTGACACTTCTCCTAGTTGAGCACCAAGTTTGTATCCTCACATCGCTTTAGTACCTTGCAAAGATTCAACAAACAAGCAGAAAAGGACGCACCATAGACCGAGAAGTCATCCATAAACACTTCTAGCATCTCTTCTATAAGATCAGAGAAGATCGACATCATACACCGCTGAAACGTAGCCAGTGCGTTATACAACCCGAATGGCTTCCTTCGATATGCGAAGGTGCCATAAGGGCATGTAAAGGTCGTCTTCTCTTGATCGTTTGGATGGATTGGTATTTGAAAGAAGTCACTATAACCATCAAGAAAGCAATAATACGGATGATTAGCAAGTCTCTCAAGCATTTGATCAATAAAAGGAAGAGGAAAATGATCCTTTCTAGTGGCTGAATTAAGCTTCCTGTAGTCTATACACATACGGTGACCAGTGATAGTCCTAGTAGGAATCAATTCGTCTTTATCATTCTTAATGACCGTGATCCCTCCCTTCTTAGGCACCACGTGTACAGGAGAAACCCACGTGCTGTCACTTATGGGATAGATCACGTCAGCCTCTAACAACTTAAGAATCTCTTTCTTAACTACTTCTTTGAAATTCGGGTTTAAACGCCTATGATGTTCAATAGAAGAAGAGTTCTCATTATCTAAGTGAATCCTATGAGTGCAAAGCATTGGTGAAAGGCCCTTGATGTCACTTAGAGAGTACCCAATGGCCTTCCTATACTTTCTCAGCTCATTGAGGAGCGAGTGCAACTCATCATCACTTAAGTTCTCATTCACAATCACGGGATAGGTATCATTATGCCCTAAGAAAGCATACCTTAGCCCTTTTGGGAGCTCCTTTAGGTCGACCTTTGGGGCTAGCAGCTCGCTCCAGTCCTCCTCGTGGCTCTTGTTGACGTTTCCATCCTCAGTAGCCTCCTTAGAACCCGAGACATGAGCCTTTAGACTACCTTCTTGAACCGCTGTCTCCTCCGAGATCGAGTCATCCACTCAATCATGCACTCGTTTTGGTCCGAATCGAGCAACTTCACTCGATTCACCCACTCGATTTAATGTGGATCGAGCAGGAGATCGAGTTCTTGTCTCGTTCTCTGAACTGATCGATTGGCTTCTCTCGATCTTCCCATCGATTGTTTTACTGGATCGACCAGTTTCCTCGATCTTTTTGTTAATTGCTGTCCTGGATCGAGTGATCTTCTCGATTTCCTGATCGATCTCTAGGCATCCGCCTTCATCTTCTATCACAACTTTCCTAGAATCAAGGAGATTGACGTACTCCTGAGTCCTCTGATCCAAGAAACCACACTCTCCTCTCTCCTTAGTCAAAGCAAGCTTCAAGTGATCCTCTTGTGCCAACTCTTCAAGTAGTTCATCGGCCAAAGCATCCAACGTTTCAATGTAGAATGCTTGTCCTTCTATGGTTGGCTTCTTCAGGACCTCATTGATGTCAAAATACAGCTTTATGTCTTTGCTAAGGTGCAGAGCTATCTTCCAATTTTTGACATTGATGATTGCCCCGGCGGTTGCAAGGAATGACCTTCCAAGTATAAGCGGATCCTTAGGTTCCTCATCCATTTCAAGCACAACAAAGTCGGTTGGTACATTGACATCGCTTATCCTCACTGGAAGATCTTCTAGCAAACCCACTGGAAGTCTCACGCTCCTGTCCGCTAACACAAGGGAGATCCTACACTCTTTGAACCGTGTGAAACCTAGCTTCTTTGCTATAGAATGGGGCATGAGATTTATACTTGCACCAAGATCACACAAACAGCTCTTAAACTCCAAGGGACCCAAAGCACAGGGAATGGTGAATGATCCTGGATCTCCTAGCTTCTTAGGGACAATCTCCTTGTGAATAATAGCACTACACTCTTCACTAAGCACCAAGACTTCTTTACTCTCCTTGTTCTTCATTGTAAGAGTGTCTTTGAAGAACTTAGCACACCTTGGCATCATAGCTAGGCAATCAACAAGAAGAAGCTTGATCTCTACATCCCTTAGATGCTTCTCAAACAAGAGTCTATGCTTCTCTATCAGCTGTTTCTTGAAGCGGCCAGGAAAAGGAAGCTTAGGCACATACGGTGGAGGCACATAAACATCTTTCTCTTTAGTAGCTTGCTCCACTTTCTTCTCTACGGCTACCTCTTTACCCTTTCTTGGTCTCTCAATCCATACATTATCAAAGTTGATCTCCTCATCAGCTGAAAGCTTACCCTCTCCCTCTTGAATCACAATGTCCTCATTGTTCTTTGGAGCAACTCACGGTGGAAGTTCTTTGCCACTTCTTAGTGTAATGGCATTGGCGTATTCCTTAGGATTCTGCTCACACTTGCCCGGTAAGCTGCTTTGACCGCTTGTAGTAGCTTTTCCCTTCTCTAACTGCTTGATCTTGTTGTTCAGTTTGTTATCTTAGTTGAGACGTCAGTAAGAGAGGAGTCAAGGCGGTTGTTCATCTCGGCAAACTTCTGATTAGTAGAAGCCTGACCTTGAAGCAACTGCTGGAACATTGCTTGTACCGGATCTTGTTGCTGCGGTTGCATTTGTTGTTGTTGAGGAACAAAGCCGGGAGGAAACATAGGAGTGTAACCTTTGTTGCCTTGCTGCTGCTGCTGACCTCGAAAGTTCCCTTCTCTCTGCCCTTGAAAGCCACCATTCGCTTGAAAACCCTTGTTGTAAGGAACAAACGGCTTTGCTTGCTGAGGGGGATACACTTGATCTTTAGGGTTTTCAACATTTGTGCTTCGGTAAGAGAGATTGTTGTTGGCTTGGTACCCTTGTGAATATCCCTGAGGCTTTTTGTAGTTCTGACCGGCAATCCAGTTAGCTTCTTCTTGGCTCAAGTCTAACTCCTCCAAGACTTCTTATTGTTCACCCACAAAGTGTACATGCATCTGGTTTGCAAGCACTAACTTGTCAATCTTCTCATGCAATGATTTGAGCTCCTTCTTGTGTGATTCTAGCTCGTAACCGCGAGGTGCACAGTCATAGTCTTCAGCATAGTTGCCGTCACTCAATGCCAAGTTCTTGATTAGCTCCATACCCTCTTCTACTTCATGACCAAGGAAATTACCCTTACTAGCCGTATCAAGTAGCAACCGGATCTTGGGTAATGCTCCTCTGTAGATGGTGCTTAGGAGAGTATCTTCACTGAAGCCGTGATGAGGACACTGAATAGTATAGTCCTTGACTCTCTCCATGGCTTCATTGAATGTCTTGTTGTTCCTTTGAGTGAAGCCACTCATCTCACTTCGCAGCCTTGTTGTTCTTGTGCTAGAGAAGAACTTTGAGAGGAACGCCTTCTTACACTCAGCCCAAGAGGTAATGGTGCCTTATGGAAGTGTCTTCTCCCAATGTCTAGCCTTGTCTCCGAGAGAAAATGGAAAGAGACGCAGCTTGAAAGCATCTTCGGATATGCCATTAATCTTGATCATCCCACAAACTTGCTCAAAGTTGTCAAGATGCTCCAAGGGGTCTTCCATTGCCAGCCCATGGAACTTGCTATTCTGAACCATAGAGATGAATCCTGGTTTTATCTCGAAGTTATTGTTCTGCACTGGTGGAGTGATCCTAAAACGATTGTGATGCGTATTATGAGCATCTCCAGCACCAATGATCCGTGGGGGTCTAGCTGCTTGGATGGGGTTTCCATTGCCCCTTCCTACAGCACCGTGAGCTGGTGGGGGTCCTTCAGGATGTTCTTGCTCAGCCATTGTTGCAAAGTCTACTGAACCGGCCTGAACAATCTCTTCAAAAGCTCTAGCTTGCTCTCTAACTCTTCTTTATCTTGCGTGCCCAAGTTGATGAATATTGTCTAGGGGTGTAATTAAGTTGTTGTCACCCCTAGAACGCAGATTCATGTACCTGAAAGACACAAGTTTGAAGGCAGAGAGATTAGTAACCAAAATGAAAAAAAGGCTTAGTCTATACTAAACCCCAAATCTTAATGCTTCCTAGCAACCCTAAGATGGCAACGGCGCCATTTGATAACAGGTTTCTTAGTATGCAAGCAGGAGGTATCAAAACTCAAGCAACACAAAGATGTAGTATAGTGTGCAAGAGAAATCAATCCATTCCTAGGGAGCAGGAAGAGCAATGAGAATGCAAGGGTAAGGCAAAGCTAAGCAAATATGATAAATGATTGGTAAAATCAAGGAAAACTAAATGCAGCAATCTAATGCAATGCAAAACAATTTTAAAATCCCTGGAAGAGGGTTAACTACCACTAGGAACAAGCAAAAGATTAAAAATGCAAAGCTACTAAGAATTAAAAATCGACCAGTGAATCGACCACAGGATCGAGCACTAGATCGAGCAGAATGGATCGATCTAACAAACAACTTAAAGCGAAATGACTTTTGATGAACAAGATGCAAGCTAAATGACAAGCGAATGATGAACAAAGGTTTTAATATGCTAAAAAGTAGGGTTTATGGTCGAGGGTCGTATTCAAGGGTATCAAAGGTTTAAGCTTTGGTTTGAAAACATTTAGATCTACTCTTTTAAGAGGTTTCTCTAAGCCTTGAAAACAAAATAAGAACCATCCATGGCGTGTGGTATGGTTCACTTCCTCAATCTCTTCTCCAAACCCATGGCGTTTGGTGGAAAAAGAGATCGAAGAGCAAGAAAGACAGATTTCAAATAAATGACCTAACTAACCCCCTAAACAACCATGGTGTATAGGAAAGGAAGGATTAGCCTCTAGAATCTGGTTTTCCAGGACATCTGAATCCTTTTAAAGTAAGACAGCCTTTGGTTCATAGAGACCTTTTCCAAGACTCTCTAGGCTTTAAGATCCCAAGATCCTAGAAGAGAAGGTATGAAGAACAAAGAAAACACAAAGCTTTAAACCCTTTCAACCCTTTTGAATCGCCTCAACCCCAAAAACCCAAAAAGACTACTCACTACACATGTTTAAAATTGAATCAAAAGAAATAAACGATAAGCTAAGCATGATTAACGATTGGTTAAAAGAAAACTTGCTTGATATTCAAAGATTCAAAGGTTCAAAAACGAAAAAAAGATTAAAGTCTACAATGGCGAAAATCGCCTAAGGTACAGGAGAACGAAAAAGTAAAAGACAGAATGGAGGATAATGAAAGCGATGGCTGCGGTTTGCCAAAAATGGCTAAACGACAAATGGTCCCCCCTTCGCTAGCTGCCAAAACCAGCTGGACGGATAAGGTTAGTCTGGGATCAACTCGGGTCACCCGATCTCCGGCTCGATCTTCTCTTGGATCGGATGACTTCGCTCGATCTTTGAGTCGATCTTTTGATGATCGGGTCGGGAACTTGATATGGCCCTCGATCTGCATGTCATGGCCCACGTCCGTACTCTCGATCAACCTCCTCACTCGATCGCATGCTCGATCTCCCTCTTGAATCGACTGGGGGTCACTCGATTTTCTGGTTGATCTCGTCTAGATCGACCTGCCTTGCCCGATCCGCAACTCGATCTCAGGTCCTTTGCTGAATGGTTGAGTTCTCTAAGTGTCCACAAGCTTCCTTACGAGCCTTAGCATGTCCATGAATCCTCCACAGCTCCAAAGTGTCCAAAAACAACCTGAATATGATGCAGAATGCAAGAAACATGCGAATGCTAGTGCAAAAGTGCTCTAGGACTTAAAATGGTGCAAACTAGCTTATAATGCAAGATGAATGCATGAAAAACTATCCTAAATGCATGCAAAATATACAAAATATATAGTAATATCAGCTGGCCAGATAAGGTGCTTAGAGATCGAGTTGGTTGATCGATCTCTAGCTCGATCTTCTTGGTGGATCGTCTTCCTTCGCTCGATCTTCAAGTCGATTCGGTTGGATGGATCGAGCACATCATTCGATCTTCTACTCGATCCTTGGGTGATCGGGTCGTGGTCTCGATCTGACTCTTGTTCTGCATGGTGTAATCCACGTCCGTACTCACGATCGATCTCCTCGGTCGATCTTGGTCTCAATCCTCCTTCTTGAAACAACCCCTTTGTCTCGATCTTCTGGTCGATCTCATCTAGATCGACCTGCTTAGCTTGATCTGCATCTCGATCCCGGCTCCTTTGCTGATTGGCTGAGTTCCCCAAGTGTCCACAAGCTTCCTCTCGATCCTTAACACGTCCACGCAACCCCCACAGCTCCAGTGTGTCAAATACAACCCGAATATAATGCAAAAATGCAAAAAATATGCAAATGCTAGTGCAATGTGCACTTAGGACCTAAAATGAGACAAATGGTGTAAACTAGCCTAAAATGAGAGATGAATGCATGAAAACTAACCTTAAATGCATGCTAAATATGCAAAATATGTAGGTACATCAACTCCCCCAAACTTGCCGTTTGCATGCCGTCAAGCAAACAAAATTCAAGAAAGGAACAGAGGTTTTAAAAATGGGAGCTTAAATTTCCAAAAGTGTTTAAACAAATGAATCAACTCAATGGTCCCAGTTCTCAATTCTAAGATGCATCACACAAACTCATACTCCAAAGAACTTAGCCATATTCATCACATGTTGAATCTCAAATCATGACTCTCCTATTCCAAACAATCCAAGAATCCTAACCTTTAACATTCAATTAAGAGCAAACCATGAATCACACTTGTGCACTTTAAAACCGAACACATTTGGCTAGGGACGAAGGTTATGAGACTAGAATGATCTCATTTATATGGTTATTCCAATGAAATGGTATCTCTCAAAATGGGATGAAATTATGCATAATGCTAAAAGTAAAGGCAATTGATGCATACATGACTAGATTCTCATCTACCCATATATACTAACAATGATCCTAAAACACTCTCTCATTCATTTTTTTCTTCTTAAAGCTCACTCACCCTCCTAGAGACTACTCATAACAAGCAAAACCCAAAATAAACACATCATTTTAAAACCTTTTTGGCTAGTGGTAAGGCCAAAAACATACTTAGCTCTTTTCAATACTTTGATAGCTCTTTTCTCATGATTTTTTTTTCTTTTTTACTTGGCCCTTTGGCTCTTTTATTAATCTCTTTTTTTTTTTTTTTTTTCTTTTTGAGAGCTACCTTCTTTTTCAAACTAGAGCTTTTATTTTAAACACAAGGCCTACCACTTAAAACCATTAAACCTTTTTAGTCAAATTCCAAACACCAAACTCTTTTTAAACCGAAAACAAGTAATCAAAACATCAACACCCATGAACCCTCATCCTAACCTTAAGCCTAAAACTAGCTTCAAAATGCAAAGCTAGCAATCATATGAGAGCTTAATCATGTCACCTAGATGTAACACGTTATGCCAAGTTCAAACCAAAAAGAGGCCTCACAATGATATCACACAAGATAATTTGGCTTGAAAGGAGGGTAAGGGTTATGGTGGGGAGTTCTACTTAGGCTCACAAAAGAGTGGTGAAAGGAAGAAGAGAGTCTAGATATGTATATGTGATCCATGTGTTCTTTTTCAAATGCACAAGTGTGATAATTAAAAATTCCAAGTTAAGGTTCTCACTTGATAGGAAATGATTCAATTCATGAATGTTCAAGTTAAGCCATGAAAATCAAAACAAATGATCCAAATATGGTTAGAGCTTACTTTCAAAGTTTGTGAAAAGCATCAAAGAACTACTAACTAGGGCCTTGAACTAATTCATGAGTTTAAAAACACTTTACAAGGAAAAATTTGTATCATTGCTCCTTATGCAAATGCAAATATCCTAAATGATTTTAAAAATTCTAGACTTAATCCTACAATATTTAACAAGGAAAATGCAAGCTACATGATTTTTTTTGAAAATATTTAAAATTTTTATGATTTTTTTTGTATTTTCTATGCCATAGATGAATGCAATGCAAGACTCAGATATAATAACTCAAAATAAGATCAACGAAAACATGTCAAAGCACACACACACTCCCTCAAACTTGAATGACACCGTCTCGGTGGCAAACAAAGTCAAGAGGAGTTCAAAACACAAAGCAAAAAATGAAAAATGCATGGTATTTACAAGGTTGTGTGTTGGTACCTTTGAGTTAGGCAAGGCTCAAGCTTGAGGTTGCTCCAGACTTCCTGCTCTTCTTAGGAGTGTCGTGGCTGGTCTCCTTGCCCTTCTCCTTGCTCGTGCCTTCATGTAGAGAGAGGCGTGCAGCTTGGTTGGTTTCTTACCTCCGATTGATCTCCTTTTTTTCTCTGGCTGCTGCACCTCCTCATTGGAAGACTTCCTAGGTGAGCTTCCTTGCAAGACCTTGATCTTCTTAGCAAGTTTCTTAATCATCTTGCTCTGCCACTTATTGACCTTTCGCTGCATCTCCACAACAGAAGCAAGAAACTTCTCGGCCTTTGTCTTTGGCTTGTAATCAAGCTTGGGAAGGTTGAAGCTCGTGGGCATCTCAGCATCAGAAGGAGATGACTCTGAACGTGGACGAGCAAATTGTGGTGGCGAGGCTGTGGCTCCTAGAGGTGCAAAACATTCCTTACTGCTTGGCAAAAACTCTATGTTGCCAACGCCTAGCAGCTCCGTTTCCTCTTGGTTTGGCAAGATGCACACCCTCTTCTCATTATCACCATCGTAGAACAAGTAGGCGTAGAATCCTGGAGCTGGCATGCGTCCCAAGGAGTCAGTGTTACGCATGTATGTCTCATCCATGCAGGCTCTCTCCGCGTAAGGTGCAAAGTCTGGAAGAGGTACCCCGACTTGAACAAACATCGGTGTGAGGAAGCCTCCTATAAGCGCTGAGCTCGCCTTACACCTCATTGCCCACGCTTTGTACTTGACCAAAGAGGAAGCCAAAATGCATCCATAGTTGACATCATCTCCAAGCTCATCTTCCATTGGCTCTTCATTCTCCTTAGGATCGCATAGAAGTTTCTTAACGCCCTGGAATAGAAAACATAACTCATTCTTGGTGACCGTTGGAGCCACGGATCTCCCACTGAAAGTGTTGGCTAAGAGCTTGAGGGTGTATCTCAGCACGGGGTTGCGGACCCTCTTGATCTTGGCTATATTGGCCTTGTAGTCATCGTTGCTGATCAAGTCCCATAGGTCGTTGGCTTGTGTGAAAGGAGGAAACTCTACAAGCTTGCCATTAGCTTTTAGACCATAGGCTTGTCATAGCTCGGGGATGGAGAGGTGGTAAGCTTGCCTCCTGATCTTGAATGTGAGGTGACCTTGTGATGGAGTGGGGAGGCTTGCATTCTCATAAGAGAACTCCAATGTGGAGAAGGAGTCAAGCGCTGCCTCGGGATAGGTAGGGCAGTCCATCCTTGACAAGCACGCAAACCCCATGTTCTTGAGAAGCTCATCAAAATCTCCCAACAGCCCCATCTTTGCCAATAAATCCCTGCTCGCGAACTTCGTAGGGTCAAACCGGAGCCTCTCCAACATTTTCTTAGCTTGCTTTTCCTCCTTAGTCCATCTAACCCTCTCCTGAACCACCTCTTGAGTTTCCTCTCCTTGTGTTGTCTCATCTCTATTTCTCTTGGGTGCCATTGGTACCTCAGCATGAGATCGAGTCAATTTGGTCGATCTTGAACTCGATCTCATGCCCATGTTGGCTAGGATCGAGATGGTTGATCGATTTTGGACTCAATTTGGATTGCATCGAGTCCTAGATCGAGTGTGCCCCCTTGTTCCATGATTCTATGTCAGTATGGCTATGCTCCTTGGATCGAGCCACGTGATCGATTCAGGGGTCGTTTTGGCAAGGATCGAGTGGCAGATCGAGTAAACTGATCGATCCAGCTCAAGGATCGAGTGAGGTCAGTCGATCCACACCCCGTTCATATTTCAAGCTAAAGACATAGGTGGGTTATCCTCTCATGATCGACTGACTCACTCGATTGTCTACTCGATCTCATCTAGATCGAGTGACGTCACTCGATTCACTAGCTCGATCTAGTAAAGATCGAGCCAGGGTATGTCGATCTATCACTCAATCTCTTGCCTCTACTTCTCCTTTCCTTGCCCCTTTTGACTCCAAGATCATGATCTCCAATCCCTTATCCTTTCACCTACACACTTAAACATAAAAAAACATAAAACTGAAATAGAAAGAAAGCAAAAATATGTACAAGATAGACATGGGAATGCCTCCCAAGTGCGCTTGTTTAACGTCCTAAGCTTGACTTTACTTGGTTCAGGCTAGAGGTGGGTCTTGGAGAAGCAATGTAGTGTTCTCCTTGCTGCATTCACTCGCCAGGTAGGGCTTGACTTTGTGCTCATTAACCATGAAGCTCTCCCCATTCTTGCCAACCAATGTAACTGCTCCATAAGGTAGTACTTCTTTGATCTCAAAAGGTCCACTCCACCTAGACTTGACCTTTCCAGGGAACAACTTTAGCCTCGAGTTGTAGAGTAGAACCAGACTGCCTTCCTTGAGCTCCTTATGCACCAACTTCTTATCATGAACCACCTTGGTCTTTTTCTTATAGATTTTGGCGCTCTCATAAGCGTCTATAGCTCATCTAGCTCGTGGAGTTGAATCAACCTCTTCTCCTGTGCCGTCTTGAGACTGAAGTTCATCTGCTTCACAGCCCACAGTGCTCTATGCTCTAGCTCCACAGGGAGATGACATGCCTTGCCGTAGAGGAGAGTGAAGGGAGTGGTGCCTATAGGAGTCTTGAAGGCGGTTCTATACGCTCAAAGGGCATCGTCCAGTTTACTTGCCCAATCCTTCCGAGTTACTCCTACGGTCCTCTCTAAGATAGCCTTGATCTGTCTATTCGAGACCTCTACTTGCCCACTAGTTTGTGGGTGATAAGGTGTAGCGACCTTATGCTTCACTCTATACTTCTTCAAGAGGCCCTCAGACACTTTGTTAATAAAGTGGCTGCCCCCATCACTGATCACTACCTTTGGAACCTCAAATCTTGGAAAGATGATAGACTTGAAGAGCTTGATCACAACCTTTGCATCATTAGTTGGGGAAGCTATAGCCTCAACCCACTTAGACACGTAATCAACAGCCACCAAGATGTATTTGTTGCCGTAAGAAGATGGGAACGGTCTCAAAAAGTCTATTCCCCAAGCATCAAACACATCAACTTCAAAGATTTGCACCTGAGGCATCTCATTCCTCTTTGTGATGTTTCCAGCTCTTTGGCAAGCCTCACATGACTTAACAAACTCACGAGCATCTTTGAATAGTGATGGCCACCAAAACCCAGCTTGTAGCACCTTTGTAGCCGTCTTGACAGAAGCAAAATGACCACCATATGACAAACCGTGGCAATGAAGAAGAATGTCCTTAGCCTCTTCTCTTGTTACACACCTTCTGTAAAGGCTGTCTACTCCTCTCTTGTACATGTAAGGCTCGCCCCAAAATTAATGAGAGATGTCTCTGATGAACTTCTTCTTGTGGTAGTGGTCTAGGTGAGTAGGCTCCTCTCCACAAGCTAAGAAGTTGACTATATCTGCATACCAAGGCAGGTTCTCTTCCTTGAAACTTAAAACTTCTTCAAACTGATCCTCTAGCCGTGTACATACCACCGTGTTGACCATCATGAGCTGCTCCTCAGGGAGTGAGTCATCTAAAAGTAAGGCTTCATTCACCCTCATTCTTGAAAGGTGATCAGCAACACCATTCTCTATGCCCTTTTTATCCTTTATCTCCATATCAAACTCTTGTAGAAGAAGAATCCACCTTAAGAGCCTCGGCTTGGTATCCTTCTTGGAGTAGATATACCTCAAAGCGGCGTGATCAGTGTACACTACGACCTTAGAGCCCACCAAATATGATCTGAACTTCTCAAAAGCAAAGACTACAGCTAGTAGCTCCTTCTCGGTGGTAGCATACCTCACTTGCGTGTCGTCCAAGGTTCGGCTGGCGTAGTAGATAATGTGCAACCTCTTATCCTTTCGCTGACCCAACACAGCTCCTACGGCGTAGTCACTCGCGTCGCACAAGATCTTGTAGGGTAGGTTCCAATCTGGTGCTTGCACTATATGTACGGTAACAAGAGCCTCCTTGATGGTCTTGAAAGCTTGAAGACACTCCTCATCAAAGACAAAGTCAGCTTCTTTGCATAGCAGCCGTGTTAGGGGGCGTGCTATCTTGGAGAAGTATTTTATGAATCTCCTGTAGAAGCCGGCGTGTCCCAAGAAGCTCCTTATCCCCTTAACATTAGCCGGTGGCTCCAAGCTCATCATGACCTCAATCTTTGCTTTATTAACCTCTATCCCTTGCTCAGATATCTTGTGCCCAAGTACAATCCCTTCCTTCACCATGAAATGACACTTCTCCCAGTTCTGCACCAAGTTTGTCTCCTCACACCTCTTAAGTACCCTGCAAAGATTAGAAAAACAAGCACCAAAAGAAGCACCATACACAGAAAAGTCATCCATAAAGACCTCTACCATCTCCTCTATAAGATCAGAGAAGATAGACATCATGCACCTTTGAAAGGTAGCTGGTGCATTACATAACCCAAATGGCATCCTTCGATAAGCAAAGGTACCATAGGGGCATGTGAAAGTTGTCTTTTCTTGATCATTAGGATGAATAGGAATTTGAACGAAACCGCTGTATCCATCTAAGAAATAATAGTATGGATGATTAGCAAGTCTCTCTAACATTTGATCAATAAAAGGAAGAGGAAAATGATCTTTTCTAGTAACTGAGTTGAGTTTCCTATAATCTATACACATCCTATGTCCAGTTATAGTTCTAGTAGGAATCAACTCATCTCTTTCATTTTTAATAACTGTGATTCCCCCTTTCTTAGGCACTACATGGACTGGAGAGACCCACGTGCTGTCACTGATAGGGTATATCACATCAGCCTCTAACAATTTCAAAATCTCTTTCTTAACTATCTCTTTCAAGTTTGGGTTTAAAAGCCTTTGGTGTTCAATAGAAGAGGTGTTTTCATTCTCTAGGTGAATCCTATGAGTGCAAAGCATTGGTGAAAGGCCCTTGATGTCACTTAGAGAGTACTTAATGGCCTTCCTATACTTTTTCAACTCCTAAAGGAGTGAGTCTAACTCATCATCACCTAGGTTCTCATTCACAATGACCGGATAGGTCTCATTAGGTCCCAAGAAAGCGTACCTTAGCCCATTTGGAAGCTCCTTTAGGTCCACCCTTGGGGCTAGCAGCTCGCTCCAGTCCTCCTCGTGGCTTGTGTTGACATTCCATCCTCATTAGCCTCTTTTGAACCCGAGTCATGAGCTTTAAGGCTGCCATCTTGAACCGTTCCTTCCTTAGAGATCGAGTTATCCAGTCGATATTCCCCTCGTTCTGGTCCGGATCGAGTGACTTCACTCGATTCACCTACTCGATTTTATGTGGATCGAGCAGGAGATCGAGTTGCTGAGTCGTTCTCTGAACTGATCGAGTTGTCCCTCTCGATCTTCTCATCGATTTCTTTTTTGGATCGACCAACCTTCTCGATCTTCTTGTGGATCATTGTCCTGGATCGAGTGATCTCGTCGATTTCCTGATCGATCTCTAGGCATCCGCCTTCATCTTCTTTCACAACCTTGCGAGAATCAAGGATGTGAACATACTCTTGGGTCTTCTCATTGAGGAAACCATACTCCCTACACTCCTTTGTCAAAGCTAGCTGTAGGTGATCCTCTTGTGCCAACTCCTCAAGCAACTCATCAGCTAACTCATCCAAAGTTTCAATGTAGAAAGCTTGTCCACCAATGGTTGGCTTCTTCAAGACTTCATTGATATCAAAGTCTAGCTTGATGTCTTTGCCCAAGTGTAGAGAGATCTTGCCATTCTTCACGTCTATGATGGCTCTAGCAGTTGCTAGAAATGGTCTAACAAGGATTAGAGGATCCTTTGGCTCTTCGTCCATCTCTAGAACTACGAAGTCGGTTGGCACGTTCACTCCACTGATCCTCACGGGTAAGTCTTCAAGCATACCCACAGGAAGCCTTATGCTTCTATCAGCTAGCACGAGAGAGATCATACACTCCTTAAACTTTTCAAAACCTAGTTTCTTCGCAATGAAGTGGGGCATGAGGTTTATGCTTGCTCCTAAATCACATAAGCAACTTTCAAACTTTAATGGTCCAAGCGCACAAGGAATGGTGAATGATCCTGGATCTCCCAGCTTCTTCGGGACTATCTCTTTGTAAAATGATTACACTGCACTCTTCACTAAGCACCAAAACCTCTTTACTCTCCTTGCTCTTCTTAGTTAGAGTATCCTTGAAGAACTTGTCACATTTTGGCATCATGGCCAAACAATCAACTAAAGGCAGCTTGATCTCAACGTCTTTCAAATGTTTCTCAAACACTGCTCTATGCTTCTCAAGCAGCAGCTTCTTGAACCGTCCAGGGAAAGGAAGCTTCGGTTTGTAGGGTGGAGGTACAAATGCACCTTTCTCTTTGCTCACCTCCTCTACTTTCTTCTCTAAAACTGTTTCTTTGCCCTTCCTTGGCCTTTCAATCCACACATTATCAAAGGGGATCTCTTGATCATTTGAAAGCTTACCCCCCCCCCCCCCCCCCCCCCCCCCCCCCCCCTTGAACCACAATATCCTCATTAGCTTTAGATACAGCTCTCGGCGGTAGCTCCTTCCCACTTCTCAAAGTAATAGTGTTTGCATACTCCTTGGGGTTTTGCTCACACTTCCCGGGTAAGCTGCCTTGACCGCTTGAACTCGCTTTGCCTTTCTCTAACTGTTTGATCTTGTTCTTCAGGTTGGTGATCTGAGTAGACACCTCAGTAAGAGAAGAGTCCAGTCTATTTTTCATATCCACAAACTTCTGATTTGTGGAAGCTTCACCTTGAAGCAACTGTTGAAACATTGCTTGAACCGGATCTTGAGGTGGCGGTTGAGCTTGTTGCTGCTGAGGTACGAAGCCAGGAGGAAACATAAGAGCGTAGCCTTTATTGCCTTGCTGTTGCTGCTGGCTTTGGAAGTTACCTTGTCTCTGACCTTGGTACCCACTGTTTTGTGTAAACCCTTTGTTGTAAGGTACAAATGGTTTTCCTTGTTGTGGAGGGTACACTTGATCTTTAGGGTTCTCCACATTTGTACTCCTGTAAGAGAGGTTGTTGTTGCCCTGATAGCCCTGACCGTAGCCTTGTGGCTTGTTGTAGTTCTGGCCACCAACCCAATTAGCTTCTTCTTGGCTCAGCTCTAACTCCTCTAAGACATCTTCGGCTTCTCCCACAAAATGTACTTGCTTCTGATTTGCAAGGACTAGCTTATCTATCTTCTCATGGAGCGATTTGAGCTCTTTCTTGTGTGACTCAAGCTCAGAACCTTTAGGTGCGCGATCATAATCCTCAGTGTAGTTCCCATCACTCAAAGCCAAGTTCTCAATGAGCTCCATTCCCTCTTCCACATCTTGGCCAAGAAAGTTACATTTACTCGCCGTATCAAGTAACATTCGGATCTTGGGAAGAGCTCCTCTGTAGATGGTGCTCAAGAGTGTCTCCTCACTGAAGCCATGATGAGGGCATTGAATGGTATAGTCTTTGAACCGCTCCATAGCTTCACTGAACGTCTTGTTCTGCCTTTGTGTGAATCCGCTGATCTCACTTCTTAGCCTAGCTGTTCTTGTGCTTGAGAAAAACTTAGATAGAAACGCCTTCTTGCGTTCAGCCCATGATGTGATAGTACCTTGTGGTAAGGTTTTCTCCCAATGTCTAGCTTTAT
This sequence comes from Thlaspi arvense, assembly GCA_911865555.2. Lineage (NCBI taxonomy): Eukaryota > Viridiplantae > Streptophyta > Magnoliopsida > Brassicales > Brassicaceae > Thlaspi > Thlaspi arvense. The sequence goes on along the minus strand of OU466859.2, from coordinate 44,718,907 downwards.
CCCAAAAGTGAAAAAGGGAAAAGCCTAAGCTTGAATGCATCCTCCGAGATCCCATTGATCTTTATCATCCCACACACTTGCTCAAAGTTGTCAAGATGCTCCAAGGGATCCTCTATTGCAAGACCATGGAACTTGTTGTTCTGAACCATTGAGACAAAGCCTGGTTTGATCTCAAAGTTGTTGTTTTGGACTGGTGGAGGAGTGATTCCAAATCGGCTGTGATGAGTGTTTGGAGCATCTCCAGCACCAATGATCCATGGTGGTCTAGGTGCGTGGTTGGGGTTTCCATTACCCCTTCCAACAGCAGCGTGAGGTGGTGGTACCTCAGGATGTTCTTGCTCAGCCATACTCTCAAAGTCAACTGTACCAGCTTGCACAATCTCTTCAAAGGCTTGAGCTTGTTCTCTTGCTCTTCTTGACCTTGCATTTCCAAGTTGATGAATATTGTCTAGAGGTTGTAGTAGATTGTTCTGACCTCTAGACCTCAAATTTATGTACCTGAGAAGACAAGTAGTAAGCTAGAGAAATTAGTAACCAAAGTAAGCTCCAAATCCTAATGCTTTCTAACAAACCCAAGTTGGCAACGGCGCCATTTGATAACTAGAATGTTTGGGAGGTTAAATATCAAAGCCTAAAGCACGTTATAGTTGTAGTATATGTGCAAGAGATTTCAATCCAGCCTAGGTTGTAGAAAGCCACTAAGAATGCAAGAGCAATGCAAAGCTAAGCAGAATGGGATAAATGGATGGTAAAATCGATAAAAACTAAATGCAAGTGCTGTATGACCACGAAAAATATTTTAAAAATCCCACTTAAGGGTTAACAACTACTAGAAGAAAACACAAAATCCAAAATGCAAAACTACTGATTACTAAAAATCGAGAACTAAAACGGGTAAATAGAGAAACTTCTAGCAACTTAAGATGATATGCAATGAAATTAAAGCAAAGATGCGAATTTTAAAACTTGGAAATGAAAACTTGAGGTTTTGAAATGCTAAAAGAAGGATCTAAGGTTGAGGGTCATATTAAGAAGGTTAAAGATTCAAGCTTGGGTTTTGAAAACATAAATCTATACTTTTTGTGCTATCTCTAAGCCTTGAGAAACTAAAATAGATCTATCCATGGTGTATGGCATAGATCTCTTCTTCAACCTCTCCTCCTAACCCATGGTGTATAGTGGAAAAAGAGGTCGAAGAGCATAATAGATCTCAAAAAGTGGCTTGACTAACCCCCTAAACATCCATGGTGTGTGGGAAAGGATGGGTTAGCCTCTTGGATTTAGTTTTAAGAGACTCCTGAATCCTGCTAAGGTAAAAAGATCTCTAAGATCATAAAGATCTTTCCCAAGACTCGTTAGGCATTAAGCCCCCAAATCCAAGAAGAAAATGAGTTAAAACAAAAAGGAGCTCCAAGCTTAAACCCTTAAACCCTCTAAATCGCCCCAACCTTAAACCCAAAGATAAACTACTCACTACACATAGCTAAAACCGATTGAAATGCAAGGGAAAGAAAGACAAACATGATTAAGCTAAAGCGATTAAGAAAATACTCAATGATTAAGAAAATATTAAGGTTTTACAAAGTTCAAAGCTTAAAAAGGTTCAACAATGGCGAAAATCGCCTAAGAGAAAAGAAAAAACTAAAGTTGGTGTTCGACAGAATGAATGGATAGGAGAACATTCCCCAAAATGGCTAAACAACCCGAAATGGTCCCCTCACTACGCTCCAAAAATTAGCTGGCCAGATAAGGTGCTTAGAGATCGAGTTGGTTGATCGATCTCTAGCTCGATCTTCTTTGTGGATCGTCTTCCTTCGCTCGATCTTCAAGTCGATTCAGTTGGATGGATCGAGCACATCATTCGATCTTCTACTCGATCCTTGGGTGATCGGGCTGTGGTCTCGATCTGGCTCTCGTTCTGCATGGCGTAATCCACATCCGTACTCACGATCGATCTCCTCGGTCGATCTTGATCTCGATCCTCCTTCTTGAAACAACCCATTTGTCTCGATCTTCTGGTCGATCTCGTCTAGATCGACCTGCCTAGCTCGATCTGCACCTCGATCCCAGCTCCTTTGCTGATTGGCTGAGTTCCCCAAGTGTCCAAAGCTTCCTCTCGATCCTTAGCACATCCACGCAACCTCCACAGCTCCAGTGTGTCCAATACAACCTGAATATGATGCAAAAATGTAGAAAATATTCAAATGCTAATGCAATGTGCACTTAGGATCTAGAATGAGACAAATGGTTTAAACTAGCCTAAAATGAGAGATGAATGCATGAAAACTAACCTTAAATGCATGCTAAATATGCAAAATATGTAGGTATATCAGGATACTAGCACTCTTCAGATGACCAGCTCTATAAGCATCATTCGCTATCTCCTCCCATACATGCCTTAGCTGATCATGCTTGAACCGCATGTTTTGTACTCTTGAGCCTTGATTAAATCCAACGATTTCGTCAAGCTGAGTGAACCCCATGGTGTACCATGCTTTGTTGGCTCTGAACTTGATGAATCCATTGCCAAAGTCTTCTTCTTCTTCATCATATTCTTCATCAAACTTGTAGAAGTAGACCTTGAAGCTTGCAATAAACTCACAAGAAAGTTGCTTGTAGGTTGGATAGCCAAGACTAGCAAATTTCTCCAGTCCAATGTTGCTCAACAGCTCATCCACTTCAATCTTGATTCCTAGCTCTCCCAACAGACCAGGATCAGCGTATCTTATAGGGGTGAAGTCCACTCTCCTCATTGCTGTTAAGTAGTCCTTTAGCTTTGGTGCTGCATCTTGGACTGGTTCTTCATCAACAACTGGCCTTTTTCCCTCATCTATGTTTCTTGCAGCAACATTTGAGTCAGAGATCTCCTCATTTCCTCTAGTGTTCGACATAGTACCTCGATGGGTACCATATCGGGGACGTCGGGTCTTGTGGCTCGGCAATGGTGTTCTGCTGCCTCGGGGGTTCCGTGTTCTGGTCAGCTTCTCCTTCAAGGCACCTTGTATCGAGCAGTCTCAGTAGATGTTCTGCTCGATGTTGTTGCTCGGTGTAAGGAGACACTTCGGTTTGCATGATCCTTCCCGTGGGCAATGCATGGCACCGTCTGGATGCTTATTTCTGGCTCGGCCATTGTGCATCGATCAAACATGTTGGTGTTTTGCTTGGTGCTACACCTTGATGTGGAACGTCTCGTACTCGGTTGCTGTTCTCCTCGGTGGTTATTGTATCGGACACCGTCTTGAATCGAATTGGCCGATAGCGTCCATATCGAGCAAGACCTTGGATGTTATGCTCGATGCTGCTCCTCGTGTGACTCGATCGAGCAGTCTGGTCGATGTACGGACTATAGCCTCTCAATGTACGGAATGGTGATCACATCGAGCAGGGCTTTTGGTGATCTGCTCGATGCTGCACTTTGATGTAATCTCCACCGTGCAATTTGATTGATGTACAGTCCATGCTCCTCGGTGTATGGACTGAGGTTTCAGGGGCGGTTACATCGAGCAGGGCTTTTGGTGTTCTGCTTGATGGTACACCTCGATGTGATCTCCATCATGCAATCTGCTCGATGTACGGACTGCTCCTTCCCCGAGATAAGCTATATCCAGCAGCGATGACAGATGTTCTGCTCGATATGGTACCTCGATGTGAAAACAAAGTCTTCTTTCCTGGCTTTTAATCATTCCACACATTCATGGACCTATTCTTTGACTTCTGAAACACTAAATAAAGACATTAGTAATAAAAGAAAGCATATATTTACAAGGATAGTCATGGAATTACCTCCCATGTGTGCTTGTTTTAAGTCACTAAGCTTGACTTTAATGGTTTGAGGACTAGTGAGAAGAGGTTGATGGAGCTGGTGCTCCCTCCTCTTTCTTCTTGTAAATCCAACTGCCCACTGACATCAGTCTCTTCTTTTCACGAGCAGTCTTCCTGTTTCTCTTCTTCTTGACACTTGGTGTGATCAAATGCTTCACTTCTTTAGTGATTAAGCCTTCATCCTCTTTCAAACCATCTTCAAGCTTCAACTCAGTGTTAAGCTTCTGTTCTGGCTCATCAGGGAGAGTATCTCTCATCAACATACTCATTGTGAAGCTCATAGCATGCTCCATACGCTCTGGAAGTTGCTGTTGCTCACTCTCTTCTTCAACAATTGTTCCACAAAAAGTTATGGAAAGAGAGACAATCTTATAGACTTTGAACTCATCAACATTCTTCAAAATCACAGAGCCTCTCTTGAAGTATACTTGAGCTCTTGCTGTTGCCAAGAATGGTGTTCCTAGAAGAAGTGGCACCTCTCTTTAATACATCTTCTCCATAACCACAAAATCTGTTGGCACCAAGCAATTCCCAATCTTCCAAGGAAAATCCATTACCATGCCTAAGGGTCTTGTTGAGGTGCTATCCACAAAAGTGATAGAGGCTTTGCAGGGCTTCAACTCCTTGATTCCTAAGGTTTGGCTCAAGTGGAGAGAAATGATATTCACTGTTGAACCTGAATCACACAAAGCTCCAACATTGTCTAGCATCTCAAGCTCACAAGTGATGAGAAACTTTCCTGGATTGGGAAGCTTTGTCAATGTCTTCAGCTCTTTGTTTCTCTTCAGATTAGCCCCCACATTCTCTAGAATTGGCTCCACTACTTCTAGCTTGTCAAAGACTTCTTTGAGGAACCTGATTTGATCCTTCACTTCAAGCAAAGTGGTGCCAAGAGGAAGCTTTATTCCAGCGTCTTGTATGTATTTCATAAACTTTGAATAGACTGCTATCTGAACCTTTGTAAAGTGCATCGTGGGGTAAGGGATTGGTGGTTTAGAAGCTTGAACTTCAGGAGCTTTACCCTTCTCATTGCTGCTTGAGGAGCTACCCACTTGGCGATTATATAACTCCTTGAAGTCTTCAGGACTTTCTCTAGCCAAGACCATCAAAGCATGGTATGTCTCTACAAGCTCTTTATCAGCATCACTGAGCTCTGATTTGGCTTCTTCTTCTGGAGCAACTAAGACTTTCTCAGCCTCTTCTTTCTCAGCAGCTTCTTGTGCGGCTCTTGCTTGCTCTTCTTCTCTGTTCAAGCTTTCATCTAGTCCTTGGAGGAACTTCTCTATAATATCAACAGCTTCTTGATCATCAACGGTGACGTTGATGACATTCCCCCCACACTCAGTCTTTAACATGTCCACATGTAACAGAATCTCTTGAACCATAATGCCAAACCCTTCTAATGAAGCATCTTCATCATCAAACTCTTCATCTTCTTCAACAAGCAAGTGGTAGAATTCCTTTGGATTTGCTTCACTCTTTTCTGCTAACTGATTCTGAGATTTTGAAGATGAAGCTCCTTTGCTTTTTAGAGACTTGGCTCTTTGGTTCAGAGCATCTAACTTGCCATTCAAGTCACAAGTAGTGGCGTCTATTTTGTTGTACACTTCAGCAAACTTCTTGTGCAGCTCTATAGTAGTGTTGGCTTGACCAGTCAACAGCTGTTGCATATCTGCTTCAAATCTACATCTTGAGTGCTAGAACAGGTTTGTGTATTGCCAAAACCTGGTGGGACAAAAGCTGGTCTTGGCTAAAATTTAGCTTGTTGGAAACCGCCCTGAAATGGTGGTCTTGGAGCAAAGTTGTTCTGCTGGTTGAAAGGAACAAAAGGTTTGGTTCCTTGGTTTTATTGAGCAGCTTGTGATGGATAGAGTTGATCCTGAGGGTTTGCCACGTTGGTGCTTCTATAAGAGAAGTTGGGATGATTCATGTAGTTGTTAAAACTGCCTCCTTGTTGATTCATGTAAAAGGCTTCTTCGTCCACAACTGCTCCCTCTTCTTGTTGTGTAACAACACTATCACCAACAAAGCTGACATTCTTGAAAGACACACTCAGCAGCTTGTCCAACTTGTCATTCAAAGCTTTAATCTCCTTCTTTGTTGTGCTCTCACCTTCAACACTTACAACTGCTCTAGACGTTCTGTCATATTCTTCACCATAGTTGCCATTATAAGTGCCAAGTTCTCTACAAGAGCTAGTTCATCAACCACAGTATTCCCCATGAAATTTCCATTGGAAGCTGTGTCCAAAAGCATCCTGTACTTTGGCGTCACTCCTTTATATAAAGTAGAAAGCAAGCTCTCATTTGTGAACCCATGATGAGGGCATTGCAAAGTATAGGACTTGAAGCGCTCCCATGTTTCATCAAATGTCTCATTCCCATGATGAGTAAAGCTACTTATGGTGTTCCTGAGCTTTGCTGTTCTTCTTGAGCTGAAGAATTTGTTGAGGAATGCTGTCTTGCACTCATTCCATGTAGAGATTGAACCTTGTGGAAGTGTCTTCTCCCACTGATGTGCTTTGTCACCTAAACTGAAAGGGAACAAGCACAGCTTCAAAGCATCTTCAGAGACTCCTTGAATCTTGGTCATACCACACACCTAATCAAACTGGACCAAATGATCCAAAGGGTCTTCATTGGGCAGGCCATGGAATTTGTTGCCTTGCACCATGTTGATCAATCCAAGCTTGATCTCGAAGTGGTTTTGATGTACAGCTGGAGCGTGAATGCCATTCCTGTTGTGGTGAGTATCAGGTGCATCACCAGCTCCTATTGGTCTTGTAGATCTAGGTGCGTGAACTGGTACTCGCAATCCCTGAACTCCAGCCGCTTGGTTCAAAGCTTCTTGTGCTTAATCTATGTGTGCTGCAGTTTGTTGTAATGGTGCTTTTCCAACAACACCAAACATGTGGTAATTGAGCTTCTTGCTCTGCCATCCTCTGTCCTTCTATCTCTTGAACTCTCTGTCTTACAGCTCTTCTCTTATGAATGTTGTCAATGAAATGAGTCAGATTTGATGAGCCTTTAGACCTCAAATTCATACAAGTACCTGAAAAAACAGAGCACGAGCAATTTAGTAACTTTAAAAGTAAAGAACTTAGTCTAACAGTAATGTTGAACTCAAACAATTCACAAATGGAAACGACGCCAATTTGAAACAAGACTTTTTGGGTCTAAACTCAAATGTCCTTAGCCTCTAATTAATTGTATAATAGAGATCAGGTATCAATCCAATTTGTGGAAGATGAGATGCAAACAATGCTATAAGCTAAGCAATGATGGGGATTTGATTGTGCAAGAACAAGTCTAACAACCTAATAATACAATATGAAGGAAGTATGAACTAAATGCAAATAACAAAACTAAGCAATGAACTCAAAGCAATAACTAAAGCAAGAACTAAGCAAGATGATTTTAAAAATAATTAAATTAATGCAAGACTCAAGGTTCTAAGCAATTTTGGGATAGTGGTTTTCAAGAGTGACAAGAGGATTTCTACAAAGGCAATCAACAAGCATTAATAAAGCAAGCAATTTGCAATGTTATGCTCCTAGACAAGGTATCTAAAATGAACCACTTGGCGTCAATAAGCAATTCATATTCAACAAGATCGAAGTGTCAGACCCATTTGTGATGGCGTATCCTTCAACCATGAGCATAAAGATCAGAACCATTATAGCCTAAGAGATGCACCAATCAAGCAACTACTCTCTCACCCAAGCAAGAATTCAGATCAACTTATCAATCTTGTGAACCAATAAGGAGCTAGGCAGCTATATACCAATCAAGATTATGGATTTAAGCACAAACTTGCAACATCCTAACAAAGCTAAGCAATGAACAAGAATGAAGTAAAGGCAAGATCTTTCAATGCATACTATCTAACCATCAAGCAAGAATCTCAAAACCAGCATTATCTAGCCCTAAGCGAATCATCTAGCTGTAGTGAACTATCACTTTGGTGTCACTGAACAAAGGAAACATAGACTAAGCTAGACTATCCAGCCAAATAAGCGAACCATGCTTAGAAAAGAGATATCAAGACATCAAGTGAACAATATGCATCTATCAAACCATATTCAATCAAAAGGAGCAAGCTTTATCAACATTAATCACTTTGCAAGAGAATGAGATAACAGAGAACCATTAAACAAGCATAATCACCCCTTAATCACATCTTAATCACCACTTTCCTTACCTAGAACCCTAAATCTAAGGAGGACTACTCACTAATCATGTTTAATCCCATTGATTTGGAGTTAAACATAACTATATGAGGTTAAAATGCAAAGATGATAAATCTAAACTACAAAGATGCAAGAACAAAGATTAAAAGATAAGATTAAACCATAAAAATGAAAATTTTATTGAAGATAAGGATCCTTAAGGCAAATCGCCCTTTAAGGTATAGAGAAGAGTTTTTGATAGAAAGCTAAACTTAGATAAGATAGAACTTGATAAAGATAAGGTTTTGTGGCTTCTCTTTTATAGTAGGGAGCCAAAAGAAGCATAAAAAACCTAAAAAAATAGGATAAGGTTAACAAAAGTCAAGTGGTCAACGCGGATAAGTCGCATCGTGGTCATACAGACGATGTTCTGCTCGATATACGACTTCGATATGGTTCGTGCAGCGCGTATCGACCTCCTTCCTCGATGCTGGTCCTCGATGCACACCAACGGCTTGGAATCCTCGTGATGATCCTCTTCCTCTCGTCCTTCTGCTTGCATCGAGCATACTCCACGGGTGTTCTGCTCGATATGGACCACACTTTGCAAGAACACCATTTTGGACATCTTCTGCGATCATGAGCTGCTTCCATCTCCTTCCCAACTCCAAGAAACTCTAAAAACACCTGAAAATCACCACAAACATGCACAGGTATGCAAATGTATGCAATTCTAAGCTAAATGCATGACATGTTAATTCTAAGTGCAAATGATACTAAAATGCTAAACCATCATGCAAAAACAGAAGAAAAGATGCATGAAATGCAGCCTAAAATGATTTAAAATAGCAAGCTATCACTTATTGACTCTTATATTTTATTATCGCCATTGTTTCACTTTTCAGCGTCTAAGAAAATTGTGTATTATATGTAGATGACACGGTTAAATATTATGTTTTACGTATTCCTTTTTACATTAAAGTAAACTTATCGAATAGATTAAGGTTTTAGTTTTGGTAGTTACATTTCTTCATAGCTATAAATATATACTTATCTATGTTTCATCGAAAAGCAGCTTCTAATAAATAAACTTAGAGAGATTCTGTTTTATTTAAATCTTTGAATTTGCAAATATTTGAGATGACTTCAAACCCAATTATCTCTAAGTTATTCGATCTTAGAAGATCAAAGTTACTTGGTGTTTACACTATTCTCTTGCTACAAGAGTTTGTATCAGAGTTAAAGAATCCTCATCATGACGCAAAAGAAGAGTCTTAGGTCGGTATAATTAAAAGATGTGCTAAACACTTATTTAATCAAATACCATTACTTTATTGTTATAAAGCAAAATACCATTTTTTCATTTTCATCATATTTTATTTACTCAAAACAACACGAAATTTGTAAACCAGATGATACAAAACTTGACATTAACTATTTTTGTTTATTCAACTACAAAACCTAGAAGAAATGATTATTTTTGAGAAGAGGCGTGAAAGATGTGAGATTCATTGATTTCTGCCACAGCTCCTCCCATACAATTGCCTCATAGTTCTTGCTCGTGCCAGAGTCATCAGCCGCCACAACAAGCCAATAATTCAAGCCAGAGAACACTTGAGATTCACCGCTAACAACCGAGTCAAACTTGAGTCCTGATTTGGTCTGCTTCTTGTATTCAGAAACAGCAAATTCTCCAATCTGTACCACATGAGGGTCCTTAATGTTGGTGATAGGAATCCAACCACCCAGACGCGCTGCCGCAGATGCGTATAGTGGGAGGAGGACAAGGGGGATGAGAAGAATGAAGATTACCTTACTATTCATTTCTTCTGTATAACCGTTTTTTTCTCTCAAATTGATGATAGTAGACGTTGTCAGAGTTCCTCTTATAATAGAATTTTGGCACATGAACTTATAAATTTCTTGCTGATTTATGTGCTACATCGCATCAGTTAGGAAAGATACTAAAATAATTGTCAAAATACAAAAGTTTACATGTGATAAGTTAGAAAACGTAATAAAATATTGGTCAAAAAAACTTAGGAAAGATACTAAAAATGAATCTTTTTATTTATTTTGGAATCCAACTTATACATACCCTCAATCTTTCAACCATTATTTGTGAGGATATTTTTTATCTTTTAATTAAATAAACACTAGCAGTGAGAAAATCAAATAAATAATATCACTGAATATCAAAAATCACATTAATTATTGGTTTATCATTTAGGATTGATAATTTGACAGTTCATAAACAGTTATATAAGTGAGCTGAAAGGAAATAATTTCAAGAGCTTTCTTTGTGACCTTGGAGCAAGTATCAAACTTCTCCCATACTCTACTGCTAAAGCGCTTGGCTACACTCAACTTCAGGAGAGTAATGTATCTCTAACCATAGTTGATGGCACAGTAAAGGCACCACTTGGAGCTCTTAAATATATGCCAGTGATTTCGAATTCATTAAGTGTTTTGAGCCAAACCACTCAAGGCAATTTCTCTCAGCTCTTTAAATGTTTTTAATTGCCTTAAGCACTTAAGAGCTTTATTGAATAATGTGGTTGCTTGCTTGAATTATGTTAATTGCTTCTCATCTAGTTTATTTCTTTTGCATGGTGAATAATTGTCTTTGACCTTTGAAGCATTTAGATTAATAAATACTTGCTTGTCAAATTCATTTATTTAGCTTTGCATTAGCATTTTTGTCCATTTGTTTAGTTTCACCATGCTAGGATTCATGATTTTCAATTAAATAATAAATTTTGTTTAATGAATCCTTTGCATGTATATTTAGTTGCTTCACAACTGATAGAGGTTTACTTATCAGTAAATAAACTCCTCCTTTTGTGATTTTTAGCAACATTAAGCTTTATGTTTTGTTACTTCCTTGGTTCTGATTTTTCTTTTGAGAATATGTTTTAGGTACCATGGGAAGAACAAAAGGGAGTGGAGCAAACAAAGAGGCTGAGAGGCAAAAGAAAGCAAAGGGCAAAGCTAAAGAAGTTGGAGTCCAAGCGCCAAATCTCAAGGCAAAAAGAGGGCTGATGTTGACTCTAGTGAGAAAGTTCCCCAAAAGAAGAATGGCACCACCCCAGCTCAAAGGAAACTCTTTGACAAGCTGCAAAAGGTGGATGTGAGGCTAAATAGATACCCCCATGTGCCATCTCTAAAAGCCTTGTTAATCTATGAAGACTGCTATTCTATGCTTGAGACAATGGAGCTCACAAAGCTGGTGGGAACTCCTTATTCAGCCAACAAGGACCAAGTGCTTCAATTCTTTGCAAATTTTGAAGTGACATTCTATGATCCAGGAGAGGAGACTCCTGAAGAAGATGGTGATGGCTTCATCACTTTCAGAGTTTCCAAGAAGAACTATAGGATGTCCTTCTCAACAATTGAAGATGCCTTTAAATTCTCCTATGGAAGCGCTAGAGGTCAAAATCTTTGGGTTAGCAAAGAAGAGATGAGAAGCCTTTGGGAGCACGTGGCTAAGGGAGCTTTCAATCCAGGAAAAAGCAAGGCTTCCCTGATAAAAAATCCAGCCATCAGATATGTGCACAAGGCGCTGGCGCATACACTCTTTGCTAGGAAGGAAAGTGGAGCTGTTGAAGGAGGAGAATGGGAGTTGATTGATCAAGGTCTTATGAGCGTTTTAGACTGCACAAGGCAAGGTGTTGAGATCAAAAGAGCATATTGGACAACTGGAATGGTCAGCATCTTCATGCAGCAACTTCTGGTCATCAAACATTGGTTAACTACCAATGATGACAAGGCGCCAAAGCTGTATTGTGCTGGCCTTATTACACAATTGATGGAAGCTGCAGGAGTTGAGAGTGGACCACCAACAGTCAAGATCACATACTTAGACCTGCCATACCTGAAGAAATCAAGGTTCCTTGGCAAAAATGTGGGTGACAAGTTCATCTACAACTTCATCCAAGAAGATGGATTGCAAGGCTTCTACTCCCTGATGTGCATCTCACATCCTTCTCCAACCCCAACAGAAAGCTGAAAGCCAAGGAGGAGCTAGAGCCCCTAGTAGAAGGCGCTCATTTGCTGGTTATGAGGAAGTGAGAGCTTGGGTGCCACCAAGAGCAACTTGCCAAGAAGGTCCAAGGAGGAGGAGACTCACAAGGAGAGAGAAGCCAACCAGAAACCACAACATTGACCTCATGGAAGACATTTCAGGCGCCTCCCACTATTCTCACACCACCTTCTAAGGTACCAAAAAACTCCTCCATTGTAAATACCATTGCATTTTTTTTAGTTTTGTAATATATTTATGTTGCTTCTCTCTTCTACTCTTTTATTACACGAAGGATTGTGTAATTTAAGTATAGGGAAGAGATTTGGGGTTTGACTTTGTTTGTTCTTTTCTTAGTTTTTCCTTTTTATCTTTGAGTCTCATGCATTCATCTAAGTGCATTAAAAAACTGAAAAATCGAAAAAAATTAAATAATTTGCATATTTTGCAAGCCAAAAAGAAACGCATGTAGCTGCATTCATTTGTTTAAAATCGAATCTAGTATTTTTCATATAGGTTGCATTGCATTTGCATAGGGCATGATGATGATAACTCCTTGTAAAATCCTAAGTGTTTAGAACTGATTTAATTGTCTCAGTGATTAAATGTTGATGCATCATAAGAAGTTAAAAACTAAGGCTAAACCATACTCTTGAATGCTAAATCTGATCTTTTAGTCTCATGCTGAAATCGCTTGCTCTTTGAAAATCATCCCTATTTATTAGAACCATTAATTTGAATTGTTAATTATCATGTTCTTGCAATGAAAAGTCATTTCATGGATTACCCATATACATATTTGGACTTTCTTTCTTCCTTTTTACCTCTCTTGCTAGTCCAAATAGCTGATTCTGATCATTAATGGACAGTTACCTCACCTTAACCTTACCTTCCTTTCAAACCTAAACACTATCTTTGTGTGTGAGGCCTATTTTTGAATGAACTAAGCATAAAATGTTAGGTAGGCACGACAAGGACTGGTTACTATGTAGAACTAGCTCTTCACTTTGAGTTAGACATAGGTTTAGGATGGTAGTTATAGGTCTGGGCGGATTTGGGTGTTTCGATGATCTAAAATGAGAAAGTGGGAAGAGAAAGAAAGTAAAAGGGGAAAGAAATGAGAATGGGAAGCAAGCAAAAACTTAACATGTATGGAACCAAATAAGCTCAAAAAGAGTGGTCATTATGAAGATGAAGTCTCAGCAACAACAACAAAGAAGGCACCAAAGCCTAATACATCAAATGGATGAAGAAAAGGAGACTCTCCAATACAAAGAAAAGGCGCCCACGACAAAGGAGCAAAAAGAAGATCACAACAAGGTGATATCAATTAAGAAGCTTCCCTGAAAAATGGCAAAGTGTGGAGAGTGAGAGAGTGCTGAAGAAAGGGTAGTTAGGATTGGTTTTGATTTTGGGTAAGAGTTTTGGGGTTTTAAACATTCTTAGTCATTGGGTAGATAGTAATCTATCCTTGTATGCATAAGTTGTGCTTCACCTTCAGCGTTATGCCTAAGTTCATTCATTTTTGAGAGAAACCTTTGCATTTGAACCCACATTTTGATGAGATCATTTTTATCTCATGACCTTAATCCTTAGCCAAATGATACCACTTGATTTGCTTTAACATGATTCACTTGGTTACAAAGATTAAATGAATGTTAAAGGGATTGATTGATTTGAGCATTTGACTAAGCTGAGCAGAGATCATTTTGAAACTGGATAGGCACGGCTAGGTTCTTTAAAGTATAGTTGATTGTGTTTTACATCTTACACTTAGGCACTTAGACATTGACCTCATTTCTTTACCTTAGCATTTTTGGATTTGAGTGCCCACCTTCAAACCTTACTTCCTCCTTGTCTTAGTTTGTTTGCTTGAGGACAAGCAAAAGGCAAGTGTGGGGGTGTTGATATCTCCATTATTTATACCCATTTTAGCTTGCATTCATCACTAGTTTTAGTCTCTAAATATGCATATTTTGCTTCTTCTTCTCCCATTTGCATACATTTAAGAGTTAGTGTAGTTTTAGGAGTTGTATTGCATTTTGCATGCATTTGGAGTTTTATTCAGGTACTAGAAGGAGTTTGGAGACCATGTGGTGCAATGGATATGAGCTGGGAATGAAGCAAGGAGATGGACAAAAACGGATAGGCCAATATCGATGACAACATCGACATCATCTGATCGATACGGTGCATATCGATGGGAGTATCGACCACCTCAACATCGATACAGTGAAGGCGTGGTGTAAAGGCAGCATATCGACTAAAGGAGACCTCGATGCAACAAAAGGGAGCCCATACCAAGCAGCGTATCGACGTCCCAAATCGATACACAAAGACAGGACAATAACGAGGTGCTGTATGGACATGTTTGCCCGATAAACCTTAACTAAAGGGCAATTGTATCAACTTCACACCAAGGAGGGTCAAACCGATACAACATTGAAACTTTCTGTATCGAGCAGCATATCGACCAAGGGACTTCGATATAACCTAGAAGAAGATATGATATCGACATGAGTATCGATGTGCATGATCGATATGGTCAGTCCGAGTCAGCCTATTTTCGTTTTAATCTTGGTTTACTAGGGGTTTTCTAGTTCCCCTATAAATACTAATGTCCTAAAATGGTTAGGCAACTTAGATCTTATTATTTTTCCTTCTGTTCTTGCACTAAAAACCTTTCCTTTTTTCAGCTTTGCTTTGTAAGAACTAGTTTGATTTAGTGAATTTCTGCACTTGCCTTTAATCTATTCTTGCTTATTCTGCTTTCTAATCATGCTTGACCATTATTTCTCTTTGGAATTTGTTGTTTTGATTATGGCTAGTGACTAGTCTTATTTAGGGTTTGAGATGGGATCGATTAGAGGGGTTTTAGGACTAGATTAGTGATGTCTTATGTTTAATATGATTGTCTTCTCTGTATTACATGTGCTTAACACTAGATTAGTTTAGGCCAGACTTGTTTAGTATCATGGCTTTATCTTATGTCTGATAAGTTTTTGATGAAATGCTGCATTGAGTCACTTAGAGGATTTGTTCTCTTAGCCTAAGGAATTAGATGTCTAAGGTGCATTTTGGCTTTATAGGATTGGAGTTCAATTTTAAATGCTTGATGATCATATGTTTGAATAAAAGAATTTGTCTTGAATATGTGCTTAGCAAAGTGATTAGTATCAAAGAATTGAGCTAGTTATAAATGTTAATCTTATGCTTAGAAGATAGCATTGTTTGAATGGATTTGAAGCATTACTAGTTAGGTTCTAATCCCCTCTTAATCAATAACCCCTATCTTAGATCTTTTTTTATCTATTTGAATTGTCTGCTTTGTTTAGTTTAGTCTGCTTTCTTGAATTTGGCTTGACTTAAGTGATTTGCGGCATTCTTAGTGTCTTAAGAACTCAGATGGATCGATACCTTTCATACTGCAATGACATGAGTGTATTAGGATTTGATTAGCGAAAACACCTGTTATCAACAAGGGAGATGAGAAGAACGAAGACTACCTTATTATTCATTTCTGCTGTGTAACCGTTTTGTTTCTCTCAAATTGATGATAGCAGAAGTTGTCAAAGTTCCTCGTATAATAGAATTTTGCCACATGAACTTATAAATTTCTTGCTGATTTATGCGATACATGGCATAAGTTAGGGAAGATACTAAAACATTGGTCAAAAAACAAAAGTTCACATGTGATAAGTTAGAAAAGATAATAAAATCTTAGTCCAAAAAAAATTAGGAAAGATACTAAAAATTAATATTTTTATTTATTTTGGAATCCAACTTAATCATACCCTCTATCTTGGATTGATTGCCTAAACCCCCCTCTAGAGTACTGCTTCTGCATCAATCCCCCCAAACTTAAAAGCTCTTGATTTTCCCCCCTAAATTCATACATTTAATCATATTCCCCTCCAAACTATTTTTCTCTTCCTAATTCCACCTGCAACGTTAATTCTCCTAAGTTGCGATCAATTTAACAAAACCGCGTTTATAAATTGTGATTGTCTATAAACAGAACCCAGATAAAACCCGACTCAATCTATAGATTGACACGACCCAATCAAACCCAAACCTGACCCGACCTGATCCAGAAGCCAAGCTGTTATACGTTTCATTTGTAATCTCATGACGACAGGTCTCTCTCTCTCTAAACTCAAACATAATTTTTTTCTCACCACAAGTCAATGGAGACGACGACTCCATCTTCTTCCTCTTTTAAGTTTACTCTCCATGCTTGAGTCAAACCTCGTAACCAAAAAAATCGTCTTCCTCTCTAATGAATTGGTTAAGGTTTTGTTATCTCTCAAGGTATCGCTTTCTCAGGCTAAGGATTTGTTTACTTTTTCTAAGCCAAGTTAGCAAAATTTACCTGGTGTGTGAGTATTCTCGATCTCCCTCATTTTATTTTGATTTTTGGAGATTTTTTCTTGTAATTGAGATCTGTTTTGGGACTTGTAATACTGATTCAATAGAGAATGATCACTCGCTGTATGATCAAATTCGAAATTGAAAAGCAATTTTATCGTGTTTAGGGATTCTAATTGAAAAAGTATATTTTGTGTTTTGTTGAGAATTGATTACGTCCATTTTTGTTAGTGTTTGATGCTAGTATGAGTTTGGAAATTTTTACTATTATAAGTTATTTTGTATTGTCTTTGAATCTTTTGTCTTTTAGGTGTTGGAGAGAGACAGCTCTATTAGAACAAGCATTGAGATTTCTTATGGAAATCTTGAAATCTCAGATGAACTTAAAGAATATGTACTAAACAAACATTTCTCTCTTGGTTCTGATTTGGTCTTTTTATAATTCCAGTTTTGTTAGTTGTTTTTCTGAATCTTTTTATAGACATATGACCGTGACTGCAAATGGCTTGAAGGAGGAAACTCGACATGTCCAAAGAAGCAAGAAATGCTTACAAGCGATAACGTCACACCGAAATACGCTCTTAAGAAATCTTATAGATCGATGATGTGAATCACACAGAACCTCCGAAACGTCTCAACAACTCTCAACCGAGTAGTAATGCCTTATCATCATCATCTTCCTCGCCTCCTTCTGAAGAACAGAACATGATCTAAGAACTCCTACAGAAGCTCACTTCTCGAATCTCCGAAGAGCAAAGATCAGCCGCAGGAGAAATTCGCCTTCTAGCGAAACAGAACAACCAAAACAGAGTAGCCGTCACAGACTCAAGGACACGCCGTGACATCGATTCTTAACCTCTCGATTTCCCAAGAGAACAAAGAGATTATGGCCTCCACGTTTAGAGCGGTTCATTGTATCGTTCATGTGCTTAAGAAAGGTGGTATGGACGCTAAAGAAAATGCGGCTGCGGCGCTTTTCAGCCTTTCAATTATACATGAGATGAAGCAGAAAAAGGTGAAGAGATGAAGCAGAAAAAGGTGAAGTAGAAGAAGAACTGCTCATGATTCTGATTTCTTTATGCTCTGTTGCGATTTCTTTCTCTCTGATTTCTGTTCTTTGTCGCTAAGAATCCTAATTCCTCTTTCAATTTCGATTTTGACTTTGACATGTAAGCTGGGGTCGGGTTTCGTTTATTTGGGTTCGGTACTTCGGTTTATAGACAATCACAATTTATAAACGCGGTTTTGTTAAATTGATCGCAACTTAGGAGAATTAACGTTGCAGGTGGAATTAGGAAGAGAAAAATAGTTTGGAGGGGAATATGATTAAATGTATGAATTTAGGGGGGAAAATCAAGAGCTTTTAAGTTTGGAGGGATTGATGCAGAAGCAGTACTCTAGAGGGGGGTTTAAACAGTCAACCTCTCTATCTTTCAACCATTATTTTTGTCATGAAATTTTTTATCTTTCAATCAATTAAATACTAGCTGTGAGAAAATCCAAAAAAAAATATCACTGAATATCAAAAATCACACTAATTATTGGTTTACCATTTAGCATTGATAGTTTGACAGTTCATAAACAAATTTATAAATGCTAGGAAAGAAAAATGTGGATATACAAAAAGTGACTTCATACATCTTATGAGAAGATGGAATTTTGAATTTACTATCCAAAAAAATATTTAATTATAAATACAATGCATAAAATAAAATAATTTTAACCCCAGGTCTTTAGGATTCTGTCAAAGTAAAACTGATTCTGAACTTATTTTTCACAGAAAGATCAAAGTGAACTTTATTGACTCTTATATTTTTTTTATCGCCATTGTTTCTTTTTCAGCGTCTAAGAAAATTGTGTACTACATGTAGATGACATGGTTAAATATTATTTTTTACGTATTCATTTTTACATTAAAGTAAACTTATCGAATAGATTAAGGTTTTGGCTTGGTATTTACATTTCTTCATAATTATAAATATATATTTATCTATGTTTCATCGGAAAGTAGCTTCTAATGAATAAACTTTGAGAGATTTTGTTTTATTTAAATCTTTGAACTTGCAAATATCTGAGAAGACTTCAAAGCTTAATTACCTCTAAGTTCTTCCATCTTAGAAGATCAAAGTTACTTGGTATTTATATTATTCTATTGCTACAAGAGTTGGTATCAGAGTCTAAGATCGGCATAATTAGAGAATGTGCTAAACACTTATTTAATCAATTACCATTTCTTTATTGATATCAAACAAAATATTATTTCTTCATTTTCATCATAATTTATATATCCAACTACACGAAATTTGTAAACTAGATGATACAAAACTTGACATTAATATTTTTTTTTATTCAACTATAAAAAGATCGGTTACATAAAAAACCTAGAAGAAACGATCATTTTTAAGAAGAGGAGTGAAAGATGTGAGATTCATTGATTTTTGCCACAGCTCCTCCCATACAATTGCCTCGTAGTTCTTGCTCATGCCAGAGTCATCAGCCGCTACCACAAGCCGATAATTTAAGCCAGAGACCACTTGAGATTCACCGCTAACAACCGAGTCGAACTTGAGTCCTGATTTGGTCTGCTTGTTGTATTCAGAAACTGTGAATTCACCAATCTGTACCACATGAGGGTCCTTAATGTTGGTAATAGGAATCCAGCCACCCAGACGCGCTGCCGAAGATGCGTATAGAGGGAGGAGGACAAAGGAGATGAGAAGAACGAAGATTACCTTATTATTCATTTCTGCTGTGTAACCGTTTTGTTTCTCTCAAATTGATGATAGCAGAGGTTGTCAGAGTTTCTTTTATAATAGAATTTTGCCACATGAACTTATAATTTTCTTGCTGATTTATGTGATACCTAGCATAAGTTAGGAAGGATACTAAAACACTGGTCAAAGAATAAAAGTTTACATGTGATAAGTTATAAAATATTGGTTAAAAAAAAAGTTAGGAAAGATACTAAAAATTAATTTTTTTTTATTTTGGAGTCCAACTTATGCATACCCTCTATCTTTAGACCATTATTTTTGTCAAGACATTTTTTATATTTCAATCAATTAAATACTAGCGGTAGAAAAATCAAATAAATAAAAATCAAATGAATATCAAAAATCACATTAATTATTTGTTTACAATTTAGGATTGATAGTTTGCCAGTTCATAAACAAATATATAAGTGTTGGGAAAGAAAAACGAAGATATACAATAAAAGACTTCATACATCTTATGAGAGTATGGAATTTTGAATTTATTATCCAAAAATAAATAATTATAAATATAAAGCATAAAACAAAATAATTTCAGCCTCAGGTCCTTAGGATTCTGTCAAAGTAAAAACGATTTTGGACTTATTTTTCACAAGAAGGCCAAAGTGAACTTTATTGACTCTTATATTTTTTATCGCAATTGTTTCATTTTTCAGCGTCTATGAAAATTGTGTATTATATATAGATGAAATGGCTTAATATTATGTTTTACGTATTTCCTTTTTACATTATAGTAAACTTATCGAATAGATTAAGGTTTTGGTTTTGGTATTTACATTTCTTCTTAGCTATAAAAATATATTTATCTATGTTTCATCGGAAAGCAGCTTCTAATCAATAAACCTTGAGAGATTCTGTTTTATTTAAATCTGACTTTGAACTTGAAAATATTTGAGAAGACTTCAAGCCCAATTATCTTTAAGTTCTTTGATCTTAGAAGATCAAAGTTACTTGGTATTTACACTATTCCGTTGATACAAGAGTTGATATTAGAGTTGAGGAATCCAGCCATCCAGACGCGCTGCCGCTGATGCATATATAGGGTGGAGGACAAGGAAGATAAGAAGAATGAAGATTACCTTATTATTCATTTTTGATGTGTAACCATTTTATTTCACTCAAATTAATGATAGCAGAGGTTGTCGGAGTTCCTCTTATAATAAAATCTTGCCACATGAACTTATATATTTCTTGCTGCTTTTTGTGATACATGGCATAAGTTAGGAAAAATACAAAAACATATAAATTTCTTGCTGATTTATGTGATACATAGCTTAAGTTAGGAAAGATACTAAAACACTGCTCGAAAAACAAAAGTTTACATGTGATATGTTAGAAAAGATAATAAAATCTTGGTAAGAAAAAAAGTTAGGGAAGATACTAAAAATTATATTTTTCATTTATTTTGAAATCCAACTTATACATACCCTCTAGCTTTCAACATTATTTTTGTCAAGACATATTTTATCTTTCAATCAATTAAATATTAACTGTAAGAAAATCAAATAAATAATATCCTTGACTATCAAAAATCACAATAAATATTTGTTTACCATTTCAGATTGATAGTTTGACAGTTCATAAACATATATATAACTGTTGGCAAAGAAAAACGAAGATATATATACAAAAAGAGAGACTTCATACATCTTATGAGAGTATGAAATTTTGATTTTACTATCCACGAAAAAAATTAGTTATAAATACAATGCATAAGAATAAAATATTTTTAGCCTTAGGTCTTTAGGATTCTGTCAAAGTAAAAACGATTTTGGACTTATTTTTAACAGGAAGACCAAAGTGAACTTTATTGACTCTTATATTATTTTATTGCCATTGTTTCATTTTTCAGCATCGAAGCGAATTGTGTATTATATGTAGATGACATGGTTAATTATTACATTAAAGTAAACTTATCGAATAGATTAAGATTTTGGTGTTGGTATTTACATTTCTTCATAGCTATAAATATATATTTATATATGTTTCCTTGGAAAGCAGCTTCTAATAAATAAACTTTGATAGATTCTGTTTTATTTAAATCTGACTTTGAATTTGCGAATATTTGAGAAGACTTCAAGCCCAATTATCTCTAAGTTCTTTGATCTTACAAGATCAAAGTTACTTGGTATTTACACTATTCCATTGATAATACAAGAGTTGGTATCAGAGTTAAAGAATCTTCATCATGACGCCTAAGAAGAGTCTTAGATCGGCATAATTAGAGGATGTGCTAAACACTTGTTTAATCAAATACCATTTCTTTATTGATTTCAAACAAAATACCATTTCTTCATTTTCATCATATTTTATTTACAACAATACGAAATTTGTAAACCAGATGATACAAAACTTGACAATTAGTTATTTTTGTTTATTCAACTACTAGGTGATCGGCCTGCACCGTGTATAGGCTATAAAATATTTTATATGTTCAATTATGATTAATATAGTGACAATATTTAATTTATATATGATTAATTATGTATTAAGAATAAAATAATAACATTTGATAATAAAAAATAACAATAAATCAAATATAAAATATTATGAATTTTAATAGAAAATAAAGATAAAAAAATATTAACTAAGATTTAAAAATATTTCTTTGGATTAAAAAATGTAAATATGATAACTAAATAAACGGAAAAACATTAAAATATATAATAATTTTTTCAATTTCTATTTTTGGTCTACATGCATGTGCAAGTATAATATTTTTATAGATATAATTAGTTGTAATATTTAAGTATTGATTAATTTTCTTATGCATTATATAGATGTTATGTTTATATATATATATATATATATATATATATATATATATAATTTTAGTGTTTAACAATAATTACACAAACGTTTGATATCGTTTTATGTCTTTTGAGAACTTTTTATTTTTTCTAGCGTTTACAATAATATATAATTGCAAATGTAAGGGTTATATTGAATAATAATTAAATTCTTATAATATGTTTTGAATTTCTTTATATAATACTTTCTTTTTCTCGTTAGATAATATAATCTTGCCAATATATACATTTTAAGTATATTTTTTTTTACATATTGCTAATTAAACCAAAATGATATCTACCATATTTATTTATCCTAAGAGCGATGAGGTGGTTGGTACGCACGAATATAAAGATTTTAAAAAATATATAAATTGTCTAACAACTACAATTAAAATTAGAGTGTAATCGAGGTAACAAAATGTATGCACGACAAGTTTGCATTCGAGTTTGACTTTTACACAATTAATAATTATATCTACACGCATATTTGTAAAAAAATCAAAGTATGGTTTTTATGTGTTAAAAAAATAACAAAGTATATGTTTTGTAATATATATATTTATAATGTATGATTGGTTTTTTAAAAATAAAATAATAATAAGTATATTTATGCATGTATATATGAGTTAGAAATAAGTGAATTGTAATATTTAGGTGTTGGTAAATTGTTTTTGGTATTTTCCGCAAACATTATTACTCGAGGGAATTACACTTCCGGAGAAGCGAGCAGCGGGGCAGCGTTAATAGATGTTAATTCCGACCTTATTCGTATATGGGGGAGTATGTTATTGGTCGAAGGAATTACACTTCTGGGGGAAGCAAACCGTGAGACGGTCAGACAAGATATATAGAGACTCGCCCCGTCTACGTTACACATCAGGAGGAGTACGCTGTTTGGCTTGGGGGAGTTATATGATTGGGTCATTTCTTGACTGGGGCACGCATCCAGGGGTGTACAGTACTTACTCATGATAGGGGGATATTGGCGTTTCCGGATGAACTGATAGCTTGGCCACTGGTGGACATCTCCCCGGAGGAATTTTACTTCTTGTTTCGTGAGGCGGTAGATAAGAAACCATCTTGCCCCCCCCCCCCCCCCCCCCCCCCCACATTGGGGTCATGAGAGGGGTTATAGTCTTATGTGACCATATGGGATCGATATATGACAACGACGCGGGCTAAGACACCGGCCCAAGGGCCAGAGGTGGCGCTATTTGAAGGATGAATAGATGTTCCTTGCGTTGCAGGGCGCTAACGCAAGGGAAGTCACTACTCGAATGCAGCTGGTGCGGAGTAGGGCATTTCTCGAGGGCGTTACCTCGACTCTCTTACTTCCTGGACAGTCTTTGCATTGTGCTTACGCGGAAGTTTCTCGATTTTTTAGAACGTGCATTTACCATATCTCTCTCTCCTCCCCCTTTTCTCAAATTCCCGGAGGAATGGTGTCTCGGAAGACAAGCAAGTCTGTGAGGGAGCACGCTAAGAAAAAGGGGGAGGAGAGAGAGATATGCTGATTAGGAAACAGATAGCGAATACATGCGAATAAGGAAGGACGTAATCGTGATGAGAGGGAGGAGTTATCCTGCCACCTGAGCAGTATAATCGTAGAATCACGCGAGCGGAAAAGTATGACATCATACAAGCAAGAAATCAGGCAATCACGCAAGCAGGAAATCAAACAATCAAGGAAGCAAGAAATCAAGTAATCAAGCAAGCAAGAAGCAATCAAGCAAGCAGGAAGCAAAAGCAACCAAGAAATCAAGCGGTGATGCAAGCAAAAAAACCAAAGTCCTGCAAGCAAGAAATCAAACAGTCCTGCAAGCAAGAATGTAGCCTCGCGGCCAAGAGACAGCCAAGTTTCGTCTAGTATTGCAGGTTCCGTAAAACCCACGTGCATGGCCCTTGTGCACGGCCCACATGCAACCTGGGCGGTTCTGTTTGACTCACGTGCATGGCCCTCGTGCAACTTGTCCCTAGAGCAAGTCTCGCTCGGGAGCGGGTAGCGGATTTTCTTGTAGGGGCGAAAATTTTATACCGTCGCAACTGTTCGTTAGTCAATTTTCCTAAGTCTTTGGTAGATCGACAACCACCGTTTGGGCCTTCTCAGAACTTTGCTATTGTACTTGCTGAACCTCCCTCTTTCTGTGTAGAATCCCCCTTGAAACACTCACAAACAGATATATGTCTCGATCCCCATACGAGACTTCTCAGTCCGAACCCGTAGAGACGTTCATTGACTTGGGCGTCAGAGAACCTTTGGGAGGAAAACCCCCTTTGGTCTTCCTGTAGGTCAGATTGACCTTTTATGTAGTATTTGCAGGACCGCATAAGACGACCTCCCCGTTAACTGGACTCAAGCAGGCTATAGTCCTTCTTCTACGCAGAAATTCTTTAGAAATGTCTGGAGAACAACTGGTGTCTTGCATTATTGGAGGATTGTGTCCTCAGCTACAGAATCAACTCATGCAATTTAACCCAAATACAGTTTCGGAGGCTCACCAACGTGCTTTATTGTTTAAACAGAGCTCTTTCATTACAGCTTCAGTGTGGTCGTCAAATCAGAGACTACAATCGACTCCCCATGGTGAAAGTTCTGCTAGAGCAGGACATGATCACTCATCCGCTCCAGGCCTGCATACACGTACTTTGCAGAAGGCTGGTGGAGCTTCAACTCCCCCAAATACTCGTCCCCTAACTTTTAAATGCTTTAATTGTGGTGAATCAGATAATCGACAATCTAATTGCCCCCAAACGTGTTCTTTTTTGCATAGATGAAGTTTTCTAGGGACAATCAACAATCGACAATCTAATATCAAGAGGATACGGAGGATGAATCTTCGAAACAACAAGTGACGGGTGACACAGGTGTTGCTTTAGTTATACGGAGAAACTGTCTTGTTCCACATGGTAGAGATGAATCTTACTTCAAACAAATTTAGTTTGCACCACTTGTACAATTCAAGAGAAAGTGTGTCGGTTTAAAGTGGATTTTGTAAGCTATACTAACGTGATCTCCGAAGATGCTGCAACAAAATTAGCATAGTTTATGGAGACTCATCCTGCCCCATACAATCTCGCATGGATAAACACCAAGACAGAGTTTCATATTTCTTGACAATGTCATGTACCATTTTTTATTAGTTTGAGTTACAAAAACATGGGTTGTTGCAATGTAATAGCTATGGATACGTGTCATATTTTGTTGGGGTGTCCTTGGCAATATGATAGACGAACTTTATGTGATGGTTTTGCCAATACATACACTTTTCAGTTTGAGGGAATACATATTACTTTACTTCTGACTTAAGAAACTGGCAATCATCTCCACTACAAGAAAACCCAATTCTGCTCTTATCAAATTTGTTGACAAAGCTCATAATGCAGATGTGGTGTATAATTTGGTCATCGATCCGGTGGAGTCAAGTTTCATTTTTGAGGCTCCTCCTGAGTTTCGTCCACGACTTGATGAGTTTTGTGATGTCTTTCCAGATGACTTACCAGCAGTTCTTCCTCATCTATGGGATATTCAACATTGTATTGATCTGGTTTCCGATGCAGTTTTACTAAACTTAAATCCCCGTTTCTCACTCTTTTTAAAACTAAACCCAACTATTCCAAACTCAGAATTGTTGGATGCCTCTGCTTTTCTTGGCTTCGTCCATACACTGCAAAAAAGCTTGAACCACGTTCTGCTCATTGTGTTTTCCTAGGTTACTCCTTAACCTATAGTGCCTATCTTTGCTTTGATCATCAAAATCATCGCCTTTACACC
This sequence comes from Thlaspi arvense, assembly GCA_911865555.2. Taxonomy (NCBI): domain Eukaryota; kingdom Viridiplantae; phylum Streptophyta; class Magnoliopsida; order Brassicales; family Brassicaceae; genus Thlaspi; species Thlaspi arvense. Next base: position 44,693,193 of record OU466859.2, on the reverse strand, counting down.
TCACAGCATGTCCGTTTTGACGAATTAAAATTTCATTTTTCATCCCTTCTCCACACTTCCACAACTCTATCCGAAGAACAAACTCAAACACATACCTCATCTGTCACGCATTTCCGTTTTCATATATGTCACTCACAGCAGCTCATTCGTCTCACATGGCGGAAACAAAACCGAGATCAAATTTGTTACCTTAAGCATTGATATCACCAACACAATCAGCATTGCCTCAATCGCACACATCAGATTCAGCACCTAACGTCATTGACTCCTCCGATTTTTCTTCACCAGAATTAAAGAGTGAGGCTCACCATTCTCCAACTTCCGTCAATCGGGAAAATCATAGGTTTGCTTCTTCAAACTCAGATTCCATCCCTACAACCCATCAAAATACAAACCCAATTCCAAATAATCCATCTCAAGCCCAAACATAATCTCCAGCATAGGCCTAAATACCAAATGCACCACAAGCCCAAATATTACCTCCACCAGGAGCCCAAAGAATTAAATCTCAAACAGCCCAAAAACCAGTAACTAACCCACCTAAACCTCCGTCTAATAATGACCACAAAATGTACATGAGCCAAAAACTCAATCCTTAAGCTCAATCTATAACATGCTCTTACCACCATCCTTGCCATAGCCGATGAAACCGAACCAAAAACAATTTTGCAAGCTCTCAAACACCAAAAATAGAGTGCTGCCTATTCATCTGAATTTGATGCTTAGGTTCCGTATCACACTTGGGATCTTATCCCCCCACCATGTTATAGGAATATTTACCTATCAAGAGAGTCACGTAATTGACTAGTTTTTATTACCGGGATTTCTAAATTAGAAGTTTTCCATATTATTAGGACGGTTTATTCTCTTATATAAGGATTTGTATTCATTTTAATCATAATATCAATAAACAGTTTTAAGAATTCTCCTTCTCTTCCTTATCTTTCTTGTTACGTATAACTCAAACAAAGCTGAGAATCTCTTATATCTTCGAAGGATCTCTGCAGTTGAGTTCAGAATCTGTGTTTTAAGAACATTGATTCTTTTATCTATTGGATTATCGGCAACTTACGGTTTCCCTTTATCAAAGGTATCAGATTCCAAACGATTCTACGGATCCCATGGCAGAAACACGTGCTCAGCTTCTTGCTAAGGAGATGGAAGCATTAAGCTCGCGATTTGAAGAGATGATGAAGAGTGCTTTCGAAACAGTAACAGGAAACTGATGGATTGGGCAGGTTATACGATGTTGTTGGAAGAACGATTCGCAGAATTATTAGATGACCCCATTGCTGAATTGAAACAGTAACAGGAAACTGATGGGATTCTCGATTATCATGCCCGCTTTGAGCTTATTAAAACCAGAGTCAGCTTGTCAGAAGCATATCTGGTTAGTGCTTACTTACCATTTTTACGGACGGATACACATATGCATATTCGCATGTTTCAGCCACAGACCACTCGCCAATGCTTACTTCTCGGGAAATTGTATGAAAAGGCTCATCCCAAGAAGCCATTTAATATTGGTTGGTCTAACTTTAGAGCAAACGTCACTACCAATGGCTTATTACCGTTTAAGAAAGAACCAGATACAAGAGTGGGACTTCCTGCACCCGCATTAAAACCTGCTGATGCCAAACCTCGCCAATTTCTTACTAACGAAGAGATAGCCAAACGACGAGCTGATGGTCTCTGTTATTACTGTGATGAGAAGTACACTCGCGGCCACTTTCTCAAACACAAGAAAACTCAACTCTTCTTCATGGACATGGAGGAGGAGGATGACGAGGTAGACCTTGCTGTGCAAGAAGAGGAAGATGATACAGGGGACATTGCTCAAATTTCAGTGAATGCTATCGCAGGAATCTCCGACTATAATACTATGCTGGTTAAGGGGGTTTGTGGGAAGCGTACCCTATTCATCCTTATTGATACTGGTTCCACTCATAATTTTGTTGATAAAGACGCTGCGGAGAAGTTGGGTTGTATTATGCGCTCTGCAGGGATGTCTCGAGTTAAGGTCGCTGATGGCCGCAGGCTCGCCATCACCGGACATGTTGATAACTTCGAATGGTCATTTCAAGGAACACCTTTCAAGTCCGACGTCCTGGTCATTCCTCTCGGTGGGTGCGATATGGTGTTAGGAGTTCAATGGTTATACTCTCTAGGCCTTACTACTTGGGATTTCCAGAAACTTAAGATGTTCTTTAAGATAGGCTCAAAGAAGGTGTTGCTTCACGGCATTAAGCAGGACTCCGTGCGCCATATGAAAGCTGCTAAAATCAACAAACTACACGATGCAAATATTAAACTAGCGATGATATTCGCTCAATCCAGGACTAAAGATGAGTGAATTCAGCTGTGTTCTCTTGATGCTACCACAACATCTACTTCAGCGTGTTCTGAGATTGATGGGTTGCTTACGGAGTTTTCGGACATCTTTGAAGAACCTTCAGGTTTACCTCCATTTTGGGATAACCATAATCACTGAATTCCTCTGTTGGAAGGCTCTAATCCTATTAATCAGCACCCATATCATTATGCTCTTCACAAGAAAAACGAAATTGATAAGATTACAAAGGAGATGTTGACTTCAGGGACCATTCAGGCCAGCTCGAGTGTGTATGCTTCTCCGGTGGTTTTGGTTAAAAAGAAAGAGGGAATTGGCGCCTTTGTGTAGACTACAGGGGTTTGAATGGTATGACGGTTAAAGACAAATTTCCTATTCCGTTGATTGAAGACCTTATGGATGAATTAGGAGGTTCAACAATCTATTCCAAGATCGACTTGAGAGCTGGATATCAAGAAGTAAGGATGGATCCTGATGACATTCATAAGACTGCTTTCAAGACTCATAGCAGCCACTTTGAATACCTAGTAATGCCATTTGGGCTTACTAACGCCCCAGCTACCTTTCAGAGTCTTATGAATTCAGTTTTCCAAGACTTCCTTCGAAAATTTGTTCTCATATTTTTTGATGACATTGTGATTTACAGTTCGTCGTTGGAACTCCATGTAGATCATATGCGCAATTTCTTTGAGCCAATGCGACATAATCATCTGTTTGCGAGACTGAGCAAGTGCTCGTTTGCTGCCAATAAAATAGAGTACTTGGGACACTTCATCGAAGCAAAAGGCATCTCTACTGATCCCACTAAGGTTAAGGCAGTTGCAGAGTGGCCTGTTCCAGTGAATCTTAAACAGCTGGTTATTATCGATGGTTCGTCAAGAATTTTGGAACCATTGCACGTCCTCTAACAGCGCTAACCAAAAAGGACTCTTTCGAATGGTCAGATGACGCCTTCGCAGCATTTCAGAGTTTGAAGCATGCTTTGTGTGCAGCGCCGGTCTTAGCTTTGCCTTTGTTTGATAAACCTTGTGTGGTCGAGACAGATGCTTCTGGACAAGGAATATGTGCTGTATTAATGCAAGACGGCCATCCATTAGCATACATTAGTCTCCATCTAAAAAGTAAACAACTGCACTTGTCGATTTATGAGAAAGAATTGTTGGCGGTCGTATTTGCTGTGCGGAAGTGGCGCCATTACTTGTTGACTGGTCATTTCATCATTAAACGGATCAAAGGAGCTTAAAATATTTGTTGGAACAGCGATTAAATACTCCTATTCAGCAACAGTTGCTACCTAAATTGCTCGAGTTTATTTACGAAATTCAGTACAAGCAGGGTAAAGAGAATTTAGTCGCTGATACATTGTCTAGAATGGAAGGAGCTGAAATTCTACATATGGCGATGACAATATTGGAATGCGATTTACTGCAACAACTACAGGCCTGTTATGAATCTAATCCAGTGATAAAGGAGTTGATAAATGAGGTGAAACAACACCCGTTCGCAAAGAAAAACTACTCTTGGTCCCAGAATATTTTACGGAGGAAAAGCAAAATAGTTGTCCCGGACAATCTCCATATTCGAAACAAGATTTTAGAATGGTTGCACTGTTCAGGAAGTGGTGGACATTCAGTGAGGGACGCTACTCACTAGCGTGTGAAGGGACTCTTCTATTGGAAAGGTATGTCTAAAGACATTCAGGCTTATATCCGCAGTTGTAATGTTTGCCAACAGTGTAAGTACGATCATGCAGCATCACCAGGTCTGCTTCAACCACTGTGAATCCCCGACACGATCTGGACTGATATCTCGATAGATTTTATTGATTGTTTACCTTCTTCTTATGGTAAATCAGTTATTTTTGTTGTGGTGGATCGTCTTAGTAAAGCAGCGCATTTCATCGCCCTTTCGCACCCTTATACCCCAGCAACAGTCGCTTAAGCTTTCTTAGATAATGTGTTTAAGCTTCACGACTTTCCACAATCTATAGTTAGTGACCGAGATGCTGTATTCTTAAGCGAATTTTGGGGCGAGCTTTTCAGTCTTCAAGGTGTTGCACTTAACTTATCCAGCGCTTATCATCCCCAAAGTGATGGATAAACCGAGGTTGTTAATCGATGTTTGAAAACATATCTATGTTGTATGTGTAGTGATCGCCCTCACCTTTGGAGTAAATAGCTTCCTTTGGCAGAATTTTGGTATAATACCAATTATCAGACTGTCATTCAGATGACGCCATATGAGGCTGTCTACGGCCAAGCTCCACCACAACACCTACCATACTTACCAGGTGAATCGAAGGTGGATGTGGTTGCTAAGTGTTTGCAGGAAAGAGAAAATATGATTCTGATATTGAAATTTCACTTGCTACGAGCGCAGCACCGGATGCAACAATTTGCGGATCAGCATCGCATAGATCGCAGCTTTGAAATAGGTGGTTTTGTCTATGTGAAACGACAACCTTATCGGCAGAAATCAGTGGTTCTTCGTTAAAACCAGAAGCTCTCTCCTAAGTATTTTGGTCCCTACAAGATCATTGATAAGTGTGGCAAGGTCGCCTTCAAGTTACAACTACCTGCAACATCTCAAATTGACCCTGTGTTCCATATTTCACAACTGAAATTGCAGGTTAGTAATGTTCTTACTTCAAACCACTTGCCCTCTATTACTCAAGACGTGTTGGTTAAAGAACCAGAGAGTATTCTGGAAAGGAAAATGGTTAATCGCCAAGGTCAAGCCGCTACAATGGTGTTAGTCAAATGGAGTAATCAAGCAATGGAGGAAGCTACCTGGGAATTTCTTTTTGATTTGCAGAAGAAATATCCTTCTTATAAACCTTGAGGACAAGGTTTTTCAAATGGGGGAGATTTGTTATAGGAATATTTATTTATCAAGAGAGTCACGTAATTGACTAGTTTTCATTATCGGGATTTCTAAATTGGATGTTTTCCATATTATTAGGGCGGTTTATTCTCTTATATAAGGATTTGTATTCAGTTTTATCATGATATCAATAAACAGTTTTAAGAATTCTCCTTCTCTTCCATATCTTCTTTGTTACGTATAACTCAAACAAAGCTGAGAATCTCTTCAATCTTCGAAGGTTCTCTGCAGTTGAGTTCAGAATCTGTGTTTTAAGAACATTAATTCTTTTATCTATTGGATTATCGGCAACTTACGGTTTCCCTCCATCACACCATCTGGTGTCAACATCATTGATTGCAAGTGGGTATTCCGCCTCAAATATGTACCTGATAGATCCGTTGACAAATACAAGGTGCGTCTCGTCGCTAAAGGGTTCACACAACAACCAGGTGTTGACTATTTCAAGACCTTCAGCCTCATTATAATATCTACAACCATCCACATGGTGCTTGAAGTTGCGGTTAGCCGTGATTGGTGTCTCCGACAAATTGACATCAACAACGTGTTTATACAAGGGGATTTTGAGGAGGAAGTCTATATGAGACAACTACATAGCTTCGTCGATCCATACATGCCCTCTCATGTATACAGGCTGTGCAAAGCCATATATAGCATCAAACAGGTTCCACGTGCCTGGTATCTTCAACTCAAGATTTCTCTCCTTGTTGTAGGATTTTAAAATTCTGTATCTGATACAGTCCAATTTGTTCTTCACCAAGGTGAACTTCTCTACCCATTGGTCTATGTTGATGACATTATCGTCACTGGGAACAATACATCTGCTGTTGAACTCATTCTGAAAAATCTGGTTGTTCAATTCTCACTCAAAGACATGGGTGAATTTTCCTATTTTCTGGATATTGAAGCCATCTGAACAACATAAGGTCTTCATTTGATCCAGCGTAAGTACACTTGTGATCTTCTTCATCGGATAGATATGCATGATGCAAAATCTGTAACCATCCCAATGGCTACTTTGCCTAAGCTTGTTCTGTCAAGCGAACCACACACATATCATATGGCATAAAGAAGACTTGTTGGCAACCTTCAATATCTTACCTTTACTAGACCAGATACCACAATTTTGGTCAACAAATTGTCCTATTTCATGCATTCTCCTACCACCGATCAGTGGCAAGCTGCAAAATGTATTCTACGTTATCTTGCGAAGACTTCTACATATGGCATTCAATTCACCAAATCAAATCCGCTCATCTTATGTGCATACTCATATGCTGATTGGACAGGTGATTCGAATAACCTTATCTCCACAAATGCTTATATAGTATATTTTGGCAGTCAGACAATCTCATGGTCTTCTAAAAAGTAGAAAATTGTTACTCGATCATCTACTGAAATAGAATACAAATCAGTTGCTAACATGGTCGCATAACTAAACTGGGTTTGCTCTCTCTTATCGAGCTTCACATTTTTCTGCCACAATCTCCTATCATCGACTGTGATAACATTGGTATTACTTATCTATGTGCAAATCCATAATTTCATTCCATAATGAAACATGTGGCCTTGGACTATTACTTCATCCGCAAGTTAGTGCAAAATGGCAAACTTAGAGTTGCTCATGCCTCTACCAATGATCAATTAGTTGGTCTTACCAAACCACTCAATAGAGCACGCTTTGTTCTTCTACATGACAAAAGTGGAGTCTCCAAATGTCATCCATCTTAGAGGGAAGCTATTAGGAAAATTTATATATGTAAAGGAAGATTTGATTAATAAAAATCTCTCCTCTAACTATTCTCTTTTACTGCACATATATCTCATTGCCATTCTTGTCAATAGTATATACGTAACACCTTGCATATCAATATAATCATCATTTTCACTGATCTTATATGGACATCTTTAGTGTCCTACTATCAAAAGACTGGGGAAATAAAAGATCCAAGACTTAAAAACAATTATGTCACCATCATCTTCACAAGATACACCAAGTGGAACAAAATTAATCGACATCGATGCGACAAATTTTAAATAATCTAGATTATATTACAGAGATCAAGAATTAATGTGTAGAATCTAAAATACTCTAAAAAAAATCAAATAAATCTTCAGCCAATAGTACAACCATTATCTCTATAAACTTATGAACATTTTAGAAATCCTTAAGGCAAAATTCAAATTGACAAAAAGTTATTTACGTCACTATTGGGCTCCTATATATATACATATATATATATTAAATGATATGGGTTCATTGTGGACTATTATAACTTTAATTCACATCATACGATGGTTTACGGGTCGTTTCATAAGTTGATATGGCGTGTGCAAATATTTTCAGGTTTGGTATATAAGTTAATTTTTTAAACTATTTTTTTTATAAATATATCACTGGACAGGTTTATTTATTATAAAATTATAAATATTATTATTTATCATCTATATATTATAAATAATAAATAGAGTCATTTACCTAAAATAACTTTACTAAATAGGCTATTGACTAGATTAACACTCTTTCATAACTGAGTAATTAGAATAATTTTACAAAGTTGTGGAAAGACAATAAAATTCATGTTTTGGATATAATAACAAAAATACCATTTTGATAATAAAAAAGATAAAAAAAAATATTAAAAATGATAAATGAAAGAAAATTGGAAAGAAAAAAAACAAAACAGTAAAACCTAAAAAACCAAAAGGAAGTTCGCGACGGCGAGGCAATTAAGCAGGGGTTTAGCCTAATTTGAAGAAAGTTACTCAATCCCTAGCAGCGTTAGCGGCAAGGGATCTGAATCCGTCAAGGAATTACTGGGAGATCCGATTACGGCGTCGAAGTAGTGTTTTTGTGGTGGAGCAAATGTAACGTTTTCGGACCTGCGACACCGGCGTCTCCTTAGCATCGACGATGGCACCTCCTTTCGAGTAAGTACTTTCAGCTTTGATTGTACTTGATTTGTGGATCTAGGGTTTTTGTTGTGGGAGTACCGAATTTCGAATTTGCTAATAAAGTTTCTTCTTTATTTGCATGACGAGGAAGACGGAAACCGGTGAATATTGCGAAAGTAAACCATAAAAAAGCAACCGGATTTTAATTTTTCCATTTTGAAAAAGTGAACCGCGAAAAGTACATTTATTGAATTTGTTGTGTATTGATGGTAGACTTGATGATAAGGATTTTCTGTTTGGTAGTAGACTTGTTTTGTGATGGTAAACGTGTTGGTAGACTTGATGGTTCACACGTTTGTTAGTAGACTTCTTTGCTCTGTGGTGGTGGACTTATTTGCTCCGTGGTGGTAGACTTTTTTGTGATGGTAAACGTGTTGGTAGACTTGATGGTTTAGACGTTTGTTGGTAGACTTCTTTGCTCTGTGGTGGTAGACTTGTTTACTCTGTGTTGGTAGAGTTATTTATGATATATGTGTTATACTTTTACAGCTTAGTGGATGGTGTCTTCAAGCGCGAAGAGTGGGAAGAAGCTGAAATACCCACCCCGATTGTTTCCCCCTGGAAAATCTCCTGTCCAGAAGAGGTGTTTGGCCAACTATTGTCATTTGACGGATTTTGGGATGTTGAAGGAGGCTGTTGGCGAGGATGTCTACAATGACATAAGGAATAGTTCTCACATAGGAGTGGTATTGAGTCTTGCAGAGAAGGCGTACGTATGGGCAGCAAAAACGGTCCATAACATGATAACAAACCAATTGGCTATTGATCGAAGTTACAAAATTTTGGGCACTTATCGGTGGGCGTCTAGAGCGGTTTTTTCTCCACGAGTTTGAAGAGATAATCGGGCTAACTGTCAGCCCATTGGGGATGAGCCGTGGGACATAGATCACAACGAGTCGTGGGGAGAGCTTGGCATGAATGCAGATGTAGGGCCAAATCAACATGAGTTGGTTGAGGTATTTGGAACATGCAAAACTTGGTTGTATCAGAAGAAGAAGATGCTTGCGTTGCTGTTCATACTGCACGTTGGGATATTTGGTATTAATCTGAATAGTCGACTTCTTTTGAACTGCGCTAAGAGAGTTATGGATTATGAAGCTTTTGAGAGTTATCCATGGGGGCGGGCCGGTTTTAAGGAGATGATTGTGTCCATCAAAGTGGTATCTTTGGGATGAAATAGCTACACCTTCCATGGTTGTGTGCATGTGTTGCTTATATGAGTCAGTTCCGATATTGGGAGAAAATTTTGGCAAACTTGAGAACAATCCGCTCACTTACTGTGTCCTCTACTTGGTTGGCGTTCGTCTAGGGACATATACATTCTTGAGAAAGTTTTGGAGGAAGAAAAAAGCAGATTTGATGACAAGAAGGTATGTTTTCTTTACAAATAAGTATTTTGGTAGTTATAACATTAGTTATGGTTGAAATATGATGTGAATTATATTTATGGTGGTAGATATGATTGATAGTAGATGTAGTCTATATATATCTAGATTAAATTTTCATTTGAATTTTGAGTATTAGTTGTGTTGGACATATATATGTGGTTGACTTGTTAGTAGTTGTGGTAGACTTGTTAGTATTAGTTGTAGTGGACTTTCTAGTATTAATTGTGATAGACATATATATATATATATATATATAGATATATATGGTAAACTTGTTAGTATTAGTTGTAGTAGACTTGTTAATATTAAGTGTGATAGATATAACTATGTGGTAGACTTGTTAGTACCATGATTTTGATTTGTCTACCTTATCTTTGTCTACAGGTTAGGGTGAGGCATCTAATGGAGTTTTCTCGAGAGGATATATATCCGTTATGGCCAGACTAGGAGTCAACACCATAGGTGGATCTGAAGCTTCATAATATATGTATCGATATTCTTGATGGACGTTTAGATGAGACAGTGTGCGAGGAGACAGTTGAGAACAATTCGAAGCAGAAGGCGAATGGGAAGGAGACGGGGAAGGATAAGAAAAAGGGGAAGGAGAAGGAGAATAGGAAGAAGAAGGAGAGTAGGAAGAAGGAGGAGAATATTAGTGTTGAGGAGAGTGATAAGGATTTTGTAGAAGAGCCTAAAAGGAAGAAGAAGCAAAAGGTAGAAAGTGCCTCGAGGGAGAAGAAGAAAGGAAAAAAGAAAGCGATGGAGACGGAGGCAGAGAGTAGTGAGAAAGTCTCTGATATGAAGTCGTAGGGGGAGAGTAGTGAGGTTGAAGATTTGGACATGCCAGTAGGCCTCTTTGTTGAGAAGGTAGAGAAGAGGATAACGACGCAGAGAGAAGTACGCTTTTACAGGCAATTCAGCTATTATCTTCCAAAATTGACTCTATAGACCAGGGGGTCACTACATTTTTGGGTGGGGTGAAAGACAATGTTCAGATTCTGGAACAGGAAGAACCTGTGGGAGCAAATCCGACTGGAGATGCTGAATCCAAAGTAGATGAACCCGCAGTTAAGAAGGATCGGGTTCGCAAGTCTATCTTCTAGTAATCAGCATCGTAAGAACTTTGAGGGTTTTTTGTTTTTTATGCATCTTTAAACTAATAATGGTAGAGTTTTGGTACCAAACTTTGCAGATTTGTAGTATTTATTTCCTCTGTGTATTACAAAGTGTGGCCTTTCAGATGTTTATGAATCTTGTATTGGAACTTTGTAGACAAGTTTGCTGATTTGGTTTTATTTTCGTTAAATTATAATGTTCACAAACTTTATATTTTAAAATTTTAAAACAAATCTACCATTGAAATGATAAGTCTAAAACGATGTACTAATTGAGTTATGCTTCAACAGTCATGGATGGTAGAGATGCTGGATACGTTTGATCCTCAGTTTCCCAAAGCAGCGGTGGTTACGAATCCAAAGTTGAAAGGTCAAATTCCCCGTAAAGTAAAAATAGAAGGCTGTGAGGCGAAATCGTAGGTTATTGATGATCAAGCAGATGTGACGCCTAAACAAGATAAATTTAAGATTCCACAGTTGGTTGATAAACCCGACGACCTGAACTTCCAAACTTTGGAGCGGCCTATGGCACTTCCCACCGTCATTCACCAATAATCCGTCATAAAGCCAAGAGGCTGTGTCATTGCGCCCTCTCAATACTCATTTTTGCAGGGAGTTCTGTTGTGCGAAGAATGATGGGTGATGTATCTTATGGCAAGGCTACTTATAACCCATTTGAGGAGGTTGAACGGCGAAAATTAGATTGCTTGCTCCAATACATCAAGAAAGATTTGTAAGTGCTTCGAACTCTCTCTTCCCATCATTTAAAGGATATTCATTAAATTAGTAGAACAATTTAGTAAGGAGTTCCTTTAGTAAGAGTTTTAAATTTTTGAAGGGAAAACCCTTTCGACTAATCAATTGCAGGGGTTAAATGTAACCTCACGTTGATGACACCTAAAGAAATGTGGCCAACTCCAGAATATGGATGGTTGTCGGGCAAGGTATATTTTGTTAGTTATATGAGTAGTTTTTAGTTGTGGTACACTTGTTTGCTAAATAGTTGTGGTAGGCTTGTTTTGTAGGCTGGTGTAGTTGTGGTAGAATTGTTTTCTAGGCTTTGATGTAGTTGTGGTAGACTTGTTTCGTAGGCTCTGGTGTAGTTTTGGTAGACTTGTTTTGTAGGTTCTGGTGTAGTTGTCGTAGACTTATTATTTTTAGAGTATTTGCAAGACTGGAATGGTTATGGTATACTTGTTTTGTAGGCTACTATAGTTGTGGTAGACTTGTTTTCCAGGCTAATATAGTTGTCGTAGACTTGTTTTGTAGGACTGGTAAGTTGTTCAAATATTGTAGTTACGGTAAACTTGTTTATAGACTTGGTAGACTTGCTTAATTTGTTTCCCTTTTATTGTTTCAGCAAATTAGCTCTGCATTTGATATGTCGAGATCTCATTCTTACCGAGTTCAATCTCCATATCAAAACGGGAGGAATGCATTCCTAGAATCATTCTTCTCATACATATGGTGTAGAGATTATGAAAAGAAGTTTGTAGGAGATGAAAAGAATTGGATATTTCCAGACTCATATATCAACACAGCGAAAGAGATTTTCAATGATTTTCCTTGTCCACCGAGGAAATGGGAGGAAGATATTGATATGTTGTACATCGCCCACAACATCGCCAATTTACATTGGGTGGCTCTAGAGGTTGAATTTTCTAAGAGGAAGATTCGAGTATTTGATAGTATCTGTTGGTTATATGATGACAGGTACATAGAAAAGTCAGTTAAGCCACATGTGAAGTTGATTCCTCTTTTGTTGAAGCGTATTGCATCACCTGAGAAGCGGGCCAAAAAACACGAGCAATGCTGTAGCACATACCGAGTGAAAACAACTCCACCTAACACATAAACTGGTGATTGTGGGGTGTATATGGTGAAGTATTGCTAGTGTTATTCGGCATGGTTGGGATCCCCCTCACAGATAGTTACATGGCAAGAATTCGGCTGAAACTGGCAGCTGAGATATTGAAGCAGACGATGAATACAATTTGCAGCGGTCTGATCCTAACCCTAGATGTGAATCAGATGATAGGTATCCACTGCAGATAGGGTCACCCAATTGATGATGTTCTAGAGTTATATGGCGATGATGACGTTTTTGGTACACTAACATCTTAGAGGGTCGTGTTGTTTTATTTGGTGGTAAATTGCACCGTTTTTGTATGTATGACCCTTTAGAATAATGTTGGTAGACTTAATTACGATTTTTATTGATCTATGTAACAAAATATTAAACTAGTTCCAAATCATTTATAGTTTTGGTAGACTTGTTCCAAATCTTTTAAAGTTACGGTAGACTTGTTCGCTAAAATGTTAGAATTATGCAATTGTATATTCATAGTTCCTAATGTCAGTTATTATGATCAACCATATGAGAACAACAAAGTCAAGCATCACCTAAACACATGGACATAATTATTACAATAAAACTATATAAGTTATTTATGACATAAATTTATGGTTCCTATTAACATAATTATTACAATCAACCCATATGAGAACAAAGTTAAGCATTACATAAACAAAGGTAATAGAAGGAAAGTAGTTCTGAATGAAAACTCAAGCAGTGCAAGTAGCCCGATTATGACCGTCTTGATGACCCCGAGAACATTTGTGTTCTTTCCTAGGACATTTTTTTCCCATGGTGACCTCAAATGGTCCCTTAAAGCGCGTTTTATTTGGCCTTCCCAGAGGGTTTCGCATCATAAGTGGGAGACATACTTTTGTGGCCACTTCATCAGGCATAAGCATTGCAATATCTCATGGCATAATAGACTTTGAGTAGGCATTGAACAAGTAGTTGGTATGATAGTAAGGATACGAAAGGGTGATGGGTGTAAGCGAAGGGGGATTCTGAGACCTCTTCAATGCTTCAACCGCTGCAATGCCATGTACACAAGGGAGCTTATCCAAATCAAGCATGCGTCATGTACATGACTTCAATGATCCCTATCTTTTATCATACAAGTCAAAACTACCATGAAGACATACCGCAAGCAAGTTTTCCACTCCCATTGTGAGAGATGTTTGCATTAGACACAATGGAGCTTATCCAAATCAAACATACGGCATGTACATGACTTCAATGATCTCTATCTTTTATCATACAAAACAAAACTACTATGAAGACATACCGCAAGCAAGTTTTCCACTCCCGTTGTGAGAGATGTTTGCATTAGACACAATGGAGCTTATCCAAATCAAACCTGCGGCATGTACATGACTTTAATGATCCCTATCATTTATCATACAAAACAAAAGTAAGGATGCGAAAGGGTGATGCGTGTAAGCGAAGGGGGATTCTGAGACCTCTTCAATGCTTCAACCGCTGCAATGGCATGGACACAAGGGAGCTTATCCAAATCAAACATACGGCATGTATATGAATTTAATGATCCCTATCTTTTATCATACAAAAAAAAACTACCATGAAGACATACCGCAAGCAAGTTTTCCACTCCCGTTATGAGAGATGTTTGCATTAGACACAAGGGAGCTTATCTAAATCAAACATGCGGCATGTACATGACTTCAATGATCCCTATCTTTTATCATACAAAACAAAACTATCATGAAGACATACCGCAAGGAATTTTTCCACTCCCGTTGTGAGAGATGTTTGCATTAGACACAAGGGAGCTTATCCAAATCAAACATGAGGCATGTACATGACTTCAATGATCCCTATCTTTTATCATACAAAACAAAACTACCATGAAGACATACTGCAAGCAAGTTTTCCACTCCCGTTGTGAGAGATGTTTGCATTAGACACAAGGGAGCTTATCCAAATCAAACCTGCGGCATGTACATGAATTCAATGATCCCTATATTTTATCATACAAAACAAAACTACCATGAAGACAAACCGCAAGCAAGTTTTCCACTCCCGTTGTGAGAGATGTTTGCATTAGACACAAGGGAGCTTATCCAAATCAAACATGCGCCATGTACATGACTTCAACGATCCCTATCTTTTACCATACAAAACAAAACTACCATGAAGACAAACCGCAAGCAATTTTTCCACTCCCGTTGTGAGAGATGTTTGCATTATACTAGCAACTCAGTATCTTTTTGCAAACTACCTTGTCAGAAGCATCCGAATATCTTTGAGGAGGGGAACAATAGGCTTACTTCTACCACTTGACAACACTCTATTCAGCGGTTCAGCTATGTTGCTAGTGGTGAATTTATATCTATCACCTAGGAATGAGCACGACTCCACTTACACACATCAGCCTTTTGAAAATAATCATAAAGTTGAGGATTCAAAGCCTGAATCTGCGCATAGTTGGTGTTGAACTCTGCTTCTGTATATGCTCTATCAGCCTTTTTGACAAGACTGAATGTTTCTCCACCTCTTAATTTCAACAAAATGTTCTTATACAAGTGATATGTGCAAATACCACGGTTTGCTAGGGGGTACACATTCCTTATGGCCTTTCCTATTGCTCTATGCCTATCAGAAATAATGGCTAAACCATCATCATCTGGAATGACATGGTGAAATTTTCTAAAGAACCATTCCCAATACTCTTTATTCTCAGTATCTACAACACCAAACACTATTTTAAATATATTAAAATTTCTATCTTGGTTTGTAGTAGTGTACCTTTGTATTTCCAATGCAAGAACGTCCCATCTACCACAACAACTTTTCCTATGTATGAGAACCCGTGAATGCTTGCAGCGAACGCGATGAACATAAACTTGAACCGATCTTTATCGTCAACATCGAGCTTTATAAGTGTCTCCGGATTAGCTCGTCTAATCATGATTAAGTAAGACAGCAGTTCTTCATACCCACTTTCCAAAGTTCCGGCAACTAACTCTCGTGCATGTTGTAGAGCCCGGTATGCCTTCCAGTACTCGACCTGTAGAAATGAAAAGCGATTGGTACACATAAATCTACCAGCATGACCTACATAAATCTACCAGTACGACGTTAATAAATCTACCAGGACGACCTAAATAAATCTACCAGCACGACCTAAATAAATCTACCAGCACGACATTAATTAGTCTACGACCACAGCGTACATAAATCTACCAGAACATACCCTTACCTTATGTCCAAATCGTTTTGTAAGAGCATCTGAGACATGGGTTGGCAATACAGTGGGTTCAACACCACAGACAAAATCTTTAAAATACGTCCTAGAATCTCGTAAGTTGCATGGCGGGTACGAAGTGATCGGACCGTTACAGAACATGTGTGCTTGCTAACATATGTCTTAATGTAGAATATTGAACTATCACCTACGGTTGAAGCACAAACCCGCCATTTACATCCTGCAACCCAACATTTTACCGTCAACAATTTTGGCGTTGAATATTCTACATCGTAGTTGAATTTTTTAATAACGCTCAAAATTTGCAGCCGCGTCATCAAATCATCTTTTTCTGATAACTTTGGCCAACCGCTAACTCCATTGAACTAAGCTCGATGTTAACATATTCGGAAATTGTTGCAGGAATTGTCTTTGGTGGTAGAGTTTCAACACCATCTTCTACGTCAGAACTTCCTCCATCTTTTGATATTGCAGAAGTTCTGTATTCTTCGTCATCGGAACTAGCACCATCCGGATCTTTGCATCCATCATATCTGGAACTCAAATCTCCGTTTTCTTCATCTTCTTGTTCTTCTTATCTCCTTCGTCTCCTTCGTCTTCTTCAACCGCAACATCCTCGGATTGTAATGAAGACTTTTATCCAACACCAGGAAGATTGTCTCCTCTTGAACCACAATCATCGGTAATTTTTGTTTCAACTTCAATGCACATGCGAATGGAATCTTCTTTCAATTGCTCTAAAAACCCACTTAACTGTCTATTGTTTCCCCCAAATACAGGAGGCAACATCTCCTTCGACAACATATAACTCAACTGCACATCTTGGTTTCGAGGATCCAAACCAAAATCTTCAAACACCATTCCCAGAAATTCAGCAAAATAAGTTTCTGCATGTATCTGTAATATCCTACATCCCTTTGCTCTGTCTACGCCGAAGGTCCATCGATTCATCTGAAATCTCCATTGATCACAAACCAAAACTATTTACTGCATCTTTGAAATCTTAACAAACTGAAACCAAAAGATAGCGAAATCAAGACTTTGATAAGTAAGAGAAGGAAGCTTGAAATGATTATTTCATGCAAATTTTTCTTTTTTTTTTTAGAACTAATTGAGGAAGGAGATGAAAAAAATTGGAAACACACTCTAGGGCTTGCCGTCAAGTGTTGAAGGTAAAGTCGCTTGTTTTTTTTTTTGGTCCTTACTTCTTTTTTTATTTATTTTTTTATGTGGTCCCTTCCTTACTTAAAATTCCACAAACTCCCAACAAACTCTTCTCCCATCGAGTTTTCCGCCCCGTATTGTCTTTCTCGACGATTCCGACGTCGCCATCATCACTATCGCTGGCACGGCCGCCGCCTGTTGTCCCTCTCTCCGATTCTGAGGCTGCAGACTAAGTAAGTTTTCCCCATCCCTTGTTTTCGTATCAAATTTCACATCAACCGCCTCCCATCAATTATGTCCAAAAATAATAAGTCTACCGTCAAACGAGTCGCCTACATAGTAAGCGAAAAGTAATTATACAATCGTAAATGTCTTTTTTGTCAACAAAAGCTTTAAGGATATATACTCTAAATTAGTTGAGTAATAAAAAAAATTAGATCATTCTAGACATAAATTTATCTTTCAAAATTAGTATAGTAATCCTCCCTAATAAATACTATTATCAGCTACTTTTTATTAAAAAAAATTATGTATGTGCATATGTACCGCCAATCACCTAATTACATGTATACGTAAATAGACAATAAAAGAATCTAAAGCGACCACTGTGTAATAAAATGATTCTAGAAAAGAAAAAATTTAAAAACACTTAGCAAAATATTAACATTAGTTAACTTGAGAGTATAAAATCAAATAAAAAAATTTATGGGCTCAGTTCTGATTGAAATTCAAAGACATTTAGCTAAATATATTCAAAGACACAAGTTGAGAAATTATATATAGTGAAAAATAAATATAAATAAAACTCAAAATAAATACTTTATTTTTTTGGCTTTTGCTTTTTATTAATATTTTTTGTCTTATTATATTTTTTCTTTTTATTTTGTTATATTTTGTCTCATTTTTATTTCTAATTTTTGCTATATAACTATTGTTCGAGTGTATTTTGCAGGATACTAACGGGGTTGTGTCATTTGTCTTGGTAGTGGAGCTATGTCTCCAATTTTCATCCTCTAGGGAAAGGAGACGAGCCGTTCCAGGGCGGAAATCTGTTCCTATCTTGCAGACATCATTGAGAGCGTGTTCGAGCCCTATGAGCACTAAAAGAAAGGTCAGACGGACTTTCGGGAGGACCGAAAGAGGGTTTTTCTACCGAAAATTCTCTGACGCCTAAATCAATGAACGTCCTACAGGGAACAAATACTTGGAGGGTCGATCTCTTCGAGTTTTCTGCATAATGAACATGAGTTATCCAGTTCCCTAAGTTTTTGCCATGAAAGTCCATACTCAACACGATAACCTTGTCTCGCATCCCAAGGAATACAGTACTGGTCTGGGAGAAGCTAAGTTCTTGAATGGAAAAGGCTATGCTTAAGTAAGGACTTGCCCGGACTGTGCCACACATCTTTAGGGATGTGATACTTGTTGGGGAGTTAGACTTCCGGCGAAGCAAAAAGAATATCAACTCCAACCCTACCACGTACCTCGAGGGAGTACAGTTCCAGGCGGAAGAATTAAACTTCCGGAGAAGAGAATAAAAGGGGTATCAACTCTGACCTTATTCGTTTATCCTGGGGGAGCACATTATTGGTAGAAGAACCCACACTTCCGGGGAAGCGAATCGCGGGGCGGTTATACTAGGTATCAACTCTGACCTTATTTGCATCCAAGTGAGTATGTTATTGGTCGAAGGAGCTACATTTCCAGAGAAGCAAACTGCAGGACGGTCAGACTAGATATATAATAAAAGGACTTGCTCTGGCCTTGCCGCATATCCGGGAGAGTATGCTATTAGCCGAAAGAATTAGGCTTCCGGAGAAGGTAGGTGATGGGGTCCTATCCGAATGGGGCATGCATCCCGGGGGACTACATACTTGTTCAGGATAGAAGGATATTGGAATACCTGGAGGAACTAATAGCTCGTCCATCGATGGATATCTCCCCGGAGAAAGTTTACTCCTTACTTCGTAATGCGCTAGAAAATGAGCCGTCAGGGTCATGAGAGAGGTTATAGCCTTATGTGACTATGGGGATCGACATAAGATAACGATGCAATATCCTTGAGGGTGTTACCTCGACTCCCTTACTTCCAGGGAAGTATTTGCGTTGTGCTTACGCCGAAGTTTCTGTGTTTTATGAATGTGCTTGTGAGGTACCCGGGGAGAAGAGGTCGGGGAAGTTTTCAGGAAGAGAAAGCCTGCGAATAAGCGACTTCAATTCCCGTGGTGCCTGAGTGGAAAGCATGTCCTCAAGGGGAGCATGCTGTTTTGTCGCACCGCCCGCTGGAGGGGACTGGCGAGGAAGACCCGGAGGTCTGTCTAAAGTGGTTATGAGACAAGATAAGATGATAATAAAATTTAAGAAATTTTCTCTCTGAAAATCTAATTCCACAAATTGCACACAAAAAAATTAAACTTGTAATATTTCACCAAAAAACTTTTTTAATAATATGATTACAAAAACTTTCCGTTAAAAACTTCATTCTGCAAATTTTCCACCAAAAACATGCATTAGTAACTTTCCCACCAAAAGAGTACATCAAAATATGATTTTATATACATTTTCCCAAAATTTTGATTTCGTAAATTTTTTCCGCCAAAAAGTGAATCCATAAAAATTTCCACCCAAAATATTACACTGAAAAATATGATTCCAAAAAATACCGGTCAAAATTTTGATTTCATGAATTTCTTGCAAGATAAGTGAGATTATAAATTTTCTGCCAAAAAACTTACTTAAAATATTATTTCAAAACTTTTCCGTAAAAAGCCCGATTACAAAAAAAAATTCCGTCAAAAATGTGAATCAGTAACCTTTTAACCAAAACATTTATGTCAAAAAGGATATTTCAAAAAAAAGTATTTTGTCAAAATTTTAATTCCGTGAATTTCCTGGCAAAAAGTGAATCAATGAAAAACTTATGCCAAAAATTTACATTGAATATATGATTCCAAAAACTTCAGATTAGCGATTTTACCGCCAAAAATTCTGAATCCATAAATTTCTCGTAAAAAAATATGTTAAAATATAATTTTAAAAATATTTCGTCTAAATTGGTTGGCACAAATTTTTTACCATATACTTGAATCCGTAAATTATGTATCAAAAAATTTACATTGCAGATAAAATATCATTTCAAAAGTTACAAGTCCATGATGATGTCATATTTTTTTGTTAAAAGGGTGAATATGTTTTCAGCCAAAGAAGTGAATGTATAAATTGTCAGTTAAAAAATATTTTATAAATGTGATTTCAAAACAAAATCGTGAATAATTTGATTTTGGTGATTTTTTTCGCAAACAAAATTAAATCCATACATTTTATTTCAAAAATGTGAATTCAAAAACTTTTCAGAAAAATCAGTTGCCACAATGTTTTTGTCAAATACTTGAAATTTGTAAATTTCTCCAATAAAAGCTGTATTGGAAATGTGATTTCAAAAACAAATTCCCAATTTTCCACCAAAAACTTAGATAATTAAATTTCTTATCAAAAACTTAACGTTAAATCTTATATATATATTAAATATTATCATATCATAGAGTACATGTACTTAAAAAAATAATATATCACAATTACATTATTATTATACTGGAAAAACATTTAAATTGTTCAAACTAAATATATTAAATAATAAAATTAAAACAAGTGAGCATTTTTTACTAAGCTACATTATCAATTAGTAGTATGTAGAGAATGCATAAATTAAAGTTTAAAACAATGGAAGCGTGTTATATTAAGTCCTATAAATGCAATGAATAAAAGGAAGCATTTTTAGCCTCAGGGTTCCGTGCAAATTAAGAAAGACTTTGACTAAGATTTTTTACAGGAGGGCCAAAGTGGACTTGACTCTTACATTTGGTAAAGAAGTTACCTTAATGACCGAGAATTTTTCCAAACTTTTACTTAAATGGATATAGTCAGACTAATAATTGTGGGTTTCTTCTTTTCCTTTGCTTGCCCTAAGTGTGCAAATGACTTACCAACCGTTGAATTCCAAAGGTAGTCAAACGATTCTCACACTTGAAAATCATTTTCAACCTCTTTAAAAACCCCTAATAAGATATGTTAACATTCTTGAAACCAAAACAATATACAGATATTTATCATCTATCTCCATCAATGGGAAACTCTCTTAAGTCTTTCAGACAACAACCATCTTCAACTGCTTACGAGCCTCTCATCTCGGTTTCAGGTACATCTCTGTTTGTAAATTGCACTTTACGTTTTTTTTATTTATCTGAATACGTAACTTTGAGGCAGAAAAGGAGAATCTTAGAGCCTTCACCTTCACGGAACTGAAGAAAGCAACCAAGAAATTCAGACCAGACATAATCGTAGACGTAGTTGGCAACAACTGCTTTGTTCGGACATTCTACAAGTGCTACATCGACAAGAACACATTTTCTCTATCAAGGACTGAAACCGGAGTCGCTGTTTCTGTCTTGGAACGTAATAGTGTACCGTACACTCTACAAGTGGAGGTAAAGCAAAGTCTGTTCATTTTCAATATGTATCTATAAAGAATTATTTTTTTTTAGGTCTTTTGTGTATCTGATGGGCACAAAAACAATTGAGTTGCAGGATCAAGAGATCAAGTCTAGAGGACAGATTTATCATCCCAATTTGGTCAAAGTTTTGGGTTACTGTTGTAAAGATAACACATCACACTTCTTGGTTTTCGAATACTACAAAGGAAGTTTGGATCGTCACATCTACGGAAGTTAAGATCTATTCTTGGGAATGTTACCATTATAGTCAATTTTTTCTTTACATATATATAGTTTTGATGTTTCTCTCAACAGAAGAAGAGGCATTGCCATGGGATATAGCTCAAGGTCTGGCGTTTATACACTCCATCAAGAACTTTCCACTCGATCAAGAACTCAGATTGCATAACATCATGCTTGACGAGGTAGTGGTTTTATTTCCAATTCTTTTTCTTCTTCTTTTCGTTTATGATCTTAGAAATATTAATACCTAAGTGTTGATTTTCGTCAGGAATACAATGCAAAACTATTTTATCTTGATTCAAACGAAGAGTGTTTGGAATATACACAAATCAGAAGAACAGATGATGTATACAACTCTCCTGAATCTCTTTGTTTCAACGGTACCATACACCAAAATCCGAACTTTTTGTTTGAAATGTTTTTCATTAATCTTATATTTTTGATGTTTTAAGACAATTGTGTAATGTATGTAGGGAATATTGTGGAGACCGATGTTTTCACATTTGGTGTCATCCTGCTTGACCTTTTAACTGGTTCCAAAGATACAGTTAAAAACGAGAGAAGCAAAAGCTCAGGTGTATGGACATCGTTATTGTCCGATGATCATAAGATTGCGGAAATCATCGATCCAAGACTTGGCAACAGTTATCCTGTGAATGCAGCGACACAGATCGGCACACTCATAAGAAGATGCACCAAGTGGGACAAGTGGAAACGACCATCGATGGAACAAGTCTTGGATACTCTAAATTATATTGCAGAGATTAAAGATTAAATGTGTAGAGGAACAAGTCTTAGATACTCTGATATGTATTGTAGAAAAGTGCGTCTGGTGGACAAAACCATAAGTTTTTCTAACGAACTCTAAATTACTTAAAGGTAAGTTTTACAATTTCATAAAATAATCAGAAAACCAAGGCCAAACGAAACTAAACCAAAGGTAACAAGTGTAATGATGAGATCATGAGATACAAAAGCAACATAAGTGGGAATTTGCTGAGTTTTAGTTAAAGGATTGGAGGAACAAGATTGCACTTAAGTGGATGAGCCATGGTAATAAGCATTTCTTCACCAGCAATCTCATTCATGTGGACATTGTTCCCTCTTATTCTCCACTCAAATCTTTGCATCATCACTCCAATAACGGTTCCAACTATAATATAAGCTAGATTTGATCCAGGACATCCTCTTCTTCCACTTCCGGACAGAAGGTACTTGGGCGTTCTCCCTACGGTGAGAGTGGGCTCGGGAACAGTGTGAGCTGAGGAGCTCGGCTTTATCGAATGTCTGGCATCGGGAGCGTAAAATAGATAGCTCGGGAGCTTAAAGAGAAAAGCCCGGGAGCGTAAAAGAGATAATAACTCGGGAGCGTAAAAGAGATAATAGCTCGGGAGCGTATTGAAGAAGAGAACGAGTAGGTAAAAATCTTTGGAGGAAGATGTAATAATTTAGGTAGCTCGGGAGCTTGACGTAAAGATGAGCATGTAAAAATCTTATAAAGATGTAATAATGTACCCGATCTTGACAATTTGAGAGCTTGTGTAAGACAATGGAGTTGTCCGATGAAGACATTGGAGTTGTCCGGATTTTCCTTGATATTTGGGTCTTTGTCGCTTTGCTTTGGTCATCATTATTTTCCTTGTCTGATTTTTGGTGCAAAGTAGTTCGGTTCGGAGTGGCGGACTGTTACATGATGTAAGCTAGCTCGGTAAAAGACAAGCTCTAACACAGCTCGGTAAATAAGATGAGTGGTCTGGTAGCTCGGGAAGACGAGTGGTAAGGTAGCTCGGTAACAGTGACGTCAGATCAAAAAATAAGGTTTCATGGTGATGATGTAAATGTTTGTTTTTCCATCCAAAGAGAGATCAGGGAGATGTTGGAGATGCTCGTTGATTGAGAAGACGGGCTGTGATATATCTCGGTGAAGAAAAGAAGACGAGCTGTGATATAGCTTGGCGAAGAAAACGAGCTGCAATGAAGCTTGGTAAAGAAGATTACAACTCGGTGAGGAAGATGAGCTGGCATAGCAACGTGTTCAAGCTGATTCTACTCAGGCTGACGTGTCAATGAGTTTGATGAGTACGAGATCGTTAAAGACATTGTTGGGTGGCCAAGTAGTAGAAAATGTGATTATTAATCACGTCTGCATTATTAGCATAAGCTTAGTTTGGGAGCGTTCTTTTTCTCTTTTTTTTTTATGAAAAAAAAAAACATATGCTTGAGCTTAGTATCAAAGCGATGATGTACTTAACTCGACGATCTTGGTGAAGAAAGACGAGCTGTGATGAGCTAATGTGGTGTGAACTTGAATGTTATAGGCTGTAATGTAGATCGGGAGTGCAAGTGTCTCTTTGATGATCAAAACATAGTGGGTGAGTGATGTTGTAGGATTCATTGGTGTTTGAGAGCTTGCTACTACGTTGCAATGATGCATCAATCTTATGTAAAGACGAGCTGTGTTGGAAATTTAAGTGAATTTATATAACCGTTGACGAACGGTTGCAACTACTTAAATGAATATTTGCAACTATTTAAATGAATCATTGCAATTGTTGGGATTATGGTTACAACTTTCGGTAACTAACCATTGCAACTGTTGGGTTTATGGTTATAATCTTTGGTGATCAACCATTGCCAACTGTTGGTGTTCAACCATTGCAACCCGATCAACCATTGTGACCTTTTGAAGTGACCTTTGGTTTCCTATATAAGGAGTTGTGGGCATTGTCAAAATCATAACAACAAAAAACAGAAAGTAAGTAGAAACAGAAAAAATAAGAAAGAAAGAAAGAGAAAGTTTCACTGTTCCAAAAGACTATAAAAGATCTTTAGAAAAACACATATCAACACTAGAACTCTAGTGTGTCTCTTGTATCTTAGCCTAGAACAAGAGAGACTTTTGGTTGTCTTATCCTACAAGGGATTTTGTGTAACCCAAGGCTTGATAAGGGTCGAAATACTCTTTAAGGAGAGTGTCCTCGTGCGCGATTCAATCATTATCCAAGTACACAATTCATCATTCGGGTTACCAGAATCCAACAATCTTAAAGAGTAATTTCTTGTGAACTATTACTAGTGTGTCTGTGCGAGAGATGACATCCAAGTTTGGAAAACTGGATAAGTTTGAAGGAGTAGATTTTCGATGATGGCAAAAGAAGATGCAATTCCTCCTCACAACGCTTAATGTAGTGTATGTTCTAAGCATGCCAATGCCTACTGTGCCAGAGGATGCTGAGAACGAGTCTGTGGAGGAGACAAGGAAGCTACTTAAATGGGAAAACGACGATTACATATGTTGTGGCCACATTCTAAACGGTATGTCAGATCCACTCTTTGATGTTTATCAGAATGTTGAATCCGCAAAAGAGTTATGGGATGCATTAGAATCAAAGTACATGGCAGAGGATGCTTCTAGTAAGAAGTTCCTTGTGAGTAATTTTAATAATTACAAGATGTCTGATTCTAGACCGGTTATGGAGCAATACAATAAAATTGCTTTGCATCCTAGGGCAATTCGCCCAACACAACATGAAGATGGATGAGTCCATCTCAGTGTCGAGTATCATCGACAAGTTACCACTTTCATGGAAGGATTTTAAACACATGTTGAAACACAAAAAGGAAGATTTGTCAATTGTACAACTTGGCAGCCATTTGCGCATAGAGGAATCTCTAAGAGCGCAAGAGGGAGAAAAACCCAAGGAGGGTGGATATTCTTCCATCAATATAATGGAGGTAAATGGGAGTTCTAAGATGAATAATAAAGGGAAAAAACGTCCCTTTAATAACAACACTAACTATGGAACTAACAAAAGGCTTAAGAGCGTTTGTTGGAATTGTAATAAGCCTGGTCACTTGAGACGTGATTGTCGGGCAGGAAAGGATAAGAATATAACGGGACAAAACCGTTTGGGGCAAGGGTCTAAGGACCAAGGCCCATCCACTCATCAAGGTCAGATCTCTGCTTTTTATTTATATTCTAATGTGAACTATGTATCAATGATTTCTGAAGCATTTTATGTGCAGGATGAAGAAGTGACGTGGTGGATTGACTCAGGTGCAACAACACATGTTTGCAAAGATCGTGGATGGTTCAAGACATATGAACCTGTTCAAGATGGATCTGTTCTTCATATGGGAAACGAGTCAACTGCCCCTATCCTAGGTCGTGGAAAAGTGATGTTGGAATTTAGTTCCAGGAAAACTATTAATCTTGATAATGTACTTCATGTACCCGGAATTAGGAAAAACTTAGTCTCCAGTAGTGTTTTAAATAAGTGTGGTTACAAACAAGTGTATGAATCCGATAAGTATGTCTTATCGAAGTGTGGTGTATTTGTTGGATTTAAATATTTCTGTAATGGCATGTTTATGCTTAATATTAATAAAGTTATCAATTCTATTTATATTGCAAGTTCTAGTAAAAATGATACTTCTCTATGGCACGCTAGATTAGGTCATGTACATTATAAGCGTATGATTGATATGTCGAAAGAAGGACTAATTCCTACTTTTGACATGAATATAGAAAAGTGTAGTGCTTTGCATGTTGAATAAGATAGTTAAACAGCCTTTTAAAAGTATTGAAAGAAATTATGTAGTGCTAGGACTTATACATAGTGATCTATGTGACTTGCATGCTACACCATCTTTAGGAAACAAAAAGTATTTCATCACATTCATTGATGATTATAGTCGTTTTTGTTACGTGTATTTATTGCATGCTAAAGATGAGGCCATAGATAAATTTATGGTTTATAAAACTGAGGTTGAATTGCAACAGAATGACTTGATTAAGAAATTACGCACTAATAGAGGTGGAGAGTATTATGATCCTGTATATTTCCAGTATGTGAGAATCATACATGAAACTACAGCTCCTTATACACCACAACAAAATGGTGTATCAGAGAGGAAAAATAGAGTCCTAAAGGAAATGGTTAATTCCATGTTATCCTACTCGGGATTGAGTGACGGATTTTGGGGTGAAGCTATGTTAACAGCTTGTTATTTATTAAATAGGGTTCCTAACAAAAGGAACAATCTTACCCCTTATGAACTTTGGTTTAAGAAGAAACCAAACTTGAACTACCTTCGAGTTTGGGGATGTAGGGCTGTAGTTAGACTACCCCAACCCAAGATTAAAACATTGGGAGAAAGAGGAATTGATTGCATCTTTATTGGATATGCTGAGCATTCAAAAGCTTATAGATTATATGTCATAGAACCTAATGATTCGGTATCGGTTCACACCATAATTGAATCAAGAGATGCAATATTTGATGAAAATCGTTTTTCATCCATATCCATACCAAAGGATCTGGTTCCTATTTCAAATGGAACTAAAGAAGAAGATGAAACATATATATCTTCTAACATGTCACCTATACTTTGTAGAAGCAAGTGAGGGAGGATTGAAAAATCTTTCGGTCCTGATTTTCAGATTTATTTAATTGAAGGGTCAAGAGATTAGATTGGATTCCAATACTCATATTGCTATCATATTGATAATGATCCTAGGACTTATGGTGAGGCTATGAAGTCTCATGACGTTGCATTCTGGAAAGAAGCAATAAATAATGAAATGGACTCCATCATAGGAAATAATATGTGGGTCTTATCAGATCTCCCACCTGGTTACAAGCCTTTGGGCTGCAAGTGGATCTTCAAAAAGAAGATGAAAGTCGATGGGACTATTGACAAGTATAAAGCTCGATTAGTTATCTAAGGCTTTAAACAAAAGGAAGGTATTGATTATTTTGATACATATGCTCCAGTTGCTAGGATCTCTTCTATAAGGTTATTGATTGCTTTGGCAGCTATTAATAATGTTGTGATTTACCAAATGGATGTCAAGACAGCGTTCTTGAATGGCATTTTGGAAGAGGACGTGTATATGAAGCAACCTGAAGGTTTTAGTATACCTGGTAATGAGCATAAGATGTGTAAATTGATAAAGTCATTATATGGGCTAAAGCAGGCACCTAAGCAGTGGCATCAAAGGTTTGATGAGGTTGTCTTATCAAATGGATTTAAGTTAAATCAGTCGGATAAGTGTTTATATAGCAAATTTGATGAGTCCGGTAATGGAGTAATCATTTGCTTGTATGTTAATGACATGTTGATCTTTGGCACTGACCTTAGACAAGTAGAGCTTACAAAAGCATTTTTGTCATCAAGTTTTGCCATGAAAGACATGGGGAAGGCAGATGTGATTCTTAGAATTCGAATCAATCGTGAAGGCAAACGACTATCATTGACACAATCTCATTACATTGAGAAAGTGCTTAAGAAGTTTAATTGTGAGAATTGTTCTCCAATGAGCACTCCCATGGATGCGAGTATGAAGCTTATGCCTAATATGGGAGAAGCAGTGTCACAACTCGAGTATTCACAAGTAATTGGCTGCTTAATGTATGCCAATACGAGCACCAGGCCAGATATAGCTTATGCTGTAGGGAGGTTAAGTGAATACACTAGTAATCCTGGTACTCAACATTGGCAAGCCTTAAGACAGATGCTTAAGTACTTGAAAGGAACCATAAATTATGGTTTGTCTTATGATTGATTTCCTTCGGTTCTGGAAGGGTATTCAGATGCAAGTTGGATCAACAACGTGGAAGATCATTCTTCTACAAGTGTTTGGGTGTTTTTGCTTGGGGGAGGTGTCATTTCATGGGCTTTTAAAAAGCAAACTTGCATTACAAGTTCGACTATGGAATCAAAATTTGTAGCATTAGCAGCTGCTGGTAAAGAGGCAGAATGGCTAAGAAATTTAGTTTACGAGATTCCATTGTGGCCGAGACCAGTGTATTCATTGTGATAGTCAAGCTACCTTGGCTAAGGCGTAAAGCCAAGTGTATAATGGTAAGTCGCAACACCTGGGCATTAGACATAGTGCGATACGTGAGCTGATCACTCATGGGGTGATTACAATCGAATTTGTTCGGTCTCAACAAAATATAGCGGATCTCTTTACAAAAGGATTGGCTAGGGACTTAGTAATTAAGTCGGCTAAAGGGATGGGGTTAAAGTCTATTTGAAATCTTTAGTGATATGATACCCAGTTCCCCTCTAATACGACGTTAAAGGCTGAATTAAATGTGGAAAGCCCACACTTAAAGATTTAAGCACATATTCATATCATCCCAAAGTATGCGCTTGGACCTGCAAGAAAGAGATAAGTTGAAGTTTTCTTCTTAATAGATATTTTGAAAAAGTGTATTTTGCAGGTGCACGATTAAAATATTTACCTATATGAGTGTGAAGTGCAGCCGCTTCAAGAAGTTAGGACTTGGCTTTGTATGCGCTCATGAATGGATAGGGACACATGGCTTATAATAGTGTCAAGTATATACACTTAGAGTAGTGTGGAAATTTGTGTGTGTATTATCTTCATGTGCCCAAATGAGTTGAGAGGATTCAATCCATAGGACATCCTGATTCTCTGGCATTTGGAATGTGTAATATCACTAAGATGAAAATTCAATCGTTACGACATTTTCATTTATGCATAAATTTGGATATGTGTTATTTATTTAGTGAATCTATGACTACACTTAAATGGGGGAAGAATGTTGGAAATTTAAGTGAATTCATACAACCGTTGACGAACAGTTGCAACTGCTTAAATAAATATTTGCAACCATTTAAATGAATCATTGCAATTGTTGGGATTATGGTTACAACTTTCGGTAACTAACCATTGCAACTGTTGGGTTTATGGTTACAATCTTTGGTGAGCAACCATTGCCAACTGTTAATGCTCAACCATTGCAACCCGATCAACCATTGTGACCTTTTGAAGTGACCTTTGATTTCCTATATAATGAGTTGTGGGCATTGTCAAAATCATAACAATAAAAAACAGAAAGCAAGTATAAACAGAGAAAATAAGAAAGAAAGAAAGAGAGAGTTTTACAGTTCTAAAAGATTATAAAAGATCTTTGGAAAAACACATATCAACACTGGAACTCTAGTGTGTTTCTTGTATCTTAGCCTAGAACAAGAGAGACTTTTGGTTGTCTTATCCTACAAGGGATTTTGTGTAACCCAAGGCTTGATAAGGGTCGAAATACTCTTTAAGGAGAGTGTCCTTGTGCGCGATTCAATCATTATCCAAGTACACAATTCATCATTTGGGTTACCAGAATCTAACAAGCTGAAGAGCTCAAGGAGTTTGACGAAAAGAGGAGCTCAAGAGGAGAGTTCGGGGAACATATGACGATGAGCTATTGAGCTCGGGAAATGTATGATTCGCTCGAGATGAGATAATCTCAGGCTATTAAGATGTGAGGTCAGCTTTATTTGCGACCAAATGTGAGGTCGGCTTTTAATGAGCTCAGGAACTGGTTTTTCCTGTACTAGATGCAAGACTTGTAACTTGGCTTTCAATGGTGAGATCAGCTTTGAATGTGCAAGGTTTACAATGCTCGCTCCATGGATGCTTACAATGCTCGACTTATTTTCTTGGTGCTTTGGGAGCCCGTGTATGAGCTATTTGATGGTGTAATCAGAATTTGGGCGTCTACGAGTCTACATGCTGACGTGCGTGAATGACTAGTTACAACCTTTGTTTGTTGTGCTAGTGTCATAAGCAGAACGTGAGTTGGTGATCAGGTGGAGTGACATGCTGATCATGAAGATCTCATGCAATGTATAACGAGCTAATTGTGAGATGAGCTCTCATAAAGAAAACGAGCTGATGAGCTGTACTTGAGAGATTTCATTTTCCGACGAGCTAACAGAGTTTGTCAATGGTGGGAGTTATAAAGCTTGAGAGCTTGTTTACGAGCTGATGTCGTTGTTTTGTTTTAGGACAAAGTTTTGATAGGAAACTCGTTCTTGGCAGTAGTTGAATTGCTGGACTAACGAGCGACTTGCTTGTGATGGAAAAAGCAAGGAACTCTGTATGTCTTGAAAGAACGATGTGCTTGAACTGATGAGCTAGTAAACAACGTCAATATCGTGCGGGTTTGTAGAAGCTATGGCTAATGGGATGAAGTATATCTCTTGGGCTCGTTGTCGAAGTGAAGAGGAGTTAAGGGGTTTGTTTTCAAGTTGGAGCATGAGAAATTCTTCTCGAAGTTCAACTTGTAACATAGCTTGAGAAGTGATCGCCAAGAACATAGCTCGTTCTTGAGATTGGAGAACAAGCTTGAAAATTTTGGACGAGCTGTTGGAGGCGAGCCCATAAATATGTTTGGTACTTTTTGGATGAATAATATAAGATCAAGGGGTATGATCTTATAATGTTTGGGTGAATGGGTGGAAGCAAGTAGCTGGACTGAAGTCTCTTTCTACTTGCTCAAGAGATGATCGAAGTGGATGGTTATGAGATCAATCCTGCTGGACTCAAGTCTTTTTCAGGCTGGATCAGTGGATCGAAAAGTGTCACTCAAGGGTGTGAAAGCCCCTGTGATGAATTCACAAACCTAGTCTCAAGGCATCGCACACAAAAGACATAGATTCAAATGTTTACTAAGTGAAGAATTTCATCTTGCTTAAATAAACTTATATTTGTTTTACCAAAAAAAAACAAAGTCAAAGCTTTAGAGAAAAATATCTTCTAATTTCCAAAAATTTCTATATCTATTTACAATGAGAACAAAAAGCTCTTATAGTTTTTATAAAGAATCTTGACAATAAATTATATTTAAATTAAATTATTTATATTTAAACAAAAGAAGAAAAATAAGCTAAATCAAATAAATGAAATAATGGTCCTCTTGCCATCAACCTTGCTTTACACTGAATGAAAATCTTTTGACTTTATAAATTATAAAGAACAGATTTTAATAGTAATTCACATATTGAAGACCTTTGATTTACTGATTTTTGATATTGTATCCATGAAGGAGTGGAGATCAGTGGAGCCTTTGATGATAAAATGAAATCAAAGGTTCTTTTTACACGGGTTTCTTCGAAGAATTTTTCAGAACGGTATATGATGATAATCTTGGTGATCTAACAAAGTTTCTGTGAGATTTCTTTGCAGTTCTCTGATGAGCTCTAGGACGTGTCTTCTCAATTGTAAATAAGGTGAGGATGCGAAGTGCTTTAGGAGCATGATATAGAATAGTTGATGGGATCTTGTACGGGTATCTTGGCGGTATATATTTCTTGCTGAGCTCTCTCTTCATTAGCTTCAGGTACAAGGTATCTCTAAAGTTTTTCATAACTATTTGTTGAGAAGCCCATGATGCACTTGAGTTGAGAAGCCGTTCTTCTGTGTCTTGATTATAATGGAATCTTGTACGGGTATCTAGACATTGTTTTTTTTTAATCTATAAATAGAGATCAGAGAGATCTGTGATGTTCTTCGTTGACTGAGTGAAGGTAAGACATCGGAGTTGTTTGGTAAAGACATTGTAGATGTATGACTTCTCTTTAGAATATGCGTCCTTGATGCTTTTATCTGGTGCGTTACTGAGTAGATGTTTACGATAGGCTGCAGATGTAGCTTTGCATAGAAGACAAGTTGTAGCTAGAGGATAATTTAGCTCGGGAGTGCTAGTGTTCCCCTTCTTTTTTCCTTTTTTTCTCTTATTTGCAAGAACAGTCCGTATGATGGATTGACAAGCTTGGTCTGAGAATCGATCTCGAGGAGTACCTTAATATATGAGATGGCGAGCTCAAAGTAACACTTGACGAGCTGAGATTAGTGAATTATCACGAGCTGTTGAACTTGCTAAAGCATGACGAGCTAAATAGCTTGGTAAATTATGACGAGCTAAGGAGCTCTAGAATGAAGCTTCGGAACGTATAATGACGAGCTGTTGAGCTCGGGATAAGCTCTCCATGAGATGAGCTCGAGTATTGAATAATATTTTTCAATTTACTTCATTCGTGATGCTGTTTGAGACCGTCTTAATTCACAACGAAGTATGAGATTGGCTGTTCGGAAGAGGCTGAGAAGACGAGAACTATGGATGTTGAACCAGAAAATTACCACTAGATTTAGTGATTAACAGTTGTGAGTTTCAGAGAATAAGATTTATTATTAATAGCTCAAAGGCGAAGCGAATACAAGAGATGGTTTAACCGAAAGGTTATGCCGAAGTGAAAAGAAAATAGTAAAGCAATAAACTAGAAAGCCTCGAGTTCTTAGGATTAGCTCTGCTGCTCTCTAGAATATATCAGTTATTCTTCTTGCTATCCGGGGTCTTTTTATTTATAGGGATAGGAGGTCGGCTATGGTGAGCTCCTTTTCCTTTTCTCTTTTGGGATAACTCCCTTATTTTGGATATGAAAATATCATTTTCTTCCTGATTCCTATGAGATTTGCCATTGTCCCTGAATATTCTTTTTTGTCTTCAAGTTCTTCCTTTAGTTCCAAACGAAAAAGGCAAAGGTCTTCAACACAAAAATTGGAGTGTTGATTGAAGCGTTCCTTTATCGAACCATCCAGTTTTTATCTTGTTCGATCTTTGTTTTCTTCAATCTCTAGGTATTTTTTCGTTTTTGCTACTGAATTTTTTATGGCAAAAATGGTATTAAGGAAAAGAAGTAAGTTTTCTCTAGTAGAAGCCTCGGATTGCGACTCTACCAAAAGATCCGCCAATTTTGGAGGATATTCGGTCGATCAATCCCGCTGTTGATGTCACCGATGCGCGATCTTCAGGTTCTCCTCCGCCGAAGATTCTAACTGAGAGTCCGCCGGACACTTGAGTAATTAGAGAGCAAGATACTTTTTGAGAGAGCGGAAGATCAGGAGATTAAGTGACCAGTTTCCTCAAATAGCTCGTCCACAGCGTCGGAAAATCAAGGCACTGATGTAGATTCGAGTTTTAATCCTCATCAACTTTTGTTGCGTTGGAATGGAGATTCCCCAGCGATGCTTGATGAGTATTTCGCCACAAATCTAGCTTGGCAATGTAGGGCGAAGCCGAACAAGGGAATGTCCATCGAGAAGTTGTAACGATTTGAAGTTTTCTCAGAGATGGCTCAGCGCTTTGTGCAGGTCTGTTCTTCTTTAACGGAGTCAATTTTGACGAATAAAAGAGTTTTGCAGGGTTGGGATTATGCGCATCTTTGATAGAGCCATATGATTCAAGACTCTTTGCGCGAAGAAAGCAAAGCCGAGGAGTTGAAGGCCAAAGGTCGAGAACTTTGCTGCGTAATAGCAAATATTAAAGATCTTGAACGCAAAAAGCTTGAATCTTCCAAAGAGAGACAGCTTCATAGGGAACGTCTAGAGAAGATGGTAATTGAGGAGAGTGAGAAGATGGCTTATGTGGATGAGGAAGCTCGGAAGTCATGCTAGATATCTACTGAACGTATTGCTGATCTGATGCATCGGCATTCTTACGATTGGACCCATCCTCGCATTGATCGGATAAAGGCGTTCCTAGCACAAGGGGAAGAGATTCACAAACTCGAGCTCGAGATTGTTGATACCGAGGTGAGGATAGCTTGTTATGATCAATTGCGTTCAAAAGGCTGCGAAGTTCCTGTTGCCGAGCTCCTCGCTCTTGCGTCTAAGCTTAATCGTTTGAAGGTGCAGCATTGCAGAATTAGGGAAGCTCCTATAGCGAAGACTGATTTTGCTGCCCCTAAAAGGTTAGAACTGCTTTTTTAAAATACCTTTTTACTTGAAAAATATTCTGACTTTTGTTTTTATTTTTCTCACACCGACGGAAACGGATATATGTTCCTGGAGTTCTGATTTCGAAGCAGTGGGACTAGATTGCCGAGATGACTTTCAGCCTGATGGACTTTATGCTTTCATTTTGTTTTTTGTAATTGACTCTCTCTTTTTGAATATATGTGAAATGCTACTTGCGATGATATTATTTTGATATGCATTTGAATGATCGGAAATGAAGATGTCCTCGAAGTGGCTATAGACAAAGTGATCTAGATAAATTGATCAAACGAATTTATTTTATGCGGAGTGGTGCTTCTGTGCGTGATTATCCCTTAATTCGAAGGGTTATTTTGCGATGTGTGGGTACTTTTTAGCCCGGTACTGGAAGGGAGATTCAATTGTTCATCTTATACCAAACGACAACGAGATTGAATACCAAGCTTTCGAGATTCACTTTGGCCCGAAAGGTATGACTAAGAGTCGTGCGAGTATTGTCCTCAGCTTTCTTCTTAACCGCTTTGGAAGTAATTAAATTGAACCAAAGCATCAAAGGAGTGGTGATCAGCCACATAATTTGTTTTGCGTTTTTTGGAATCAAACATTTGGCCAGAACGTTAATTATTGGATATAGTTGATTTTGACATGTAGAATGCACTTTACTTTGAACGCCGAGCTGGTTGCAAAG
This sequence comes from Thlaspi arvense, assembly GCA_911865555.2. Classification (NCBI taxonomy): domain Eukaryota; kingdom Viridiplantae; phylum Streptophyta; class Magnoliopsida; order Brassicales; family Brassicaceae; genus Thlaspi; species Thlaspi arvense. The sequence goes on along the minus strand of OU466859.2, from coordinate 44,658,250 downwards.
TTAAAGATAATTTTTATTACGGTTGTGACTGGACCCGAGGCTGCCTACATATCTGAAATGGGATCAAGTCATTCGTAGTTCTTTTTAACAAATGCAAACTCAAATGCCGAGCCATTCATTTTAAGGATAATATTTCCTTAAATTAATCGAATTCCGTGCTCGCTTTACTGGCTTGCCATCCATCTTTTCCAATATGTAGACGCCGGGCTTAACGATCTTTGTGATGCGATAAGGTCCCTTCTAATTCTCTTCAAGCTTTGTAAGATCCATAACTCTTCGCAATACGAGGTCGTGAAGCGAGAATAGTCGGCTGCGTACTTTCTTGTTGTAATACCTAGAGACTTGATGCTGATGTGAATGCGAAGTAAAACTTTATCGCGAAGTTCCTCCAAGTTGTCAAGAGTATCGATTAGCTTTTCATCGTTTAACTGCGGATCTCGAACCATTAGAGTTCGGCGAGCACTCGCAACATGCTGTTCAGCAGGCACCATGGCTTCACAGCCGTGAGAGAACGAGAATGGGGTTTCTCCTGTTGCAGGTCGCGGAGTAGTTCGATGAGACCAGAGGACCCTGTCTAGTTCATCTGCCCATCTCTTTTCAAAGTCTGTCAACCTTTTCTTGAGACCATCAAGGATCGTTTTATTGGAGGCCTCTGCTTGGCCATTCTCTTGAGGGTAGTAGGGTGTTGAATAACTTATGCGTATTCCCCACCATTCGCAAAATTCTTGAAAAGTTGACGAGATGAACGATAATTCGTTGTCTGTGACGATTTCGCACGGAAGGCCATGTCGGCATATAATATATTCTCATACGAAAAGCTGCACGTCAGTAGCTTTTATTGTAGGATATGCATTGGTTTCCACCCACTTGGTAAAATAATCAGTCATGACCAAGATATGTGCGTTGCAACCTGATTTAGGAATCGGTCCGATTGCATCAATTGACCATCTCATGAAAAGATAAGGTGGAACAGCTGTTTGAAAGAGTTCGGTAGGCGCGTTGATAATAGGTGCATGCTTCTGACAGGGTTCGTATCGTGCTACGAATTGTTCACAATCTCGGATCATTCTAGGCCAGAATAGTCCATGCTTTTTTTATTTTTAAACCAAGAGCTTGTCCTCTGGAGTGGTTGCCACCTGCCCCTTCGTGAGTTTCTATCACTACTTTTTTGGCTTGTTTTTCGTCACAGCATCGTATTATGACTTTGTTCGCCGTCCAACGAAACAGGTCGCCATCTTGAACGAAATATTGAGCTGCTTTTCTGCGGAGTCGTCTAGCTGCCCATCTATCTTGCGGGACCGTTCCTTCTAGTAAGTATGCCTTAATTTCATCTTGCCATGGTTGTTTCTCTTGCTCGGCGTCGAGCTCCATTGGATCGTCATCTTCGTCTTCTTGATGCATAGGCATATTGCACGTCCCTTTGGCTAATTGGATGCTTGGTTGATCAATGGTTTCTATTGGGATTGTTCGGCGAAGTGTTGGGTCCATTGATGATGCAAGTGCTGCTAATGCATCGGCGGCGGTGTTCTCGGTTCGCGATATTTTTGTCAGTTTAAAAGACTCGAATTGCTTGGTTATTTCCTGGACTTGTTTTAAGTAGGCGTCTATCCGTTCGTTCTTAGCATCGTAATTGTTGGACCAGGATTTGTCACCAAATCCAGCCCGCTAACTGGCCCATTCTCGGAGGATGTCCGCGTTCCGGATATAAGGCCCAACAAAGGAATAAGAGAAGAACTGTTCAAAAGTGTAACGCTAGATCCGGGGCGTGCGAGCAACGGACTGCGGGATACGCGCTGAAGCTAATCGAAGGGAGGGGAGTATTTAAAAGGAAGAAGGGTTTTTTGGAAAAACCCTAACTAAGAAAAATATATACGAACTAAAGCAATATTCGCTATACGAGCTCTTGTATCAAACTATATCGATCTCTTGTAAACAATCTCTTGACTCAATCAATACAAAAATCCATTTCTCTATTCTCGATCTTAAGTTCAGTTGCTCAATAGTGATTCTTGCCCATCGTTTCGCTAACTTCATCTAAAACACTTCGTAAATCTTTGAGTGTGGATATCTGCATCCATATTTTGGCACCGTCTGTGGGGAAGATAAAAGACATCTCTAACACCGTAGCCAGATCTAAGGTTTGTTAGAAAGATAATTGATCCAAGAAACACGGAATCCACCAGATCTGCCATATCGGCGAGCAATGAAGGGATGCTTCCTTCTGACGCACACACCCATTCGAACACCGGAACTACCCGGAACGAACCGGAGATCGTTAGTCCGACAACCCCTGCTGCCATGACCGGATCCAGAGTGATACATCCCGGTCATAAACAGATCGTGACTGATGGCACAGACCACGAGGAACGGATCATAGACGAGAAACAGACGCTCAGACCAAACTATCCAAACAGGCATCATTATACGTGTGCCCTTAATCCCAGTACGCGAGGTTTGAACGCTGGTGCAAGCAGCCCTCGCACTAAGCACACAGCAACCGTCCCAACTAACCAAACCATAGCTGGCAGTTCGAGGAACACGCCCTCAGGGCAAGAGCCGACTCCCGCTGGGAGAACTAACCCGTTTATCTGGGTCAGAACAGAGGAAAGACAATCCACGACCTCAGAACAGACCCGATCCCCCAACCTGGGGATGCACGGAATTAACTCGGACGACATCTCTGAGATCCGGAGGATGCTCTTCTAGATGACTCAAAACTTCGAAGCCCGTTTAAACCAGCAGGCTCACGCCATCAATGAGTATCGGGCTGAAGTCGCAAGATCTGCAGCTCGAGATAATTTCTCGAGACGCCGCCATGGGCATGTGACAGATTCGGAGAGGAGCCCACCACCTCGAGTGCATCTGGACTTCTCCCAAGCATTTGCAACTCCGGGAAACGTGAGGCAGCAGATCACACCCCCTATCTCACAACAAGGAGTTGGCAACAACAATGACCCGACCCCCAGCAGGGCAAAAGCCCACGAGAACCAGGAAACACTTCCTCCGCCTCCACCTCGTCACGGGTCACAGTTCCCCAACCCGTCCAGAAGGCCTTCAGACCCCCGATCCAGAACAACAGATCTCGAAGCACCCAGAACCCGCTCTCAGGAAAGGCACACGGGGCGGGACGATCATCCCGTCATCTAGACGAACGCTAGCCCGCAAGACCAAGCCAACCCTCGAAGTGTAACAGACCTAGAGTCTGTCCAAAGGCATATCGAAATGCAAAATGCGGAGCTCCGCAGAATGAGGGCATTTTAGCACACAACGACGAGCTCCACACCAGATATCGACCTCGCCATCGAGGAAACGAGGCGAACACCCTTCGTCGCAAGGATAGCAAACGCCAATGTTTGCGATACCGGGAGGATCAAATTCCTGGAATACAAGGGACAAACAGACCCAAAGGCGCACATCAGGCTCTTCAACCACGCAGCAGCCCAAGCTCGACTCGAAGACAACGAAAAAGACTCCGGCTATTGCAGACTGTTCGCCGAAACACTCGTAGGACCAGCGCAGGAATGGTTTGTAAGCCTGGAAAGCGGCTCCATCAACAACTTTACCCAGCTCGTGGCAGTCTTCCTCAAACAGTACTCGGTGTTCATCGAAACAAAAACCACCGAGGCCGACCTGTACAGGCTAAAGCAGGGCAAAAACAAAACACTACGAAGCTTCCTGACAAGGTTTAAAGAAATAAAATACAAAATCTCCGACCTCAACGAAGGGGTAACGCTGGAAGCCCTGAAAGACGGACTCTGGTACGCGTCTGGCCTCAAGCTCGAACTCTCGATAAGATGCATCACCTCGTTGAACGACGCGTTGCACCTGGCTATGCTCTTTGCAAAAACAGAAGAAACGAGAGCCCTCAAACAGAAGCAGCATAAAGCCAGCCTTTTAGCTCAAAGCCTCAGCTCACAAAAAAAAAGAAACCTCAAAGGGAACCAGCGGGCAGAAACCAACAATCGTTCGCAATCAATAGTCTGAACCCGGAGAAACTATCTAAATACGATGCCAACAAATTTTCTAAACACCACATGCGCAAAGGACACTCCACCGAAGAATGTCACGCAGCAGCCCGACTATTAGCCGCAGCAAAAAAACACACGAAATAACGAGGACAACCCCGAGCAAGAGGCCTCAGAGGAGGAAAGCCCCTCCAACATCTCCCCAAATCCCAAAAAGACGCCTAAGAACAAGGCCGTCAGAAACAAACGAGATAGGCCGGAGAAGGGTTAACAATCGCCCCCTCCAGCAGCCAAACAAAGAATAGAAACGATTTTCAGTTCTAACATCCGCGGAGGCCCGATGAAGTCGATCAAAACACCCCCTCCCGCCCCAAAAAAGACTCTATGCCAACGCCTCTAAATCCTACGGCTTTGTCGGGAGGGTGTAGGGGCTACCGCCCCGAAGCAGATAAACTTCAACTCCGGAGGCTCCCTATTCTGCAGAAACTCCATTAACTCAATTAAAGGCTTTTGAGCGAAAAGCCGAATCCAAGTCACAAATACAAACCAATCTAGATGGTCCGGACCACTTCATAAGCTTCCGCGAAAGCGAGACCCTGGACCTAGATAAGCCACATGATAACGCACTCGTCATCCGCCTTGATGTAGCCGGCTTCGAGCTCTCAAGAATAATGATAGACACCGGGAGCTCGGTTGACATCCTTTTCTATGAAGCATTCAAAAAGATGGGCTTCCCAGACTCAGTCCTAAACAACACAGTCACACTCCTTACCGGATTCGCCGGAGACACAACCATTTCTCTCGGCACAATCCGACTCCATGTAAAGGCCGGATCCGTGCTAAAAAATGTTGAATTCGTAGTCGTAGATCGCCAAGCGCCGTACAACGCTATCCTAGGACGCCCCTGGATTTTCGCTATGAAAGCAGTACCTTCTACTTACCACCAGTGCATGAAGTTCCCATCTCCGAAAGAAACCCAAACAGTCTTCGGAAGTCAGAAGAACGCCAGGATTGTTACCTTAATTGCTACAAATAAAACCGCGAACTCCCCAGTATAGCAAATACAGAAAGAGCACGAGCTCGCCGAACAGCAGGCAAAGAAAAGCCAGGACCCCACCACGCGTGGACCTCCCAGGATCCTCATAACGCCGATATGCATTGATGACTCTCACCCATAAAGACGAGTCAACATAGAAACTGAGCTCGCGAGCTCGATCAAAAACGAGATCGTTGTCTTCCTAAAAGAGAATGTACATACATTTGCATGGTCGACAGAAGACATGCTAGGGATCAATATAAAGGTAACCTCTCACGAGCTAAACGTCGATCTCACATTCAAACCCGTAAAATAAAAACGGCGCAAGCTGGGGCCCGAAAGAGCAAAGGCGGTAAACGACAAAATCAACCGAATTTTGAAAGTCGGATCGATCAGGGAAGTCAAGTACCCTGATTGGCTCGCTAACCCGTTTGTATTCAAAAAGAAGAACGGGAAGTGGAGAGTCTGTATAGACTTCACCAACCTCAACAAAGCATGCCCGAAGGACAGCTTCCCACTCCCGCACATTGACCAGCTCGTCGAGGCCACCGCAGGTCACGAGCTATTGTCCTTCATGGACGCCTTCTCGGGCTACAACTATATTCTTATGAACCCTGAAGATCAGGAAAAACATCTTTCATAACAGACCGCGGCACATACTGTTACAAAGTTATGCCGTTCGGACTAAAAAATGTTGGAGCTACCTATCAAAGACTGGTAAACAGAAAGTTCGCAGATCAACTAGGCAAATCCATGGAAGTATATATCGACGACATGCTCGTCAAGTCCTCCAAAGAAGAAAACCACATAGCCCAGCTCCGGGAATATTTTAAGATCCTCAACCAATACGGGATGAAACTTAACCCCGCCAAATGCTCGTTCGGAGTAGCTTCAGGAGAATTGAGGCAAACCCTAAACAAATCTCAACCTTTCTTGAGATGCCTTCACCCAAAATCACTCGAGAAGTTCAAAGAGTAACTGGCTGAATTGCAGCACTCAACCGTTTCATCTCTAGGTCGACAGATAAATGCCTCCCATTCTATCACCTGCTGCGAGCCAACAAAAAGTTCCAGTAGGATGATAAATGCGAAGAAGCATTACAACAGCTCAAGTCGTACCTAAGTGAACCCCCGATATTGGCTACGCCGGTAGAAGGAGAAACCGCTGTATCTCTACCTTGCAGTATCACCCGCTGCAGTAAGCGGGGTACTAGTGAGAGAAGAACAGAACGAGCAAAAGCCCATCTGTTACGTCAGCAAGACCCTAATAGATGCGGAAACAAGATATCCAGCCAGAGAAAAACTGGCACTAGTTCTGGTAATGGCAGCTCGCAAATTTAGACCGTACTTCCATTCTCATTATATCATTGTCATGACCTTGCAACCATTGTGCACCATTTTGCACAGCCCAAACCAGTCAGGACGATTAACAAAGTGGACTATCGAACTAAGCGAGTACGATATAGAATATCGTACCAGGACCTGCGCTAAAACACAAGTCCTAGCAGACTTCATCATCGAGCTGTCGCCCCAAGCTGCAGATGGCACCGCAACAAGCATCAAATGGACACTTCACGTAGACGGAGCATCCTCCAAACAAGGTTCTGGGGTAGGAATCAGGCTAGCCTCCCCCACCGGTAAAATATTAGAACAATCATTCCGTCTCGGCTTCGAAGCAACAAATAACGAAGCCGAGTATGAGGCTTTAATCGTCGGGCTACGACTCGCCATTGGGATCGGAGCCCGAGAGGTGGAAGCCCGCAGTGGTTCTCAACTCGTGACAAACCAGTTCGACGGAATGTACGAAACAAAGGACAAACGAATGTAAGCATACCTGCACGTCGTTCACGAACTAACGAAACAATTCAACAGTTTCGAGCTGACAAAGACTCCCCGCGGAGAGAACACTTCAGCCGATGCCCTGGCGTCTCTGGCATCAACCTCGGACCCAGCGGTCAAAAGGATCATACCTGTGGAAGGAATTGAGAAACCGAGCATTAACATAGCCGTTAAAGCAGCAGCCGGTGAAACGTTAGCCATATCAGACAAGGCATCAGCCAGCATGAGAGAACCATCCAGTGAGCCCGCTTCGGCAAACGAGATGGACACGCCAGGTGCATGGAACCCGAATCCCGGTCCAGACCCTGATGTGGGCGAGCAAACCACATCAAATGCAACTATCACCGACAGACGATTCGTCACGGATGAAGAGTTCTACGCCCGCTCAGACTGGCGAATCTCAATTTTCAAATACATCTAAAACGGCACCCCACCTGACAATAAGTGAGACACCCAGAAACTAAGAACCAAAAGCTCCTGCTACTGTATAATCAAAGAAAAGCTATACAAACGCAGCCTATCAGAGCCGTACTACAGTTGCATCCACGGCATGGAAGTCCTAGCCATCATGTCTGCCACTCACTACGACGTGTGTGGCAGCCATTCCAATGGACGAACCTTGGCTGTAACGATCAAAAAACATGGCTATTTCTGACCAACGTTGGTTGCGGACTGCGAAAGCTACGCCGCAAAATGCGACGACAGTCAGAAGCACGCGCCAGCGATCCACCAACCAATCGTCTATCAGTGCCCCATATCCATTCATAAGATGGTCCATGGATATCGTAGGGCCAATGGTCCCCTCGCGACCAAAACAGCTAAGGTTCGTGTTGGTTCTAACAGACTATTTCACCAAATGGGTAGAAGCAAGAGCCTACCAGTAAACGACTGAGGTCGATGTACAAGACTTCATATGGCAAGATATAATATGCAGACACCGTCTCCTGTACGAGATCGTGACGGAAAAAGGCCCGCAATTTATATCAAAAGCCTTCAGGGACTTCTGAAAAACGTGGCATATATAGATATCCTACTCCATACCCAGTACCTGCAAGGAAACGGCCAGGCAGAAGCGACGAACAAAACAGTAATGAATAACATAAAGAAAAGGCAAAACGCTAGGAAGGAAATGTGGTCCTACTAGCTGAATGCGGTCTTATGGGCCTGTAGGACCACGCCTCACAAGGCAACCAAAGAGATGCCTTTCTCGCTGGCCTATGGGACGGAAGCCGTAATCCCAACCGAACTCAGAGTTCCGACCCTCCGACGACAGCTCTGTCAGATCAACGCAGAACTCAGCAAGGAGATGCTCAGAGACAAACTGGATCTAGTTCAAGAAAAATGAGACCAAGCCTTAGTTCGCGTCAAGAACTATCAACAGGCCGCAGCCCAATACTACAACTCCAACGTAAAAGAACGGACGTTTAACGTTGGCGATCTGGTACTTCGAAAGGTTTTTAACAAAACATGCAGAACAGGTGAAAAGCTAGGGGCCAATTGGGAAGGTCCCTACAAGGTCACCGAAGTAGTTCGCCCCGGTATCTAGAAACTCTTCGATCATAAGAGAAAAAAATCCAAACTGCGTCCATGGAATTTCATGAACCTCAAACGATACTATTCTTGAAATAGTCCTAAAATTAAACTACGACAAGGCTTGATCCCCTGGCGGGGTAAGTAGGCAGCTCGTCCCTAGAGTCCAGCCCCAATCTTTAAAACCTTTGCATTCTATACCGCATTGTATATGCAAACCTTTTTTTATATATAAGCTAGGCTACAAGCTTCCGAAATTTAACCAAGTTCATAGTCTTTTAATTTGACGTGCGAACGACTAAGGCACAAACGAGCACTCGGGATCAACAACGATCCGCTAAAAAGTGTCTGGCCAGTCAACACTCTCTCGAGCTCATCTCACACGTGCCCTGAACAAATGTTCGCATAATGACCTGCTTTAGCACAAGTACCACAGCCCAAACAAACTCGAGTCGGGTGACGTACCGAGCTGCAGCTCGCACTAAAAGCATTGTCAACTCTGACTACTATTCCGAAACCGGTACAAACACTTAGCCTCTGCAGCCCGAGAAAAATACAAAGTCACGCGAGCTGAAGTCCGCCTTCGAGACAGCTCGCGAGAGTTCAACCAGCACGAAACCAAATAATCGTGCATCAATAAGCCGGGCCGCAAGACAAATTTCGGGCAAACAATCGAAGACAGAATCAAAGTACACAAGCAAAAGACGAAAAGCACAAAAGTTCCTAAAACATGGAATTCAATTAAAAAAGAAAGCATTCCCAAGCAAACAAGAACCAGAGTACGTCGCGAACCAAAAGTGTTCGCAACCCAAGAAAAAACAAACACAACAGAACAAATCCAAAAGACAAACTTAGTTCAAGGATGAAAACCCTTCCAGGCAAATGTCTGAAACAAAAGGAAAAGCAAGGGACGACAAGAAATCTTCGGGATTACTCCGTAGGCAGAAAAGTATCATCATGGCCAATCTCCGTACCAGACCCGAGTCCAGTCTCTTCCTGAGCACCAGTTCCGGACCCTTCCGCACCATCGCCCTTCTCACCACAGTCATCGCCAGGAGCATCCTTGCTGCCGTTACTCCCGTATTTGTCCAAGCCAGTCGGCACATTGGTAGCAGGATCCACCTCCATCCGAATGGAGTCATCAGAAACCTGAGGAATATCCAGTTTGGTTAGAGTCATATCGGAAACAACCAGCCTCTTGAGCTTCCCTTCATAGCTGTCAGCCTTGTGCGTCCACTTCGGCAATTCTTCTTCAACCTTCATTGTCCTGGCCATTATATCCGTAATCAGGTCGATATTAGCAATGGCCTCCTGAAGAGAAATACGGCAGTCCACCTCGCTCTTGCGTTTTTCCCACTTCTCCCTCAACGACTTCAGCAGCTTATCATGCCCAGCCTTGATTTCGTGCTTCCCAGCTCTGGCAGCACGACGGATGGCTTCCTCTTTGGAGTCTCTCAGCTTGTTGTTTTGGACCTCGAGCTTGGCAGCCTGATTGACAGCAACTTGTCGCTCGAGCCTCGCGACTTTAATCTGAGCCTCCAGCAGCTCGACGCGATGATTCAGCTCGCTGGAACGAGTGTGCTCCTTCTCGCAGACTGCTATCTGAGCTTGGGTCGCCTCCAACGAGTCCTTAAGTTCACCAACCACTGCCGTCATCCTTGCGAGATCATCGACGGAAGGGACACTCTGCAGCAGATCCTCATAATAAGCAACCAGCTTATTCTTCGCCTCCATGGGCTGAAAACCCAAAAACGAACACATTCAGTTCACGCAAGCAACCACAGGGTGGGAAATTGTGAACAGAATCAATACGAAACAAAAACTTACTCGAGCTTCTGCCAGCGCTGTGTCGATATAAAGTTCGCGAGCTCTCAGCTTCTCTACCGGCGGGATGGTGCATCCGGCTGGTTTGCAGTGTCTCAGCAGATGGGCAAGTCCGATTGGATCCTCCATAATTGGAGCGTCCATAGTGTGTTCGTACACCCAGTGAAAGGGCCTGCCCCGCGACCTGCTATCACGAGCAGATGACTTCTCCACCCTTTGACATTTTGGCTGTGATGAGATCCGCCGTTGCTCCCCGAGCTCTGGGATTTCAAACTATGCACGCCAGAAGCTCGCTTTGAAGTACCGCGACCTGGTGAATCGGCACGAGGCGATACGACGGCCGAGGGACGAGCCCCCGTTGAGACATTAGCCTCCATATCCTGCAACACCTCGTATAGTGCAGATGCCACGTCGCCAGCCTTTGCGGGCTCACCGCCTTCTACCTTCATTTTTCCTGCAGCTTTCTCGAGCTGACGTTGCGAGGGATGGCGAGACATAGTCCTGACCAAGGGTGGAACCATTGACGAGCTGCTATCTTCGGGCTGTGAACCTCTTGCTGCAGACCAAAATCAAAAAGACTGAAATTATAGCCTGCGGTTTAATACATAACCTCCGGCAATCCATTACCCAAAGGTTGAGACCTTCACGTACCTGGAGAGATTTGAGCGGAAGGTGAGGCTTCTCTGACTGGAGCTGGGAGTCGGTAGGCCTGAAGAATCCTGTCTTTGGTAAAAGACGACCACCGAGTGCGACCCCTCTTCTGTGTGTCAACTCGATCCTTAAGTGCATCGTCGAAACGAATCCGACCAGAAGAATCTGCACCAAAACCAAAGCAAAAACAGATTAACCTATGACCCAAGAAGCTAGCAAAAATCAGGCATGCAAGGCAGCAAAGAATCTATCTAGGGTCTAAAAATTAAACAGAGCTCTCCTAACCAACAGAATCGGCCCATTCAGAAGGCAGGGAATCAAATTCGAAATCACCGACCGAAGACTGGTCAATCTTGAAAAAGAAAGGCTTGTCCTGCCACCCGTCGTCTCGCGGCAGCAAACCGTCGATGATTTTCTGATTCGATTTCAGGGAAACATAAAATGAACCGTCGCTGCGAGCATTCTTCTTCACAGTACAAAGCCGGTGAAATTCCTTGACTCCGAAATGAAGTCCAGCTTCTCGTGACAGGATCCATAACCCGATAATCGTCCGAATCAGGATCGGATGCATCTGGGGTAACGTAATCCCCATCTCAGCCGCGAACTCCAACAGAAACCACGGGATCGGGAAGGAGAGTCTGCAAGACTCGAAGTATTGCCAAAAGGCACATCCATATCCGCTTATCACTCTCTGGGGACCCTCTGGTTTTTGCGGTCTGATTATCTCGACCCCGTAGGCCAGTTGAAGTTCTTCGACTTCATTGGAACTCGTTTTCGTGGTCAGACGAGGACCCCGAATAGCCGACTCCTTCACACGCCAAGATCCGCCAGCGGGGTCACCCTTCTCTTTCTTAATCGCCATCAGCTTCTCGCTTCGGTTGGCAGGAGACTCAGCCATAATCAAAAAAGATTAAAAGAAAAGTGGGAAGAAGCAGGCAAGCAAACGAGCAAATAGTACTCGATTCTAACCGAGCACACGAAAACTACAGATTTCGCATAAATTCTTTTCGCAAACAGAAGCAAAAGAGTAGAAGGAGAAAAACAAGAGCAAACAGTTACAATTCTTTATATAAAGGAACGAAAAAGGGAAGTTACCTTGAGTAGGAGTGGAGATGTGTGCGGTTAACGAAGAGGTGAGGTGAGATGGGAAAACTGCATTTATATGCAGCAATCATTCCATTCGCCGAAAATAAATCCGAAAAGATTTCTTTTTCTCCCTCTCTCCTCTTGGAAATCCCAACCGTCCCGTCATCGATAAAGATGAATTTTTTTTATCCCGCTTCCCGATATTCGCTTCCAAATCTAATCGGGTAGACATTATTTTATGTTTATCCCCCAAAAAAAAAAAATATACATATATATATATATATTTTACACCTTTCCCTCAGCAAGAATTTTGCGGACTCGAAGAATACAGCGAGCTCCTGCCAAAACAGAATGATATATCGCCAATCAGGCTTCTTACTATGCCTGATGGGCTGGGGGGCAACTGTTGGACCAGGATTTGTCACCAAATCCAGCCTGCTAACTGGCCCACTAAAACCATTCTCGGAGAATGTCTGCGTTCTGGATATAAGGCCAAACAAAGGAATTAAGAGAAGAACGATTCAAAAGTGTAATGCGAGATCTCTGGGGCGTGCGAGCAACGGACTGCGGGATACGCGCTGAAGCTAATCGAAGGGAGGGGAGTATTTAAAAGGAAGAAGGTTTTTTTGGAAAAACCCTAACTAAGAAAAATATATACGAACTAAAGCAATATTCGCTCTACGGGCTCTTGTATGAAACTATATCGATCTCTTGTAAACGATCTCTTAATTCAATCAATACAAAAATCCATTTATCTATTCTCGATCTTAAATTCAGTTGCTCAATAGAGATTCTTGCCCATCGTTTCCCTAACTTCATCTAAAACACTTCATAAATCTTTGAGTGTGGATGTCTGCATCCACAGAATCCCCATTAAACTGACTGGCGGCGAGCTGAGAGTCGCAAAAAGCGTGAATATTTTTTGCTCCTACTTCTTTGGCGAGGCGGATCCCTGCGATTAATGCTTCGTACTCGGCTTCATTGTTCGAAGCTGGGGAGCCGAGTTTGAACGACTGTTCAATCATTTCTCCCGTTGGTGATCCTAAGCAGATGCCGACTCCGGAACCTTGCTTTGAGGAAGCTCCATCGACATATAGGCTCCACTTGTGTTCAACAGGTGTTTAGTCATTTAATAGATCTGGAGGTATTTCTACCATAAAGTCAGCTAAGACCTGGGATTTGGCGCTGGTTCGAGCTCGGTACTCGATGCCATACTCGAACAATTCTATTGCCCATTTGGCCATTCGGTCGTACTCGCTAGGACTATGCAATATATTCCGGAGTGGTTAACTGGTGAAGCCGATGATAGCATGGGACTGGAAGTAAGGTTGTAATTTTCGTGCCGAGACGATTACTGCGTAAGCTCATTTTTCCAGGGCAGGATAACGAGCTTTGGCTCCATCCAGAGTTTTGCTTATGTCGAAGATGGATTTTTGTTCACCACAATCCTCCCTTACTAGGACTCCGCTCACAGCTGCTGTTGATACTGCAATAGAAAGGTACAAAGTTTCGCCATTTTCGGGTTTTGATAGAATTGGCAGTGTAATCCCCTTTTAAACGCAATACGACCCGCTCGAAGTTTCAGGCCGAATGACCCTTCGGTACAATTTTACAAATTATGGGATTAATCATGGAGGTAGCCAAGACCCTGAGGAAGACTATTCAAAAAGAATCAGTCCAAGAAATATTCTTCTGCGACCTACAAAATTCGCTCAGCCCGGTAGATGTTCAAGGGTCGAGGAATGGGTCAGATGAAGGAAAACCTAGCTCGGTCCAAAATCCAACAGCTCGTGAGTCTAAGAGACTTTAACTAAGCCTAAGAGGAGTCCATCCATCATATATTATGGCCAAGATCTCGGAGAAAACAAGAAAGAATACATGGGTCCGAATTCATTGCCTATTTGGTCCATTTATGCCTAACTGAAGACCAAATGAATGATTCTTTGTCAACCAAGAGAGAGGGCCGTCATTATGCAACACTGGAGGGCTAAAGAAGTGTTTTTAATGAGCTAAACAATTTACTTGAAGACTTAGGCAGTAAAATGCACAGAAGAAGGGAGAAAGAAACAGTTTTGGACCAATAAGAACTTCCCACCTTAAGCTTATGGTTAAGCTCGGTTTGGCAGGCCTAGAATCTATGAGAAGGAGGCTAGGGCAGGCCTAAAACTTAGCCAGCAGTTAAGTAAGGAAGAGTTCAGATTCTACACAATTTAAGTAGTTACCATGGGGTAACTTTTCAGCTATAAATACCACCCCCTTCCCTCTCATTTCCATTTCCACTCCTAAAAGCCTTTCAAACCTTAAAGAGAGTGTGCGAGTCTTGTAGAATAGAGAAGCTTAGCTTCATTAGGCTGCTTGGTAGTGTAGTTCGATTCCGTGTCCAGTTCGAGGTGAGTCCCGGTAGTGGTGGACTATCGCGGTTGCTGTTCGTGGTGCAGTGTAGATCTCGGATCTGCATTGTAACACAATACTAGCCTCGGTAGATTAGGTTGTGTGCTTGTGTGTATGTGTGTGACTAACGTGTGATGCAGAGAAGCTCGGATCTGTATAGATCCGAGTATATACTTACTTTTTATGCAGGAACAGCCTCAGATCTGGTAGATATGTGTGCTGTGAAATCCGTTGAGTGAGGTCACGGTTTGATGCAGGTCTGTGGGACATGTTATCATCCTTACCGAGTTTTAAGAAGGGTGTAAGGACTGCCGAATCTCAGATCCATTTGCATGTTCCTTGGCCAGATGAGCGAGTGTGCGGTTTATGGTAAAACCCGCTGCATGGCTGGAAAGTCATGTAAGTGGGCTTGTAATAAACGTGCATGAGCGAGGCTCAAGCGTTAGGCTTGTAAACGTAAACAAGAGTTGGGACTAGAGAAGTTCTGGCTTTGCCGTCACTCTAGGGCGCTAACTTCTCAGAGGTTGTGTGGAGGTGTGTTGGCGTTTTATCAAGTGTGGATCAACGCGGGTGTGAGGTATAATAGCGTGAGATCCATTATACTGCGGAGTCATGTTGGTGGTGTATCCTTTATGACTTAGTGATGGTGTGGTCTGAGTTCCCCGCTCCCCATGTTTATAAACGGACTGCTAGATGGGAATACTCGGAGGAGGGGTAACGGGCCTTGCTAGCCTGGCCGAGTACTATCTGACGGGATAGTGGGAAACCAGCAATGAGGCGTGGTTATTCCCGCCTGGGATGTCAACTCACTTGGCGGCTCTCGGATGGAAACACCACCGAGATGTGAACCGACCGAGGAGCTCCCAGGGTAAACGATGTTCCAGCTTGGCTTGTCTGTGTGATAGCCAAGTGCAAGGTGTTCGTAGTAGTGATGTTCCGGCTTGGCTTGTCTTTGTGATAGTCAAGTGCAGGGTGTTCGCGAAGGAGAACTGGCCAACCCACTTAGAGATCTCTGTGTCCACGCGAGTGTGTGTGGGATGGAAGTTAGGATAGCGCTTGCATATAGATCTAGGATTGCATGCTTCGGCTATTAACTCTTTATTGCTTCGGCAATTGCTTTTTGTTTGGGGGTTCTTGGGGTTCTCGGGGTTTTCTTTCTTTTAGTGGGTCCTGAACTCACTGAGTAATCTTAGATTACTCATCCCCCCCCCCCCCTTTCTCTCTTGCAGGAAACCTTAGTAAGCCATCGAGAATCAGAGGGTGTTGTGGACGTTAGGACCACCGGAGTAGATTTGGGTGCCTTTTGTAAAATATAGTAAGTATGTTTTGTACAAGTGTTTTTGTATGATATTTGAAATCTCGGACGGATCCGCTATGTTCTAAAAATAAACGCTTTGTATTATGTATGTTTTTTGAAATAAAAGCGGATTTTCTATCTATAAAACCCTTGTGTCTTCCACTGGTAAATGCCTTAGTCCGAGTCTACACAACTCTCGGCTGGAGTACGGGTTGGCAAGCCTAAGGCTTCAGTCGGGAGGGTCGAGCTAACTTGCTGGGACAGCCTTAAGCTTAAATGTGTTCTAAGATGGGCTGACCTATCGAGTGAACCTCGGCATTTTGTAGTGTCTCCGGTCGGGACTGGTCCTATTCCGAACCGGGGGTGTTACAAATGGTGGTATCAGAGCATGGTTTCAGTATCATGCTTTCGGAAGCAAGGGACTTTTTTCAAAAATGTTTTCAAAATGTTTTATCGAGTCAAAAACGAGTCGCAAAAGCACCATTAGGAATCCGGTCACGTCCACAAAGTAGGTGTAGGTGGGGTATTAGGGTAAACCTTTTTCCATAAGGATAAACCTAACCGTACAGATTCTTGTCAACAGACAGAAATGGCGCCGAGAGACTAGCAGGGTGAGAGATACCAGGGGAATTCGTGGTTTAGTGGACATTATGAGTCAGACGGTTCAGATTCATCGGGAGACTCGAGTTCAAATGAAGAACATTACTTCGAGATTACTGATTACGACACCTACGCGGGATAGAGCACCGTAGACGGATAAAATCTGGTGGACCAATTCACTTATGTGTTCGGCCAACAGTCGTATGGAGGGACGGTCAGAGAAGAACATTACTACACTGAGGCACCGATACCAAACTCAGGTCCGGAAACCATCATGCCATCGACTGAGATTATCGAGCTATCATCCGGAGAAGCTACCCCAAACTCATGGGATACGAATAGCCCAACAAGGCGGTTATCTAGCATCCTGATGCCGTATGTATTTGTACCGGAATATGGCTTATACCCGTACATGCCTACGGAGTCCAATCCAGTCGATTATGTGTACCCCTTCATTGTCACGGGGAACGACACTGAGGACATTACGTCAACTGTCCGAGCGAATCTCGCAAGATGGGGCGGCCAAATCGAAAACGCCGATCCTAACGAACGAATCTACGGAGCACACGGATTCGTAGATCCAAGGTACTCACCGACCTGTTGGACGGAAGAACTCACGCGCATCCCAACAAGCCCAGAGGAATCATAGAGAATCCAGCTGATGAATACAGTGGAACGAACACAAACCCGGAGAGCTATCCGAGAGTTTCCTATGATATAAGCGAACTATTCGGACAACCGTTCATACCCGAGGCGAATCTCCGCGGACCCAACTACACGGTAACTCCAGACGAAGTAAACGGAGGGAGTGGACTCAACGCCATTGAGAGCATGAACCCGACCCCGATATTCGAGCAAGGCAAATCAAGCCGAGGAGGAAGACCTCCCAAGAGAACTCCTCGTATGAGGGTTATGGGCATACGGTGTCGCGAATGTGGGGAACGTGGACATTTCCCCCACGCCTGTCCCAATGTTCCGACTTCGAAGTCATCCGCCGCTAGACACAAAACGTGCACTGAGTGCAGATACAAAAGAGCCCACAAGAAGAACTGCTCGAAGCGCCGGAAGCCACGACCACCAAACTCCGCTCACCGCCCTGTCACTCGCTCCGTGTCTCGCCAGCAAGATGAAGATCAGACTTCCAGAAGAGTTAGGAAAGTCGGTATTAGGTTTAGGTCCGAGTCTGAGACCAAACCAAGATAAGTATGGGTGCTAACTCAGATCTCTTGTGTGTGTTGAGTGAAAGTCCGTAGATCTAGGATGTTAGGTAGAGTCTGATGGCTTCTTTGCGAGCGCGCTTAGTAAAGATTTTTCGGTAAGTCAGTTTCAAAAAAGAACGACTTTACCTTGAGGTTTCCTAGTAGGTGAGAGTTAGGTTCCCGGTAGTGGAAATAGGAAAACCCGTTTCCCGTTTAGTCCAAACCACTAGGATTTAGACCGAGGAGATCTAGGGGAATTTGAGAAAAGGATAGGAATGGGGGTATGGTAGCTGTGTAGATCTGGAATGAAGACGAGACAAGCTACGCAAACAAACGGACGAAACCAAATCAATAAAAAGGAAAACGGAAAGCCAACCTTGGAGAGACAAAGGAGAATGACGACATCCAGGAAGACGACGGTACTAGACAAAGTGAACGGTGGAATGGTGATACATAAGGACCCGAGATTTCAACACCGAATGACGATGTTAAAAGGCGACACTAAGAAGAAGGATGGCCAGAAATCAAAAAAGGAGGTGTTTAGAAGGAGAGGATTCGGGGACGAATCCTATTTAAGGAGGGGAGAATGTAATATCCCGTTCAAACGCTATGCGACCCGATCGATATTTCAGGCCGAATGACCCTTCGATACAATTTTAAAAATTATGAGATTAATCATGGAGGTAGTCAAGACCTTGAAGAAGACCATTCAAAAAGAATCAGTCCAAGAAAAATTGTTCTGCAACCTACAAAATTCGCTCAGCCCGATAGATGTTCAAGTGCCGCGGAATAGGTCAGATGAAGGAAATACTAGCTCGGTCCAAAATCCAACAGCTCAGGAGTCTAAGAGACTTTAATTAAGCTTAATAGGAGTCCATCAAGCAACTATTATGGCCAAGATCTCGGAGAAAACAAGAAAGAATACATGGGTCCGAATCCATTGCCTATTTGGTCCATTTTCGCCTAACTGAAGACCAAATGAATGATTCTTTGTCAACCAAGAGAGAGGGCCGTCATTATACAACACTGGAGGGCTAAAGAAGTGTTTTTAATGAGCTAAAAATTTTACTTGAAGAGTTAGGCAGTAAAATGCACAGGAGAAGGGAGAAAGGAACAGTTTTGGACCAATAAGAAGCTCCCACCTTAAGCTTAAGGATAAGCTCGGTTTGGCAGGCCTAGAATCTATGAGAAGGAGGCTAGGGCATAGGGTGAAAACTTGGACAGCAGTTAAGTAAGGGAGAGTCCAGATTCTATATCATTTAAGAAGTTACCATGGGGTAACTTTTCAGCTATAAATACCACCCCATTCCCTCTCATTTCCATTCTCACTCCTAAAAGCCTTTCAAACCTTAGAGAGAGTGTTTGAGGCGTGTAGAATAGAGAAGCTTAGCTTCGGTAGGCTGTTTGGTAGTGTAGTCCAGTTCCGTGTCCAGTTCGAGGTGAGTCCCAGTAGTGGTGGACTATAGCGGTTGCTGTTCGTGGTGCAGTGTAGATCTCGGATCTGCATTGTAACACAACACTAGCCTCGATAGGTTAGGTTGTGTGCTTGTGTGTATGTGTGTGACTAATGTGTGATGCAGATAAGCTCGGATCTGTATAGATCCGAGTATATACTAACGTTTTTATGCAGGAACTACCTTAGATCTGGTATATATGTGTGCTGCGAAACTCGTTAGGTGAGGTAACGGTTTGATGCATGTCTGTGGGACATGTTATCATCCTTACCGAGTGATAAGAAGGGTGTAAGGACTGCCAGATCTCATATCTATTTGCATGATCCTTCGCTGGATGAGCAAGTGTGCGGTTTATGGTAAACCCCGCTGCGTGGCTGGAAAGTCATATAAGTGGCGTTGTAATAAACGTGCATGAGCGAGGTTCCAGCGTTAGGCTTGTAATCGTAAACGAGAGTTGGGACTAGAGAAGTTCTGGCTTTGCCGCACTCTTGGGCGCTAACTTCTCGGAGGTTGTGTGGAGGTGTGTTGGCGTTTGATCAAGTGTGGATCAACCCGATTTAATCAAAGGTGACATAACAACAGTTTGTTTATTTCCCACCTTCGCCAAACGCGGGTGTGAGGTATAATGGCGTGAGATCCATTATACTGTAGAGTCATGTTGGTGGTGTATCCTTCTTGACTTACTGACGGTGTGGTCGGAGTTCCCCGCTCCCCATGTTTAGCGACGGACTGCTAGATGGGAAGACTCGGAGGAGTAATGGGCCTTGCTAGCCTGTCCGAGTACTATTCGACGGGATAGTGGAAAACCAGCAGTGAGGCGTAGTTGTTCCCGCCTGGGATGTGAACGCACTTGGCGGCTCTCGGATGGAAACCCCACCGAGATGTGAACCGACCGAGGAGCTCTCGGGGTAAACAATGTTCCAGCTTGGCTTGTCTGTGTGATAGCCAAGTGCAGGGTGTTCGTAGTAGTAATGTTCCGGCTTGGCTTATCTTTGTGATAGTCAAGTGCAGGGTGTTCGCAGAGGGGAACTGGCCGACCCACTTAGAGATCTCTGTATCCACGCGAGTGTGTGTGGGATGGAAGTTAGGATAGTGCTTGCATATAGATCTAGGATTGCATGCTTCGGCTATTTACTCTTTGTTGCTTCGGCTATTGCTTGTTGTTTGGGGGTTCTTGGGGTTCTCGGGGATTTCTTTCTTCTAGTGGATCCTGGACTCACTGAGTAATCTTAGATTACTCATCCCCCCCCCCCTTTCTCTCTTGCAGGAAACCTTAGTAAGCCATCGGGAATCAGAGGGTGCTGTGGACGTTAGGACCACCGGAGTAAATTTGGGTGCCTTTTGTAAAATATAGTAAGTATGTTTTGTACAAGGTTTTTTGTATGATGTTTGAAATCTCGGATGGATACGCTATGTACTAAAAATAAACGCTTTGTATTATATATGTTTCTTGAAATAAAAGCGGATTTTCTATCTATAAAACCCTTGTGTCTTCCGCTGTTAAATGGCTTAGTCCGAGTCTACACAACTCTCGGCTGGAGTACGGGTTGGCAAGCCTTAGGCTTCAGTCGAGAGGGTCGAGCTAACTTGCCGGGACGGCTTTAAGCTTAGATGTGTTCTAAGACGGGCTGACTTATCAAGTGAACCTCGGCATTTTGTAGCGTCTCCGGTCGGGACTGGTCCTATTCCGTACCGGGGGTGTTACAGGCGGGGTGGTCAGGTATTCCTTTAATTGTGTAAAGGCTTCTTCGCATTTGTCATCGCAATTGAAGCGCTTATTTCTCTGAAGCATCTGATTAAAAGGTAGACATTTGTCCGTGGATCACGAGATATATGTTTAGCGCGGTGATTCTCCCGGTTAATATTTGCACTTTGCATGTATTCTTAGGTGATGGTAGATCTAGTATCGCCGAGATTTGTTTTGGGTTTGCTTCTATTCCTCTCTGGGTGACGATGTAACCTAGAAATTCTTCGAAAGTTACACTGAAGGTGCATTTAGCCGGATTGAGTTTTATTCTGTATTTCTCGAGAGATTTAAAACAGTTATTGAGGTGCCCGACGTGATCCTTGGTGACCACGGATTTTACTAGCATGTCGTCAATATAGACTTCCATGATACAGCAGAGCTGGCTTGCAAACATCTTGTTGACCAACCGTTGATAAGTGGCTCCTGCATATTTTAGCCCGAAGGGCATCACCTTGTAATAGTAGGTTCCTCGATCCGTGATGAAGGCCGTCTTTTCACTATCGTCGGGTGCCTAAAGATTTGATTATAACTGGAGAAAGCATCCATAAAAGATAGTAGTTGATTCCCAGCTATATATTTGACAAGTCGGTCGATATGGGGGAGTGGAAAGTAATCCTTTGAGTAAGCTTTATTGAGATCGGTAAAGTCGAAGCAGACTCTCCACTTGCCATTCTTCTTTTCAACGACAGGGTTAGCTAACCAATCGGGGTATTGTACTTCCGTAATTGATCCGGCGCCGAGCAGTTTTTTCACTTCGTCAGTTACTGCTTAAGCTTTCTCCGGGCTGAGCTTCCGTCGTTTTTACTTGATTGGTTTGAACGTAGGATCGACGTTTGGTTTATGCGACGTGATTTTGGGGTCTTCATATTTGCCATAGACCAAGCGAACAGATGTATACATTTCCTTAGGAGCTTAACGAGCTCAGTTTTTATAACCTCCGCGAGGTTGCCACCGATGCTGATGACTCTTTCTAGATGCCATTCGTCGATACTTACTTGTATGACTCGTTCGGGCTTCGGTCTTTTGTGGTAAGGGAGGTGTGGGTCCATGTCTTCGTTTACCATACACGATGATGTTGTTCTGATTTTTCTCTCGCTTAGGATGCAGGTTATTGCTATCGATTGGTCGCCTCTTAAGGTAAACAAGTCGACCGGTGTTGAGAATTTGATGCATTAATGGTAAGTCAAGATTACAGCTTTCATGTTGTGGATCCAAGGCGTTCCGAGTATTACATTGTAAATAGTCGAACTGTCGATGATCAAGAATTTGGTATTTTTGGTAACGCCGCTTATGTAGGTTATTAGCTGTATCGTGCTGTTACTACGGGTGGTGTCTCCTGTAAATCTGGTTAGGGGTTTCGCGGTTATTGTTACTTCGCTTTCGCCGATGCTCATCCTTGCCAAGGTTTCCTTGAAGATAATGTTGACAGTGCTCCTGCTGTCAACCAGAGCTTTGGTGATTATGCTTTCGTGAATTTGCAGTGTTATGACTAGTGGGTCGTTATGCGGGTTAGGAGGCTGTGTAGATCGTCTGTTGTGAATGCAACTAGTGCTTCACTTCGTGGGATGGTTGGATTTCACCTTGCGGCTATTGCTCTTGCTTCGTGAGGTTTGATAGCTTCAAACGAGTTGTTATTGTCGGATAGTTCGCCTATGATCATGTGGATGTCGTCGATCGTTGCTTGTGTTCCCGTGGGTGGTGGAATCGTGTTGATGATGGGGTTGCCGTGCTCATCAAGAGCATGTGTGTCCTCTTGTGTGGTATCGTCCAGCTCGTTGAGGATAGGGTTGCTGTCATTGGAAAGACTCATTGCTTCGGTCCTTGTGTTGCTAGTTTCAAAGAATTTTAATGGAAAGAATTTTTTGAAAAAACTTTCCATTATTTCAAGTTCTTCAAAAACGAAAACATATTATTATATTTATTTACTAAACATAATAATGGAAAGTTGAAGCCTTCGCTTTTATTTTTTTATGATAAAATATAATCAAATCTCAAGTTCTTTGCGACAATAATGATCAAATTAGTTTTTTAGGTTGTTCATCGCTCAAAGTGACAGCTAAAATAATACTTCTATTGATTGTCAGAATCTTCTAATACAGATATGCGCATATGGCATGTTTAGATATTAGGGTCATGATTGCTAATCAAACGTAACAAATATTTGATAAAAAAAAAAAAAAAAAAAAAAGACTAGCGAGTAAGGCTTTTGTTTTAAAAGAATTCTGCAAATTCACTTCTTCGTTCATTGTTAGAATTATTTATGTTTGTTTCTGTGCGGATGTTCTTGCATTATAATTTTTTTAATGTCAATAAGTCTCATGCATTGAAACAAGTTTGTTACAAGTATGCATATCTTCGTAAGATTATTGCATCTTCCAGTCGTTGTTCGCTTATTTCAAGATAAAAGAATTTTGGATTGTATTGCTGAAGAAAATCAACACTTAGGTATTTAATATTTCTAAGATCATGAACGAAAAGAAGAAGAAAGAAGAATTGGAAATAAAACCATTACCTCGTCAAACAGGATGTTTATGCATTATGAGTTCTTGATCGAGTGGGATGTTATTGACTGCCTTTGGAATTCAATTCTTTGATAAGTCAATTGCTCACTTAGGGCAAACAAAGGAAAAGAAGAAACCACAATTATTTAGTCTGGCTATATCAATTTAAGGCAAAGTTTGAAACAATTCTCAGTCATCAAGGTAAAGAATTACTTTGGTCTTCCTGTGAAAAAAATCCAAGTCCAAAGTCTTTCTTACTTTGCACGGAACCCTGAGGTTAAAAATGTTTCCTTATATGCATTGCATTTATATGAGTTAATATAATATCATAGGCCTCCTCCATTGCTTTAAAGTTTAAACTCTCAGGACTTGGTGTATGGACATTTTTATTCTCCGATTATCAGAAGATTGGGGAAATAAAAGATCCAAGACTTGAGCACAATTATCCTGTGAACGCAGCGGCACAGATGAGCAAACTCATCAAGCAGAGATTAAAGATTAATGTCTAGTCTTGCAAAACTCAAATTAGCATATCCATAATCCCACTTAGTCTTGCAAAACTCAAATTAGCAGCAAATTATTTACCTTACTACAGTATTTGGCTCGTATACCTTGGCAACGAGACAACGAACCAATCATGGTGAGAAGAACACAACAGAGCAAATAGTTCATAAACACTTCATTTTATAGATATGAACAAAAACAAGGAATTAAGGCAAAATGCTTGCCATCAAGAGTCTTTTATGTCAACCCCTAAATCCTAAATCCTAAAACCAATACAAAGAGATTGCAATATCCGAAATCCATGTTAGAGCAATCATGGACTAATTTTGTTATAATCATATTATTCATAAAATACTAATACTAAGAAAGAATATGGTTGAATGGAAACTGACTGGATTAGTGAGATTGTTATTACTCCAAGTCCAAGAGCTTGCTGCTGCAAAATCCATTGCTTGGCTTTTTGGTGGAGACAACATCAGAGAATGCATCAAGAAGCTGTCCCGCAAGGCTGCTTGGATCATCCTCTAGAGTCTGCACAAACGTGCTCACCACAGATTGCTCCTGAGCGGTCGAGCTCAAGCTGAACCATGTCAAGAACTTGACCCTGAACGTTTTATCGATGTGGCCTTCACACTCTAGCAACCTAATCACCTTCACACATTTCTCAACAGTGTCATCGATCGGCCAACTGTCACACTCGTTGTTCTCTGACTCGTGACTGTTCGAATTCGCTTTCCTCTTCCTTGTCATGAGGAAATCAGACTCAGGATCATCGTTGCTTCCATCTGATCTCGCCAAGCAGCTGCTGTTCATCTTCTTCTGTGTACCGTTCGACACAGCATCATCAGAGTTATCATCGTCAAGAGATTCTAATGGCACTCCATTGTCTTCACCTCCAGAGGAATCAGGTGGAGTGAATTCCACATTCAAGTCAGGCACTGAGACTACGTTTAGATCAAACCCACGTGGTCGTCTTCGTTGTGGCTGTTCTTCCTCTGGCTCACTGCATTTATCAGTATCTAGATTATAAAACGCGTCAAGCAAGCCTTCCTCCTGAGCTTCAGCCAACTGCACATACTTAGCAAGTTGCCCGATTTGGAATCTCGAGGAAATGCTACTTTTCTCCTCCTCCGCTTCATTTCCTACTAAATCGATTCTCCTCTTTTTCCTACGATCCACTGAGCTATGATCACTACTCTTTTGCAGTATCTCGACGCTTTTGGTAAAGCACCTAGCGTTAGAATGGCCTAATAGACCAGCTTCCGTGAGAGATACAACTCGGAATGTATACTCTGTGCAAGGCTCAAGGTCAGATATCACCATCCTCGTCTGTGTTCTACTTAAATCAACACACTGATCATCCTCAGGCGCCTCTCCTTTCTTGAAACACCATAACTTATAACCCTTGATATCTAATTCTTCAGCAGTAGGTAGCTCAATCAAACGAAGAGTCACTTGCTTAGGTGCAACATCTTCAAAATGAAACCTGCACGCAGCAGGAATCGAATCTGCGAAAAAACAATATGCAGATCAAGAAGAGCCATTCCTTTTTAAGACAAACACATTGCCTAAACTAAATCACGATGTCTCCAAATACAAACCTTTAGCTGCATTGGCTGATGACAAGTCCTCTGCCATTTTTATAGCAGAAGTGCAGAGTTCTTGCACCTCGCTTGCAACAGGAAGCCTACTCACAATCCCTCGATCGGTTCTTGCAGATGGTCCATCAAGAGGCCCAACTTCATCTTCAAGCATAGACTTGGCAGATTTTACAATCTCATGTAATTCACAAAAACGACAAGTCCCATTGAGAAGTCTGTAACTCAATTCTATCCTGTAACACAGAACATCTCGCCTTCGTGCTTCTTTAGCTACCATGAGCTGCTTCTTCCAGCATCTTCACAAACACACACATTAGGGATTATATTAAAGCCAAGAAAATCCAAAGAATCACAATGAGAAAACTCACCCAAGAATCTCAGAGACTTTGCCGCAAGAGTAGCAACAGAAACACCCATCAAGCTTCATCAGATTCCCAAGACTCGTGACTCCGACCTTGTTTTCTCGAAAAGCACACTCGAGGTGACACGATAAGCCACAGAACTCGACATCATCCGATTTCTCGGGCTCGCAAACCAACCAAAGGCTAGGGTCTTTGTTATCGTCGAAATTATGGCAGACGCAGCAAGAACATCTCTTGCAGAAGGAATCGTCTCTAGGCACATTCGCTCTGCACGATGCGTTTTTGCAGATCCATGATTTCATCAAGCATCCACCATCGTCCTCCTGTTGTTGTTGTTTCTTGTAAGATTGTTTCACAATTGCGTCTTGCTTCTTGGTTGACTTGTTGTTGCTCTTGCGGGATTGCGAGATCTTCGATTTCGTCGATGATGAATCCATTTTTTTTTCTTTTTTGTCCAGAAATTTTAAAAAAGTCTTTTTCTTTTTTTTTAGCTCTTCTCACAGACTCCTTCGTGAGTGCCGTCGAGAAACCATGATCGCATCGTCGTCGTTGATTCGGCGTATGAATTTGGAGACATGATTCGGCGAGTTGGCGACCAGAGTTATAGGGTCGCTGTAGATTCCAGCGTTCGCCTGAGAATAAAACTGCCGCGGCGGCTCAATTTGGGGGAAAGAGATGAAGTTAGGGATTTTCTAGGGTACACGTGTAATTTCAGTATTTTAATATTTGTAAATTTGTTTCTTTTTCGGTAGCTATGGCAAAGGGAACAATTGCTGAGATGTCATTATTTCTCTAATTTCAATCTCGTATGTCACTGTTATAAAAATTAATTTATTTTGGATTTATTTTTAATGTAAAAAGAGTGCAAATCTATTTTTGTCCTCCAAAAATCTAAACAATTACAAATTGAGAATCGGGTTTTCCTCCAAACTCAACCCTAGTTGTGAATTGTTTAATTTTTACAAACTGTAAATCGGAGTTCGACGGAGACACCGTGAATCTCAGAAACTAGAAACCGTGAATCTCTTCTTGCTTCTTCTCCGAGCCTCCGCATCAGGTCCTCTCTGATACTTCTCCGCCTCTCTTCTTTTGCTCCTCTCCGATTAGTCTTCTCCTCCGCACAGGTCCTCTTCGATTCATCATCTCCTCCGCATCACTTGTCTGATTCCTCTTCTCCTCTGCATCTCTTCACTATTGAGAGTTTAGTTTCTAGGTAAGAACTTTGTTCGCTGCTCCTTCTCGTCCTGTGAAATATCTCGTTCTTCTCTTATCTGCCAATTTGGGATTCAATTGGGAACTCATTCAATTAGGATTGATGGTGATGGTTTGATCATTTAATTGTCAGAGATGGTTCGGGTGAGAGGCGGTAAATACAGGACAGGAAGAAGAGAAGATCGTCCAAGAAAGAAGATTGAAAACGAAGGAGAAACCGCTGAACTGGATGTTTCTCCTCCTGAAACCGTCGCAGCAACCACTGCAGCGGACTCTCCTCCTCCTGAAACCGTCTCAGCAACCACAGAAGGAGCTGCAGTAGACGTTCCTTCTCTGAACTCTCCTCCTCCTGAAACCGTCGCAGCAACCACAGAAGAAGCTGCACTAGACGTTCCTCCTCCGAACTCTCCTCCTCCTGAAACCGTCGCAGCAACCACAGAAGGAGAACCAGAAATTGAAGGAGTTGCATTGGACGTTCCACCTGAAATCGTCGAAGCAACCGCAGAAGTTCTTCCTCCCACGGAAGGAGCAACAGAAGGAGTAATCGCAGGGGACGTTCCTCCTCCTAAAACCGACGCAGAAGCAACGGCTTCACCAACCCCAGAAGTACAAACTCCAGGAGAGATAAACATTGATTTAGCTATGGTATTGTTTGAAGGAGAACCATCAAATTCTGCTACCCAAGAGCTTGCTCACGAAGAAGTCCAAGAAAAGGAGCTTCCTCTCGAGGAAGAGCAAGAAAAAGAAGCTGGTCTTGAGAAAGAGGTATTATTTACAAGTTTTATGCATTTTTACTTACCTTGAAATTGAGATTAATATTGGAGAATGAATGAAAATATGTTAGGATGATTTAGTGATTAGGTTCAACTACGTTTGCATAGGTTCAACTACGTCTGAATAGGTTCAACTACGTCTCAGTAGGTTCGACTACGTCTTAATAAGTTGAACTACGTCTGAATAGGTTCGACTACGTCTCAATAAGTTCAACTTCGTCTTAATAAGTTCAACAACTTCTGAATAGGTTCGACTACGTATGAATAGGTTCAACTTCGTTTCCTAGGTTCAACTGCGTTTTCTAGGTTCGACTAAGTTTCTTAGGTTCAACTGCGTTTTCTAGGTTCGACTAAGAATTAAATTGTTCATTAAACCTGTGTTTGAATTCGCGGGATGAAGAGGATGAAACGCCACTATTGCAACCAGAGAAGTTCTACTTCACTCCAGATCAATGTACCAGAGTATGTAAGATAGGATCCAGATGTACTGTCGTGAAGACAGTGTCTATGATAAAGAAGCTGAAAAATGAATCGACATGATTCACAAGACATCCTCAATTCAAGCATATTTTTCATATGGAGGAGGAGCCAAACCGAAAGCCTATGGGTTTGTGGATGTTGCTACTTCATCAAGCTTGTACGGATTCAGAGAAGGAGTTCTGGTTTGTGGTTAATGGAGTACCGATCAGATATTCCATTAGGGAATATGCTCTGTTAAGTGGGTTGGACTGTCACCACTACCCGAGGGTATATGATGACTTGAGGGATAAGAAAAAAGGCGATTTTAAGTTTGTGCAAAGGATTTTTGGAAGGAAGGACAATATAAGAATCGAAGATGTGGAAGAGAAAATGCAGTCATTGACGAGCGGCTTAGATAAGAAGAAGATGGCTGTTCTGTTTTTCTTATGCACTGTGTTGAAAGCGAAATCTAAGGTGAAAGGGAACATAGAGCCTTTCTTGCTTAAAGTGGTTGATGATTTGACATTGTGCAAGACATTTCCATGGGGGTGTTATACTTTTGATGATTATATGGAGGAGATGAAGAGGGCGATGAAGAAATTCAAGAAAGGCATCGTCAAAGACAAAGAGTCATTGACATTTTCTGGATTCATTCTTCCTCTAGAGGTAAATATTAATTGTGATGGTTTTGTAATTGTTTTAAATCGATTTTAATACAATTGTATGTGTAGATTTTTGCGTTTGAGTGTATTCATATGCTTAAATGCACGTTTCGAGTAGAGGTTACCACGGAGAAGGACTGTCCAAGGATGTGCAAGCACAAGTTCTTGGAGACTTCCATGAAAGGTTATCCACTGGAAGACATAAACGAGGCGATTGGAAATACCAAGGTGAGAGATAATACTTATATATGGTTATTTTGTATTTAATATGAGTTTGATTTTGATTATTATTTTTTGTTGATATTCTTAGGATATCATAAGCATCTTGGAACCTGACTCTGATGAGAAAGCTTTGATGGAGCATATCATAGGCGATGATTGTGATGATGGTATAGGCTTCATTGATCCAATTGTTGAGATGTGGCGAGACCATCTAATGAGAAAAGAGAGGAAGATATGGTGGAAAGATCTCTATGATATCGACTTGGCAGCTCGAGTTGTAGATGAAGATGCGAAAAAGGCACTTAAATATGAAAGTAATGATGAAACTAAAGATGAAAGTAAAGATGAAAGTGTTGCATCGTTGTTGGGGCTGAAGGAAGCGGTGGAGAGAATGGAGAAAGTGATACAAGAAGTAAAGAATAAGGTGGATGGTTTTGATGATCGATTGAAAAGTGTAGAAAGTTTTGTGAAGGAGCACCAAATCAAAGGTCCTGAAAGTGTTCGAAGCCCTGCTCCAAGTGTTCGAAGCCCTGCTCCAAGCCCTGCTCCAAGCCCTGCTCTAAGCCATAGTGACGACAAACCATATAATAGTTTAGAGGAAGGTTCAACTAGAAATACAAACTGTAAAAGTACAACTATTAAGAAATAGGTTCAACTGCTTCCTTGGGGACAACTAAGTTATGTGTATGGAAACCATACACATAAACATACAAAAGTGGAAAAGCCAAAGTGAAAACCATACTGTAAAAGCCAAACTGTAAAACTGTAAAAGCCAAAGTGGCAGCTCAGTTTGATTTATGTGTATGGTTTCCAGTTCAAACTATTATATTTCTAGTTGAACCATAGCACAAAATGATGTTTAATGGAAACCATACACATAAATCAAACTGAGCTGCCACTTTGGCTGCTCTGGAAATAGAAAGCGAAACCTCTGCCAGACACAGACCTGTTACTCGTTTTCCTGCGACGTTCCCCAGTGGATGGAAAGCGGTTTTCTTGATTTCTTCCTGGCGATTTGGTGTAATCAGGTGGTAAAGCAAATTTATCGAGTATTTCCTCAGGAATACTCCAACTAGACTCATTCGATACTGGATAAATCGTCCTGTAGTATGCCAATGCCCACGTATCAGTCAAGTAATATCTAGAGCATAAGTCATATAGACTAATATCCGCTGTTCTCCCTCCTTTCTTCATCAGTGCTGCGGCTGCGGCGATTGCATGAACGCAAGGATACTTGTCTATATCCAACCCTCTGCAAGAGCAAGTTTTACTCGACAAATCCACCAAGTAAGCCTTCCCGTCGAGTCCAATAGCAGTGTATTCAAGCTGGAAGCTGTTTATCTCAGCCACAACTAAACGAGCAGCAATTGGACATAGTTTATGCAATTTGTTATCCACATAAGGCACCACTTTCTTTGACATCGGCATATCAGCAGCAGTCTTCCTATGCTTGTTAAACCAATATCCTATTTTCTCAACAATCGCATCAATCATTGGTAAAAGAGAGTACTTCCTTACTTCTTTAAACACACTGTTGAGAGATTCACAAGAATTGCTGGTGTCTAAATTGTACTTGTCTCCTTTAAAGTAGCACTTTGCCCACTTATCCAACGGTACAGTCTCATGCAAATACACAGCAGCTGCAGAAAACCTCTTCTTAAAATCAGCATACTCCCTTTCGAACTCACTCACAGTATAAATATGAGCGCATTGGATGAATTTTGCCGCCACTAGATCTTTGTTCACCTTATGCTGAACTTTACCTCTCACGTTTTGAGACAAATGCCATATACAATGTCCATGCTGGGAGTGGGGATACACCTTCGCTACTGCATTTATGATGCTTTTATGTCTGTCACTCATAAAAACCAATTCAGGATCATCAGGTATAACGATTTTCAGCTTCTCGAAAAACCACATCCAGCTGTCATGCTTCTCATTATCAATTACACCAAAAGCAATGGGGTAATGGTGATGATTAGGATCTTGAGCTATGGCAAAGACAAGCTGTCGACCATATACAGTCTTAAGAAATGTTGCATCCACAACTATCACTTTCCTTATTGCGTGAAACCCTTCAATGCTAGCGCCCAAAGCAATGAATAGGTACTTAAACTTTTTCTCTGCATCCAATTCCACACTTGTTACGGTTCCAGGATTTACCTTCTCTAGCATGTACAAATAAGAGTATAGCAGCCTATAACCTTCTTCAGGAGTGCTCCGCACATCACTAACAGCTAGTTTTTTTCCTCTTAAGGAGGTAGAGTAGGACAACCTAACACCAGCTCTACTCTGAACCAAATTAACGATATTTTTAGGATATGGGGTGTCAAATTGACCCGGATAGTCTTGCTGCAAAACAGATGCTACTAGTCGTGGGGTGCCTCTCCTTCTACTACTGCTTGTACTCTCAACGGCCCAAGAGCATGTATGCATCTTTCTGTATACTCTAACACTGAAGTAATCCGATTTCTTAAACCTTGCAGCTCGTAAATACCATTTACAGCCTTGATTCTTCTGACGGCATTCTAGAATAAGTCGCCTTGTATCTGACTTATAAGTATGGACCCCAAAACAATTCTTATGTGCAGCTCTGTCAACCAAATCTTGCACTGCCTCCTTAGAACAAAATTCTTGACCAATTTCAAGACCTGTACCATCTTCCCATTCTTCAACACACTGACTAACTTCTGCAGAACCTGGAAGCTCAACATATTCATGCATACCATCCAAACCGTTCTCCATATCCCCATCAGTAAATTCATTACCATCGTTCTCTGTCACCTCCTCAATAATCGGCTCCCTATGTTCTTCTCTTTCCGAGGCTGCTCTATAAATAGTAATTGCATTACAGACATCATCATCAGCTCTACCATTTGCAACCGGCTCTTCATAATTCACACCAAATGAACTATCCACTTTAGAAGCTTGCTCACTCCTACCCGCTTTAGAAACTGAATTTGTTTCTAAACCTTTGACTACTTCCACATGCAAAACAGACCTTAGCCCCTCGTTATCCATTGTTGTTAGATAAGCATATACGTCATCATCAACAAAAATCTTTGTCTCGTTGATCGGTTTATTTACCAACAGAATGTAACTCAATTTCAGGTGTGCATTAGCTCTATCTATCCCAATCTTACTGCATATCTTATCTACTAATGCCGAGTAAGTTATCTCCTCCACAGATAAGTTCCTAAATGGTATAGCATATGTAGAATTACTTGTAAACCATTTCAACTCCCCTCCGTCACGTGAATAACTCCCTCCATAGTCAAAATATATGTTTGTGTGGTTGATGCTCATGCTCTCCTGAAAATATAATGAAAATAATCGATCAACAAAGTACCACAGTTGTATCAGTTGAACAAATTTGAACTCAGTTGTACCAGTTGAACTAGTCCTCTCATTTGTATCAGTTGTACCAGTTGAACTCAATTGAACTCAGTTGTACCAGTTCAACTACACCTCTCATTTGTACCAGTTGAACTTAAGTTTTCAGTTGTACCAATTTAACTCAATAACTTAGTTGTACATTTTCGCTCTTAGTTGTACTAGTTGTACCGTTCTCCCTATCATAACTCGAAGAATTTCGAGGAGCTCAGGTTCTACATATGAATCTGATTAACATAACTACGTTCTTCTCACAAATTACCGAACCTATGGCTTAATCTATCCATAATACATTGTTACCAACCCAGATCTCTAATTTTTTCAAATCTAAATCCCTAATTTTATCAAATCTATCTCTAATTGAAAAAGAAGAATTCACCTTAAAAATAGGATATTCAACAATGGCAGAATAGGATAAAGAAGACCCCAAAACTTGGTCGGACGAAGTGGAGAAAGAGGATGACAGGAGAAGAAGCTCACGGGAGGGGAACGAGAGAGGAGCTTACCAGAAGACAGCTACGAGTTCAGCTCGCGGGAGGGAGGAAGAAGAAGATCTCAGATTCAATTTTATTTTTATTTTTTGATTTTTCTGATTTTACTTTTAATTATTTTTACTAATTTAACTTTTACTGATTTACTAATTTACTTTTACTCAATTAATTTCAATTACTTTTATTAAGGATAAAATTATAATTTCATATCTCATTTAAATGAGAGAGTGGCATTAGATTAAAAAGTGGCACAACAGATCAATTTTTTTTTGAAAGTGGCATTCCAGCCTTTCGCTCTATGGTAAAGACAATTATCATATTGGGCTTTCTTTTTTCTCGAGGAGGGCCTCTAACTCTTTTTCCTTTTATAAATCTAGAGCTTATTATTAATTTAATAATTTGTTTTTTACAAAATCCTATATGATCTTTCATAAAAAATTTTGAAATTTATCTTCGACTATGAATATATCATTTACGTTTATGTTTATGTTTATTTTAATTGAGAAAAATTATGGTTATCTTTTAATGGTATTTGGTAACATAATTCTTAAAAGAGTAAATACCATATAAGTTTATGTATTTTGTAACATAATTCTTAAAAAAGTAAATACCAATTTTTCCTAAATACCTTTGTGTTCGTAATTTCATCAACTTATCATAATCTAATTTAACTAATTTAACGAATAGATAAATTTGAGTTGACTAAAAAAATAGATAAATTTAAACGGGTAAAATTTAGTCACAAAGTATAAACGGATAACTTAGTTGTTAGATAAAGCAATCGAATCCAAAATCTTTGTAAGTTTATATCTTTTTTTTCTTTTTATAAATCTAAATCTTAAGTTAATAATCACTAGACCACACTTACTGGTTAAGATTTGCATTGAATTGTAGGCCATTTTGGCAAAGGTATCGACCATATTGTAGGTCTCTCGTGTACTTAGTCACCAAAACAAAACAATGCACTAACAACAACCAAATTAACATACAAGTAATGACTCCAACAATTGCTAATTTGTACGGATCATAAATGTGAACACTGTCTCGCAGCTTTCTTTTTTTTTGGTACGAAACACTGTCTCACAGCTTTCGACTGAAACTTAATGCAAGTAAAATTACTTAATGGTTTATATTGAAACGAGAACATGCGAAGGATTTAGAGGATGCAAACAAGATATTTCATTAAATTGTCTCAAAGACTTTTTTACATTTCTATAACAAGTCAATATTAGATCTGACATAGATACCCAAAATTGAGCTGATCCATTTCAAAGCTAGATTCCGTAAACGAGGCTAGGAATCAGCTATGCCCATAGGAGGGGGCTTCCTATGGTCCACACTTCACACGACTAATGTTTACCGATTTTGTAATACTTCGAGTCCAATCTTCTAAAGTTATATATCTTTTAATCAAAACAATATTCTAATTAGATGCTGTGTATTACTATTACCATATAGTTTAAAATGTAAATTAGTGGTCCAATATAAACTTCTAAAGAAATAGAAAAATAATGTTGTATGTTCTTAGACTTTCATGACTCTCAAACCTATAAATAATCATATCCCTAACACTCCTAATTGAAGTGATGACACTTTTTTTTTAATTCAACAAACCAAAAACTTCTTTTGTTTATTCGGCTATATCCGTGTAAATTCACTGAGTTTTAATAATGTATACTTCATTAAATGATACGTTAATACGTTTTCAAGTGGTTGTAGTCACGCAGTTTTAATATCTTTGGTCGAAATTAGGAATAAGTCGTCACTAAATAGTAAATACATGCACATGCTTAAGATTAAACCAGTCATCCTCATTTAGTTATATACTATAATGAGACATAGATTCAAGATATTACAAATAGAATGGATCCAAAAAAAAAGGATAGATTAGAGAGATAGATGCATGCATGTGTAATCTACGCATAATTAGATAATGGTAATGATATAACATGAGGACAGAGATGGACATGAAAAGCCCATGTGAATATAGAAAGAAATCAAGAAGAAGGCCAAAGCTGAGCATTCTTGACCTTACAAATACTCTCTAACACATCTACAGGCATTATGTTCCCTTTCACCACTACCTTCTTGCTTTCAAGCTCCACTTTGTACCATGTCACTCCTGTTTATTAAAATAAAGCCATTTATTCACAATCTTTCAACAGTTTAACAAACTTTTTCAGTTTAGAAATTGTAAGAATCATATAAAAGCCAACAGTTCTGATGTTTGAATTCAGGTTCTATTTTAGTCTGCAATGATACATATGTTTTTTTTAAAAAAATTAGATAAGTTTACCCATTTTTATAAATGTTTAGCGACAAAAGAAAAAGAAATATAAACTAGCTAGGTGCAATTATTGTATTCATGTCTTGTGATCGTATTGCCCTAAAAGAAATGCCTAAAGAAATAAAGAAAATTTGGCGTTACCGTCTAATTTAGAAATATGCTTCTCGACTTTCTTCGCACATCCGTAGCAATGCATAGACACCTTTAGCTCCACTACCTGCAAACATCACCATCATCATCGTCCGGACAGTTTATTTCATTATTTTAAATTAAAATCCGAACTTTAAACTCTTGAAAGAACTCATTAAAAATGAAAACTGAATTTGTTATAACTTGTAGTAACCATGGAATATATTATTCTATTTGATTTTGGGAGAACAAAAAAAAACGCTAATGTGGTGGAATAACAAGATAAACGCACACCACCAT
This sequence comes from Thlaspi arvense, assembly GCA_911865555.2. Lineage (NCBI taxonomy): Eukaryota > Viridiplantae > Streptophyta > Magnoliopsida > Brassicales > Brassicaceae > Thlaspi > Thlaspi arvense. Next base: position 44,622,736 of record OU466859.2, on the reverse strand, counting down.
AGAAGAGAAAAAAGCCCCACACAACTTTTTAAGAGCTAATAAAACATTTATTTCACTGTTTCCAAAAAAAAATTGCATTGTGATAAGCATTTTTCAAAGCTCAAGAAATCATCAGACATCATCATATATTATTTCAAGACATAATGTTGGGTATGATTTGTGGTTACCTTAGGCTTAAGATGAAAGGCAAGAGTCTGACGATGCTCAGCAGATACAACATCTTTTAATCTCATGATCTTTCCAGATTTCTCTGTTGAAGAATCTATCAGTGGCTTCTTCGCAAACTCCTCTTCTTCTTCATCGTTTTCTAGAGTGTTTAGACAAAAACATGAACACTGATTTGTTGGAAGAAACAGACAATCCCATACTCTCCCAATCTTCTGGAGCTTCCCCATTAATTTGAAAAAAAAAAGTAATTAGGGGGTTTTTTCAGAGAGAGTGATGTTGGGAAGATTTAAAAAGAAGTAGGCTGAGAGAGGAGAGAAATACTTGCTTGTCATACACACTTACACTGTCTTAAAGAGATGGAGAGAGAGAGGCATAAGGTGTGTGAGGAAGTCAAACATTGAAATGATTTTGTAGAAACCGATAAATTTACTATAATTTTTTATTATTATCTTCCATTCATCAACCACAATGTTAAATCTATCATTAGATTTATGTTACTTTTGTCATTATGTTAGTTTAGAAAAACGACTGTGGTGAACAAATTTTTAATAATAGATCTTGATTGGTATGGCGAGAAGTAGTGTTTTAATGTGTTACTTTTAAATTGCATATTACTGAACCTATGACACAATGTCATCCAATGGAAGTAAGTGAAAAAAAAAAAAAACTGTTTACAAACATACAATTATATGCTATAGAATATGATATGACAAGTGATAGAAGAAAGCAAAAGAAAGAAGAAGACATAGGTCACATCTCACGTTCAACAACTCCCCAACATTGACACCAATTTTCTTATGTCATTGGAAATAAACAAAATTCAATATTCATGTAATTATATGACTGAATTAGTGAGTGAGGCATGTGATGCAAGCTAAGTTAGTGTGACTTGTAGTTTTGTATAATTGATTGAAGAGTGGATAAGCATCTCTCTTTTGGCTCCACTCTCGCCGCTCCACTTCTCTAATTAATCTATATTGATTCCCCCAATCTACTTTTCTTTTATATATGATTCAGCTAAAAACATTCAAAATTTGTAAACTTTTCTTCTTGTTTGATTAATCCCATTCCCCTAATTTTAATCTCAAATTTCATAGATTAGATGAACCTGATAATTAACATGAACTTACGACCAGAAAAAACAGAGGGGGATTATAAAACCAATAAATTATGAGTGATGAGCCTATGAAGAACTACATGTGGGAAGAAGGTATTATATGCTAAGTGCTTTAGGTTAATCACGTGAAAAAAGACAAATGCATAATTCTCCTTCTGCATGCCAAAACATGTTCTTTTATTTTCATGCTTATTATCGAAGCTCCATTAATTATGTTCCTACTTCATGTGCTTTTTATCTCTACTTTATTTCTTTCTATAACTCTCTAAATTCTAATTAGCTGGTTAGCTTATATTTTTTTTTGAACATTAGCTGGTTAGCTTATGTTTCATAACTATAACAAACAAAAAATATCTCAGAAGCAAGTATCTCGACTAACCCATTCGTACAGTGATATTTGCTAAATATACGTACAAATTAATTAGTTAAACTACTAGTGATATTTACTGAAATAGATCTCTAGTAGTTTAACTAATTAATTTGTACGTATATCTCGTCTGTCGTAGACTCGTACTAAAGTTATCGTCAGCTTCTTTCTTTTTCTGCCAAATTTAATAGTAGAAAATGCATTAATAGATTTTATACCACTTATGAATTTATATGTACAAAACTATAAATACTGAACAGAGAAAATAAAATAAATAAAAAAACATTCTGTCAAGAAAAAGGCTGGAGCTAGTTAAATCAATCGTGTTCTTTTTTTTTAACAAAAATCAATCGTGTGTTAAAAATCTTGGTATGCAATTCGATCTTTCGAATATGTTAACTCTATCTCTATTAACTCTCTCCATACAAACAAAATTTATTTTTCTCTTCACATTCATATCTTGTTTCTAATCTCTTTATTTTCTAAGAAAGTTTTGCTTCTCAAGACTCGCATCAAAAGTTTCTCTACATACTTCTGATCATCCTCTTCATTGAGTTCATCCAATGTCATATCTTAGTATATATGATTTCATTTTTCTTGTAATCATACGTTGCAAATTTTCCATATAATTTTTTTGGAATGTCTAATTATTTAATATCGAAAACACTTTAGATGTTCAGCAAAAGAATCATAAAGGATAAAAATTTGGAATCTTATTATATAAAGTGTTTGAATAATAATAACACAATAAAAGAAGGAAAATTATACCTATAGAATGAAGCTCAAGAAGTATTATTTTGTTTGGTAAAATTTTTTGAAAGATTTTATGTGTTTATATAGATAAAAGTAATATATTCTTTTTTCTTTTAAGATTAGTATTTTAGCTTATTTCTCTTTTTCAAAATGAATTAATTCCTTTTATAAACTTTTTTCAAATAGTATTTTTCTTTTTATTTTAGGATTATTGTGTTTGATTATTTTTTTTTATAGACCAAAATACATATCTTTTTTATCTTTAATTTTTTTTAATTTAATTGACACGTTTCAAAATATGAATGAGAAGATTTACTATATATCACAATTATATGAATTGCTAATTTTAACGCATCCAACTTTGTATAATAAGATTTTATTCGTTCGACTACTAATTTTTTATATTTAAAAAGTTTTTAAAAAAATGTTTTCAAAAAGTTGGGTTAGCACCGCCCCCTCTATTATTGGAGGCATGGCCTCATTGGTCCACCCGACTGTTTTTATTTATTTATTAGATTCCTTATTATTTTCCGTTGCGTACTTGCATGGCAATTACATGAACCATCTACTGATCAATTTTGATGAATCGATTGCCAGATTTGTTTAAGAAAATACTGTTTCACAAGTGAATAATTCTCATATTTCTACATTTCCAAGCATTTTAACACATTGATGAAGCCTAGTTTAATATGGAAAGCTAACCTGCTAAACACAAAATACTTTTAACAAAAACAAAAATAAACACAAAATACTAATGAGAAAGAAAAAAAAGAAATCTGGATCAGTCATAAGTAATTATCTCCCATATAAAGTATATTAGAAACACAATAATTAAACTTGTGGTGCATAGGTTAGAGAAAGCTGGAGCCACAGAGACATAGCTGCGTTGAAGACAATAAGCTCGGCAAAAAAACGAAATCAAACAGAAATAGTGTTTTAAAAGAGAATTATTTTCACCCACACAAAAAAAACAACATACAGAAAATCTTATGTTTCTGAAATAAGGTAAACCAACAGGCCTATGTACATGCGTGGACCAGAATCGAGTGAACCAAAGAAATGTCCGAATCCGAGAACCGTATATATGTCAGGTTCGGAGAATCTACTGTATATTTTGGATAGAAACTCAAATTAATCATAGGAAGTGGAGTCAGCATTGTATAAATTTTGGAAAACACTTATTAAATTGTCACATTGATATGTCACAACTTGAATATAATAATCACTGCATATGGACCATAACGAACACTATAGCTGAGGGACTTAACAGAGTGGTCACACTACTCACTTTCTTCTTTACGACCATCTAAATGTTTCTTGTAAGTGTTGTGTCTCTTCTGTTACTTGTAGTTCACTGCACCCGGAGAGATACTTGACTACGTAGGACCTAACACTTACCACACATTAAGGTGGACCCACTATAGTACTATACAAGTATATAGAACTGCTAACAAATAATAGGAAGCAGTAAAAATCATCCGACTGCATCAATTTTGGCATCATTTGACAGAAAAATTAAACATTAATCAAACATAAAAGAGACAGAAAACAAGTCTCATGTTAATCAACAACTAATCTCTGACTAATTGGCCTGGCTTAATTTAGAACTCTTTTTTTTTAACCTTAGTTTAATTTGGAACATTGCAAACTGATAGAGAGACCGACGAACTTTTTATGATGCTCGATTGGTTGATTCAATTTACCATATTTACACGTACAAATAGCTAGTTCATACATGTGTAGTTTAAACGAGAAACAACTAACTAGAAAAATTTAGTTTAAATCCATCTACATTCGCGGTTTTATCTCAACTCCATCGTAGTCTTGAAGATGCATTGGTTGAAGAGTTCTGCAAGCTCTCTTGAACTTGGTTTTTTGTTGGGGGCTTCTTCAACAACTTTCTCATTCCCCTTGGCTTTTGATTTGGCAGCCTTGCTTTCTACTATCTTCTTTCCATCAGCCTTTGAAGACTGACCCTCAGCAAACCTCTTGCCTTTGTCCTTTATTGCTAGAGTTGTAGGCACCTTCTTCCTAGCTATTTGACTTTTGTTTCCAGCTGGTTCATTGGTTCCCCCGATAGTACCTACAAGAACAAGTCTTGAAGATCTAATAAGTATAAGAACAAATGGGATGAAAAGCAATGATATAATGCTCTAAAAAAAATATTTTCTCAAATCTACAAGAGGTCTAACTAGTTGTTTAAACATGTAAATTTCTAAAGAAACAAGAGAATTCAAGAGCAAAATACTACAAACATGTTAGAATTCTAAGCAAATTTTTAACAACTTATGCACATGAACCTAGCATGGTGGCTCTTAAACAAAATGAGAAGTGATAATGCATAAGGGACATTAAGTAAAGCAAGCTAGTAGATTATGAACAATGATCAGCTCTAACATTCTAACTTGCTTTAAACAATTCAATCCACCATGCAAAATCAAAACAAGGAAACTAAACAAAACAAAACTAGTTCAAATGGCATAAGATTAAAAAGATCTAACAATTTCAACCATAAGAACAAGAGATGAATAGTGTAGAAAAGCAAACATTTATGGACTCCTAGAGCACTTTGCAAAAACAAACGAAGAGAGAAATTTTATGGCTTATGTGAGAAATGAGAAGTGTGAAGAGAGAAAAGAAACAAGTGTGGTTTTTTATAGAACTAAGGAAGAGACAAGAAATCTAATGGAATGGGGGACAAAAGTTAAAGTGTTCAGAAGTGGGTCAGAATGGCAGGGGAGGAGCCAAAATTTTCAAATTCAAATTCCCTTGGCTCCAAACCAAGAGAGGAAAATTTTTTAAAATTAGAAGACTTACCTTGCGGGTAACATCGAGCATAACTGCTCGATGTTGGTGCTCGATGTTGAGCACATCAAACATGTTTGCTCGATGTTGATGCTCGATGCTTGTACCAAAACTATCTGCCTGTTTACATCGCACGATGTGCTTACTCGATGTTGAAACATTGAGTATGGCTAGCTCGATACATGTGCTCGATGCTTTTGGCAAAACTCTCGGGCCTTTTACATCGCACGATGTAGGTGCTCCATGTACATTGGTTTTTCCCACCTTCTTGCACACCGTACGATGCTCTTGCTTGATGCTGATATCCTGACTCTTGGGTTGATTACATCGCACGATGTAGGTGCTTGATGTTTAACCCGAGACACATTTCCTTCCCACATCGAGCATGTTTAGCTCGATGTGGTTGCCCGACATGTTCTGATCCTACTAATATCAAGCTCCTTAGCCTGATGTGGCTGTCCGATGTAACAACATCGAGCCACATCGAGCTTGGCATGCTCGATGTTGACCAGAACATGTCTTATTTGGTTCCCCAAACATCTTCTCATCACCTTATCTTCCTTTTTACTTCTAAAAACAATGAAAATGCATAAAACATAAACTAAAAGCTTAACTATGTACAAGGATACCATGGGACTACCTCCCAAGTGTGCTTGTTTAGAGTCACTTAGCTTGAATTTTCTTGGCTCCTTAGTTGAGGTAAGGAGAAGGAGTCTTAGAACTCCTTGGTGGCACCTGTTTCTCTTGACCCTCTTTGTGACTCCATCTATCTTGAGCACAGCAAAAGGCTTAGAGCTTCCCTCTTTCTTCATCTTGTAGTATACTTCACCTTCTTTAGAGCCAAATGGTCTCAAGACCACCTCATCTTCAATAGGACCAAACACAATTTCATTCACCAATTTCAAACCATCCACCTTGAGGACCTCTTCTTCAGTGGTTAAACCAAACAACCTTGATAAGCAGCAGCCATCAAAGCTCTCTCCAGTATAGCCTTCAAACTCAGGCCAATGTTCATTAACTCCCTTCAACTTCTTGAGTTCCATTGAGAAGGCTTGCTCACCCTTGAGCTTGTTGCCCTTAGAATCAAACTTCTTAACCTTCTCATTGGTTAGTCTCAGCTCTATAGTGCATTTCTTGACATAAAAAACTGCTAAAAGGGTCTTCCTAAAATGATAGCATTCTTGATATTTCCTTCTACATCCAAGACTAAGAAGTCTGTTGGGATTGTTACTCCTTCAATCTTCATGGGAAGATATTTCAAAGCTCCAAGTGGTGTCTTGACAGTCCCATCAGCTATAGTGAGAGAGACATCACTCCGTTGGAATGAAGTGTACCTTAGCGCCTTAGTTGTAAAGGAGGGGAGTAGGTTGATACTTGCACCTAGATCATATAGGCAACTCTTGAAGGTCTTCCCCTTGAGTTCACATGGGAGAATGAAACAGCCAGGATAATCAAGCTTCTTGATGTTCAGCTCGTTGACTTTTGATTCCTCAGCCTTTGCTAGAGCTTCTTTCAGCTCTTCTTCAACATCTAGACCTCTAGGTTTCAATTGTGCAGCATAAAGGGTTGAGTATTTCTTCACCAGCTCTTCCTTGAACCTTCCTGGAAAAAGGAATAGTGGGCTGGTAAACTGGAAGAACAACAGCTTGAATCTCCTTCTTAGCATACTTAACCTTGACAAGGTCTTCCCTCTCACTTTGAGCTTCAATGTCCTCATTGAACAATGCCAAGAACTCTTCTATAACAGCCTCATCCTCAGCAGTACCCAAATCATCTTTAGAGTCAACAACTTGGCAATACTCTTTGGAATTCATCTCAGACTTTCTTGGAAGATTACCTTGGGGGTGTGGTCCAGTAGCTACTCCCTTGTTGGTCTCTAAGATTTTTACCCTTGCAGCTAGGCCATCAAACTTGCTTGTGAGCTCCACATGAATTGAATTTATTTTGTTGTGGACATCAACAAATTTCTTGTTCATTTCCAAAGTTCCATTAATCTGAAATTGAAACACTTGTTGGATGAGACTCTTGATTTCATAATTTTGAGAGCTAAAAAAGGCTTGAGCTGGTGCTTGAGCAACAAAACCAGGAGGATTGAACTGTGATTTTGGCGAAAAGTTGTTGTTCCTAAAGACAAAGCCTTGATTGTTGGTGTTGTAAGGAATAAAAAGTCTTTGTTGGCCAGCTTGTTGTTGTTCTTTCAATTGCGATTTTAAGCTTTGCTAGTCCTACTCCTAGTGCATTTTTAATGCTTAATAGTATAAAAATAGTGTTTAACACAAGGAATGAAAAATAGACGCAATGGATATAGATTTCTTTGTGTTGAAAATTTGTAGATTATTTAAATATGAATATTTTTGTTAGAAGTAAAAGAAAAATTTAATGAACGTTGCATTCCATTAGTTCGATATTGTTTAACGCGGAAAAAAATATTACTATATATTTGTGTACGAACAGAAGTTTCTTTTATGGAAATTATATCGTGATCTTTTAATGAAATCCATCTTTCTTTAATACATTTATCCGAAAACCAAGACGAAAACACTAGGAAATTAAAACTTTATGACAATCGGAACCTATATCTTTCGATTCGAAAATTCCTAGAATCACACTAACCGAGAAACCCAACCCTAGCACCCTAAAACCATAAACCATTCATCATCATCCTCCCTTTTGCTTGGATCTTTAACGCTTCGTGAAACTGAGCTCTCCGTTGTCGCTAGTTCGTGAGGAAGTGACGAGCTCGAATCAACCGGCTCAGGCTCTGTCTCAGTTACAAGGCACGAATGTGTCTGCTCCCTTTTAAACTTGAAAATATCGTTAACGACACAGAAGCCGTCGTCTTGTTGTGACAGAAGAAACGTTTGCGTAAACTTGTTACTCACGTTATCTTTTTTGCTTGTCAAGTATCCATTGACGAACACGATTACACGACCATGGTCCATAGGATCATATGGTACACCAAGTGAAGTTTCAATCTCAGCCGTGAAATCTTCGAACCTCACAGCCAGAAACTCATCTTGCACCTCTTTCTTAGTCCAAACAGTTTTCTTGACATGCTGTGTTGCGGGATGATGACGGTTAAACAGACAGTAATCATTGTAGAACATATAAAGAAACTGAGGTGATTCGTTAAGAGTGTGATAATATTGCTTTACAAAGGCACAGCTAACAATCTCTGCATTAGTCTCCTGCTCTGACATATCGATCTCTGACGACAAAAGCTTGGAAAACAGAATAATATATTTCAACCAAATTTCGAAAACAAGACTGAAGAATGGTTTTTGGCCTTGATTCTCCACCATTTATATAGTGATGAGGACTCCCAAATTCAACTTCATTTCCTAATCCTTCTCGACTTCTAATTCCTAAACCATATTAGCTTTAGAGAAATTACCTAAGAAAAAAAAAAACAAAACCGGTTTAGAAAAGGTCAATTTGATCTGGTTTAGTGAACCGAAAGCTCACTTTGCATTATCTACTAATATCTAGGGTATCGTTAAAGTTATACATAAAACTAGGGTTTCTCCGCCATGAACGTATCGGAGGATCTTCTTGCCGTCTCACAACGCATACGAGAACGAAGACCTCATCAGAACCGATCCCGTTTGATATAATCGTGGAGATATATTCGAGACTGCCGGCGAAATCCGTAGCGAGGTTTCGCAGCGTATCCAAGCAATGGGCTTCCATTCCCATCCTCCCCTATTTCACGGATTTGTTCCTCACCAGATCTTCTGCTCGGCCGAAGCTATTATTCGTCTGCAACGGAGATGGCCAGGTGTTCTTCTTCTCCTCACCTCAGCCACGAATCCTTGGTGAGGACTTGTAGCATCCGTATCCAAGAAAATCTGGAATGATCGAATCGGACAGGAGGTTGTCTGAAGGAATGTGAGTTCAGTCAAGTGAAAAAATCCGTATGGATGGGAGGTTCGGACTATAGTCGATGGATGACTGGGAAATAGTCGAAGGATGGCCGGGCTGGCCGAGCAGGACGGACCATATCCGGGAGAAAAATGGTTCTGTCCGGGAGAAAGTGGATTATGTCCGAGAGAAATGGATTATGTCCGAGAGGAAATGGATTATGTCCGAGAGGAAATGGATTATGTCCGAGAGAAATGGATCATGTCCGAGGGAAAAAGGAAAATAGCCGAGGCTTTGTGGTTTTAGCTGAGTAAAAATGGGCTGGGCCCGTGGGCTGGAAGTTTGGTCGGATAAAAACTAATTTCTCGTGGGGATGGTCGAGCGGTTTGGGCGATATCCGAGAGAAATCAAAGCTGACAGGGATAAACCTGACTGGAACCGGGATACGCCGGCTATAACCGGGTTAACTAGGTTTTGCGAGCATATAAAAGGGATTTTGAGACTTTTTCTCGAGACAGCCGCATTATTTGAGAGAAATATCGCGTGAGAGAGAGATTGGTCGAGAGAAATCCCATAGTTTCTGATTATCCCGAGAGTTGGCCGAGAGAGATCGAAGTTTCGCCGGCGATTCCGACTATCACCGAGAGATCGAGTGTTCTGTCCGAGTTTCTGTGGATCTGTTTCGACCATTCGTCCTGATTTGAGGGTTTGCCGAGGGAATAACCGAGTTGTCCGAGGATTTCTGAGCGGATCGTGTGATATCCGAGAGCACTTCGATTCGTCCGAGTGAATCTTCTTCTTGCCCGAGAAAAAGTGATCGGGTTGAGAGATAGCCGAGAGGTGTAGAGTTTTAGCCGGACCAGTCTGAGCGATAGCCGAGAAATCGCAAGTGTGTCCGGGTATCTCAGTTCTGATCGAGAAATCACCGAGATTCTTTTGACTGAAACATTTGTTTCTGTGTCTAAGGTGAGTGCGCGACTGTAGTCTGTATCTAGAATCGTTGGATTGCTAGGTTATCTGATTTTCATTGATTGCTTGTGTAAGTTAGTAGTTTCTGCTTAGCAAGGTCAATGTTTCTGTGATTGTGAATGGTTAAGTGTGAACCGTGGTCAATACATGATGTCTAACTAGCTGTGTGAATGGCCGGATCGAGTTACTAGCTCAAGGGGATGTGTGATTCTCGCTTGGAGCAGTACCGATGCCTTGTGAGGCTTCACAAGTAGTTGAGATGATCATAGGACCGTACTGTTTTCTGTGCTTGCTTGCTAAGTGATAATGTGAATTGCATAACTGATAGAATGATGCGTTTGCTGATACTGGCTAAGGTGTTACGGGATGACCGTATTCACTAAGTATTTATCAAATACTTATGCCTCTCTGTTTGAGTGTGCAGGTAAAGATAAAGTCCAGGGCGAGTAGCTCTGAAGGCGGACTGGAAGGCAGTGAAGGAAAAAGGATGGATTAGGACTGAGTTTTGGGATTCATATTCTGAGTTTGAGTTTCTATTTAAGTACTTGTGTTAGTGCCTGATGAGTTGAACCGAATCTGATAAGTTAGTTTGTTATTGAATCCGAATTCTGTTAAGTGTTTCTGGAATAATTATGCAATGAGAATGGATGTCTTTTGATGAATTGAACTTGTTTAAGTTTAAGAAAATTTTTTAAAATATGCATGTTTTTGTATTCTGGCCGAGAGAAGACTCGGTGAGGTTCGGGCTGGTCTAGTGATAGACGGTCGGGTCCTCATAAGTTGGTATCAGAGCATGGTCGATTCTAGGACAGTTCATTTGCATAGTTGGGGTTAGAGTCTATCCACCTTTTCACTGCCAGGTCTCGCAGTCTGTTGTTCTGTAGAGTGTGAAACTCTTGTCTGGGGTTAGCTTCGGGCTAACCAGGTTTCTGTTTGGCAGATGGCTCCGAGAAAGAGAACTGCAAGAGCACAAGTGAATGGTGCTGAGAACACTGAGAGTTCTGAAACTGAGAATGTGGTCATGGACCAGCAAGAGAATGCGGCTGGGAATGCTGCAAATGTGGCTGCAGCCAATGTTGGAAACGTGGCAGGGAATGCTGCGGGAGCACAACCGGTTGGGTTGGAGGCTGTTCTGGGGCTATTGGCTCAAGTGTTGGAGCGTTTACCAGTGGTTGCGCCTGCGTCGGTAGTGGCACCGGTAGTGGCACCACAAGTGGTGGAACCGGCAGTTGCCGATGGAGTTGGGGAGGCGGATCAGGGTGTGGTGATTTCGTCTTACCTCAAGGTGCTGGATCATATGGGGAGGCTAGGAACCAAGTTCTTTGCTGGAGGTTCTGCGCCTATTGAGGCTGATGAGTGGAGGATGAGACTGGAGCGGAATTTCGAGTCTATCCGCTGTCCTGAGGGTTACAAGAAGGACATAGCTGTGCATTACTTGGAGGGTACTGCACCAAGCTGGTGGAAGGGAATCACCGGGCATTTGGTGAATCCGAACTGTTCGTATGAGACGTTCTCTGCGATGTTTCAGAGTAAGTACTTCCCGCAGGAAGCTTACAATCAGTTGGAGGCTGAGTTTCTGTATCTGCGCCAAGGGACTAAGACGGTTCGGCAGTATGAGACCGAGTTCAACCAGTTACGTAAGTACGTGGGACGTGACTACGACACTGAGGATAAGCTGATCCGAAGGTTCATGAGTGGGCTAAGAGTTGAGCTAAGGAACGGTTGTCTGGTGTGTGACTATACGACGGTCACTGAGCTTGTGGAGAAAGCAGCACTGTTGGAATCTGGACAAGCAGAGGAAGCTTTGTCAAAGGCGAGTACTGTGGTTGCCGTGGCCAAAAGTGGTCAATCGTCTGGAGGACAGAACCGCAGGTTTGGGAGGAATGTTCCAGCCAAGTCTAGTGGGAACCGCAGTGTGTGTGGATCATGCGGGAAGGTGCATGTGGGCGTTTGTAGGCGTTCAGCTGGGGCTTGTCACCGTTGTGGAAGCCGGGAGCATCAAGTGCGGGATTGTCCTAAGCCAGACACAAGGATGGTGAGAGTGTCGGGTGGAGACAGCGTTTCTGTTGTGTGTTACGGTTGTGGAGAACCGGGACACTACAAGCGTGATTATCCGAGGTCAGGAGCAGCTGGGCAAGCCGCTTCTCAGGCTAAGCGTGCAGGAGATGCACTGGCACCGGCGGCCAAGAGGCATGCCATCATGTCGAGAGTGTATGCAGCGACCGCGGACGGAAGTGGAGATCCGAGCGCTTCTCGACCGATCACTGGTGAGTTCTATTACTTACAGTTTTCTGAATTCTGTTTGTTGCTTGTTGTCTGTGTCTGCGTGTTCTGTTAAGTGTCTTAGCATTCTAGGGGTTGAATGTGTAGGGACCTTATTAATGGGTGAGGTAGAGACCCATGTTCTGTTTGACTTCGGAGCTAGTCATTGTTTTGTGAATCCAGAGATGATTGGAAAGGGAGAATTCCAGAAGGAACCCGGAGAGGATTTTGGTTTAGTGAGGGCGGCTGGAGGCCAAGTGATGTACTCACTAGGAATGGTTAAAAACATTTCTGTCTGGATTGGCAAAGTTAGTATGCCAGCAGATTTGGTAATCTGTAATGTTAAGTCTTATGATGTCATCCTCAGAATGGATTGGCTTAGTAAGTACAAGGCGCATCTGGATTGCCACCGCGGGAGGGTAAGGTTTGAAAGAGATGGCGAGGTTCTGGTGTATCAAGGAATAAGACCGACTTCTGGTAGCTTGGTTGTATCAGCAATACAAGCGGAGCATTTGATAGAGAAAGGGTGTGAGGCATACCTAGCGACAATATCAATAGATGAGGTTGGACCGGATGTGGAGTTAGGAGATATTCCAGTGGTACAAGAGTTTGAGGATGTTTTCCAAGCTTTGACTGGAATGCCACCGGCTCGTTCAGATCCGTTCACGATTGAACTTGAACCGAGGACAGCTCTGATATCGAAAGCACCGTACAGAATGGCACCGGCCGAGATGGCTGAGCTGAAGAAGCAACTGGCTGAACTTTTGGACATAGGTTTTGTAAGGCCAAGCAGTTCACCATGGGGCGCACCTGTTCTGTTTGTAAAGAAGAAGGATGGAAGTTTCAGGCTTTGCATCGACTACCGAGGATTAAACTGTGTAACTGTGAAGAACAAGTATCCACTCCCAAGGATAGACGAGTTGTTGGACCAGCTCAGGGGTGCTACTTGGTTCTCGAAGATTGATTTGGCTTCAGGGTACCACCAAATACCAATAGACGAACCGGATGTTCGGAAGACTGCCTTTAGGACAAGGTATAGTCATTACGAGTTTGTGGTCATGCCGTTTGGCTTGACAAATGCGCCAGCTGCATTTATGAAGCTGATGAATGGCGTGTTCAGGGAGTACTTGGATGAGTTTGTGATTATTTTCATAGATGACATTTTGGTGTACTCAAAGAGTCCGGAAGAACATGAGAAGCATTTGCGGATTGTTATGGAAAAGTTGCGAGAACAGAAGTTGTTTGCTAAGTTGAGTAAGTGTAGCTTCTGGCAACGGCATATTGGGTTCTTGGGTCACATTGTATCGGACAAGGGAGTGTCCGTGGATCCGGAAAAGATCAAGGCTATTGCAGATTGGCCGAGACCCGAGAATGCATCAGAGATAAGAAGTTTTCTGGGATTGGCTGGCTATTATAGGCGTTTTGTGAAGGGCTTTGCGAGTATGGCTCAGTCAATGACACGTCTGACTGGTAAGGATGTTGACTTTGTTTGGACGGCTGAGTGTGAGGAGTGTTTCTTGAAGCTGAAAGGAATGCTTACAAGTGCACCAGTGTTGGCTTTACCTGAGCCAGATAAACTGTACGTGGTGTACACGGACGCTTCTGGGAAAAGACTAGGTTGTGTCTTAATGCAGCATGGGAATGTGATTGCATATGCGTCAAGGCAGCTAGGGAAGCATGAGGTGAACTACCCTACGCATGACTTGGAGATGGCAGCTGTAGTCTTCGCGTTAAAGATATGGCGATCCTACTTGTATGGTGGGAAAGTTCAGGTGTTTACCGATCATAAGACTTTGAAGTACATCTTCACTCAACCTGAGTTGAATTTGAGGCAATGGATATGGATGGAGTTAGTCGCTGACTACGACTAAGAGATAGCTTATCATCCGGAAAAGGCTAATCTCGTTGCTGATGCATTAAGCCGGAGGAGGGCTAGTGTATCTTCTGCCAAGGATGTGGAAGGAGTTGTGAATCTCATAAGGATGTTAAGGTTGAACGTTTTATCTGAAGAACTGGAACCGTTGGGTTTGGGAGCTGCGGATCAAGCTGACTTGTTAACAAGGATTCGTTTGGCTCAAGAGGAGGATGAGAATCTGAATAAGTTGTCACAGAGTGACAAGACCGAGTATCAGACTTCCAACAATGGGACGATTGTTGTGAATGGCAGAGTGTGTGTTTCTGACGTGAAAGAATTAAGGGAGGAAATTCTAAGGGAAGCACATCAGTAGAGGTTTTCTGTGCATCTGGGAATGACCAATATGTACCAGGATCTGAAGAGGTACTATCATTGGGTCGGGATGAAGCGGGACGTAGCCAAGTGGGTGGCTAGCTGTCCGACATGCCAGCTGGTTAAGGCTAAGAATCAGGTTCCAAGTGGGTTGTTGCAAACATTACCAATACCGGAATGGAAATGGGATATGATCACAATGGATTTTGTGTTGGGTTTACCGAGGTCTCTGAAGAAGCATGATGCGATTTGGGTCATTGTTGATAGGCTGACCAAGTCTGCTCACTTCTTTCCTATGAGGAAAACGGATGGAGTGGCTAGGCTGGTGGAGTTGTATGTCGATGAGATCGTCAAGCTTCATGGAGTGCCTGCGAGCATTGTGTCAGATCGTGACCCAAAGTTTACTTCACGATTCTGGAAAGAGATTCAGAAAGATTTTGGGACGAAGGTGCATATGAGTACTGCATATCATCCGCAAACGGATGGTCAGTCTGAGAGGACCATCAGGACGTTAGAGGACATGCTGAGAGCGTGTGTACTGGACTTGGGTGGTAACTGGGAAAGTTATCTACCGTTGGCTGAGTTTGCGCATAACAACAGTTACCATAGGAGCATTGAGATGTCTCCGTATGAGGCGTTGTACAGAAGGCCATGTAGAACACCGCTATGTTGGACCCAAGTGGGGGAGCGGAGTGAGTTAGGACCTGCTATAGTCGAAGAGACTACTGAAAAGATCAGGTTTCTGAAGGTTAAGCTGAAAGAGGCTCAAGACCGACAAAAGAGTTATGCTGATAAGCGCCGTAAGGACTTAGAGTTCAGTGTGGGCGATCTGGTTTATCTGAAGGCTATGACTTACAAGGGGAAAAGCCGAGCAACGTTTGATGCTAAGTTGAGTCCGAGGTACATGGGACCGTACCGGATTCTGGAAAGGATTAGACCAGTGGCGTATAAGTTGGACTTACCACCGGAAATGAGTGCTTACCACAATGTGTTTCACGTGTCGCAGCTGAGAAAGCACATAACCGAACGTGCGACTGTGATGTCTGAACCACCTTCAGAATTGCAAGAGAATCTGACCGTGGAAGGTAGACCGATCCGAGTGGTTGACAGGAAAGAAAAGCTTAGGCGTGGTAAGAGGGTCAAGATGATCCAAGTTGTCTGGGACTGTAATGGGGATGAGCAAACTACTTGGGAAGTAGAGTCCAAGATGAGTACAAGGTTCCCGAAATGGTTTGAGAAACTTCAGGAAGAAGAACCGGATTCGAGGGCGAATCCAAACCAAGTAGGGGAGAGTTGTAGCGTCCGTATCCGAGAAAATCTGGAATGATCGAACCGGACAGGAGGTTGTCCGAAGGAATGTGAGTTCAATCAAGGGAAAAAATCCGTATGGATGGGAGGTTCGGACTATAGTCGATGGATGACTGGGAAATAGTCGAAGGATGGCCGGGCTAGCCGAGCAGGACGGACCATATCCGGGAGAAAAATGGTTCTGTCCGGGAGAAAGTGGATTATGTCCGAGAGAAATGGATTATGTCCGAGAGGAAATGGATTATGTCCGAGAGAAATGGATCATGTCCAAGGGGAAAAGGAAAATAGCCGAGGCTTTGTGGTTTTAGCCGAGTAAAAATGGGCTGGGCCCGTGGGCTGGGAGTTTGGTCGGATAAAAACTAATTTCTCGTGGGGATGGTCGAGCGGTTTGGGCGATATCCGAGAGAAATCAAAGCTGACCGGGATAAACCTGACTGGAACCGGGAGACGCCGGCTTTAACCGGGTTAACTAGGTTTTGCGAGCATATAAAAGAGATTTTGAGACTTTTTCTCGAGACAGCCGCATTATTTGAGAGAAATATCGCGTGAGAGAGAGATTGGTTGAGAGAAATCCCATAGTTTCTGATTATCCCGAGAGTTGGCCAAGAGAGATCGAAGTTTTGTCGGCGATTCCGACTATCACCGAGAGATCGAGTGTTCTGTCCGAGTTTCTGTGGATCTGTTTCGACCATTCGTCCTGATTTGAGGGTTTGCCGAGGGAATAACCGAGTTGTCCGAGGATTTCTGAGCGGATCGTGTGATATCCGAGAGCACTTCGATTCGTCCGAGTGAATCTTCTTCTTGCCCGAGAAAAAGTGATCGGGTTGAGAGATAGCCGAGAGGTGTAGAGTTTTAGTCGGACCAGTCTGAGCGATAGCCGAGAAATCGCAAGTGTGTCCGAGTATCTCAGTTCTGATCGAGAAATCACCGAGATTCTTTCGACTGAAACGTTTGTTTCTGTGTCTAAGGTTAGTGCGTGACTGTAGTATGTATCTAGAATCGTTGGATTGCTAGGTTATCTGATTTTCATTGATTGCTTGTGTAAGTTAGTGGTTTCTGCTTAGCAAGGTCAATGTTTCTGTGATTGTGAATGGTTAAGTGTGAACCGTGGTCAATACGTGATGTCTAACTAGCTGTGTGAATGTCCGGATCGAGTTACTAGCTCAAGGAGATGTGTGATTCTTGCTTGGAGCAGTACCGATGCCTTGTGAGGCTTCACAAGTAGTTGAGATGATCATAGGACCGTACTGTTTTCTGTGCTTGCTTGATAAGTGATAATGTGAATTGCATAACTGATAGTATGATGCGTTTTCTGATACTGGCTAAGGTGTTACGGGATGACCGTATTCACTAAGTATTTATCAAATACTTATGCCTCTCTGTTTGAGTGTGCAGGTAAGGATAAAGTCCAGGGCGAGTAGCTCTGAAGGCGGACTGGAAGGCAGTAAAGGAAAAGGGGTGGATTAAGACTGGGTTTTCGGATTCATATTCTGAGTTTGAGTTTCTATTTAAGTATTTGTGTTAGTGCCTTATGAGTTGAACCGAATCTGATAAGTTAATTTGTTATTGAATCCAAATTCTGTTAAGTGTTTCTGGAATAATTATGCAATGAGAATGGATGTCTTTTGATGAATCGAACTTGTTTAAGTTTAAGAAAAGTTTTTAAAATATGCATGTTTTTGTATTCTGACCGAGGGAAGACTCGGTAAGATTCGGGCTAATCTAGTGATAGACGGTCGGGTCTTCACAGGACTCGTCTCCTTTAGCCGCCAGTTATCAGATGAAAATACCGTATGACTTCTCGTTCGAAAGATTCACTCCGATGAGAGGCTTGGTCTTTCTCAGAGACGAGCGGATTATAAAGGGGAAGCGGCACAAGGTCCCGGTGTTTTGTAAGACCTTACCCAAAGTGAATACGAGGAGAAGGGTTGGTGTGAGGAGCTTTTTTGGGTATGATCCGGTCGAGAACCTATACAAGGTTTTGTCCATGACCTGGGTGGGTTATGACGGTCATGAGTATAGGGTCCCTGAGGAGCATCAAGTTCTGACATTTGGATCCGGTCGAGAACCGTCGTGGAAAAGGATCGAATGCAGCATACCCCATTCTCCTTACTCTAAATATAACCACGTATGCATCAACGGTGTGGTGTATTATCAAGCGTTCAACACGTCATCAAGGGCTTACATAATCATTTGTTTTGATGTTAGGACGGAGAAGTTCAGATTTGTTAGAGACTCGGATGCTTACACTGAATCACATCAATTATTACGTGTAACCCTGATAAACTACAATGGTAAACTGGGTTCACTTTCGTCTCAAGGCTTCCCTTGGTTTATCGATGAACACTGTACACGTATTTCGTTGCGGGTTCTTGAAGATGCCGAGAAGCATGAATGGTCTGAGCATATATACGTATTTCCTGTTATCTGGAAGAATGTTGTTGGATACATGAATTTAAGCTTTGCTGGAGTTACTCGGACGAATGAAATCGTCTTGGCCCCATGCTATCAACATGTGCCTTTCTACGTTTTCTACTACAATACCGAGAGAAACACAATCACAAGAGTTGAAATCCAAGGAATGGAAGCGTGTAAGGGTTATGTTAACACCTTTATGGACCATGTAGAGGATGTGAAACTCATGGAAGTGTTTTAGTCATGCCTTTACATTTAACTTGGAGGATTTTTTTGTAACAGAGCTAGTTTGCGATAACTAATTTTTACTGATGTTCCTTATCTTATTTGATGACTATTGTTTAGTTTTGTAAATTGTTATATCTCATTCCCTTGTTTACTCTTTACAGTGAGCCACTCTGTTAATCGTATCTTCATGAGTTATATGTCACTCATGGATCACAGGTAAGCACCACACTTAATGGTTTTGACATTGAAGGAACCACCAAATTTGTAGTACTTTTTTTTTGGGCGGAAACTGTTTTTGTATTCAAATTTAAGTTTTTGATTATTTGAAATCTAATCGATTTCAATAATGAAAAAAATACTAATATATAGGTTATCGTTAACCTATAAATAAAAAAAAACTTCAACATGATAAGACTTGAAGATGGATCATTAAAATTTAAATTGATGGCCAAATGGTCTTCTTTGGCTTTTTCTTTGTGTCTTCACATTTTTTTTCTCTTCTTTTACTTTTTTTTTCTTCTCCTCCTCTCTAGTCCATACGATCAAGAGCTTCTTATGCACTTCTTCTCATCAAGCTTGGTTTTCTTCTACGCAATATTGAACTAAGGATAAGATTCTAACACTCCCTCTCAGGTGTTTGTTTCGTTTCCAAACCTCAAACTTGGTTTTTAACTTCGATGCATTTTGCATTTTATCTACAAACGAATGAGTCTTTGAACTTTGTCTCAATGTAATGTTATTTTCATTGATTTTTCTTTTACATTCGTGACATATATGCATGTGAAGTTTGTGTACAAGCGTATATGTACAAGATCCATGTTGCGATATTCCAAATTTTTGAAGGTCACAAATAAGAATATAAAATAATAATCATAACTATATTTATTATCGAGTTCCCTATAACAATCTACTTACAAAGATTTGATTTTCGAAAAACCTCCAATCTTTAATCGTCTAATACTATTTTCCTACCAACCCCATGAGATGAGACCATGTTTGCCTTTCATCCTGGTCGTAGGTGAATTAGTCGGTTTAGTTCTATCCCACAAAGTCTTTGTCGTTTCACCCAAAATCTCTCTTTCTCTCATGTCCCACTTGTCCTTTGTCTTTTGCTCTTCAGTACGATTGGAGCCACCAACATCCAAACTGTCATAACATTTCATCAACAAAACATTACAAAACTGTCTTTCAATCTTAGGGTTTTAAGGATGAAAGCATTCAAATTAGATTATGTTTACTTACTGTATACGCAAACCGCAAGCCACTCGTTTACAATCCTTACCCAAGTACTTGTCCATCCCACGTCAATCGTCCACCTAAACAAACAAAAAAGGATAGTACAAGTTAAAGTCTCAAGCTTCATACATCAGCCCATAAGTATATTAATTATGTGTTTGTGTGCATGGAATGTATGTACAAGATTGTTGAGAAAATATTTACTTTTTCATGGGGTGATGAGTGTTCCAACCGATGAGTAGCATAGCGAAGTACATTGCTCCTGTGGCAAATACAAAATGGAAGAATCCATATCCATAAGGAACATCATCTTCCTGTTCTTCTCCTTCTTCTTCTCCTTGACTGTTCGCATCTTTCTTGGATTGGAAACATTGAGAGTCTATTCCTGTCGAAAATGTGGCAATCACCATTGCTAGTAACGCTACCACAAAGCTCTGCACAATGTTATTCCGATAATCAGCATATGGCTTTTGCGTGAAGCAGAAGAAAGGAAGTGTTAAGAGGTTGAGAGAGTTTACAATAATTGTAAGCCAGTCCGTTCTGTTTGAAGCTGCTGCTTTTCTGTTGCAACTTTCGCCTACTGGTTCACTGCACAACATTTTTTGGGATTAGCCAATTTACAATAAAGTTTCTTCAACATACTATTATAGCTCCACTACTAATTCAAGCTTCGTATTTGTTTGCATGCCTTTTAGGATTTAGATGTTAGAAATTGAATTAGAAGTGGAGTGGGTCAAGTACACTGAGAGTGTTCACATGTTCTTAAATTTAATGTGTTAGACAAATAAAAAAAAATAAAAATTGATGCGGTATTTTTGAATTTCAGTGGAATTTATTTGCAAATATTTTTGTTTTTTTTGGGAAAACTTGTGTATCTTATTTTTTATGATTATCAAATTGTGGGTTTTAAACGAGAAATAATACTACATAAAATTTATTTTAAACATTCGATTTTTTGTGTATTTTAATGAAAAAAATCGTTGAATGGGTGAATCTTTTTTTATCAAAATTCTCATATTTTTATTAGTTTTGATTTGTTTTTTTTTTAATATGGAAGAAATTAATATGTTTCAAAGACAATTGATGTAAGACAGAGATAAAGATTAAAGAAAACATAAACATACCTTCGAATGGCGCACCAGCAAATAAACACAACATAGAGTCCCATAAGAGCAGGAGTCAAGTAACCAGCATTCACCTGTTTGAGGTTAACAAATCACAAACAAATCTTAATAACTTCAAACATCCAAAACACTCACACACAAGTACACAAACATGACATATAGATAATAATGGATTACAAAAGACTTACTTTAGGATGTAGAGCGATGCTTGTCATGAGCTGGATGAGGAACAAAGTCCAAGTTATGAAGAATATATTGAGAAGACATGTAGAATCTGGCGCGTACCATATGTACATCAAAATCACCCCAACTATACACACTGTGTATGAGGTAGTTGCTACTAGCATCACATAGACATGGCTACACACATAATAATATAAAGAGTGTTTGCTTGATTAGTAATATGCTAAATTGAAAGAAAAGAAACTAAAACTTGTTCTAATGAATCAAAACTAACCATCTTTCTGCATCTTTTTGTGACTGGTACCATTCGTTGAGCCATGTAATGAAACTGATCACACTAATTAGCTGTATCAATAGAAATACCCTATATATAAAGAAACAACAAACAATAAGATTGTGGATAAGATTTTCACATCATATATGTAAATTGTGAAAACTAGACAGATCAAATCTTACCCTGCACCAAAATGGGCAATCTCTCCTGCAAATAACACCAAAGAAAAAAAAACACTTTTTTAATTACTCGTCATGCCAATTGAATTAGAGAGAGTACTAGAAGAGGAAGTTTTCTCATCAAGCCTTACCGTAAAGTTGAATAATGGTGGAAGGAAGCAAGAAAGGAATGATGGTTAGAGCAGGCCACATGATAAGCTTAGCAGACCACCATCCAGAATGCCATTTATCTCTTGATGAATGCGTTTTCGACGCACCAAGTGTTGATAGAAACATAACGAAATAGAACAACTGAGAGTTTTAGGTTAAGCTCAAAACAATTTATGACAAAAAAGTGTTGTAAGATGACTTAATAAGCATATTATAGTATTCAAGAATGAATCAAGAAAGGATACAAAACATCCCAAGCTAACCCTCAAGACTCCTTCCGTCCCTAAACAGTTTTCTCCTCCTTTACAATTCTTGAATTCTGCAATTTAGAGTTGTGTCGATCAGCATCGTTTAACTTGTAAGACAAGGATCGAAGATTGAGACCTGATTTTAGTGCCACATACTTGTCACTTCTTTTAAGGCACGCCGACCATAATCACGAGCAGCCCAAGCTAGTAGATTCGCTATGAGGAATATCAGACCATATACATATCTAGCCATCCAGGGGTTACAGCCGTTACGGAACTGATTAAACCATGATCCATTCTTGATTGCTTCATAGCTCTCGTTTCTGCTGCTTCCGCTGTTGTTGCTAACGCTTGTACCGGTCTCCATAACTCCTTAAACTTACCAGACTCTCTCCTCTTCATAACATTAGAAGATCGAAAAATTCAAGAACACAGATCATTCCGGGGAGGGTTTTGCATCGAAAACCAGTTTCTTAGAACGGAAGAAATGGTCAAGAACTTAGAAAAGGCAACACAAGAGCGTCTGAGAGTATTCTTCCTTCAGATCAAAACCTATGAAAAGAAACAATGAAACTTCAAGCATTTGCAAGAACAGAGTCGGTAACAAGAAGACAAAAGAACGAAGCAAAGGATGAGAATCTAATTCCGTTATCAGAAAACGAGATGAGGATCATACAAATCTAAGATGAAACGGTGGCGATAGCAATCTGTAGAATTGAAGATGGAAAAATCATGTTTTACATGAGAATCTGAAGTGTATTCTCAAGAAAATATCACACAGAATCCGTTTCTCAACAGAAAAAGCGTCTCATTTCTTTTTTGTTCTACCCAACATGACAGAGAATACGTATAGTGCAAGTAACCTTTTTCCCTTATTTTGCCTAAACTGAAAAAGCAACCTTTATAAGCGTCAACGAGAATCCACAATAGATGGCTCATTTTAATCCAAGATTGCAACTTTGAACCTTAACCATGTGAATTATAAAGACTAAAAGGACATAACATACCAAACTTAAAAAGCAAGCTATAATCTTGAGGACAGTCAAGAATTAAGATTCTTTAAGACTTAAAACTCACAAAGTCAACATTTGGTAGAAACTGAAAATTATGAAAAAAGGAAGAAGCTTTTACTAAAATTTCCCTAATGCAAAAGGAGAGGCGTGGATAAACAAAGAATAGCACCCAAAAAGCTTTATTTGACAAGGAAACAAAAGGCTAAGAGATCAAAAGAGAAAAACGAAAAAGAATCAGATTTGATAGTGAGCTTTTATAATGGAAAATCCGGGTATTTATGCAATTTGAACTCGAAAAGAAACGTGTTGGTACGGATACAATTGGGCAAACGAATCTTTTCCTCTTACGAATCTCTGAATGGGTAATGTTAAGCAGCAACATCAAATACCCTTTTTTGGGCTTCACAGGTCCACTTAATGGGAGTGGAGACACATGCCTCCACTTGAACTATTTGAAAGAAAAAGTTGGGTGATTGATAAAACTATCCACCCAAAAAAATATAATAAAGAAAAACGTCATCTACAATATTGGAAATTTGGGATATCATAATTTATCAAATCTCTAAATTTTTTATGAGATTAATAGTTTCTTTACTTTCCTTAAATCATCTAATTAGTCTTAAAGTTCTGAGTCGGGGTATGTAATCCGGATTTTATTACGGTTTTGGTTTGAGTTTTTTTAATTTCTTTATTGCTTCTAGTTTATACTAACCAATGTAAAACCGAATCTAACGTAGACGGTAGACCCATTTATACAGTTATAGTTTAGTTCTGATGCAGCTTTTTTTAATCTAATATGCTTATGTTTTTCAAAGAATTTTTAGTTTGTGTTCAAATTTTTTCCGCTTTGGTTTCTGTTGAAAAAAATAAGCAATTAAATTAAGTTTTTTAATGAAAGATTTTGTGTCATTGTTAAAAAAATTATCACTTGTGAACTAATTTGTTTTAATTTGTGTATTTTAGGTACATGTTTCTAAATATATTTTTTAAATTAAATCTGATTTACCTTTTTATTGCTTAACTGCTCATATAATGATTTAGCTAAAATAAATAAGAAAAAATAAAAAAAAATATCAAAATAAAAGAAGATAAAACATGTAATCATAGTAAGAGATAAACTAACCTGTGAAAATAAACTCTTATAAAACTACGTGAAGACAAGTTGACATATGTTAAGAAAAACTAACCTTTATAGCTGTTGAGTTTGGGAATTTTGGAAAAGATTTTTTGAAGTTGTGAGTTTGTTGGTGCGAGCAAACTTATAAGAGAGGAAAAAAACTTGTTTATATAGAGATAGTAGTTAATAAAAAAATAGAATTACTATTGGTAATTTTCTTAATCTAATTGGAAAACACCAAAATTATACATTTATCATTTTAACTTTTCCTTAAAAAAGCTTGATAAAATATTTTGTTAGTAATTATAGTCATTTTCCTTTTATGATTAATAATGGATCTACAATTTCTTTAATATAATGGGTAAACATAAATAAAATACTAAAAAAAATCTTGATTCTAAATCTTTTTTTATTTTTTTTTCCTTTTAGGACTAGTAAAAGTTGTATAATTTTCCTAATTTAAAGAGAAAACAAAGAAAGCATTTATTTTCATATCTGATTCTTATTTTTATTTTTTTTTGGATTTTGAATTTTCTATATTTATGTCATAATCTAATTGGTATAAATTTTTGTAGACGTATCAAAATCTTATTTATAAATTTGACATGTGTCTCAATCACATTAATAAGTAATTTTGAAATATCAAACTTTACATAATAAGAATTTGCATAAAACTTGTGTTCTTATAACTAGAAAAAAAAAGTTAACAAGAGAAAACAAAAAAATTAGAAGACCGCGTCCAATATGCAAAATCCGCAATAATATATAATAGGACGGATGCGGATTAATTTTTTTCTACACGGTAGGTATTGCTTTTATACTCATATATATACAGGGAAATTAAATTTATATTTTGTGATCATTTTTAGTTCATCATGTCTCCACGTTCATATAGACTAGGAGATGTGATTCAAGCCTAAGAAAGAGGTAGCTTGTGAAGGAGTTTAGTATCGGTACTTGTAATCTACAGTAGTAGATTCATCATTAGAAATGTAGAAAGTTTTTGAGTCCCGGAAACTAAAATCGGTAACGTTCTCTAACCAATTTTTATTTAGTTATATACAGCCGAGAAAGACAACTCTTTAAACCAAAAAAAAACTTTGCTTTGAGTTTGAGGGTTAAACTCGTTTTCGATTACCTAAATTAGATAACAAAACCCGAAATAACCGACATGCTAACCAATCTTGCACCAGTAGATGAGTCTTAAACTATAATAGTACCATATAGTCAAGGATCAAATATATGATCACGTTTATATATTTTTTTTCTAATCCAACAACATCTGAGTGTGTGTGTTTTTTATTGATTCCACACAATAAAATGAGCAGCCAATAGAAGATCATTCTTTTGTGTTCTTTTTGACTCGAAGAAGAGAAAATTTGGATTATTTAGCCGCAGAAATTGAGTTGGTAAGCAAAAAACGGAAAAAAAAAAACAATAGTAAAATAATACTATTACTAAATTTGTAAGTCAAAAACATTAATTTCTTAACGACTTAACCTTGACAAATAAAATCGTCAAATAGCTTGTTCTTTTGGTCTTAATATTACTCGTATGTGTTTTCGGCATAAACATTAATTAAACATAATTATGTTAAGCTACGGCTAAAAACTGTTGGCAAAGTGAGATAATTAGCAGAAAGCAAAGATGACAAAGAAAAAAAAAAGTAAAAGTGAAACAACGAGAGGTCCCTCTCTGTCTCTGCTGATTTTTTTTTTTTGAAAAAATCGAAGTTCCACATCTTTGATTTCCGAGAAAACGAGGGAAGATTACGAAAATTTAATTTCGAATTTCAATTGATTGCTTCATAGATTTACACCAAGAACTGAGTTCGATGCCGTTTTCGTTGTCACGAGAAAACAAGGAAAATTACACGAAACAGAGGAAAGTGGTTCGAATTTTGTTAATTGCATCACATATTTACATCAAGAACTGACTTCGTCGCCATTTTCGTTTTCCTGAGAATCGCGAGATATATATATATATATATCGATTTAAGTAGGAATTCTAATAAGCACATGTTTATAAATCTCAGAGATCCAAAAAATAGACGAAGAACAGAGAAGACAGAGAGAGAGAGAGAGAGAGAAAGAACCTGTGATTTATCGTGAAGAAGCTCTTGAATCGATGAAGCAAAGATCAGATCTGGAGATATGTGGAGAATGTTGTGTGTTTTTACTCCACAAGCTTCTTCTAATGTGAAATCAAACAAGAAGAAGATAAAATCTAAGAGAGAGAGAGAGAGATGTGAAAACGAAAAGAGAATGGTTTCAGGTTTTTTACTTTTAGAAAACAGTTCTTATACTTATATACAAATTCATGTGTGTGTATGTGTTAGATACATACACTTTGCTTTTTTTTTGTGAAGATCTATTTTTTTGCTTTTTCCTTATAATTTGTTTTTTTCATCTCTTGCTTTCCCGCCGTTAGCTTCCTCTTTCCGCTACATCCTCTCGTATCTTTTAAAGAAAGCTAAACGAATAATAACGAAAAAGAAAACAAACCTCAGATATATAATATAATACAAAACTAAGCAATAATAATATGTTTCATAATCTAAGGTGTAATATTATTATTTTGGTGACAAAAAGAAAAGGGTATGTAATAGTAATAATTATTACTTGTTGTGCTTAATTTCTTTCTTGTTTAATAATGCATAAATGACAATTTTTAGTCATGGTACTAATTAAAGTTTTAAACCAAATAACCATGCAATTGATTTACCAAAAAGTCATTAAAATATTAGGGCTGACTTCAGATTTGTTCTTGATAATTCTATTATTATACGTGAACGTGCTCTGTGATCATTTTATTGGACCTTATACATAGATCGACCTTTTTCTTATTTAGTTGTGGTGTCAGATAAAATGAAATTGTAATTTTTGGAATATAACTTCTTCTTTTTTCCGACGCTGAATGTTCTTGAGTTTTTTAGCTTCAGTTGCAAAATTATTCCGGCAAAAACGACCAAACAAAAACATCCTTACAATAGATTTTGATATGATATATAATAATGTGTCCCATACAGAAAACAAGATTGAGCCTCAATTTTGAAGTCACTTATATGTCGTGGAGTTCAGATTGGAAGGCAGACTACTTGTTGGGATTCTTCACAATCGCAATAAGTGCAACAATAATTTTATATTCAACTGTATCCACTGAATAAGTGGGTAACAAAAAAACGAAATTCATATATAGTCTTTCTGCCAACGTTTTGTACACCAAATTCATATATTATATTACTAATGAAACCTATATATTATGGAAGAGAATGCAAGTTTATGCTCTAATTTTAAGAACTATATTTAAAAAATTTGAGTTACAAAAGTATCATATTATATCAGCTTTTCATATTTAATGTTTAAATTATGAATTCAACGGTTAAAAATTTAATATATAAATTTACAGTCTATGCATGATAATATGTTAAGTTTCATGAGTTTCTAATTTAAAATCAATTTAGTAAGTAGAGTTGCATATACATGTGCCCCTTTAAATCTTTCCATGTACAATCATAATACATTCCTTTTTGCCGGAGTTTTTTTTTTCCTTTTCTTGAGTGATCTAAAACAGAAAAATAACCAGTTCTATCATGGGATTTTTATTGCTAACAAACTGTTACACTATTACTATAGAGCATATTTTTAAAAATAGGGAAAGATATCATCATCCTGACTCTCTATTCATTATCTCGGCTCTACTTATCATGTTTCCAATCACTATTATGGTATTTTTATTATTTTGGATTCCTATACTCTATATTTTGGTTTACAATTTAATTATGTGCCTGTATAAAAGTTTGGGTACTATAAGTAATTCTTTAGAGATGAAGGTGGCTAATATTATTTAAATTGAAGTATTATATTTGGATTGGATATGTGAGTGTAATACCAATAACATTTAATAATCTGAAAAAATATTTATATTATAGCGAAATCTTCTAAGATTCACGTTGGGAATTCATAGACTCCAAAGCAAACAAAGAATGCCATAGAAAACGCACAAACAAACAAACAAGAGAAAAAGGGAATTGACTACGCAATTTTATGAGTTAAGTTTTTGTCTCACATATGTGGAGAGATTATTCATTCTTATAAATACGTGAAAATAAAAAACTCTACATAATCTCTCACCCACTTATCCCCCCCTCCCCCCAAAAAAAAAAAATTGTATTCACACTCTCAGCTAGTATAATGGATAGGAAGTTACGAATTCTTGTATTGTTTCATTAACATACATGCATGCATCTTTATGTGGTGAAATAGTAGTTAGAACTTAGAAGGTGCATGCATCTATATTACATACTCATATATGAAAATATCGCTAATCCACACAATCAGAATTTGTACGGTATTAACAAATCAATTATATTTACTACTTGTACTATATAGACATCATGAAGCATTGAAATTGAGAAAAACGTATCCAACTCGGAACTCACAGCATTGTTACAAAATCTGGCACCAACTTCAAGTTGCGTAAATTGGAATGCATCTTGGAGTTTCACCAACTTCATATTTAATGCAAAAAAGAAGCATATAAGCACAGTAATTTGTATAATTAAATATTAATAACTACTAGAAATGTTCGGTCGTTCCCGAATCTAAATTTTTAATCACGTACGTATGTTTGACCATATTAGTACACGAACAACCATTGTAAAAGTTACACGCTTTGTTTTTAATATAATGGTGCATTGATAAGGAAAATGGCATTCCATTTAACCATATCTTTGAGTTTGTTTGGAAACTTAGGATATGTACATTAGTACATATAACTATATGATGTTTGGCTACTTGTTCGCCTCGTCATGATAGATCATCTTCTTGCGCATCGTAGAACAAGAGACCTCGATAATCTTGTTTACATAGTTCAAGTTGTCCATCCATATATAATGGCTTATAAACGTTATGGTTCTCACGCCTCTATAATGTGTGCAGATTTTTTTTTTTATCAAGGCTTCCCATTTCACTTTTTGAAGATTTTGCATTCGGAAAACATTCAGCTCTGACTGCGAAGGAGTGTTAAAATACAGAAATATACAATATTTCCTTATTTCTGATAATATCAAATTGTAGAGCATTCTTTTTTTTTGTGAATTATATTGTAGAGCATTCTTGATACGTCTATATATAGTTTATGTTAATAACATAACTCTCCACGGAAATTCATAATCTTACATTTCTGTCCACCATTAACATGTGGGTAGTTCTACTTTCGTTGGATCACCCATTCACTAGTTTAGAAAAGTAGTAAGATTTGGCGACTGGTTCTACAGAGATTACCACTATGGTTTCTTACGTGTTTTATGTCACTCGTACGTCGTATGTCGTATGGTACAAGTACAACGAGATCGATATCATTTTCTATTAGATCACCCATTTTCTAATTATTTAAAATCAAGCACCCTACATTGATGAATTCTTTGATAAAGAATCCGAATGCATTTTAGTAACATACATAGTTGAAGCGGCTCTTCAAAAAATTTCTATACACAATCTTATATCATCATAAATGAGAGTGTTACATATACACCTTCGCTTCTTAGTTTTGTTTTAATTCCAAGATGTATACTTTTTTAACGTATACCATTGTTGTTAAGTGTTCAAGTAACAAAGATTAGTATAATTAAAAATGATTAAAAGGTTGTTTTAAGAGAGTGATTAAAGAAATCAGATAGGCTGTTTTTTATTTATTAACTTGTTATATTAATAAGGAATTGTTGAAGCACATAGTTTAATTGACAAATGTGATTAATCTTTTTTTTATATAAATCAATGCTCATAATCAATTGTGGCTGACATTATCCTAAAATGAATCTATGAAAGAAAAACATCAAAACAAAAAAAATTATGATGGGATATTCATTCATCTATTACTAGAGACAAACTAACAGAAATCACTAGAACTTGCGATGAACAAAAATTGCAAAAAAGAAGAAGTGGTGTCCATACGTATATATAAATGATAAAACTGAACTAGAAAAATAGAAACCCTGAAGGGTCAGACAAGACAACTTAATGGTGTAGTTGTGGGTGCTTCTCTTTCTACCACACTAATAAGATGGATCATTATGCATCACCCACTTGTAATTCTTTTTTTCTTGCAATTTGGATATTATTTATTTCTGTAATTTCAATTTTTGATTCTCTGGAATTTCTTCTGCCAAGTTTTTTCTCTCTACGCCAATAGCTCAATAAAATTGCGTAATGCAAAAAATAAAAGTTACACCATGCATTGGCGTCCACGTAAGTCCTTCTCAAGTCTCAAAGACAAGTATCTTCTTGAACGGTCCATATTATACAAACTAAAAATACATTAACTAAAGAATAATTTTTCTTGTTCAATTAATGGATCGATATCGATCGTGGATGGCTAATCCCGCAAACTTAAACCCAAAAAAAAAAACCATGGTCTTTTTTTGTGATCATTATATTTTCTGTTGTAGTCACATCAAATCTTCATCTACTGGTGGGAAAATTCTCCAGTTTGTTTTTT
The DNA here is from genome assembly GCA_911865555.2 of Thlaspi arvense. Lineage (NCBI taxonomy): Eukaryota > Viridiplantae > Streptophyta > Magnoliopsida > Brassicales > Brassicaceae > Thlaspi > Thlaspi arvense. The sequence continues at coordinate 44,592,234 of OU466859.2, read as the reverse complement.
CTGTAAAGGAGAGATATATCTTGTAGGGTTTGTTTTTTTCCGAGCTATGAAGCAAAACCAGTTTTGGATAAGTTCATATTAATTGTAAATATATTAATTTTTTGACAAAGTGGAATTGAACTTGAGACTGTAGCAAGTTTACGCTAGAAATTGGTTCTAAACCTAAACCAGTGTGTCCATCATATTTGTAAAGTTAATAGCTTAAATAGATCGTTTAATTACTAACAAGAAACACAAATGATGATTAATCCTACCAGTGAATAGTGATGGAACGTGCAAAAAGGTTATGATGGTGAGTTTGTATAGAAGCACTATTTGGTGGGGCAAACTTGAGAGTTAAAAACTCAAAGATGATTATATAGTCAAAAAGCAATAACATTCGCGTGCTTCTTAATTGTTTCTGTTTTTGTATGAATTTACTCTCTCTTTTTTTTTTCTTTATTCGCCACTTCATGTCCATGAATAGTTTGTGCATACCACATTTCATACGATTCATATGAACTGCACTCGTACAAACGACAACATCTCTAATTTGGTTGGTGGCATTCTAATTTACCAAGATATATATTCATATAGTTGGACTATCTGTAACACTCGCACTCCCCTCGATATAAACCAGTAGTGACGGGATTCTGATAACCGTCCGCGCAAGGAGCCAGAGGCGTTACCTTTTTACAAGTTCCACAATCCAAAGATGCATTGTTAAACAAACAACTCCACACCACATGCGATACTGAAGCATCTTGACTCATCTAACCTGTTAGAGGGGATCAAGAGAAAGAAGATAGGGATGGAGGGATGAGTAATTTAGATTACCCATATTAATGAACCTACACTATCCTATCAATGCACCATAACTTAACAAACGCTAAGTTCAAGCCTAAAACAGTACCATAGAAAATCCTAAAGACTTCACACAATATCCTATCAGTCCTTAGGTAACGCCACTGCGAATGCCAGAACTACACAATGATGACTTACACTGTGGCACTTGGGATGCATCCTCCGTAAGTTTAAAGTCGCTACACGACTAGCCCGTCAGCCATGCCTTGGAAGTGCTAAGTACTTCTAGCCATGCCCCCATACCATATGAGTAATACGCGGTCTCCATCGTACCGCCCCATATGATGTCAGGTCTCTCAGTACCCCCCCCCCCCCCCCCCCCCCCTGCTATTGCCACACATGGCTCACGGCAATCACACACACAAAATATTCTCAACTCACGACATCAACTCAACGTCTCAACACATCATCTCAAAACATCGTCTTGACACATCATCTCAATCGTTCACTAAGAACAGATTCTCCACTCGGATCTATTGATCATGGTTTCCACACCACATGATCTTAATCCTCATCTCGAATCACACATAGTCTCAATAATGATCTCACACAATATCTTATTAAGTTCATAACAACCTCTTTACAACTAGGTGATCAAACTGCAAACAAGTGGAACAAACAGCAATCAAACACACAACAATCCGCAATACACAACTAAGATTTGTTTTAATCTCCCGCAACTTCAGTTTTACAACCCTAAACACATCTAGACGATTCACACAACATCAAAAATTTAATAAGACCTAGCTAGGACTCAGTTCTAAAGCAGAAAGTAAGTTATGGTTAGTTTAACCCCAAACTAGACATTCAGAAAAGCAGGACACATAATATTCTAGCACAGATTCATCCTCACCTTGGCCTCAATAGCACAATGGTTTGGGGGACAAGAATAAGGGAACTTGCGGCGTAGACATCGTGGTGGCTAGAGACGACAGATCCAAGCGGTAGCTGAACACGCATGGTTGGAGAGCTTCAATCGCCTCACCGAATCGCCGTGGCTCGTTGGAACATCATGGTGGGGCCAAGGAGAGAGAGGAGAACGCCCAGGGAAGGAGGGGATTAGAGAGAGAAGGCGACGAAGATAGGGTAAAACGTCCAAAGGGAAGAGGAGAGAGAGAGATTAGGGTTTTTTTGCTTTTTTGGAACTTTTAGAATGAAAAATAATAAAGAGGAAGACTCTCTATTAATACCCACTGTAATACTTAAGCACAAAGCAAGAGATAAACATGAAAAAAGAAAGATAATTATGAAAAGAAGATATATACAAATCTTTTTAGGAATATATTTATTAATATCACATTAAAATTTAATATTTATCTAAACCAGAAATATTTATCTCTCGAAAAAAAAATGAAATATCGAAAAATAGAAATTGAAGTTTAAACCGTTTTGGATTGAATTTTCTAAACGGATTTGGTTTAAAAAAACGGGTCGTTACACTATCTCCAATAGTAAAGTATTTCTTTTGTATTATGTTCTAAGTTAGAATTTGTTTCAACTGGATGTGGAGATTATCGTTTAAGAATCGGTAACTAAGTTGAAGTGGAATTATTGTTTATACAAAAGACAGCCATGAAATTTACGTATTGGGAAAAGGTGAAAAAGTTTGAGAATGGGTATTTTCTTAAATATTTTTTATTATTAATTTCTATATTTCAGTATTTAAATTGAATAAAATCCTTATTTGTTATATACATACAAATAATTTCGTACACAAGGTCATCGAATGACATGTTACAAATTTATTATTTATCCCACAACAATCTCTCAACTCTCATCTGCTTAAAATATTTTTATAATCTTTAACTTTAAGTCTTATCTAACATAATAAAAGAAGAATTTAGCAGAAAACAATGCTAATCGCAATATACAAAGTAAAATTAATATGATACATCCTTAAAAACTTTTTCAACGATGATAACTTCAAAAATATGATACAAAATCAAGTAACAAAGAAGAAGAGAAACACATTAAGCAAAGAATTAATGAACTACACAGAGAAATCAAAGAAAGTAGAAGCAAACAATGTAGTAAACAAAGAAACCAATAAAACGAAGAAGCAAACAATGCACTAAACAGAAGAATCAAAGAAGTAGAGAAACAAGTTAAGCAAAGAATCACTGAACTAAACAATGAAATCAAAGAAACAGTGACCATCAATACAGAGAAATTAAAGAAGCAAAGAAACAAGCAATGCAGTAAACAGAGGAATCAAAGAAGCAAAGAAACAATCAATGCAGTAAACAGAGGAATCAAAGAAACAAAGAAACAAGTTAAGCAAAAAATCAGCAAACTAAACAAAGAAATTAAAGAGGCAGAGGCAACCAATGCACTACAGAAGAAAATATTAAATGAAGACGCAGGGCGGGCTCAGTAATATTAGGGGCCTTTGGGCAAAAAAAATTTTTGGCCCCTATATATATAACTAATTAAGTTTTGTTAAAATATATTATTAAAAATAAACTTTCAAATTATAATTTTTTAAATAATCTATCTAATTTTATTTATTTTTGTTTGACTTCTATATTTTAAATTATAATAACTTGTATGCTATATATTTTTATTACTATTTAAATCTAAATTCAATATAACCATGCACTAAATTAAAAAAAATTGGGCCCCTAAAATATTAACAAATAAAAAAATAGGCTCTTAATATTATCAGATCAAAAATTTTGGACCCCTAATATTATCAGATTTGGAGTGGGCCATGGGGTAGTGCACCTATTGTCCCCCCTCCTAAGCCGGCTCTCTGAAGACACAAGCAAGTAGAGCGTGTAAAGAAGCAGTCAATGAAGCAAAAAAGAAAGAAAGAAAGCAAGAAAGTAAACAAAAGAACCAATGAACAAGAAGCAAACAATCAAGTAAGAAAATATGCATGGATGCTTATGCATGTATATATTGAGTTGATGAGAGCTTATGAATGTGAAGAATTATATTTACTCTCATGAAGATGAATATACAAAGTACAAACATTTATATAGTGATAGAGTTTACCTAATTATCTATCTAATAGAATCATATAACATAAATACAAATTCATAATATTTTCATTAATAACATGAATCTTCTAGATCCTTCTATACGCCTCCTCAAGCTCAAGCCGGTGATGGAGAAAAGCGGAGTTAGTGGCTTGAGATTGACAATGGAATCCAACCGTGATAATGAGGCGGAAGAGTAGCCAATGAGTTGCGGAGATGGAAGATCTTGTATTGGTGAAGCATAACGGCGGACGGTGGGAGGCTTGACTGTGAGGCAATGCAATAGGCAACGGACGTGGAGCCACGTTATTCGTCTTTAGTGGTGAAGGGAGGGGAGATGAAGCTTGTTGCTTGGAAAAAAAGAAAATTTTTCTTTTTCTTTTATTTATTTTTTAGAATAAAGAGAAAGAATCGGAAATGAAAAATAAAACAAGTTTTACAGCTTAAAGATTTTTTTTTTGTTTTTTAAAGAAAAAAAACAAATAAAGAAGTTCGATGACTTGGATTCAGAGGCACTTAAGCTTGAATTATAGAAGTACAAAACTTAATTCAGAGGTCTATGATAGACTTCAGAGCCGGTCCTGAGAATTTGTAGGCTGCAAGCCCAAACCAAAAGTGGGCTGCATTGGTTTTAATAAAAAAAAATTCTTTTACATATCAGAGATTCAAACTTATGACTTTTAGTAAAAAGAAGAGGTCATTTGCCACTAGACTAAAGATATTTTTCAGCAAATGGAGGCCAAAATATTATATATAAATATGGGGCCGCAAGCCTATGCTTGCTCTGCTTGGGTTCAGGGCCGGCTCTGATTGACTTGAATAAGAAGAAGCTCTATGGCTTAGATTCAGAAGGCTTAGATTCAGAAGTTCATGATGAACTTGAATACTGGAAACACTTGATTTAATGATAAACAAAATAAAAGAAGCACAATGGCTTAAACAAAATTTAAAAGTCAGGAACGGAGCCGATCGTTAGATATTTTGGCTCCAATACCGTATTGAGTTGATGAGAGCTTATGAATGTGAAGAATTATATTTACTCTGATGAAGATGAATATACAAAGTACAAACATTTATATAGTGATAGAGTTTACCTAATTATCTATCTAATAGAATCATATAACATAAATACAAATTCATAATATTCTCATTAATAACATGGATCTTCTAGATCCTTCTATAGTATAGATGATTGATTGCAATGTGTTTGGAGATTCAAGAGATCCACCAAGATCGCCCTATCAATGAAACTCAAGGAGAATATTGTTAAAGTAGTTGAATGTATTATATATAAACATAGCGTAAGTTCCGTCATACGTACCTCTGTTGATTTTGTTATTGATGAGTAGGTAAGCCATAGTGACTATGATTCTATGAAATCTGCTACTGCATTAAAAACAAACAAATAATTTTTTTCAAACTGTAAGAGCAAAATCGAGATGAGTAAGATTAAATACTTTTCTCATATCCAAAAATTGCCTTTCAAAGTTTTGTCATACCTAAAGCATTGTAAGTAAATTTGATCATAATGGAGTTATCGGCAGAAGAAAAAAAAAAATGAATGTAACTTCAAACGACTGAGCATAATAAAAAGAGGGAAGACACAAACCTGGCAGTAGCCGTGGGCATTAAACTTCAGAAACTAGAAGATGATTAGATGACACTCGAAGATGATTAAACCTGAAAAGGACAATGTAACTTCAAACTATAAGAGCAAAATCAAACGGCTAAGAATAATAAAACAATTTTTTATACAACATCCAACAGATATTTATTCACGACGTGTTAAGAAGGTAATAATACCTTATCTGATTTAGAATAGTCATGACTGTAAACAAGTAGTAATCGATCTTTTCAGTTTGTTCTTCAGCTAGTTTTCACCTAAAAATGTTAGACTAATCAAAAGATAGATGATCAATTGAAAGGAAACAATACAAGTACAACACAACGTCCTTCATGAATGGTTAATTGATGAAGTGATACCTTATATACACTTATTTTCTCTGTCATTAAGTCAAAACGTATTTCTTCTAAATTTCTGCCACCGCGAATCCACGACCAGTCTTGCTGGAGATTTGTATGGTGAGCTTGACAAATATTTCTAGCCTTCTTTGCTGGTTGCTGCTGCTTCTCTAAAGATTCCACAAAATATCATTTATACATAAATATATTTCATAAGGAGGAATTCTGAGTTTTGCCAACATACATTTTCGCATTTTGCTTTGGCTTTGCTACTTGCGTTGGTTACTTCCGCTGTGCCTCCACTTTAATCCGCGGGATTTGAAGCAGTCTTGGCGTTTCTGTTAGCTTCATCATCTGAATCGAGCGAAAATCCCTCCAGAGTGCCTAATGGGCATCTGCGTAAATCAGTTAACCAAATCCACAATAGTGCTACAAGAAGACAAGATACAAATAATGTCTTTTCACTCTACGCAGAAACAGAGAAATCGAGCTGACCTTCCATCATTGTTTCTGCTTCAAAGACATTAGATTGTCGTGTCAGCTGGATGAAGTCCTTCATAATAGCTTCAATCTGGCAAGGAAACGTATGATCCAAAAATTAGGCTATTGACTGTTTCAATCTATGTTTTAGTTTCCCAATCAACGGTTAAAAACTAGTTTCACAGAATATACACAGCTTTAAGATGGTACTGGGATACATAAGCGTTACAACAAGAAAGCGTAAAAGAAAGTACCAACCTTTGCCTCTGACTGACCCACGTTAACCTGAAACATGAAATGATAAGTGTTAGTAAACAGACTCCAGTTAATCCATTGATTCTATTACGTGTTACATGTGACATAATCAGTTCTGTTAATAGGCATAGCTTATTCAAAAAAAAAACACAGAACCATTTTGAACACTAGAAGAATCAAAAAGAGTGAAGCCATGTACAAAGATATATAAATATTAGTGTGTCACCCGCCGCATAGCAATGATATATAAACGTCGAGTGTAAAGCCATGTACAAAGAAACATATTTACATTACCTTTGTACGATTCACCTTCTCAGAAAGCACCAAAGGCAATCTTGAACTTGAGCCCTGAAATTTAGTAAATTCCGTCATTAAAGACAAACCAGAGAAGAAACAACAATAGTAGTCCTAGCACAAGGTCCTTACAGAAGAAGGCTTGGTAGTATTCTTATCCGTTGTTACTTCCTCGGCTACTATGCCATCTGTATCTTTATCTGCATGGTAAAGGAACCGTTACATTCATTTAGAAGAATCTTAGACTCACAAAACTTTGGTACAATTCATACATTCACTTATCAAAATTTCTTGTCAACTGTTTTCTTTCTTGTGAAATCAAAATCAAAAACACCAAGCAGAAGACAAAAGGATTGAATAAGCCACACCACGATCCGGCCTCTGAATGATCTCTAGAATTCGTTCGCGATCAAATCTGTAGCTTCCTCGGTAATATACGAATCATTAAAAAAAAGCCACAGAAAACAACAAACGATTAACAAAAATTCCTAATAAACTGATATTGGGGGAAATAGTAAAAAATTGTATCGGTGAGAAAGAAGAAGTAGGAGATTTTACTTGTTTCATGGTGATTAGATATGAACTTAATCGGAGAGGCAGCGTCCACCTCGAGCCATGGATGGTCTTTTCGCAGTTCTCTCTGTCATTAATTAAAGAAGCGAAGGGAGGGATTCGCCAAATTCAAGCCTACGTATGAAAAATCAGATGAATCTTATCAATTCCAAAGTTCTCATAACTCTTTGGGTTTCTAAGAATAGCCATAGATTTTAGGAACTAAGATGCTAATGTTCATACAAATTGCGATTCGGTAAAAGCTTAAAACAAACAGAAACAAAAAAAAAGGAAGAAAACAGCAAAACAAATTCGATGAAAATCCAAAATCATAACAAAATCGCACACAAAAAAAACGGCAAAATTGATTCAGAAACGTAACTCTGTTGACAGAGAAGGAGAGGAGAGGAGAAGAACAAGAAGAAGCTAAGCGAAGTTCCGTTATTGAAGTCATTGTTAAAGCTTTTTCAAATTTCAATTTCGAAAAAGCCCAACGACCAAGACGAAAAAAGGCCCATTTCAATAAAAATTACTGCGTTACCCAGCAGAGACGTGAGAACTTTGATGTGCAAAAAAGTAACCGTTGGAAATAACTAAACCGGGATTTTGAAAATTAGTTTACAAAAACCCTGAAATCTTTGTGGTTAACCGGCAAATCCATCTCGTCTTTAACGGTATAACCAGTCTCAATCTACGTTATTTTCAACGGTTATTTAAGCTATAGATGTATATATAACTGGCGAAATGTTTCAAAAGAAAGCCTCATATACCATTTATTTAAATTAATTTAAAACTCTACCTTTTTTTAAACACTAATTTATTAATTTATTGCAAATTACAAGAACTGCAACGATTCTACAACAGTTAATTCTACCGTCTTATGAAGATTCACGACTAACGGCTCTATCTACACCCTGCATGCTGCACCATGCTTTATTCTTTATTGATTTCCTAATTCTTTATTGATTTTCTTGAAATTGTACCTTAATCATATTAGGTATACTAGATATTTATCCGCGCTACGCTGCAGGATATTTTTTTAAATTTTGTATATATTTTAATATAATAAATTATTTTTAAAATATAAATGAGAATTATATTTGTTTTTTTATTAGCTTAGGTTATATATTTATATGTTTTAAATCTGAATAAATATTGTATATTTTTTTATTTTTTTTTCAAAATTATAATTTGCTATTAAATTTGTTTAACTAACTAATTATAAGTGTATATATAAGAATAAAGCAATACATTTTTAGTACATTCATGCTAATGGCAAATGTAATCTATTTTCTCCAATAAATTGCCACTTGATCCTCTTTTGTAATTATATAAAACAAAATGCAATTTAACAAAAGTTTTATTAATTAATATAATTATCTTGAATTATAAAATTTATTTATTTATCAAATAGTTATTATAAACATATGTTTCTAAAATTACCAAACTATAATCAATAACATTCATATCAAATCATTGTTATTGCTTTAGAGCAAAATAGAAAATTCTGGTTTGAACTATTCAAATATCGTTTTAGTTGAAGTTAAATAACTAAATTTTGGTTACTGTTAACATATTTTAACTTGGAAATTTAGCACATTTTCTTACAAAAACCAAGAAATCCCATTTTCCTTCAAAACCCAAAATCTTCATTTTCCCATTAAACTGAAAAATTGCCTATTCCTGCCAAAACAAAAAAAAATCATTTTTTGTCAAACCTAAAATTTCATTTTTCCGCGAGAACCTGTGTTTTTTTGCTAAAACTGAGAAATTTTATTTTTCACAAAAAAAAAAATCATCTTCCTACAAAAACTAAAAAAATATATATTTTCTCGTCAAAACCGAACAATTTATTTTCCTGCAACAACTAAGAAATCGTCTATTCCCACTAAAACTAAAAAATTCATTTTTTCGTCAAACCAAGAATCACGCTTTCTTACAAAAACAGATAAATTATAATTTTTCGCAAAAACCAAAAATTGCGTTATCTCCTATGAAATTGTGTTTTCCCGCGAAAACTAAGAAATTGTTATGTTTTTATCGGTTCAAATTTTTGCTGATATGTAAGCTTTTTAAGGTTTTTTGCATTATTGTCATGGAAGATGGTTGATGCTGAGCCTACACTTGTTTCAATCATATACGTCTCTGTCAAATGAACATATAGATACAAATTTTTTTATTATTTATTTGCTGTTATTTATTATTGGAGTTTGGGTTTGGCAAAAAAAAAACGAAGATTTAATTTTTTATTTATTTTTATTTATTATTTGGGTTTGGGTTTGACAAAAAATAAATTAAATATTTTTTTATTTGCTATTATTAATTATTTGGGATTTGGTTTAGTAAAAAATAAAATGAAAATTAATAGAAAAAATATTTGGTTTTTGAATGGGGTTAAGTTTAAAAATTAAAATAAGTAGATAAGTTGTATTAATAAAATGTTTTGATTGGTGATTATTTTTGCTGAAGTGTCATGTTTATAAAGTTTTAAAAAGCTGAGGTGTCATTTTAAGGAGAGACAGAGGGTTATTATTGTATTGAGTTATGCATTAATTAATAATGCTCATTACTTTGTACATAGCACATGCGGGTAGTAGTTACTTAAACCTAATTAGTCCAGCTTTCTTATTTACGTCTTAAATACGATCTATTTTTCAGTTACGAATGAGCAAAAACGATTTTGTTAATAATAATTGTTCAAATTGATAACTAGTCGAACCGTTTGGTCAAGTAAGAATTTTCAAGTCCTACTACAGATTTGGGAGTTTCCTTTTGGCAATTAGTGCAATTTCTACTTTTATATAATCCTTTTTCGTGGCTCTTGTTGTTCTTTTTTTTTTGTCCCATTTTGAGTTGTCGAAATTTGGAGAATATCAACGAGTATTTTGAACATATACTACTTTTCTTGCATTAAAGATGATATATCGTACATAATTCAAGTAACTAAAGAAAACGCCATTGTAATGAAAACATCTTCTTGATCTTGATCAAATCGGAGCACTACGTCTGGAAGTAAATTTAGCTCATCATTGCTTCTCCAAGAGGCAAAGCCATGGCCTAGATTAGATATGCCAGCAATATTTTAAAACCTTTTATCCATGAATATTTGTATATGTTGATTTATATATTATTTATCTACTAGCCAAATCTTCAACTACAATTTAGTATAACAATCGAATAATATTTAACACTATAACTTTCATTAAACGTAGAGAAAACGATGGAAAACGAAATACAAGATTGGAAAATGATAATGGCCAATTGGCTAAGGTCTACTTCCAAATAGACATATTTGGATTTTTCTAACTAAACATCTAAATAAGAAATTCGATATGTTATTATAATTATACCCAAAAAAAAAAACTTGCGACTAATCTATTAGTGATAAAAACGTCAAAGTACAAACAAAGTGGGTATTAGGGAGAGTTTTCCTATTCTAATATCGGTTTCGAGATATAACATACGTCTTTCTTTTTGGTTGAGTTCTAACATACATCATAAATATCCCTTTGCCCAATAAAAATCTAAGAACATGAATCTGAAAATGTTATTGGCTTGAAAATAACTTGCAAGTTGCAACTGTATTAAAGAGCATTAAGTTCCAACAAATTTCGATCTTTTAGATGAGTGTTTCTTTACACGTCAGAAAGGGGGAAAAAACAAATATAGTAATAAAATTCTATTTTGACCAGTGGAATCCATTATATTTTGAGAGTAATCTGAGATGTGAGTTACAAAAATGTATATATTCTTATATATTAGATATTTTTCACAAATATAGTATATAACACACTAGGGTAAATCATATGCAAAACAAGAAAAAAAAAAAATAGACTTGTCAGTTCCATTCCGTGAAAACATCATCCTTTTGTCGGTCCACTTTCTATGGTGAAAATATTTGTCCACGCTCGTTAAAATACATCCACTCAAGTCTATATAACGCTCATGAAAGTTAAAGAAAACAATGTGAGGTACATTGAATAAGATAAAAACTTATAAGTAATTTGACTATTTATAAAATTTATTTGGTAAAATTGACAAAATGTAAACATATCAATTATCAAATGTGTTCATTTGGCATAGCATAGGACACCTATAATGTGTCAAGTTGTTGTTACTCGGACCGATGTGATACGAGCAAAACCTTTGTTCTCCTGTCGATATTGCTGAAAGTTCTCCAGAAAAAGAAAAACTTAACACAAATCCGGTTCGACCGACATTTTTGGGCTAATTCGTTTTTTTTTTTTTATCAGAGAGAGTGGCACAAAAAAGGAAATATTATATGATAAATAAAAGTAACTTGTAAACAACAAAGTTGAACAAACTATAAAACAGAAATTAACTTAACTGACGCATGAAATCGTTGAATTGACGAATACAAATATTTCTGTTCTGTCGGCAGAAATTCTACTGTGTCTTTGTTTTCCTCTTTTTAATCTTTAAATATTGTTGTTTCAATTTTCAACATAGCAAAAAGGTTATAAAAAAATAAATAAAGGAAAAAAAGAGTGAAATGAAGCGACCCACAAATTAAGGATTCACAGATTCAAAGGAACAAACCTGACTTAACTTTTCCTTTTTTCAAGTAGTACAAAAAGTCAATAGCAGCACTCTTCTGAAATCTTTGCGCTAATCAAGGCTCATATTCCTCACTTTTCTATTAAATATTTGTTTGTTAGAAGTTAATTATGGATGTCCATTTGCATACACAACATGAGCTTCGTGAATTAGAATAAAAGTTTCTGATTATTATCGTTTTACGGCACAATTCGATCAGTGGAGAAAGCAAACAAGAAAATGTAATAGCCTAAAGCTCTTCTGATAGATCAGATACAAAACCCAATAGTGAAAAATGTGCCGAGTTTCACTACGAAATTAGGAACTCTGAATTTAAAATAACACAAAAGTAAAAATAAAATTAATCTCGCAATGACACAATTGAAAAACATTGGAGCAGAAGATGTTGCTCCGATTTTATCATCCTCTATACAAACAGCTTTTTTTGTTTCCTGGAAACCCTAATAATCTCTTCTTTTTTGTTCTTATTTTCAACAAATAAATCTTCTAGACAATCTTGATCACTCGCTTAATCTCTGTAAATAATCTATGAACGATGCCGATTCTGGATTTTCAATCATAGTGTAATTGAAACGACATCGTTTTGGTGTTTGGGTTTTACCTGTCCAAGAATCAGTAGAAGGGTGGAGGTGGAGGAGAAGCATAGGATACTCCGATCACCGGCGGTAATGGCCCCTCGAATTCAGGTGGTGGAGGTGGAGAACTGTAATGGACTGTCGGTGGAGGCGGAGAACTGTAATGCATTGGCGGTGGCGGGGGAGAACTGTAATGCATTGGCGGTGGTGGCGGAGAACTGTAATGGACTGACGGTGGTGGTGGAGAGCTGTAATGTGGAGGAGGTGGTGAGTACTCTATGCAAGGAGGAGGTGGTGGTGGTTCGATACAAGGAGGTGGAGGGGGAGGGGAATGATGTGGAGGCGGCGGTGGGGAATGTGGTGGCGGCGGTGGGGAATGTGGTGGCGGTGGGGATGAGTATGGATACATTGGTGGCGGAGGCGGCGAGTGGTGTGGTGGTGGTGGTGAGTTGTAGTAGTAAGGTGGAGGAGATGGGTAATGTGGTGGTGGCGGAGGTGAGCTGTAATAGTAAGGTGGGGGAGAAGAGTGGTGCGGTGGTGGAGGTGAGTGATGTGGCGGGGGCGGAAGTGCGTGGTGTGGCGGTGGCGGAGGTGAGTGATCTGGCGGTGGCGGAGAGCGGGTGCAATAAATGGGAGCGGGTGGTGGTGGAGGAGGAGATGAATATACTGGTGGTGGAGGTGGAGGAGAAGAGTAGACTTGTGGCGGTGGTGGGGGAGGAGGGGGCGGAGGTGGGGGCGGAGGTGGAGGTGGAGGTGGAGATGGAGGTGGTGGAGGAGGCGGCGGCGGGGGTGGAGGCGGTGGGGGAGGTGGAGAGTAGACTGGTGGTGGTGGAGGTGGTGGGGGAGGTGGAGGAGGCGGAGGTGGTGGTGGTGGGGGGGAGGAGAGTAGACTGGGGGTGGTGGCGGTGGCGGTGGTGGGGGAGAGTAGACAGGAGGAGGTGGTGGGGGAGAGTAGACTGGGGGTGGTGGCGGTGGCGGTGGTGGGGGAGAGTAGACAGGAGGCGGTGGTGGGGGAGAGTAGACAGGGGGCGACGGCGGAGGAGTGTAGACAGGGGGCGACGGCGGAGGAGTGTAGACTGGTGGTGGTAGTGGTGGTGATGGAGGAGGCGGCGGAGGTAATTGGGGTACAATCGGAGGAAGAGGTGAAACAGAACCGCCGCACTTAAAAGATCCACAATCCACCGGAGGTTTAGCCAAAAACGCTGCACATTGCTGTGAAGACCTCTGAGCAGGACGCGCTGGCAAACAATTTCTCCGATCATGAAACTCAGGCACCCTGAGACACACAGGAGCCTCGCCGGTGAAGAAATTGTAGCTGTAAGTGAAATTCTCAAGCTTCGGAAGCTGACAAATACTCGCCGGAATCTTCCCAGATAACCGATTATGAGCCACATTCAACTGCTCAACCGAAACCATCCCGCCAACACTCACCGGCAACGGCCCAACAAGCTCGTTAAAGCTAACATCGAACACCGTCACGTTTTTCAACCTTCCGATATCCGACGGCAAACAAGAATTTAACCCATTGTTCATAAAGATAATCTCGTTCAGATTCTTCATCTCCACCAAACTCGTCGGAATACAACCATGGAACCTATTATTCGCAAGCACGATAACCGAAACCGGCGAATCTCCGAAATTTTCCGGTAACTCAAACCGGAACCTGTTATGGTTAATGAAAATCGCGTCTAGATGCTTACTGAAAAGCTCTTTGGGTACAGTACCTTCGAACTCGTTAAACCGGAGATCTAAGAACTTCAACGACGGCAAGTGAAGAACCACCGTCGGGAACTTCCCGGCGAATCGATTGTTGCTGAGATCGAGCTCGAACAGAAGCTTGAGCTGCTTAAACCGGTGTGGAACCGTTCCACAGAAACGATTCGAATTGACATGAAACAAGGCGAGATCTGTTAACAAACCGAGCTCCTCGGGTAAATACCCAGCGATATCGGCGTGATTGAGATCGATCCCGGCGACTGTACGGATCCGGCGATTATCCGGCGCGCGAGAGCAGAAAACTCCGGTGTAGTTACAGACATTGGATCCGATCCAGTTCACGGTGATGTTGTAAGGATCAGAGAGAATGGCTTGTTTCCAAGCTTGTAGAGCTATGTAAGCACTTCGGAGTCTAGGATTCTCGAAGACTAGAGACGGATCGACGGTGACTTTCTCTCCACGGTCGCCGAATTCGTCGCGGTAGTAGAGAAGTTGCCGGCGTTGGATGAATCGGACTTCGTTGTCGGAGAGAGGAGCATTGGATGAGATTGATAGAGAATGAGATATGCTAACTGAGAAGAAGAAGAAGAAGAAGAAGAGGAGGAGGAGGAGAGATTGGGTGGTGTTCTTCATGTCACCACCACACAACAAGACATCTGCGTTTGGAGTGGCAGAGGTGTGAAAATTCGAAGGAGGAAGAAGGGTGAAACGGGAATTATATAATTGTGGAGAGGATTGTTGAGAAGAGGAAGAGAGAAGATGTTGTGTAAAGGAGAGAGAGTGAGGGTGTGGAATTTAAATGAAAGAGGGACAGCTCAAACACAGCTCAGGCTTACCCTTATTCGTTTTTTTTTAATTTTATTTTTTCGACTTTATTTATTTTGCAATTGTTTATCAATTAATGTCCACGAAAATATAAAAATTCGATTTTGCTTACTTTTTGAATGGAGCGTCTCCGTAGGTTGCAAAAGTATACGTTTTATTTGATTTTAAATATTTATAATAAAATTGGGTCAATCTTATGGTGTCCCAGTTAATTTATAGTTTTTCCTTCACCAAAATTCCATATATAAGCCAGTGAAATAATAACTCTATAAGTTAAAAGTTGTGGTACCAATTTTTCATCATTAATTTCTAGTTCACCATCTTTTCACACTTTAATTTTAATGTAATTGAGTAAGGGTTTATTTTTAGATAGTCAATTCTATGGTTAAAATGGCAAAAAAAAAATTACATGGTGATAAATCAGTAAATAAAGATGATTCTCCACATATATAATTTATAAAAATAACCTTAATGTCACATAACATAGTATAATAATATGATAGTTACTTAAAATTGCATGAAATTTCTCTTTTTTAAAAAAAATCATGCATAAACCAACCAACTTACTTACGATTTTATAATCCGCTGTTTTGCAGAAAAAAAAATAGAATTTGTTAATCTCGTGCATATTCGCAATAAATGAACTAACTTAATTATGATTTTACCATTTTTTATTTGGTCACTTGGACAAATAAGGATGTAGAATTCGGTTTTCTAGTACATATTTGCAATAAATAAAGGATTACGCTTTACACATGCATGTGAACGGGTTTGTAGAAAATAAATTGTACCAAAAAAACTTGTTCTATCAGTTTGTAAGAAGAAATAAAGAATTGCTGGGAAAAATCAAAATATTTTGGACATTAGAGGCCATTCCAAGACTAAGAAAATAATTCAATGGACCCAGATTTTCCGTTTGAAGAAATGCTTGATATAAAAAAGACAATGTATATACATAATTATAAATGCAAACAATAATTATATATATAGACCCAAACAAAACATAACATATTACACAAACATTCTATTTCTAAGCTGTTGAAACAATACACCAACAGCACACATGCCCTTTTGATTCTACGTTGTTGTATACAAATTTGTGTTTGTTTGTATGGAGTTATTAGAAATATGTAATGATAGACTTATAATCACAAAAGGAGATTTATTCATCATGTTTAGTTTATGAATACGATAATATATGTATATGTTGGTGAAAGCTTAGGTATGATAATTTAGACGCCAATAAAGAAGAAGGATTTTGCCAGCTTTTGAGACTGTTTTATTCTTCAAAATGTGAAAACTCCATATCAACAAATCACACGGAAGCAAACATAATGTCATTGACAATAAAATTAATTAACATTAATTAATGTTTGGTGTTTCCTACTTCTTTTTAAATTATGTAACAACTTATAATAAAAGAAGCAGTTACATAATAATGCAAAAATAAATTAAAAAGGAAAGGTGGTTAAGGGAAGAGTCGGTGGTTCATGACGAGTTCTGGAGCGTATCGGTTGATCGTGAAACTATTTATTTTACACTTTAATTTAATGTTTTAGCCCGTTGCCGGTAAAATTTAGTGATATAAATAGTTTTTTTTTTCTTTTTCTTTCCCAACATTTAATTTTTCTCTATCACGGGTTTATTTATCAGACTTTTGTTTAGCAAAATTTTATTATTATTTCAGGAGACATCGATGATTTCTCCGTCAAAGTATGGCTGCTTTGGACGTTTGTGAACTCGAAAAAATAATTGGCAAATAGATAACAATTACTAGAAAACTATTGTATTGGTTTTTGTTATCCAAATTTCTAAAAATATATATATTATAAGGTTGGTGTGGCGTCTAGTCACTTAGATTTATGTTAATATCTAAGATATTATTGGTAGTAAATAATTCGTTCAAATAATTTTTCATCAATTCTTTGCATTATCTGTCTTTACAAAAACCAAAAATAATTACAATCATCCCTGGCCTGAGCGTTCCAAAGTGTCAAGAGAATAAAGGTATCAAAGATTTATTATTTTTGCGAAAGAAATGTTACATGAAATATTTATAACCTTTTCCGCATATCTTATTAAATAACAAAGTGTAGTCTATTTAAGAAACAACTCATATATAAATATATATATATCGTGTTGTGATCAAATAAAACGTCTTGTGTGACAAAAAAAAAAAGTTTAGATGGACAAAATTAAGTCGAATGTATCATATCCACCGTCTAATTAAGATTACTAAAGAGTCAAGACTTATCAAATTCTACACTGCATTACATGGTGATTATGAATGATTTCATGACATGACTTTAGCCAAGAGCACTAAAGAACTAAGTCAGCAGAAGATATCATAGAAGATACGCATAGCACTTAATCCAATCATTTTTAAAAATATTATTGTATGGGTTACAAAAGCATTGATACAAACTATTCGATAACCGACCTCCATTAAGGTTTTATATTATAAATTACAAGAGTTAGAGACACCTAACAGCATAACTAACACTTTTTATAATTAATTAGAAGTTCAAAAAGAACTAAACGAATCGCTTTTAGTAATAACAAAATTATTGTTTGCATAATAAAATTGCTTTTTGGAGCGTTGCAAAAGGTTTTAAGTTATTGCCTTAAGGAAGCAAACTGTGTGGGGACATTTTTCACGTCAGATTATGTTCTCATAGACCAACGGGACATTCAAGGTTTCGTGATCATCGACATGAGTCAATTTTTTGGATAGTTCATTTTAATAACTTACTTTAACGAAACATATATTGTGAAAACGCAAATGTTTTATCCAATCTAGTTTGTCCGATTATTCAGCAATTTTTGCTTTCAACTTCACAAAACATACTAGTTTGACCATATCAGGATCTATTTGTCGTGCTAAAATGAGTTGTTTTCACCATTCTAGTGATACAATGGTAAGAATTAATCAATTTCACCATATTAACAAGATTCTTAAAATTCTAAGGACTCAGAGAATGAGTAGATAAATTTGAAAGCGCGTACATTGTTGTATTGAGTGCAATGTGAATTAGTTTAAGACATCAAAACTGAAACGAAACAAAAGAGTAGCATTCCAAACATACCCTCAAAGCAAAAGATTGTCTCTCCACGTATGAAGGAACTTTAGGATCCTGCTGCAATAGTTTGAAAATATAAAATTGGGGAATTACCTTTTTCTGAATTATATGTTAAATTAATAATATATATATAAAAAAAAAAACTTGTGTACATCAGATGCTATTTCTGTTTGAGTCTTTTAAGAAATCTAAATTACATTTGACAAATTAACTGAGGATAGTAAACCAAGCTTGAAGTCTCTTCTATACCCTGCATCTCGAATAGAGAGGGATTATCTTTATAAGTTAAACTGTTATTATTTGTTTATTAGAGACCACTAATGATATCTTTTACACCAATTAAAATTTGCTCCTCAATATAAACAAATTGACAAGAATTAAAAACCTCAAATCTTTTCTAAAAATCGCATGTTACCTTCTCATAATCGCATGTCACTCTAATGCTACGCATGCTGGTCAGCCGGCACCTCACAAAACGGCATTTTCTCTCATGTTTCGTTAAATGACTAAACTAGTTTATTTTTGTTGTATAGTATATTATAAATTCTATCTAAACTAGTTTCTCTTTTGTTCTCTATCAATGGACTTTATCTGTTTCGAATCTTATGTAAATCAAATGTCGTGTTCTGTTTTTTTTTTCTTTCTAATAATATATATAACTTGACATTAGACCAACCAAATACCTACTACCCAAAAATTGCAATAGCGCGTTCTCCTTACTTCTGTGGGATCACCGAAGATTAAACATTTTCTGTTAGGTACTTCTGGTTCTGGAATCAGAAATATAGTCGTTAAATTATAAATAATAAATACAGATTAAGGAATAAATGCTGAAAGTAAAGACTAAAGACAAAAAAATTGGTGAAAGCTCAAAGAGTTGGCATTGGAGTGAGAGCGAACGTAACCACTCATAACGCGTTGAAAAAGATTGTTTCAAGACTTTGGAAACTTCGTAACGGTTTACACGAGATGTCACCTCACACTCATTGCCCCCATCCAATACGCCGTCGTTTTTATTCCCACGTCATAGATATTTAAATATTTTCATGAATATTACAAATTGGCTTATTAAATCATTGATAGTTCATACTAATTTCATTTTTGTTCTCATCTCCCCCAAGTTATCCACTACTTCACTTCATTATTCTTATCATGTGGAAGAACTACGAAATACCACAAATTTCTTAGTATTGTTTTGTGTTGATTGTGTAACACGCAAATGTTTAGCTTATACAATTATGTTGGTTTATCAGTATTAGGTACTTGTGAGATGTCACCCGTTTTAGAACTAAATTAGCATACCTTTCTGATTCTACCTACCGAGTCTTCTAAAACAATCTGGTGTCTTTGATAAAAGTTGATGTCATAGACTTATATTGCGAATTATCAAACAGTTAATATCTCCTTATTTTATCGATGTGTACGTGGTATTCTAACTGTTGTTTAAATTTGTTTTTGACAATAAACCACCATGTATATCTTTTGAAAGTAGTGAAAGAATTTCACTAATAACAATTTTTGCATCTACTTTTAAACACTTGAAATTGTTTAGTGTTTAAAATTTAAATTTTAGACGACTAAAACCATAACATTTTTTTACAATCATTTATATATTGTCCACAATGCCACCTCAAGTATCGAATCTTTTCTTTTGTTATATATGTCATCCTAAAAGCACGAATACCAACTAAAGTATGAAAAAAAAATTTCCTTAATTATGGTATGATAATGTGGAAATGACCGAGCTAGTAAAGAATTAGAATTAGTATTAATTGAGTTATTATACTTTCTCCATTCTGTTAGAAAGGAGATTCATACCATCTTTACAAGCCCGATATGAATTCTGGTCAGTCTATCTTATAAGTTTCAGGTCGGCTAAATAAATGGAAATCTTCTATTCATTTAAGGGAATTCTAGAATAAAGAAAGTTCGGTCTTATCGGCAAGAGGACTTTCCTAATTCGAGGATACATTGAAGACCGACCTGATCAACTATAAATATAGGAAGTCTATCGACTTCTCAGATTATCTAAAAATCATCTATCGAGACCTAGGGCAAATTAAGCAATCTGATTGTTCTAGCTTTCGATTTACTTTCCTTAAAAGTTTAGGTCGGCATTCATATTCCGACGACTTAAACCATCGTATATTCTTTCGAGCTCCGACTTCTTCTAATAAAGATCTCTCTTTAAACCCACAAACCCTAGTTCTTTCTGTAGATCGAACTTGAGTTTTTACAGTTGGCGCCGTGTTTGGAGAATAAGAGAACAATCTTTGAAAAAGAATGGAGCTTGAAGATGGTTGAAACACTGATCAACACCAATACCACCGACCTAACCACGGGAGCCACCGACCTCACAGGAGGATCCACCGATCTTGCAGGGGGAGCTGCCGATCCAATAAGAAACGCCCAAGGTCCGGTCTTCAACCCAGTCACTGGACTCCCAGTGATCAACCATACCGATCAGCAAGAAGACACGACATGCGCGATAGATCAGGTTGGCCGGACCGGTGGAACAAACACGACCAACCTGCCACAACCCCCTCCCATCAACATGGCCACCATCATCAGATCGGTCGCAGCACAGCTACAGCAGGGAATGGATGCTCGCTTCGAATCCCTCCGTGCTGAGCAGATTGCCTACCGAGAAGACCTAGATCAGCTTCTCAACTCTAGGGTTCATACCCAAGAACAGGCTGATCTAATCACCCCCCCCTCGCCCTTCGATCCGCAACACAAATACGACTAGACTGGTCAACAACATGTTCGGCACCACGCCGATACACGACCTGCAGAAAGCACAGGTAGAAGGCCCGAATGCTCGCTCATCTCGCAACACCGCAGGTGCCGACCTGACGACGGTCTCGGAACTTGATCTTCTCCACCAGTACTTTGTGGAGACGTTCTCCGGAAGCGCCCTCACCTGGTTCTCGCAGCTTCCTTAAAATTCTATTGATAGCTACAAGGAGCTCACAGCTCGGTTCTTTAAGCATTATTCGATCTATATCGACACGGAATCCACAGCGCTAGATCTATGGGCGTGCGTCCAGGGTGAGACGGAGCCGTTGCGCGACTTCATCGATCGATTCCGAACGATCGTCTCCCGATGAAGTCTATCTGACGAGCTGTCCCTCAATATCCTAATCAGGAACTTGAGAGACGATTCGTCGTACTGCAAGCGATTGAAGACAGGAAAGACTAAAACCCTAGAAGATGCTTTGCATAAAGCAACCGGCTATATCAGGGTCGAAGAGGATCGGGCAGCAAAGGCCAAAGCCAAGTTGGCCGACGAGAAATCGTCGCGCGACAGGAAACCCAGATCGTCGAATCAGGATGACTACAAAGAGCCTCGTCAGCACTACGACAAGGATGACAAGAGTCGTAAGAATGTCAGCGCCGTCGGACGACGAAAGAGGTGGAACGTTTGGGATTGTTCGAGCGAGAGAGACTCTGATAATAAGAAGTCGTAGTGCAAATACCACAAGGCACACAGCCATCATACCGATGACTGCCGTACCCTCCTGGCCCTCTTGAGGAAGGCATGGGAAGATGGCAAGTGCACAATACCAGAGCCCCAGAGTTCATCACGACGATCCGATGATGAGGACAGGCGACCCGGTGGCGATCGAGATAGAAGAGCCGATGCTGATCGTGATAGAAGAGATGATGTTGATCGCCCATCTTCTAAACGCGAAGGCAAGGAAGCAAAGCATGACCGTGAAGACGATCACACACCCCCCTCTTCGCCCCGCCGGCAGATCAACATGATCATGGGAGGACTCCTCTCGTGCACTGACTCGATCAACTCGATCAAACGGCACGAGCGGAAGGCAGCTAACCCCCAAAGGACGCCCCACCGCTATACACAGACGATCTCCCAATCACGTTTACTGAGCAAAACGCGCAGAATATCGACCACCCGCATAACGACCCACTCGTCATCTCACTTTGGTTCGGAGAAGACGACGTCTCAAAAGTATTAATCGACACGGGAAGCTCGGTCGACCTCATCTTCATGGACACTCTACACAAGATGAGTATTCTGGAGTGAGACATCAAGGTCGCACCATCACCCCTCACCAGGTTTGCTGGAGATTCAATTTCCACGATCGGAACCATAACGATACCCATCACCGTAGGAAAAAAGTCCATTACAGTCACGTTCGAGGTCATCGACTGACCTGCGATTTACAACGCTATCTTGGGAACACCTTGGCTGAACGCCATGTGGGCCATCTTATCTTCCTATCAGCAGTGCATTAAAATGCCGATCAGGGGCCGTATCTTCACTATCTGTGATGACCAGACAGTGTCTCGAATAAGCGCGCTCGCAAGGCATCAACGTTCGTGATCGGCAGTAGCAGCGACTTTGATCCAAGGATAATTCACCACGGCGAGAAGTGAAGAGCGATCTCATCGTCCAAGTAAACATCGATGCTGCTCACCCGAAACGTTGAGTCGGTATTGGCTTTGAACTGTTGCCAAGCATGTAGGACGAGCTGATCAGTTTCCTCCGGGAGAACGTCGCAACGTTTGCGTGGTCCATGGCCGATATGAAGGGCATTAGCCCTCAAATCACGAGTTGAACGTTGACCCCACTTACAAGCCGATAAAGCAGAAGCGACGGAAGTTAGGACCTGAGCGAGCACAAGCCGTCCACGATGAAGTAGATAAGCTGCTGAAGGCTGGATCAATCGCTGAAGTCAAGTATCCAGAGTGGCTCGCCAACTCGGTGGTAGTCAAGAAGAAGAACGGGAAATGGCGAGTGTGCGTGGATTTCACAGTCCTCAACAAAGCTTGTCCAAAACACAGTTTTCCTCTCCCTCGCATTGATCAGCTCGTCGAGGCTACCGTGGACAACGAACTACTCTCCTTCATGGATGCATTCTCAGGATACAACCAGATTCTCATGAATCCAGATGATAGTGAGAAGACTGCATTCATCACAGATCGAGGAACCTATTGCTACAAGGTCATGCCGTTTGGTTTAAAGAACGCAGGGACCACCTATCAGTGCCTCGTCAACAAGATGTTGACGATGGAGGTGTATATAGACGATATGCTCGTCAAATCGGCTAAAGCAGCCGATCATATTGTCCATCTGCATGAATGCTTTCTCACACTCAACGAGTATGACATGAAGCTCAATCCCACAAAATGCACCTTCGCGGTGACATCCGACGAATTCCTAGGATACTTGGTCACTCAACGCGGCATCGAAGCCAATCCCAAGCAGATCTCTGTGATCCTGGAGCTATCCTCACCAAGAAATACTCGCGAAGTTCAGCGCCTAACAGGAAGGATAGCCGCACTGAACAGATTCATATCTCGATCCACGGACAAGTTTCTGCCTTTCTATCAACTTCTACGAGGCAACAAGCGATTCGAATGGGACGAGAAGTGTGAAGAAGCTTTCCTGCAGCTTAAAACCTATCTCTCAACACCTCTGATCCTGGCCAAACCTGAGTACGGTGACACTCTACTACTCTACATAGCGGTTTCCAGTGCGGCAATCAGCGGAGTCTTTGTCTGAGAGGACTCTGGGGAGCAGAAGCCGATCTTCTACTTCAGCAAGACTTTAAGTGGAGCTGAGACTCGCTACCCGACCTTGGAGAAACTCGCCTTCGCGGTGGTCGTCGCTTCCAGATTGTTGCGACCTTATTTCCAATCTCACTCCATCGCCGTCCTGACCAGCCAACCTCTTCGATCGGTCCTGCACAGCCCGACACAATCCGGACGCATGGCAAAATGGGCCATTGAGCTATCCGAATTCGATATCGAGTATCAAACCCGGACCTCCGCAAAATCACAAGTTTTGGCGGACTTCTTGATCGAACTGTCACCTGAACTTCTGAACGCCGACCCGACGAATTCTTAAACATGGATACTTCACGTCGACGGAGCGTCATCTCGACTAGGAGCTGGCATCGGCATCCTATTAGAATCCCCACCGGAGAGCTTCTCGAACAATGCTTCTGCTTGGAATTTAGCTCCTCCAACAACGAAGCCGATTATGAAGCACTGATTGGAGGCCTTCGGCTAGCTCGGGGGATGAACATCCAACACATTCGGGCATTTAGCGATTCGCAGCTCGTCGCCAAGCAGTTCAATGGTGAGTATGACACGAAAGATAATCGAATGGACGCCTACCTGAAACTGGTAAAGCAGCTAGCCTCAGAATTCAAGACCTTTGAGCTACATCAGATCGACCGATCTATCAACACTAGCGCTGACGCTCTAGCTGCTATCGAATCAAACAGAGACTCAGCCCTTCGGAGAACTATTCCAGTTCAGGGGATCTCCCAGCTCAGCATAGTCCCGACCCAGGAAGTTCTCCAAATCACAGCCGATGAAGACTGAACCGTTCCTGAAACAATTGGTGATCGAGATCCGACGTTTCCTCGAGACTGGCGAGTTACCGTTGGACAAATGGGGAGCTCGGCGGATTCGTGCACGCAGTGCTAAGTATGCAATCATCGAAGATGTTTTATGCTGGTGGACCGAATCAGGCATCCTTCTTACTTGTCTCCATGGCGACGAAGTTCAACGATGCATCAAGGACGTTCATGACGGTGCAGGTGGAAATCATTCCAGCGGACGAGTTATGACTCTCAAGATTATGCGACAAGACTTTTTCTGGTGCATTTAATATGCTCGAAAGTGCGAGTACTGTCAACGACACGCCCCGATGATCCATCAACCAACCGCGTTTCTGACTTCGGTGTTCCCTCTATATCCTTTTATGCGATATGCAATGGATATCGTCGGACCTATGATCTCTTCTCGTCAGCGCAAGTATATGCTCATCATGACCGACTATTTCACAAAATGGGTCGAAGCTAAGGCGTTCGCCGAAATCACCGCCACCGAAATACAAAACTTCCTATGGAGATATATCATTTGCCGACACTGTCTTCCTTATGAGATCATCACCGATAACGGCCTCTAGTTCAGATCGAAGAAAACTCAAGCTTTCTGTTACAAGTAGAAAATTCGCCTCAACAAGTCTACACCCTGTCATCCGCAAGGCAACAGACATGCCGAAGCCACCAATAAGACGATCCTGGACGGCATTAAGAAACGTCTCAATGCCAAGAAAGGTTTTTGGGCGGATGAAATAGACGGTGTACTTTGGTCTCATCGCACAACTCCGAGAACTGCAACCGAGAAGACTCCTTTTTCACTCGCGTATGGATGCGAAGCTATGGTTCCTGCGGAGATTATCGTCGGTAGTTTACGGCGTAGAGTACTCCCGAGTATTCTCGAAGTAAACGCAACGATGCTGGTCGATAATATCGACACTTTCAAAGAAACACGCAACCAAGCTTTGCTAAAAATGCAGAACTACCAGAATCAAGCAGCTCAGTACTATAATAAAAAAGTGCACAATCGACACTTCGACAAAGGCAACCTCGTCCTTCGAAAAGTCTATGAGATCGCTAAAGAAGCAAATGCACGGAAGCTCGGCGCAAACTGGGAAGGCCCTTACATCATTACCAACATAGTGAAACCAGGTGTTTACCGACTCGAAGCAATGGACGGCGAATTGGTCCCGCGGGCTTAGAACTCTCTCAATCTGAAATGATACTATAGTTAGATCGGCACCTTCTTGAGGTCGGCATCTTCAAAAGAAAAAGGGAATAGTCCCTATGAACTACGATGCAGTTTGATCCCCGAAAGGGGTACGTAGGCAGCCTATCTTCTTCATCTTTCCGAGTCTTCTTCAGTTTGTAAGTCTTCACTTTGATTCAATAAAATCTTAATTTTCTTAAAATGTGTCTATTTCATATCGGCATCCTGGCCCGATGCTCGATCCGCCTAAAGTTAAAGTCTGATCCACTTTAGCTCGGCAACTTAAAGTCAAGTCCGTCTTGCATCTTACAGTTTACCTGTTTCAATATATCCGAGCCATGCGTTGTTGTCAGCCAAGTCAGTCTTGCATCCGCATTCGACTCGGGTACTTCTAAGTGGTACCGATAAATTGATGCCGACCTGATTCGCACATCGAGTATTCACACTTAGAAGACAAGTGGTACGAACAATCATAAGCCGGGCTTCCCGCACGTTCGTATTCACACTTCCCTTTAAAGCCAGAATCCGCTCTGCAATTCTTAAACCATGCAAAATTATAAGCCGACCTGGTCGCAATTTGCATTCGACTTAAGAAATTTATAAGTACAGAATACATGCTGATCTCATTCGCTTATTTACTTAGTACTTAGAAATCTAAATCACATAAATATAAACCTATATCATATCACGATTTTTGTTCAGATTCTTAAATAACTTCTTTTTTCATTAATTAAAAACACCAAACGACGAAAACAAATACAAGTCTACAGTAAAAAAAAGCATATTGAAGCCGAAAAATAACAAAGAAAGTAAAGGCTAGTCTTCGGCCTCTTCCTGGGTCTCTCCTTCCTCCTGTTCGTCCTCTTGACTGCGAGCTTGATCGGCATCGTCACCGCCATCCTGATCGGCGTCTTGTCCATCACCCATGTCGGCGTCTGGCTCCTTTCGCTGGTCGGCTCCCTCTAAAGCCTTAGCCGCATCAGACGGAACGTCACTAGAGACTTCAAGGAAGACTTCCGTCTCTTGGACTTGAAGTTCATCCGGCGTGAAGCTGACTTCTTCGAAGGCTTCTAGGTTCGCCTTACTTTCAGCAATCAACCTCTCGACATTTTCTTCGACGAGGACCGGGAAGGTGTAGCCTTGCTTGCGAATGATGCTAAGCGCTCTTTTAGCCCAGACCCATTGAGCTGCGGTCGAGATCAGCTCATGGGCCTTCTCTTTACGAGAAAGAGATTCCTTCACTTTTGCGACTAGACCCGCATAGTGATTGTTCACTGCGATCGTTGCACGTTTTGCCACCTCCTTCCCGAAGGCAACCTTCTCCTCATAAGCGGCCTTCAGCTCGGCCTCCAGTTTGCTCTGGGCAGCGGCCCTTTCCTTTTTTTATGGTTTTAACTGCTCGATTTAGCAGTTTGCTTTTCTCGACATCGTTGGTGCGAACCTTCTCCAACTCCTCAGAGGATTTTTGAAGCGCGGCTTCCAGCTCGGAACTCCTTCTCTGCTCGGCTTCAATGGCCTCCTTGATGCTCTCTCTTTCGGCTAGATCGGCCAGACTCTTTTTCACATCACGATCATAGTCATGGATTACGGTTAATGCTGTGCTCAGGGCCTACGCGCATTCAAAACTTAAAAGTATCAATGAAACAGACGAACATTCAAAAGTTGATCTCGCGTTTGAAGAAAATTCTTCTTACCTTAGCCTGGTCGTGCGCAAAACGCGCAATCGCATCATTGCGAATGAAGCCACTAGGATCCATTGGGGAACTCGCCGGGTGATCCCTCAACCGGAGAAAATAGTCCGGGCAGGATATCGAGTCATGTACTATCAGACCGTTCCCCCGATAGTCATACGAGAATCCAAAAGGACGGAGTTCTCTCTCGGTACGGGATCTCTTCGGTACTTGCGACCCCTCATGAAGCTCTTCTGGACCCCGCTTCTTCGATCTAGCAGGATTTTCGTTCCTCGTATCATCTTCGTCGCTAGACTCGCAGATTTGAGCATCGTTGGCTCCTTCTTCCTGTTCGGCCTTCTTCTTAGCCTTCTCAGCTCTTTTAGTTGCCCTCTTATCGGCAGCCTTCTTGGCCTTGGCAGCATCTTGCTCAACCCTCTGGTCGGCCTTCTCCTGATCGGCCGTGTTCTTTACTTGGGGCGCAGCCGGCAGAGAGTTTTCAGCATCT
Source organism: Thlaspi arvense (assembly GCA_911865555.2). NCBI lineage: Eukaryota > Viridiplantae > Streptophyta > Magnoliopsida > Brassicales > Brassicaceae > Thlaspi > Thlaspi arvense. The sequence continues at coordinate 44,564,343 of OU466859.2, read as the reverse complement.
TTGAGAACTGGAGACCCAAGGGCAGACTCCAGATCGGCCGACAAATCCTTGAAAGTGATAGATTTCATCTTCTCTCGACGTCGGGAGTATCTTTCAAGCACAGCTGACAAAAAAGGGGTTAGATCAACTAGAAAATATCCGAATTCCAAGCAGGCTTAGTAAATTAAACGAACCTCTTGTCCGATTAATCTTATCCTCTGTGATCTCGAACCAAGTTATCGCACTAATTGCTGTGAATCGATCAGAGATTTTTTTGATGTCGAGAGGATCATCAACAAAAGGAAGAGGCCTGTTTCCTGCAAAATAAAAGACGACTTGATCAACAATCCAAAGCAACAAGAGTTATGATGTATTTCATATCGGTCATGTCTCTACCTATGACCTCCGCCCATTTCGTTCTGATCGGGATATCTCTATCGATGTCGGGAATGGAAAACTCGTTGATCAAAAAAAAAAAATAGTAATCTCTCCAGTCGTTGACCTTCGATTTTTGACTGCTGGTGACAATGTTGTATCGAGTTTTCATACTCGTATAGTACGAACCCCGATTCCTCAGATTCGCCTTTGTACGTCTGGTGTTCGTCATGGCATCAAACGCTGCCCGAGTCAATGGGATATTGTGCCTGATCGACATCACTAACATAATGATAATAAGACTTATCGTCACATGGGTGAATTGGCAGATCGGCATTTCTTTGCGATCAGCGAACTCCAGAAGTAGCCTTGGAAGCGGAAACCAGAGGTGGAAATCTTTGAAGAAACATTTGTATAAGCATAACCATCCTTTTGGAGCGTCCCAGGGTTGTTCCGACGGGCTTGGCACCATGAAGACCACTTCGGGGCCAATGTTGCACTCCTCTTTAAGAGTAACCAACGATTCCATCATAGACTTGGTCGGCATGATCCCGAGGGCGTTGTCACAGGTCGGTCGAACTATTTTCTCTCCTTTTCGCCTTTTGACCTTCTCTACCGGAGGGTTGATATTAATGATCCCGAACATGTTGACCTCATCTTCTACGATTATGGCTTTCAGTTCATCCGAGATATCCATCTCGTTTGACCCACCCCTCTAGTCGGCTTTCGAATTCAACCCTAGATGATGTCTCCCCAGATCTCTGGACGGCCCCGATCTGGTCGGCATGAAACCGATCAGCCGCTGCCTGTTGATTCCTCTCTCGAAATCGTTCCTGAAACACCCGATAAAGCGCGGAAAGCTCGCTCGCATCAGAAGAACTATCTGATTCCGAATACATTACAGCTAACTGCTTCCCTTTCGATCGGTCCCTCACAGCCTGGTCGGCTCGTGACATCTCTAAAAATTCTTCCAAGGAGACACCGATCTCATCGGCCTTTGCCTGGGCCGACCTGTCCTTTCCTGATTCAGATTGGCTTTCCCTTATTCTCACGATCTTGCTCATTTTCTGATCGGACTCTGACAATTGATTTAACTGATGGCGGAGGACAAAAGAAATGCAGCGGAGATCTAATCGAAGATATCTAAACAAAAAAATAAAGGAGATAGAAGAGAGCAAACCTGAAATTTGAAAGAGTTTCGCTAAAAGTGCAGAAGTGAAGAACTGAGAACCGAGCCCCTCTTTTTATACAAGAGTCTGGACGGTTATCGAGAGTCATCATTAGATCGGCGACCTTTCACATTTTCTTTTCATTATTTTTTATCGGCCTCTTCGTTTTCCTCCTCTTATGTTTGACATGTGTCAAACCTAGTTCTGCATGTGCAGACCTAGGTCTAATCTACAAGACCTTTGGCGCCCAAATCCACTTACTCGTACCTGTGTGCCGATCTGAACTCCAAGTAAGATTTCTGTCTAATTACATTTTATTTTTCTAACACTTTTTGCAACCGATCAGAATCCACATCGAAGCAACATTCCTCAAAAATTTGCCAAGCAAACGCGCCCTCACTTGCCGAACTGGGGGGGACTAACTGTTAGAGATGAGATTCGTACCATCTCTACAAGCCCGATATGAATTCTGATCGGCCCATCTTACAAGTTTCAGGTCGGCTAAATAAATGGAAATCTTCCATGTATTTAAGGGAACCCTGGAATAAAGGAAGTTCGGTCTTATCGGCAAGAGGATTTTCCTAATCCGAGGATACATTGATCAACTATAAATATAGGAAGTCCATCGACTTCTCAGATTATCCAAAAATCATCTCTCGAGACCTAGGGCAAACTAAGCAATCTGATTGTTCTTGCTTTCGATTTACTTTTCTTAAAAGTTTAGGTGGGGGTTCATATTCTGACGACCTAAACCACCGTGTATTCTTTCAAGCTCTGGCTTCTTCTAATAAAGATCTCTTTTTAAACCCACAAATCCTAGTTCCTTCTATAGATCAAACTTGAGTTTTTACACATTCTATAAAGAGTGTTATTTTAAGGTTTTATTTTTATTTTACAAAAATATTATTTTATGTTACTAATATAATTTTATTAATTAAAATTTAGTTTTAACCTTATAATACTAGTGTTTTCAATTTTAAAAATAATTTTTTTAATATATTTATAAAGAATATAATAGATTTTCTAATATTTTTTTAAAATTTGTGTAATAAATATAGGATTGTGTACTGAATGTGGTATTATATAATGATTATTACAGTATATATACAACAGATACATAAGACCTTAAGTTAATACTAATGACTATTATAACCCTAATATACATATGTCCTTACACGCCCCCTCAAGCTGGAGGTGCCGATGTAACCCCAAGCTTGGCTATGATTTCCTGAAACCTTGGACGTTGTAAAGCTTTAATGAGTGGATCAGCAAGTTGGCCCCATGTAGAAACATGTGCAACATGAAGTGTCCCCGCCCGAACATTGTCTCGAATGAAATGATAATCAAGGGCTAAGTGTTTCATTCGTGAGTGAAAAATTGGATTTGCTGAGAGATGAGTTGCTCCAATATTGTCGCAGTATATCATCGGGGCAGTTGGTAAGGCAATCCCAAGTTCAGTAAGGAGAGAAGAAATCCATCGTACCTCAGATGCTGTATTCGCAACAGCTTGATACTCAGCTTCAGTAGAGGAGCGAACTACTCCGGTTTGTTTCTTTGATGACCATGAGATATGTGTCCCTCGAAGATATATCCCATATGCATTCTTCGAAACAAAGTCATCAGTGTCCCCGGCCCAGTCTGCATCTGAAAAATCATGTAGAGTCATCAGTGTGTTGGCGCGGATGAATATGCCATGAGAAGTAGTACCGACCAAGTATCATAAGACTCGTTTCACTGCATTCCAGTACTCATCTGTGGGCTTGTGCATAAATTGTGATAGGCGATTTACTGCAAAAGCAATGTCTGACCGTGTGAATGACAAGTATTGCAGACTTCCAACGACCATTATGTATTCGCGGGGATCATCTAACGCTGTCCCAGAGTGAATAGACAGTCGCGGGTTAGGCACCATTGGTGAGGAAACTGCTTTAGCTGCCAGCATCCGAGTCTTGGTAAGCAGGTTATAACATACTTCTGCTGCATTAGATGAAGTCCAGCACTGGTTCGTGTAGCCTCTATCCCCAAAAAGTACTTCAGTGGTCCCAAATCTTTAAGTGAAAACCGAGCAGCAAGAGAAGAGATGAATTGATTTACCATCGCATTGTTGCTCCCTCTGATGATCATGTCATCGACATACACAAAGACATAGATAATTTCGTTGTTGTGGCGCTTGATGAACAAAGATGTATCTGCCAAAGAATTGATAAACCCCAAAGTAAGTAGATACGATCGGAGTTCTTGGTACCATGCTCTGGGGGCTTGGCGAAGACCATATAACGCTTTCTTAAAGAGACACACGTAGTGAGGATGATCTTGATCAACAAAATCCAGAGGTTGTGTCACGTAGACCTCTTCGCGTAAGCTTCCTTGGAGGAACGCATTATTTACATCAATTTGACGGATACTCCAAGATTTCACGACAGCAACATGTAGTACAGGTCTCACAGTAGTGGATTTAATCACTGGGCTGAAAGGATCTGTGAAGTCACGCCCATATTGTTGATGGAATCCACGAGCAACCAGACGAGCCTTATACCTGTCAAGAGATCCATCAGGCAAGTATTTCAAAGTAAAGATCCACTTACATCCAACAATGTTTTGAGCATACGCGGGTGGAACGAGTTCATGAGTTCCATTTCAAATTTGAGCAGTGATTTCGTAGCACATAGCTTTACGCCAATTGGGGTCCCTCAACGCCTCTGCTACGCTTTTGGGAATTATCGGGTGAGATGTGGTAATGGTATTGGCATATTTTGGGTTAGGTTTAAGAATGGAATTCTTAGCACGGGTATGCATTTGGTGGTCATTATCAGGAGGTGGTGGCGGTGGTTTATTGATGGGTTTTGGCAATCGGCATTTTGTTGGTATTTTTCTCCGTTGTGGGAACAGAGGAGGTGGTGGTGGTGGATTCGGGATTGGTGTCGGGGATGAAGTACCCAGGTTTTGTGAGGAAAAAAGAAAATTTGGGCTTTGGCTTATTGGGTTAGAAGATGTGGTTGGGCTTTGGCTTATTGGGTTAGAAGATGTGGTATTTGAATTTGGGCCTGGGTTGTCAATGGGCAGGCCCACATGTTGGGAAGGTGATGGGTTATGTGGCGGAGGCGTCGAGAGACTTGGACTCGTTGGCATTGCTTCTGATGTCTCCTCAGTCAATGGAGACGGCAAAGGATCTGTACTTGGGGGTTCCTGGGTCTGTGATTGTACGAGTAGCCGGCGGTTTGGCACAACAGTGACCGGATGAGTGATTTCCGTCGGCAGTTGCGTTGATTGTAGCGATTGGGAGCTTTTCGACTGATCGCCAAAAGGGAATACATTCTTAACAAATTGGACATGACGGGAAGTGTAAATGCGGCCCGTGATCTTGTCTAAGCACAAATAAGCACTCTGAGTTAAGGAGTAGCGCAGAAACACATACGGCAAGGAGCGCTCATCAAGTTTGTGGCTGGCATAAGGTCGAAGCCATGGGAAGCACAAGCAGCCGAACACCCGCAGCTTCATATAATTCGGTTCATCGCCAAAGAGTTTCTTGTATGGAGAATCATTTTGAAGCACCGGTGTGATCAATCTGTTGATCAAGTACACAGCAGATGTGAATGCATTGCTCCAGTACGACTTCGGCATTGATGCTTTACCGAGAAGAGTGAGCCCTTTTCAACAATATGGCGGTGCTTTCTCTCTGAAATGCCATTGTGCTCTGGCGTATGCGGTGGTGATGTCAGATGCGAGATTCCTCGAGAGGCTAAGAAGGGGCGAAGAGCGATGTATTCGCCACCGTTATCGGAAAAGAGAGTGCCAATCTTTTGCTTGAACCGATTCTCCACCAAGGTCGTGAAAGCCATAAACACTTCTTTGACTTGCGATTTCTGCTTCAATGGATACAGCCACGTATACCGGTGTGATGATCGACCAAAACCAGGTAATATTTATAGTTGTCAATCGATATAAGTGGAGATGTCCAGACATCACTGTAAATGTATTGAAGAGGATGGATCGAGGTGATTGTGTTTGAATAAAAGGGGAGTTTGTGGCTTTTATTAATAAATCAATCAGAACACGATAGTTGTTGAAAATGAGAAATGGGCAAAGAAAATTTAGAAACAAGGGATTTTAAAAGCGGTAGAGCTGGGTGACCCAATCTTGAATGCCACGAGGTTAGGTCTGTTTTAGAGGTTGGTGTCGTAAACAGAACTTTGGGATGACTGATGGTAACTGGCCACTCGTACAACTCATTTTTAGTCTTTCCTTGCAATAACTGGACCCCCGTTGTTAGATCCTTCACCTGAAAATGTGCAGAAAAGAATTCCACCGATACTTGGTTAGCATTGCACATCCGATATACTGATATGAGATTTTTCTTGATGTCAGAAACATATAACACTTCTTTCAATGCAAGAGAACGAGTAGGAGTAGGGAGTAAAGTGGAACCAGTTTGTGCTATATGTAAGCTGGTGCCGTCGGCAATGGTGACGTCTTCACCACCAGAGTATGGTTGATGGAGGGCCAAATTGTTGAGATCCGAGGTTATGTGATGTGTAGCACCACTATCGAGTAACCAGCTGTTTGCATCGTATGATGGTGCTGTCACCAAGTTTGCACGGGGTTGCCATGGATCATAGCTACGTGATTGATTTGTGTAGCTAGTGTTTGACTGTTGAAGTTGAGAGCACGTACGTGCACTGTGTCTGTGTACACCGCAGATTTGGCACCTCCCCTGATACCCTCGCAATTGGCGTTGTCCCTGCCTCGGTGAGAACCTTTGGTTTTGCTGCCAGGTCTGTCCTCCTCTGTAGTTTGACCTGTGTGAGTTCCGAGTACTATTGTTGCCATTGTTGCTTCGGTGAATCGCCGCATTTGCTGTGACGGGAAGCGTTTGATTTGAGAGCATAGCCGCATACTGAAGTTTTGCCTCGTGATTCAGAAGCTTCTCATGGACCTCTGTGAGGTGTGGTGGTGTGTCATGACCTTCAATCTGGTCTATGACAGTTCTGTAGTCATCTGGGAGGCCCTCCAGTATCGCTTCAATCTGATCTTTATGATCAATTGTCTTCCCAAGTAAGGTAAATTGATCAAAACGTGTTGTAAGTCCTTGAAAGAATTCGTCAATACTCATCGTACCTTTCTTCCAATTCTTGATTTGTTGTTTGACCTGTTTGATATGGCCGCGACTAGGCTTTGCATACGTGGATGAGAGGATTTTCCAGATTTCTGCAGATGTGTTAGTCGTGGACAGGAGTGGCTGAACGGTGGTGGTAATTGCACCAAGAAGAGCACTGTAGATTAACTTGTCTTGGCGCTTCCATAGCATATAAGCTGTATTGGGAATCACAACATTGACGTTTGTGATTGTAGGTGTTGGGACAACGACAGATCCATCGATGTATCCTGCGAGGTCGTATCCATCGAGCAGAGCATGAACCTGGCGGCTCCACATGATGAAGTTGGACGATGTGAGTTTCGTAACATTGGTCATGTTAACGTTGAGAAGCATAGTAGCATCAGAGACAGCGATGGACTCGCTTGAGGTAGCCATTGTGACAAGGTAGGTGTTTGAAATTTGAAAAAGAAGGAGAGGCAGCTAAAATTTTAGGTTATCGATATGGCTATGATACCATATAGGATTGTGTACTGAATATGTTATTAAATGATGATTATTACAGTATATATACAATGGATACATAAGACCTTAGGTTAATACTAATGACTATTATAACTCCAATATACATATGTCCTTACAAAAAGTAGTAGAATGACACTCTTTTTTAAACAAAGAGAGTATAATACTTTTTTGAATTTTTCTTTTTATCAACGATCTTAACTCTTTATTTTTTTTTTCAAATCATTTTTATAGGTCACAGAATTCAAATTCTGATATTGTAAATGTTTAATTCGCACGAGATGTATATACCTCAAATCAAATTGCACGACTAGTGTTAGTTATTCAATATGACATGCAATAACCGTTGAGAGTTCGTTGTGATTATTTATGATATTTACCACTATCATCATTTCCATTAAGATTATATGAAGAAAACATGATAAATTATGAGAAAGAAGAGTAAATTTACTTCCTTTTTGATGCATAATAATTGCACAACCAGCATTTGTTGAAGCGTGGTCGACATTTTCATTGGCAATAAGCGCAACCTTCATTTAATTATATTAAACGACATAAACAAACATATACTAAGAGTTCCAGCATTTCTCCATTAATTCACTTAAGTAGTACTAGTATTTTTTTCTTTTTCTTTTATCAAACTTGTCATTCATTTATGATCTATACATACATTAAATATTGTATGTAATAAACATATATCATTAGTTTTCGTTACACCTTTTTACATTGAATTCAATAGTTTTTTTTTTTATTGTATCTATAATTAAGAAATCATTCAAAATTTACAGTCCCACTTATTTTGGAAGATTGAGCGTAGATTTTGAATAACCCATTCATCAATTCTTTAATAACAATAAAAGTTAAAACATAGCATCTATAATTTTGTCTTTCCATATAAGAGTGAAAGAGTTCTTACACCATGTCGCCATAAACTTTGTATTGTTAAACCATCACCATTTAATCAACACAACAATAATATTAATGTTTTTTCATGACTTAACACATCAGTATTTTTAAGTCACCAAAAACTGACGCATCAGCAAAATCAATCAATCAAAACATTTTAATTAATACACATAATCTACTAATTTTTATTATTTTTCAACTTAAACTCATTAAAAACCCAAATATTTTTTTTTGTTAATCTTTGTTTTAGTTTTTACCAAACCCAAATCCAAATAATAAATAACAAAAAATAAAAAAAATTATCTTTATTTTACTTTTTGTCAAACCCAAACCCAAATCATAAATAACAGCAAATAAAAAAAATTATTTTATTTTTTGTCAAATCCAAACCCAAATAATAAACAACAGCAAATAAAAAAATTAAAATTTCGTGGATACAGAGCTGAAAGGTGTGCCAGTGAAGATAATAGCTAAGTTAGTACCTAAGCATGCGAGGAAGCAATGTTCTTGTCTTGGTTTGTAATTTTATCAAAAAACTCTAAATATAGCACGAACACATCACCACTAATTGCATCTCTCTATCTTCCACGATATCCAAAAATCTTATATATACCCTTTGTTTGTTGCATGAGTAGAAAATAAAAAGATGATTGATAATGTAATAACCATCAAAGTATTTTTAACTAAGGGCTTTGTATTTGTGCTTTTGAATATTTCTTTCCTCAATCTATAGTAATAATCTCGTTAAATCATCAATGCATTGCTAACCGTAGCTAATTCGTTAAAAATCTAAACCGAACTAAACTGAAAACTAAACCTACAAGAATGATAAAAAAAAACAATTGTGGCCTTTTTTTTAACGAAACCAAGTTTTGGATTGGGCTTGTGTGAGGCTTCTTGTGTAGACGCCGCCGTGGATCTTTTGAAGTGTTAAGTCTATATTGGTTTTAGACTATGGTTTCTCTCCAGACCCAATTTGGAATTTTATTGGAAGAGTTATAAACCCAAAAACACACAAAAAATGATTAATTATTGTTATCAATTCTTTTTTTAAAGTATCAACCGGTTATTATTCATATGCTTTTGTAAGGCAAACACACACATGTGTTTTTCAAGTGGAAGTTGAACCAATTTATAGTGCCTTAGTTGAGGTTTCTATTGATTTAGTTCGCTAGGTTGATTACTGTTAAAAAAACAACGTAAGAATCATTGAAACATTTAAAATTAATAATGCAGTGAAGAACTCTAATGAAGAGGATACTTACCCAATTAACAGAGTTTCAAGAGGCTAAAAGATGCATAGTCATCACAAGATATGATGTGATGCATAATCTCACTAGTTCTCTTCCTCCAGTTGTGTCACTTGACAAATTCATGTTACTCATAGTTTTAGAATCTCTATTTGACTCTTTCACTTCAGATGTTGGAAAATGATCATTAATTCATATAATAATGATGGAGAAATGGTTTTGATTGAAGAAAGAGGTTTTTTTTGTTCAAAAGAAAGAGATATCAAGTTAATGAAAAAGAGATGTTTTAGTGTTATATAGTTGTCATCTTTATTTTCTTTCAAATTCAATATTTTAAATTTATACTATAATTATCGACAATCTCCGATGATATAAGTTTAGTATGTATAAGATCAATATTTTATATTATACGATTGGAATAACATATCAGCTCACAAATGAGACACAATAAGGATAAACCCTAAGTTGATAACATTTAAATGTAAGAACTATAATAATATGCCAAACATTTATGAACATGTATTAAGTGAAAAATGGTTATTTCTATTTGTTATAAAACGGATTAACATAAAAAAAACTAGTAATAAAAAGGAATTTTATAAAATAAATAAAATTTTGTATTAGAAAGTAGTTTTATTGTGAAATTTAACGTTTAAGGTATTTTACGTTCAAAATGAATATATATTAGAGTTAATTTCAATCTTGACTTTTACATTCACAACTTCAATATGATTTTATATCATCCAAGTGTCTATTAGTGTTTTAATTCGACCTCAACTCACCATTACAACCATTTATGTCCCTTTAACCACAACAAACATCTAATACAAATATATTTTGAAGAAAAATCACATTTACGCAAAAAAATTAAATGATGTGGCATAAATTAACGTTAAGATGATTTTACTATTAAGTTTTAAAACTATAAAGTTCGAAACACTATTCTAAATAATAATTCGATGCCTACATTTTCACAAAGTCTCTAATCAAAAAGTGGTAGATCATAAGATACTTTGAACATGTTTTAGAGAAAAATAACTAGATGGGTGAGCAATCATTTTTTAATATGAAACTATGATGAAATTAAGTAGGGTGTCATTTGAGTGAATTTTTGTATCAATTTAGAGGGATGCCAGTTTAAGATAATAAGGATAATACCGTGAATTATGCTCTTGGTGGGAAGAGATTCGGTTAGGTGCAGTCTTGCGCTGTGGTCATTAAACTTGGAAAACCAGCTTCATAATAATTAAAATTATGAGCGGATTTATGAGTTTATTTAGTTGAAAGCAGATAAACTTCTATAAGTATAAGTAATAAGTGCGTAACTAATTTTGAATGAGAGATATTTAAATAAAATTTACACTAATTGCTAAAGTTGAAAAATTGCTCATAAGCACGTTCCACCGTATATGTTGCTTTACATCGACATTTGGTAAAAATTAGATAATAGTGATTATGACACAAGATGCGACTAAAACAGAATTTCATATATAGATTTGTATATTTCTTAATATATACATATAATGTTCATTTTAATCTATTTTTATTTTATCAAAGTATATTATTATATTAATAAAAAGATAATTAAGAAATAATCCGCAGCATAGCGCGAATATATACCTAATCAAATTTAATAGTATTAAACATGAAGTTCAATAGTAATCTTGCGAAAGAGGTTTGTAGAATTTAGCAAAGCGTATACTTTATTTTTATCTGAAATATGTTTGTAGAACTTAAGATTTAAAAACAAATTCTCACTGAAATCTATTGTGACCACATGTATATAACACGAAAAATAACGATCATTTTGTTTTTGTTTTTTCAATTCGTTTATTGCAATTTTTTTTGAATAATGTAACTTAAGAATTCATTGTAAGGACTAAGGAGCACTAAATATAACATTACCAATCTATACTATTAAAAGAGAATCATTCTTAATAAATGTTCAAAAGCTACTATGATATTTACAATATATGCCATTATATTTACTAGGCAATTTTATTAATGCATTAAAGGTAATTTAGTTATATTATTAAACTACTAAAAATTTATTAAATTAAATTAAATTATATTAGTTTGTTAACAGATAATACCAATAAATTATATCTGATATTAATAAAATTCAAATTAATTTAATTTCGAAATTATTTAAAAATCTTGTAAAATATCTTAACATAATTACCACAAAAAATATATGGCATGTATAAATAATATAATTATATATATTATATTATAAATTAAATATATATTATATTATAATCAATTTTTTCTCTATACAATTAAAAGAAAATTACTACTTTAAAATGTCTAAAAGATAATATGATATTTATTAAATGTGAAAATTTATATTCAATGATGAGTATGCAATAATTATTTTTTGATTACATATATACATATTATGAAAAACAATTATATAAATAATTTATTTTTTCTGGTTTGTTAATGATTTTTTTGCCGGAAATGATATATTTGCGAATTTGACAAATACAAATTTGTAGATTTTATGGGTTTTACAAGTTTTAGCAGAAAATATATTTTTACGAGAAAATGCCGGTTTGACAAAAATGTATTTTTGTAGATTTAGCAGAAACACCTGATTTTAGAAATTTGGTCGTAAATAATGATTTTGCAGATTTTATGGGGTTTACGGAAAAACACGGGTTTACAGAATGCAAATAAAACAATTTTGTGGACGTTATGGATTTTACAGGTTTTAGCGGGAAATTTTAGTCACACTGGAGGGGTTTATGGGTTTGGAAACTCGATTTTGCAGGTTTTTCAGAAACACATGAGTTTAAAAATTTGGTCGTAAAACATGATTTTATGATTTTACAATTTTACGGAAAATATGGGTTTGTGGATTTGGCCAGAACGTGGTTTTGCGGATTTAATGAGGTTTACATATTTTGGCGGGGTTTATTGGTTTTGATGGAAAATGCAGGTTTGCGGGCTTGATGAGAAACACAATCTTGCAGGTTTGACAAAAACACGTAATTTTAGAAATTTGGCTATAGAATACGGTTTTATGGTGTTGGGAAAAACATAAATTTTAGTTTTGTTAAAAAATATGGGTTTACAATTTTGGAAAGAAAATACAGTTTGATGAAAAATGCTATTTTTACTGTTTCTACGGGAATTTCTGATTTTGGTACAACAACATGATTTTAGTAATTTCTGATTGTTAAAAAATATGAGTTTACAGTTTTGGCAGGAAAATACTACTTGATGGATGGGAATTCTCAATTTTGGTACAACAACGTGATTTTAGTATTTTGCGGGAAAATGCAGTTTTTTCTGAAGAAAACTCTGATTTTATGGTTTTGACAAAGAAGAAATTGATTTTATGGTTTAAATTAAAATGTGTTTTGGTCTTTTAATGTTTGAGATTCAAATGCTGCATCCAAACTTTATTCTTTTTAGCATTTTAAATATTTAAATTTTGAGATATTAAAGATTTTATATCCAGATATTTAAAAGAATAATATTTGAACATTTACATCCAAATAAGTATGTGGATGCTAAATCAAACAAAATTTAAGTAAACATAAAATCTCTCTTGCATTATAAAACATAATATTTTGAAAATAGTTGTTATAAAATCTAACCAAAAATTCGCTAATCAATTTTTTTTTGTTAGAAAATCAAACTTAAATTATTTTAAGAACAAAAGATCATAATATAAAAATAGTTTATATAATCTAATAAAAAAATTGTTTGGGCCACAATTATAGATTTAATAATATAAAATAATTTTTTGAATAAAAATTTAATATAAACCGATTTTTGGTATGAGTTAAAAATATTTTATGAAAAGAAATCCGCGCACTAATCTAGTCGCTTCTTAAAAGAAAAGAAAAGTAATAAAGATATTAAAAATATGCAAAATGTTTTTTGCACACAAAAAAGTAAAGACATCTAATTGTCCAATTAAAAAAACACAAGACAGTAAAAATTTTGGTTTATTTTTGTTTGTATTTGAATTACACCTCTTTCACCGTGATTTAAAACCTTAGGAATCTAAAAGCATCAATGTATTCGAATTACACCTCTTTCACCGTCACCAACAAAATTCAAATCAATAAAACAAAAACACATAATTCTCTCCATGTGAAGACACATCAGCATTTTGGAGCTCTTTTAGAATGACATTCAGCAAATTAATTCACCAATGAAAATATTTTATTAATACAACTCATTAAAAAAAATTATCCAAGATCCACACATTAGATAGCCCACATTAGATATCAAAAAAAAAATGTCAAAAAAAGATAGCCTAGCCTTAGATAACCCACATACTAATGCTGTTTTCAAAACACATTAAATAGCCCAACCCAATTTTGATTTTATTCGCCAACTTAATTTAGATGAGGAGAAGAGGGAAAAGCAGATAGAAGAGGAGAAAGAGAGGGAATTTGCAGGAAAATACAATTTCACAATTTTGGCAGAAAACTGCATTTTTCAGTTAACAAGATATCTCGGTTCGATGAAAAAACAATTTTTTTGGCTTTGGCGGGAATGTAGTTTTGGCGGAAATATGGGATTTTTTGATTTCGGTAGGAAAATATGATTTTTAGTTTTGGTAGGAAAAACAAATTCTTGGTTATGTCTGAAAAGTTGAATTCTCGAGTTTAGTGGGAAAATGTAAATTTTTGATTTTGGTGAGAAAACAATTTTTTTTACTAGAAAACAGAATATCAGTTTTGATGGAAAATACAACTTTTCAATTTTGACGAGAAAATGCGATTTCTCGGTTTTGATAGGAAATGCAAATTTTCGGCTTTTGACGGATAATGCGATTTTTTGGTTTTAGTGGGAAAAATGTGATTTCTTAGTTCTCGCATCATATTGTAATTTGACGATTTTGGCAGAAAATACAATTTTTTGATTTGATGGGAAAACAAAATTTCTCGGTTTTGGCGAAAATAAGTAATTTTCCGGTTTTGATGAGAAATGCAAATTTTCAGTTTTTGACGAATAATGCGATTTTTTGGTTTTCGCGGGAAATTGCTATTTCTTAGTTTTTGTGGGAAAACACAATTTTTCAAGAAATAATGCAATTTTTGGTTTTCGCGGGAAATTGTAGTGTATTAGTTTTGGTAGGAAAGTGTGATTCTTGGATTGACGAGAAAATGATTTTTTTGGCGGGGATAGATTATTTCTCGGTTTTTGCGGTAAAATGAATTTTTTTTGCTTTTGACGGAAAATACGATTTTTTGGGTTTTGCATGAGGATGAATTTTTTTTTTAATGTAAATTTTCGGCTTTTGAGATTTCTTGGTTTTCGCAGGAAAATATTATTTCTTAGTTTTTACCTGAAATTGTAATTTCAAGATTTTAGCGGAAAATGCAATTTCTCAATTTGATGAGAAAAAAAATTTTATCGGTTTTGGCAAAAATAAACAATTTCTCGGTTTTGATGGGAATGCAAATTTTTAGTTTTTGACGAAAAATGTGATTTTTTGGTTTTTGCGGGAAACTACCATTTCTTAGTTTTTACGGAAAACGCAATTTCTCGTGAGATAATGTAATTTTAGTTTTCACGGGAAATTGTAGTGTATCAATTTTGGTAGGAAAGTGTGATTTTTGGTTTGACGAGAAAATAATTTTTTGGTTTTGGCGGAATAGATGATTTTGCAGGAAGATGAATTTTTTTTGTTATAGTGAAAAATGTGATTTCTCGGTTTTGTTGGGAAAACACAGGTTTTCACGAAAAAATGTGATTTCTTGGTTTTTGCGGGAAAGTACAATTCTTTTGTTTTGGTGAGAAAATGAAATTTTAAGTTTTTACGGAAATATGCAATTTTTCAATTTTCATGGGAAAATGAAGTTTTTGTTTTGATGGAAAATATGATTTCTTGGTTTTTGTAAAAAAATAAAATTTCATGGGAAATTATGCTGAGTTACAATATGTTTACAGTAATCAAATTTAATTATTTAACTTCGACTAAATCGATATTTCATCAGTTCAAACATAATTTTCGATTTAGTTCTAAAACAATAGCAGTGATTTTTATATGAATGTTATTAATTATAGTTTGATGGTTTTAGAAACATATGTTTATAATAAATATTTGATAAATAAATAAATTTTGTAATTCAAAATAATCATATTAATTAATAATAAAATGACATTTGCTTTATATAATTTTAAAGGATGATCAAGTGGCAATTTAGGAGAGAAAATAGATTACATTTGTCATTGGCATGAAAATTCTTAAAAATATATTGCTTTTATTTTTACATATACATTTATAGTTAGTTAGCTAAACAAATTTGATAGTAAATTATTTGAAAAATAAAAAAATAAAAAATATACAATGTTTATTCAGATTTAAAATATATAAATACATAACTTAAGCTAATAACAAAATAAATATAATACTCATTTATATAATAAAAATAATTTTATTATATTAAAAATATATACAAAATTTAGAAAATCCCGCGTACCTAGTATTATAATAACAATCCTTGATGAAAACATCTAAAAGCAATAAATCATCAATGTCTTTGGATTTGAAAATATCTGAAAACATGTAATATTTGACGAAAACATTTGAAAACATCAATATTTTCGAATTTATAAAAGAACATTTGAAAATATGTAACGTTTGATGAAAACATTTGAAAACATCGATATTTTCGAATTTTAAAATATCTGAAAATATGTAATCCTCAATTAATACATCTGAAGATATCGTTGTTTAGCTGAGTAACCCTGGGCTTTCGTTTAAAATAATGTAACATATAGGCCGAATTGGCCCATTAGGTCGGTTCAAAATTGAAATTGGCCCAACTCGATCCGATAGATGATCCCATCAAAACGCCGCGACAAAACTCCGTCGCTGGCTGAAGCATCTTCACCGGTGGTGGTAGCTTCTTCTCCGACCCGGCTAAATATGCAGATCCGTAACCCTACACGGCCATTGTTAACCTCAATTTCTTCTAATTCTCACTTCTCATGCTGAAATCTTTCTCTCTTAGTGCGAAAATCAGGTATCGTCTCTAGTTCTAAACCCTAGATCTCTCTCCTCTCTCTCTCTCGCTCCTTTTGGTTTCTCTGAAAATGGGTGACAGCGAAGATGAAACGGGATACCCAAAGAAGTTCTACCCTCTGAATCGGCAAAACCATCCCATGTATAGCCGACCAATTTCCAAACGCCACGCGTATTACCACGAGGAAGAAGACGACCAGGAAGACGACGAAATCGAAGAATATCGCCAGGTCGAGGAAGAAGAAGACGAAGAAGGCGGATACAGTCGTCGTGGGAACGAGAGGTTTCGGAAGAGGCAGAAACCAAACAAACCGGGTTCCGGTTACGAGTTCGCCGGTCCAAGCGACGCGAAGGTCGCTTACGATTGGAGAGAGCAAGAGGCGTTTGTGCTGCTGGAAATCTGGGGAGACAGGTTCTTGCAATTGAACCGGAGGAGCTTGAGAAACGAAGACTGGAACGAAGTCTCTGAGAAAGTCAGCGAGGAGCTGAGATCGGAGAAGTCTGAGACTCAGTGTAGGAGGATGGTTGATAATCTGAAGAGGAAGTATAGGAAAGAGAAGATCAAGGTTGAGAAATCTGGACTGGGTTCGAGCAAGTGGTCGTTCTTCAACAAACTGGATATGCTTCTTGGCTCTTCTCCCAAATCGGAGCTAGGTCTAGCTTGTGGTGTTGATTCAGGAGAGTTTGTGTTTATGAACACTAAGGTTTACTTGGATAAGTCTAATGGGTTTGATGAGATGATGGATAGCCCTGGTGATTCAGAAGAGGATGACAATGATGATGGTGACGATGATGTTGAGGTTGATAATGAGAGGAAGAAGATGAATGATGCTGCTTCGTATAAGCTGTTGGCTGATTCGGTTGAGAGATTCGGGAAGATTTATGAGAAGATGGAGAAGAGTAAGAAAGATCAGGTGAAGGAGCTTGAGAAGATGAGAGCTGATTTTCAGAGAGATTTGGAGTTGCAGAAGAAACAGATTGTGGAGAGAGCTCAGAGTGAGATTGCTAGGCTACGTGAAGAGGTGGAAGAGAATCATGGTGATGATGATGATGATGATGATGATGATGGGAGTGAAGAAGATGAGGCAATGGCGAATGATTCTGATGTGAATCTTAGTGATGAATGAAGTAATAATAATTACTAGGTTTGTTTGTCTGTTTAAGATTCAGAAACTGGTAAGTTATGTAAACTCGTGTTTTGATGGTTACAAGTTTTTATTTTAAATGGATTATTAGATTATTTAGCCAAAGACCATTTTCCCTCAAATCTATGATGATGCATTATATTATATTTTCTTGTTAAGCATTTGTACAATCAATCTCTGTGTTTGTAGCTTTTTGAAAGAAATGAATGACGTTAATAAAAGCTTCTGAAAACTGAACAAATGCTTATGAAGACAAGTGGTTGTGCTTTGGATCAGTTGGGTTAAGATGGATGCTGTCCGGTTTAATCAATAAAACAGAGAATTACGACCAGAGGCAGAGTATAAAACACTTGTTTGACACAGAAAGAGGATTTGAGCTCATGCAATGAGCAAAACTCGATAAGTTCTTCAGCAAAACTCTTGACCTAGTTTTCATTTTCTTCCATGGCTTCTTCGTCAAGGCTTTGGGAAAAGAGTTCGCCGTCGCTGCCTTCGGAGGTAGTAGAAGAAGAGATACTCGAAAGAATTCCGACAGAGGATGTGATACGATGCAAATTGAAATGCAAGGAATGGTACAATCTCTTTAGGGAGAAGAGATTCATCTACAAACACTTGCATCTCTCGCAAGAACTGTTCATCCGGATCAATCGAGATAACGTTGAAATCATCAATCCGGTGACACTTGATATCTGGAGAGCCTTTCCCGCTACTTTGGAAATGGTTTGTGCATCCGTTGACCCAACGTGTGTGTATGAAGGGGAACATGTACTGGATTGCTAGATCCAGGAGTGATTCTCAACGCTTCATCCAAAGTTTGGACTTCTCCATGGAAACATTCAGGCCCATTTGTTCTTCCCTTCCCGTTAAGGTTAGCAGTTTCCGCCGTAAGTCTCTTGATATATAGTCTTGTCAGGTTTCAGAGGAGATAGGCTTTCATTATTACATCAACACCGCGTTGGGGAGATCAAGATCGAGGTGTGGGTCACAAACAAGGTGACCAATGGTGCTCCTGTCTCATGGACTAAGTATTTTAATGCCGCCTGTCACGGTTATCCCACATACTTCATCCACAAGACCAATGGTATCATGTTATGGTGCGATAAACTTTTGCTAGAGGATGATGATAATCATGCATGTGTTTGCTTTTACGAAATTGCTGAGGGTGAGATCAGGAAACAAGTTGAGACAGGACCACCGTTTATAGATGTTTACGGTCACCGATATTGTCGTTGTGCCTCTGTTTACGTTCCGAGTCTGGTTCCGGTTCCAGAGTATAGAGATACACAAAAGAGGCTTTGTGAGTGTTTGTTCTGTCGCATGAGAGAGTTCGTTGTATTTTTTGTAAGCTTTTGTCTTGGTCTTTGTTTTGTTATTCTTGTGTTGGATATGCTGGATTCAAAAACTATGATGATACTTGTTCACTTGTATTTTATATAATTAAAATGTTTCGGCAACTAGATTCTTACACAGACTCATTACATAGTTGATAAGTCTTTCTAGTTAGGTGTAATTTGGGTCTGTAACAGTCATATATGTATGCGATTTCTTTTGGACGCATATAGATCAGAAGAGGAAGAAGAGGTGATGGCAAATCACGAAGAGGCGATGGCCAATGATCCTGATGTGAATCTAAGTGATGAATGAGTGAATAATAATTACTAGGTTTGTCTCTTTTTTAGATTCCGAACTTGCAGGTTTTGTAACTCATGTTTGATGGTTACAATATTTTATTTTATATAGATTATTATTAGAATTATATCCAAAGACCATTTCCCTCAGAACAATGCATTAAATAAGATGATTATTACTCAGAACAATGCATCCAATCACTTTCTGTGTTTGTTGCTTTTTGTAAGAAATGAGCTTAAGCTTCTTAAAATTGAGCAATCTGATGAACAATTGCTAACATTGAAAAAAAAAGAAATGCAACTCTCTGTCTATTAGGATAATAGTTTTTTGTATATTATGTAAAAAAGTTGTTGTTTTGTACAGTTTAATATTTTTATTAAATGTTAAATAGATAAAGTAAGAAATATTTTTTAGTAAAATTTGATTTTTCACAATATAAAAACAAAGTGTAGAACACATATTTTAATTTTAATATTCTCTGAAAATGATTACTAGAGTTCTTTTCAAACTTAACTCAAATAAGATTTCTGATCTTGATGGTTTCTATTCAGGGTTGTACCAAGCAGTTTGAAATATCTTCGGATCAGAAGTTACAAACCGATATCTCATTTCTTCCCTTCAGCTTACATGCCTTTTTTTGACAAACTCTACAATTCTTGCTTTGGTTTTCAAACACCCAGTGCCTAAAAAATAACTGATAACAGGCCAATTTTCTATTTAAATACCTTGTACAAAGTCATCTCAAGGCCTTTGATAGGTCGGCTGAAGCCCTTGCTCCCTACGCTCATCCTCCCTAATCAAACAATTTTCGTCAAAGATCGATTACTTGTGAATTAATGAATGGATATCACAAGATAGAGGACCCAAATTTTTTTCCATAAAAGTTGATATTGCACAGACCTTTGATAGTGTTTTCTGGAAGTTCCTCTTCAACTTTCTTCAAGGATTATCGCTGCCTCAACAATATATCAAGTGGCTCAAGACTTGTATCTGCACAACAAACTTTACAGATGATTATAATAGCACAGTCCAATAATATTTTAAAGGCAAGAGATGGTTAAGGCAAGGTGACCCTCTCTCTCCCTCCATAGTTGTCATTTCTATGAATGTTCTTTCTCTAATGTTGAACAAGACAAATGAAGAGGAAATGTTTACCATTCATCAACATTGCGCTGCTTCAAAGCTCACGAATCTCTGCTTTGCTGACGATTTTTTGATTTTCATGGAGAAATCCCTTTGCTCAGTTCAAAATGTTATCCATGTTCTCTATGAGCAGGGCTGGCCCTGACCTAAAACCCGTAAAGCAAGGGTTTTAGTCGCCAAATTATATCAATAATTTTGGGACATCAAATTTAATAAAATCTTTTTGGTGCAATGGTTTTAGTTATTTTTTATGGTTCATATGGTGCTGAGTTCGAATACCCAAAATGGCATCCTTTTTTCGATGGGCTTTAAGTGTTATTTCACAACGGGCCGACACTGTCCCTGAGTTTGAGCTTCGGTCAGCTTTTGCTGTTTGTGTCAAAAAAATTGAGCTTCTTTGATTCCAGGCTTTCATAATTCGAATGTGACCTCATTAAATTCACCACTGGCATGCCCCAAGAAACTCCCCCAGTTTAATATCTTGGCATCCTTTTATACATAAAAGCTAACTATCACCAATTGTGAACCGATTATTCAACAAGTAAAGAGCCGGATTACCTTGTGGAGTGCCAAGTCTCTGTCCTTATCTGGAAGACTCCTCCTTATCAAGACAGTGGTTGCTGGCATATCCAATTTCTGGTGCTCCTTCTTCTTATTTTTTTTATAAATAACTTACTTTTTTTTAAATAACTTGCAAGTGGCACGGAGCATATTACATAACTCACAAGGGCAACAAAAGCATAGAAACAATAAGCCAAAGAAAGAATTAGCACTAAATAACTAAGAGAACTAATGAGGCTGGAAAAACGTAAACCACATTGTGAGAAGAGAGGCCGAAGAAGAATAAACCCGCTGAGCTCGAGAAAGAGGGTCCAAACGACATCTAAGAAGTTTTGAGATTTCTTTGATGATAATTTTTGCTGTACGATATGTGCTTGTATGAAGGCATGAGTTCATTTTCTTCTAGATGGCATATAATGTAGCATGGAAGACGATTTTAAAGACAAGGGCTACATTTTCCTCGCTACACGGATCCTTCATCTATCTTAGTACATCCTCAAAGAGATAAGGTGGAGTAAGATGAGCTTTTGAATAGAAGAAGGACCAGACCTCAGAGCTAAACTTGTAATCGAAGAAAAGGTGTTGTCGAGATTCCAGATGTCCATTGCAAAGGAGACAGATATTAGGCACGTCCATACCCCAATTAATCAAATGACCCTTAGTGATCAATCGGATGCCAATCCACATGAACTGAGGGAGGATGAAGGGCAAGTCACATTTCTGTGGTGGAGAAGGATATTGTAGGAGGCGCTATCCCGATTTCTATGAAAACACATCATCCGCTTCTGAGGAAGATATGTGAATCGGGCTTGGTAGGCAATCCTTAAGAAGTATAATCACTGGATTTCTTCTTCTGGAGGTTGCTATCCACCAACTAACGACTGTGTCAGCAGAAAAAACTGTTATTCGAGGACCCTGGTTTCCCGTGATGTCAATAAGGGGACCTAAGGCCGTCCAGTTATCGTATCAGAAACCGGCAGAGATTCTGGCTTTTCCAAATCCAACTGCCTGATATCCTTGCATCAAGATCCCAGAATATAAAATCACCTATTCTGTTTTTTCGAACCCAAGACACCCACAGAGATCCTCCGGAGGTAAAAATTAACTAAATCAGCTTAAAACTAAGAACCTTATTCTACTATGCAATTCTTCTTAATCCCAAGTCACCACATTCTTTAGGGGTGCATACCAATTTCCAGCTTATCCTTGCACTTTTGGCTGATTTCAGAGCTCCACTCCATAAGAAAGCACAGCAGATCCGCTCTAATTTTTTGGCCCATTGATTTGGTAGGATAAATAGAGAAGCCCAGAAAGTGATGGTTAGGTAGATTACTGACTGAAGCAGCTGAATCCTTCCCGCAAAAGACATACGTCTAACAGTCCAAGAAGAAAACCTTTTCAAGAGCTTGTCAATAAGAGGCTGAAAGTCCAGTGTCTTCATCTTTTTTGAAGATAACAAAACTCCCAAATACTTGACTGGAAGGGCACCCGTAGATACACCATGGAGAACAGCTAATTCTTGAGTTCTCCCTACATTTCCTCCATATAGCATTAGCTCTGATTTCTGTCGGTTTAAACCCAAGCCAGAGGCCACTTTAAAACCATCCAAGATAAAGAGAATACCTAGGAGTAAATTAGGAGAACCATAAAAAAAGATCAGGACATCGTCCGCAAAGCTGAGATGAGTGATTAGAGGTTCTCCATATAGGGGTGATCTCAAACTCTCCATTCAAAGCCCCTGCATCCAAACATTTTGACAAAACATCCATCACCAGGACAAAGAGAAGGAAAGAAATGAGATCTCCTTGCCTTAAAAATTTTCTAGCATGGAAGAATCCTGTGAGCTCTCCACTTATTACGACATTGTAGGAAGGAGTGGAAATGTATTATGTGATCCAATCCACAAATAGAGGCGGTGAGTCAATAGATTTAAGGATATTCTGGAGGAACTCCTAGTTAAGGTTGTCATAAGATTTAGAGAGATCTATTTTTAAGAACCCTTTTTCTGTTTCGCCAGGAATATGAAAGACATCCACCAATTTTGACGCCAACATAATGTTTTCGAGAAGGAGCCGACCATTTAAAAATCCCACTTGGTTTCCTTAATGGCTTCAGAGATAAACAACTTCATACGATTCTTAAGGATCCGAGCTATAATCTTGTAAACTGTGGAGCAGAGAGATATCAGCCTTAACTGATCAAGCTTATCTGCTCCATTGGCTTGTGATGTTGAAAATTTTCAGCTGGAAGAGAAGAATTCTTTCACTGCTTTGATCGTGTCTGCCCCTACAATAGTCCAAGCATCCATGAAGAATTCCTTCGGGAAACCTTCGGAACCCGCTGCTTTGTTTCTCGGCATACTTCTGAGTGTCTGAATAATCTCTTCTTCAGTTGGCAAAGCAGCCAACAGATTACCAATAGCTGAAGGACATCTGTATGAGAGAATCTTTTTAAAATGAGCGACTGAGAGAGGAATACATCTGCACTTTGGGTACCCAACAATTCGCGGAAATACAAAATAGTGAGGTCCTTGACTTGAGCCATGCCACTAATTCGTTCCTCTGATGCAAGTCGTAGATATCTGATGGCGTTCTTTGCCTGGTGAGCCAACACTCTGTTGTGGAAAAAGAAGTATCGGCGTCTCCATCCTTTAACCATCTGATTCTTGATGTTTGCTTGGAGAAAGTCTCTTGTGCCTTAGCGAAAAAGTTCAATTTCTGTCTTGCATCAAACTCTTCTCTAAACAGCAAATATTTTGAAGGATTGAAAAGCAGGTTCGCTTGAATCGAATGGAGTCGCTCAAGTGCTTCAGAGGTATGTTGCTGGATATTTTGAAAACCTTCCCTATTCAACTTGTGACAAGCCTTCCTCACCGCTTTGAGCTTCTACCCTAAGGTAAACATAGCCGACCCTACACCAACTTGCTTGTTCCACGCCTCCAAAATAGACTCTTGAAAGCACAAATGGGTCATTAAGAAAGAGAAGTACTTGAAGCTAACTTTTCGTGTCTTCACCGACACATCTAAATTAATCAGGCATGGCGCATGACCAGAGTCTCCAGAAAGGTAGAAAACTGCATTAGAATCTGGGAAAGAAGAGAGCCATTTTTCATTAACCAAGTCCCTATCCAGCTTCCGCAAGATCGGATCCTCTTGTCTCCCATTTGACCAAGAGTAGAAGACCCCACAATTTGGAAGATCACTTAGCTCATTCGTCTCCAAACAATACTTGAAATCAGCCACCACACATAGACAGAGGATAAGGTCTCATACTATGATGCTCATTAGCTAGAAGAATTTTGTTAAAATCTCCGGCTAGCAAACACGGCACTGAGCTCGCCACAGAATCCCTGAAAATATCTGAAATCTCCTCCCAAAGCAGCCTTCTTTGAACCTCTGTATTCTGAGCATAGATAAACATAACTGAGAAGGATTCCTTCGTGAAAGGGTTGAAGACCCCACACAATATCAACTGTGCAGATATTTTGAGGACAATAAGTGAGATTGAAGGACCCCAAACCACCCAAACTCTTCATTTTTCAGAATGTGAGTAATTGTTATCACCCCTCCAACCCAGAAAGGTAGCACGGATAATCCCCTCTGAGCAATCCTCATTCACACGGGTTTCCAGAATACCTCCAACTAACGGTTTATTCACACTAACCCAATTTCTCACAACTCTCTGACGATTAAAACTATTAAGACCTTTAACATTCCAAAAAGTGATGCTCCTTTTTCATTCTCCCTAGAGCTGCAATTAACCAAATTAATTCCTTATTTAGTGTGTTCTTATGGAAAGAAAATGCTGAGGGATACCATTCAGTAAAAGTTGCTTAGCATACGATTACAAAGCCAAAAAATAAAGGAGGATTGGGTATTAAAGATCTTACAATTTGGAATCGTACATGTTGCCTCAAACTAATCTGGCTTATCTTTTTCCAATCAGGCTCAATGTGGGTAGCTTAGTATAGGACAGAGATGCTTCAAGGGTGCTTCAACATCTTCTGGACTTAATCTTCCGCTCCCTTATTTCGCACTTACTCTTCCCTCAAACCCTCCCCACTTCTGCTGTAATCCCCTCCTTCTTCGTCTCCTCTGTATGAAGCTTCCTTATGAGTTACTGAACATGGAGCAAAGTTTAGATTTTTGTAATTTGAATTTTTTTTTTCGAATTTGATTGTTTTGAGCTTTGATTTTGTGATTGGGGAGTAACGCCCATATGAAATTTACTCTTCTTCTTCTTAGGAGCTCGATTTCGTTTTTTTTTTGGTGTTGTTTCGTCATCGAAAGGAATATGTTTCATGACTTGTTCAAGGTTCTTCCTGATTGTGAAACTATCTTTGTGTTTGTATTTGATAAAATAATAAAAGGTACTCTGAGAGAACACTGTCTTGGAGATCGAAAGGCTGTGAAGGGAATCACTACGGATTCTAAGAAAGTTAAGAAGCCAAGTGATGCTCTCAGTGACTAAGATCTCTCTCATTTGCTCTGGTGGAAAGAGGTAAGAAGTTTCAAATTCTTATAGAAAAAGAGTTTTTCACAACTGTTGATGATAGAAGTTGACTGATGCATCTAATCATGATTTGTCTTTGTTGAACATGATAGGACCCAAAATAGGTCTATCAAGTAGAATAAGAAGAATATAGAAATAAGAAGAAAGGGGTTGAGAATCAGAAGAAATTAGAGAAGAGATTCAGAAGAATAGAAGAAGAGAAGAAGAAGAGAGGAAGAAGACAATAGAGAGAAGATAGAGAAATATGTTTTTTATTGATATTTCGATAATTCGTTTACAAAGACAAGCCGAAGTCAAATACTAGTCGAACTACTAAAGATAAATGGACTTAAAAGTATAATTTATGAAGAAACCCAACACAGGCCCAATAACCAATCTTGGTTCGTATCAATGCTCCCCGATGAAGAATTATCTTGTCCTCAAGATAGTAATCGATACTCGACCAGCTCTTCATTTTGTCTAGAACTGTTCTGCGGTGGTCGTCTTCTCCCATCATATAGCTACAAGATTGAAGCCGAACGAACTCTCTTTTTTTTGTGTGTACCCCCCAACGGATAGCTTCCGTCAATTCATCACATAGCCACAAAATTGTTTGACTAGCATCAAGGACCATAGGGAAAGAGATTCCTAAGCTCAACATCTTCTCGTTACTAGTGGAGATAACTTGATCATACTTAACCTCACTAGCCTTAACATCAGCAACTGTTCCATGTTTTATCTTTGCAACTATCCCAAGCAAAAGGTGCAAACCTGGTTTAAAAACATGATACGAAGAGTCAAGCAATTCGGGTGGTTGTGGCAATTGTAGTGTTTCACAGGTGTAGATTTTAGTTGAAGAGCTCTCAACTGTCTCTACAGTGAGCCTACCATCCTTCGTTCCCTTGACAACGTCATCAATTTTAATAATAGAAATTTAGCAGCTCGTTACCCAATCTTCTTGGGAAGTTTCCGAATTCTGAATCCCACCTTTTGCTTCAACCGTTTTATAACTCCCTACCGCCTTTGATCTGTTTGAGCTCTGTCCACAAAACTCCAACGTTTCCCTTTACCAAGTGTTCCGCTCCAAGCTTCTTGAACAAATTTTTTTTTTGAATCCAGTCTAAACCCAAACTTACTCCCAATTCATCTGGACCTTCTGTTTCAGTATGTTCCTCAAATTTGTCTTCTAATATGATCCAAGATTCACCATTATATCTGAATGTCCTTGTATCCTTTTGCGGCATCACTTATAGATTCTTTTCTTTTTCTGAGTTCCACACGAGAACCGATAAGACAATTTCTCAAATTCTGTTGTGTCTTTTCTGTGTCTCTTTGGTGTTTGTAAACTCCAATTTTGATACAGATTATAGTTAAGTCTTGAGCACCAGCTCCCCATCGTGTAATCTGTTTATCATGCTTTTGATCTTCATTCACTAATAACAAACACTAATCTTGCAATTTCATTCTCATGACCAAGTGAAAATTCTTCTGCCAAAACCCCTCTATAGCAGACATCCACACGTTACCATGTTTGTAAACGTTCTCTAGCGATTCTCATTGAACCTGTTTAAATGATACTCCACTAGGCTCCCATACTTGATTGGAAAGAGAAAGCTCAAACATATCCTTCATATTACTCGCCTCTGAAGGACACACATAGTCCTAAAGGTGGATCGACAATCTGACTTGTAGGACATAATGTGCATCAAGCTTCAATTCACCACTCGTACTTACTTTCAGGAGTACCAATTCTGTCATAATATCCTTTAGGCTCTCTTTATCAAAACAATGAGGGTCACACTAGTCAGGCAACTTCTCCTTTGTTGATTCAACATGCCACTCATGGGAACTGCAAAGGGTTTGCATCTCTACACAATTTAAAACGCTCCACAACTTATGACTCTCATAAGTATGATCCGCCACCACAAAGCCTTGCAACTCTAGTATTACTCCATGGAGAATCATCTTGTGTTTCCTTTGTGTTAGCCTAGGAACCTTCCCATTCTTATAATATTCATCTAACTTATTCCCTAAAGCTTTTTCAACCCTTGTTCCACCTGGATCCCACACACAACCCATCCAAACAATCTGGAGTAGGCCACTAGTTTGGTTCTCAGGTGCACCAACTCCAAATGCTACAAGCGAGATTTCATAAGCGATTCCCTGAATTTCAGATAACTCTTGCCACTCTAAACATTTTTCAGTGACCCATTTACTCTGCTTCAGATATTCGCAAGATGTCTTTATCTGTAACGCCAGGTTCAGTTGACCCTGAAACCATGCATCCAGAACATTTAGGGCTCTAAGAACATGGTGAACCTTTTCTAACCACTCAGCTTGACACGAAAATGATCCACGTGGTTCTCATACTCGTTTATTCTCCACTGAACTAACCATTCTTTTCATCATTAATATTCCATCATCAAGAGGCAATTACTCATCAATATATTATCTGGTTTCAGAAACTGTACCAACCATCAATCTTCTTTCTTTAAATTGAGCCACGAAACATGAAAATGGCCTGAAGGATGCTCTCTCCAAGTAATCGCTAAAAACTAAGCCGTGAATCATACTGTAAACTTGCATCGGATCACACTGTCGTGTACCCTTGGTCTGATAAACTGAGTCTTCTTCCCTTGACTTCTTTTTACGAGCCCTATGATACCTTCGTTTGACAGAGATCTTCGTGGTATTTTTTACTGTCCGAGAAGTATTCTTCATTATCAGAGTAGCATCAGAAGACATGAAATCCACATGAACCTTCAGAGAGATATTGCCCACCAGTTGCTCGACCAAATTCTTCTATGGTGTGGGCTTTTCTTTTGTATCCAACACAACAGGAACCTGCAAACCTCCTTATATGTTCTGATCAATCTCAGGGATATGAGATTCACAAGAAGCTTCGATCACCACGTACTCGACGGTTTTCCCCCACGAGATGGATCGATTTTGTTGATTGCTTCAGGTTCATCGGGTTGCTGCACCATTGGCAACGTTAGATGCATCTAAATATCCGATCCGGTTTCTTGAGATGGCTCTCACCAGGTGTTCGACGATTTTACCCAGAGGTGTATCTAGGTTTTCCATCTGTTTACGCTCCAAAAATATTGTCTCAACTTGCTGGTACTCAGGCTTTTTTTTTAGTTGTTCTTCAGCCAGCGGTTGGGGCTGATATTCTAGGTCATAGTCTTCTCCAAATCGTTACTTGAGAAGATCAATTAATTCTTTTCTGAGGTCGTCGTTTTGCCTTGCTACATACAACAGCATCGCCTGCCTTAGGTTCTCTGAAGATTCGTCTCAATCTGTCTTGGGTTCTAAAAAATCCATCTTAAGCTCTCAACGAAAGCACCAATTGATAGGACCAAAAATGGGTCTATCAAGTAGAATAAGGAGAGTATAGAAATAAGAGGAAAGGGGTTGAGAATCAGAAGAAATTAGAGAAGAGATTCAAAAGAATAAGAAGAAGAAGAAGAGAAGAAGAAGACATGAAGAAGACAATAGAGAAATATGTTTTTGATTGATCTTTCTATAATTCATTTACAAAGACAAGCCGAAGCTAAATACTAGTCGAACTACTAAAGATAAATGGATTTAAAAGTATAACTTATGAAGAAACCCAACACAGGCCCAATAACCAATTTTGGTTCGTATCGGAACACTTCGCAGAGGTTGCAGACATGTAAGAAACCATCTACACTTCAGCTTATCGAAAGGCTCATGTACACTAATCTGAGGAATGGAAGGTTTGTTCTCTTCTGAAACTATTACAGGATCTAGTTGAGGCTTCTGTAAGGTTATTGATCAGGCTCAGGTTTTACCCAAATAAAACTACTGCAAGTGCACAGCAATGCAATCGTCGTATAAGGGGTTATCGAATCCCAAGGGAGCAAGTAAACTACACTTAAGAGTTCATGTTCGGATTAAGCTAAGCAATAAGTAATGAATGTAATGTGAAACAGCAAAATAAATGTAAGTGGGCGTTTTTAGGATTGTTCTTAAAGTTCAAAAAGCTAAAGGCGCTAAGTCAGGATAATTCGCAGGTTGAATCCGAGAGTGTAGAATGCATGCAATCAGAAATGAATTATAACCGTCTTGAACATGAATCGCAAAGATATAACTAATAAATTCTCATTGCAGAAGTTAACTATGCCTAAATCACAAAGTTTCAAATCTCTTTGCAAACCCTAACAACCTAAACATGCAGTAATGATCAGGTTCAATTGTTCACAAAACTCCTAAGCCAAATCTCTTTGCACTAGGGAGTTTTTCTCATCTAATACTAGTTCAGGTGATTAATAATGCTCTCACATCTATCAAACAACCTAGGGTTTCGAAATCCAGATGACGTGTCTAAGAAATCGATATGAATGCAAGCACAGATGAAAAACCAATGGATTTCCTATAAGTTTAGCAATTCTACAAACTCTTCGTCAACCTTTGAAAAGCCCTAAATTAACTAACAAACTACTCAGACGTGGTGAATGAAACAAACATCATGAAAAGAATATATTGCATTAAAGAAATAAGAAATAGAAATAAAGGAGTTCGAAATCTACTATGAAGGAGTCTGTTTTGTCTCTCCAAAAGCTCTGCTACAAAGCTCTCTCTAAAGCTCTCAAAAAGAATAAGATACAAGATAAAAGCCAACAATGGCTGAAAACCTAGTATATACAAGCTAAAACACGATCTGAGACTTTTTTGCAAATACTAGAACTTCTGGGCCAAAACTGCAATTTCTTCCCAATCTTTTAAAAACCAGCACAATCCTTCCTCTACGGGTGACGAGCGTCACCCAAGCCAGCTCTGCAAGTCACTCCTCCTTGGTGACGCTCGTCACTCACCTCTGAGACTGCAAAATTTTCATCTTCAAACTCCATCAGTTGCACGATCTGGTCTGCACTCAACCTCTTTTTTTGCACTGTTTTAAGCTCCTTTTCACTCCTGATTGTGATGGCATTAACCTGATGCTTGGGATTGATATCAGTCCTTCCAGGAAGGAATCCCTCTTGCCTTTGAACAGCTCCTGCAGTTTGAGCAACCTGCACATCCAGCTTCTTCATATGAGAGTTCAGACTCTCAATTTTTCTATTCAGGTCTTGATACAGCGAATCCAACTTGCCATTCAAGTTCACTGTCATCTTCTGCTGTCCTTCTAAGAGCTGCTCCTGTATAACTTCCATCTTATTGTCTTGTGGAGGTGCAGTTTGGTAGGAAGAAGAACCATAATTCCTGCTGTTCTGGTAAGGTTTCTGCAACTCAGTTTCCTGAAACTGTGGCTTTGGAGTATAACCAATTGCATTCTGGTTTTCTATGAAGGTGCTCTTCTGATTATTCATGTTGTAACCTCTGTTCCATTGCTGATTCCCAAATCTTTGACTCTGAAAACCCCCTCCATTGATGAAGTTAACATCCTTTTGCTCAAACTCTTCAGGATTTTCGAAGGTCTCCACCTCTGCAGCGAATTGGACTAATTTCTTTCCCACCAGAAGGCTGTGCATACTGTCTAACTTAGCCTTAACCTCAGCTATTTGGTTCCCTTCATTCAAACCAGCCTGTTGCAACCTCTGAAAATCAGCGTTCTTGGTGTTGTTACCGCAGGCCAAGTTTTCAATTAATCTGATTGCTTCTTCTGGTCTGTTGGTGTTGAAGTTGCCACTGCTAGCAGCATCCAACGCCATCTGATACTTCCAGTCAATGCCTCTGAAGAAAATACCAAGCAGCTGAACTTGATTGAAACCATGATGAGGACAGTCCCTTTGATAAGACTTGAATCTCAGCCAAGAAGCTTTAAAAGCTTTAGTAGGACCTTGGGTAAAGGATGCAATTTTCGTCCTCAAGTCTTCTGATCTGGCATCATCATAGAAATTGTTCAGAAAAGCATTCTTGGTGTCCTCCCAAGTGGTCAGTGAACCAGGCTATAGTTGCTTCAGCCAATATGCAGCATCTCCTCCAAGTGAGTAAGTAAAAAGCTTGCAGAACAGAAAGTCATAGCTAACTCCATTAGCTTTGACACTTGAAGCCAAATCCTCAAACCTCTCAATATGATCCATTGGATGCTCATGAGGTAAGCCATGGAAAGGATGCTGTCCCACCAGCTGATAATAAGCAGGCTTGAGCTCAAAATCATTCATCTGGAAAGCAGGAGGGCGGATTGCAGCTCTGTTGGCATAAAACTTGTCAGGTCTGTTGTAATCTCCTAGAGTCCTCTGAACAAAACGTCCAGCAGCATTTTCAGCAACTTCAGCAGGAACTCCATAATCCTCTCCCACACGTTGAACCACCTGTTCCATGATGACATTTCCATCCTGATCCAATCTCTGCCCTTCTTCATTCCTCCTATTTCCATCTCTGTCAACCAAGTGACCTTCCGCATCTTCAACCAAGATCAGTGGAGCAACCATTGTAGACTGTTTCTTAGTTTTCCTGATGGTCCTCTCCAACTTAGCGAGTTCGTCGATGCTCAAAGTCACAAGCTCCATCTCTTTGTTGCGATTAGGCATACACCTGAAACCAGCACAAAGAAAAGTAGCAAAAGTCAGTAAACAAATAAAAAACTTAAACAAAATCCTAATACTAAAAATCAATAAGCAGCTATTACTCCTCGACAACGGCGCCAAAAACTTGATAAGGCTCAGGTTTTATCCAAATAAAACTACTGCCACAGCAATGCAATCGTAGTATAAGGGGTTATCGAATCCCAAGGGAGCAAGTAAACTACACTAAAGAGTTCAGGTTCGGATTAAGCTAAGCATTAAGTAATGAATGTAACGCGAAACAGCAAAATAGATGTAAGTGGACGTTTTTGGGATTGTTCTTAAAGTTCAGAAAGCTAAAGGCGCTAAGTCAGGACAATTCGCAGGTTGAATCTGAGAGTGTAGAATGCATGCAATCAGAAATGAATTATAACCATCTTAAATATGAATCACAAAGATATAACTAATCAATTCTCATTGCAGAAGTTAACTATGCCTAAATCACAAAGTTTCAAATCTCTTTGCAAACCCTAAGAACCTAAACATGCAGTAATGATCAGGTTCAATTGTTCACAAAACTCCTAAGCCAAATCTCTTTGCACTAGGGCGTTTTGCTCATCTAATACTAGTTCAGGTGATTAATAATGCTCTCACATCTATCAAACAACCCAGAGTTTCGAAATCCAGATAATGTGTCTAAGAAATCGATATGAATGCAAGCACAAATAAAGAACCAATGGATTTCCTATAAGTTTAGCAATTCTACAAACTCTTCTTCAACCTTTGAAAATCCCTAACTTAATTAACAAACTACTCAGACATGGTGAATGAAACAAACATCATGAAAAGAATAGATTGCATAAAAGAAATAAGAAATAGAAATAAAGGAGTTTGAAATCTGCTCTGAAGGAGTCTGATTTGTCTCTCCAAAAGCTCTGCTATAAATCTCTCTCTAAAGCTCTAAAAAAAGAATACGATACAAGATAAAAGCCAACAATGGCTGAAAACCTAATATATACAAGCTAAAACACGATCTGTGGCCTTTTTGCAAATACTAGAACTTCTGGACCAAAATTGCAATTTCTTCCCAATCTTTTAAAAACCAGCACAATCCTTCCTCTACAGGTGACGAGCGTCACTAGGTCAGTGACGTTTGTCATCCAAGCCAGAACAACGCTTCTGACTTGCTTCATTCGGGGTTGTATCTTGCAATGCTCCAAAAAGCTCCAAAACTTCCAATTACACTCCAGACATGCTTTAACCTACAAAAACTCTACTAGGACTCTAAAAAGACCAAAAAAACTCAATAAAAAGAACTTATATCATGGTTAAAAATCATGATATATTAGCTATCTATCTCTCTCTATGTCAGTCCTTAGTACATTTTGAGCTTGGTAATGACTTAGGATACTAACATTCTTCCTTAATGTTGAGAATTAAGAATGATTTATTTAGTCGCATCGAGTTGGATATAGCCAATTAGTTCTCATCCATGTAGTCCCATTTTGGTTCCGGTGACTTTTGTTGCCTTTGTTTATGCAGTTTTTGTTAATGGACTTCTTTTCATTTTCAGTCTAAAAGATGGAAACCTTAATTGGGAGATGTTGAAGTTTAACTCAAGACTTTTCTCTGCTGAGTATGCGGCTTTCTCTCTTATGATATATATCTTTGTTGTTAATTTTAAGCAAAGTGGGAAGATTTTGTAAACGACTTTGCTCTACACATAATTATTGTTTACTTTAAGCAAAGTGGGGAGATTCTGTAAACAAATTTGTTGCAATCGTTCTTTATTTTTTTTTTTTTCAGGTTGGAGATTTCTATGAGGCTATTGGCATAGATGGTCTAATTCCTTTTGGCTGTCTTCGTTCAGATAGTGTTCCAAAGGCTGGCTGCCCCGTTTTGGTACAAAATCCTCTTCAATCTGTAATTTCAAGCTTAATTTAATGGTTATTTTGTTTATACGATAAGAAAAAACTAGTTCACATCTGGCGTTGTTTTTTTTTTTTTGACCAAATTTAATGCATTAATTTAAATGTGACAAGAGTTTACAATTGTGGAACCAAAGTTTACAATTCAGAAAACATACATTTGCAAAAAAACGTATGAGAACAAGCTAGAAAAAGAACCAATGATGGATCTCTAGATGAGGAAGGGCAGAGGATTAACCAACGTATCTAGCATGGTCTCATTGACCGCGATTTCCATGATTTTTAACCGTCTTCCATTTCAAGTTTTCTCGAAACTTTTGAGATGGTTTAACAGGGCATTCTCGGAGGGTTCTCTGACAAGATGACTCTTGATCCACCTCTTGAGTATTCTCAAACGAAAAAGGTTCTGGAGAACTACAAGCAAAACTCCCAACCATATCATCATTACCAAAGACTGTGGATCATCACCAGAAGCAATGGTTTCTGACATAGGAACGAGTGTGTTAACTTGAGTAGTAGGGACATCCTCCTCTTGAGAAGACTTAATTGATTCAGTGGCGGTCTCCTCTTGAGGAGTCTTAATTGATGCAGTCTCCTCTTGAGGAGTCTCAGTAGTTCCAGTGGCAGCCTCCTCTTGAGAAGTCTTAGTTGAAGCAGCCTCCTTTTGAGGAATTTCAATAGGTTCAGAGATTACGACAGCCTCAGATAAATCTGTAGAGTTTAAAGATTTATGAGCAGGCTCAAGGATATGAAAAAAGTTGTTACCAACTGTTTGTGTAGAAGTGGAATTTGCATCCGTGGGAGCCTCATGCACAATGATATCTGTAACTCTTGATGCTATTGGAGCTGTTGGAACTTTAGTTAGAAACTTGTCTTGTTGTAAAGGAGAAAAACCAAGACAACGAGAGGCTTTGTGTTCGAGTTGACCACATTTAGCATAATTCGATGGCAACCAAGAGTATAAAACATCAACCATAGTGATTGATCGACTTTCATCCTCTATTGCAACTTTTGGTGGGAAAGGCTTGTCAGACAAAATTTTTGCTTCTCCCATTTGTGTAGGATCAAGCCACAGCTTGCTAGTAATCATCAGAGCTCCAAATCAAGAACCAATCCAACTAATCCTGTTTTTTCAGAGTAAGCCAGACAGGAATTATGTTTATCTCAAGAATAGTAATGGTTCCTACTGGATTCCAAGAGGAGACAAACATTAAGCAATCACCAACATGCCACAGACCACGCTGAAGAATTCATTGCCAAGTAAAAGCATCCGGAATGTGGAAAAGGAAAAAGGATTCACCTAGCTTATGGGTAAAGATCCTACACCTTTTGCCCCAAATCCTTGACATAACTGCATGAATTTGTCCTCCAGAAAGAGCAGCATAATGATAGACAGCTATCACAGTCTCTGAATCTCTTATTTTTGTTAAACGATAGTTGTGAAGCTAATTTAATTTGAAAATTGTAGTTGCTTACACAAAAAAGCTCTGACAATAGATAAACCAATGATATACCATGTAAATATTTTTTTTATAAAAAGGGATATAGTTATAATTTGATAGTGCAGATAATATAAATATATACAAAAAATTATTATATTGTTTGTATGATGTATTACAATATTTGATAGTGTTTTATAGGTTAAAAGATATAATAAAAATAGATAAAAAGTGAAAATTAGTAAACACAAAGAAAACTAAAAAGAAAAGTAATAAATGAAAGAAAATTAGATACTCATATTTTATATATATCTTTAAAGTGGTATATCTCCCAAAAAATATTTAACATAGTATTATAAATTAGTTGCTGATATATAAATTAGATTACAATACAGTTTTATGCAAAATATATGTAATCACAAAAATTACTATATTTACGAAGTAAGATATTATGTATGAAAGATATAAAAAAGTATGAAATTCATATAAAATTATTTTATTTTATAATAAAATATATTTTATTGAAAAATCTTAGTCTAGTAAATATAAAAATAGAAATCTGATAAATGTAAACTCGAGTTTGCGGTGTTGTTTGAAGAGGTCTTCTCTTTGGTTCTAAAATTAATTTGCGTTAGATGCAATCATACAAATTTGTAATTCCGTTTAGATGATTGGATCTGGTGTAAGCCCGGTTCAATTGAGGTAATTAAACCGAATTTAGTCTAACCGAGTCGAACTGGGTGCGATATATCCGGTTTAAATCCTTAGTTTTGCTTCTCGTTCCCCTTTCAATTCGATCGAAAACGAAGCTCGAGACTAGATCAATCGGAATCCGATGACTACGAATTCTAAAGATGATTGATAAGTTTCACATTCTGTTGCAAAAATTGCAAAATTATTGATTCTCGAAACTCTTTTTCTAGAGTTTTGAGATTATCTGATTGTCAGAACAAACAAACAAACAAAAAAGCTTTCTCTCTTTCACTCTGAATCTGTAAAAAACTCGGGTCCTATAGTAACTGGGGCCAACATTTCTTCAATGGTTAAAACGTGCATGTAAGTCTCTTGGAGCTCCGTCACGACCTCCTCCATTTTTGGCCGTTGATTCGCCGGGAACGCAAAGCATTTCACCATCAACTTCAAAGCACGGTCAAACGCTTCGCAATCAATGTCCGCTTCATCCATCCTCTGATCCGCAAATGTGCCTGCGCCAAGTCGCGGACCTATCTACACATCACAAATAGGTTTAATTACATACAACAACAACAAAAGTTTCAACCTTTATATGGAGAAAAGAGAGAACATTATGTGTGTGTGAGTGCATTACCCAGTCAATCAATTCATCGATTGTTGTTAACTCTCCAGGTTCTTCACCGGTTAAAAGCTCAAGAAGAAACAAACCGAAGCTAAACACATCGCTAGTCCCATTGAAAGCCTCCTGGATATGTAAACCAACCCTATAGACATCACATGTGTTACTTGAAAACTTAGTAAGAATGATGGAAACTTATCAAAAAGATGATAAAATGAGTGAATCTGTAGTACTCTAGATCATCATCATCATTAGCTTCTTCTTCGCATCTCATTTCAACTTGTCTTGACCATCCCTCATCCGAAACTTTCGTGATGAATCCGTAATCAAGGAAAACTTTAGCCGTCTTGAATCTATTGTGCGACAACGGAGGAGTTAAGCTGTGCAAGTGTTGCAACCCTGCGTCGTCAAGAAAATAAGAATGAGACAGAAATCCAAAAAACAAAAAACAATCATATATAATATGGTTCTTGAATCATCCATTGATATTTACCTTTCGCGGCTCCAAGAGCTATAGATATCCTTTTCTTCAGGTTTAACTCATCGCAGCCTATCCAATGATATAGAGAGGTTATAATATAATATTACATATAAATGATTTTATGGACCAAAAGTTTGTAAGAGTTCATTATAATGTAACTTTGCTTACGCTGTAGATAATCTCGCACGTTACCGTAAACCATGTACTCATAGACGATAATTTTCTCCCCGTTTTCGCAGCAGTAACCCAGTATATTAACCATATTCATATGTCGAATTTTAGACTGATAATAAACCTGAGAGTATAACATATACATTATTTCCCATTAACACGCATTGAAAGAAAAAGAAAAAAAACCAACCAGTTTTTGTGTTACGTGTACCTCAGCCAAGAATCTAGGATGATAAGAAGCTGTCAGAATTTTGATTGCTGCGATCGTTCTTCGGAGAAACCCAAGATAAATTGGGCCGAAACTTCCGTACCCAACACGATGATTCGCCTGAAAACCGTACGTTGTTTCCCTTATTTCCTCTAACGAGAACTCAAACAGGCCTTCGTGTGCCAATGCAATTACATGAGAATCAAAAATGTGTTACATTTAGATTGCTCTTTTAAAAATTCTACAACTACAATCATTTGAAGATATTATAGATTTACCAAGCCTTCTCAGGAGCAATGTGTGGATGTCGCAAACTGGATTCTTGGGAAGTGATTTGTAGTAGTGGATCAACAGTAACACGATTATAATCGCTATGATTGCAAATGCAGCAGCCGCGATGTATATAGACATCAAGGCGCTATGCTTCAAGATCCAGGCTTTCATTGATCTCAACATACTATACACGACATATCAAATTGGTGATCACAAACAATAAATTTCACTGAGGTCAAAATAAAACACACTACTTTTCCCAACAACAACACACACAAAAATCATTTGGATTTACATGATTATATAATTCCCAACCATAAAATATCATCTAGTTTTCTTAATCGATTTAAAGAACTTTCATTGCAAAATTCAATTTTAAGGCAGCAACAAATAATCTGTGTAAATTGCAAACTACAGTCATACAAAATTATTATTCATCGATCAATTCAGCACATACCTTTCCATACTCGTTGAGAATGAGAAATTTAGATGATTTTTTTTGTCAACACCTCTTCTCTATAAATCTCTTCCGTTAGAACGGTTCAGAAATCCAAATCGATAGAAAATTTTATATAATTATATATTGCAATATACTTTTTTGAGATAAGAGAAGATATAACAGACGACCAGTGATACTTGTTGTTTAAGTGTTCTTTTTATACATAAATAGGCTTACTCAGAAATTATGCTTAAACAGTAAAACTAAACTACACAAAGTTATTTTACAATCTTTTAAGGAAACGCAGCAAAAAAATATCATCTAATCTTATCTAACTAATATTTACGGTATAGAATAAACCATATATTTTTGGAAAAACTATATACCATATATGTTGATTTTGTCTATTATTAATATAATTATGATGTAAATTTATATAAATACCCCATAATTTATAATTTTCAAGATTGATTTATTTTAAAACGCAGTATCGCCTATATTTTCATAAACTAAATTTGCTGCAAAATTTAAAATTTCAAAACAGTGACATTAGTGAAAATTGTAAACCATAATCATACAAAATCATCGAATCATGGATCAGTTCATATAAACCTTTTTCATATAGGTTGAGAAAAAATTATGATTAATTTCATAGTAAATTTTGTATTTATGTAATAGGCTAGTAGGTAGAACATAGATTCAAAGATATTTGTTTTTTTAGTGTTTCACTATACATGAATAATTTTGCTTAAATGATAAAATTAAACTAAACAAAAAGTATTACCATCTTTAAATAAAAAAGCAACAATGAAAATTAACTCTAAACTCTGGATTTGGGATAGTCATGAGCAAACTTTATACTGCTTTTTCTCCTCAGGAAATTAAAATTCTCGAATAACTTGTACAATGTTTTACGTTTTATTTTCCTTAAATTTGGAAATCTCACCATCATCCATTTTCTTGGAGATTCAGTGGGACACTGTAATTTTGCCTATTAAGTTGTTAAAACTGCCAATTCAATCATAGAAACAGAGTACACAATAGACGCATAGTTAATCATTAGACCAACCTCCATAAAGAGTAATATAACACTCAACTTACAAAGTAATTCTTCACATATGCTTAAATTAGACGTGCATAAAGTGAAGACTTTTTCAAAGCTCAAAGTGAAGATATGTTTGAAAGGATCTCTCTCTCAAAATGGCATAAAAGTCTTTTTGTTAAATCCGAAATAATTCTCTTCTTTAATTTTATTATTTTCCTAACCAAGTTAAACATTCAAAATATTGAACTGGGCAGCAAAAAAAATTCGGAAAACGCCACACTTATGTTTTCAGGTTTTCAGGTGTTTACTTCTTACTCGTAGGAAACTTTTTTTCCAGTCAAAAGAGAAAAGATCCAATTTTTTTTTAAGAAACAATAAAATATTAACTAGTTAATGATTAGGAAACAATTTACAGATAATGCAAGCATTGGACAGCTTGCAAAAATAAAATAGCTTTTATGTTTTAAACATTCTAAAGTTATTATAACCCCTTGTTTCCTAGGTATCTCTACCCGTACTATGCTCCGGGATATTTTTCTAAATTTTGTATAGATTTTTTATATAATAAAATTATTATTATAATATAAATAAATATTATATTTATTTTTATTACTTTAAGTCATGTATTTATATGATTTAAATTTGAATAAATATTGTATATTTTTAATTTTTTTACTTTTCATAATTATAATTTGCTATCAAATTTGTTTAACTAACTAACTACAAATGTATAGTAAGAATAAAGCAATACATTTTTAAGTACATCCATCCTAATGATAAATATAATATATTATCTCCACTAAGTTACCACTTGATCTTTCCTTGCATTTATATAAAGCAAAATACCACTTTAAAAAAAGATTTATTAATTAATATGATTATTTTGAATTAGAAATTTTATTTATTTATCAAATATTTATTATAAACATATGTTACTGTTATTAAAATCACCAAACTATAATTAATAACATTCATATCAAAACCATTTCTATTGCTTTAGAACTAAAATAGAACATTTGGTTTAGACTGTTGAAATATTGATTTAGCTGTTTAGCTGAAGTTAGATAATCAGATTTTTTGTTACTGTAAACATATGGTAACTTGGAATTTCAGCACCGAAAAATTTGATCTTCTTACAAAAAGCAAGAAATCGCATTTCCCGTCAAAACTCCAAAAAAAAAAATATATTTTCTCACGAAAACTGAGAAATCGCCTATTACTGCCAAAATTAAGAAATTTCATTTTCTCGTTAAACCAAAAATTTAATTTTCCCACCAAAACCGAGAAATTGCATTTTTCCGCAAAATCAAGAAATCACATATCTCGGCGAGAACCTGTGTTTTCTCGCCAAAACTGAGAAATCATGTTTTCTCACCAAAAGCAAAAAATTCATCTTTCCACAAACACCAAAAAATCGTATTTTCCCGTCAAACTCAAAAAATTTATATTCTTACGAAAACCAAGAAATTGTTTATTCCTACCAAAACTAAAAAATTTCATTTTCTCGTCAAACCAAAATTCACGTTTTACTACCAAAATCGAGAAATTACATTTTTCCGCAAAAACTGATAATTTCATTATCTCGCGAGACATTGCGTTTTCCCGCGAAACTAAAAATTGCATTTTCCAGCGAAAGCTAAAAAATTACATTATCCATCAAAAACTGGAAATTTGCATTTCTCATAAAAACCGAGATATTGCTTATTCCCGCCAAATCCAAAATTTTTTTTTTTCCCATCAAACCGAGATATTGCCTTTTCAACCAAAATTTTCAAACTTCATATTCCAGCCAAAACTAAGAAACCGCATTTTCCCGTGAAAACCAAAAAATTGAATTATCCGTCAAAACTTGAAAATTTGCATTTTCCATTAAAAAGAGGAATCGTATTTTCCATTAAAATTGAAAAGTTGCATTTTCCATCAGAACTGAGAAATCGCATTTTCCAGTCAAAACCAAGATATTTTGTTTTCTCGTCAAAATTAAAAAAATATATGTTTTCCCCCAAAACTGAAAAATCATCAAAAACTGAAAATTGCATTATCCATCAAA
Organism: Thlaspi arvense; assembly: GCA_911865555.2. Taxonomy (NCBI): domain Eukaryota; kingdom Viridiplantae; phylum Streptophyta; class Magnoliopsida; order Brassicales; family Brassicaceae; genus Thlaspi; species Thlaspi arvense. The sequence goes on along the minus strand of OU466859.2, from coordinate 44,523,268 downwards.
AACTGAAAATTTGCATTTCCCATAAAAACCAAGATATTGCTTATTCCTGCCAATTTTATTTCCCATCAAACCGAGATATTGCATTTTCCGCCAAAATTATCAAACTTCATATTCCAGCTAAAACTAAGAAATCGCATTTTTCTACGAACCAAAAGATCGAATTTTCCATCAAAAACTAAAAATTTGCATTTTCCATCAAAACGAGAAATCATATTTTCCATTAAAATTGTAAAGTTGCATTACCCATCAGAACTGAGAAATCGCATTTTCCAGTCAACCAAAATATTTTGTTTTTTCATCAAAATAATAATAAAAAAAATATTATTTTCCCCCAAAATCGAAAAATTATATTTTGCCGCAAAACCCTAGAAATCGCATTTTCCCATCATAAATGAGAAATTATGTTTTCTCACCAAAATCTGAAAATCACATTTTTCGCCAAAATCGAGAAATCCCTTATTCCCGCCAAAACCGAGAAATCCCCTATTTCCGCCAAAACCAAAAAAAATTATTTTCTCGTTGAACCGAGATATAATGTTTTCCTAACAAAGTTAAGAAATTGCATTTTCCCACAAGAACCTTGAAATTGTATTTTCCCGCGGAATCCAAGAAAAATCGCTTTGCCCATCAAAATCGAGAATTCGCATTTCCTATCAAAATCGAGATATTTCGTTGTGCCATCATAACCGAGAAATTTTGTGTCCCGTCAAAACAGAGAAATTTTATTTTCCATCTAACTGAGAAATCTCATTTTCCCGTCAAAACTGAGAATTTTCATTTTCTTGTTCAAACTATGTAATTTTTCTTTCACATCAAAACCGAGAAACTAAGCAAAGACCAAGCCGTAAACATAGGTGATTTCGGTGTTTCTGATGTCAATGTCGCTGAGATTGAGATTTTCACGAATGATTGGGAGGAAGCCCGATCTGCAGAGCTGGGAAAGTGGAGACAAAGCAGCAGAATAATTGAAACCATGAGAGATGGAAAGCTCTCAAGTGAGGCTTAGGGACAGAGAATAATCGAAAAGTTATTGATTTGTTCTCGGTAACCATGGGAAGTGCGAATCTCCAAGCTGTGGTGGTATGAGATTCTCCTCCTTTGTTTTCGATCTCCATATTTTGTAAACTTTGGACCTTTTAATGGGTTAACAAAATAGTTAACTGATTTTATTATTGTGTTAATGATATGTATTATTGTTATATTTTTATTGGTTCAAAAGTTTGCTGATGTGTGAGCTTCTTATAACATAAGGCTTTTTGCTTTGTTGTCATAAAAATATAGTTGATGCTTATAAGAAAGATAATGAGCTATCCAAGCTCCAAAATGGATTTTTGATGTAATTAAAGCTTGACATTGGTTGAAAACGGTGGTTGGGTAAATTGATGATGATGACATTTTCATAAATAAGTGAGGAAGATGAGGATAATTTGGTCAATTGGATATCCAAAAATAAAAGAAATTAATTTGAAGTAATGGTTATTTCGTAAATATTTGGAACTAAAGAGGACTGTTTGGACACAAAATGGTTAATATTGAAAGGTTGAATTTTGTGGATTAGATTTGCATTTCAAATCAAGTTTTAAGTCATTTTTGCAAGTGTCCCTTTATTTTTTGCCAAAACCAAACTGAAATAATAAATAACAGCAAATTAGAAAATTAAAAACTCCCGCTATTTGTTTGCATGACAGATGTTTCCATGAAAACAAAGCAAAAGGCCTTATGTTGTAAGAAGCTCACACATTAGCAAAAATTTGAACCAATAAAAACATAACAATAATGCATATCATCAACACAATAATAAAGTCAATTTACTATTTTGCTGACCCATTAAAGAGTCTAAAGTTTACAACAAAATAGAGCTCGAATGCAAAGAAGGAGAAGCTCAGACCACCACAGCTTGAAGATTCACACTTCTAGTGGTTACCGAGAGCAAATCACTAACTTTTTGATTTTTCTCTGTCGCTAAGCCTCACATGAGAGCTTTCCATCTCTCATTGTTGCAATTACTCTTCTGCTTTCTCTCCACTTTTGCAGCTCTGCATTGCGGGCTTCCTCCTAGTCATTCGTGAAAACCTCTATCTCAGCGCTATTGACATCATAAACGCTGGAATCACCTCAGTTTCCAGCTTGATCTTCGCTCAGTTTCTCGGTTTTGACGTGAAAGTAAAATTACATGGTTTGAACAGGAAAATAAAAATTCTTGGGAAAATGAAAATTCTCGTTTTTGACAGGAAAATGAGATTTCCTGTTTTGGCGCGAGAATGAAATTTCTCGGTTTTGAAGGAAAAATGCAGTTTCTCGATTTGATAGAAAAATAAAATTTCTCAATTTTGACGGCAAGCAATGTTTTCTGGTTATGATGGAAAAACAAAATATCTCGGTTTTGACAGGAAATGCGAATTCTTGGTTTTGAGGGGCAATGTAATTTTCCATTTCTTAAATACAATAAAAATATCAGTGTCTCTCCAGGAGATAACACATGAGTTTTTTTTATGTTATAAGAAGCTAACACATCAGCAAAATTTTGAACGAATAAAAACATAACAAAAATACATATCATCAACACAATAATAAAATCAGTTAACTATTTTGCTGACCCATTAAAAATCCCAAAGTTTACAAAAAATGTAGGTCAAAAACAAATGAGGAGAAGCTCATACCACCACAACTTGGAGACTCGCACTTCCATTGGTTACCGAAAACAAATCAAGAACTTTTCGGTTATTCTCTGTCGCTAAGCCTCACATGAGAGCTTTCCATCTCTCATAGTTTCAATTAGTCTGCTACTCTGTCTCCACATTCGCAGATCTGCAGTTCGGGCTTCCTCCCAGTCATTCGTGAAAACCTTAAGCTCAGCACCATTAACATAAGAAACATCGGAATCGCCTCTGTTTTCAGATTGGTCTTTGCTCAGATTCTCTGTTTTGACGTGAACGCAAAATTTCATGGTTTGAACATGAAAACAAAAGTTCTTGGGAAAATGAAAATTCTCGATTTTGAAGGAAAAATGAGATTTTCTGGTTTTAGTGCGAAAAGAAAATTTTTCGAGTTTGACGGAAAAATGCGATATCTCGGTTTGATGGGAAAATATTTTTTCTCAGTTTTGAAGGGAAAACAAAATTTATTGGTTATAATGGGAAAACAAAATATCTCGGTTTTACCAGGAAATGCTAATTCTCGGTTTTGATGAGCAATGCAGTTTTCCTGTTTTTGATGAATAATGTGATTTCTTGGTTTTTACAGGAAAATACAATTTCACGATTTTTGCGAAAACATGCAATTTGATGATTTTGGCAGAAAAATATAATTTCTCAGTTTTATTATGGTTTTAAATGAAAAATGCGATTTTTTAGTTTTTGTGGGAAAATGCAATTTGACGAATTTGGTGGTAAATGTGATTTCTCGGTTTGATGGAAAACAAAATTTCTCGGTTTTCGTGGGACTAAGAATTTTTTTTTTTTTTAGTTTTGATGGAAAATACAGATTTTTAGTTTTTGACGGATAATACGATTTCTTTGTTTTCGCGTGAAAATGTGAATCCTTAGTGTTTGCGAGAAAATGCAATTTCTCGCGAGATAATGCAATTTTGGTTTTCAAGGGAAAATGTAATTGTTCGATTTTTGCAGGAAAATGTGATTTTTTATTTAACTAGAAATTAAAATTTCTTAGTTTGGTGAAAATTTGCGATTTGTTGGTTTTCATAGGAAAATGATTTTTTTGGTTTTGAAGAGAAAATATGATTTTTAATTATTGCACTAAGATGATTTTTTTTTTAGTTTTGGTGGGAAAACCCGATTTTTCGGTTTGGCGGGAAAACACATGTTCTCGTAGGAAAATATGATTTCTTAGTTTTTGCAGAAAAATGTAATTTCTTGATATTGGTGAGAAAATGAAAATTTTGGTTTGACGAGAAAATAAATATTTTGGTTTTGGCAAGAATATGTGATTTATCTGTTTTTGTGGAGAAATGATTTTTTTAGTTTTGACAGGAAATACGATTTCACGGTTTTTGTAAGAAGATGAAATTTCTCGGTGCTAAAATTCCAAACTATAATAAAAAATAGCTGAATCGATATTTCAATAGTTTAACCAAAATTTTATAGTTAGTTCTAAAACAATAGCAATGGTTTTGATATGAATGTTATTATTATAGTTTGGTGATTTTAGAAACATATGTTTATAATGAATATTTGATAAATAAATAAATTTTATAATTCAAAATAATCATATTAATTAATAAATCTTTTTTAAAGAGGTATTTTGATTTATATAATTACAAATGAGGAACAAGTGGCAATTTAGTGGAGAAAATGGATTATATTTGCCATTAGCATGAGTTATTTGCACCCAAAATTGTTTTTTTGTCATTACTTTATTCTTTCATATACATTTATAGTTAATTAGTTAAACAAATTTGATAGTAAATTATAATTTTTTTAAATATAAAAATTAAAAATATACAATATTTATTTAGATTTAAAATATATAAATACATAATTTAAGTTAAGTTTTGATTATACTAGGTATATAACTTGTGCGTAGCGCAAGTCTGTATTAATTGTTTGGATTAATTTTTTTTTAGCTACTATTTTTAAAATTATTAAAAATATAATATATTTATATAAAATTTTCATTTATATAAGAGAATTTAATATATAATGTGTAATTTTCTCCTATTTTTATTTATAAATTTTAAAAACTATTAGGTAAAATAATAACAATGACACTTATTGAATTACCCAACTTGACGTACATATACATTTGATTTAGAGAAAGATTTTTTTGCTAAGATTTTGGTATTATTTTCTGTTTTCTATAGAATTTCTATAGTTCTTTTTTTCTTGAAGATTTGTGTGTTCAAAAATTTAGTTTTTTTATTAAAAATTTTTATCGATGTTGTGTATCATTGCATATATAATCCATGATTCATGTTGATTCTCATTTAATTTTGTTAGGATGCTGCAATGATCATGCAAACAATTTTTTCCTTCTCCACCATGTTTTCCAAGAGTTTTATGTTATATTTTTATTTAGTTTTCACTGATTTTTTTTACAGTCTAATATTTGGTTTTCTAACTTGTAGGATCGGTGGTGTGGAGTCTTTGCATTATGTTTTACTGTTTTATATTTTGTATGCAATATGCATGTTTTGATTTGAATATTTCATCTACATATAATAATTTGAGTTTGATTCATAACTATGTCATACTTTATTATTTAAATAGAATTTTAGAATGTGTTATTGATGTTGATTCAGATATAAGTAGTGGCTATTTATAGAAATCATATTTTACTACTTGTTAAATATCGGGAACTTTTGAAACAAATTTCAAAAAAACTTGTTTTTGATAATTTACATCTTTTGATAGTAATTTTTTATTTATTTTTATTTATATATTTTTTTGTATGTTTGATATATGTAGGACTTATATTCTTTTTATTAAGCTCTTTTGTTGTTGATTTTCCAAATAGATATCATATACATCACATTAATTTCTTTTATACAAATACCTTTTCTTTGTTAAATTTGTTTTTTTTTGGTTAGTTTGACTTTTTACATTAAATTTCCATTTAATTTTTCAAGTGATACATTATTTTGGTTTTTTTAATATAATCTTCTTTTTTATTTGTTACTTTAGCTTTTTATTTTATTTATCCATCTATAAAACGAAATTAATGTTTTTTTTTATTTTCTTGTCAATTAATTTAGAAGTTATAATATACCTAATCTACATAATAAGTTTTAGCTTTTATGATATTGATTGTTTTGTTAGTTTATCTCTTTTGAAAACAAATTTCCATTTTATTTTGAAGGATACTATTTTTTGGGATTTTAACATAATTTTCTTTTCTATTTGTGAGTTAAGCTTTTTAATTTTAATTTTTCCATCTATAAAACGAAATTAATGTTTTAAATTTTGACGGATGCTATATTTTGGTTTTTTTTTAACATAATTTTCTTTTCTATTTGTTACTTAAGCTTTTTTATTTTGATTTTTCCATCTATAAAGCGAAATCAATGTTTTATATTTTCTTGTCAATTAATTTAGAAGTTAAAATTTTTCTAATCTATATTATAAGTTTGAACTTTTATGATTTTGGTTTTTTTTGTTAGTTTAACTCTTTTGAAAACAAATTTCTATTTTATTTTTAAGGATACTATTTTTTGGTTTTTTAACATAATTTTTTTTTCTATTTGTTACTTAAACTTTTTTATTTAATTTTTCCATAATTAAAATGAAATTAAGGTTTTAATCATACTTAACATTTTTTTTTATTTAATGAAAATTGTTGATGTGGACCAATCATATCGAGTTTTTAATCCTATGTGGACGTTCTCAATGCACTATGCCTTCAACTTTTATATATTATAGATATAAAACTTGGTAAAAAAAACTGTTTTTCTCTCTCGCGACCCTAAGTGCGATTGGCACACATTTTCGATCTCTGTGCTTTCCGGCCAGTGTCCGGCGTCTAGGCTGGCTTTGTGCCTCTCTTAATTTCTGTATTCCTGTTTTTTTTTTCTATTTATGTGTTTCTGTAGTTGAAAAAATCATGATCTCTCCAATAGATTCCTTCAAATTCCTTTTTCAATGTGCTCTTTTATGTGCTCGGAAACTGATGGTGTTTAACACATCGATCTTCATGAAAAAGTTGGAGTGTTTGTTAGGTTTCTGGGAAGTTTAGATCTAAGAAGACGGTGCCGATTAATCAGCAGCACTTTGCAAACAACAACGGTGGTCATCAATACTAACAAAGGTGGTCATCAATACTCTTATGTGTTAGGTTTTAAACCTCCTTGCAACAGATAATTCCGCAACAAAGAAGAACACAACGAGTTTGGTCACGTCTGGGGAGGGATTTCTTGCCCTCAACTTCCACTATAAATCTGAGAATACAAGCTCTGTTTCCAGATTACAAGAAGCCCTAAAGAGATCTCGATCAACCTTACGGCACAAGATATAGGAAAGGGATATATATATATGCATCTATACATCAAATCCTATAAACTTAACGTGAACATTAATCTAATGGGCCTTAATGTTGTTGTAGCCCAACATGTCCACTTCTCTCTTTTCTTCATGTGCGTGGCCCATTATCATGTGGCCCAAATGACTTTGGTTTTGGTTTGGTCAATTTTACCATCTCCACCTTGACCAAACCAATTAACCAGACCAAGAAAAACATTGTTTTCTTCGCCCAACAGCAATGGTAACACCATTGGGAAGAATCTTAATGATTAATTTATAATATTTAGATATTTAAGATACTTTGTAAAGTTTGGTTGTTTTTAATCTTACAATAGAGACATTTTGATAGGTATTTTAAAAAAAAGAATTTTAATAAATTTAAATTAAAACTTATGTTAACAACTTTTAAAACATAAAACATTTTCAAAATAAAATACATAAAAACATAGAAATTACATAATTGCAATAGAGAATCTGGAAAAATATCTAAGTCAAATAACAATATTATATAAACAATGACCATTTCGTTATGAGAAGATAGCATCTGCACGAAGCATGCTTTACCTTTATCACTGCCATATTGTCGACAAGCCTCAAGGAGCAGCGCTGAGATGGCTCTGTAATCTCTGTAACTTTCCAGGTTCTAGCTCTTTCCCCTGAATCATCAGTGATTCTAGGCTTCACATCAGCCAGAATTCGCACATCATTGATCTGAATAAGTAAAACTGTTTAGTTCACTACACTAAATAATCACCAGACTTCAAGGATACGCATCCAAATTCAAACTTAAACTCACCTCCATAGCTGTAAAAGAGGTAGATCGATCTGTCATAGTTATTCCTGCATTGGCACTTGAAGTACCAAAATTACCAGCTGCTGTAGGAACCTGCACACCAGATTGTGTTAACAAATAGCGTACAATGTCCACATAAATAGTATTCAGGAAAATATACCTTCATGACGGGTGCAGGGGTAAACGAGCGATTTTCTGCCGTTCTCAGCAACCTAATTCCATCATCATTCGTGAGGATTTCTAACACCATGGTCACTGGTTGAGACAGCTAAAAGCATTCCTTCCCTATTAAATCTAACACAAGGAGAAGCCTGAAGGTTTTGTACGAGTAATTAGCTGCTAGTTAGGAAGTAGTATAATAGCTAGAGGCCACGGTCATTCAGTAATATTACTAGTAAGCCACCATTTGTATGAATAGTTGTCAAAGGATTTGTGTTGTAGTGAGGACAAACAGATAATACCGGAGCTTCATGACCCTCAAAAGTGAACCGTTTAGCCCCAGTAACAGTGTCCCAACCCTTTGGATTATTTTGGTTCATGTAAGTCATTCCCAACCATTAAAGTGCCAATAGAACATAGATAGTAGACAGAAAGACAAACCTTGATGATTATGTCATCGCCACAAGTAACAACAGATGATTCGTATTACCCTCTATCAGCTTCTTTGGCTCACCAAACATAATAACCCTTGCCGACTTTGTATCCCCGGATTTGGAGAGCTGCTCATTGGCTCTAAAAAAAGTTTATGTAATGGTGAATGAGAATCTCGTTGATATACATATAAGTATCTATAGCAAAAAAATATTGTGGATCAAAGTAATGAGAACCTAAAGTCATCCAGTGTCAAAAGAAGGGTGATTTCCTTGAAGAGATCTTCATTAAAGCCTGCAAACACGTTCAGGTCCTTAACTAGAATGTCCATAGCTTTTGCGCGATCACACCTACATTTTTTCAAAGGAAAAGAAACGTACTGAGAGACACATACTAACTAAAATAACTCATAGCACAAACAAACCTTGGAAGAGGGTCGTCAGCCCTTGATTTATTTGCTGCAGTTAGATACAAATCAACATAATCACTGAACGATTTGATTGGGACTCGTTTATCATTCAGCTCCACCTTCACAGTCTTTCCCAAACATCCAACAATATCGAATACTCTTTTACTCATTAGAGCAACCATGTCGTCTTCTAGATGAGTCATGTTGAATTTTCCCAAATCTGGTTTGAAAGTGATTTTCGTCCAGTTCTCGCTCTTATTTCACTTGGTAATAATCGGCTCAGACTTCTTCCCCATGTTGTTCTCAAACACCTAATCAACATCACCAGGAAATCAATGTTTAGTTCCTAAAGTTAATGTTATCAATCGATAATATCAAAGGCCTTAATCAGCAAGAGATGAATCATAAACCTAAACGAAATCAATGTAAATCGCAAACAACGACTCAAATGGAAATCCAGATTTGATAGTACCTGCTTGTATTTTTTCAGTCTCTTCCCGTCAGCAGTTTCAATGGTGAATTCAGACGAGCCATCGACGGAAAGCAGAATCAAGAGACGAAAGCTATAGCTAGATGATATAGACAAACTAAACCCAAATAGATCTCAGCGAAAATCACACCTTGGTGTCTAGATTTTGCATTCTTTGGAGTATCGGATTTTCGCATGCTAGAGAGGAAGAGGAAGAGGAAGAGAAAGAGAGAGACGAAATTGGATTTTCGGAAATTGTTTTTTTTTTGTTGATTTATTTCTCTCCATTCATAATTAGACATCCGTCCGTTCTTAAATCAGAAAAAGATCCTAAATAAGACATCGGTTTAAAAATTAAGACACTACTTCTGATTTTTTTTATTCAGTTATATTCTTTAAGAATATTTATTAGACACTTTGGTGTCACCATTGGGGTTGGTCTTAGCTCGTCTCTTTCACTCAGATTCGTAAAACTTCTCTTCGACGATCCTCTCAGTTATAATTCCGACCACCACCGAATCACATGGCGGTTCCATTGTGACTAGAAAACGCCTCCGCCTTTGAATCCCGACGCACAAGCTTCAGTCTTCGTCGCACCCCTCTTGCGATTTCCTTTGTCTTCAGTTTTGATGGTGAATCACGACGATTCGATCCTTACCAGAATCCATGGCCTTTCCCGGTGAGTCCTCTACCACCATCACTGTCTGAAACAAATCCCCATGAGTCTTCAACACAAGCTTCCCGACGAACCCACATGGCCATCTTTGGTAAAGCTTTTCATCGTAAGTGAAAAACTCAGTCAATTTCTCTGCTTCTTCTTTGATTTTTCTGTTTCTTTCTCTATTGCCATTTCTGAATCAGAGTAACCCACTCCGATTCTGTCTTCTGCAGCATCTGAGACCTGAAACTGAAATCCACATGCTCTGAAATTTCTCAATTTCCTGCGATTCAGGCAGTCCTCCACCGTCTTTGACTTTCCGGTACCAAGTTCGCCGTTGATGCCGTTATAACTCTAAGGTAAGATTTCCCGCTCAGAGACATCTCTCTGTTGTAATGCTCTAGCTCAATCTTTTCTCCTTCTAGTCCTTTTTTCCTCCTTTTGCGATACTTTGATCTATCTAAGCTCCTTTTTGTTGCAGCTTTTCCTGAGTAGTCAAAGCTTCCTTAAAAATTTAACCTCTGTTCTTCTCTCTAACAGCTTCTTTGATGGTTTGCTTCATCTTCTCTGCTGTTCCGATGATTACAGGTAACTCTCTTAATCTGAATCATCTCCTTCACGCCTGGTCTTTGTATCTGTTCATACTTCCTAGACATGTGAAATCCCAACTTAATTTCACATATTTTGTTTTTCTTCTTCTTTTGCAGCTTTCTCCTGCAATTCACTGCGTCTGAAGAATCCAGGTAACCCTCTTCAGAAAACTGATTCATCTTTGTCGACATGTTAATCCATCTCATGTGCACTGAGATTTGAATTAACCCTTTTTGAATCCTTTGCAGCTACTCCACCTGAATCAAGAGTCTATATACTCCACCGCTTCTGATTCTTTACATGTAATATGTCCCCTTCTCCATTCCTTGGATTTCTTGGAACCTAGACTTTCTTGTGGAACCTTACTCTTGATTTTCCTTTCCTGTCAGCCCCTCCTCACGAGAGATCAACCTTCTCTCATGCTTCTGGTGATTTCAGGTACTCCTTTTACCTATGAAAATACTCAACTCTCGACTTACACTTTCAGTTTCAAGATCAAACAGTGAAGAACTAAACTGTTTTCTCTTGAACTCTTGCAACAGCTCCACCTGGAATCAGTATCTCCCTACTGCAATTCCAGATGCCTACAGGTAACTCCCTTAACCCATTAATCAATCTGATTTTCACTTATCGATATAAGAACATCTCTGAAACTGACATGTTTTTATGTTCTCCTTCATACGAGAGTGCGATATCGATAGTGGAGTTACCTGGAGCTGTAATCCCTTTCAAGCCATGTTGGGAAGCTCGCAGCGAACCTGAAACTTCTGCCCAGGTACTGCTTTAGTTAGGGAACCCGCTTGAGCTTTATTTGTATGGGCCTTAGATAGTGTAACATCTCCTTTAACTCTATCTCTTTGAAACTTCTCCCAAGTCTCTCACCTTAAGCTCTCTGTTCGAACTTACTTCTTCTACATTACTTGTCCGATGCTTCTATTTCTTGCTCTTCCTCATCTCTCCTGTATCAGTCTCCTCTACAGCAGCGAAAGCAACCTCCACCAATGAATCATCCCCTGAAGATTATGTCCCAAATTCTTCCTTGCTCACCTTAGACTCAATTTCTTTAATACTCTCTATCGAAGAAGAATCTTCACCTTGAGCAGATGATTCATTTGTCTTAAAGCCATATAGAGTAGGTCTTTGCGTCAGATTTTCTCTGAATGTCACCCTCTTTGATTTCTTCTTTCTGACTTCTTTCTCCATTGTTGACTTTGCAACCGTGCCTTGTAGGAAATACAGCCCATCTTTGTATTTTCCAGATATTACTTTTTTCCCATCCTTGTAGAACTGAACTATGAAGCTACCTCCTTTATACTTGCAACCTGCCTTCTCTAACATCCCATAAGAAATAAGATTCTTACTCACCTCAGGCATGTATCTAACATCCGTGAGTATCACCTCAGAACCATCTAGATTCTGAATCCGAATCTTCTCCATTCCTTTGATGCTACCATAAGTGTTATTAGCCATCAAAACTCTGCCACCATCGAACTCTTTGAAGTCAAACAAGACTTCTTTGTCTGGTGTACTATGGTATGACCAATTTGAGTCCATGACCTATTCCTTCTTTGTGTCTTGAGTGCTAACGCTCAACACCATAGGCTCCTTAGGTTCTGTTGCAATAGTTGCAGAATTTGCATGTCTCTTTCTTTCGGGACAATCTCTTTTCCAGTGATCTTCTTTTCCACAAAGAAAACAACCAGTGTTGTCTTTATCAAATCCTTTCCTTGACTTTGATCTGCCCCGGTTTTTAGAAATTCCTTTTGAATCAATTCGGCCTCTTGATCCCGCATACAATCCTTCTGTGTCTGCTCTACTTTTGTAAAGTAGTCCCTTCTGCTTGAGTTCAGCTTCTTTGGAATAGGCTGAAGTGACAACTTCATCCACCGTAAGTGTCTCCTTCCCGGTTCCATATTGAAGCGTGTGAACTAACTGTTCAAAAGCTGGTAGAAGTCCTGATAAGAGCTGGATAGCCTAATCTTCATCTGATATAGTGACCTTAAGACTTTCTAAGTCTGCAATTAACTTCAGAAAGACATCAACGTTCTCCTCTATTGACTTATCTTCTTCCATCTTGTAACAAGAGAATTGCTTCTTTAGGTATATCTTGTTGGGAAGAGACCTCTTCTGATAATTCTTTTCAAGAGCCTGCCATTGTCCCAATGCAGTAGGCTCGTGCATTATCTTCCTCAAGATCGAGTCACTAAGACATGTTCCCAATAAGCTTCTTACCCTCCGGTCTTTATCTACTAGCTTCAGATCAACCTTGGTAATTGATCCTTCTTCACCTTTTCCAGTAGTTGACAAAACGCTAAAGTTCTCGTCCAAAACAGATAGAAGACCCTGGATGTCAAGCTGACCTAGCAGCTTGTATTTCCACATACCGAAATCTCCTTTACCATCAAACTTATCCATCTCGAACCTTTCTTGTGTAGGTTCCATGAATGTTTGATTGAACTAACTTTGTGTTTACTAACCTGCGATCTTTTGTAACAGGTGATGTAGCGGATCAGCCTTGATGTGCAGTCCAAATAACCTGATGCTCTGATACCACTTGTTAGGTTTTAAACCTCTCTGCAACACCAAGATAATTCTGCAACAAAGAAAGAACACAACGAGTTTGGTCACCCAGTTCCCGGCCTCGAACCGGTACGTCTGGGGAGGGATCTCTTGCCCTCAACTTCCACTATAAATCTGAGAATACAAGCTCTGTTTTTAGATTACAAGAAGCCCTAGAGAGATCTCGATTAACCTTACGGCACAAGATATAGGGGAGGGATATATATGCATCTATACATAAAACCCTATAAACTTAACATGAACATTAATCTAATGGGCCTTAATGTTGTTGTAGCCCAACGTGTCCACTTCTCTATTTTCTTCATGTGAGTGGCCCATTATCATCTGGCCCAAAGGACTTTGGTTTTGGTTTGGTCAATTTTACATTATGGTTGGGATGATACAATTGTCTCCACATGAGACAAACTATATGCAAAGGATATATATTTGATTGCCTTCTTCGACGAATTTCTTTCCATTCGATGATTGGTGGTGTCCCCTAGTCATCGGCGGTGTTTGTCTGGTTAGTTCCGGTTATTTGTCTCCAATAGATACTATCTTCGATGGAATGTTTGTTTTGATTTGGAAAAGTTTGGAACAAAACTTTATGGTTTTCCTTGGAAACCTCCATGGAAACATCAACACAATCATGTTATTATCGAAGATGACATCACCAATACAGATCGTGAGACATCTACCAATGGAATAAGGCAACTCCGAATGCAAGCAGAAACCAATACCATAGTCAAAAGGAACCGTTTCGTGGTTTCTCAAATCGCCGGAGGTTTTCTAATTTACTACTGAGCAAGAAAACTATGGAACCATTCAAAAGAACATGGAGGATTTCTACCAAAAGTATCAAGGACATTGGTTTTAAAGAAGCAACAAGATTCAAAATCATTTACACCAAAATTGAATTTATATTTACAAATTAAAATAATGTCATAGACATTTTGGATTTTTATCAGCAAGTTGATAGCCAATAAAAACTATGTGAAGAGAAGATATAACAGAAAATTTCTGTTAGCATGTAAGCCTTTTGTAAGGATAGCTAGATTATATTTGACTTTTTTTATCAAAATTGTTTCAATTTTCTATATTTACGTAACGTTGCTTGTATTAATTATGTTTTTTTTAAACTCTTTATATCAATATAATTGATTTGCCAAAAAAAAAACATAACTTAAGGTAATAAAAAATAAATATAATATTTATTTACATTATAAAATAGTTTTATTATATTAAAAGTCTATACAAAATTTAGAAACACTAATATCTCTCTATGAAAAGTATATGTCAAGGTATGGAGAGCATGATAAAGCAACTGATCCCCAAATTAACGTAAATATAAATGATGTAATGTACGTTTGACCAAATTAGAGTGTCGCCTTGTTTGACCAAATCCTCCATAACTAATTAAGTCACATTTTTCATCAAAACCACTAAAAACACCAAAATCTCTTTATAATTTGATACATTAGATTTTTTAATGTCTTTAAAACTGACATTTAATCAAAATTAAAAACCAACCAGAACTTTTAGTTAGTACATATCATATACTAATTTTTATTATTTTTTAACCTAGACCTATTAAAAACTCAAATATTATTTTTGGTAACTTTTGTTTTTGTTTTTTTCAAACCCATTAAAAAGTCCAAATAAACTGACACTCTTTTAACACATCATATTAATATTTGATATGGTAACCACATTAAAAAGCTCAAACAAAGCAACACTCTTTTATTTCACATATCTTTTCCACATTCGCAACTCTGCATCAGCTTCCAGTCATCCGCAAAAACCTTAATCGCACCGCCACATACATCAGAAATGCGAGAATTTCCTACGTTTCTGGCTCGGTCTTCGCTCGTCTCATCATAGGCACGAGCTGCAACCTCTTCGGCCCACAGTTAGCCTCTGCCGCATTAACCACACTCTCCTTCTACATCATAACCATGATTCTATGTAATAATTCAATAATATAAGATGAGATCATAATAAAATCTTTATTAATAATAATCATAATGTTTAAAAATAAATTATACAAGAAGAAAAGAAAAAATATATTTTAAAAAACGTATTTAAGTAAAAACTGTAAAAATAGAATTCCAAAGAAAGAGCTGACACCTTTTATTCTTTTTGTACAGCATGGATTTATTTATGGAACCCAAATTTTCAAGCATGTTCTGATACAACATCCAGCCATCAGAATGAAATTGTGAATATGTACTATTAAATTGTTCTTGAGAAGTTTAAGATTTAACCTAAAGTTGAGAGATTAAAAGAGTATGTGAATCGAGATACTTAGCTTCTTAGAAATAGAGATAACAAAATGGTTGAAAGTGAGTAAAAAAAAATATGTTTTGAAAAAATAAGAGGAGAAACTCGAGAAAGAAAACATAAACGTTTTTATAAATTTAATATACATCATAATTCCATTCAATATAGATGAATAATTTCACTTGCATTATTTGAAATATTTAGATCGTAATGACAATCATGGTTTTCAAAGTATTTAGTGATAATGAAGCAAACTAGAGTTTCCTGCTCCTAAAAACCAATCAACCTTTAATAATGCTATCTTGAAAACTATCTTCAGATTTTTTGGTGAAAATTTTGGATCTTTAATTTACAACAACTTTTCGATCAGGAATGTGAGACAAATACTAAGAACATGAAAATTAAGATATGTGCAAATGAATATGTGAAATAATAATCGAAGTTTTCCAACCTCAGCAACAACTGTAGAAAAGGTTAGGCTTTAATTAATATATACACTACTGACTATTATAGAAATTAAAGTACATATTTGATATATTTTATATTTTTCTTGCTTATCAATATAAAGTATGATCTGGTTATTGTAGTAGTAGTACTAATTTAATAGTACTTTTTATTATATGATGTTCTAAATTATATGATATTTTCAGAGATTTATGCAAAAAATAAAGGTCTTGAAAAATATATTTTCCCTAGTTTCTATATAATATTTTAATATTTTTTAATCTTAGATTTTTGATATTTTTTTATCAAGCATATTTTATAGTCTTGTATCATTAAGTTATTATATTGGAAGGCAAAAAATTTGAAAGAGAAAGTGTAGAGTAAAAAAATCAGTTTGCTTCAAACTGATGCAATAATTTAGCAGTGTATTGTTGTGGCTGATCAAAGATAGAGATTGGGTTCATATGAGATTTGATAGATCACATCCTAAAATAAAAGATTTATGATCAGTCATAATTTAAGGTTATCTTTGTTCCTTTGAGCCAATGTTAATATGTTTGCAATATTATTGAACTTGATTTAATTAGTTAAGAAAAACTTACATTATTTCATACTTACAATTTTAAGTCTTGCATATAATCACATAAGAAAAGTAAAAAAGTTGAGTTTGAGTTTAAAATTCATTGAACTGAACCAAAAATAACAGAACCATATTTGAGATAAATAATTATACGAGAATCTTATTACACTCTCTCTCGATCTACGCCTAATTATAATAGATATCAAAAAGTGCTCAAGAAACAAACAAAGTTACAAAGTTTTTGAAAAACAAAAAATTCAAAAAAATAAAAAAAGTTAATAACACAAATAAATAATACTAAATACTTCATATTTTCGTAATTATATTCAAACGTTTTAGTATTTGATAGTAAATTAAAAATTTGCTAATTAAAAAAATAAGGACATATAATGTTTATAACATAAAAAAATATATACTTTCTAAAAAAACGCTCCCAGACACGATTTCGAGAAAAGGTTTAACCATCCTATTATCCTCTGAATAAAAAAGATAGCTGTTGTAACCACCTCATTATCCGCTGGATGAAGCGTCTCGCCCCTGCCTCCCGCCGCTTCCGACATCACCCAAGGGAATCCTCTCGGTGGTTCTCCGACTGTTCCAACACTTCCCCATCAGCCTGTTCCGTTTGTTTGCTTGATGGATTTGGTGAAATTTTCCACCCTCATTGAGTGAAGTGTGTTCTAGCTGAAACTCTTACTGCCCTCGTGCAGCTTCCCTCTCTTTGGGTCATTACCTCGCTTATGAGGACTTGTCAAGCCCCTCTTGTAGTCTTTACAGAGATCTTCCCTATCCCCCCGTTACCCAAGTGGTTGAAGGTTACATCTCTAGATCTGAAGCATCTCTACCCTAATAACAGCTTATCTCACAAGCAAGGCATGTCTCAATGGTACTCAAGAGCAGAAAAGGAAAAATGGCTCGAAAGTTCAAGGAGACCTCCCAGGAAAGCTCCGGTTCGCATTCCAGAAAGTGACAACTCAGCTCTTATTGAGAAGAACAAGCTCACCCTTATTGGCAGGGTAACAAATCCTAGGATCCAGAATACAAGATCCCTAGTGGACTTTTTCTTACAACACTTGAATGGTGTAGGCACCATCACTGGCCGAGATCTAGGCCCCAATCTTTCCAGTTTCATTTTGAGACAAAACAAGATCTACAAGCTATCCTCAACAAAGCTCCCTTTCACTTCAAGAAGTGGATGATCATTCTTCAATGCTGGGAGCCAATCGTCTCGAAAATTTCCCCTGTTTGATTCCTTTCCGGATCCGGATCCATGGAATACCATTACACTACTGGTCTGATCAAACAATCCGCACCATCGGCTTCGAACTTGGACACTTTGAAGGGCGAGAGGTGGAAAATGGAAGGATTCGAGTTCATGTTAATGGGCTAAAACCTCTGGAAATGAAAATGGACATTGAGCTCCCAACGGATGAAATCAAAGAGGTTGAATTTGAGAATGAGAGATTGGAAAAACATTTTTTCAACTATCTCTCTCTTACCCATGAGAAGAAGGATTGCCCAGGCCTCACATCCTCCAGATCTATCTCTTCCAACAGTCTGGATGGAAACCTGGGCATTAGTCAACGGCAGACGCTTGAAAGGATCAAAGAGGATAAGTGTAGACAGGATGAATTGAGAGCCACAAGATACACTCACCAAAAAACCCAACAGAGAACCTTTCAGCCCCGTCACCAAGAGGATAGAATCATGGCTTTGAAATCCCGCCACCATACTTCGGAGGCAAGACGAGATAGCTACCAGGATAACTCACGGCATCTCCCAGAGGACAGGGACAACCGACATGTATCTTCACATAGGCTTGATCGCTCTAGCTCCAGGTATGGGGACCCAACAACTGAAAAATCTCGGGATTCACGTAACCAAAGAATCCCTAACAGAGACTCCTGCTGAAGCTTGGGGGCTGATATATCCGAGATGCCCTCCTCCCGCTCCCATCACTCGCATGTCTCTCCCACCCCTCCTCCCAAGCCCCAGCGTTCCCCAACAGTTACACCTCATCAATTCTCTCTAGAGGAAGCAGTAAACTCCAGAGATCAACGCCCAGCATTGGAACGTATGGCTTTAACCTTTCGTAGGGACCATTCCCCGGTAACTAGAGAAGGCACTTCCGACTCGGGTAGACTTCAAGATGTTGCCATCCAATATTTGGAAGAAACCATTAGCGCTCAATCAGTAGGCATGCGAATACCCTCGAGTTCCAGAATTCTCTTGAATGGGGTGACGGCAATAAGGAATCTCTCACCAATCAGAACCCTCAATGAAGACAAACTCCATGTCTCCCTCAGATTGGGCCCCTTAACATACGCTGGCTCCTCCTCCGTACGATCCAGGTCGCGCACCAAAATCCACCTCTTGCAAGATGGTGGAGAGGAAAAAGAACTCAGCAGCAACCTCGAAAAAGCGAGGCAACAGGAGTCCTCTACAGGGAGTTAGCCTTAAGAAACGGCGTGTCACTCGTACTAACTTATCCCCCCGAAGAAATTTGGCCATCGATGCTCCTGAAACTGCACCCATTGATCAGAAAAACCAGGGGTCCCTGATATCTGTACCGGTGGCAGACCCTCCAATCAATATTATTCTGGCAATAAACAGAAAGGAGGCGGATTTTTGGTCACCTTGAAACCTTCTTCCTTAGCGTGTTTGAGCTGCAACTGCCAAGGGATTGGAAACACCCTAACAGTTCATCGTCTAAAGGAAATTAACTCTCGTTTTTCCCCTGAAATAATTTTTCTAATGGGAACCAAAAATAAAGATGCAGCAGTCCTCATGCTATTCCAAGGCACGGATCTCACCAATCACTTCACTGTGCCACCTTTGGGTTTGAGTGGAGGACTATCCCTTTCATGGCGAGATGATGTGGACTTGGAAATCTTGGATTCCTCTGTTGATATACTATGATTTTATTGATTTCTAACTGATTTTCAAAGGTTTTTATCGAGTCTTTTTAGTGTTTTTAGAGTCTTTACAGGTCAAAACACGTTTGGATTGATTCCAAGGCAGTGCAAAGGAAGAAATGAAGAAAAGGAGCAAATTCAGTCTTTTCTGGAGTGCAGATCGATCGGTCCTATATTGGATCGATCGATCCAAAGGAAGCGAGGAGACAAGATTTGCCCGAGAGATATTAGATCGATCGGTCCGTGAGGGATCGATCGATCCGAAAGCCAAAGATTTGCCCGAGAGATTTTAGATTGATCGATCCCACACTGGATCGATCGATCCGTTTGGTCGAAGTTTCCCCGAGACATTTTGGACCAATCGATCCGGGAGAGACCGATCGTTCCGATGAGACCAGGATTTCCCGAGAGTATTTAGATCGATCGATCCAACTTTGGACCGATCGATCCGATGCCTTAACCAGCCGGTTTGGTCGCGCAGAAAAATAAGGAAATTTCGGTTTTACCTATTTCGACTTGGTTTTTTATAATTTTTCATCTAGCTCGTGTCTAGACCCATAAAGACTGAAATTTCAGCCATTGTTTAGGCTACCTTTATTTTTCATTGAGACTTAGAGCTTTTGGCAATTTGTGAGTTTTGGGGAGACGATCTTTGTACTCTGCATCTCTGAGAAGATTTCTGAACCCCAGTTGATTTCTATTTTATTATTTATGAATTTCTCTTCATCTCTTTGCCTTTCTTCTTCTTCCATGTCTGAGTAATCCACCAGTTAGGTTTAGGGTTTCAATGGGATTATGAATTATTGAATCAGACATAGATAGGGTTATTTCAATTGTTGTCTTCATTTATCGTTGATCTCATTGCTGAAACTTAATTAGCTACCCAGTTTCTGATTCTAGGTTGTTTAGCACACCAAAAGTGTTTGTTTAAAAGCCTGAAAGAACATAGATGAGCAGAATGTCCTTAACCAACGAAAGCTAATGTTAAGGCAATCTGTGAACAAATCGAACCTGATCGCTAATGCCTGTTTACAATTCTAAATTCAAACGACAGTTTAGAATCTTAGGTTGTTAGATAGAGTCTCTGATACCACGACAGTGGATTAGCTATACATTCATGTTTGAGTTCAAGACTGTGCTTATCTGTTCCCTGAATAATTGTCTGGTTCATGATCTCTGATCCCTGCGAATTGTCCTTTACCTAACGCCCATCTTTAATTGATCTTTTATTGAATTTTAATTGCCATTTTCGTTTTGCATTACATTCAGCAGTCATCACATTTTCTTAGCTCCACTTCATTCATTAAGAATCATAGCGTAACCTTGGTCTATGTGGATTCGATCCCATCTATATTACTGTGATTGTCTGTGCACTTGCAGTCTTTTATTTGGGTAAAACCTGAGTGTATCATCTGTCAACTTAATTGAAGTCCGGATCAAGACACACACGGGTTCTTCCTTCATCTTCTTTGTTTATGGCGCCCCACAAAAGGAGAATAGAATCAGTTTCTGGTAAAAACTTTCAACTCTCGGTGAAACCCATAAGGAGGCATGGCTTACTACATGGGAATTCAACGATATCCGAGACACTTCAGATAAGGTGGGAGGTCCTTTCAGATGGGAAAAATCCTTTCTCTCCTTCAGAAGCTTTGTCTCCCAAAACAGGTTTTGGGATGTACAACATTCATGCAAATAATTATCTTGGCGTGGTACTCGCTATAATCACTTCATCCAATCTCGGCTTGACAGAGCCCTAGCAACCTGCTCGTGGTCTGAATTATTCCCCGCGGGTTATAGTGAATACCTCAGATTTGAGGGCTCGGATCATCTCCCCTTGATGACTTTTTTTGATGACTCTATACGTAAGAAGAAAGGTTTATTTCACTTTAATACAAGACTGAGGGAGAAGCCAAAAATTCGCAAGCTCATGGAAAACGTCTGGCCATCACCTACTACTGAATCTGTTATGACTAAGATTTGTAGAGTCCGCCAAAAGCTTATCCAATAGACCATGGAGCAAAACCAGACAACCATGTCCCAGATCAAATCAGACCAAGAGGCCTTCGAGAAAGCTCTCTCTGCTCTAACCCCAAATACCCCGCTGATTAATAGTCTTTCCTTGGTGCTAGCCAAATCGTATGAAGAAGATGAACTCTTCTGGAGGCAAAGAAGCAGAATCCAATGACTGCAGAGTGGAGACAGTAACTCTGGTGTTTTCCACACTGCAGTAAGAGAACAAAGAGCAAGAAACAAGTTCTCTGTCATTAAAAACGATGAGGGACGAGCGTTTTTTGAGGAAGGAAAGATTGCACACACAGTGGCAGAGTACAAATGGCTTATGTTCACCTCGCAGTCTAGTGATAACCTCAATATTGTCTCTGAAGCCATCAAGCCAAAAATTACTCCCGACATGAACAGCGATCTCATCAAGATACTAGATGCTCTGGAAATCAAGCAAGCAGTTTTCTCAAAAACTCAGACAAAGCACCAAGACTTGAGGGCTTCTTGGTGGCTTATGTCAGTCCTTATGGGATAACATTGGCTCTGATGTGTCACAAGATATCAGGCTCTTCTTTGAATCGAGCTCCCTGCATCATAGACAAAATGAGACATATATTTGTCTTATCCCAAAGATCAAAGGACCAAAAAAGGTGTCAGATTACCGTCCGATATCGCTCTGCAACACTCACTACAAAATCATAGCCAAGATTCTAACTCGTTGGCTGCAATCGTTGCTTCCCCAGCTAACCTCGCCACAACAATCGGCCTTTGTTCCAAAACGGGTGATCTCTGACAATGTGTTGATTACACATGAGGTCCTCCATTACTTCAGAACCTTGAGAGCCACAAAGAGATGCTCCATGGCAGTTAAAACTGACATGAGCAAGGCCTACGACCGGATTGAATGGAGGTTCCTCCAGAAAATTCTGCTTCAGTTTGGCTTCCACGACATGTGGATCTCCGGGATTATGGAATGTGTATGCTCAGTCTCGTACTTCATCTTGATAAATGGATCCCCTCATGCGAGAATACAACCATCCAGAGGGCTTAGGCACGGGGACTTCATCTCACTGTGTCTCTTCATCATCTACATTGAGGTCTTGTCGGGACTATGCACAACGGCACAAGAAAGCGGATCTCTTCCGGGTATATAAGTTGCCAAAGGATCACCCCCAATCAACCACCTCCTTTTTGCTGACGACATCATGTTTTTCTGTCGTAGTGATACCAACAGTTGCAACACCCTCTTGATGATCCTCAAACGGAATGAGATGGCTTAAGGGCAAAGTATAAGCCTGACAAAATCAGCGATCATCTTTTTGTCGAAAACCCCTCAGGGGGCTAAGATACGGGTAAAACAGAGCCTCCAAATATTTAATGAAGGGGGCATCGTAAAATACCTGGGTCTTCCTGAACACTTTGGAAGGAGGAAACGAGACATCTTCACAAGCATTGCTGACCGTGTTCGCCAAAAAGCCCACAGCTGGTCCTCAAAGTCCCTCTTAAGTGCAGGCAAACAGATACTACTAAAAGCAGTCCTCTCGGCTATGCCCTCTTATGCAATGTCCTGCTTCAAGCTTCCCCTCTCTCTATGCAAGAAGATCCAATCAGTCCTCACTCGCTTCTGGTGGGAAAGCAAACTGGGAAAGAAGCAGATATGTTGGGCTTGGTGGGAAAAACTAACACTCCCAAAGAGCAAGGGAGGCTTAGGCTTCAGGAAAATTGAGATCTTCAATGATGCACTGCTGGCCAAACTCTCCTAAAGGGTCCTCAAGGCTCCGGAATCACTGCTCTCCCAAAAACTCTTGGGAAAATATTGTCACTCAGTTCCCTTTATGGACTTCTCCCTTCACTCAGCCTCTTCGCATGGATGGAGAGGTATTTTAGCTGGCCGAGAAGTCCTAAGAAAAGGTATAGGATGGATTATCGGAGATGGCGCACATGTTAATATTTGGAACACAAACTGGGAATCGACCTCCCATTCTTTATCTCCATGTGGACCGCCTACTAAAGCTAACAAAGACCTTAGGGTTCAAGATCTTTTGATCCAAGGAATAGATGATTGGAATCTCTCTGAGATTCGTCGTCATTTACCTCAGTATGAGAGCTATATTAGGAAGCTCATCCCAAGCACATTTCATATGAGGGATGAGTTCTCTTGGCTACCAAAAAAATCTGGCGTGTATTCCACCAAATCAGGCTACACTCTAAGATCAACACGATCGGGGCCCCGGATGTTCCCTTCAACTGGAACCAATGTATCTGGCAGGTTAAAACATCCCCAAATCTAAAAACCTTCCTCTGGAAGTTGAAGAATAGAGCCCTCCATGTGGGGGAAACGCTGGCAATGAGGGGCATTACTGTGGACAGCTCATGTAAGAAATGCGGAGCAATAAAAAATGAATCTCATATCCTGCTTCATTGCTCCTTTTCAGTTCGCGTATGGGATTCCATCCCAGCTTTGCACAAGCCCCCGCCATCCACCCCGACCTTCATTTCGGACCTGCTACAGAGCTGTCGGTGTATGATCAATCTTCCACAAGTTGGGTTCTCTTCCACGCCATTTTATCCATGGGTGTTCTGGACCAGCCAGAATTAATTCCTCTTCAAATATAAGAGCTACACAGCAGAAGAAGTGGCTCGCAAGTCAATCAGGGTTGCAAAGGAATGGCATTTGGCCT
The DNA here is from genome assembly GCA_911865555.2 of Thlaspi arvense. Lineage (NCBI taxonomy): Eukaryota > Viridiplantae > Streptophyta > Magnoliopsida > Brassicales > Brassicaceae > Thlaspi > Thlaspi arvense. The sequence continues at coordinate 44,499,326 of OU466859.2, read as the reverse complement.
AGGATTAGATTGATAAAACACGGGTTGCCCCTCTGCCGATCAGATCGCGTTACCAAAAGAAATCCTTTCCATCGGATATCAATTGCTTTGTGGATGCAGCTTGGAATCCGACATCAGGAATCTGTGGTCTTGGATGGATCTTCAAGACAGGATCAGAGGCCCTCCTCCGCCAAAACTCTGCATGTCGGAGCTGTGTTGATTCGGCCTTTGTGGCGGAAGGACTTAGATTAAAATCTGCTCTTCTCGATGCAGTCTCTTCGGGTATTAGAGCTCTGAACTGTTTTTCAGACTCTAAAAATCACATCACTCTTCTCACAGGCAATGGCAATACCGTCGAGATCCAAAGAATCCTCCACGACATTCGCGTGTTGAGCAGCTTCTTTGATTCTATCTGTTTTTCTTTTGTGCTCCGTTTAAACAATGTTTCAGCCGATTTGGTTGCTACAGAGGCCTTTGCCCAGGCCCAAACTACTCCCTTTGTGGAGATGTAATCCACATTCTAGTTTCAAGTAAAATCTAAGGTTTGATAAAAAAAAGACATAAAAAACATATAAGGGCATGTTACTCATCTGATACTTCCATCCAAATGATGCATTTAAATGTTCCATCTAAATGTAACTTTCTAGGTTTGATGAGAAAATGCGATTTCTCAATTTTTGACGGGAAATACGATTTCTCGGTTTTGGCAAAGAAATAAAATTTTCTCAGTTTTAGAGGAAAAAACAGAAATTTACAGTTTCTGCAAAAAAATACAATTTGATGATTTTGGTAGGAAAACATCATTTTTGCTTATTGTGGAAAAATACGATTTCTTAGTTTTGGCTGGAAAACGCATTTTCTCGATTTTACTGGAAAAACATGATTTTACCAGTATGAAAAAAATACACTTTTTTTTAGCCTAGCAGTAGGGGATGTTGTGACTCGGAAGATGCACAACTCTGTGTCGTTTCATTTGAATTATCTGGTTTATTATCCGATTACTTGCTGAATTAAGCCGGTACTCGGAACCCTCCGGTAATTTAAATCAAGCCGATACCGGCAATTATAATCTATTTACAAATCAAACCAAATCAAACCTACATAAAATTACTCGGCTGTCATTTAACGAAGAGAGGTGTCAAAATCAAATCAATACACTAAAAACATCAAGTCTCTCCATATGTTGACACATCAGATTTTTTAATCTTTCTAAAGCTGACAATTAATCAAAATTAAAAACCAATCAGAACATCCCCTACACATTATTTGAGAAGTACAATTATTGAAAAAAACTTACTTGTCAACACCACATGAAAAGATAATGTATATTTATAGTGATATATAAATGTGACATGGCAAATTTTCTAAACTAAATAAAATGTTATGATTAGCTGAACTATAACTAAATAAATTATGAAATTATAACATAAATACATTAGATCATACAGTAAAATCTCTATAAATTAATAATCATGGAACTCCCACAATTTTATTAATATATAGAGTTTTCATTGATCTAGAAATTAATAATTGAATAATATTTTATTAATTTATAAAGATATTTTTCAGTTCAAATTCTTAATATTCATCAAAAGACAAAAAAATCAATATTTTCAACAATGTGAGATTCGTTCAGAAAATGTTCTAACAATGAATTTGGAATATAAATCAAACAAATTTAATAAAATTAAAACAACAATATAATCATATTACTACACTATATTATTTATATATGTTTAAATGTATAATTACTAATCCACATAATTATTCTGACCATATTTTTACATAGAAGTTCAAAAAAATATTACCGTATTGGAATTTGTTAATTTTTTTATTGGGCTGAGTTAGTACCAGCAAAATTTATTAATTTATCGAGTGTTAATTTAAAGAGATTTTAGTGTAACACTAAAATTAAAAAATTTAAAGTAACAGAAAATAATTATTATTATATATATTTTTACATATATTTATAATAGATTGCATAAAATATGATTACGAAGTAAAATTTAAAACAAAAATATTTCTCTACATTCTTAGGTTTTCCATAAAGCTCTCGTGCTTTGTTTTACATATTTATTTAAAAATTATAAGAAGCAAATATATATTGAACTCATCTGCTGTCAAAATTTATAATGAACACATGCATGCAGGCCAACCTTACAAAAATTATTTTCTTCATCAATCTAATTTTTTCAATAATAAACGAAGAGAAGAGTAGAGAGGTGCCAAAAGTTTTTATAAAATATGATTTCACAAATTTTTTAATAAATTTTCTTTTTTTAACGAGGAAATACTCAAAAATAATCCAGAATGATAAACTAATGTGAAATGGGTACCTCAATGAGGGAAAATTGTGAAAATGACATTTTTAACGATTTTTATAAATACCATCACTATGCTTCTAACTACTGTTATTTGCAGACTAATGATATACTAATGGCAGACTAACGGCAGATTGAATGCGGACTACTGGCAGACTGATTGGTCATATAATTGAATATAGACTATTGGCAGACTAGTAGTAGACTAATTGCAAATTACTGGTAGACTAATAGCAGATTGAAAGCAAACTAGTAGACCCCTCTTATGGAAGGGTCATGTTTTGTAATAAAAGTGCTAAGTGAGTTATTTCAAAAATTATTCATTTTTTTTATTGAAATAAGAAAATTAATATTAGATTATCTAATGTACAATATGTATTTTCATTGCGTAAATTAAAATATTTAGTTTTGATTTTTTTAGAATTTTTTTATACTTTTATTACTATTTAATATAATTTTTAATTTGAAACCGCATCAAAAACGCTAGAAAAAAAATAAAATAAAAAACACAACTAAATACAAAACAGCTTTTGTGATTGTCGTTAAATGCCAAAAACAAAACCTTGTAAAAACATAATGTTTGTAGAAAGTGTTGAAAAAACTAATCAACCTAAATATTATAATTTTATTTTAAACTCGCATATGCATGCATAAACATGCATATTTATTTATTTTTAAAATTCAAACATACATTATAAAATTACATATTACAGAACATATATTTTGTTAGTTTCTTTTAACGCATAAAAACCATACTTCGATTTTTCAAAAAAATATATGCGTACAAATATGAATATTAATTGCATAAAAGTCGAAGTCGCATGCAAATTTGTCGTGCATGCATTTTGTTAACTTCTATTACAGTTTAATTTTTAATTTAATAATTAGACAACTTATATTTATTTTTTGAAATCTCTATGTACATGCTAACAATCTACCTGCTCTTAGGATTAGTAAAGATGGTAAACACTATTTTTGTTTAATTTGTATAGATCAAGAAAGAAATATATACTTAAAATATATATGTATTAGCAAGATTATATTGTGTAAGAAGAAAATAAAACATAGTATATATAATTTTCAAAAAAATGTTGGAAATTTTTAATTATTATTTAATATAATTTTTATATTACAATGATATGTCACTATAATTATTAGAAAAATAAATAAGTTTTAAAAAGTATCTAAGTTTCTGAATTACCGAAACATTGCTTGAAATTAAAGGTTGGTACTTCAGTCATGTGTTTCCATAACATGATCCTATGGGTGGAATATGCAATGGAACTAGATTTATTATTATTAAAATGGCTTGATATGTGGTTGAAGATAGAATTATAACGAGAAATGAGAAATTGATTGGTCAAATAGTTTTAAATAGATGTTCCCTGCGTTGCGGAGCACTAACGCAAGGAGGGGTCGCTACTCGAATGCAGCTGGTGCGGAGTATGGCGTTTCCAAAGGGCGTTACCTCGTCTCCCTTACAGTCTGGACAGTCTTTGCGTTGTGCTTACGCTGAAATTTCTGGGTTTTGAGAACGTGCTTGTGGCATACCCCGAAGCGAAAGAGGTCGGGAAATTATCAGGAAGAGAAAGCATGCGAGTCAGCGACCTCAATTTATGTGGTGCCTGAGTGGCAAGCATGTCCTGTTGAGGAGCATGATGGTTTGTCGCATGGCCCACTGGAGGGGACGAAGAAGACCAGAAGATCTGAGAGGCCGGAGCCTTGGAATCCCGAAGGGAGGGTACCCCGGAGGGCGAGCAAGTCCGCAGGGGAGCATGCTCAAGGTGCACGCTGTCCCCAGAGGGAGCTAACGCAAGAGGGACACGAGGCCTGCTTTGACTAGAGTCCTGAATTCTCAGAAGAATGGTGTTCCGGAAGACTAGCAAGTCCGCGAGGGAGCATGCTAAGAAAAAGGGAGGAGAAAGATGGTGCTGATAGGGCGTAATCGTGATGAGGGAGAGCAGTTATCCTGCTACCTGAACAAGATAATCGTTGAGCTATGCGAGCAGGGAAGCATGACATTACACGAACAAGTAATCGCGTAATCAAGCAAGCAAGATATCATGTAGTCAAGTAAGCAAAAAATCATGTAGTCAAGCAAGTGATATATCATGGTTTTTATGGTTTTTAACCATGATATAAATCCTTTTTATTGAGTCTTTTTGGTCTTTTTAGAGTCCTAGAAGAGTCTTTGCAGGTTATAGCATGTCTGGAGCATAATTGGAGATTTTGGAACCTTTTGGAGCATTCTGGGTTGAAGCCACGAAGTACCAAGCTCGAAGCATAAGGTATCACATATGGTGACGCTCGTCACCACCTTTGGTGACGCTCGTCACCCATCAAGGAAGGAGCGTGGCTGTTTTATTAAAAGTATGAAGAAGATTTGCAGAATTGGCCCAGAAGTTCTTTTATTTACATGAAGACCCCATATCGTGTTTAGCCTCTATTTATTAGGTTTTTCAGCCATTGTTGGCTATTATCTTAGTTTTTGAGAATTCAGAGAGCTTAGAGAGAGATTTATTTCAGAGCTTTTTGGGGAGACAAATCCTGTACTCTTTTGAGAATATTTCGAACCCCCTTTATTTCTTACTTTTTCTCTTAATGCAATTTTATTCAGTTATGTTTTGTGATCTCATAATCATGTCTCAGTAATCTGCTAGTTAAGTTAGGGTTTTTCAAAGGTTGATGAAAGGATTGTAGAATCACTATCTGTTAGGAATATCTTATGGTTTTTCATCTCTGCTTGCTTTAAAATCGAATTTCTGAGACACATCATCTAGGAATCCGAAAATCTTAGGTTGTTAAATATATGTGAGAGCATTATTCATAACCTGAACTAGTATTTGATGAGCAAAGCAACTTAGTGCAGAGAGATTTGGCTTAGGAGTTTTGTAAACAATTGAATCTGATCAGTCCTGCATGTTTAGGTTGTTAGGGTTTGCAAAGAGAATTGAAACTCTGTGATTTAGGCATAGATAACTTTTGCAATGAGAATTGATTAGTTATACATCAGTGATTCATGTTTAAAACGGTTCTTAATCATTCCTGATTTCCTGCATCATACATTCTTGGATTCAACCTGCGAACTATCCTGACTTAGCGCTTTTAGTCTTCTGGAACCTAGATTATCTTACAAAATCGTTTGATTACTTTCATTCATTCATTCGCATTACATACATCATATCTTGCTTAGCTTAATCTGAGTCTACATTCGATAGTGTAGTCTGTATTACTCTCTTGGGATTTCGATACCCCTTGTACTACAACTGCTTTTGCTGTGCACTTGCAGTAGTTTTATTTGGGTAAAACCTAAGCCCTATCAGCAAGCAAGAAATCATGCAATCACGCAAGCAATAAATCAAGCAATAAAGCAAGCAAGAAATCAAGCAATCAAGCAAGCAATAATACAAACTAGTGGGTTAGAATTATCCTAGAGGCGGCCACGTTTCGTCCATGTTCACGGGATCCGTAAAACTCGCTGTGGGGCTCTAGATACCCAGACAGTTACATTTGACCTGCGCACATGGCTCTCATGCAACCCATCCCCGGGGCCACTCTCGCCCGGGAGTGGACGGTAGTTTTCCTGTAGGGGTACAAATTTTATACTATCGCAACTATTCGTCAGTCAATTTTCCTATGGTTTTTGGCAGTGTCGGTGGCCTTTGTTTGAGCCTTCCCGCGCAATCCTTCAAGGTTTGGTGAGTATGATCCACGTGGCAGGCCCCAGGCGGTTTGAGGTGCAGCGCGTCACATCGCACAGAGTGCGCAACTTCTCAAAAATCCTCGGCTGATTTTTCTGCTGCGACGGGCCACCCGTCTCTTTACTCAATAAATGCGCGTCCCTTCCAATACACGGCTCGAGAGACCAATAACTATGAAACTGCCATCGACTTTTGGCTTTTCCCGACCGACGCAATTTTTCTCGCATGTTGCTTCAATTTCTTCTTCTTCTATTAAATTGCAAAGTCCGCATTTCTGTGGTTTAATTCTATTTTCGAAGCGGATCGTAGATTTCCTACTCTTTCTCTGCCACACATCCCTCTTCGCGTTCAGTTGAGATGTTGACTTTAAGTTCATCGTCTGGCGAGTGGCATGCTCGCTTCTCGTGGACCTGGGGCGAAGTTGAAAGCATTGCTCAAACACCTTTGGCAGAAGTTTTGTCCAACCGGCCCCCGTCGGTTAGCACGCCGGACTCCCTGGAAAGGGTCCTATCGTCGAACCTTCCTTTACTCTTCCGGCCTCGCCCCGATCTTCCTTGGCGAGGGGGACCGAGTGGACCGCACTTCGCGACACTGCATCGCTATCCATGATGATTACATCTTGTACGGTTTCCAGGACAGCCTTCCCCGGATGGTGGTCGACTTCTGCTGCTTCGTTGGTATATGCCCCAGCCAGCTCCACCCTTCAGCGTGGGGGCTCCTCTGTGCATATCAGGTCTTGTCGGACCTGTCTGGGATCCGCATCCGCGACTCCACGGTGCTGCTGTCTTACCAGCTCCGCAACCAAACCGCCAAAGCCCTCCGCTACACTCTGCACACCAGGGATGGGTGCGCTGCCCCCATCCACGGGGAACGCTTAGGGAGTTGCGACTGGTGTGAGCGGTACTTCTTCTGGACGATGCCAGCGAATATCAACGTCCAGCTTACCTGGCGTCCACGGGGTAGGACTAGTAACCTGCCGCTTCCATCTTACGCTTACTCTGGCCGTCAAAACTATCTTTAAACAACTGTTTTCTGCTTTGTCGGGTTCTGCGACGACGTCAACCTTCAAACAAGTCGAGCTGCACCGGCTACTCGCGCTAGATGAGTGGTTCAGTTTGTTCGACTTCCTGCTCTCATCGACGAGCATCAGAGCGAGCTCTCTCGTCCTCCCATCCCGCGTGACGCCGGACATCCCAGGTAACAACCACGACTCCTCTACTTCCGCTCATGTGTCAGTCCTACGAATCTTGCTTGCTGATTCTACTTTGGCAAGCTCTCGAGACCGGATCGAGGAGATCTGGGATCTCTACTCCCCCAGGGGTCACTTGCCTAACGTGAGAATTATGAAGGATGGCCGTCCAGACGCCACGCCGGAGACCTCGAGCTAACTCTCCTGAAGGGGAGGCTTCGTCCCAGCCTTCGCGCCGGAGGCGTCTCACCAGATCACCCGTGGTGGGGACGACATGGTCTCCTGGTCCTTCTCCCGTCCGCCCCAGCCTTACCTCTTTGGAACCTGACTCCTCCTCCAGCAGTGATGCTCTGAGGGAGTCGGATTCCCTCAAGTACTTAGGGACCGTCGAGAGGTCCAAGGCCGCACAAGCCGCTACTCTCGTCCCTGTCGCGCCGAGCTCACCAAAGGCGATGAGCGTCTCTTCGGAGTCGGAGCCGATGTTCGTGCCTCCTTGTCAGGCCGTTCTCTCAGCCTGCGAGCTCACCGGGTGGCGGCTGGCTGCTTCAGAGCTCACGCGCTCACTGGACGCGGTAAGTTTCTTCTTTTGTGACTTCTTCCCTCTTTGTTTCTTGGCTTTTTGCTTTGACTTACTGGCTCCTTCGCTTTTGATAGAGCCAACGCTCGCTTGAGAGGTTGGAGCACGAGCTCCACGCGACCGAGCATCGTGAATGTGGCCTTCCTGATAGAACTAGCATGCTCCAGGCCGAACTCTAGTGATCCGGGACCAACTCGCTGAAGCCCAGACTTCCGCTCGGGGGGAAGATCTGAGTGCAGAGATGGAGTGTCTGTCCTTGATGCCGGCGGATAGCCAGCGAGATCTGGAGGCTCGCAACTCAGAAGTGAAGACGCTCCGCCAAACCATCATGGTGTACCAGGGGTTCGCTCCCGTAGTCGAGGCAGACCTGGCGCTGATGGCGGCCGAGGTTTTCACGACCAGCCAGGCTACGATCTGCATGCTCAGGCGGTAGCTTGAGGAGGAACGTCGACGGGGCGTGGGGAGCAGATGTTTTAGGGACAGCCGGAGGCGCTGGAGGCGCGAGCTTTTCTTCACCGGCGGGATCTTCGCGCCCACCGGGTTTTTAACTTATATTATCTTTTCTTTTGGGGAAAGGCGACAAGTCGTTCCGAGGCGGAAGCCTACTCGAGTCCAGATAACGGGGAGGTTGGCATATGCTATCCTGCATAAACTTCATAGGAGGTCAATTGGGCCTCCGGGAAGACCGGAAGGGAGTTTCCCTCTCGAATGTTCTCCGATGCCCAAGTCAATGAACGCCCTACCGGGAACAAGTACTCAGGAGGGTATTCCTAGGGGTTTGGGGTGAGAAATCTTGTCCGAAGATCGAGACATCTATCTGTTTGTAAGTATTTCGAGAGGTAATTTATTCAGAATGGGGGAGGCGTAGCTTGTGAAAAAGCAAGGTTCTGGGTCGAGGGAGACTTAACCTGGGAGGCATTCACTTGGGAGAACAAAAGATTCTCTCTTGATTATGCTGCTTGTTAGTTACTTGGGTTTTGTTAGTTACTTCCTCCTTTAGAGGGGTTCCAGGTCCCTCTATCCGTCGAATGTCGACTAGTATTCTCCTTGTCTTGTTTTCTCCATTCGGCGCGCCAGAGAAGCAGGTGGACTGAATAATTCTAGCGTGTTTGAGAAAGCTCGCCAACTGCCCGAGAACAGTATGCGGGAATGGTTCGGCCGAGCTAATAGGGTAATTTGATATTCACATGTCGGGTCCTCCTTGGGGACGATAAAATTGGTCCCAAAAGTTTTGATATTTTTCTGTTTATTTAGTTATCGTATTTACACTTCATATTAAATTTTATAATATTTTTATTTAATTTATAATTATTTTATTATTATTAAATATTTATATAATATTATTACTTAAAACATAATTAATCATGTACAATTAGTAATAAATCAATATTAATTATATATTGAACATCTAAAATATTTTATAATCTGCATAACTTGACTAAAAGCACTAATATCTCTAGACAGTTTGATATATCTAATTTTTTTATTTTTCTGAAGCTGATATCTAATCAAAATTAAAAACTAATCAGAATATTTTAATTAATATACATTATATACTAACTTTTTTTTACCCAAATCTATTAAAAATCTAAACATCTTTTTTGTTAAATTTTGTTTTATTTTTTTACCCAATTCATTACAAAGACCACAAAATATGAGAAAGTTGAGTCAATAAGAAAAATTCAACGCTATTTTTAAGAAAAACGTGCGAGTCAAAATTTGGAATTTGTATTTATATGTACATATGATGACAAAAGCTAATCTGGCACCGTTTAGGGTAATTTGATATGCTGATTATGCATCATGCGTCCAAAGTTCACTCTTACATATGCCCATTTTTAGTTCGTAGCATCTTCCACGATACAGTCCATATACCCATTCTAATGGTCCAGCTGTGTTTTGGCAAAACAATTGTGAAATTGCATGTGTTTTGGCCGTAATCGTTATGTTGAAGCGGTTATCAAATGAAAGTTGTTGTGTTTAAGTAAAAAAACTAACTGCAGTTATGGTATTCAACCACAAAAAATTAATTATCAAATACAATTTTAAAATTAATTACTTAGAATAGGGCATATAAAGTAGTATACACGGTAAATAAGAAGTAATTATATACGTAGTCAAAAAAAAAAGTAATTATATACAAGGTTTCAAATTCTTTTCTTTTTTTATTAGAGTTTTAGAATCAAACAGAACTGGGATAATTTTTTGCGCAAACACATCTCATTTGATTCATGAAGTTTTGCTTATCATACAAAGACCAATAATTAGTTATATAAAATAAAACACCTAGCCAAGTATCCTCGGGTTCCCGGAAGCTTTCTACCTCCACGCAGCATTGCTCCATCATATTTGTATAAAAAATTACAATTCTGTTGATGAGATAAAGATTATTAAATTTATAAGTTGTGGAGAAAAAGTTTTATATAGGTCATTTTCAGTTATATGTAATACTGAATATTAACATATATATTAATCAAAAAAATTCTTTCACAATATTATTGTTGAACCAGAAAATCATCACTGGGATTTGATTAACAGTTGTGGGTTTCAAATATTAAAGTCTTTTTATTAATAGTAATAAGCGAAGCGATTATAAGAAAAGGGATAACCATTAGGTTATCCCGAAGTGAAAAAGGTGTTTGTGAGATAAACTAGAAAGTGTTGGAGTCTCTGGTTTCCGCTATATTGCTCTCTAGAATGTATTGGATGATCCTCTTGGCTTCGGGGTCCCCTCTATTTATAGGGATGGGAGGTCGGTTGCTCCGATCTCTTTTTCCTTTTTGTCTTTGAGTGTATTTCCATATCTCAGATATGGAAATATCCTTTATTCTCCGAGGGATAAGAAAATTCTCCTTTATCCTCTGAATTAATCCGATGTTTCCGGTCTTCAAAGGTTATCCTTAAGAGAATTCCTTAAACCCGAGATAGGTCGGCGCGGTCTTCTTGGTCTTGATGGGCTTAAGTTATTGCGGGGAAGGCCTTTTAGGAAATATGCTCATTTTTCCTCTAACAGTAAGTCCCCCCCTCCCCCCCCCCTCACCCCCCCCCCCCAGTTTGGCGAGACTGATTGTAAATCAGGACGGCGGACTTCATGCAGTTAAAGATGGGTTTGACTTCGCAATAGCTTAAGCTCGTCGACAGCATCGTTTCGTGATGGCCAGCTCGGCCCGATTTGTAGTGGATTTGTCACGTGCTGCTTCCCCAGAAATGTTTTAATATTATGGCCCATTAGAGTTTCTGCTTTTAAGCGGGAAATGTGAAGGGTTTTGCCAAGCGGCGAGATTGTAAAAATCTTGACATGCGTTTTTTTAGGAAACTGTTGATATTTCTCTAATTTTTATTTACTTTACCTTTTACCTCTTCATCTTCTTGCTTTAGAAAACCTTCATCTTCCTTGTTTTCTTTTTAGAAAATTTCTTGCCGATTTCTGCCCTGATTTTTCCTAATGTTCTAAGATTTATCTCCTGCCACCGATATGGGTTTAAAGAGAAGAAGCAAAATTCCCTTGTTGGATGTGGATATCCCTGATTTCTCTCCACGTAAGAAGCCCAGATTGGAAGATCCACCGCAAGATCCTGCGAAGGAGGGGTCACCTTCGGGAATCCAGGCAGGGGATTTGGGTACAGAGATGCCGATTGAAGAGGAAGATTTTTTTGTGTCGGCCGAAGAGCATGCTTTTAGCCCGTCGGATTCAAAAGACGTTTCGCCGGAAGGACCGGTGGCGACTGGTGATGAGCCCGGCTTCAATCCCCATGAATTCCTACTTTGTTGGGGCGGGAATTCTCCGGCAGTGTTTGATTAATACTTCGCAGCAAATTTGGCTTGGTTGTGTAGGGCGAAGCCTAACCAAGGAATGTCAGTGGAGAAATTAAAACGATTTGCCTGTTTTTCTAGGATGGCGCAACGTTTTATGCAGGGTTTAGGTTTATGCGCATCTTTGGTTGAATCGTATGATAAAGAATCCGTTTGGGAGGAGAACAGGTCAGAGGAGTTATCGGAAAAAGATCGAGAGCTTCGTGATGCTTTGGCGAAGATCAAGGATCTTGAGCGCGAGAAACTCAAGTTAGAGCTCTACTATAAGGCGCTTAATATTGAATCTGCCAAAAAGATAAGACTTCTCGAGGAGAGTCCCAAGAAGAAGGCGGCTGAAGAAGTTAAGAGCGCGGCTGCTAAGGAAAAAGAGTTCCGAGATCACCAGCATGTCTCGGTTGATCGCGTGGTGGATTTAATGTATCGGCGCCTTCGCGAATGGTATGATCCTCGCATCGAGCATATCAAGAAATTCATGGCGCAAGAGCCTGATATTCATCGGCTGGAACTTCGGATCGTCGATGCCGAGGCGAGGGCGGATTGCTATAGGCAGCTTAGGTCGGCAGGGCATGAGATTCCGGTTGAAGAGTTCTTGACTCATTCTGCTGCGGCCGACCGTTTGAAGATGGAGCGTCACAATATAAAGGATGCTCCAATTTCCTCAGACGATATCGCTGCGCCTTCACGTGTTCAAATGCGACCTTCGGATGCGGAATTAGTGGCAGCAGGGATTCGGCTGCCGAAGCGACGTAGGGCTTTGTAATTGTTTTTGTGTCATTTTTTTGTAAGACAAAGATGTTTTTTTCAATTAATGGATAAAAATTTACCTATTTTGTTTCGTACTTTTTCTTTGATGATTCAGACCTTAATTCTAAGGTTTTTGCGAAGTCAAAAATTTCTTTTGCCTTGCGGTGCGTGGGCATTCTTTAGGTCGGTGTTGGACGCGAGATTCATTAGCTCGTCTTACACAAAACAACATTCAGGATCGAATACAAAGTTTTCGAAGTATACTTTGGTCTGAAAGGTATGATCGAGAGTCGTGCGAGTATTGTCCTCGGCTTTCATCTTATCTACTTCGCAAGTAATTAAATCGAACCGAAGCGTCAAATGAGTGGTGATCAGCCACTAATTTAATTTTGCTTGCGTTCGTTGAATCGATTGTTTGGCCAGAACATCGATTCGGCAAGATGCATTCGCATGTAGCTCTTTTTGCCGAGCTGAGAAAGTTTTATGAAATTAATTTCATTAAGATAGTGACTGAACCCGAAGGCTGCCTACGTACCCGAAGTGGGATCAAGTCATCCGTAGTTCTTAGTAGTACATTCTTTGCCGAGTTAATGGCTTTCAAGTATAATATTTTCTTAGATTCATGGAGTTGCGAGCTCATTCGACTGGCTCGCCCTTCATATCTTCCAGCCTATAGACGCCGGGTTTGACGATTTCTGTAATATGATATGGCCTCTCCCAATTTGGCTCGAGTTTTAATGGGTTTATGGTTCTTCGTAAGACAAGGTCGTGAAGTGAGAATAGTCGGCTTCAGACTTTCTTGTTGTAATACCTAGAAACTTGTTGCTGGTAATTCTGAATTCGCAATAAGGCTTTGTCGCGAAGTTCTTCCATGTTGTCCACTGCGTCGATTAGTTTTTCTTCATTCAACTGAGGATCTCGAATCATCAAGGATAGCCGGGCACTAGGTACATACAATTCAGCAGGTGCCAAAGCTTCGCAGCCGTGAGATAGTGAGAATGGAGTTTCTCCCGTGGCAGTTCGTGGAGTCGTTCGATGGGACCAGAGGACTCTGTCCAGCTCGTCCGCCCATCGTCCTTCTAGTTCATTTAACCATTTTTTGAGACCGTCGAGAATCGTTTTATTAGAAGCTTCTGCTTGCCGTTGCCCTGTGGGTAACATGGTGTCGAATAACTTATGTGTATCCCCCATTTTTCACAGAAACTCTGAAAAACAGACGAGGTGAATGGAGTGCCATTATCCGTGATGATCTCGTATGGGAGGCCATGTCGACATATGACATACTCCCAGATGAAAAGCTGTGCGGCGATTCCCTTGAGGGTGGGGTAGGCTTTAGCCTCGACCCATTTTGTAAAGTAATCTGTCACCATCAGGATGTACTGATTGCGACCTGACTTGGGCATCGGGCCGATTTCGTCCATTGCGCACCTCATGAAAGGATATGGCAGAACGGCAGTATGAAGTAATTCGGTAGGCGCATTAATGGCTGGAGCGTATTTCTGGCATGGTTCACACCAGAGTGCAAACTGTTCGCAATCTTGGATCATCCTGGGCCAGAATAAGCCGTGCTCATGAAAGGATATGGCAGAACGGCAGTCTGAAGTAATTCGGTAGGCGCATTAATGGCTGGAGCGTATTTCTGGCATGGTTCACACCAGAGTGCAAACTGTTTGCAATCTTGGATCATCCTGGGCCAGAATAAGCCGTGCTTCTTGATTTTTAGTGCTAAAGCTCTTCCTCCTGAGTGATTTCCGCCTGCTCCATAATGAGTTTCTACAATGACTCTTTTGGCTTGTGCTTCGTCGCAGCATCGTAATATTACTTTATTCGCTATCCATCGGAATGGGTTTCCTTCTTCCATGAAATATCGCGCTGCTTTCTTAAGGAGGCGTCTAGCTGCCCACCTGTCTTCCGGAACGATCCCTTCTAACAGGTAGGCCTTGATTTCATCTTGCCAAGGCTTCTTCTTCTGCTGCTGTTCGGCATCTTCCTCCATTGGATCGTTTGCCTCGTCATCCTGATGTAATATTGCGTTGCAGGATCCCTTCGACAGTTGAATACTGGGTTGTTCGATGATTTCTACTGGGATTGTTCGTCTTAGGGCAGGATCTGTTGTGGATGCTAATGCTGCCAGTGCGTCGGCGGCGGTGTTTTCTGCTTGCGGAATTTTGGTAAGTTCGAAGGAATCGAACTGTTTTGCTATTTCCTGGACTTGTTTAAGATATGCGTCCATCCGTTCGTTTTTTGCATCATAATCTCCCCTAAATTTGCTGGCGACGAGCTGGGAGTCGCAGAAGGCGTGAACATGTTTTGCTTTTACTTCTTGGGCGAGCCGAAGTCCAGCCAGTAGGGCTTCGTATTCAGCTTTGTTGTTTGAAGTGGGAAAACTGAGTTTGAAGGATTGCTCAAGAATTTTTCCGGTTGGTGACTTCAAACAGATACTGATTCCTGACCCTTGTTTTGAAGATGCTCCGTCTACATAAATATTTCATCGGTTTTCTGTAGGTGACTCCCCATCTAGTAGATCCGGTGGTATCTCGATCATGAAATCTGCCAGAACTTGAAATTTGGCGCTGGTTCGAGCGCGGTACTCGATATCGTACTCTGAAAGTTCTATCGCCCATTTAGCCATCCGGCCGGATTGGCTCGGACTGTGCAGGATGCTTCTAAGTGGTTGGCTGGTGTAGACGACGATGGAGTGAGATTGTAAGTAGGGTAGTAGTTTCCGCGCTGAGATGATGACTGCATAAGCGAGTTTTTCTAAAGCTGGATAGCGTGTTTCGGCTCCATCCAAAGTCTTGCTGATGTAGAAAATTGGTTTCTGTTCACTGCGGTCTTCCTTGATGAGGACGCCACTTACTGCCGCTGTTGAGACTGCGATGTAGAGGTATAAAGTTTCGTCGTCCTCTGGTTTTGCTAATATTGGCGGGGTGGTTAGATATTGTTTCAGCTGTGTGAATGCTTCTTCGCATTTTTCATCCCAATCGAAGCATTTGTTGCTTCGAAGTAATTGATAATAAGGTAGATATTTGTCTGTTGATCGCGAGATAAATCTGTTTAGAGCGACGATTCCACCGGTTAACCTTTGTACTTTGCGTGTATTTTTTTGGCGATAGGAGGTCCAGAATTGTCTATATTTGCTTTGAGTTTGCTTCTATCCCTCTTTGAGTGACAACGTATCCTAGGAATTCTCCTGAGGTTACGCCGAATGTGCATTTGGCTGGATTTAGCTTCATTCCGTATTTCTCAAGGGTTTTAAAGCAATCCCTAAGGTGGCCGACGTGATCTTTTGCGATTGCGGACTTGACTAACATATCATCAATGTAAACTTCCATAGTTCGGCCGAGTTAACTTGCGAACATTTTGTTTACCAGTCGTTGGTAGGTTGCCCCTGCGTTTTTTAGTCCGAAAGGTATGACCTTATAACAATATGTTCCGCGATCCGTGATGAAAGCTGTTTTTTCTCTATCGTCGGGGTGCATGAAGATCTGGTTATATCCTGAGAAGGCGTCCATGAAAGATAGGAGCTGGTTTCCGGCTGTTGATTCGACCAGTTGGTCGACATGTGGAAGCGGGAAGCAGTCCTTTGGACATGCTTTATTAAGGTCGGTGAAGTCGATGCAGACCCTCCATTTGCCGTTCTTCTTTTTGACCACGACGGGATTGGCTAACCAATTGAACCTCGGTGATTGATCCGACGCCGAGTAATTTTTCCACTTCGTCAGTCATGGCTTGCGCTTTCTCAGGGCCGAGCTTTCTGCGTTTTTGTTTGATAGGTTTAAACGTCGGGTCTACGTTTAGTTTGTGCAAAGTGATCCTGGTGTCAATTCCCTTCATATCCTCTATGGACCAGGCGAACAGATGCACGTGGTCGTGTAAAAGTTTTATGAGTTCCGTTTTTATATATTCTGAAAGGTCACCTCCAATACTTGCAAGTCTCTCTGGGTGTTTCTCGTCGATGCTTACTTGTATAACTCGCTCGGGCTTTGGTCTTTTGTGGAAGGGGAGACGTGGGTCTAAATCTTCATTCACCATGCAGGTGGTCGCCGATCTGATTTTTCTTTCGTTGAGAAGGCACATTCGTGCTGATGACTGGTCGCCCTGAAGTGTGAATGCACCGATTGGGGTTGGAAACTTGATGCATTGATGGTACGTTGAGACGATGGCTTTCATGGCGTAAATCCACAGTGTTCCAAGGATGGCATTGTAGATGGTCAGGCAGTTGACGACTGCGAATTCTACCTTTCTAGTCATGCCGCCGACGTAAGTAATTAGGTATATCAAACCGATGCTGTAAGAGGTGTCGCCTGCGAATCCGGTCAATGGTTTTCTGATCGCTATTATTTGTTTTTATCAATATGCATTCTTGACAGTGTATCTTCAAATATGACGTTGATTGTGCTCCCACCGTCGATCAGGACTTTGGCGATCGTGCTGTCATGAATCTGTAAAAGTTATGACTAGCGGGTCGAAGTGTGGTTCGTGCGAGCTACGTTGATCCTCCGTTATGAATTCTATCGGCGTCTCGTATCTTGGGATGGGTGGATCTCGCTTTGCCGCCGCCGCCTTTTCTTCGTGTTGTCTTATTTCTTGCAGCGAGCTGGGATCGTGAAATATTCCTCCTAAAATCATGTGGGTACCGTTGATGGTTGCTCGAACGTGTTTTTCTGTGGGTGGTGGGATCGCGGTAGTAGGGCTGTCGGTGTGAATAAGATCGCTGTTGTCAACGGGGAGGCTCATCGCTTTGGCTTTCTTACTTGGCTTTTAAAGAAGTTATTCTCCTATTCCCCACAGACGGCGCCAATTGTTGAACCAGAAACTCACAACTAGGGTTTGATTAATAGTTGTGGGTTTCAGAGAATAAAGTCTTTTTATTAATAGTAATAAGCGAAGCGATTACAAGAAAAAGGATAACCGTTAAGTTATACCGAAGTGAAAAAGGTGTTTGTGAGATAAACTAGAAGGCGTTGGAGTCTCTGGTTTCAGCTCTATTGCTCTCTAGAATGTATTGGATGATCCTCTTGGCTTCGGGGTCCCCTCTATTTATAGGGATAGGAGGTCGGTTGCTCCGATCTCCTTTTCCTTTTTGTCTTTGAGTGTATTTCCATATCTCAGAAATGGAAATATTCTTTATTCTCCGAGGGATAAAGAAATTCTCCTTTATCCTCTGAATTAATCCGATGTTTCCGGTCTTCAAAGGTTATCTTTAAGAGATTTCCTTAAATCCGAGCTAGGTCGGCGCGGTCTTCTTGGTCTTGATGGGCTTAAGTTATTGCGGGGAAGGTTTTTTAGGAAATGTGCTCATTTCCCCTCTAACAATTATCTATAGATTTGGTGGACTACTAATCTTGAAATAATAAAGTCAAGGCTAAAATTATTTTGTAACGGTTAGAATATTATCTATAGCATGGTACTTCTAACTTAGAAACTAAAAGTTCTATGCGATTTTATGTGAAATATTTACAGATCATATGGTCTCATAATGTTATGTAGGGTCTCCAAACAAAATGACACCTTAAAAGCATTTAATTAACTTAAAACAATTTTTTTTATAATTCCAAAGATGCTTTAGTTAAGGTAAACACAAACAGTACATAGAACCCTCTCCCTCAGCAAGAAGCCTATTGCTTTATGAGTCTGTGTCAATTTCTCAGATTTATTCGGAGATTTTGATTCATTAAAAAATGAACAAAGGAGATGATATGTCTCAATTGGAGTTTGTCTCCTTAGAGACTACGCAAGATCAGGTGTTTCTTGCAAGTGGAGACAAAAATGGAGATAAAAGTTTCTCTTGATAATAGTTTCACTTATATCATTTACTCATTTTTAAATCATTTTTACAAATAAATAAGTAAAGGAATCCAAGAAATAGAACCATAAAACAAGGATTTAGTCGACGATATGAAAGTGAAAAATGTTGAAGAAGAGATGCATCAGAGACTCATAATAGCTTGGAGAGCTCGGTAATGAAAACCATTGAGCAGCTTCAGAAACAGACATCAGTTACAGAAAGCTCTGATCTGAGTTTTATTTATCTCTTCTCTTCATATTTTGGAAAGAAAACCTTTAAAGCTTTTTGTGTTTGCTTTAACAAGATTATGTTTCTATTAATCAATAAGTGCCGAAACTGTTTGTCAAGCAAGAGAAGTGGAAGAGTTATCTATGATTGGAGTTCAAAGTGTTGTGAGCAAATCTAATACGACAGAGTTTCTTAATGAAGAGTTTCTTAAGCTTTAGATATATTAAAGAGAAAATTGCATAAGGGTCATTAGTTGTTATAAAATTCTTAATAAAGTGATACATCTTAGTGTTTTGCAATTTTTTTGTTATTAGAGCTCAATATTTCTCAACATTCTATAAAGAAACCTACAAAAATATCTGACCATCACAATTTCAATAAGGTCAACTCTGAATACACAAGCAATTTTGTATAATTTCTATATCAATTAAGCTTGATGTACATATACTTTATTCTATGTAAACTATTATATAGATTTTAGTTGATTTTAAGCAGAAGACAAGACATTAAATCAAAACCTCTAAAGCCACAAGAAGATAGGAGGAAGTCACTTGATCACTCTAAACGGAAGAGGAGATCTTGAACTGATATGCTCAAATTATCCTTAGAGGTACTCTCTCATATTAAGAGATCAATGTAGTACTTAAGGGTCGAATCAGCAGAGAATTGAAATAATCACCAAACAGATTTCAGTTTGAATTATGCTAAGAGCGATTGAGAAGTTTAAATCAAGTAACTAATAAAAAGTAGCAGAAGATCGATTGCGAAGGTTTTAAATCAAAGAGACAAACGCTAGGCCTTGGGAAATTTTCAAATGGATCCAAATTGCAAATCTAGACAGAATGTTAGGAATTTATTAAGCATTTTTCTTGAACTTGAAACACTAATGTAAATTCAATCAACTCTCGTTGCAGAGATTATCTATATCGAAATCCTAGAATGCCAAATCTCTTTACAAATTCAAACAATTCAAACAAGCATTAAAATCAGGTTCAATTGTTTACAAAATTCTAAATCAAATCTCTTTGCAGAGAGGAATTTAGCTCATATAAGATTAGTTCACACAATTAACAATAATCTCGCATCTATTAATCAATCTAATATCAAATTCTAGGTCGCGAAGCTATAATAACCAATAAACACAAATTCAGATGAAGAACTCTAATGATTTTATCCTAACAATTCAATTTAATCAAGCAATTCATCATCACCTTTGAAAAATCCTAAACCTAACAAGCAAACTACTCAGACATGATCAATAAAACAAAAATCATAATTTGAATAGAAAGCATGAAAAAATCAATAGAAGAAGGAGACTGATTTATCTCTCCAAAAGCTCTGCTAAAACTCTCTTTCTTAATCTCTGTTTAAAATAAAGCTTAGGTCTAAAACAATGACCGTAAAATCTCTACTTATAGTCTAGAACAGGTTTGGGCCAGTTTGCAAATAAATGGAAATAATAGGGCAAGATTCCTTTTCTTCAGAGGTCGGCTGAAACACTCAGAATCTTTGCATCACGATCGGTATCGATCGACACTAAGGAGTGGTGTCGATCGACACCCTGCTCCAATTTGCTCTCCGACTTGGTCTTTTCAGCATCAACTTTAACATAGCTTCAAAATGCTCTTCGAATCTCCAATTATGCTCCAAACGCACTTGGACCTGTAAAGACTCGAAAAATACCAAAAAGACTATAAAAGAACTTATATCATAGTTAAAAACCGGTAAAAACCATAATTTATCAACTCCTCCAGACTTAGCTTTTGCTTGCCCTAAAGCAAACAAAAAACAAATTACAGAGTCGAGGTTTGAAAACGCCGGAACTCACCTTGTCATAGATCATTGTTTTGACTGTTCATCTTGTAATCCACACACTCCAATAACTAGACCAAATCGAACCACCATGTATTTCTTCTTAGATATTCACAGCATTCTAAATTCAACACATAAATCCACAACATTATCCATTAATCATCATTGCTGAACCTCATCAGTGGTCTAAATGTTCAAAAACCTTCTAGACTTATTTCCATACTATATCTAAATAAATTAGCACTGCAATCTACCGACATTTGGTACTCTTTCTCTCCTTCAGACTCATTCTTTTCTTATGTTTCATTATATTACTTCAGGTGTAGGTAAATAATGGTATTATAGGATAATCCTAACATTACTTCTACATGTGATCATCTCTTTAAAATGAAATACTGTAATCATTGAAAAATTTTCTACTCTTCACCTCAAAGAGAATCATCTCAAAATTTTGCAAATTCACTATCATTTTTTTATTTAACTTCAAATCAGGGAGAGGAGTACCATCATTTTTCAAACATTGCAGGCAATTTATCAGATATGAATGGAGAATCAAACTCTATAAACAACAAACTCACTAACTTAGTCTTTAAAAGCTCAGGTTTAATGGACTTTGCGGGAACTATGTTTGTTTAAAAGTATTTTAATTAATTGGTCAATGTTAATTTAGACAAAATATGGACAAAAAAAATTAGAAGATTTAATTTCCCAAACCCATGGTAAATTTTTTTTTTTCTAATTTCTCCATGATTGGTCAAGATTTAGACAAATTTATGAAAATCATCTGGATGACAAAATTAGATCATCTTAATAGAGATATTTCAATCCAAAAGAACAAATGACTAAATAATATTAAATTTAATAAATAAAAAAACTAATTAAGTCACATTTTTCATCAAAATCACAAAATTATACTTTTCATGATTGCATTTAATTAAATACACAAAACTAAATACAATCTTGGGAAAAGAGTATCGATATCACTTGAAAAAGCTGAGGTGCCAAGCCTAATTAAATACAATTTTATGGAGGATTTGGAATGTATTTTCACTTCACACTAAATCGATATTTCAACAGTTCAAACAAAATTTTCTATTTAGTTCTATAACAATAACAATGGTTTTAAAATAAAATTTTATTGATTATAGTGTGGTGGTTTTAGAAACTTATGTTTATAAAAAATATTTGATAAATAAATAAATTTTATAATTTAAAATAATCATATTAATTAATAAATCATTTTTTTAAAGTGGCATTTTGCTTTATATAATTACAAGGAGATGCTCAAATGGCAATTTAGTGAAAAAAATAGATTACATTTGCCATTTTGCTTTTTCAAAAATGTATTGTTTTATGTTTATATATATTTTTATAGTTAATTATTTAAACAAATTTGATAGCAAATTATAATTTTGAAAAAAAAAATTAAAGATATACAATGTTTATTCAGATTTAAGACATATAAATACAGAACTTCACGTAATAAAATATATATAATATTTATTTACAATACAAAAAAAAACTTTTTTATATTAGAATTATATACAAAATTTAAAAAAATATTCCACAGCAAAATACAGATAAATACCTAATGGTATTAAATTGAAACAAAAATATTGTAAAATGTAATCAATGATAATTTCTTTTAATATATGTGAAAATCCTAAAAAAATTATTACCAAGACCATTTCCCTCAAATCTAGGCATTGTATTACATTTTGCTGTTACAGAAGATTAATGTTCCTCTTGAGTTTATCCAATCAATCTCTATATCTCAGCTTTTGTAAGAAATCCAGTTACTAAATGACGTTAAGCTTCTGAAAATTGAGCAAGATGAACGAATTGCTTATGGAAAGAAGTGGTTATGTCCGGTTTAATCACAAAACGGGCAATAGATAGTTATGTCATATGGCCTTTACTTGGTCAACACAGCAAACGAGGATTTGAGCTCATGCCATAAGCAAATCAAAGTGTCGTGGACATCTTCTTCCTCATACATGGCCTTGTTGTTATCGTTGCGGACGACTTGAGAGATACCAACCAATGTCTTGAGCCATTCTTCGTGCAGACTTGAGAACTCGGACCTTAGCTCACTCGACTTGAAGTTTTCACCGATCGATCTCTTCATGGCTTGCGCAGCGGACGATGCTGCATCAACGACTTGATTTGGTATCCCAGCCATGAGAGCCACTTGAAGTCCGTAGCTCTCAGGACAAGCTCCATCGGTCAAACGGTACAAGAACACAAGGTCTTGCTCGCAGCCAAGTAGTTCTTGGTCGGATCTTGGTCTGAATGCGCAAGCCATGTGTTTCAAGGTGACACGTGGGTGAGACGAGAACTCCTTTGTGAGAGGGTGGTAATGCGTTGCGAAGAGCATCCGACACTGGACTCTCTCTACTAGGTGACGAAAAACCTGATACAACAATCGATAAGTGTTTTGTCGATCAAAAGAGTTAAAAAATTGATGGAGAAGAAGACGAGTAATTACAGAATATGCAATGGCGTATCCGTCGAAAGTACTAGTTCCTCTACCAAGCTCGTCAAGGATCACAAGTGAATCCTGAGTTGCGTTTTGAAGAACTGATGCAGTCTCAGTACATTCCACCAAGAATGTACCTTACAAAAGAGATAAAAATTAATCAGATTTTTCCTTATCAGAGCAAAGTTAATTTTGTGAAAAAGAAAAGAGAGTAAAAACTTACTCTCTCCTGTCATGATTCTATCAGATGCGCCAAGCCTTGTGAAGATAGTATCTACTGGAGAGAGTTCACATGTCTCACAAGGCACGTAACAACCAAGCTACACATATAATAAAAAAAAAGGAAATTTCATTTTTTTATCGTATATAGAACAATGGAAGATTCAAGAGATAAAAGCAGTGATTTGTGTAACATACTTGGGCAAAGATAACGGCGAGACACGTTGCACGAAGTAGAGTTGATTTTCCACCCATGTTCGGTCCGGTTAGTAACAAAGACCGAGGATAAATAATGCTGCTTCGAGACTCACCAAGGAGTAAATCGTTTGGAACAGGAAGTTGACCATCGGCTGCAACAGCAAATGGATGCCATAGTCCTTGGATTCTAAGTATCGGCCCGTTTGTTTCCGGGAAAATAACAGGCCTGGCCATGCTTCCAGCAGAGAGACTCGCAACGATTGCAAAAGATCTCAGGACGTCGAGGCAACTTATGGTGTGAATCACCTCAGACCAATCAGTGGCTCTTTCGATGAATAGTTCAATGAGTATTGTGAGAGTGTCAGCATTCTCCTCTGTCACGTCTTGGTTCTAGTACAAGATTAATAAACTTACAGTTAGATACAAGCCATATGCAGATGATGTCAAGTATCAACAGTATGAACAAACTAACTAGCTATTCGAATTCGTCTACATATCAAACCTTATACAAAACCAAATTCGAAAAGTTCTTTTTAGTATCCATGAGTCGAGATCTAAGCAATATGCAGATGGTATTCGACTTCATCTGCTGATAAAAGCACATGCATAATCAAATTTAAGAAGAAATGAACATAGATCAAGGCTAGCTATTGTGCATGTCTATGAGCAGTGACATAAATTTTGTTGTTTAGTTATGAATTCGCAAGAGAGAAGGGCACCTGATAATTAGGAAAGTCGCTATCTATGGCTGCTTCGAATTGAGAAAGGAATAACTCTAGCCCACTTTTTCCAACTAATACAGGAAGTTTACAGAGTTTACAAAGCAGTCTCATCATATTCGATTCCTTCTGTAGAGCCAACAACAGATCAATTCCACTTCTGAACCCTTTCACAATTTGTCCAAATGCTTTAACCTGAAATGCAATAAGTTTAGAGACTGCGCAAAAAAAACTTAGAATATTGTTAGCTAGATTTGTAATGTTTAAGCCCTATAAAAATCAGAATACTTACTCGTTGTTTCAGCACTTTTTTCCCAAGGAGAGCAGGCAAAACAGAGGCTGTTGACTGAACGCTAGACTTAATGCGTCCGAGCAGTCTTTCCAAGTCTGGAAGTTTATGGAGATACTGGCCAGTGATATGCATAATTTCTGAATTTGCCGTGAATTCCTCAACTAGATCAAGTCTTTTATTGATGCTCCCTGCATCTTTGAGTGGATGGCAGATCCAATTCCTTAAGAGCCGCTTACCAGTTGGACTAACACAGTTATCAAGATATTTGTACAAGGTCCCTGCAGAGGCAAACAAAAATTAGATAGGTACGAAGTATTGGAGTATTATTTCATGCAATAAAAAAACATGCACTTGCCTGAAGGACCACCGTCACAGCTATTGTTGAATATCTCAAGATTTACCATCGTCTGACCATCAATCCTGAGACAACCTCTGTAAACTTGGTATGGATAAATATCCCCATTCTTAAGTACATCTTCTAGCTGCAAGAAGATTGAACCTTTGAGTTATGCAGATTTCTCTTTGCTAAACTTGTGAAAAGCGAAAACTAACAAAGACAGCCCACCTTTAGCCTAGAAAGATGATTGATTAGTTCTCCAAGAGCACCAAGGGCAATATCACATTCAGTTAAACTATCAACGGCAGAGTTCCATGATTCAGAAGAACCTCTAAAGTATCCACTCGATTCTATCATAGTTCTCACTCCACATGCATCTGTATCCGCCATTACTTGTGGTATCGGAGACAATTGTACAGCCGTAGACCCTATAATAATGAAACACCGACATAATCTATCATTGGGTGAGCAGCTAAAAGAAGAAAAAAAATCATGCATGAATCTGCATGATGATCACTTAAGAGCATATTTTCCTATACTTTCAGTCAAGTTGCCTACTGAAATGGTACCTGTCAATGTATATTTCCTTAGAGCCTTTTGGGCTTCTCTTGATAGCCCTGCAATATTTAAACATTTACACACTTAAAATTAAGCAGTCTCAGCTACAGATTCTGTTTGAAACTGAGTGTACAAGCAGTTTACCTTTACTTTCATATACCACTTCCTTTGGAGAAACCTGGAAAAGATACCAAAAGATGCTTTAGAAATAATTAATTCCTGCAAACCAAAAATTAAGGGCACAAAGTTACATAGCAGACGCAAGATACAGAACACACTTGCATACCTGCATCAATAAAGCTCCAAGAGCAGCACATGATGCATCATCACTGATGGACCCGACCCAAAACCTCAAGGCAGCACAGTCAACGAAAGCAAATCCATACGCAGTTGAAGACTTCTCTAGCTCCATTTTGACCTAAAGTCAAAATTCAGAAGCACATTGGCATCACTTCATTATGCCAATTTCTGAGCTACTCCTAAACAGTTATCCAAATCGACAAACCTCTTTTATAGCAAGGAGATGGACGGCATCAGGACCAATGTTACCCTCGCTTGCTGTTGATGGAGTGAATACTTGAACTAGCTTCCTCGGAATTATCTGATAACCAGACCAGAACAGTCATCAAATTAATTACAGTATGAAACTAGTGTAACAGAAAAAGAAATGATCAAGAACAGTCTGCACCCTCTTTGACTTGTTCCCAAGACAACTTACACTACTTGCACCTCTGGCTTTTGCTTGGTCAGATGTTTCTAGCTGCTCGATTCGTCCAACTTTATATCTTTCAAAATAAACAATGTATGTGTCAATACAAAAGTCGTGAAGAAGGAAAGCATTTGAACCCTTCATATGCTTGTAAGTTCCTATTAACAACATAGAGTCATAAACGCAAGGCTTGTAACCCTCTCCAAGAAAGAAAAATGAGTGTACCACATATAAAGCAAACATAAGTATCAGTAACCGTTGCTATAAGTTGCACACAAAAAAGAAATTGTTGGTAACTATTGCTATAGTTACCTAGCAAATATTGTAACTCTACCATGACAGTGAGAGCACACAGTTATTGTTCAACTACTGTCCTTAACTCTACGATGAAAAGGCTTATTTTAAAATGAGAACCAAGAAGAAAACATATCCTAGGAAAACAGAATCCTAGCTGATGATGGCTGAAGTGCTATCCATTTTTTTTTAAATCCTAACTAAAGTGGCAGAAAATGGATTCCACAAAGTACGAAAGTTTCCTTACCCACGAGCTACTAGCTTCTGCACTGCATCATCTATCCCACTTTCAGAGATACCGACCTGATAAAGAGAAGAGACGTCAAATCTATAGGCTTAGTCAAAGCAATAAATGAAGAGGGACAGTTGTTTCAACTAACTTACCTGTCTGCATTTTCCCACGCCGCTCATGGTCATCTTCCAGTCAAGCTCCTTGTGGCCTACTTCTGCATCTAGCTCATACAGCTCATAAAATTTTCCCTGAGAAGAAAATAAATGTACGCAGATGTAAGTAAACCAATCGCATTGAGGAAATGGATTGAATACTAGATTGATATTTACTAACCACTTTAAAGAAAAGCACGACATCCATATATTCACTCTTGACACTCCAATACTGCTTCTGAGAAGCAGACATCTTTTTGAAAACATCAGTTGGTATGTACAGGGTCTTTCTGTCGTAAAGGGGATCATCAGGGCGTCTTCTATTGGCGTCCCTGATCCGAGAAGGCTCAAGCCATTCGAATTTGGTTCCTTCGTTTACTACTTTCTTCTCTCCACAAATCGGATCCTGGAGCATTTTCAGCCGTTTGTTAGAATCCAATACAGGGACCTTGTCCTCCTTAAAACCCATCTCATCCTCCAGAGCTCTCTTCAAGCGAGGAACACTTGGACGCATCCCTGGTGTTTCTGGGCCAAGAACATCGTTATCTACATCTTCTACCGTTCTTACATCAGCTGTCCCACTGAAGCTAAAAGCTTGGTCTCTTTCCTGTGGTCGACCATTATTAGAACGACTCTCAGGGAAAACATCATCAGCCTTCATATATACAGACGAATCATCAAGCGGAACAACACCTTCTCGGCTCCTGAAAATTTGTACAAACAATGATCCAAGCCAGTAATCAGAAACTCCACAATGAACAACATTTCATTACTCTTCTTCTCCTAAGTCCTAAAGAAACATAAACAATCTTCCATATAGTAATGCAGTATTAAGTGACTGGTTTCACCCTAGTGCTACTAATAGGATGTGAAAGCGACTACAAAGAATCGAACCTAGACCTAATGTTTACCGAGTCCAGCTGATGATTCAAAATCAAGAGAAGCGAAGATAGTACCTCTTTCCAGAACATTCTCGATCGTCGACTTTCACAAACTTGTGCATGATATTGGAGAAGAGCGACGACGAAGCACCACCTCCGGCGGATTCAGCATCAGCCGCCTTGAAGCTGGACGGAAGGACACGACGCGGAACTTTCTCCGGCGGGGTATCCGTTCCCCTGACCTCATCCACAGATTTCCATACATTTCGCTCCACAGAGCGTACCGAAGCGCCGCCGTTAACATCCCCTTCCTTCACAGTAAATCGTGATTTTCCTCCTCCGACGGTAGTACCATCGCCAGAACCTAAATCCTGAGTCGCCGGCGAGGGCTTCTGGAAGAAAGACAAAATCGATCTCTGCCGCTGCATTTCCGAGTGTAGATTGAGAGAGAATGAGAGAGAGAGCGGCTCTTTTGAGCTCATAGAAATCGAGAAGGGGGGAAAAGGTTAGCGCCAATACTCATTAGGGAATTTTTATCGACGGTCATCACTCTTTTGAGGCCCTGATGACCGTCCGATTCACTTCTATCACTGTGTACCGTTGAATATATCGAGAGAAGGAGTCAATTTTTCAAAATGCCACGTCACTAGATTGAATACCCAATAAGGATAAGACACGTCATTACAGTCTTACGAACTTTCCAGATACGAAAATGGAGGAAAAAGATGATCGAATTCTCCAGAAACTCAACTTTGTCTATAAATTCACAACCCTCTCCACGAACATATTCATTGTGTTCATTGTTCTCAATTCTCAGAAACTAAGATATCAATTGATTCTTCGCTTTTTTCTTTTCTCTCAAAACCAACTACGATGCCGAGCAGATACCCAGGAGCAGTGACGCAGGACTGGGAGCCGGTGGTGCTACACAAATCGAAGCAAAAGAGCCAAGACCTGCGCGATCCAAAGGCGGTTAACGCCGCGCTTAGAAGCGGCGTCGCGGTGCAGACGGTGAAGAAATTCGACGCCGGCTCGAACAAAAAGGGGAAATCCACGGCTACGCCGGTGATAAACACGAGGAAGCTGGAGGAGGAAACAGAGCCTTCCGCGATGGATCGCGTGAAAGCAGAGGTTAGGCTCGCGTTACAGAAGGCGAGATTGGAGAAGAAGATGTCGCAGGCAGATCTAGCGAAACAGATCAACGAGCGTACACAGGTGGTTCAAGAATACGAAAACGGAAAAGCCGTTCCTAACCAAGCCGTGCTCGCGAAGATGGAGAAGGTTCTAGGTGTTAAACTCAGGGGCAAAATTATCAAATAATTGTAAACGACTCGTGTAATTATCTTCCCTCGTAGTAAAAAGGGTTGACTGCCCTTGACCCCTCTACTATATATATATATGTCTAATTTCAACCAAATTTTTTATTGGACCCTTTAAACTATAACATTTCGGTCTATTTCTCTTATCAAATTATAAATTTAAAATCGTATTGTATTTTTAAAATCATGATTGTATTTTCAAAATTACGATTACTTCTTTAAATTATATTTTAATAGATCCGACTCAACGAAACCTAATAACTAAATTTAACCCGACAAAACAAAACCTAATAATTAAACTTGACCCATTCACCATCTCATTCAGTCCTGTTCTTCGTCTGAAAATCGAATTGGGAAAAATCTATTCTATTCCAAGGTTCGTCGATCTGTTTACAGAGTGAGACATTGAAGATAACATCAAGAATTCATCTTTTGAGTTTTCCTTTTCGGAAGAATATGGGGTATTAAATCAATTTCCTCTGTGCTTTTTTAATGTTTAGTTGTTTCGCTTTTGACTACATTACTTATGTTGCGTACATTGCTTCGTTATTGAGTACATTATTTGGGTTTTGCAGTGACTTTGACACTATAAAGATGAACTTGTATTATGGAGGAGCTATGGAGTTTACGGATAATAAGGTTAGATACATTGGAGGAGCGTTGAAGCCAGACATAATCGTTGATCCAGATTACATGACATGGAGCGTCTTTGATGGTTTTTGTGAAGAGCATAAATTAGGTGGCGGTTATGTTCAAAACATTTGGTACAAGCTTCCATATGAGCATATGGAATCAGTAAGGTCTATAGTTGTTTTAAGCTCTGATGTTGATATTATGCGGATGTGTACCGAAGCTCTCAATGGAGGTGTAGTTGATGTGTTCATTCAGCAAGCTGAGAAGGAAAGTGAGAATCATAATGGAAAGCAGACAGATATGGGAGATGGAAACGAGATAGAGATGAGAGATGGAAACGAGACAGAGATGAGAGATGGAAGCAAGACAGAGATGAGAGATGGAAACGAGACAGAGATGAGAGATGGAAATGAGACAGAGATGAGAGATGGAAGCGAGACAGAAATGAGAGATGGAAATGAGACAGAGATGAGAGATGGAAACGAGAAGGAACGAGAGAAGGATGATTCAGAGGCCGATGAAAGCGAGGATGAGAAAGCCAGGAATGTGAAAAAACAACAGAGTAAGATTTTAGAAGAAGAAGAGGATATAGCAGAGCGATATGAGTTTGAGATTGAGGAATCTGTAGCTAACTTTGTTGATGAGGAAATAGGGACAAGGAATATTCCAGATAGTTCGGATAGTGAAGAGGAGGATGAATTGGTTTTGAGAAATAGAAGAATGAGAAGTAAGAAGAAGGGTAAATTAGCTGTAGGATCTACATTCTATACGGGCTATGAGTTTAAGGAAGCTGTTTTGGATTATGCTTTGAAGAAATCAATGAACATTAGACAGGAAAGATGGGATAAAACAAAGCTCGGATATAGGTGTGGCGTAGATGAGAAGTGCAAATGGTGGCTGTACTGCTCATATGATAAGTCGAGCCAGAAGTGGATTATAAAGACTAAGTATGGATATCACAGTTGCACACCTAATGGAAATGCAAGCTGCTTAAAGGTCCTGTGATTGCGAAGCTTTTCTTAGACAAACTGAGGCAAGACATAAAGTTAATGCCTGAAACAATTCAGTCTCTTATCAAAGAGAATTAGAGGTTAGTGAGCACGAGGAATCAATGTCAGAATGGAAGACTGCTAGCTTTGAAATGGCTTGAGAGAGAGTATGAAGATC
Organism: Thlaspi arvense; assembly: GCA_911865555.2. NCBI lineage: Eukaryota > Viridiplantae > Streptophyta > Magnoliopsida > Brassicales > Brassicaceae > Thlaspi > Thlaspi arvense. The sequence continues at coordinate 44,468,982 of OU466859.2, read as the reverse complement.
AGTTTGCTCATATTCACGGTTATGTCCAGGAGATCCTGAAGAGGAACAAGAGATCAACTGCCATTGTTGAAACCTATCAAAATGCAAACAAAGTAGAAGTTTTCAACCGGTTTTATGTCTGTTTTGAAAACCTCCGAAGGAGATGGAAAGCGGCTTGTCGGCCAATCATTGGCCTTGATGGGACTTTTTTAAAGGTTGCTGTGAAAGGGTGTTTGCTTACTGCAGTTGGTCATGATGCGAATAATCAGATATATCTGGCTGCTTGGGCTGTGGTACAATCTGAGAATACTGACAACTGGTTATGGTTTATGAAGCGAATCAAGGCTGACTTAGGGCTTGGAAATGGCAGCGGCTATGTCATGATCTCCGACAGATCAAAAGTAAGTTCTATTTCTGTTATGATTTTCAGTTTTCGATATGTAACTTATGTATTTTTGATTCGTAACTTATGGATTTTTGATTCGTAACTTATGTAAGAAATGTCTCTTTTGTATTTTCAGGGACTAATTACTGCAGTCAAAGCTGAATTGCCAAATGCAGAACATAGAAAGTGTGTTAAACACATTGTTGAGAACTTGAAGAAGAACCATGGAAGGAAAGACTTGCTAAAGCCGATGGTGTGGAATGTTGCTTGGAGCTATAGTGTGACTGAATATGAAGAGAATATCAAGAAGCTGAGAGAGTATGACAGAGCATTGTATGAGGATGTTTTGAAGGAGGAGCCACAAACTTGGTCCTTGGCGTTTTACAAGCTTGGAAGCTTCTGCGATAATGTGGATAATAATTCTACTGAATCTTTCAACTCGACTATTACCAAGGCAAGAGCGAAGGCAATCATACCAATGCTTGAGACAATTAGGAGGCAAGCAATGGCTAGAAATTCAAAGAGAAACAAGAAAGCAGAGAAGTGGGATAGTAGGTGTTCAAAATATGTTAAAAAAGTTCTTGCTGAAGAGAAGGAGAATGCTGATAAATGCACAATAACTCATGCTTCCTATGGACGATTTGAGGTGGATCTGTTTGGGAATGGTTACAGTGTAAACACTGTAAAGAGGATATACTCATGTTGTAAGTGGCAAATAACAGGAATCCCATGTGAGCATGTTTATGGAGCAATGATCGATGCAGGTTTGGATACAGAGAACTTTGTGTCTCACTGGTTCTCAACAAGTAAGTGGCGAGAGTGTTACAGTGAAAATGTCAAACCTGTAAGAGGACCAAGATTCTGGATGACCGGTTCTTTTAGACTTGTAATAGCTCCCCCAGAACCTGATCTACCTGGAAGAAAGAAAAAGAAGAATCAAAAAAGAATTAAAGGAAAGTTCGAGTCACCAAAGAAGAAGAAGAAGAAGCAGGTCAAAAAATTACCAAGGACTGGACGTGTTATCCACTGCTCAAAGTGTGGTGAAGCTGGACATAATGCAGCTGGATGTAAGATACACCCTAAGAAGAAGCTGAAGCCTACAGAAGAACCAAGTGACCAGGTATGAGATTATGTCTTTGTCTTTGTCTCTGGTTTTAGTTGTGTTTGGTTTTAGTTGCCTCTGTTTTACTCGATTATCGATTGTGGTATTTCTTATGTCTTTGTCTTTGTCTCTGGTTTTAGTTGTCTTGTCTTACTCGATTATCGATTGTGGTGTTTGCTTATGTCTTTGTTTTCAAATATTTTGCTCATGTCTTTGTTTTTCATGTTTTGTTTATGTTTGGTTTTAGTTCGTTTCATTCGTATTTATGTTTTGTTTTGGCATTGTCTTTAGTTTAAACCTTTGTTATGAACTGCCTCTTACGGATTGTTCTATTTCCTCTTCATTTCAGGGCACTAATTATGAAGGAGCTATAGTTTTATATGAAGGACGTCAAATCATTTCACTCACTCAACCTTCTCAAATGTCCGAGTGATAAGGGATCCGAGTGATAATTATCTTTTTTGAATCCAGATTATGTCTTTGTCTTTGTCTCTGGTTTTACTTTGTTTTGTTACATTTGAAGAGGCATTTTCGTGGGTTTTATGTACCTTTTAAGCAATTTCGTGGCAATTATCTTATGTACTCTGTTTTATGAACCATTTGAAGAGGCAACTTCTATTGATTATGTAGTCTGTTTGCTGATATTTGTGTTGGTTTTAAACAAAAAATTGCAAGCAGATTGTCATTAGTAAGCAATTGTAACACAAACTCTATGACCATAACAAGACAATCGATTGAAACACAAAACTGACCATTTATAACCGACTCAAACTTCAGTATACTACAAACATAAACTCAAACTTCAAAGAGGTACGCAACCCCACTTTAACATACATAAACTCAAACTCATCTTTAATTCAAACACACACCTAACTGACAACAAGTTTTCGAACTAACTAGCTCATAAAAACTTCCCACAAATCCATCTTATGGTTCCTACAACCAAGATTGTGATCCCTACTTTTTGCATACACTTTTTAGCCAACTCTCCATCAATCTTATGCATACTTGCATTAGCGATCATAATCACATCCTTCATCTTCTCATCCACCTTCTCTTTGATTTCTTTTTCCATCTTGTAAAGCATGTTGTTTTGAAGTTCCAAGTTCTTCACCATTTCTCTTTTCAGCGCTTTCACCTCTTCTACAAGCTGCATATGCTTCGCCTCCAACATTTTAGTTTCATCAAGCAAGGCTTCATCAATCCATTTGAAAAGATGATCCTCCATTTTCCTCTAAACAAAATAAGACTTTCATCAAATGTAAATAACACTCTCATATATGTATACTTATTATCTACTCGAGAGTACCTGCAAGGCCACCTCACACCTATAGAATCTGCGAAAAAGATTTTCCTTTGTCTGCGAAGCATATGTCACAATTTTGCTCCCACACCAACATCTTAATGGAACACCAGTCACTGGCCTTCTGTTTGTGGATCGAGATGAAGCAGATAAATAAGAGCTCATTATACCTCTGTCCACAAATTGAAACGAAATTAAGCAACGATGATAGCAAAATATGGAATGAAACGAAATTAAGCAACGATGATAGCATAATCTGAAACGGAATTAAACAACAATGAGCTCAGGAAATGAAATCACTCTAAAGAAATGATGCAAACCTGGAATGGAATGGATTTCCCCCAATTCGATTTTCAGACAAAGAACACTAATGCTTGCGATTTTCAGACGAAGAACATGACTGAATGAGATGGTGGATGGGTCGGGTTTAGCTATTAGGTTTTGTCTCGTCGGGTCGGGTTTAGTTATTGGGTTTTGTTGGGTCGGGTCTATTAAAACGTGATTTAAAGAAGTAATCGTGATTTTGAAAACACAATCACGATTTTGAAAATACAATCACGATTTTAGATTTATAATTCGATAGGGGAAAATAGACAGAAATGTTATAGTTTGAGGGGTCCGATAAAGAACTTGATAGTTTGGGTGGCATTAGACATAGTGTGTATAGTAGAGGGGATCAAGAGCGGTCAATCCTTGTAAAAAGGATCAAAACTGGAAAAAAAACTAAAACGATGTCATATTCTCAGCAACAATTGTGGAAAAACGAAAAAAAAAACGTATTAAAAAGGAAAAGAAAAGTACAAAGCCTTATTTGTGTTTGTTATTGATTTTAAGATTTGTAGTTTTTTGTTATGAACAACTTTATTTACATCCAAGGCGAATTGTGAAGAGGCATAGCGATGGATTTGACTTGAAGGTAGCTGTCGAGGGCGTCCATGCCGCTTTCACGACAGTTACCACTCATTTTGTAGCCACCGTAAGGAGAATCAAGATCAAATGCGAAGTAGCAATTAACCCAAATGACTCCTGCTTTGATAGATCTCGAAACCGTGTTGATCACGTCAACGTTTTGGCTCACTATCCCTGCTGCTAGACCGTATTTCGTGTTGTTTGCGCATTTGATCCCTTCCTCTACCGTCCTGTGAAAGTAGTTTTCATAGATTCTGAGTGTTGTGTAAGTTAGAAAAAGATTGAGAAGAGAAATTGGGTTCTTGTTCGTTCTTTACTTGAATTTCATCAAAGACATGACTGGTCCAAAGATTTCATCTTTGTATATCTTCATGTCTTCCTGTAATCAACAAAATCAAAAACCCATTAATTAAAAAAAAAAACAAGTGATGATCTTAAAGTCATCACTTCAAGAAATGTGTGAGTTATTATTATCATTACCGTGACATCTGCAAATATGGTTGGTTCGATGAAGTATCCTTTATCTCCAATGGCTTTTCCTCCAGTTAATAAGGTTGCTCCTTCGTTTTTGCCATGCTCAATGTAAGAGAGAATCTTCTCATATTGTCTTCTATCCACCTGAAGAAAAACCCAAAGAATCAACCATATTAATCTACTTGAATCAAGATTAATTAACAAAACAATTACTAATTAAGTCTCTTTTCTTTACTTGAGGTCCTTGTCGAGAAGTGGTATCAAAAGGATCACCAACAGTCCATTCTTTAGCCTTCTCTACTAACTTCGCCACAACCTTATCGTATATACCTTCTTGTACAAACACACGAGAGCCCGCCACGCAAATTTCACCCTGAAGATCCATCAAACATGTTTACATATCATCTATCACATATCACATCAATATATATATAGGTTAACACTGATTTTGGTACTGTCTCCACTATGATACCTTGTTGTAGAAGCAACCGAGGAGCGCAAGATCAGCAGCTTTGTCAACATTTGCGTCGTCGAATATGAGAAGAGGCGATTTCCCGCCTAATTCTAATGAGACTTTCTTGAGATTACTTGCTGCTGCTGCTTGCATTATCTTCCTACCAACATCTGTTGATCCAGTGAAGCTAACCTGATCACAAGTCACATATAGAAGATCTTCATGAGTCAACATACAGTTTTGATTGACGATTAATCCCTAATTCAACTCATCATAAGTAGACAATGGTTATTTACTTTGTCTATGTCCATATGAGAAGCAATGGCGGCTCCAGCAGTTGATCCAAATCCAGTCACCACGTTGATCACACCAACAGGAAACCCCGCCTGTTTTCAGACAGAACATGTTTAGATTGTTAGGTTTCATTTGTTTGTTTACGTATACGTTTGTGATTAACATGTAATAATTGTGTGTTTTGTTTCAAATGAGACCACAACTTTTAGTGTTTTACGTATGGATTTGTTTGCTTACATTTACGTTTGCACTTCATCAAAATGTATTTTATTAATATTACTGTAGTTATTAATTTAACCCAAAAAGAACAAAAAGTAGTATTAGTTGTTATTTGTTAACGCATTTACGTAAACACGAAATAATAACTTGTCTATATATTAGTAATTTATATATACTTTGTGATATATTACATATAAACACGAAATATTACACAACTACTTTGTGATAGAAAAAGATTATTTTTATTTTAAAATAGCATATAAACACAAAAACTTCGTTTTCAAACAATCAACTAAACCAACTTTTGATCTATAGTGAATGCTTAAAAGGTTCAAAGTGAAATCAACGAACTTACTTCTTTAGAGAGATGGGCATAGAACAGAGCAGAGAGTGGAGTCTGCTCAGCTGGCTTGACCACCATGGTGCAACCAGCAGCCAAAGCTGGAGCCACTTTCATGGCAAACATAATGCTTGGGAAGTTCCAAGGGATGATGTGACCGACCACACCAACAGGTTCTTTAAGTGTGTATCCGAATAAAGACGGACGTGTCATTTTAAGAGTCTCGCCGTGGATTTTATCCGCTGCACCAGCATAGTACCGGAAATGTCCGGCTGCAGCCGGAATATCCGCCAGTTTTCCGAAGTGGAACAGTTTTCCGCCGTCAACCGCATCGAGTGCAGCTAATTCTTCAATGTTTTGCTCTATTAAATCTGCGAATTTGTTGATAATCCTTGCCCTTTCCTATTGTTAATACACCAAGAAAAAAAGAGGGTGAATATATTCACTTCAATAATAAACACAGAGAGAAATGGAAGCATACAACTTTACAAACGAACTTTATCAAATATATTAGTTTATTATACATAAAAGTAAACTTAAGTCCAATTTAGAATCTGTTATGTAATTGATATCTGATCAAAGATTTGTTTATTATAACTCAAAGTAGACTAAAGTACAATCTAGAATAAGGGTAAAAAGAAAACGTTTCTCTTAACTACATGAAAGCGACACCAACCGCAAAAGAAGTCAAATCTGAAATCTCCCTAAGCTAATAATGACATGAAATTTAAACAATAAAAAGAAAAATGAGAAATAGCAAATCAGTAAGGAGTTTTATTAAGATACGACCCTAATAAATACATATATAATGACATACACTACAGACGGGATGGGCCACATCAATCAACAAACAGCAGAAAGATCAATCAATAATTTTATTTTAATGGTTATAAAAAATAATAATATCAGTAAGTTGTTGATAGAAATTAAAAAAAAAAAGGGTTGGTGCCATAACAAAAACATGATGAGAAAGAAGAAAGGAACGTACGAAGCCAGTCATGCGTGGCCAAGGGCCATGGTCGAAGGCGTGACGTGCAGCATTAACGGCCAAGTCAACGTCTTCTTTGTCTCCTTCTGCTATCTTCGTAATCACTTCACCGTTCCTTGGGTCTATCGTCTCAAACGTTTTACCTTTAAAATACATTAAACCAACAGCTAAAATTATCAATACATGCCAAATTGAACCAACCACTCGTTTTAATTAATCTTCAAAATCACGAGTTTTGTTTATGCTTTTTTCTTTCAGTGATAAGGACAAAAAAAACATTAGCAATATCTCCACGACTTCTTGAAGAGAAGAAAAAAAAGCAAATTAGTGAAGAAAAATACTTTTTTTGTGTGGTTGAGAAGAGAAAATGTCAGAGTGGACCAACAGTACTCGTGTTTAATAGAAGAACATGTTTCCACTCAGGGATGATAGCTTTTGGTTATATTAACAAATATTTTAGATAATATATTTATCTTTTCACTATACTACTAAGTACTCTCATCCATACATGTTTAACGTGACAAAAATATCCGGATTAGTGTTAGTTCCGGTTTAGGAATGATCTACTCCGGTTATCAAATGATACAAACCACTCATTCATCGAGACATCACAAAAACAAAGATTCGAATTTATAGAAAATATTTTGAGGTAATGATTTGGATAATCAAAACCGAAAACAGAAAACTGGAATGCTATAATTTGGATAATCTATATTTCTACTGTGAAGGTCAACGTTTGAAATTATGAAAATTAAATAAATAAAAACCTGAGACCGCATCGACGAACTGGCCGTTGATGAAAAGCGTGGTGAACTTGATCTCCGGTAACTTCGCCGTCGCACCGCCGTTGCATTTGCCGTTCTCCATCTCTCTCTCTCTCTTTCTCTCTCTCTCTCTCTCTCTCTCTCTGGTTCAGGGGACAGTAGAAGGACAGAGAGGTTATTTACGTATTTATATCGAAGCCTCTCGTCTCTATTCACACGTCAGCAAGGCAAGTGGTGTTTTTGTTATGCAGCTAAGGAGCGTGCATGCACGTGAAGTTTATAGATTTAACTCTAATACATTTATTTGTTAATTTGGACTAATTTAGTAGATAATCTTAGGACCCATAATCCAAACTAAATCGGGTTAATAATTTTTTTCTAACTATGTTGTTTATGAAGTTATCTAAATTTTTGATTGGATATATTTATTTGTTTGGATCAGTTATCCAAATTTTTTTATTAATTTATTATTTATGAATTACAATTATCTTATTATATTAAATGTGAACTTCAAAGTTAGTTATTAATATGATTTTTTTAAAAAAAATTTGAAATTTGGAGTTTTAAGTTTTATATGATAATATATGATTTTATATAGAGTTAATAATTAAAAATCCAATACCAAGCTCAACTAACAAAATTAGTATAAGCGAAACCCAAATGTATAATATGATTTTTTTTTTTGTTAGCCAAAACAATTTGAAGACAAAATACAAATTAATAAATTGGGATGAAAGGACTCAAACCTTGATCTCTTATTTAACACTATGAATCCTCAAAAAATATTTTGCTTTGATGAACAAACAAAAAAATACTTCCTCACTACGTAAGGTAATTTTATGTGTTTGTTCACGAAATTGTGCTTCGTATGCATGTCCAGCATCTTTTTATGCTTGTCCAACATCTAATAAGTAAACCTAAGGGTTCAAATGTTCATTTTTTTTTTCGTTTTTCTTAAGTATGTTCTGATATTCGAATTTCAAATTTCATGATCGATCTAAGTTGCTATTAGTTAAATTTCAAATGTCATGATATATGTAAAATCTTGAATACAATATCACTTAGACGTGGTGTTTGGTTACGCGTCTACATCGATCATCGATGGCATTATCTTAGAAATCTAGTATTAAATAGACATCTTCTTGTTATTTATAAATATTTTGAACAGTTCAAGAAACGAGTTACTTTGTCAAAGGCGTTATATTGTTGATTTTGTTGAAAAGTAATATAGTGTTACCTAAATATATTATTCCCAATCGAGAAAAATGTGGTAGTAACGGAATGTTCTTCAAGTATAGAATTAATATATTTTAGAAAACTAATCTTTCAAATCTGATTATATAGCATTTCTTATTTCTTGTTAGTCACATATCATTCCTTATATACTATTTTAAAAGTCGTGGAAGACAAAATTAAATGTTCTTTTAATTTATGTGTCCACAACAATTTCAAAACCGATCTTAAAATTCACGTGTATGGAATATAAAAAAGAAAACTCAGGTTTTATATAAAAGAGATCAGTGGTAAAAGAGATATCTCAGGAATACTTGGCTCGTCTTATCTCCAAAGCGGTACTTTCCTCAACCGTTGGAATGCAAATAGCATAGCCTACTGCTTTAAATAGTGCTTCCACTTGCTTTTGATTTTAAACAATTTATTCAGTTTATTCTTTGTAAATACTTTTTCTTTTTGGTCGATCGATCAATTTAAACATTTAATAAAAAATCATCTTAGGTCGATCTTTATAATCTATACCTATTGATCACTAATTTCGCATGTGGGATTACAAAGGTTTCGGTTTCTTAATCTGATAAGACTTCATGAAAAGGAGGAACTCATAAAGGTGCTAGTTCAAAAAAAACAAGTCAGCAAAAAAAAAAAAAAGGAAGAATAGTGTGATGGTGAGTTATAAGCTTTATCGGTCTTGGATCATTTTGTCCCTCCAGCTTATACAAGATTATTGGTTCACTTCTTTAAAGTTTTTATCAAGCAAAAGTCTCTTCTATAAACAAATAAAATTGCAATTTGGATTATTGCTATACATAGTTTTAAATCTTTGCACAAGACAATCATCTACAACTCACACACAAACATCACCAAATTTCAATCGAGATTATGATAGTTACAATACTAATAGAAATTATAGAATGTATTTTTTAGATAAACTGTGATTAGAAAAGCCCTAATTTTAAATTAATTTTCAGGTCGAAAGCTGCAAGTCACAAGTCCGGGTAAATGGCGGTCATCTCATCCCGTTAGGCAATAAAATTCTCAGTTAGTAGATACAAAAGAAAAAAACAAATAGGAAATAGTTGAATAGTCTCGATGATCTTCTAACAATTTTTTTAATAAAAATATTGATTGGAAACACTGGTAAGACAAAAAACGAAACAAGACAATGTTATTAAGATAGGCTAAAATTATGGAAGTTGAGTGGGTGTAGGGATGGCGTGTCCCATAGGTTGTTTGAACATCTGCGAATCAAAACATTTAGTAAAAGCTCAATAAATTAATAATACTAGATGAGTATCCGTGCAATGCGCGGATTTTTTTTCAAAATATAATTTATTAAAAAATGTAGTTATAATTTATTTTATCGTATATTTTAAAAAATTTAAAGGATATTGTGTATTTGAATAAACATACAATATATATTTATAAATTATATGGATATTAATTATATATGTGATCAATGATTTATAATATGAAATATATTATATCATGTATATATAGAATATATTAAATAGATATAGTGCAAATCAGAGAAGTACTATATAACAAAAATTAATTAGAGAAACTCTTCAAGCATAATATAGATAGACGATTCTTTTTAACAGGTCATACTTATTCACAGCGTAGATTTACACAATAGCAGTACCGTGGTTTTATATTTTTATGAGCTTAAATAATTGATTTATAATTCTAATTTATACAGCTGCATTAAATATTATATATATATATCATGAATTTGATATCTTATTAATTTTAAAATTGTTAATGGATCAAGTTTGAATAAAATAAATTATCAAATAATTATAATTTTATAAAAAAATTGTTTTAAAGTTTATTATAATATTGTATAAATTTTTCTTCTAACTTTTTAAAGTTCAAAATATAAAATAATTTTTATTTTCATATTTGTATAATTATTTTTATAATAATATTTTATTATATTAATTAAAAATAAGAAAATACTCTTAAATATAAAATATAAATTTTGTTAATGATTTTTAAAAACTACCACAAAATAGATAATCAATAATTATTTTTGGATATTATGTATATATTGCTATTAAAATATATTATCTAATTCTTCATATTTTTTTAGTATTATGATTAATAATACATTAAATTTATGCATTAACTATATTTTACATAATTTTTATCATTAAATTTTTAAAAATAACACATGTCATTTCCACAATAAACCAAAATGATGAGGTAACACTCATATGGAGAGAATTGGCCATCTTTTATAGTATAGATTAATTTAACAATTTAGAATGTCACTAATATAAAATTTGAAGTCTATAAATTTTTTAAATAGTTTTCTTTAATTTTTTTTTTAAACACTTCTCTTAGTTTCCTTCGTAGTCAGAATTGTATTTCATTTGTTATATACCGAAGCAAAATTTAATGTTTTTTTAGAAAATTAGCATTTTAATGTTTTATTTTCTTATTTCTTGGGATAATTTTTTAAATAATATATTTGACAATTTTATTATGAAACATAATATTTATTAAAAAAAACTCATAAGAGGATTCTACAAATATGTTTTCCATATACAGTTAGTTTACGAGTAGTCTACATTTAATTGTATAACCAATCATTTTTTTAATAATTTACATTCATTTTATCATTAGTTTAAAATTAAGAATAGTTAGAAAATTAATACTAATATTTCTAAAAATCGTAAAAATGATCATTTTTATTACAACAACCGTTTTATATTATTTTCTTATTTTAAATCATTTTGAAGTATTTTCTTCATTCATTTTGTAAAAAAAGTTTGATTCTCATGATTTGAGTTGATGAATTACATTAAATAAATGCTTCCACTTTGGTAGTTCATTCCTACAGTTACTTATTTGATCAGAAATAAGGCATTATCCGATATTTGAGTTCCAAACCAGCCTTTTTAAATCACAACATCTATGTTCTTTTGAGAAATCCACCTCTTATTAAAACATAACTTATGTTGTAATGTACTTCAATACTTGTTTGCTCCAGAGGCTGCGGCACGCACATAATTCGAGCTTCGCACTCATCATCCCTAGGTAAAATGTATTGCAATTTGTAAAGCCATATGGCATTTTTCTGTGGATAAATCAATAAATAAAAAAAGGAAAGCTTGGTAATAGAAAATTTTATAAATATTTTTTCATGAGAAAATGTTTTGTGAGTATCAGAGTATATGGCTAATAGAAATTAAAATGTACAATATACAATATTTGTCTGACTATGATAAGTAATTTCTTTTTTTGACTGCTAGAAGTAATTATAAATACCATGGCTGGGAAGAATAATGCAATGATGTGTAACAAAGCATAAACTTGGCGGAAAAGAATCACCTCGAAGTTATGGGTGTTTGTAGTGTTCTCATAGCTTTGCAGGTTGCATATAGTTTGTGTAAAGGTGCTGAGACAAAGGTTAAATGAGATGTTAATTTATGCTGGTGTCATCTTACTTTTAGATCTTGTTAGTTTGATCATTCTATTTCTGGTTTATTTGGTTATGTTTTATCGTGTTTCCGATTTTGTATTTGTTGAACCAGAAAATCACCACTAAGGATTTGATTAATAGTTGTGGGTTTCAGAGAATAAGATCTTTTATTAATAGCTGTAAAGCGAAGCGATTACAAAAGATGACTTAACCGAGGGGTTATGCCGAGATGAAAAGAAATTATTTGTGAAGTGAATTAGAAAGCGTTGGAGTTCTTGATTTCTGCTCTACTGCCCTCTAGATTGTATGAGTTGTCCACTTCAGCTTCAGGGTCCTCTTATTTATAGGGATAGGTTGCTCCAAACTCTTTTTCCTTTACTTTTTGGTGAATATTTTCATATTAACGATATGGAAATATCCCTTATTCTCCGAAGAATATGGAAATTCTCATTTATCCCTCGAGTCAATCCGATGCTTCCAGACTTCGAAGATTATCTCTAGGAGTTTTTCTTTTCTCCGAGCTAGGTCGGCATAGTCTCCTTAGTCTTGGCGGGCTTAGGTTATTGCTAGAGAAAACCTTTTAGGAAATGTGCTCATTTCTCCTCTAACAGTAAGCCCCCCCCCTAGTTCGGTGAGACTAATTGTAAATCAGGTCGGTGGACTTCATGAAGTTAAGCGGGTTTGATCTCGCAATAAGCGCTAGCTCATCAAGAGCGTTTCTTCACGATGGCCAGCTCGGTCCGATTTTAAGTGGATTTGTCACATGGCGCTTCATTGGAATAATTTATTAAATATTCCAACCCATTATGGTTTTGCTGTAAGTGGGAAAAGCAAAAAGTTTGCCAGACAGCAAGATTGTGCGAATCCCGACACGCGTCCCTTTAGGAAACTGTTGATATTTCCTTTGATTTTATTACTTAGTTTTTATCTCTTTGTCTTCTTGCTCCAGAAAATCTTACTTTCTTCTGCAAAATCACGATAATCTCCTTTGCTTCAATGATTCTCTTTCTTCTCCTTTTGATTTCAGATCTTGTTTGAGTGTATCTTTCTAGAGGCATGGAGTTAAGGAAGAGAGACAAGATTCCTTCGTTAGACATCGACATCCCCGATTTCCCTCCGAGTAAGAATCCCAGATCGGAGGATCCGCCACAGGATCTAATCGTCGTTGAAGATATTCCACTAAGCAAGCCCGACGTGGCTGCTGCGAACGAGCGATCATCTCCAAAAATTCCAACGGAAGATTCGGAGGTTGAATCACCAATCAAGGAGCAAGACTTCGTCTTTGTGACGGCGGATAAGAAACTAACTTGCCAAGTCCGACGAGCAGCTCGCCGAAGAACCTGGAGGATGCAGATGAGGAGCCCGGTTTCAATCCTCATGAATTCTTGCTTCGCTGGAGCGGGGATTCACCGGCAATGTTTAACAAATACTTCGCAGTGAATCTGGTCTGACAATGCAGGGCGAAGCCGAACCAAGGGGCGTCGGTGGAAAAGATGAGGCGGTTCGCTTGCTTCTCTGGGATGGCTCAGAGCTTCGTGCAGGGTTTAGGTCTTTGCGCATTCTTGATTGACTCGTATGATCGAGAATCGGTGCGAAAAGAGAAGAAAGACGAGGAATTAACAGCTAAAGATCGAGAGCTTCATGATGCTTTGGCGAAGATCAAAGAACTCGAGCGCGAGAAGCTCAGTATGGAGCTTAAATATCAAGCTCTTAAGGTCAAATCTACTAAAGAAAGGTAACTCCACAGAGAAAGTTTGGAGAAGATCTAGGCCGAAGAAACCAAGAAAGCAACTGCCGTTGAGAAGGAGTTTCGAGGTCAACAACGCAAATCTATTGAACACGTTTTCGACCTGATGTACCAACGTTCGCGTGAGTGGAATGACCCCTGCATTGAGAGGATTAAGGCGTTCATGGCGCAGGAGCCCGACATCCACCGGCTCGAGCTCAAGATCGTTGATGCCAAGACGAGAGCGGATTGCTACAAGCGACTGAGGTCGGCGGGACACGAGGTTCCGGTTAAGGAACTTCTGTCCCACTCTGCTAATGCCGACCATCTGAAGATGGAGCGACACAGGATCAAGGATGCTTTGCTTACTCGAGATGACTTCGCCGCTCCAACCCGAGTTCATATACGACCTTCTGATTCGGAGTTGGAGGCGGCCGGGATTCAAGTGCCAAAGCAGCGTTGAGCTTTCTTTGTAGTTGTCTTTTTTTTTTGTTTTTAGAAAAATGTATTTGAGACAAACGCTCCTTTTTTCTTTAATGAATCAAATTTTGACAGTTTATTTTGAATGCTCTTGTTTACACTCGTTGACGAGGTGACCCTTAATTTTAAGGATTTTTGCGAAGTCAAAAAGTTTATTTTGCCTTGCGGTGCAGGGACATTCTTCAGGCCGATGCTGGAAGCAAGATTCATTTGCTCGTCTTATACCAAACGACAATCAAGATCGAATACCAAGCTTTCAGGATTCACTTCGGCCTGAAATGTATGATCGAGGGTCGTGCGAGTGTTGTCATCGGCTTTCGTCTTATCCACTTCGAAAGTAATTAAATTGAACCGAAGTATCAAAGGACTGGTGATCAGCCACTAATTTAATTTTTGCTTTTGCTTTTTCAAAATCGAAGGTTTGGCCAGAACACCGATTCAGCAAGATGCATTCGCATAAAAAAATACTACTCTACGTGCCGAGCTGATTTTCCAAAATAAAAATTTATTAAATTTACAGCTGCACCCGAAGGTTGCCTACGTACCCAAGTTGGAATCAAGCCGTTCAAAGTTCGATACAATTATTGAATGAGTGTTATCACTCAGGGGCCATGCCGGCTCTTATTAAAAAAAGACTTAAATATAAAAACTGCGGGATTCTTTATCGAATCTACTCTGCTCGATTAGTGTCTTCAAGGGCTTTTGCCGCGGAGAATCGCACTTTGCGTTTGCTAATAAAGCAGGATCTTGCCATCTGCTAATTGCCGCGAAACGTGAAGATGCCGACCGAGGTAGCAAACTTCATGCATTGGTGGTAGGTTGAGACGATAGCTCTCATTTCGTGGATCCAAGGCGTGCCGAGTATAACATTATAGATCGCTGGTTTATCCATGAGAGTGAATTTAACGATCTTCGTCACTCCGCTGACGTAGACTGTCAAATGTATGGTGCGGAGGCTAAAGAAAGACTCGCTGGCAAAGCCAGTTAAAGGCTTTGGCATTGCCTTGATGTCTTTATCGTGGAGTCCCATCTTGGTCAAAGTATCTTTGAAGATGATGTTGATCGTGCTGTCGGTGTCCACCAATATTTTGGCTACCTCGCTATTGTGGATTTGTAACTTGACAACTAGCGGGTCGTTATGAGGGGTGTGTAACCCAAGCATATCCTTCGATGTGAACGTGATCGTCGGATGGTAGTCCATGGGGCGAGAGAACTTTTGCGAAGTGATCGCTTTTCGGCCATACTCTTTGATGGCGCGAACTGAATCGTTGCAGTCGGTAAATCCTCCCATGATCATATTAACCCGTCGTTTAAGCGGAAGGGGTAGATTGTCATGTTCGCCGTCATCGTTATCGTGCTCTGTTCCCTTTTCTTTTTCTTTTTCTTCTTGCTTTTTCTCGGGTGAACGACTTCGGCGCCTTCCTCCGAAACTGCTTTGGCTGCTGCTTTTCCCTTAATCTCGGTAATCCTTGCTAGAGGTACTTTGGCACGGGTCTTTAGAATTGGAGCTGCGTGAGTAGGAACTTTTATTTTGGGATCGATCTCCATTGACGTCAATTATTTCTTCTTTGTACTTTTCGTACAAGGAGTTCTGGAGGTGTCGACAGGCTGAAGTAGCATGCCCGTTCGCCCATGGAAGGAGCAGTAGTGGTTGTCATCCCTATCATCTGAATTCCTTGGAGGATCACCGCGGGTCCACTGATTCCAGGGCTTCTCTCCGGTGGTAACGACGGCATGGGAGGACGGCTTTCTTTTGCCTGCCAGATCCTTGTCTTGCGAAGTGCTTGCTACGTCCATGCCGTGCTTCTTGGCATAGAAAGTTCTCTTCTCCTCCATCCGTATGAAAGTTTGAGCTCGATGGAGTGCGTCTTCTATGGTTTCCTTCGGGTTTTTCTGCAGATCCTCCTTGAAGGAGGATTCGAACCATAAGCCACTTATGAGAGCCTCGATGGCTAAGGCTTGCGGGATCTGACCGTACGCTGCGACGGCATTCTTAAAATTTTCAATGAAATCGCGAAGCGGTTGGTCGCGCTCTTGCACCAGAGTGAAGAGGTTGACCGTCCTCTTCGTGATGAACATAGAATAGTATTTTATGAAGGCGTGGGTCAAATCTTTGAAGGATTTTATCGATGCTGGAGGGAGGTTGGAGAACCACTCGAGAGCGTCCTTGCTGAGATGCTCTACGAAGGTCTGACAGTGGTTAGCTTCGCGTTCGAGGTCGGTTTTGAACCGTTGCTGCTTCATGGTGACGTTGAACCCGGTCAGCCATAGGTTCGGGTTTTCCATCCCGTTGTAGTATGGGAGTTTCAGCTTGATCGCTGCACCGAGCTGAACGTCTGTAATCCGTGAGGCGAATGGGTTGCGTTCAGCATCTGACAGGATGGCCAAGATCTCGGGTGCTGAACTGGTAGTGTAGTTGACTTGAGATCCGATTGCGTTAATCCGCTGGTGCAACCTCGCGATCTCAGAATTCAGTTTGTCGGAGGGTTCCTCATTAACTGGTGCTGCACCCCGAGTGTTGGCTTGTTCCGGTGTCTCGAAGACCTAGCGTTGCCCTAGCGGTTCCAATCTCGCGGTGGTCTCGGCCGCCAAGGTGCTGAGTTGCTCGTCGTACTTGGCCTGTTGGGCCTGAAGGGTGTCTAGCTTGGACACCAGGTTCTGTGTGAGAGGGAGTAAGACTGCTTGGATTGCTGTCGCGAGGCCGTGGCGAGGATATGAGCTGAGAGTGCTCCCACGGGTGGATTCGCGGTGGTAGGATTGTCGTGTTCGTCGAGACCAGATGTCTCTGTATGCGTGGTGGTGTCCTCGTTGTTGAGGGTGAGGTCGCTATTATTGATTGGAAGGCTTATTGCTTCGGTTTTTTGTTTGCTAGTTTTTAAGAATTTTATTCTCCTAGTCCCCACAGACGGCGCCAACTGTTGAACCAGAAAATCACCACTAATGATTTGATTAACAATTGTGGGTTTCAGAGAATAAGATCTTTTATTAATAGCTGTAAAGCGAAGCGATTACAAGAGATGGCTTAACCGAGAGGTTATGCCGAGATGAAAAGAAAGTATTTGCGAAGTGAATTAGAAAGTGTTGGAGTTCTTGATTTTTGCTCTGCTGCCCTCTAGATTGTATGAGTTGTCCTCTTCAGCTTTAGGATTCTCTTATTTATAGAAATAAGAGGTCGGTTGCTCCGAACTCCTTTTTATTTTCCCTTTGGTGAATATTTTCATATTCGCGATATGGAAATATCTCTTATTCTCCGAAGAATATGGAAATTCTCCTATTCCTCGAGTCAATCCGATGCTTCCGGACTTAGAAGATAAGCTCTAGGAGTTTTTCTTTTCTCCGAGCTATGTCGGTATAATCTCATTTGTCTTGGTGGACTTAGGTTATTGATAGAAAAAAACTTTTATAAAATGTACTTATTTTTCCTCTAACAGTATTCTATCCTAGCCCTGTTTTTTTGCTATGTATTTTTATAGTTTTAATGAAAATTCAGATAAAAAAAAAGTGTTACAAAGCATAAACTGAATAATTTTCTTTTTGGCTACGTAAATAGGTAAATTTTATTAAA
Source organism: Thlaspi arvense (assembly GCA_911865555.2). Classification (NCBI taxonomy): domain Eukaryota; kingdom Viridiplantae; phylum Streptophyta; class Magnoliopsida; order Brassicales; family Brassicaceae; genus Thlaspi; species Thlaspi arvense. The sequence continues at coordinate 44,451,337 of OU466859.2, read as the reverse complement.
TCAACAAGAAAAACCCCCAATATATCCTGCGTACTAATTACCAAATGCACTGAACATATATTCAATTAACCCGCACAGCGGCACAGTATTTATAAAATTATCTAGTTTGAACCATATTAAACATTGAAATTGAAATTGTAGATAAAATATTAAAGATATATAGTTGGGAAATTAAAGGAAGACATGAATATGACGTTGGTATTATGAATGCGCCCACTGAAAATGAAATATGATAACTAAAATGTGTGAGATTCAAGAGATGGTTTACATGTTAACATCAGAGTTCAAAGCGGCATATTGCATATTAGTACCAAAAAAAAAATTAACTATTTGAATCAAGTAAATTGTGTTTTATAGGTCTGGGAAAAAAACCCGGACCCGAAAACCCGAATTGGAACTGACCCAAAATAACCGGTTTGGATCGGGTTCGGTTATTATCAAATTACTGATGGATATTAAGTTTAAGAATCGTGGGTATCGGATTGGTTCCAGTTCCTACCTGATATCCGATCGGTTAACCGAAATTATATACTTAGAATTTGTAGAGCAATTTCCCGTTGAACCAGATGGATACAGAGGTCGATCTACATATCATTTCGTAGGTCTCGCAGTCAGCTATTCAGAACTTCTTTTCGTTATCGATTCTGAAATATATTCAATCCGGAAATCAATTTACAAGTTGACGAAAAATTTCAGTTTTTATTCGGGTATTTGGTTATATTTCGGGTATATGATTATTTTTTCACTGATTTCGGGTCTAATCGGGTATAAAAAACCGGAACCGAACCAAAATTATAAAAAAACCAATTTTTTCGGAAACTAAACGGTTCTAAAATTTAAGAACCAAATCGACCTGGAACCGACAAGAACCGAACCGAACCCAAATCGAAATCTCTTCGGTATCTATATGGATATAAAATTCTCTTACCCGAAAATACCGAAACCGAACAGACCCGGAACCGACCCGAATATCTGAATGCCCATGCCTAGTGTTTTAACTGAAAATTATTCATCCGAGATTTTTGAATGATTCCTCCTTACTTGCTGGAAAATGATAGCTATATATTATATGATTTGTAAATTCGTGTTATGAATATTATTATTTTGCACAAATCTGGACTCTATCTATTTTTATTTTTTCAATTACGGCGTCTGTCAATTGAAAATTCGACCCCAGTTATACCATACTATGATAATTGCATTGGCATTTTCTTTTCTCAACCGAATAATAATTGCATAATTTGTTTTTTTTTTGTCAACGAATAATTGCAGTTTTAAATGAAAGTAAATGAGAGCGACGTACCAAAAGGTGAAGTATACATACTGTATACTATTGTTTATTCGTAATAGAGATATGATCTAGAACAACTGACCCCAAAAAGATATGTATGTCGTTATCAAAAATATATATATTTATGAACATGGTTTCAAATTTTTTTCCAGCCAAATATTATTTAGATTTTGACATTTTTTGGGTAAAAACCCAAATATAAAACAGATGGTGGCATGGAACCCAAGAGTAGAAAGTTTAATGGGGACAAACAAACCAATTCATCTAATAGTAAATAACAGATCCTGTATCTTTGAGAAATTAAAGAGCAACAATAACAAAAAAAATATGGTTAGAGAGACATAGATCATATATATACGATGTGGCTCATTTCAGGATCATAAACTGTAAAATGCCAAAAGAAGAAGCATCACACGAGTCAGAGCCAATTCATAGATACAACTTATGCTGAGGAAACTTTCTAGAAGGAGATTTGTGTGTGTGTGTGTCTGGCATCAGAAACTGTACACAGCTTAGAAAATGACACGTGGCGCAACCAGGATCGTAGTGTTTGTGTACTGTAAAGACTTTAATTTAGCATCCTAAAAGAGAAACCAAACAAAACACAAACACCAAAAGGGTCGAAGACTTTGTAGAGATAAGACGATGACATTATCAAAAGCGTTCGCGTTTACGGTTTACATAACGAAACTTGTCTTCTTCAGCGTAATTTTGATATTTGATTAGTTAACTCACGTGTTGATTTCATATAGGAGAATACATATACATGTGAAAACATTGTAGGTGACACCACACATGTTGACAAAGAAAAATATATAATAAGATGTGACAAAAAAAATTGGAACACGAGTACACATCTATTTTCTTTAGTCTGGACATATCAATGCACCAATTGATCCAATTTCTAATTTAATAAAACCAACTACATTATTGTTTCTAGTGGCTTCTCTAAAACACATGCATCATTCCCATTCTCACAACAACCTACTGCGACTCGCTTTTCTATCACTCGACCACTAAAAAATATTAACAAATCTACAAATAACCGGTGTTGTCTCGCAAAGCTAGAAATTGCTCAATTTATGGATACTTTTGCGTTATGGGGTTCGATCTTGAACTTCAAATCTCTAAATTTCTTGTAACGTTCATTTTCTCTGGGTCTATTATTTGTTTGGCATTGCTTTCTTCCTCTTCCCTTTCTATTTATTTATTAAGAGTTACATTACAATCATAAACAAAATTATTGGTATAAAAACGACATTATTTTGGTGAAACTATGGAAATTAAGTAGATAATTTCCTTCTGTCTCAACATAATTTGATAGACAACAAAATTATTCGTATAAATAGATGTTGTTTTGTTAAATGGAAGGAATTCTCTCAACACAAATTTAACTTTTAGTTGCCATTTATAATTTATGGTACCATCGAGCTCTTGAGTCTAGCAAGCACAGCCACCACAATATGAACCCAAATATAAGAGGTTTTCAAAGGGTGTTCACTGCTCCGCACAAAACCGTTTTCCGGACGAAGGCAGGTTATTAACTATGAGGACATGTATATCCATAATATTATTGATATTTACAATTTTGTGTTAAAAACATTGAAATTCTGTTAGATGAGTTGGAAAAAGCTATCAAGTGCATCCATAATATCTCAAGTTCGATTTCCTCCAGAGTCTTCCTATTTGTTTTCTATTAGTAGTGCATCCATTGAATAATTCTTCTTCATACCACCGATTGTGGCAACGTTGGAGAAGACCGATTGTCGCAAAGCAAACCCAACCAACGGCGTATATGAACCCGGATAATTCGGAGTATCTAGTACTATGATAATTCTTATCGTCATTGTTTTTGGTCAACCTTATCGTCATTTCTATTTTATTATCTTTCCTTATTCTAATGATGCTAAATAACCAAATTTCCTATTTTTTGAATATTTTAGATAATTTCTGGGTTATTTTGAGTATTCAGAAACAATATGAACCAGGGCGGAACCGATATAGATCCATGCAGAACCGATCCAAACCGATAAAAAAAAAATTCAAATGTATCTTAAATCCTGGAACCGAGATACTTAAAACCTGAAATAAAAAGATCTGAATCCAAATGGATACTCGAATCACTTAGTATTAAAGTTTACATCTGAAATTTTTATGACAACTTTTCTTAAATAAATATTAATCCAAAAATATTATTAAGTTGGAGTTATAAATATTTTATGGAAACTGATCTTCCCATAATATTTAATAGGAGATTAAATTTGTTGAATATTTAATTTTATTTAATAATTCATACTTCTAAAAGTAATATATCATTTCTATAATTGTATAGTAAAAAGAAAGAAGAAGCAAATGATAAAGTTGAAAGAATTAACAAGTACAGTAAAGTTTATATAAATAAATAATATTAAGATTTCTAAATTTTGTTATTTTATAAATTTATTAGTTTATAAAGATATTTATCAGCTTAGATTCTTAATAATTATGAAGATACAATAACAAATTATTTTTGATCCTACAAATATATATAAGAGATGTCACATCTAATTTTTAATAGCTTATATGTATACTGTATACACCATATTTGTCTACGTAAAAATGTGAAAATTACAGAAATATTACCAAATAGTAGGATTTTATAACATTACCAAATATTAATAGTTAGAAATAAACATTTCCTTATCAATTATTTGCAAACTGATTTTTGAAGATTTCTTAATATGTCATCACACCTTCATCTCCAAAAAAAAAATCGTGAAAATTACAGAAATATTACCAAATAATAAGATTCCATAACATTACAAAACATTAATGTTTTAGAAATAAACAACTATAGAAACGATATATTCTCTAAATCCTTGTAAAAAAAGATATAATTGTTGATCTTATCTAAACTCCATCTTTTTAAAAGGAATATTAATATTTGGTTATGTATTAATTCTCCAAATCTTTCACCAGTTAACTGGACTGGAATTGCTATATTATAAATATCTGGGTATATGACTATAATTTTATAGTTGAAAATTCCAAAAAAGTTTGAAAATGAAGAACGTTTCTCTTAAGATTTCACTTTTGATTTTTATTTTGGTCATCACATCTAGTAAGTATATTCTTTTTTAATTATTCATGTATATATTTTTAAGTGCTTCATAATTTTTAAAAGTATTTTTATTTATTTTAGTTAGAAGAAATTGTAAGCATTCAATATATAAATATATTAGAACATAATTTCAGTTTAAAAACCAAATAATATTGTCAAAACATGTACAATCTAAATCTCTAAAGCATTATGTATATATATATATTTGCAATTTTCTTTTTTGAATAAAGTAGTCAATATTGCATCGAGTTCTCATTTGAATTTTAATGGGATTGATTCATCTGGGCTGAAAAAAATTTATCAACCAACCAAAATTTGTTTTAGAAAAAACAGTTGCCTTGCTTTTCTTTTTAAAAATATTTTTTCTTTAATTTCACAAGTATTATAAGAATCTTTTCTAACTGTTAAAATTTATCATGTTTATGTGAATAATGGAGAAGATCTTGGAGCAGAGTCAAGAGAGCTAAGTGAAATTGATGAGAAAGTTATCACCGGCCAAACTTATCATAAAGAAATACCTTGCAAGAAGGATTTCGATTGTATCTTTACATGTCCCAAGGATGGAATCTGCAATGTTGGTTTAGGCTATTGTTATTGTTACTAGTTATAAGGAAAAATTTATTGTTAGCTACACAGACTATCGCATTATGATATGTTTATCAATAAAAACTTATCTATCAAATGTTCAGAGTTTAAACTCTTATTTGTATGTCAAGCTTACTACTCATAAACTTAATAAAATTTCAATATAAAAACTTGATTCAGCCCTTTACATCATTCTTAAAATTTCAAACTTATACTCAAGAGCTCTATTTGACAACGATAACCTGGGCCATGAGCTATAGTAAAGTTTTCTCCCAAATTGTATTATAATATTCTATTATTAATGAATTTGAAAATTAGAATCTGTTTACAAGAACTTAAAATATTTATGATCCTAATTAATATAGCAAAGAAAAATTAACCAACGATGAAGAATTGAATACAATAAGCACAATGTAAACTTAAAAACTTTATGATCCTTAACGATAGACATGTATTCATGCATCGATGTTTCTTCGAATCCCGAGTTCTTAAACTCACCATGAAAACTTCTAGCATTTCGATTTTGATTCATTTTCTGCTCCATATCAGTTTGCGCAAATACCATACCTCCTCTTTTTTGCCAATTTCAACTATTTTTCATGTTTGTCTCACAGACTTAATTCCACCATTCTGTCCTTTTATGATTTTCAGAAAATTTATGTTTATCAGTTAATCAAACACATATTATCAGCAAATGCCACCGAATATTCATTTTTTTCTCTATATACCTTAAAATCTTTAACAAACATCTTTTAAAATTTAAATGAATATATTTTACTACAATACTAACCTGCACCCAGGCGTTGAATTCGCTGACCATTCCTAACTGACGTTGGATATGAGTCCACAAGTGTTGGGAAATTTCATAAGTTGTGAGAGAAGTGCGAAGGTTCTCATCAATCATGAGTTTTATCCACGAAATCACCATGGCAATGTTTACCCACTAATCTTCATAGTCATCAGATTCAATTGTGGGTTCGGGTATAGATCCATCAACGAAGCCAAATTTCTTCATTGCCTTAAGTGCAAGTCGGATATTTGTGGCACATTCATCGTAATTGGGTCCACGGAGAAGTGGTTGAGAGATAACACTACCAGAATTATCTCCAGAAGAGAAATCATAGGGATCGATAGTGCGCCGCGTCTTTGGTCGTATAGCAACAGCACGTTCCATCATCGTGTTAAGAACTCTAAACTTACGAAGAAGAAAGTTTAGAGAAGGTCAAATCGAAGAGAGAAAAAGAATTAGAAAGAAGCTGTGGAAATGAAGGATCGAGGATAGGCAAAAATTTGTATGATCTGTCTATCGCTCTGATACCATGTCAGAAACCGTAAATCATATGAAGGTTTTCTGTATTCATTCATCAAGCCATCGGTTACATATTTATACAAGAAATTAAGCTCTAATTATATGCAAGAGAATGACTAATCTACCCTTTAATACAAGCGTATATTACATATCATCAACAAGATCCTAAAATAGCAAATAAAATTTAGTTCAAGTTATTGAATCCGATACATTTGCAACAGTCACAACAGCTTCGACGTCAGGGATTCAAGCACTGATGCATTTTGACTTTGATTTATTTTTCTGTTTCATATCAGTTTGCGTAAGTACCATACCTTATTTTAATTAGTCATAAAGGAGAGGCTTTGGATTCTATCTTGCTGATCACATTATTGGCAATTAGTGAATTGGTTTATGTCTTTTGTTTTATATTTTTTTTTTTTTTTAATTTTTGATGTAGGATATATTTTTTAATATGCTTTTTTGAGATAATAAATACTTTTAGGTATTAATTTGAATACGTTTGGGTAAGAACTGATGAACCATTTTTAAATCACAAATCAATTATGGTTGGGTTAGATTGTGTGGATAGGGCTCTTATATAATGTTAAGTCATGTAAACTTTCAACCTGATTATGGCGATTTAGGATTTTCTCTTTTGTAACTGTTGTGTGGCCATTCGCCGCCAACGAGAATTTTCTCCTTCCTTCCTCCTCTTTCTTTCTTCCACAGCCTTGTATCTTTTTGCTCCTCCATTGCGGCTGCTCAAAGCTCCTCTGGATCCGCCGCTGAGTAAACTTTCACCAGATATGCTTAGGGGCTATTTTCCATTGAACCTCTCGACTCACCAGATCTGGCCGCCACCCATGGTTTTACATCTTTCTCCGTTACTGCCACCTTCAACCCACCAGCTATGCTCCTCCTTTGTTTTGGATCTAGGTTTTCAGCTTCTCGTATGGGAGTTTAATTTCCTTGTATCCTTTGGGGACACGTATTTGGCAAATGGGTGCCCCCTTTCTGCAGTATGCAGTTCTATAATCTCGCCGCCTTCCCACCTCGAAATCTTTGATGCCACCTCTCCATCTCTTCGCCTTGGTGCCTTACTGTCTCTCTCACTTCTCCAGATTTACTCTTACTCCTCCTCTTCTTCTTCTCTAATTTTGGAACAACTTTTTGCAAGATGGGAATCGCTTGTTATGTGGAGTCTGGCTATTTTGCTGCCATCACCGAATGGTTCAATCCTCCTTATTTCTGTCTCAGTGCGGCTTTTTACTGCAGTATGTTGCGTTTGTCCTGTTTTCATTTTGATGGATGTTTCAAATTCTTTTTCTAAGTGGCAGATTATGAAGAACGCTTGTCTTAGTAGCCCCCTTCCATTAAATCGCGTTTTGGACTTCTAAAGTCTTCATCTGTTTTGAACAAAAATCATGAGGCTTGTAGTCTCTCGTTCAGTAATTGATGTTGCTGGAGGCTTCACCTTCTCGACTATGGAGGCTGTGATCTTTCCTCTTGGTGGTTTCGTATGATATAGCAAAGTTTGTTTTTGTCTGGATGTTGCTTCAGTTGAGCTTGTTAGCTTCCATTTATCCTCCGTTGAGCTTGTTAACTCCTATTTATCATCGCTTGAGCTTTTTAGCCCCCATCTATCTCTTTATCTTGGTTTGAGGTCCTGTTGTAATTTTTACTTTATTTAGTGCTCCACCAGTCTGTTAGTTGATGCTTTGCTCTGTTTGGCTTTTTGCGGCCGTTTATATCATCTCCATTTAGGGGAAAAAAACTCTAAATTAATATACATTAAAGTTTGACAAAAAAAAAAGAGATTTTTAACTTAAAACTAATTAGCAATGAGTGAATTGGTTTATTTTTTTTTATATATTACTCTAACTTTTTACGTGGAATATATTCTCCAATTAACTGAAAGTATGAAAGCGAGTAGAAAGAGAAAAGGGAAGAGATTCTGCCTTAGAAGAGTATTTCAAAGAAACGCAGAGCTTCCACCAAAAGTATAAGATCCAAGTAAGATCCAAAAATGTTTGATAAAAAGCTTCCAATTCTGAATTCGCGTGTAATTTTGTTTCGTCTATGTGCAGCAAAACAATATATTGGTTCTTCTTATGTTAATGATTCAGGATTGGTTCTTCTTGGGCACATGTACATAAATAGTAGCAGGAAACAAAGTGTATGTGCACGCTTGATAGATCAAATCAGCTAATTAATAAATCATTCATGCAATTAGAACTACCATATCAGCAACTATTCATGGTTAAGGAGTTAACTTTTTTTTTGTTCATGGACTTGATTTTTCAATCAATCAATCTATCCCATTGTATGACTATAAAAACATTAATAAAAAGAATAATCTTAAGCGGACTTCTATTCATCATACACCGTGTGGCTATATAGTGTAAGAAACAACACAGTGAAATGAAGTAGTAAAAACCCTTAAGCTGACTTCTAATCATCGTTTTCAGGAAGAACGATGTGGTATTATACTATAATTTCAAAATCCACTTTGATATTGTGGTTGTGAATATTTTAAAGCTACTCTCACAGTTGAATTGTGATCGCAAAAGAGAAAACTGAATAAGTGTGGAAAAGATGTCAAAACACAATAGCAACCTATGAACAATTATGATCCCAGGCCTACGCCACATTCACAACCATTTATATATATCGACCTGAGTTTGACCATCAAAAATGGTAATATAGCACTATATAATTCTAAATTCGCTTTACATATTACTGGCCAAATTTGATACTATTTTGGACCAGCGCACCATGTGTGGGTTTATGTTTTAAAATTTGTTGGCTCATTAAACAATTATATTTGAATTTTGTTACAAAAATTTGGGTCATCCAAACACTTTGGTACTTTTGGAAGATGTTGACTTTGAGACTTTTTTTTTGTTTTTGACGACAAAAGAACTTTATCATATAGCTTAATCTGGTTTGAATAGGTTTGCTTGGGGGATAGGCAAATCGGAACCTCATGGTTTACATGATCGAAAACGTAATCACGAGCTCGATCCCCTTTGGCAAGGGCATCCGCTCGACAATATAACGAACAAAAAATAAAGGAAATAGAGAAACTCAGAAAACTATCCCGACAAAGCAGGAATTCTTCTATTAGCGATGAGAGATTTGACCAGTCCTCCTCTCCATCGATAATTTTAACTAATTGCAGACAATATGTCTGAAGGTGTAAGGATGTAAATCCACGACTGTGAATTATCTTCAGAGCCCATATCGCCGCTTCGAGTTCAGCTTGCAGAGGAGAAGGGACTCCCAAACTCGCTACAGAACCGAGTAAAACCCGATTTCCACCCTGCATCAAGAGAAAACTCCCACCAAACAACTTATCCTCATTACACTATGAAGCGTCAACTTGGCAAATCAACTCCTCACCTTCGGAATTACCCAGATTCATTGTGGGTTAGGGCGTTGCAGTTGCAGTAGTCTTCTCCACCAGATTGGCTAGTTTCCAGCTCTCTGCTTCCTACATAGTTATTGCCATCGTATCTGCAGGGGGTACGTCCTTGTCGTTGAAGACCTTGTCGTTTCTAGCTTTCCAGGTATATCATATGATCCACGGGAAGATTCTCTTTTGCTCCTCGGATACACCGTAGTGATGTGTTCTGAACAGCAGAGAGTTCATATTCGAAAATAGAGCACTACACGGAAACACCTCCGAATTAACATGAATCGGGGACAATGCCCATATCTGCAAGACCGATGGACACTCAAAGAAGATATGATTTATAGTTTTCTCGTTATTGCCGCATCTGGAACATGATCTATCTGTTCCACAATGCTGGTCTACCAGCCTACTACGCGAGGCTATACAATCTGTAATTATTTGTCAAAGAGTATGCTTTATCTTCCGAGACGTTTTCAGATCCTATATTCTGCTTTGCAGGGCCAGCGTACTTGGTTCCATACACCCCTGGGGTTGGTTAGAATTTGCTATCTCACAAGCTAACTCATAGTAAGATTTAACTGAATAGTTCCCCGACAAAGTGTAGCACTAGTAATAGTCATCCATCTCGAACCTACGCATCAGTTTAAGGCTCGGAATTTTCTCGCCATCTGCCGGAATTATCAGAGATCGTACAGCGTTCTCCTTCCAGGTCTTTGAGTTGAAATCAATTAAATGATTCACAAATAAATTTTGATCTTGCTTGTTGCTCAAACTTATAGGTGGTCTTGCTAGTATAGCCGGAAACCACGGACCGCTCCAAACTCTGGTGTCAAAGCCAAACTTTATCACTTTCCTCGGACCGGTTGCATGAGATACTAAGCCACCATAATGCTCCTCCACCTGTAAGATGGTGCGTTCGATTTTTCCACATCCAGGGGGTTTGAAAACCAGTAAGGACGATGAGTACCGGATTAACCTCCACAGCTCTTTGGAAAGTAAGGCCAGATTGAAGAGTTTTAAGTCTCTAAAACCTAAACCTCCCTTGCTTTGAGGGAGACAGATCTTGTCCCACGCTAGCCAATGTAGGCCGCGGTTGTTGGACTTCGTGCTCCACCAGAACCGAGAAGTAGCCTTTCTCAATTGGGTAATAACATCATGTGGAAGTAAATATGTGGACATCACAAAGGTAGGAATAGCTTGCGCTGCAGATTTCAGTAAAACCTCCTTACCCCCTTTAGAAAGTAACTTCGAGGACCAAGAATTTACTCTATTGTTTAAACGCTCATGAACATAGGAGAACACTTGTCTCTTAGAACCACATATCTTCTCCGGTAAACCCAAGTACATACCCATACCACCTTCAGTATGAATCCCTAGCGCTTGTTTCAGAGCCTGCTTGATGCAGACATCAAACCTGAAGATGTGATTCCAGCCATGAAGTTTGCACCAAGGAAAAGAGCTGGTACAAAAAGACTTCAAGAAGAGTATAATCAAGCTGTGGAGAGTCTAATAAGCCAACAAGCACTTGAAGAAATAACGGACCAACTTGACAAGCTCGCCATCACTTCAAAGGACACTTCACTGGAGACACTTGAAGACCACATCACTCAAGTTCATGAGACACACCAGCAGGACGGTCCATACATAAAATTCAACACACATGAAGAAGCTTGGCCGGTTATTTCATCCAACCAAGGAACCACCTTGTTTCCAATCAAACCGAGCTGAATCAAAGCAAAGGAGAGATCAAACCGGATTTCCAAATCTATCAATCCGCCCACAGCAAACCAAAGTATGTTTTTTGAATCATTTATATCATATTTTGACTAATCCGTGTGTTTATCTTTGTTTGATCTCAACAGCTAATTCTCTTAAAATTAGCAATCTTTTATTTATGAACTTTTGTTTTTCTTGCTTTGATTTTCTATTGATTTTGCATTTTTAATTCTTGCATTAATTCTTGTAATAAATTGGCCAAGGAAGCCCTCAGCTGCTTGAACCATATATAAGGGTCCATTCAGCTATGTATTTTTTGACCCTTGATTAATAAGAAAAAACCTTTTTTGTTGTTCTTTCAGAATTGCAAACAAAAACCAGAGTTCTTTGAGATTGTGTGAGAAGACTTTCTCTTGAGTTTTTGACTTATCTCTGCTTATTCCATAAAGCTGAGTGGCGTCCTTCATTCCACCATCCTTCCATTCCATCCACTGATCAACCTGAAAGAGACTTCAGTCTAGCAGATTGATTCCATCACCATCCACTTCGATCATCCTTTGAACAAGTAGAAAGAGACTTCAGTCCAGCTGCTTTGTTTCCATCCATTCACCTATCAATTATAAGATCATACCCCCTTTGATCTTATATCATCTGGTATTAGAGCTTAGGCTCCACAATCAGGTGAATCTATCTCTTGTTTTTAATTTTTTGTTCTTGTGTTCTTATTTTCGTTTTTGTGTTCTTCATTTCCAGAAAAGTCAAAAAAAAAAATTGTTCTTATTTTGTTACAGTTTGATTCATAAAAACTAAAATAAAAAAAAAGATTTCTGTTTATTAGCTTTTTATATCATCTTATTCTATTTTAATATATATATATATATATATATATATATATATTTGCAATTATTTTTCTTGATTTGCTATACATCCATTAAATTTGAAAAAAAAAAAAAAAATTCTCATTTGTTTGATCTTTTGTCATTTTCTTTCTACAAATTATTGTGTTATTGCCATATTTCATTGCATTCACCCTTGTCATTGTTAGTTTAAATACCTTAACATTGATATTTTGTTTGGGATTGAAGTTTCCATACCACACATATTGCACTTGATCTGTTTGTTTTCCTTGTCTTAAGCAGGAAAGAATGACTGACCGTGTTGCACCTGAAGATCTTGGCCTTGCCAACATTCTAGCCAACATCCAAATGACACTTGCCACCTTGGGTGAACGTGTAGCTAGGATAGAGCAACCTGCTCCTGCTCCTGCTCCAGCTCCTACACCACGCAGAGAGGCTAACCCAGCTGCTAATGGGAGAAGGAACCAGCAACAGAATGATGACGATATGCCAGAACTAGATGAAGATCTGCTCCCTGATCATGATGGCTACCCCAACAATGGAGGACCACGTCAAGGAGGCAGAGTAGATGACTATGCTAGAGACAGAGGCACATACATCCAACTCACCCCACCTAAATTTTCTGGGAAGATCAATCCCGATGCATACCTTGATTGGGAGAGAAGGATGAAGAACATCTTTGACTATTACCAATATTCTGAGGTAAGAAAAGTATCATTAGCTGCTGCTCAATTAACTGACAATGCTTTGTCTTGGTGGAACAGAGATGTTTCAGAAAGAAGAAGGCATTGACATGCTCAGATCAACAACTGGTCAGATATGCGGTTCAGCCTAAGGAAGAGGTATGTACCAGCCTATTACCACTGAGAATTGCAAAGGAGATTCTGCAAGCTCTCTCAAGGGAACAAGCCCGTGGAAGAGTACTATGATGAGTTTGAGATCCTCAAGAACCGGCTGGAAGTAGAGGATCCACCAGAAACCTTGATGGCTCAGTTCATGGATGGACTTCAAGACAGAATTGCTAGGAAAGAGGAGAGGCAAGTATACCACGACATGGAAGAGCTTCTACACTTAGCCATCCAAGCTGAACAACATATCAAGAGGAAGACAGCCTCTACCAACAGAAGCAAGAGTACTTAGACTCCACAAGCTCAGAGAAATGTGGACAAAGGAAAGTCCATAGAAGTGGACTCACGGTTCAAGAAATCAGCACCAAAAACGTCCAAAGGGTCCAAATCCGAGCAAGGTAAGTTCCCTACTCAACAACACACTAGAGCTCGTGACATTACTAGTTTTAAGTGTCAGGAAAAATGACATTATGCAAGAGACTGTCCAAACCAGAGGGTTATGATCCTTACACCCAATGGAGAATATGAGTGTGAAGATGAAGCAGAAATGGAGCACGAATTTTCAGAAGATGATGTAACCAACTATCCTGAAACTAGAGAGTTACTTGTAGTAAGGAGAGCACTTAGTACACTTTGTGATTCAGAAACCTTGCAAAGGGAAAACATCTTCCACTCAAGATGCACAATCAACTTTAAGGTATGTGTTTGATTATTGATGGAGGATCATGCACTAATGTAGCTAGCAAGTATTTGGTTGAAAAGCTAGGTTTGCAGAAGACCAAGCATCCCCATCCCTACAAACTGAGATGGCTTAATGATGAAACTGAGCTTAAGATTGCTGAGCAAGTCACCATACCATTCACCATTGGTAAGTATGCAGATAAGGTAGTATGTGAAGTGGTACCAATGCAAGCAGGCCACTTGTTGCTAGGAAGGCCGTGGCAGTTTGACAAAGAGGCCATACACAATGGGAGAAGTAACTACTACAGTTTTTCTCACAACAACCGCATGCATAATCTAGCCCCTCTTACCCCACAAGAGGTACATGAAATGCAGAGAGCCATGACTAAGAGCTCTGAGGTGAGTAAAACTAATCTCTATGTATCACCTAAATCTGTGTTTAAATCTCTTGTTTCACAAGAAAAGGTGTTACTAATGGTTTTCAAGGAAGTGTTGTTTTCAGGACAAGATGAAAAGGAACCACCACCAGCAGTACTTGAGTTACTTAAACGGTTTGTAGATGCTTTTCCAGATGAAATTCCACCAGGATTGCCACCAATAAGGGGGATAAAGCATCAAATCGATCTTGTACCAGGAGCACCTCTACCAAACCGAGCAGCCTATAGAGTCAATCCAGAGGAGGCCAAGGAGTTGGAGAAACAAGTTCAAGAGCTCATGTCAAAAGGATACATCAGAGAGAGCTTAAGTCCTTGTGTAGTTCCTGTCCTTCTAGTGCCAAAGAAAGATGGTTCATGAAGGATGTGTGTTGATTGCAGAGCTGTCAACAATATAACCATCAAGTACAGGCATCCCATCCCAAGACTTGATGACATGCTGGATGAACTCAATGGAGCCACTATCTTCTCCAAGATTGATCTAAGAAGTGGTTATCACCAAGTGAGGATGAAAGAAGGAGATGAATGGAAGACTGCCTTCAAGACCAAGAGAGGGTTGTATAAATGGCTTGTTATGCCATTTGGCCTCACCAACGCCCCCAGCACATTCATGAGGCTCATGAACCATGTCTTAAGGGCATACATCTGTAAGTTTCTAGTTGTCTATTTTGATGACATACTGATTTACAGCACCTGCTTAGAAGATCATCTCAAAACATATAGAACAGGTTCTTGAAACACTTAGGCTGGAGAATCTTTATGCTAATCTTAAGAAATGCAATTTTTGCACTGATCAAGTTTTGTTTTTAAGATTTGTTGTAAGTTCTCAGGGTTTGAAAGTTGATGAAGAGAAGATAAGGGCTATACAAGAGTGGCCAACTCCATCAACTATTGGACATGTAAGAAGTTTCCATGGGCTGGCAAGTTTTTACAGAAGATTTGTCAAAGATTTCAGCACCATTGCAGCCCCACTCACGTCAGTCATAAAAAAGAATGTTGCCTTCAAATGGGGAGAAGCACAAGAAGAGGCGTTCAACAAGTTCAAACACAGCCTCACCCATGCACCAGTATTGGTATTGCCTAATTTTGATAAGACTTTTGAGATTGAATGTGATGCTTCAGGAACTGGTATATGAGCTGTCTTGACTCAAGGAGGACGTCCAGTAGCTTTCTTTAGTGAGAAGTTAAATAGAGCAGCCTTGAACTACCCCACTTATGACAATGAGCTTTATGCTTTCGTGAGATCTCTTGAAACTTGGCAACACTATTTATTATCTAAAGAGTTTGTCATTCATATAGATCATGAGACTCTTAAACACTTAAAAGGACAAACTACACTTAAGAAGAGACATGCCAAATGGCTGAACTTTGTAGAAACCTTCCCTTACATTATCAAGTACAAGAAGGGAAAAGAAAATATAGTGGCTGATGCTCTTTCCAGGCGCTATGCTCTCATCACCACTATGGAGGCTAAGGTAATGGGGTTTGAACATATTAAATTGCAATATGAAACAGACCCTGATTTTGCAGATACATACAAAGAATGCTACAAAGGAGCTGTAGGCCCATTCTATCAGCATGAAGGTTTCTTGTTCAGAGACAAGAGATTGTGCATTCCACAAGGTTCCATGCGAGATTTGCTGTTAAGAGAATTACATAGAGGTGGTTTAATGGGACATTTATGGGTAGACAAGACGTTGAGCATTGTAGTGGAGCACTTCTTCTGGTCTCATCTTAAAAGAGATGTTGAGCGGTTCTGTTCCAAGTGCACCATCTGCCTTAAAGCAAAATCCAGGCCGTACCCTCATGGTCTTTCTCTTCCATTGCCTATACCTAATATGCCTTGGGAAGATGTTTCTATGGATTTTGTACTAGGTTTGCCCAAGATAAAGAACAGGGACTCCATCTTTGTGGTGGTGGACCGATTCTCTAAGATGGCACACATCATACCTTGTGCAAAGACCAATGATGCAACACAGACAGTTGACTTGTTCTTCAAGGAGGTGGTACGTCTACATGGTCTACCACGGACCATTGTCTCAGACAGAGACACCAAATTCCTCAGCCACTTCTGTAAAACGCTTTGGAGGAAGCTAGGGACGAAGTTGCTATTCTCCACAACATGCCATCCCCAAACAGATGGCCAGACTGAAGTTGTCAACCGCACATTATCCACCCTTTTGAGGGCCACCATCGGTAACAACTTGAAAAATTGGCTTGACTGTTAACCATTTGTTGAGTTTGCTTATAACCGTGTCCCACACTCTGCTACTAAATTCTCTCTTTTTGAGATTGTTTACGGTTTTAAGCTTCTCACACCACTGGACCTTTCTCCACTTCCACAAAATGAGCATGCCAGCCAAGATGGAGAGAAAAAGGCTGAGTTTGTTAAGAAGTTTCACCTCAAGGCAAAGGAGAATGTAGAGAAGAAAACACTTCAGTACAAGAGAAAAGCAGACAAAGGGAGGAAAGAAGTCACCTTTCAACCAGGTGATTGGGTGTGGTTGCACATGAGGACAGAACGTTGTCCCACTCAAAAGAAGTCCAAACTTTTGCCAAGAGGAGATGGACCATTCAGGGTGTTAGAACGTGTCAATGATAATGCCTAAAAGCTGGAGCTGCCAGGTGAGTTAAACATTTCTCCCACTTTCAATATTACTGATTTATCTCCTTCTGATGTTGCAGAAACTGTTCTGAGGTCAGAACCCTCTCAAGAGGGAGGGAATGATACGGACATCAAATCTGAAGATGTGATTCTAGCCATGAGGTTTGCACCAAGGACAAGAGCTGGTACAAAAAGACTCAAGAAGAGTATAATCAAGCTGTGGAGAGTCTAATAAGCCAACAAACACTTGAGGAAATAACGGACCAACTTGACAAGCTCGCCATCACTTTAAAGGACACTTCACTGGAGACACTTGAAGACCACATCACTCAAAATCATGAGACACACCAGCAGGATGGTCCATACATCAAATTCAACTCACATGAAGAAGCTTGGCCGGTTATTTCATCCAACCACGGAACCACCTTGTTTTCCATCAAACCGAACTGAATCAAAGCAAAGGAGAGATCAAACCGGATTTTCAAATCTATCAATCCGCCCACAGCAAACCAAGGTAAGTTTTTTGAATCATTTATATCATATTTTGACTAATCCTTGTGTTTATCTTTGTTTGATCTCAACAGCTAATTCTCTTCAAATTAGCAATCTTTTATTTATGAACTTTTGTATTTCTTGCTTTGATTTTCCTTTGATTTTGCATTTTTGATTCTTGCATTAATTCTTGTAATAAATTGGCCAAGGAAGCCCTCAGCTGCTTGAACCATATATAAGGTTCCATTCAGCTATGTATTTTTTGACCCTTGATTAGTAAGAAAAAACCTTTTTTGTTGTTCTTTCAGAATTGCAAACAAAAATCAGAGTTCTTTGAGATTGTGTGAGAAGCCTTTCTCTTGAGTTCTTGACTTATCTCTGCTTATTCCATAAAGCTGAGTGGCGTCCTTCATTCCACCATCCTTCCATTCCATCAACTGATCAACCTGAAAGAGACTTCAGTTCAGCAGATTGATTCCATCACCATTCATTTTGATCATCCTTTGAACAAGTAGAAAGAGACTTCAGTCCAGCTGCTTTGTTTCCATCCATTCACCTATCAATTATAAGATCATACCCCCTTTGATCTTATATCACTGCTTCCCTTCCTGTTGGACTTTACTTCCAAAGAAGATTGAAGATTTCATATAGTTTAAAAGCTGCCCTGACGCCTGATCATATGACGTGATTATCTTGAGATGTTCGGTGCACTGTCCGATATCAGCTTTGCAGAAGAATAGGCTATCATCAGCGAAGAGTAACTGGGATATTGGCGGGCTGGCTTTAGCAATCTTGAGTTCAGTAATACGTCCTTCGTCTTCTGCTCTCCGCATTAGACTGATGGGCGCCTCTGTACAGATAATAAAGAGAAATGGGGAAAGTGGGACTCTTTGTCTGATTCCTCGTGTTGGAATTATCTTACCTTTGGGCACCCCATTGATAAGAACTTGATAATATACAGAGGAGATACACATCATAATCCACTTAACCCATTTGGGATCAAAGCCCATCTTTAACATTAGTGCTTGGAGGAAACTCCACTCCACCCGGTCGTATCCCTTACTCATATCAGTCTTTATAGCAACAAACTTAGAGTTACATATTGGGTTCCCCCGTAAGACATGAAAAGCTTCTTGCGCTATAAGAATGCTATGAGAGATAAGTCTCTTAGTAACAAAGGCTGACTGCATCTTGGAGATCAGGGAAGGTAAGAGCTTCTTAAGTCTCTTGCAGAGGATTTTTGATATGACTTTATAGCAGATGTTACACAGACTAATCGGACGGAACTCTAACATCTGTCATGGTCTATCATTTTTTGGAATCAGACAGATATTGGTCTGGTTTAGGCGAGTGTCAAGGGCCCCATTCAAGAAGAATTCTTTGACCATCTGGACAATATCTCCCTCTATCATCTTCCAACATCGTTGGTAGAAGAGTCCAGCCATTCCATCAGGTCCCATAGCCTTCTATGGATTAATATTAAAAACCGCTTGTTTGATATCACGATCAGAAGGCATCTGAATTAACACTGTATTCATCTCAGCTGTAACTTTTGCGGTAACATACCGGAGTAATTCTCCATAGTCGTCTGGGTTTGATGAGGTAAAAATGTTTTGGAAATGTTCCGTTGCAACTCGTTATATTCCTTCCTCTGTCTCGACCCATTCGCCTGTCCCCTATTTAATCCTACTAATCCGATTTCGGGCCCGTCTTTGTTTAGTACTGGCATGAAATAATTTCGTATTACGGTCTCCATCCTTTAAACAATTTATCCTGCTTTTTTTGCTTCCAATAGAGCTCCTCATCCCGAAACGCTGAACAGAGCATCCATTTCAGGTTGAGAACGTCTTCAGACGATATAATATCATCAAGTTGTGCTTTCTCTAGCTGTTCTTTGATCATCTCTATCCTCTTTGCAGAATTGGTTGGATTATTTTTCATTTATTTAGAGATAGCTCTCCTGCATTTTTCAATTTTGGAGAATAAATTTTTCGTTCCAAGGGTGGCCAACGGTTCCCCGCTCTCTTCTATCATCTCTTGAAAGCTTTCCTTGTCTAGCCATCTTTTGTCAAATCGGAAATTACGCTGAATGTGAATCTCCCGATATTGTGTTCTAGTCAGTACCAACCGATGATCAGAGCCCCAAAGCTTTAGATACTCCACATTTGTGTTGAAAAATAATGCATGCCGTTCTTCATTTCCGACTGACCTGTCCAGACGGCATTGTACAAAATAAATTAACCAAATAATATAAATATTTAAACTTTATAATAAGTACAAAGTATTAATAAAAGTTGAACAATTAAAAATAGTTAAATATGTTAATATAATATAATATTATAAATATTTTATTTGATTAAAAAGTTAAGTATCATAAATTTTTAATTTATACAATAAAATAACTTGGGAAAAAATTTAAAATATTTGTGTAAGGATATTATATAATAATTTTATTAAACTTTTTGATATTAAAAATAATTTTATTGAATCAAAAATTTAAGAATGTATAAGTATTGACTCAGTTATATATAATTTTATATAATTATTAAAACTCATAAAAATATAATCTATTTTTATATAATCCTTATATATATTTAGTATTTAAAATAAATTTCATAGTTTTTTTTTTATTAAAAGTTAATATTTTTATGACTATAGCTTTTTGCATGTTAATCTAAATATGCATTTACATTCATATAAGAAATATAAAAATCGATTACAAAATCTTATAATCAAATTTTATTTTTATAATTTTAATACTCTCTATTTCAAAATATAAGTTGTTTTGCATCAAAGCACAAAGATTAAAAAGTAACTTTTCTTCAAAAAAGTAATCATTTAGTATATAAATTAAATATAATTCAACTAATTATGAAAAACTGAAAATATAATCGGTCACATAGTATTCATAGGAAGTAGTAAAAAAATTGAAAATAATTATATTGTGAAACAAAACAAAACCTTAAAAAAATATATCTACATGAAACAGAGAAAGTAGTAATTTTGTTTTATTATTATCATAACGCATTAGATATTTAATCATTTAATCAGAATATACTCCCTCTATTTTTTCTTAATTTTAAGATCATGTTATCAATCATGGGTTATAGAAATATAAAGAGCGACTTCGTATTTCTATCCAGATTGCGCATATATATTTAATTTTTAAACTAATTTACATTTTAATTAAATTATCCTATATTTCATAAAATAAACAAAAAAAAATTATTTTGTCTATATTACAGCATAATGTTATAAATAACTCATATAAAATCAATTATATTTTGTTATATGATTTTAAAATTATACTATTAAATAAATAATTATTATTTTACTCCGCACAAGGTGCGGGTTATTACCTAGTTTGAAAATAAAATACGAATAGAAAAATAACCCATAGGGTACAAAGCTAAACCTCCGCTTCGCACGACATGCTCTATGGTAAATAAATGATCATAACCAAAAGAAGTTTGAAATTCTTGCATAACAGAAAGGAAATTTTTAGTTTCAGAAAGAAAAGGAAAATAGGGCCGGAAGTAGCGGTGCAGCTCCTTTAAGTGTTGTTTGATCAGATAAGTTGTTTGGTCAGATAAGCTCTTGCACCTTGACAATTCCAGGTAATTGTATTCATATCTTCTTACTGGGTGGTTTCTGGAACATCACCAAATCTGAGACAGCAGAATACTCTTAGGAAGAGCAGACAAATACACCTCAATACGAGGGAATGGTTTGGATTTTGTACCTGACGAACGCTCAGTCAGGTTACTCTTTTTCTTCAGGGATGCTCTGCCCTTGATAGTCGATAGCTTCTTTGATGCATGAGATCCAGCAAGCTCTTGTTTCTTGGGGGAGTGTCGTCGGGCCGTACCTTTTTGGCTCCCTCTTATAACCATATCTCCTGTTCCCTTAGGTTGGTAATTCTTTGTTTTCTCCAAGCTTGGTGGCTTCATGGCCATCTCTACCTGTGTTTCTGGAACAGAGGTTGCCTGAATATCGTCCATCTCGTGGTCCTCTTTATCATATTCAGGAGTTAATTGTGAGAGAGCATCAATCTTCTCACCCTGGTCTTGGAAAGCATCCATATCGTCATGAAGCAGGTCGTCATTATCTATCATTTCATCATCCATCTCCAGCTCTGCTAACTCTCCCATCTCACGGTGTTTAGTCTTTGTTCGAACTCTGTTTCATCCTCCTTATTTTCTTGGCTCTTATCATTTACCCGAACTGTCCTTCCTCCTTCTACAACAGGGATGGTTGCGGGTTTTCTCCTCTTCTCCACTACACTTTCCTCAATCGAACAGAAAACTGGGTCTTTCTTATAATGAATTGGAAGGCCCGTAACCTTGATCCAGAATCTCATAGTATTTGGGAAATCTTCGCTTACTGTTGGACACCATCTTTCAAGTGAGAAACTCCATCTATTGAAATGGCGTTGGTTGAGAACTTTGATTAAGCCGTCTTCAGAATCGAAATCAAACTGAAACTTTCCATTCTTCAGGTTCGTTCCTTTAACTCTTCCTTCTACATTCCAGATTCTTGCGCTTGGCATCAGTTTCAGAAGAGCGTCAATGCTCCTGCCTTCCGAGTGGAACATACGTCCCACTAAAGTACACTTGTATTGTTCGACCAGATCTGAGAAATCAAAGTACAGAATATCAATAATATCGTCTTCCTTGTCCTGTTCTAACCGGTGTCTCGTCAATTTTTTCGCCCTACTCCTTCTCGAATTTTCAGCTATCGAAACCATGTTGATCCTTATACCACACCGGCAAAAGAGAAAATCAAGCAAAGAACCACCCTAGATAAGGGGAAAAGAAATTGTAGGCAGATGCAAACGGACACTGGCGTGACTCTTTCCTCGATCTCGATCTGCAACACCAGTAAAACCCTGATCCAACCCACAAACGTAGACAACGTAGCACACACGCTAGAAGTAAATTTAGGAGAAAAAACCAGCTCTTCTATTCCGTCTTAATTCCAGTAGCACGAGTGACGAGATACGATAACCTTACCTTGTGATGGGGATTCCTTGGGTCACAGAGATGTAACTCAGGGGAGACTCGATCTAGCTTAGGGCCCTAGAGGATCGAGATCTGAAAATCTCTCAAAAAATTGTTGGGTGCCCTAGCTGCTCTCATCTTTTTGTGTTATTATGGTCTAGGGAATTATTAATTTGGATTTAAACTTATTGACTTTGAGACTTTAGCCTTTAATTTATACATATTTATTTTCGAATTTTTATTTTTGAAATGGATGACTCTTCACAACTTTTATTTACAATCTATTGGAGAACATGACATTTTTCAATTGATCACCTGAAAATTAGATATTAGATCATCATTGAGAATTGCCTATATGAAATCAAGGAGAAATATAACAAAGATTTTGTTTTCTATGTAACTGTATATCAAATCATATCATAAATTTTACAAAAGTTTGGGTAAGCTAAACACATTGATACTTTTGGAAACCTAATTGACAATGTTGACTTTGAGACTTGAGTTTTTTTTATCTGACAACAATTCTGTCAAATAGGTTTTTTTTATAATATATATAAATATATATAGTTATACAAAATTTCTTGTCTGAATTTTGGGATTCATTTTCTGTAGTAATTTATCTTCGAAACTTTTTTTTTAAATCAATGATTCTTTATAATTTTCATTTATAATCTACTGGAGAATCTGACGTTTTACAACTGATCACCTGAAAATAAGATATTCGATCGTTGTTGAAAATCACCTATATGCAATTAGGAAAAAAATAAAAAAGATTCTGCCTTCTGTTTAACTATATATCATCTCACGTTTTCTGATAAATCTAACAAAATTGATTTTTTGAAATTTATAGCTTTTTAATATGGAATAACAAAATTTACATTTAAAAATTTTAAACATCAATCTTAGGGGGTGGTATTGGATTCAAGAATTTAATAGAATCTGATGGAATTCAATTGGAGAAGTAAATAATAGAATTTATAGTATTTTAACTGAGCTGGCGGGAATTTTAATGCATTTGATAGAAATTTTGTTGTTACTTTTTTTCTAGAATTTAAAAGAATGCAAAGGAATTTGATAGCTATATTTCAAAAGAATTCAAAGGAATTATAAGAACTTATGAACTTTTAAATTATTTTAGTACATTGAAAAAATTAATCAACATTATTTTAACCATAAAATATAAAATAAAGAAAAAAATGAAAGAAAAATACAATAACTACTACAAAAATTTATGAGTTGTAGTAGTTTTATTAAAATTCATAACATTAATCTATGCATTTTCAAAACCAGTTGTATCTCTCCATATATCTTCTGCCATAGTTTTTCTCCAAATATTTGCATTTTTTCTATCTTGCTCTTGTGTCTCTAAAGGCTCTTCTGGAATAATAGATATGAAATGTTTTCAACAGAACTACAGAAAACTAATGATAAGAAAAACAAAAAGCTACTCGTTTCTAAAATCGATACCTTTTTCGATGGTAACTTTTTTTTCTTTTGCTTTGAGAAATGTGGTGCAGTGATCTATATATATAGGAGAGATGATCCAACCGTAAGATTTATCATGGAGATTTTATAATATTGAATAGGATTTATCATGAATTACATTTTGAACTTCGTACTATTTTGTAGGAATTTTCTGAAATTTAAGATAAATGACTAGAATTTGACTAATTTAAAAATATTGTAACTAAATATGGTTGTAAATATATGATTGATATTTGACGTAAATATTGCAATTTCATTTATTGCAATTATATATGATAGTGAAATCAACAAATAGTCACAATTCATTAGTAGTATCTATTTTATATTTATTTTTTATGTTCTACGAATGCGCTCGATGCATATAAGTGGATTCAACAATTTATATGTTTTTTCAATGCCAATTTGCAAAGTATGTCAACAATTACGGAGTCCAAAAGCATCTTCAGTCAAGGCTTCAGTCAACAATTGTTGACTTGCAAATTGCATAAAAAATCCCCGTTCATATGTGTTGCAGAGTTCCAAAGCCTCTAAGCTAGTCAAGAGATCTAGTGAGCTTACCTCCGATCTGAATAAATGCTGGGACACTCCTCCCTTGGATTTGCTGTTTCATCTGATAATGCTGAAATCAAAGAATCTTCGACAATCGGGTAATCTCTGCAGAAGATACAATGTTAAAAGAAATTAAAAACACTGCAATGTGCACAATAGCAAGTGTCACTGCAATGTTGAGAATAGTGAAACTTTAGCACCTCATCAGTTTTGGTGAAATGAACCAGGTAGCTTTACTTTGCAAGAACCTTTTTAACCACCCCGACCCACCACCCATCATTATACAAAGCATTAACTTTGTCAAGCTTCTCGAAGGGACTAACCATGACTGTACTCAATAAGTTTTGCAAGAAACCAAGAATCTTCGAACCCTTCTTCAAGACTGCTAACCTCGACTGGTGTTCCAATGCTGATGAGATATATTGCTTGTCGACTGCAATTTTAGGTCTCACGTTCTGGTCACATAAAAATCTCTACAGATCAAAATCAAAACTTTTAAACACACATATTTATCTAAGAAAGAATATACCGTACATAAAGAAGAGTAAGATAAGAGAATTTTTCTACAGTTTGATCAATATGGATATCTTACACAACCTTGGCCCTCTGGATCGCTCCTCCTTTCAGTGGTGGCTCCCAGTTCCCGTTAATTCAGTCTTTATGCAGACGAAGACCTTGCTGTCCGAACCGCATCTTTTCTCTTGATTGTCTGAAAAAGATACCAGTTCTTCCATCATGGATACTCTCTATGACATTACATACCCACCAGCCGTCATTGTAAAAGGCATCAACCTTGTCCCCAATCGAAATCAAGATCCTCGTCGCTTGGTGGTGATGGCCGTATGTGCAGAAAGTCGGTTTCTTCGTTCAGAGGCTCTACGCCATCCTCTGTTAAAAGACATTGCATTGTATAACCGTCACGATTAGTTTTCATTCTGATACCTCCGTAATGTAATGAATTCAACTGCGAAAAATTAAGGGTCTAGAGACAAATGCTCTATATAAGAGCCAAAGCAAGTCTCTCTACTTCAACTAGAGAGGTTTTCAAGCACTAATCTTAGCACAATAGCAAGTGTCACTGCAATCTGCACAGAAGTCAGAACAAAAACAGCGAAATTGTCTTACCTTTTCGTCTTCTGAGTCGTCTGCTTTGTCTTCCTCTCATGCCTCATCCAGAACCTCCGTTAGAGTGTTGACAAGAACCGGAGATGTTCAAGTGTTGACAAAAACGGATACAGTCACATGCACTTTCGATGCAGCATGGAGGGAAGACACTGAAGATGCAGGCTTTGGGTGGATATTAGAATTCATCTCTTAAATCTCTACATTCAAGGATCAAGATGCCCTCTTTTGGCGGAGGTAATGACAATGTTAGCAGCTCTGAGACAAGTTCTGGATCTGGGTTTCACTGAGCTGTTGGTAAGATCTGACTTTCAAAAACTCATCAAATTAATTATGGGCATTGTGGTTCTCAGAGTTTGTTTTCCTCGAAAATAACGATACAAGTAAATTCTCTTCAATTCTCAGCCTAAAAGCTCAGATTTGGTTCTTTACATTTTTATAAAAAAATTTCTATTAAATTCCTTTCAAATAATTTTAATGCTAAATTCATCAAATATTGAATAACACAGATGTTTAACAGAATTGGAAAATTAATACATTGAATAACACTGATATTTAAAGGAATTTGAAAGAATTAATAAAAACACCTGATCCAATAACACAGATATTTAAAAGAATTGTTAAAATAGATAATTGAATAACACAGGTTTGTAATGGAAAATTCAATTCTTTCAAATTCAATTGAATTTCCAGATCCAATACCCCCACTTTAATGTAAACAATATGAAAAGTCAAAACATTACATTAATTTTTTTATGAATACATAGAGTATTTGTATAAAGTTTAAGATACCCTGCCGTGGGTTTTAATTCTTCTTATCTGCTTTGACCCATTCTAAAAAACATTTTTGAACATAAAATACTTGACCCATCCTATAACATTTATATAAACTAACACTTTACAGTATCAAATCATAGTATATAATAAATTTTAAACAAAAGGAATTACTATAACACTGTTCAAAAAAAGAATTATTGTAATATCAAATATATTAACATAAAATATTGCAAAGTTAATGGTATATAAAATATAGAAGAAATGCTTCAAAATAACACATAATGAGAAAATAATGTGAAATGGATATTCTACACAAAAAATTGTAAAAATAACATTTTTTATAATTTTTATAAATATCAGAGTTACCCTTCTAACTACTTTTACTTGTAGACTAGTGGTAGACTGACTGTAGATTACTGCTTCACTAGCAGACTGACTGCAGATTACAGCCTTACTTGCAGACTAAATACAAATTACTGGAAAATTGATTGAAAGTAGACTATTGGCAGATTAATAGCAGACTAAATGCATATTACTAGCAGACTACAACAGATTGAAATACACTAATGGACCTTTCTTATGGGTCATTTTAAGAAATATCATTTTTCATAATAAAATTGTTAAATAGATCATTTTAAAATTATCCCATAAACTGGGATTTTTTTTATATGTCAATTGGGTTAAATTGTTGTACTATATCTGCCTTGCAATGGGTCAATATTATTTTGATCTGGTTCAACCCATCCCAAAAAGTTTTGAACATAAAATACTGACATCCCAAAATATTTACAAAAACTAACACTTTGTATCAAAAGATAGTATGTGGAAGTTTAAAGCACCAAGGCCAGATAGTTTTCAGCCGGTGTATTATCAACACTGTTGGGAGATTGTTAAGGAGCCAGTGACTCGTTTTGTGTTGGGTTTTTTTTTTAGACAGGGGCTCTCCCAGACGACACTAATGATGCGCTTCTGGTCCTTATATCAAAAGTGGACAAACCCAATTCAGACCCAATAGTTTGTGTAATGTCTTATTCAAGACTATTACAAAGACTACGGTGAACCGTCTGAAGCAAGTGATATTAAAGCTAATAGGGCCAGCTTAAGCCAGCTTTATCCCAGGGAGATTAAGCACATACAATATTATGGTCGTGCAGGAGGCTGTGCACTCTATGAAACGTAAGAAATGACGTAAAGGGTGGATGTTATTAAATCCTGATTGGGAAAAAGCTTATGACCGGATTAGATAGGACTTTTTGGAGGACACATTGGTAGTTGTGGGGTTGTCAACAACATGGACGAATTGGATACTTCAGTGCGTCTCTGGGCCATTGATGAATGTGCTATGGAATGGGGAGAGAAAAGAGTCCTTTAACCCACTTTGAGGGCTTCGTCAAGGAGACCCCCTCTCCCCGTACCTCTATGTATTGTGCATAGAGAGGTTGTGCCACCTAATAGAGACATCGATTGCAGAAAAGAGATGGAAGCCGGTTTGTCTCTCCCATATCTGTTTTGCGGATGACCTAATTTTGTTTGCTAAAGCATCAGTACGGAAAATATGTTTGATAAGAAGTGTCTTGGAGCGTTTCTGGGTAGCCTCAGGTCAGAAAGTAAGTTTGGAGAAGTTGATAGGGCTCAGGTTTTATCCAAATAAAACTACTGCAAGTGCACAGCAATGCAGTTATAGGATAAGAGGTTATCGAATCCCAAGAGAGTAAGTAAACTACACTAAAGAATTCAAGTTCGGATTAAGCTAAGCAATCAGTAGTGTATGTAATGTAAAATAGAAAAATTAATAAAAGCAATCGATTTATTGATTGATCTAAGATTCACGAAACTAAAAATGTTAAGTCAGGAGAATTCACAGGTTAAATCCGAGAATGTGGAATGCATGCAAGCAGGAATGAATTAAAACCGTCTTAAACTCAACACTCAATGATATAACTAATCAACTCTCATTGCAGAAGTTATCTATGCCTAATTCACAGAATTCCAAATCTCTTTGCAAATTCTAACAAGTTGAGCAAGCATTAAAGATCAGGTTTCGATTGTTCACAAAACTCCTAAGTCAAATATCTTTGTAAATAGACGTTTTGCTCATCTAATACTAGTTCAGGTGATTAACAATGTTCTCACATCTATTAAACAACCTAAGGTATTTCGAATTTCCAGATGACTAGTCAAGTAAATCGATTTTAATGCAAGCACAGATGAAGAACCAAAAGATATTCCTAACAGTTTAGTGATTCTACAAACTCTTCATCAACCTTTGAAAAGCCCTAACTTAACTAACAGATTA
Organism: Thlaspi arvense; assembly: GCA_911865555.2. Classification (NCBI taxonomy): domain Eukaryota; kingdom Viridiplantae; phylum Streptophyta; class Magnoliopsida; order Brassicales; family Brassicaceae; genus Thlaspi; species Thlaspi arvense. Next base: position 44,422,793 of record OU466859.2, on the reverse strand, counting down.
CTCAGACATGGTCATGGAAACACAAAACATAACTGAATAAAATTGTATTCAAATATATAGAGTAAAAGTTAAAGGGGTTTGAAATCTTCTCAAAAAGAATACAAGATTTGTCTCCCCAAAATCTCTGAATAAATCTCTCTATAAAGCTCTCCGAATTCTAAAATCTCAGATCTAAGCCAACAATGGCCGAAAACCTAATATACAAGCTAAAACACGAGCTGGGATCTTCTTGTAAATAGTGGAACTTCTGGGTAAAAACTATAATTTCCTCTCCATCTATTAATAAAAGTCGCGATTTTCTTCAAATTAGGGTGACGAGCGTCACCCATAAGTGGTGACGATCGTCACCCATTGCAGGAGAACGGTTCTGAGTTGCTAACTTCATGGTTGATCCTTGCAATGATCCAAAATTCTCCAAAACCTCCAATTATGCTCCAGTCATGTTATAACTTGCAAAGACTCTACTAGGACCCTAAAAAGACCAAAAAGACTCAATAAAAAGGACTTATACCATGGTTAAAAACCGTAAAAACTGTGATATATCACCAAAATCTTCTTCTCGAGTAATGTGTCTTGGGGAAGCTGATTAGTGATGAGAGTGGGATCAAATCAACTAGAGATCTGGAGAAGTATCTAGGAATGCCTATCGTGCAGAAGCGTATGAATAAGGAGACATTTGGGGAAGTGCTGAAGCGTGTTTCTTCAAGACTAGCGAGCTGGAAAGAGAGTGTCTTGAGTTTTGCGGGGAGGTTGACCCTTACCAAGGCGGTACTATCATCCATCCTAGTCCATTCTATGAGCACCATAATCTTGCCGAAATCTAAGCTCGAAAGTTTGGACAAAGTGTCACGATCGTTCTTATGGGGTAGCACGACTGAGAAAAAGAAAAAAACACTTAGTTACATGGCCTAGAGTATGCCGTCCAAAGGGAGAAGGGGGTATAGGAATCCGACAAGCAAAAATGATGAATATAGCCCTAATCTTGAAGGTGGGATGGTGACTCTTAAATGATCATTATACTTTATGGGCGTGGGTGATGAGGAGCAAGTATAAAGTGGAGAATGCTCATTATCGGAGTTGGACTATCTCGAAAAGTAACTGGTCCTCGACTTGACGGAGTGTGGTGATTGGTTTGAGATATGTGGCCTTTGTGCGACACAACTGGATTGTGGGGGATTGTCAAATTGTGCGTTTCTGGACAGATAAGTGGATTTTGCAGAAATCACAGCTGGAGCAGGTCGCAGGGGAGATACCAGTATAGGACTTAACATTAAAGGTTAGAGACCTGTGGAGAGACGGATCCCGGATGGGTGATGGAAAAAATTGCTCCATACGTCTCTGAGGAGGTACGGCTGGAGCTCCTGGCTATAGTTTTGGACAATGTCACGGGGGTGAGGGACCGACTGTCTTGGGGAGAGACTCCAGATGGTAAATTTACGATCAAATCAGCTTATGCTTTGTTAGCTCGAGACAAGCTACCAAGACTGAATATGGAAGTGTTATGGACTATATACAGCATGGGAAAAGCGACCTGCAAGGCTGGAGGTGGAAGTAGACTCAAAGATGGTGGTCGGTTTCCTCACAAATGGGATAAGTGACTCACATCCCTTATCTTTTCTGGTACACATGTGCCATAGCTTTATTTCAAAGGACTGGACAATCTGTTTTTCACATATTTATAGGGAAGCTAACTGTCTTGCGGATAGTTAAGTCAACTATGCCTTTTACTTTTCTCTAAGTTTTCATAGTTTTGTTTCGGTTCCTCCTATTTTAAAGTTGATCTTGTGTGAGGATGCAAATAGGTTGGAGAGACCGAGAAGAATCTTTATATAATGTTTTTGTGGCATGAATAAAATTGAGAGACGTTATAATATTTTTATGGCATGAATAAAATATAACAACATGATAACAAATTTAAAAGGAAGAGAATTAATATCAAAGATGATAACATAAACCATTGCAACATCTAAACTGTAAAAAACAAAAAGTAAATAAATATATTTAATATATTTATTAGAATAAGATTATCTTTTTATTATTAGTTTTGTCAATAGAATTAAGCACACCAGTTATACTGGTCCGTAATAGGTATAATTTATTTTTGATAACCAAAAAAAGAATAGTTGAGAAAAACTATAAATAATTGGAAAATAAAAGCTAAAGAGCATATTTATAGGGATTATGATTATTTAAGTTTGGCCCATATTGATTGTTGTTTTTTTAGGGAAATTTGCTACAATAACCTTAAATAGATTTGAAATAGTCCAAATAACCTATGTACAATTTGTAAGTTTTTTGTAATTAATTTTCCCTTAATACCCTAATACATATCATTTATTTTCTTTTTTTGCCACATAAATACCATGATTAATAATTTTGAAAAATAAAAAAGAATCTAACTATTAAATGCAAATATTATAAATTTAAATAAGGAAACTAAAATCATCAAATCATAAATGCAGTTTTTTTTTTCAAAAAAGAGAAGGCAATAGTTTTGAAAACTTTAGTTTTAGTACGTTTGTCTACCATTTTTTTGGCAGACTCTTCAAATTTTGGCAGACGCAACGGAAGTCTTCCAAACATGTCTGCAGACTTTAATTTCAGTTTACTAGTCTACCATTTTTTTTGGCAAACTCTTCGAATTTTTGGGAGACGGAACAGAAGTCTTTCAAACATTTCAGCAGACTTTACTTATCTACCATTTTTTTAGTAGACTCTTGGCAGACGCAAGGGAAGTCTTCCAAACATGTTGGCAGACTTTAATACCAGTTTACTAGTCTACTATTATTTTGGCAGACTCTTCTAATTTTTGGTAGACGGAACGGAAGTCTTCCAAACATTTCAGCAGACTTTAATTTTAGTATATTAGTCTACCATTTTTTTGGTAGACTTTTTAAGTTTTTGGCAGACGCAACGGAAGTCTTACAAATATTTTGGCAGACTTATATTTCAGTCTACTAGTCTACCATTTTTTGGGCAGACTCTTCAAGTTTTGGCAGATACAAGGAAAGTCTTCCAAACATGTCAGCAGACTTTAATATCAGTCTACTAGTCTACCATTTTCTGGCAGATTCTTTGAATTTTTGGCAGACGAAACAGAAGTCTTCCAAACATTTTGACATACTTTAATTTCAGTATGTTAGTCTACCCTATTTTTGGCAGACTTTTCAAATTTTTGGCTGACGTAACGGTAATCTTACAACTATTTTGGCAGACTTTTCAAAAATGATATGATTAATGCATGTAGTGAAGATAACTTTGCTGGAAATTGATGCTTTTAAATGAATATAATCGCAAAAGAAATCTCAATTCCACGTTTGTTTGTCTCGACATTCTAAAATAAACTAGGGATTGAGCCGCGCTACGCGCAGTTTGTATTAATAATTTTCTTTATAGTTTTAAATATATAATCTAATTAATGTGTTGGTAGTTTTGTTTATGTAAATTTTTTTGGACATAATATTATTGAAGAAAATAAAAATTCAAAAAATGGTAGAATATAACTGAAGTTTGGTAATTTCCACTAAAATAAAATTAAATTTGGTCATCAAATATATTAGCTAATATTCCGTGCTACGTCTGGATATATTATATATTTATTTATTATACGAAGAAAGTAATATCATAATAATTCTTATATTTGTTGTAAATTCAAAAGCAAATATATGTTTATTAAATTTTAAAATAAATAACTTAAATTGATCTTTTTAAAGTTGTTAATATCTCTAATTATTTATGTAAGATATTTAATAGATGTACACAATTTTAATTTTTGACCATATATATTTCAAATTGTCTGTTACATAAAACATTATCAATATTGTAAAATATAATCTGAGTAAAACTTTTTGCATTTTTTTTCCAGAAACACTTTGATTCATCGACTTATTTGAATGAAGTTGAGCTAGTAATTCGTTTTATTTAGTTAACTCAAAAGAATATCTTCAATATAATAAAACCATAACTATTTGGAATTTGATATCACCTAATTCTATAACTTGTGGAAATAATTGCAACTATCGTCAAGATGCTTATAACGTGTGGTGCACATTATCCAGTTTTAAATAAGGGTGGGCACAATTTCCGTCCCATCCCGTCCCATCCCATCCCGTCCCAGTCCTAATCCCAAATTCCCGTACCATATGGGAATGTGTTTCCCATATGATACAACATATTGATTCCTATTTGGGAATGAGACGGGACGGGACAGGAATGGGAATTCCCGAAGTCCTATTTGTCCCGAATTATATATAAATAATAAATTAAATATTTAAAATATATTACCAATAATGATAATTATTATATATTAATATATTATTTTATATAAACGAAAGTTAAAACTTAAAAGTTGCACCTTAAAGTTCTAACTTATAAGTTATAACCTAACAAACAAACAACTTCCACCTTGAAGCTTTTAAATTTTAATAATTAAGTTAAGTTTGATTTTATTTGTTTCTTGGTTAATTTATAATCTTATATGACATGTTATTATTACTTATTATGATTTAGGAGGTGAACAATAGACGAATATAAATTGAGTTTTAATTTTTTTTTTTTTTTTTACAACTGTCAATTTGTCGTGTTTTTAGTTTTTTTGGGAATTCCCGTCCCATTCCCGTCTTATCCCGTCCCGTCCCAAATTTTGAATAGAACATATATGGAACAATTATTTTGATTCCCATATTCCCGTCCCGTTCCCGCAAAATCCCGTCCCATATTCCCATTTGCCCACCCCTAGTTTTAAATATGAATAGCATTATGTGATTTCAAATTCGTGAGCATGAAATTAGCCGGGAAATTCTGTTTTTTCTACAAAAAAAAACAAAACCAATTGTAGAAGTAATCGAATTTGCAAGTGTCGGAAGATACCTTTTTACACATAAAACACAACGATTTAAAGTAAATGTGTTTTTTTTTTTATTATCATCTATACTAAATAAATTAAAAACACATACACATATTCCTTGCTTTATGAACATCGAGATCAAGTGGCCAAGAGTAGATAAAGTTGAGGTAATTATCGAACAATACAACAGAAAAAAACTTTCGACCTCTCCACCTTCTGCTAGTAACGAATGTAGGAAATTATTCAAATTCACAGCCTTGGTGCATCCATATTCTAATCCCATCTGAAATAGAGTGGTAAAAGGTCTAAATAGTTGTACAGTTTCGGTAAATTTTGAATTATGATTTAACCCAAAATATGGAAAGAAGAAAAAGAGTTTCAAGTTTGAGCGCCATACCTTGCAGTAACTAACTATATATATTTTCCCTGTTATCACTATTCAATATCTGAAACTTCTAAAATTTAGGAAAATATATGTCTAATGAGGTTAGTGTGCGAAAAAAAAATGTTATTTTTCTATACTCACCGGAAACCAAACCCATGGACTGGGATCCCACACCATCTCATTAGGTGGAAGAGAACGCAAACCTTTCATAAAATTGTAACTCATTGACATCATAATCTGTGTTGTCACATTTTCCTATATTTAGATAATCGCATTCATAAAATCAGCAAATTGGTGTGTACTGAAAAAGCTAACTCATTGTAATAAGAAACTTACTCTCCAAAATTTTTTTTTTGTTGGTAGGGATTTTTTGTGGCCTCTCAGAGTTCCGAAGAAACGCCCTGGAGTTTTCTGGAGGTTCTTTGCGAATATGTTTTGTAATGCCTTATCAATTAGCTTCAAGCCTTCTCTTATTTTCCTCGCGTTCCTTCAAAACTAAAGAGAGAACACAATTTATAAAAGCAACGTGGAAATATCTTTGTTAAATCTCTTAGAAATGTTCGCAAATCAATCGAGATTACATCATTAAGGAAAATATAGCAAGTCGATCTCTATTTTATTGCATAAATCACATAACACAACACACTGTAAAGGAGAAATAGATACATGTGATGCAAAAGCAATGACTAAAAAAATATGAATCATAATCACACAACACAAGCTTTCTAAAATTGCGAGTCTAGGATTAATGGAGCACATAAATCAAATCTTTCTTGTAGAGGTGATCTAGACATGAAAATATACATATTCGATGTTCCCAAGTGACTGTACAAATGCTATTGGTATCATGAGGAAGAAGTAAGTGAAGGCTATTATGATCCACATTACCTTAACGTCGACATATTATATGGCAATGCGAGGTTATCATAGTAGAAGTCAGGCGGCTCTGCAGCCCACTCGTTTAGCCACTCTGTTGGGTCTCTTGATTATTGAATTTGAGCACAAACGGCTCTTGAAAGACACACACGTTGTAGGCACTATCGCCTTTGTCCCGGTCCTTAACATCTGAATCGAAGTACTTGATTAAACGTTCTGTTAGAGATGAGATCTGTACCGTCTCTAACAAGCCCGATATGAATTCTGGTCGGCCTGTCTAACAAATTTCAGGTCGGTAATATAAAAGGAAATCTCCCATTTATCGAACGACCTGGGGGAAAAAGAAAAACTCCTTCTTGTCGGCAAGAAGGATTTCCTATTCTAAACAGGTTGAAGACCGACCTGACCAAGCTATAAATATAGGAAGTCCACGACTCCTGAAATCCATCCAAAAAATCATAGCTTTCGAATTACTTTCCATAAAAGTTTAGGTCGGCGTTCTTATTCCGACGACCTAAACCCCCGTGTATTCATTCAAGCTCCGGCTTCTTCTAATAAAAGACTTCTCTTTAAACCCACAAACCCTAGTTCTTTCGTAGATCGAACTTGAGTTTTTACTGTTGGCGCCGTCTGTGGAGAATAAAAGAGTAATCTTTGACTTAGAACGGAGTTTGAAGATGGTTCAAACACCGATCAACACTACCGACCTCACAGGAGGAGCCTCCGATCCGACAAGAAACATTCAGAATCCGATCATCGACCCAGCCACAGGGCTTCCGGTGACCCACCAGACCGATCAGGAAGACAACACAACTACCGCACAGAACACCGGGAGAACAGACCAGGTCGGTCAGACGGGTGGCACAAACACGACCAGCCTGCCACAGCCACCTCCCATCGACATGGCCACGATCATCAGGTCGGTTGCAGCACAGTTGCAACAGGGGATGGATGCTCGCTTCGAGTCCCTCCGTGCCGAGCAGATAGCTTACAGAGAAGACTTGGATCGGCTTATAAACTCTAGGGTTCATACCCAAGAGCAGACCGATCTTATCACTCCCCCTCGCCCTTCGATCCGCAACACAGATACGACCAGGCTGGTCAATAACTTATTTGGCACGACACCGACGGACGACTTACGGAGAGCACAGGCAGAAGGCTCTCATGCCCGCTCATCTCGCAATATCGCGGGAACCGACCCGACGACAACCTCGGAACTCGATCTTCTCCACCGACGACTTCAGCGCCCGAGTTGGATAAGATCCTTCAGAAGACGTAGCAAACCCCGTTCACGTCGGCTATCACCAATGCTCCTCTTAAGGACATAGGTCGGATGAAGCTACCTCCGAGTTACTCTGGCACGACAGACCCAAAGCGACACCTGACCACGTTCAACGTAGTCATGGGACGTGCTCGCTTCACCGATGAGGAACAGGAAGCATGCCTCTGTCAATACTTCGTGGAGACGCTCTCCGGAAGCGCCCTCACCTGGTTCTCACAGCTTCCCAAGAACTCCATCGACAGCTTCAAAGAGCTCACAGCTCGGTTTCTGAAGCATTATTCGATTTACATCGACACGGAATCCACAGCACTCGATCTATAGGCATGCGTCCAGGGCGACACAGAACCGCTGCGCGATTTTATCGATCGATTCCGATCAATCGTCCCCCAGTGCAGTCTGTCGGACGAACTGTGTTTCAAAATTCTTATCAAGAATTTGAAGGATGATTCATCGTTTTGTGAACGATTGAAGACAGGAAAAACCAAAACCCTCGAAGATGCTTTGCACAAGGCATCCGGGTACATCAGAGTCGAGGAGGATCGGGCAGCCAAGGCCAAGGCCAAGTTGGCCGATGAGAAATCTTCGCGCGACAAGAAAGGCAGATCGTCGAGTCAGGAAGATTACAAAGAGCCCCGTCAGCACTACGACAAGGATGACAAGAATCGCAAGAGCATCAACGCAGTTGGATGACCAAAAAAGCCATGGAACATGTGGGACCGCTCGAGCGACAGAGACCCCGACAGCAAGAAGCCGTGGTGCAAATACCATAAGGCGCACGGTCATCATACCGATGATTGCCGTACCCTCCCAGCCCTCTTGAGGAAGAGGTGGGACGATGGCGAGATCACCCTTCCAGACCCCCGGAGTTCACGATGATCCGACGATGAGGACAGGCGACCCGATGACGATCGCGATAGAAGAGATAACACCGATCGCTCTTCTAAACGCGAGGTCAAGGAAGCAAAGTGTGACCGTGAAGACGATCACACACCTCCAAGCTCACCACGTCAGCAGATCAACATGATCATGGGAGGGCTCCTCTCGTGCACCGACTCGATAAATTCAATTAAACAGCACGAACGGAAGGCAGCCAATCCCCCGAAGGACGCACCACTACTGTTCAAGGACGACCTACCGATCACATTCACAGAACAGGACGCGCATGACATAGACCGACCTCATAACGATCCACTCGTCATCTCACTACGACTCGGAGAGGACGACGTCTCCAAAGTGTTAATCGACACTGGAAGTTCGGTCGACCTCATCTTCATGGATACTCTACGCAAGATGAGTATCCCCAAGCGGGACATCAAAGTCGCACCATCACCACTCACAGGATTCGCTGGAGACTCGATTTCGACGATAGGAACTATAACGATGCCTGTCACCATACGCGGGAAGTCAATTACGGTCAAATTCAAGGTTATTGACCGACCTGCGATCTACAATGCCATCCTTGGAATACCATGGCTGAATGCCATGCGGGCCGTCCCTTCTCCTTACCATCAATGCATCAAGATGCCGATCAGGGGCCGTGTCATCACCATCCGTGGCGACCAGCCAGTGTCCCGACATTGTTACATCGACAACAAGCACGCCCGAAAGGCATCAACATTTGTGATCGGTAGTAGTAGCCATTTCGACCCACGGATCGTTCATCACGACGAGCAGCCGAAGAGCGATCTTATCGCCCAAGTCGACATCGATGCTGCCCACCCGGAACTTTGCGTCGGTATCGGCACGGAACTGTTGCCTAGCATGCAGGACGAGCTGGTCAGTTTCCTCCGAGAGAACGTCGCAATGTTTGCGTGGTCCATGGCCGACATGAAGGGCATTAACCCCCGAATAACGAGTCACGAATTGAACGTCGACCCAACCTTCAAACCGATCAAGCAGAAGCGACGAAAGTTAGGACCTGAGCGAGCACAAGCCGTCCACGATGAAGTAGATAAGCTCTTGAAGGCCGGATCAATCGCCGAAGTAAAGTATCCAGATTGGCTCGCCAACCCGGTGGTTGTCAAAAAGAAAAACGGCAAGTGGCGGGTCTGCGTGGATTTCACCGACCTTAACAAAGGTTGCCCGAAGGACAGTTTCCCTCTTCCTCGTATCGATCAGCTCGTTGAGGCTACGGCAGGCAACAAGCTACTCTCCTTTATGGATGCATTCTCAGGATATAATCAGATTCTCATGAATCCAGACGACAGCGAGAAGACCGCATTCATCACAGATCGGGGCACCTACTGCTACAAGGTCATGCCGTTTAGTTTGAAAAACGCTGGAGCCACTTACCAGCATCCATAACGAAGCCGAATACGAAGCGCTGATCGGCGGCCTCCGACTAGCCCGGGGGATGAACATCCAACACATCTGGGCATTTAGCGATTCGCAGCTCGTCGCTAAGCAGTTCAGCGGAGAGTATGACGCGAAGGACGATCGAATGGACGCCTACCTGAAGCTGGTAAAGCAGTTAGCAGCGGAGTTCATAACCTTTGAACTACATCAGATTGACCGATCTGCCAACACCAGTGCGGATGTACTAGCTGCTATTGCATCAAACAGAGATTCAGCCCTTCGGAGAACTATTCCCGTTCAAGGAATATCCCAGCCCAGCATAGTCCCGCCCCAGAAAGTTCTTCAAATCACAGCCGACGAAGACGAAACCATTCCTGTAGCAACCACTGACGACCAGCCAGCAGCAGATTGGCGAGTTGAGATACGACGCTTCCTGGAAACTGGCGAGCTACCACCAGAGAAATGGGCAGCTCGGCGAATTCGTGCTCGAAGCGCCAAGTACGCAATCATCGAAGGTGTCTTATGCCGATGGACTGAATCAGGCATCCTTCTTACTTGCCTCCATGGCGACGAAGTTCAACGATGCATCAAGGACATTCATGATGGTGCAGGTGGAAATCATTCCAGCGGACCAGCTCTGGCTTTAAAGATTAAGCGACAAGGCTTTTTCTGGCCGACCATGCAGGAGGACTGCATTCAATATGCTCGGAAATGCGAGTACTGTCAGCGACACGCCCCGATGATTCATCAACCAACGGAGTCTCTGACGTCGGCAGTCCCTCCTTACCCATTCATGCGATGGGAAATGGACATAGTCGGACCGATGATCTCCTCTCGTCAACGCAAGTACGTGCTCATCATGACCGACTACTTCACCAAATGGGTCGAAGCCAAGGCGTTCGCCGATATCACAGCCACTGAAGTACAAAACTTTATCTGGAGATACATCATATGCCGACATGGCCTTCCTTACGAGATTGTCACTGATAACGGCCCCCAGTTCAGATCGAAGAAAATTCAAGCTTTCTGCGACAAGTGGAAGATTCGCCTCAACAAGTCGACACCACGTCATCCGCAAGGCAACGGACAAGCCGAAGCAACCAACAAGACAATCCTAGATGGCATTAAGAAGCGTCTCAATGCCAAGAAAGGTTTTTGGGTGGGTGAACTGGACGGCGTGCTTTGGTCTCATCGCACAACTCCGAGAACTACAACCGGGAAAACTCCTTTTTCACTCGCGTACGGATGCAAAGCTATGGTTCCTGCGGAGATCAATGTCGGAAGGCTATGAAGAAGAGTACTCCCGAGTATTCCCGAAGTAAACGCAACAATTTTGGTCGACAATATCGACACATTCGAAGAAACACGCAACCAAGCATTGCTCCGAATGCAGAACTACCACAATCAGGCAGCTCGGTACTACAACAAAAAAGTACATAATCGACATTTCGACAAAGGCGACCTGGTCCTTCGAAAAGTCTACGAGAACACCAAAGAAGAGAATGCCGGGAAACTCGGCGCAAACTGGAAAGGTCCATATATCATCACTAACGTAGTGAAACCAGGAGTTTACCGGCTCGAAGCCTTGGACGGCGAGTTGATTCCACGAGCCTGGAACTCACTCAACCTCAAAAGATATTACAGTTAGATCGGCACCTCCTCGAGGTCGGCATCGTCAAAAAAAAAGGAGGGAATAGTCCCTATGAACTACGAAATCCCCGAAAGGGGTACGTAGGCAACCTATCCTCGGATGGTGCAACTGCTCCCCCTCCCAAAACGGGGGGGGGGGGGGGGGGGGGGGGGGGGGGGGGGGGGGGGGGGGAGAGAGGGGGGGGGACTCAATATTTCTTTTAATCATCAAGTCGTCTTCGGTTTGTAAGTCTTTGGTTCAATAAAATCTCATTTTCTAAAAATATTGTGTTCATTATCATATCGACATCCTGGCCAGATGCTCGATCCGTCTAAAGCTAGAGTCTGATCCACTTTAGCTCGGTAACTTAAAGCCAAGTCCGCCTTGCATTCTACAGTTTTACCTGTTTTGCTATATCCGAGTCATGCGTTGTTATCAGCCAAGTCAGTCTTGCATCCGCATTCGACTCGGATACTTCTAAGTGGTACCGATGAATCGGCGCCGACCTGAATCGCACATCGGGTATTCACATTAGAAGCGAAGTGGTATGAACAATCATAAGCCGGGCCTCCCGCATGTTCGTATTCACACTTCAATAAGCAAGCCAGAATCCGCACTGCAATTCTTAAAGCCATGAGAAATTGGTAAGCCGACCTGATCGCAGTTCTTATTCGACTTCGAGAATTTTCTAAGTATGTATGCCGATCTTATTCGTTTATTCGTTCATTACTTAGAAATTTAAAATCACATAAACTTAAGCCGATATCATATCGCCGTAGTGTTCAGATTTTTAAATAAAATTTTCATTTAAATGGAAGCCAAAACGGCACAAATAGATACATCAAGATACACGTCTTTAAAAAGAAACAAAAAAGGAAAAAGCTAAACTTCAGTTTCTTCCTGAATTTCTCCCTCTTCCTTGTCGGCCTCATGACCGTCACCCAGCTCGGCGTCTTTGCCTTCTCTTCCACGTCGCCCATCATCTATACCGTCTCTATCGGCTTCTGGATCCTCTTCCACGTCGGCTCCCTCTAACGAAACACAACTCGAAACCTCGAGAAAAATCTCCGGCTCTGGAACCTTAAGCTCATCTGATGTGAAGCTAACTTCTTCAAAGGCATCCTGCTCCGCCTTGCTATCTGCAACCATTTTTTCCACGTTTTCCTCAATCGAAGTTAGGAAAGAGTAATGCCTATGGACGATTTCAAGGGCCCTTTTCGCACCAGCCCATTGAGCCGCAGTTGAAATAAGATCTTCGCCCTTCCCCTTGCGAGAAAGCGAGTCCTTCACCTTCGTAACCAGACCGGCATAGTGATTATTTACAGCAACAGCCACGCGCTTAGCCACCTCTTGACCAAAGGCAAATTTTGCTTCTTCAGCCGCTTTGCGCTCGGCCTCGAACTTCTTCTCGGTGTCGGCCCTCTCCTTTGTAATCTGCTTCACCGCTCGGTTCAGCAGCCTGTTCTTCTCGACGTTATCAGCACGGAGCTTCGCCAAGTCTTCAGCGGATGCCCGCATTGCACCCTCGAGCTCGGCGTTCTTTTGTCTTTCAGCCTCAAGGGCCTCCTTCACGGTTTCGATCTCCGTATGATCGGATTGACACCTTTTGGCGTCACGATCGTACTCGCATAAAGTCATCAGTGCGGTACTCAGAGCCAGGATTCGTAAATTTCATTATCAGAACCGATAATATGTAAGGGAAACGGAAGAAAGCAGTAAGAGAAATTTACCCTAGCCTGGTCGTTAACGAAGCGCGCGATTGCCTCGCTGCGAATAAAGCTCTGAGGGTCCGTCGCAGGAAGATCTGGATGATCCCTCAACCGGAGAAAATAGTCGAGACAGGATTCCGGATCGCTCACCAATGGACTATTCCCTCGATAGTCGTAGGAAAATCCAAACCGATGAAGCTGCCGATCAATCCGAGGTCTCTTCAACTGTTGCAGATCCTCAGGAGCGTCATCTGCATTCTGCCCATCTTCACCTGCGGGCTCTCCCAGGTCGGCCTTCTTCCGGGCCTTCTCTGCCTTCCTGACAGCTCTTTTATCGGCCGACTTCTTTGCCTTAGCCAAATCTCTATCCCTTTTGTCGGCAGCCGCTTTGGCCTTGGCCGGATCATCCTCTGGTACGACCGGACTCCCGTACTGTTCCAAAGACCCTGATGGCGGAGGATTTTGGGCCTCCTTGGCACCCGGAGATTCAAACATCAACTCTAATTCGGTAGATAAATCTTTGAGTGGGCGAGATTTCATCTTGTCAGTTCGGTTCTGGTGTCTAAGTAGAGCAACTGCAATTAAAAGAGGTGTCAGCCGACCTTATAACTCACAAGGATAAGCAAAACAAGTTGTACCAACCTCTTGTCCTTTCGATCCTCCCTTCCGTAATCTCCGGCCAGGTGATTGCGCTTATCGCCGCAAATCGTTCGGAAATCTCGTAAATATCAAGGGGATCGTCAACAAATGAAAGATGCCTATTACCTGCAAAATTAAAGATACCGATCAGATAAATTCACAACATGATCTTAAACAATTCTTTAGGTCGAACGTGTCTCTACCCATGACCTCCGCCCATCTCGATCAATGATGGAGTGCTCGTTTATCAGCACGAAAAAATAACGGTCCCTCCAATCGTTGACCTTCGATTTATGGCCGCATGTGACTATGTTGAACCGGGTCTTCATGCTCGTATAGTATGATCTTCGGTTCCTTAATTTTTCCTTTGTCCTCCTGGTATTCGTCATCGCGTCAAATGCAGCCCGGCTAAGAGGAATGTTATGCCTGGTCGACATCACCAGCATACAAACGATCAGCCAGATTGTCGAATGAAAGAATTGCGAGATCGGCATCTCCTTGTGATCGACAAATTCCAACAGCAGTCTTGGAAGAGGGAACCAGAGATGAAAATCCCAGAAAAAGCATTCGTAGACGCAGAACCATCCCTCAGGAGCGTCCCATAGCCGTTCTGACGGGCTTGGTATCATAAAGATGACTTCAGGGCCGATGTCACATTCTTCCTTCAGTGTTACCTAAGACTCCATAGTCGATTTTGTTGGCAATACCCCAAGGAGATTATCACAAGTCGGCTTCGGTTTTGGCTCGCCTTTCTTCCTTTTGACCTTTTTAACAGGGGGATTCAAGTCGACAATCCCGAACTGATTCGCTTCATCTTCGGCAATAAGCGTATTCAGTTCGTCGGAGATGTCCATCTCGTTTGATCCACCCCTCTCGTCTGACTCATCTCGCAGTTTGGGAATCAGAAACGGTTCCCTCGTCGAAGCCTCACCGCTCCTCAAAACAGCACCGACCTGACCCGCATGGAAACGCTCGGCCGCTGCCCTCTGGTTTTCCTCTCTGACTCGCTCTTGGAAAGTCCGATCTAACGCGGACAATTCGCTAGCATCGGAGGACCGATCTGACGCCATATCATTCGCAATCTCCTTTCCCTTTGATCGGCCTCTCGCGGCCTGGTCGTCTTTTTCCATCTGAAGAAACTCTTCTAGAGAAATACCGATCTCATCGGCTTTCTCCTTAGCCGATACGATCACTCTCGACTCTGGTCGGCTCTCACAGATCTTCACACACTTTCTCATATCTGACTATCATGACGGTTTTTGCAAATCGGAGAAATCAAACGGCAGAGAACGAACGAAACGCGGCAGAGGTCTGATCGAAAAAACTTTTAGCTAAAATAAACAAAGAACAAGGAGAGAGAAGAGAGCAAACCTGATTTTGACAGAGTTTCGCTAGAAATGCAGAAATGAAGAAATGAGAGTCGAAGTCCTCTTATTTATAGAAAGATCTGGACGGTTACCGAGAGTCATCATGAGCTCGGCGACCTTTCATATTTTTTCTACATATTTTTAATCGGCCCCTTCACCTCTTTCCGCTAGGGTTTGACACGTGTCAACCCTAGTTCTGCATACGCGGGTCTGGGCCTGACCTACATCATTTTTGGGCGGGAGTTTTCGCGCCCATATTTATCATTTGACCTACGAGATCAAATCCGATCTGAATCAAAGGTAATTTTATATATATATTTCTAACTCTTTTGCAGCCGACCAGAATTCACATCGAGCAGTATTTTTTTAAATTCGACAAGCAATGCATCCTCACTTGCCGAACTGGGGGGGGGTGGGGGGGGGGGGGGGGGGGGGGGGGGGGGGGGGGGGGGGGGGGGGGGGGGGGAAGACTTACTGTTAGAGATGAGATCCGTACCGTCTCTAACAAGCCCGATATGAATTCTGGTCGGCCCGTCTAACAAATTTCAGGTCGGTGATATAAAAGGAAATCTCCCATTTATCGAACGACCTGGGGGAAAAAGGGAAACTCCTTCTTGTCGGCAAAAAGAATTTCCTATTCTAAACAGGTTGAAGACCGACCTGACCAAGCTATAAATATAGGAAGTCCACGACTCCTGAAATCCATCCAAAAAATCATAGCATTCGAATTACTTTCCATAAAAGTTTAGGTCGGCGTTTTTATTCCGACGACCTAAACCCCCGTGTATTCATTCAAGCTTCGGCTTCTTCTAATAAAAGACTTCTCTTTAAACCACAAACCCTAGTTCTTTCGTAGATCGAACTTGAGTTTTTACACGTTCCAAATGAGGATGGAGAGTAGTAGAAGCAATAGCTTATAGTAGTTGAGATAAAAGCTTTACTTGTCTTGTTAGACTCTCCGCCATGGACGTGTAATACTTGATTCCTTCAACTTCTTCATCGCAAAAGTCTGTTTGCAGACATTGAGATGAGTTTTAAAGAGAAACAATAAAGAACAAACTTAAGCTTTTGTGAATGTGAGTTTACCTGGCCTTTTAAATTGCGTTCTCATGTGCTTGTTGTTATTATAGTCGAGCGGATTCTGCATTTGTTTCCCCGCTCTGAACCAACTCTGAGAGTTTGGTTTCATCGAGGATTGCCCGAGCTTAAAGTGATCAAGAATCGTCAATCCAGAAAACAAGTCAGACTGTCAGAGATCAGAAAACTGAAAGATGATTTTAGGAAAAATTATAGTGTTTCGACGATACCTCTTTATGTTATGACGAATGCGAATAGAACTACTCACGTTCACTGCATTTGATTCTCTCTTATTTCACATCCTGCTTGTTTGGTGCTTGGATTTCCCAAGTCTTCGATTTTGTTCTATAGAAATTTGATTTAAAGTGCGTTGGGATCAAGGGGAGGGAAACGTGGGGAAGACGAAGCGATTAAAGCTAATTAAATGCATAATACGTCAAGAATCTAGAGGAAGGGGAAGGGATACCATACGCATCGCTCTGAAAATTCAGGAGAAGTAATATAAGTGGTAATTGGCAGGGGACGATTAGATTTCTTTGAGAAAGAAAAGGGTCAATTAATTTTGCTTACGGCAAGGAGGAGAAAATTAATTGAACGTGTTGTTTATACGGCAAGGAAGATACAGTTTTTAGGAATTGTATGTGTCATTTTGTAGCATTTAATAATCGGGCTTCCATTATTTGGTCCAACAGAATGTGATTTGTTTTTAGATTGTGTGTGTGTGTGTGTGTGGGGGGGGGGGGGGGGGGGGGGGGAACTTACTGTTAGAGATGAGATCCGTACCGTCTCTAACAAGCCCGATATGAATTCTGGTTGGCCCGTCTAACAAATTTCAGGTCGGTGATATAAAAGGAAATCTCCCATTTATCGAACGACTTGGGGGAAAAAGGGAAACTCCTTCTTGTCGGCAAAAAGGATTTCCTATTCTAAACAGGTTGAAGACCGACCTGACCAAGCTATAAATATAGGAAGTCCACGACTCCTGAAATCCATCCAAAAAATTATAGCTTTCGAATTACTTTCCATAAAAGTTTAGGTCGGCGTTTTTATTCCGACGACCTAAACCCCCGTGTATTCATTCAAGCTTCGGCTTCTTCTAATAAAAAACTTCTCTTTAAACCCACAAACCCTAGTTCTTTCGTAGATCGAACTTGAGTTTCTACACGTTCCAAATGAGGATGGAGAGTAGTAGAAGCAATAGCTTATAGTAGTTGAGATAAAAGCTTTACTTGTCTTGTTAGACTCTCCGCCATGGACGTGTAATACTTGATTCCTTCAACTTCTTCATCGCAAAAGTCTGTTTGCAGACATTGAGATGAGTCTTAAAGAGAAACAATAAAGAAAAAACTTAAGCTTTTGTGAATGTGAGTTTACCTGGCCTTTTAAATTGCGTTCTCATGTGCTTGTTGTTATTATAGTCGAGCGGATTCTGCATTTGTTTCCCCGCTCTGAACTAATTCTGAGAGTTTGGTTTCATCGAGGATTGCCCGAGCTTAAAGTGATCAAGAATCATCAATCCAGAAATCAAGTCAGACTGTCAGAGATCAGAAAAGTGAAAGATGATTTTAGGAAAAATTATAGTGTTTCGACGATACCTCTTTATGTTATGACGAATGCGAATAGAACTACTCACGTTCACTGCATTTGATTCTCTCTTATTTCACATCCTGCTTGTTTGGTGCTTGGATTTCCCAAGTCTTCGATTTTGTTCTATAGAAATTTGATTTAAAGTGCGTTGGTATCAAGGGGAGGGAAACGTGGGGAAGACGAAGCGATTAAAGCTAATTAAATGCATAATACGTCAAGAATCTAGAGGAAGGGGAAGGGATACCATACGTATCGCTCTGAAAATTCAGGAGAAGTAATATAAGTGGTAATTGGCAGGGGACGATTAGATTTCTTTGAGAAAGAAAGGGGTCAATTAATTTTGCTTACGGCAAGGAGGAGAAAATTAATTGAACGTGTCGTTTATACGGCAAGGAAGATACAGTTTTTAGGAATTGTATGTGTCATTTTGTAGCATTTAATAATCGGGCTTCTATTATTTGGTCCAACAGAATGTGATTGTTTTTAGATTGGGGGGGGGGGGGGGGGGGGGGGGGGGGGGGGGGGTTGTTAAGCCTAACGGAAAAGATTTATGCTGTAAAAATAACTGGTTTGTTGTGAAAATAATTGGTTTTTGACGTGAAAGAAGTTTGAATAATTGTGTAATAGCTGATGCCACATGGCATTGTGGGAGAGAATTTTTTTTAGCTGACGTGGAGACCTTCTAGAGCCCCAAACAGCTCTTTTTATTTAGTATAGATTACATGAATCAATACATAAAAAATAGATAGAGAAGATAATTGATCCACCAAATTAAGTTAATTAGAGTCATTGGTTTCCAAAATCATATTGTACTAATCAGTAATGATAATTTTTATATTTCATTTTTTGATAAACAATAACTAAACATACTTGTTTTTTATAAACAATAACGAAATTAATATACTAAATTAGAGAAGGATAATTTAGGAATTACAGAATTATTTGGATGATTAGTTGGTTATTCTAGCCATTTTATATTTAGTGGGTTATTCTACCTATTTTAAAAAATAAAATGAGTTATTCTGGATAATTTTCTCTTTTTTTATTCTAATTAGTTGGAGCTATTTCATAAATTCCCCAATATTGTGGCAAATATAAGGTTGATTCCGATTTTGCATTATTAAAAATAAAAATTTAATTATTTAGTTATTTATTACTCTTTCTAAGCTGCTTTCTTTATTTCAAAATATCTAAATGCTAATAATCGTGATAAATAAAATTTAACTTTTAATGTTTCACAAACATCTGGATCCCAAAGTAACGTACTCAGTTTGTATACATCTTAACAAACAAAATTAATGTTTAGCCGATATATGAGAAAAGATTAACATGTAGAAAACATGACGATCTCTAATATGTTGTTTTCTCTAATCCATAATCCCATGAATTTTGACACCCTACTTTTAGTTATTACTACATAGTTAAATCGTCTATTTATACATTTATTACTCCGAAATATCTGCAAAGAAACCCATTTTAGATATATAATTATTATTTTTTATATTAACATAATATGGTATATTCTTGATAAACAATAATGTATGTTTTGAGGTAAATACATCAAAATTCAAAATTTTTAGCAAATATTTATATTTTAGAATATATTTGTACATCCTGTATTTTGTGAAGATGTTTTAACACAGTATTTTAAAAAAGATTTTGTACAGATCTTCCATTCTGTTTGTTCAGTTTTCAAACTTTTATTAGTTATTGTAATTGGATAATAATATATTCAAATACTATAGTATTGGATAGAATATCATGTTTTAGTGTGTAATCAAAATTGTAATAAGAAGAAAATACCTTTAATGAAATCAGTAAATGCAATGGCACAATTTGTAAATACCACATTAATAATTGAACATGTTTATAGTGTGCTTCTCTTTTAATAGTTTAAACTAGATCTTGGATCCCCCGTCATGCGCAGATTTTTTTCAACCAAACTTTTTTTGGGCTTCTTGAATATTTTGCTCAATAAAATTTAATCTAACCGTGGCCCAAACATATCCATCTAATTTTAATATATGCGCAGGTCCAACATTTTCTATCTCTTTTAATAGTTTAGATGTTTAATTAGTTTTAATCTTATCTATATTTCATATCAAAGTTAAAATGGAAAAATAATATTTGTTAATTCTTACACTTTTGATTTATAATATAACTGAAATGTGATATCATTTTAGACAGTGGTTGAAAAAAAATTAATAGTTAGTTTTCAGTTTGAGAAATAATCACTATAGCAAATTAGTTTGTGTAACAATCATTAAATGTCTCTAAATAAAAATATTTTGAATCTAAAACCAAATTCTATTCTCATTTTGGAACAAAATCTATTCTAATTCTGTTTCATTTTAAAATCCAAAATTAGATAATGCCATTTTTCTCTTCCACATATGGAATAATCTTACTAGTAAACTCAAATAAACAAAAGAGTATACAAAAGCTCAACCAAAGGGTGATGGCAGTGGCGATTTAGGGTTCAGATGGAAGGCAATCAGAAGGAGATTCATGGATTCACCAGGTTTTATGGGATGAATCATAGGAGTTCTCGGAATTAAGGTTCTCTTTCGGGTCTCGATTGTATGCTGTGGAGAGGGCCGGGAGTATGGTGAAGTTGAGGGTAAGGGGATCGACGGGAACCTCGTAGAAATCCCAGATGTGTTTCCTCTCATATGGGATACATAGGACATCGGATCTGGTACCGGATTTGGCTTCTCGTATGCTGCGATGACTTTTCTCGAGGAGATATCTCTTGGCCCTTTAGCCAGAATTGGGAGATTATCAGGACATCCAACACTCTCGTCGATCGAGTTTTCCTTTGGAGACATGCAATTGCTACAATCACATCTTCGCTTCTCAGCTTTGTCAGACAGGAGAGTCTGAATTGCTACAAAGGGTTCTGGGGATCACATTCTGATTGGAAGGATAGTCGAGGGAATGGAGTTAAAGTCCAAATGGATCGCATCCAGGACAAACTAAGGGTTAGGAAGATTTACAATTTTCCATATATTAAGGGAATCAATTAAGAGGTGATCGTGATTCATTGTTTGAGTTTAACAAGAGTTTAGGGAAAATAATGGAGAATTATGGTGATTTTTCTTACTATTGGTTAATGTTGGGATATATATGTGGAGATCATATGACTTTATATCATCAATTAATGGCCCTGCTGTCGATATCTTTCTGCAGATTTCGGACTAAAATGCAAATCAATCAAAGATTTGAGGAATTAAGTGGAGGTGATTAAGCTTGGTTTAGAGAATTAAGCGGATGTGATTGTGTGGTGCTAAAATCGGATTCTGCCGTATATACACGATTGACTGGCGGGTTTACTTTGGGTAATCATAGCTTTGAGTGGTTAATATGGGTGCAGATGACACAACAAAGGAAATGGGGACAGGTAATGTTTAGATTTGATTGTGGAAATTATAGAATGGAATGGAAAATTTGGGCTATCATTACGGTATCACATCCATGGTTCACGGGTAGCAATCAGGGGAATAATGAGCGTATGAACAATATAAATAGTGTTCACTTATTTCTGATATGTCTCATCGGCTTCTTTTCTCAAGCTACTTTCAGTAAATATGTTAATTTAGCATTTACTTCGGGCTTTTCTATGTCTCAATCAGGTCTTGTGGGTTCCGGAAGTGGGAGTAACAGGAGAAAGGCCACAACGGCTCCAAGGATGAAGATCACAGTGCCGCAGTTTGATAACTCAGAGCTCATAAGGGGATACTCTAAGACCCTTATTGGGAGGTGCATGAATCCAGTTATTAAGGATATGAACCCCCTGCTGTTCATGCTCTCCAGGATTTGGAAGGTCGATGATAGTAGCTGGAGCGGATTTGGATATGGGCCGGTTTCAGTTTGATATTGACAATGAAGAGGACATCACGGAGATGCTACAACTGGCACCGTACCACTTTGACGGGTGGATGGTGGTTCTAGTACGATAGGAGCAACTGATGGATCCTAATTATCCTTCTTCCCTAACGTTCTGGGTGAGAATAATGGGGATCCCTCTGCATTTCTGGGCTGAGACAAGTTTTCGGAGTATTGGAAAGGCCATTGGTGTCATACAAGAGGTTGATTGGGGATCCCTCTGCATTTCTGGGCTGAGACAAGTTTTAGGAGTATTGGAAAGGCCATTGGTGTCATACAAGAGGTTGATTTGGACGGGGGCAGAGTACCACTGACAGTTGATGCATTTCAACCTCTTATTTCAGGGAGGAGTTGAGTCGCTCGTCCTTCTCCATTACAAGAGACTCCATGAGTTCTGCCGGGAGTGTCATAGTCTTTGTCATGCGGCAGACTGATGTCCGGTGTTATACCCGAAGAGGGAAAGGACGACATAAGCTAGGTACAAGGATGATAGACATGATGGGGGTGCCACAAGTTATAAAGGTGCCTTAAATAGAAAAGGGGACTCATCCAGTCATCATTAAGAGCCAAAAAAGAGTATGGGGGATACAGAGAAGAGGAAGGCGAAGGTTACAGAGAAGGAGACTTGCAGTAATGCTTCTCAGGGTGATAAGATGGGAGTTCCCAGGGCATCAGCAAGGCGTTCCCGTCACGAGAAGGGAGATACCAAACCAGTGGCTTATCCAGAGTATTTCTAGAGGTTACGAGGATCACATGATGACGAATCAGGCGAGCTCGGCAAGCGCGGTTATGGATCAAACGAGGGAGGGGGCATTAGAGACTAATCCACTAAGCTTAGCCCAACATTCTGCCAAGAAGATTCGAAAGGGACTTGATTTTGATATTGTGGTGCCCGAGATGGATGATTTGGAGGATATGATTGACCGTGTGACCATGGCGGACTCGGTAAAGATAAACTTGGGGAACGTCGAGACATGTGTTAGTACGGGTCTTGAGGAATTTGATTATTTCTCGGATCTTTTGGAGCATGTCCACGATATTGTGAAGGAAGAGAGGGTATCACTGGTTCAGGGGGATATGAAAATGGAGGTGAATGGCACAATGGCGGAGCTATATGGCATAAACATTGAGGCGTTTATTCTGGATACGGAAACCAAGGTGGTGGACCAGGGGCACGTTACTGAGGCCATGATGATATCGGGGAACACTAATAAGATTATTAAGCCATCCCCTAAAGCTGGAATGAAGAAGAAGCTAAGTAAAGGACATTTTGCAGTGGGAGGCGGCTCAAAGAAGTTACTAAAGATAACTACACCAAGAAAGAAAAGGATATCTCGGGATACAAGAAGGGTGGCTGAAAGAGGCATGACTGGTTCACGGAAGACCGAAGGAATGGTCGAGGAAGTGGATCCTAAAGCTTTTAATTAATGCATGTCTTAAGCTGGAATTGCCAAGGTTTGGGTAGCAGGTATACACTAAGTTATCTCAGGGAGATTTGGAAGAAGTTTTAAACCAGACTATATTTTTCTCTCTAAAACAAAACAATGTTCTGAATTTGTAGAACAATTTAAATTTCATTTTGGGTTTGATTTGTTGTTTACGGTTGATCTGTGTGGTGTAAGTGGCGGACTTGCTTTATTTTGTCATAAAACTTTTGATGTTCAATTATTATTTGCTAATAAAAGAATTCTGGATATTGAGGCTAAGTTTGAAGGGAAAACGATCTATATGTCATTTGTATATAGGGATCCGGTTATAAAACTACGCAACCAAGTCTGGAAACGGTTAACTAGGATGAGTTTAACAAAGATAGAACCATGGTTTTTAATTGGGGATTTTAATGAATTAACAGGTAACCATGAAAAACAAGGAGGAATTCTTAGACAAGCGTCATCTTTTAATAGTTTTTGCTGATTGTGGATTAATATATTCCCCGAACCGGGGAAATATATTGTCTTGGAAGGGGAGAAGAAATGGACAAAATGTTAGATGTAAACTAGATAGAGATCCTGCAATGGAGGGCTGGCACAACTGATTTTCATTCTCTTACGTCGAATATCTGAGGATAATTGGGTCAGACCATCGTCCTATGGTGGCTACAATGGATGCGAAAACAATCAAACGTCAAAGTCAGTTTTGGTTTGACAAGTGGTGGATTGGTCAAGATGGATTAATAGAGGCTATAACTCAGGACTGGTACTCTGATCAAGCGAACAAAGGGAGAACTATAGTGGACAAAATAAGTAAGTGTCGGCATAAGATTTCAAAATGGAAGAAGGCCAACCAACCTTATGGAAGGGATAAAATAGAGGAATTACAAAAGATTCTTGAGGACATACAGAATGATGATAGCAAACCACAAGAGAACCTCAACAACATCACACTTAAACTTAAAACAGCGTATCGGGATGAGGAACTCTATTAGGAACAGAAGAGTCATAATATATGGAATAGGTGTGGAGATCTAAATACAAAGTTCTATCATACAGCTAAAAAAAAGGCAAACAATAAATAGACTTCTGCATAATAAAGAAGGCGTCTGGGTGGAAGGAGAAACAAAAGTGGAAAAGGTTACGATGGAGTATTTTGATGACATATTCACAACAACTTCTCCAACGGATTTTGACGATGTCTTAGCAGAAATATCACCAGTGATAACAGAGGAAGACAATTTAGAACTTGTTAAACCGGCAACGGAGGAGGAAGTCAGAAAAAGCGTTATCTATGATGCATCCAGGAAAGGCACCCGGGCCTGATGGTATGACTGCCCTATTTTTTCAAAGATATTGGGAGATTATAAGGAGAGATGTGGTGTTGATGGTCAATGATTTCTTGCTCAAGGGCTCCTTTGATAAACGATTAAACGCCATGAATATCTGTCTAATACCAAAATGGAAAGGCCTACTAAGATAAGAGAATTACGACCCATTAATCTCTGTAATGTGGGATACAAAATTGTCTCTAAGGTCTTATGTCAACGGCTAAGAAGATTGCTCCCTAGGCTTATCTCGAAGACTCAGTCAGCCTTTGTATCGGGACGGCTTATTTCGGATAATATTCTGGTAGCCCAAGAAATGTTTCATGGCCTGCGGACAAACAAATCCTGAGTAAAGACTACAATCGTCTTGAATGGTCATTTATTGAACATTTTCTTAGGAAAATGGGATTTGCGGGAAATGGATTACTTGGTTAATGTGGTGCATTCAGTCTGTCCAATACAAAGTTATTATTAATGGTCATCCACGGGGTCAGGCAAACCCCAAACAGGGACTCAGACAAGGATATCCTTTATCCACATACCTATTTATATTATGAATGGTCATTTATTGAACATTTGCTTAGGAAAATGGGATTTGCGGGAAATAGATTACTTGGTTAATGTGGTGCATTCAGTCAGTCTAATACAAAGTTATTATTAATGGTCATCCACGGGGTCAGGTAAACCCCAAACAGGGACTCAGACAAGGAGACCCTTTATCCCCATACCTATTTATATTATGCACGGAGATCCTGATTTCGAACCTCAAAAAGGCAGAAAGAGATGGATTAATTACGGGACTGAAAGTAGCTCGGGCTAGCCCATCGATTTCACACATGCTTTTTGCTGATGATAGTCTTTTCTTTTGTAAGGCAAACCCGGTAGAATTTCTTAATCTGTTACACATACTAAAAAAGTATGAATCAGTTTCGGGACAATGGATCAATTATGCTAAGTCATTGGTCCAATTCGTACATTGAGTAAATCCAGACATCAGAACCGTAATTCATAGTACTCTAGGCATCACAAATATTAGGGGCATGGGCTCATATCTGGGGATACCGGAAAGTATGGAGGGAGCAAAGACAAAGATCTTCAATTTCCTTCTCGAGCGACAACAAAAACGAATTAATAGCTGGACATCCAGACTACTATCAAAAGGGGGCAAGGAGGTTTTTATTAAGTCAGTCGCTACTGCAGTTTCCTACGTAACTATTCAGCATCTTATGGGTGGAAAAGTATCACATCTTCTAGACCTCTGGTACAGAAAAGACTCATCAAAAGAGTTGGTTTTGGTCACTCTATATCTGTATGGAATGAATCCCTGGATTCCTGACTCATACCTGAGGTCAGAAATATGCAAAGGGTATAACCTTTACCCTGAGCTAACGGTCAATCAATTGATTGAATCATCAACTTCAACGTGGAACATACCACTATTAAATCAATTAATTATACCAGAGGACGTTTCGCTCATCATTGAGCTGCCTACGATTAGAAATAGAAGATAGGATCAAATGGGATGGAGTTTTATGAAAAATGGTCGTTATACAGTAAAATCTGGGTACTTAATTGAACAATATATGACGTATAAGGGTACAACATTAGAATTATATAGACCAGATGTGAGTAAACTCCAAGCATAAGTACGGTCAGTCAAATGTCCACCGAAGATAAAATATTTTCTATGGCAAGCGATATCGGGTTGTCTAGCGGTTACAGACCGGCTGCAGAATAGAGGCATTAATTGCAATCTCCAATGCACACACTGTGGAGCAGCGCGTGAGACGACAAATCATACACTTTTTGTGTGTCCACCGGCTTTCCAAGTGTGGGCACTATCGGTTATTCCCACTCCATTACCGTCGGATGCGCATTTCCCTAATATGGCACAACTTTTCTGGCACTTGCCAGATAACAATGATACGAAAGTTATTATGGTACATTTGGAAAATGAAGAATGATAAAATATTCTCGAATATTGATTGGGACCCACGAGAAGCGATATGCCTGGAAACAGCAGAAGCAGAGGCCTGGGATGAGGCCCAAAGGGAAGAACCATTAATGGGTACATTTGAGAGAAACGGTCGATTATACGGGCGTTATAACATGCCAAACAGATGGATCATGGAAACATTCGAGTAACAATACAGGATTGGGATGGTTTAATCAAGGAAGTGGAGTGGAGGGTCCTTTAATGGGTGCAAGGAGTATATGGCGCAGTTTGTCGGCATTACATTCAGAACTGGAAGCTTTAATCTGGGCAATGCACTGCATGCTCGAAGCACGGAGACTGAAGATAACTTTTCTCATAGACTGTTTGGATCCGGTGAAGATGGTGTCTAACCCAACAGAGTGGCCATCCTTCTCACTACATTTGGAGGAATTCGAGACCAGCAAGAAGGAATTCGTTTCTTTCTCCCTGAATCACCTTCCACGCGTGCAGAACACAAAGGCGGATAAACTGGCACGGGGTGCTCGTACCTGCTCTCAACATCTACATTATGTAAACTCAATTCAACCGGCTTGGATTACTGAGCCGTTCTAGGAAACATGAGACTGTTGAAAAAAAAAAGTTTTTTTCAATAAATTAGTTCTTTAAATTTTAAATAATTTTATTTTAAGAGTTATAAATAATTATTTGGTAATGATTTGTTTAGTAATGATTATAAATATTAAAACATCATTCTTTCTATAATTAAAATACAAATATTATATAATATATATGTTTTTATTTATATTATAATACCTAAATTTAAAGAATATCATAATTTGTGGAAGTTTTGAAATAAATTAAATTAATGACTCAATTATAAATTTAGATGAAATTATGTATAGTTAATAATCAATCATAAATTAGAAAACTATACTTAAGATTTTTTTTTAAATAAAAAAATAAATCATATTCTATTTTGCAGTTATTTCATTTTTCTAAATAGAATAATACATTAGAAAAAGAATATACTAAGGATATACTTAAAGTATTGTTTTAAAAAAAAAATAGAAATAAATCTAATTCTATTTTGCAATTATTCTATTTGAAAATAAAAAATAGAATAATACATTAGAAAAAAATATATATTCATCTATTTCTATTTTGCAATTATTCTACTTTAGAATGAAAAATAGAATAATACATTTGACATGCTATAATATTTGGCCAGACAGGAACTGCCAATTGCCACACTATAAATGTAAATGGCTAAATACTTCAAAGCCATCTCAAACTCCAAAATGAAGTATAAACTAAAAATATTCATTTCAAAATAGATGAAAAATAGAATAATACATTTGACATGCTATTTTAAGATGAAAAATAGAATAATACATTAGAAAACAAAATCTACTGAAAATATAATTTTTTAAATAGAAAATAAATCTAATTGTTTTTTCAATTTTGTAATTATTCTATTTAGAATAAAAAATAGAATAATACATTTGACATGCTATAATATTTGGCCAAATTGAACTTGCCAGTTGCCACACTATAAATGTAAATGGCTAAATATTTAGAAGCCTCTCAAACTTCAAAATGAACAATATACTAAGAATATATTGAAAATATTCTTTTTAAAATAGAAATAAATTTTATTTTACAACTATTCCATTTTAAGATGAAAAATAGAATAATACAATTTAATTTAATTTTGATTTTGACTGTAAAAAAAATTAATTTTATAAAATGTTGATTTTGTAAATACAATTTTAAAGTGTGCTTATACGGTTCTACAACTTTATAGGCAAAATAGTATTATTCTATTTTTAAAGAAAATTCATAAAGCACAATTTAATTTTAATTTTGACTGTAAAAAAATTATTTTAAAAAAATGTTGATTTTGTAAATACAATTTTAAAGTGTGCTTTTATGGTTCTACAACATTATAGGCAAAATAGTTAATCTACAAATAATGCTAATATGTTATAAATATGTATATGAAAAAATATATTCACTTTTACGTAAACACATGCTTAATATAACATTGTATATTAATCAACACTTTTGCATATTAAACATGTGTTTACGTTTGTGCAGAGTAAATATTTGTAAGATTAAATTTTATGTTTTTAATAATATTTTTAGATTTTAACTATTAGAGTTTAAAGTTTGAATGATTATATTGTATATCTTTTTGTTAATCGTATTCATGTGTTTTAGTCAAAAGAATTTCTATAATAAAAGTCTGCTTGGTTTTTAATAAGAAGATAATATATTAATGTTTTTTCTTCTTCTTTATCTTCTTCATTATTATTCTCTTTTTGATGTTCTTCTTCTTTTTCTAAGCATTTATTATTGTTCTTCTTCTTTTTCTTTTTCTTTTTCATCTTCTTCTTATTTTTCTCCATTTTTCTTTTAAGCTCTTCTTCTACGTTATATTTTTAATTTCTTCCTCTTTTCTTACTTTTGTTGATTTTTTCTCTTTTTTTTCTTTGTTCCTCTTCTTTTTACCCATTTTTCTTCTCTGTTATTATTTTATATTATTTTTCTTTGTTTTTTTATTTTTTTATTTTTCTTTTTCGTTCTTTTTCTGTAAATCTTCTGCTTCTTCTTTTGGTTTTTTTCTATATCTTTTTCTCTTTTTTTCATTTTTATTCTTCTTCTCTAATCTTATTCTTTATTTCATTTTTCATTAAATTTAGGAAAACAAATGAAAATAGAAATTTCTTATACTAAATAATTAATATTATATAAATATTTAAATATATATTATGGTGATAAAATATTAAACTTAATAATAATATATATAAAACAAACAACGTTGGAATGCGAGAAGAAACCATATGAATGAACCAATATAGGCTTGTATTATAATGGGAAAAGATCGATCAGAGTATATAATCTTAATTTTTTGGGTATATAAATAGTAATTGAGGAAGTCTAATCGTAAAAAAAACATAATAGATATTGACATAGAGCCCTGGGCTAACATATTTTAGGTCCATTGGGAAAAATAAAATTTAGACCCTAAAAGTATTATTTTTTTTTAATTTTTGGCCTTTTCTATATATTTTTTTGATAAATTTCGAAATAAAAACAAAAAATAAGATAGTTTTAAATAATTAAACAAAAATGGGCCATTTAATAAGAAAGAAAACAAAATAAAAGGCCCATAATGTAAGAGTAACAAAAAATTAGGCATTTGATAATTTAATAAGAAGAATAGATTTAATAAATTTTTATATATCTAATAAAAGTCCAATTGTATATCTTTATACTTATAAAGCATAAGTCAATTGACAATTGTCAGTTTGACATGTGTATTTTTTTATAATTTTTAAAAAAATTAATTTCTTTTTTCTTTTTTTTCAGTCGACAAATTTTTTTCTATTTTCACATGATCAATCTATTACCACCAAAAAATAACAGAGATCATTTTCTTTCTTTTTTGACACATGTACTTTTTACATTTAATTTTTAAATTATTATTTTCTTTTTGTTTTTTTTGTCCAGTAATATTTTTTCTACATCATCATATAATATATAAAAGTTGATGTCATAGTGCATAGAGGGCGTCCATATGAGATTAAAAAACTCGCTCTGATTGGTCCACGTCAGCATATTCATTAAATAGAAAAATGTTAAGTATGATTAGGACGGAAAAACTTGATTTAATTGGTCCACATCAGCTTTTAAATCAAACTAAAAATTATTAAGTATAATTAAAAGATTAAAAGTTAATTTAACAAATTATGTCCAACAAAAAAAGTAAATTCAATTTGATTGATCCAAATCAACATATTTATTAAATCAGAAAATGTCAATATGGTTTAAAAATTTAAAAGTTAAATAAAAAATCAACAATTAACAATACATGTATAAAAAAGTAATCATTATCAATTATCAATTTAAAAAAATCTACAACAACTCGGTTTAACAATTAAAAAAATAAAAAATAAATAAAAATATAACATAAAACTCTTGGAAGACATGATGGAGAAGAAAAAAAATGGTTTTCAATGATCATTACAACTTCCTAGCAAAATTAAATATGAATCAACATGAATCATGGATTATATATACAGTGGTACACAACATCAATAAGACTTTTAATAAAAAACTAGATATTTGAACACATAAACCTTTAAGAAAAAAAAAACTATAGAAATTCTAAAACAGAAAATAATATCAAAATCTTAGCAAGATTATATTTCTCTAAATCAAATGTATATGTACGTCAAAGTTGGATAGTTCGATAGGTGTCATTGTTATTATTTTACCTAATAGTTTTTAAAAATTTATAAATAAAAATAGGATAAATTACACATTATATATTAAATTCTCTTATATAAATGAAATTTTTTATAAGTATATATAATTTTTATTAATTTAAAAGATATTAGCTAAAAATAATAAACAAAAATATTTTCTTACATAAAAAAGGAAATTTTATATATATATTATAGTTTTGATAATTTAAAAAATAATAACTAAAAAGGAATTAAACCAAACTACTAATACAGACTCGCGCGTAACGCGAATTAAAAACATAGTCTATAATATATAAAAGTTGAAGGCATAGTGCATTAAGGGCGTCCACATAGGATTAAAAACTCAATTTGATTAGTCTACATTAGCATATTCATTAAATAACAAAATGTTAATTATGATTAGGACAAAAAAACTTGATTTAATTGATCATCTTTTTATCAAACCAAAAATTGTTAAGTATAATTAAAAAATTAACTAAAGTTGAAGGCATGGTGCATTGAGGGCGTCCACATAGGATTAAAAACTCTATTTGATTGGTCCACATCAGCATATTTATTAAATAACAAAATGTTAAGTATGATTATGACGGAAAAACTTGATTTAATTGGTCCATATCAGCTTTTTTATCAAACCAAAAATTGTTAAGTATAATTAAAATATTAAAAGTTAATTTAACAAAGTATGTCTAACAAAAAAAAGTAAATTCAATCTGATTGATCTGAATCAACATATTTATTAAATTAGACAATATTAATATGGTTTAAAAAATTTAAAACAATTACTATATATTTATATTATATATTTCAAATTAAAATTCTTAATATATGTTTATATTTTAAACTAACACTCACTTTATAAACTATTAACACATAAAAACAAAAAGAAATTAAAAATATTTTTTATAAACTCAATTATATCATATATAAAAAAAAATTAGAAAAACATACCTGCGCTAACTAGTGTATATCAAAGATTCCAAAAATCCCTATAATTTCTCATCTAAAGCTACCACGATTTCTTAAATAGCTTCTTTTATCATAAAAATTATTTTAAACTATAAATCATCTCTCTTACGTCGGTTTTTTCTTCTGTTCATCCATGTTAAGAAATAACAGTTGCAATCGATAGAGGTGTAGACAATTCTTTTTATCTCAATTTTCATTCTCTACATGTTTTCACCTAACATATATATGATCCTCTTTTCAGGAAACAAATTGAAGATACCGTTGGATTATACCCATGTTTCCAAACTGAAGTTTCAAAAAAAGAGAATAGAAGACGAAGAGCTTCAAAACTATTGGATACTCAACTTCTAAAGCCCATGTGAGTTATGAAAGCAAGTTTAATTATAACGTTGTGTCGATCATATTCTCATCGCTTTGTTATATTTTTTTGGATACTTAACATTATAGGAAGATATATCAAACCAGGTTCTAACAAGTGAAATTCATTTTGAATATGAAAATATACTTTGCGGCTTGATAACTGAATCTTCTTCTCAACTACTTTTGAGTTTCACTCATCTTTGATTTGAATTTATGAGTTTCTATGTATTTTCCTATATATGTGCTTAATGTGGTTAATCAATGATAAGTCATGTATATACATCTCCTTCTAATATATCAAAGTTATAAACTTATAATGTTAAAAAAGAAGCAATGTTATTGTGTACACGTGAAACTTTTAATTATGTATAAATATAACATAAAATTAGTTTTATTTTAAGTTTAAGCAAAAGTAATCTAGTGCTTGGCACGGGAGATAATACTAGTTAGGTAAATAACACAGTTAATAAATGTTATCTTTGCAGTTGGAATTCTCTTTAAATAAATAAATATATAGGTGAATATCAAAAATCATAAATTCAAAAACGTAATTTAGAAATACTCCCAATAAATTATCTACATTTTGACCCTCTCTTAGGGAAATATTAGGACCCACGTTCCACCATTCTGTCCTTTCTAATTTTTCAGAATCTTTTCTCGGTAATTTTTTCTGTATTAATAGTTTGATTTAATTTTTTTTAGCTACTATCTTTTAAATTATTAAAACGATAATATATTTATAAAAAAATTATTTATATAAGAAAAATTAATAAATAATGTGTAATTTTCTCATACTTTTATTTATAAAATTTTGAAAATTATTAGGTAAATTAATAATAGTGACACATATCGAATTATCCAACTTTGACGTACATATATATTTAATTTAGAGAAAAAAATTATTGCCAAGATTTTGGTATTTTTCTGTTTACCAGAGAATTTAAATAATTCTTTTTTTCTTAAAGGTTTATGTGTTCAAATATGTAGTTTTTTATTGAAAGTTTTATTGATGTTTTGTATCACTGCATATATAATCCATGAGTTATGTTGATTCGCATTTAATTTTGTTAGGAAGCTGCAATGATCATGCAAAATCATTTATTCCTTCTCCATCATGTTTTCTAAGAGTTTTAGCTTATATTTTTATTCAATTTTCATTGATATCTATATTTTTACAGTCTAATATTTTATAATTTTAGTTTTCTAACTTATAGGATCGGTGATGTGGAGTCTTTACATTATTTTTACTGTTTTTATCTTTTGTGTACAATATGCATACTTTGATTTGAATATTTTATCTACATATACCAATTTAAGTTTTTGGTTTTTTTAACATAATTTTCTTTCCTATTTGTTACTTAAGTTTTTTTTATTTTGATTTTCCCATCTATAAAACAAAATAAATTTTTTATATTTTCTTGTCAATTAATTTAGAAGTTTGAATTTTCCTGACCTATATTATAAGTTTGAACTTTTGTGATATTTGTTTTTTGGCATTCTAACTCTTTTGAAAACAATTTTATTTTTTATTTTTAAGGATATTATTTTTTGGTTTTTTATAATTTTCTTTTCTATTTGTTACTTAAACTTTTTATTTAATTTTTCTATGATTAAAACGAAATTAAGGTTTTAATCATACTTACCATTTTTTTGTTTAATGAAAATTGCTGATGTAGACCAATCAGATCGAGTATTTTAATCTCAGGTGGACGTCTTCAATGCACTATACCATCAACTTTTATATATTAGAGATGCCACCGAAAATTCCTTTTTTCCCAAATCTTTACCAAACATATTTGAAATTCAACATGAATATATTTGACTAACAAATTCACAAAACAGAACCAGGAAAGAAATATAATACTCTCTGGCAACATCATTTGCTTAATTTCATTTCTGGTGAAAATATAAATAAATTTTATAGAAAATATGATTGTTTGGGAGCATTTTATAAGATGTCACAGGAGGGTATGTCATTTGTCTCGTTTCAGGACAGAAGCTTATTTAAATCCTGCGAGCATTGGATGGAACCTGAACGAGTCCTGCGAGCACTATACGAAGAGTCAGTCAGACTTTTAGGAGAACCGAATGAGGGATCCTCCTGAAGGTTCTCCGACACCCAAGTCAATAAACGTCCTACCAGAAACAAGAGCTCAGGAGGGTGATTTTACGGGTTGGGGGTTAGATGCCTCGTCCGGGGTCGGAGCATCTTT
Source organism: Thlaspi arvense (assembly GCA_911865555.2). Lineage (NCBI taxonomy): Eukaryota > Viridiplantae > Streptophyta > Magnoliopsida > Brassicales > Brassicaceae > Thlaspi > Thlaspi arvense. The sequence goes on along the minus strand of OU466859.2, from coordinate 44,388,711 downwards.
CTGTCTATAGGTGTTTTAAGGGGTTCTACACGGGAGATAAGACATAACGATTATAAAGGTGTGGTTTCGTGTTATAAATGGTTTATCATATTTGGCGCCATCTCGAGAAAATGGGGGCGTTCCCTTGAAACTACGCTGCATGGCTGTGCCTAGCTTCTTTGGGACAGGGTCCGACTCTTCCTCCTTAGATCGGAATCTAAGGAGGTTTCTCCTTTGATCTCTACCTCTCTCTCTCCCTGATCGGATCCCCTTCGTCTCTTTTCCTTGAGCTTTTTTTATACCAGTCCTTCCCGTTCTGTCACATCCGTTCGGCGTGCCAGAAAGAGCAGATGGGTTGGTGGCGCATGCATAATTCGGGAAGCTTGCCAACTGTCCGGAAATAGTATGCTACGAAGTTGTTGGTCGAACTAACAGGTCGTGTCAGCGTTTAGGGTAGTTCCGTATCTACATGTTGTGATATCCTTGATCATGATAAAACCGGGCCAACAACAATATATTTGAATTTTATTTATTAACAGAAAATATGATTCAAACATAGAAAATATGATATATAGTATTTACTACTACTTGATTTTATTTAAACTTCTATTCCAATTTGTTTTTGATATATTTTATTGTTAAAAATTCTATTTTTCAATAAGGAGAAATTTGAGAGAGTTTTTATAAATACCAGATTCAATAGGGAGAGATTTGTGAAAAAAAATAAAATTCTTCCATATCATCAATTCAATATGACTCCTCTAGTCATACCTCTAATATTTGGTAATAATGTATTTATTTTCCAAAATCTTTGACCAGTATCGGACTGGATTTGCCTGTTGCCACAGTATAAATGTACTACAGTACTGTATATGGCTAAATACTTTAAAACCATCTCAAAATTTCACAAAACTAAAACTTTATAGTTGAAATCTCTAAACCAAACTTGAAAAATGAAGAATGTTTCTCTCAAGCTTTCACTCTTGCTTTTTATTTTGGTCATCACATGTAGTACGTTTTTGTTTTTTATTTATTAATAATTAGTATTAATCAGTACAGAAAAATAATGAATAATATCATTTCTTTTGAACATTCTCATTCTATCGTTTTAACTTCACAAATATCAATATTTAAACAAAAAAACTAACCGTTAAAAGCTATTTTGTTTATGCGAATGATGGAGAAGATCTTGGAGCAGAAGCAAGAGAGCTTAATGGAGTCGAAGTTATCGCCGGAACTACAAATAACGCCGGCGCCGGCAGGACTCTAGGGCTGGCACATCCACCTTGCAAGAGAGACGTCGATTGTAGCTTTGAATGTGCCAAGGGAGGATTCTGCAACGATCGTCTTGGGACATGTGATTGTTTCTAATTATTTTTAGAGATCGCATTGTAATATATTCTTCACAACTTATTATACTCAAGATTAAAAAATCATATGCTTAAAACTTGAGGCCTCTTCTTCTTGCAAGTGACAATCTTGACCTTGAACAGATTTTTTCTTCTTCTTCTTCTTCTCCACTTTCATCACTGTTTTGAACAACAATGGATTCAGCCATTGATGTTTCTTCCAATGGATTAATTGCATCTTCAGTTTGCAGAAGCATTTCGTTTAACTGGGACTCTCCAGGTAGTCTCAATGAAAGTTTTCGGCTTAGTATATTGTTGTCATTCTGCAGCAGAAGTTCCAAAACTTGAGGAGGCCAAGTTGTTATTAAGTGGCTGCTTCAGCCCTAGAAAAAGCTTCTTTCCATACGAATGTGGTTTCTTGTTTTCTTTGCAAGCATCTGAAACTCCATTTTTGTGTTCCTCACCACACAAACCTTTCTTCTGCGACTGAGGAAGAAGTAAGGCGAGAGATAGTTTCTTCCTGCTTGGTTTTATCTCCTCGCTGAAACCAGTCACAACATCATCTGCTTAATTTCATTTATGATGAAAATAAAAATAAACACTTATAGAAAAAGACAGATATATTTGAATCATATTTACTAATAAGAAAATGATTAAAGCTTTCAAAAAAAAAAATGATTCAAATATAGAAAATGTGATTTATAGTTACGAATGTGATGACCAAAATAAATCATATATATTATTACTATAATCACATTTTATTTGAAAAAAAATATGATTCAAGCTGGCAAATCCAGTCCAAGTTCTAAAACTGGTAAGAATATATCTAGTCTCTAAAATCTTATCGGACTGGATTTGCCAATTGCCACTTACCACACTATAAATGTGTATGGCTAGATACTCCCAAACCATCTCAAACTTTCACAAAACTAAAACTTCATAGTTAAAATCTCTAAACCAAACTTGAAAATGAAGAACGTTTTTCTCAAGCTTCCACTCTTGCTTTTCATTTTGGTCATCACATCTAGTACGTTTTTGATCTTTTTATTATTATTATTGTCAATAAACAAAACTAATGAACAACATCATCATACATCATTTCTTTTGAACATTTATTCTATCGTTTTCAACTGCACAAATATTTATTATTATAGATGCAAAAAATATCTAACCGTTGAAAGCCATTTTGTTTATGCGAATGATGGAGAAGATCTTGGAGTCGAAGTTGTCGCCGGAAGTGCAAATAACGCCGGCGCCAACAAGGGTTTGGTGGAGACAAATATACCTTGCGAGAGAGACATCGATTGTGTCCGTAATTGTCCCAATGGATTCGGAGGAGTATGCAACTTTCATATTGGAACATGTCTTTGTAGATCGACTAGGCCACCTCCAGCTTGCAAGACAGACTCCGATTGTGCCCATCTATGTGCCAAGGGAGGACATTGCATCCAACCTCTTGAAGTATGTAGTTGTAACTAATTAATTAATCGCATTTGTAACCTATTTTTTCGTCAATAAAAAAAAACTTAGTCAAGATTAATAAATCATATGCTTGCAATTCATATACTCCAAACTCGATTCAACCCCAATTAAAAGGAAAAAAAAAAAACCAAAAGAGTTTTGATCAAGATCTACGCTTGAGGCCTCTTCTTCTTCTTCCCAGTGACAATCTTGACCTAGAAGCGACTTTTTCTTCTTCTTCTCCACTTTCATCACTGTCTTGAACAACAATGGATTCATCTTGAGTTTGCACAAGTTCTTCGTTTAACTGCGACTCTTGAGGTGGTATTAGTGACAGTTTTCGGCTTAGTCTATTGTTGTCACTCTTTGCAGCAGAAGTTTGAAAACTTGAGGAGGCCAAGTTGTTATTAAGTGGCTGATTCTTACCATACGAATGTGGTTTCTTGTATTCTTTGCAAGCATCTGAAACTCCATTTTTGAGTTCTTCGCCACACAAATCTTTCTTCTGAGACTGAGGAAGAGGCAAGGCGAGAGATAGTTTCTTCCTACTCGATTTTACCTCCTCGCTGAAACCACTCGCTGCTTTTCTTTTCCCATTGTCATCCATTTGTTGATCTCTAGTACTCGAGAGAAGAATTTGGCTATTTTGTATATCATTTTCTGCAGTGTCACGGTTCACTGTTAACTTCTCGTGATTACCAGCTAAAACACTATCTCCACTTTCAGAAGCCTTCTCATCTTCATGACTCTAAAGAAACAAAAAAGGAAGCAAAGATCAACATTTGCTTCAAAACTCATAGAAGACACTCGGACATCTTGTGAAAAGTATCAAGAATAACTAATTATGCACCATAACATGAACCACGTTTGCATTTTGCTGAGCTTGGAGGCTGGTGCTGCTTCCATCATCAGCCTTAACCTTTGCATACTTCTCGGTCATCTCTCGTGCTTTATAATCAAAGGTTTGTCTATTGTATTTGTACTCCCTGCTCTGGGAATATAAAGGCCAACATATACATCAAGAGCCAAAAAGAACAAATACTCAAAGAGAAAACGAGTTTGTGGTTAAGCTTTTGCACATAGACTTACTACTTCACACATCAAACCATCATCCGGATTCGGTTCACTCAGCAACAATCCGATGCTCGTCAAAACTGTTGAGATGTTCAAAGATGGTTGCCAAGCACCCTGTTTGCTCATACCCATATCAGAAACTAACCATTGTCATCTCTTTGAATCTAAAAAAACACACATTTTTACCAAGAACCGCAAAAAAACTAAATAGCTTTCATGGATTCTTATAGCCAAGAACCACCATAGACAAGAACTGATCAAACATTCTATTAACCAAGAATCGAGAATAGCTCTAGTCAAAAGAGCAAAAACTAAGACGAATTGCTTCAACATATCAACACAAGCCTCAAGGGAATAAAAAAATGATCAAACAAAGTTTCAACTTGGGAGGGAGATGGATTGATTACACAAATTCGCTACAATAAATCAACAAAAGCCAACAACCGTCACTGAAAGAACACAGAGAAGATGGATTTCACGAATTTCAAACTTTTCTGGGGATTTTATGTTAGAATCAACAATTAGCCATAGCCAGAAGAGTAAATCTAACACGAATAGCTTGAACATATAAACACAAGGTCTCACCTTGGGAGGGAGATTCAAGATATCAAGGCAAATCCGGCCACTGTTATCGATGTTTGGGTGATAAATCGGTGTATCGAAAGCCACAATCGGAGGCTGAAATGGATATCTGATAGATCCGAATCTCTCTCATCATCAGACTCAAAAAACGGAACCAATAACCATCAATCACCAAATAGAGTTAAGATAGTACCTTTCAGGGATTTGAATCTTCACGTTGAAGACTCCATTAGCATATACAGTATCTTCAGGACCTTCGATCTCTGCGAAACCAAAAACCCCAAAATCAAAAAAAGGGGTTAATATCGCTGAGAAGAGAGATAATCAATCGCGGAGGAGACTGGGAAAGAGAAAGAAGGATATGAGAATCCGACGAGCATCGATGGTGGAGAAAGTTGAGAAGTCGCTGGAGCCGGAAGCGGCGGAGGAGAGGTGCGGAAACGAAGCGCCGTGAGGTGGATCGGAGAGGAGAAGCTTCATCTCCTTTTGCATTCTCATGCTTAATCTCGCTGCTTGAGCCATTGAGAAAATCTTCAAATTGTTCGAAATCGCTACTTTTTCTGAAACTTCTGCAGAAATTTTGAAAAAATTAGAGGCAAAAGGGATTTTTGGAGTGATTTCCTCTGGCGGGGAAGATTTCGGATGTGGAGTTTTAGATGATCAGAGATATCAACCGTTAGATAATTGACGACACCTACTCCATTCAACGGTTCAGATCAGTTTTTTGTTCTGAGAGCAAAAGTAAAAAAGATATTGTTGACAGTGGGATTTGAACCCACGCCCTTTCGGACCAGAACCTTAATCTGGCGCCTTAGACCAACTCGGCCATATCAACTTTTGATTACTAATTTGTAATATTGTATTTGATAGTATATTATGTTTCGAAAATGCTAAGTGATGAACTTCAATATCTATAAATAAAAGCTACAATATAAACAGTGATATGACTCGGTGAGACTTACAACACGCGGGATGGGTGGTACGGATCAGAACAATACGCTGGCTTTGTGGTTCAATGGATAAAAAAGGTAAGACAAGACTTAATCTCTAAGGTTTGAAACTGAACAGAATCTTTTAAGCAGGCTATGGCGCTCTCTTAAAGGGATTGAAGAATGGGAAAGGTAGTGGATCAAGAGTACCATAGAGATGATGAATGGATCTCCGATATAGTAAAAGACTGGTCTTAGGTGAATAATACAGGCTAATAGCATTTCCAATCTTTCTCTATTTTTTCCTTCAATTTTTAGAAGAAAAAATAGAGGTGTTATTTTTGTTCTCCAATCCACCTCTATTTTAGAGGAAAAAATAGAGATGCTATATTTTCCTCCAAATATAGAGGAAAAATTAAGTATCTCTATATTTTCCTCTAAAATAAAGGTATTCCTCTAAAATAGAGGTAGATTGGAGAGAAATTAACTTTTATTTTAGAGTTCCTCTATTTTAAAGGAAAAAATAGCAAAATGGATTAGAGATGGTCAAAGGCAAAGACTAAGGTTTTTAGACAAGCAATGATTTAAGCAAAGAAGAAAGTTTGTTTCTTTATCAAAATCAAAGGTAACCAAAGATACAAACTGCATGAGAGCTTTATAAACAGTTCGCCAGCTATCCCTAAGACCGAAAACAAAAAGAAAAACGACAACACAAGTGCAAAGAAAAGCTATAAAACAAAAAAAAAAAAAAAATACATTAAAAATGAAAAGTTCACTTAACTAAAAATAAAATAAAAGAATTAAGCTGTGCTTCTTTGACTTCATTTGGAACTCGAACCAGAGGTCATTTGACGTGCTAAGAACTATTGGGACAAATCACACAACATGCACAAATTTTATAAATTGAATATACCTGTTTTAGGCGGCTAAACCGGTCCTAGTGTGGCTCCGGTTTGGACGTTTATCTTGGATGTAGTGTCTTCATGTACTCCATTAAAGTCGAGGTGATATATCTCCTCAACTACTTCCTCGTGGTCAAGTTATATGATGCTTTCTTACTTCATTTGTTCCTTTTCATTGAAAGGGGTTATATTCGCGGTAACTTGGAGCTCTGGTTTGTTCTTGGCAAAATTCTTGGTGTTTTTTACTCTATTTTCTGTGAAGTAAATGGCCTTACCTTAGTTTGTTCGAGGCTGATCAACCCTCATTTTGATCCTCTTTTAAAGAAAAATTAGAATCCACGTTGTTGGAGCTGGATTTGACACCTCAAATCCGGCCCACTCAAGCCCAACTATCAGGTCCAAACTAAGCCAAATAGATTGGGCTTCAATCTCATAGCTTAGGCCCGTTCACCTTTCAATGATCCAGTTCCAAGCAGCAAGATGCGCTGTTCGGCGAAGTTGAGCTGTAGCTCGACCAAATCCCGAGAAACAAGGAAGGATCCGAGCCGAGTCAGAGAATATTCTCGCCAGTTTGAACGAGTCTGAATATCACGGAGGAAGTTACTGCACGTGGCGAGATATCCGGCTGAGGCTGCTGCACGTGGCCGAGATACGCGCTGGAGCTCGAAGCTCGACGAGGCAAGCTATATAAAGAAGGAGAACGGCTTAGTTTGGGGAACCTTCGGCTTGATCTTCCTACACACCTTTTACACCTAGAAACTCTGTAACTGCTCTCAGAGCTCCTTGAGTTCATCTTCTACACTAAAATCCTTGTAACCGTTTCATTCAACCGATTAATACAAAGTCCTTATTTCAGTTAGTGCTAGCTTATATCATCAATCTGTTCGAGAGAATCTAGCCCTCAATTCTCCTAAGTTTCTTTCATTACCAAAAACACATAAATTTCTTAGTGTGGATTTATGTACCCACATTTTGGCGCAGTCTATGGGGAAAGATCGATAGATTTCTCTTACTCAAGAGCAGATCCTAAGCCAGCTGAAACCGAAATGGATTCAACTCAGCAAACCTCAGGAAACGTCTCACCGATTCCGATCTCTCCAGATAAAGTAACCCCGACCGGCAACGTCAACCAGACAGCCGACGGAAACGAACCCAGGGTTACAACCCTCGTCGACACCACTGGCACGAACTCTAACGTTCCCAGCCATGTGGAACCGATCGTGATCAACCTCGTCACCCCACCGGGTATAACGAGTAACCAGTCACAAACAGTCGAGAGGCCTCCCACTCGAACGTGGATGCGATCTGAGAATCCACCTACAGCTTCGGCATCACAGAGCCGAGCAGCTCCTGTTTCCCCGCCAATACCCGCAGCTTTTAAGAGCACTTCGGAGTCGGTGGAGATACTCCAAATGCTCACACATCTGATCGATCGACAACGAGATCAGGAGATCAGATTAGAAAGGCAGGAACGGCGTCAAGCCGCAGCTCGATCTGCTGCGAGTCCACCTCCACGGACTCAGCTCGACTTTTCGTCAATCCCTGCTCCAAGTAATCCACCCGGACCGTACGTGACACCTCTGCGTGCTCCAGGTCCACCGAACTTCGCCCCCGCGGCGAACCAAACACCAATCACCACGGATATTCCGGCTCCAGGAATACCAAAGATGGGACCTCGTCCCACGATGAGATATCCATCTCCACTTGTGCCGACACTAAGAATACCCGGAATGGGACTGCGTTCCAACACGAGATATCCATCTCCACCTTTAAGACCACCTGGAACCGAGCCACCTCGACAGAGATGGCTTGGATCCTTGGCATTTGCCTCGAGCTCGCAAACGCCACCCCAGTTCGGCCAACAACCGAACACGACCTCGAGCTCGAGACTTCCAAGCGGAATCCGCAAACAACCCATAGGATTCGTTAACCAACAGCTCGGAACCCAGATCCCAAATAATCTAATTCAGGCTAACCGCCTTGGCGTCGGCCCAAGAAACCTAGTCGACTGCGAATCTTTTGAAAGATTCCAGAATCAAACCGACTATGCTATTCGGCAGATGAACTCCATGTTCCATCAAGCCACAAGCTCAGCTCCTGACATCGATCGAGTAATTCGCGAGACCCAACGAGCTCCGTTCACCTACTCGATCATGCACACATACCTCTGAGACACTACCAAAGTAAGAGTCCCAGACTACGCTGGGAACAGCGACCTGAAAGACCATATCCAACTCTTCAACCTCGCAGCTATCCGAGCTAATTTTTCCTCAGAAGAGAAAGACGCAGGATACTGCAGGCTCTTTGCCGAGAACCTAGTCAAAACAGCTCAGGAATGGTTCACGACGCTGGAAGAAAATTCGATCTCGAATTTCAACGAGCACACAGTAGCTTTCCTCAAACAGTATTCGATATTCATCGAAAAACGAGAAACTGAAGCCGACCTCTAGAAGCTCGTTCAAGCTCCAGATGAACCACTTCGATCATACATCACTAAATTCAAAGCGATCAAAGATAAAATCGCTAACCTTAATGAAGCAGTAGCCCTGCTCGCCCTGCGAACCAACCTATGGTACCAGTCGAGGTTCAAGGCAGAGCTCATGCTCCGACCTACAGACTCACTCGATGACGCGCTCCATCACGCTTCCATATACGCTAACTTCGAAGATGAAACGGCCGCCTGCGAAGCAAAATACCGTAACTCACAGCTCCACCTCGCACCCTCAGGGTCGAAGAAAGCTAACGTTACACCTCCCAAAAGGGAGCCGCAAGGCAAAGGTCAGCATTCATATGCTATAGAGAGCTCGTCTTCTGAAAAGGAGTCGAGCTTTAACCAAAGCAAATACTGCGAGCACCACAAAAAGAACGAACATTCCACCGAGGAGTGTCCAACTCGAGCTAGAATCTTGGCAAAAAAAACTCATCAAGGAAAAAGCCGAGAAAGCTAAGGTAAAAAAGCGAGAAACCTAAAAAGACCTCAACACAAAACAGGGAAGCAGACACCGACAATGCACCTTAAAAATGAGATCGCGAAGTCGAAGTTGAAGTCCAAACCCTTGACTCCCCTCTATCAGCAAGGAAAAGGATCGACCTCATCTTCAGAGAGTTGAACCTTTGTGGTGGATCAATGAAATCAGTAATCACCCCCCCCCCCCCCCTCCCCTCCCTCCACCCGCACCTAGGAAACCATTGAGCTCTAGCTCGACCAAGCTCCATAAGGTCGCAGGGGGACACGTGCTCAAACTACTCGGAAGCTCGTCAAAACCCAAGCCAGCTCTAGCTCATACATCGCTCACTCGATCGGGGGGGGGGGGGGGGGGGGGGGGGGGGGGGGGGGGGGGGGGGGGGGGGGGGGGAGGGAGGGGGAGCTACCCACAATGAAGCGAATCGACTTCATCTGCAGAGGCTTGAAGATGTGCTGAGACTCGATCAACTCGATCAAGGCATATCAACGCAAAGTCGGGTCCGCCACTGTGAACCTACCTCTGGACGGACCCGACCACCAAATTAGCTTTCTAGAAAGCGAAACGCTATCTCTAGACAAGCCACATGATGATGCACTTGTCATCCAGATCGCTGTAGGCGGTTTCGACCTCACAAGGGTCATGATCAATACCGGGAGCTCGGTAGACATGCTATTCTTCGATGCTTTTAGACGCATGGGATACCAAACATCCATGTTGTCGAACGATCGAACTCCACTCACCGGCTTCGCAGGAGAAACCACCTACTCGTTAGGAACCAACCAGCTCCCAGTTAAGGCCGGCGGAGTTATAAAAACAATAGACTTCATGGTCGTGGATCGCCCAGCTCCGTTTAATGCCATTCTCGGCAGACCTTGGCTCTATGCGATGAAAGTTGTGGCTTTCACATACGACCAATGTGTCAAATTCCCAACCCCTTGGGGAACCAAATCAATACGCCGCTCCCAACGAGCCTCGAAAGATTGCTACATGGGCAGCTTCTTGCGAGCTGAGAAATCTCCCCTATAGCAATTACTGAAAGAGGAGGAGCTCGCAGTCCGACAATTCAAACACAACAAAGACCCCTCCGTATGCGAACCTCGAACAGAACTAATCGAGCAAGTATGCATAGACGACTCCAACCCCGAAAGGTGCATTGGAATCGGGGTCGACCTTCCGAAAATAATTCGCGTCGAACTAATAGATTTTCTAAAGGAAAACCTAAGCACATTCGCATGGTCCACTGCGGACATGTTGGGCATCGATACAGAAGTTGCCGCACACTAACTCAACATCGACCCAACTATCAAACCCGTAACACAGAAACGCCGCAAGCTCGGTCCAGATTGAGCTAAGGATTTCAACGACGAGGTAGACCGACTGCTCAAAGTGGGATCGATCAGAGAGGTAATATACCCCGACTGGTTGGCAAACCCCGTGGTCGTCAAAAAGAAAAATGGAAAGTGGAGAGTCTGTGTCGATTTCACCGACCTAAACAAAGCATGTCCAAAAGACAGCTTCCCACTTCCACACATTGACCGCCTGGTCGAGGCCACAGCTGGCCATCAACTCTTGTCCTTCATGGACGCCTTCATTACCGATCGAGGTACCTACAATCAGATCAAAATGAATCCGGAAGACCAAGAAAAAACAGCCTTCATTACCAATCGAGGTACCTACTGCTACAAAGTAATGCCCTTCGGCCTGAAAAACGCAGGAGCGACCTATCAAAGGCTAGTGAACAAAATGTTTGCTAACCAGCTCGGTAAAACCATGAAAGTTTACATAGACGATATGCTGGTCAAATCTGCGAGAGACACTGACTACGTCGCACAGCTCAGGGAATGCTTCAAAATCTTAAACCAATATGAGATGAAGCACAACCCAGCTAAATGTACCTTCGGAGTCGCCTCGGGCGAATTCCTCGGTTACCTAGTAACCGAACGAGGAATCGAAGCGAATCCGAAATAGATCACGGTTTTCCTTGAAATGCCATCTCCCAAAACAACTCGGGAAGTGCAATGTTTGACCGGCCGAGTTGCAGCCCTCAACCGGTTCATCTCGCGGTCAACCGACAAGTGTCTCCCATTCTACCAGCTCCTCAAAGGAAACAAAAAATTTCAGTGGGACGAAAAATGCAAGGAGACACTAACCCAACTCAAAACCTACCTCACCGAGCCCCCCATCCTAGCTAAACCCATTGAATGAGAACCCTTATACCTTTATACAGCGGTCTCTCCAGCTGCAGTAAGCGGTGTGCTAGTTCGGGAGGAAATCAACGAGCAAAAACCAATTTTTTACATAAGCAAAACGCTTATCGACGCTGATATTAGGTATCCAGCTATGGAAAAACTAGCACTAGCTGTAGTAATGCCAGCTCGCAAGCTCTGACCTTACTTTCAGTCGCACTCAATCGGGGTAATAACTTCGCAACCATTGCGAACTATACTACACAGCCCCAGCCAGTCAGGACGCCTCGCGAAATGGGCCATCGAGCTCAGCGAGTACGACATCGAATATCGAACCAGGACATGCGCTAAGGCCCAGGTCCTGGCAGACTTTATGGTCGACCTCGCTTCGGAAGCCAGCTCCGAAAACCCATCCTCCAAAACTTGGACCCTCTACGTCGACGGAGCATCTTCTAAACAGGGCTCCGGAGTTGGGGTCCAGCTCACTTCCCCAACCGGAGAAGTGATGGAAAAATCTTTCCGTGTCGGATTCACCTCGTCTAACAACGAGTCCGAGTACGAAGCGCTAATGCCGGACTCCGGCGTCGGCGCGAGCGAGATCAAAGCCCACAGTGACTCGAGACCCATAACCAGCCGTTACAGCGGCGAGTACGAGAAGAATGCATAGAAGCCTACTTGACTATAGTTCGCAGCCTCGCAAAACAGTTCACTCGTTTCGAGCTCGTCCATATACCCCAAGGAGAAAACACGGCAGCAGACGCTTTGGCAGCTCTAGCTTCCACCTCGGACCCAGCAATAAAGCGAATAATCCCAGTCGAAGGCATTGAGAAACCTAGCATAGACCTAGCACTCAAAACTATGACTGTGAACGCAATCACAACGCGACCATCAACCCGGTCGCAAACGCAACAATCCCAAGACCCATGACGTTCTAACACAGCCAGTCATCCCGACGAGGATGAGCCGGCTAACTCTACACTAGAGGATGCGGAGTCGAACCCGACCTCCTCACAAAGTACTCAGGAATCAACAATCCACACAGTACCGACTGCACTCGCAGACGAACCGACCTTCAAGGACGAGTTCGTCACCAGAGCGGACTGGAGGATACCCATCCTCGAGTACATCATAAATGTAATAGCTCCCCCCGACAAGTGGGAAGCTCAAAAGCTCAAGTTCAAAAGTGCCCGCTACAGCGTGTTATTCAATGACAAGCTATACAAACGAGGTCTATCTGAACTTTACCTTAAATGCGTACACGGTGAGGAAGCCTACACCGTAATGTCCAACACTCATCAAGGCCCTTGCGAAAGTTATGCTGGAGGTCGAGTGCTCGTCATTCGAATTAAAAAACTTGGCTATTTCTAGCCGACCATGATAGCAGATTGCCAAAGACTATCCAAAAGCTGCGATAAATGTCAAAGGCATGCCCCGATCATACATTGTCCAGCAGAAAGACTGTCGTCGATCTCTGCACCCTATCCATTCATGAGATGGTCAATGGACATAGTAGGACACATGGTCCCCTTGGGACCAAAGCAATTCAGGTACCTGCTGGTGCTCACCGACTATTTCACTAAGTGGATAGAAGCTAAAGCTTATCAGCAAACGACCGAGCTCCAAGTGCGCGGCTTCATCTGGAAAAACATGATTTGCCGTTACGGACTTCCTTACGAAATCGTGACGGACAACGGTTCGCAGTTTATCTCGTAAAATTTCAAAGACTTCTGCGCGAAGTGGAAAATAAAAATCTCCTACTCCACACCTTGTTATCCCCAAGGAAACGAACAAGCTGAAGCAACAAACAAAACCATCTTGAGCAACCTCAAGAGACGGCTCGACGCCAAAAAAAAGAGATGGTCCGAACACATATTGGCCATCCTCGGGGCTTGTCGAACCACACCCCATAAAGCAACCAGCGAAACACCATTCTCACTATCTTACGGGCTGGAAGTTGTGATCCCAACTGAACTAAACGAGCAGCTCTTAAGGGACCAGCTCGATCTGATCGACGAACGTCGAGATCAAGCACTGATCAGGATCCAAAACTACCAGCAGGCCGCAGCTCGCTACTACAACTCAAAGGTAAAGCACCAGAGATTCAACGTAAGAGACTTAGTTCTGCGCAAGGTACAAGACTACACCAGAGAGCCCGGTGCTGGGAAATTAGGAACCAACTGGGAAGGTCCCTATCGCATCACCGAGGTAGTTCGCGACGCGTCTACAAGCTCACGAAAATACGAAACGGGGTGCCTGAGATAAGACTTTGGAACGTAATGAACCTCAAGAAGTATTATCGCTAAAGCACTTTAAACAATCGAACTACGTCATGGCTTAATCCCCTTACAGAGTACGTAGGCAGCTCGACCCACGAGTTCAGCCACCATTTTTTATCAAACTTTTATTCCACAACATGACAACATCAATAGGCGAGCTAAGCGCGAGGACCCTACGTTGTATCATCTCCTTTATTTATTTTTATTCGGAATAACAATTATTTTACCACAACAAAAATTATATTTGTCAAAACCGAGATCACAAACCAAAACAGTTCGGACCACCCTCGTCATACATCTATAAGCTGAAAAATATTAAAACAAAACCGAGCTCCACAGCTCGTCTTTGAGGTCAAAACATAGCCCGCCCACCCACACCACGTTCAAGCGAGCTCTGGCTCATGCATCGCTACCGCATTTTTAGGGGGGGGGGGGGGGGGGGGGGGAAGTCCTATTTCACCGACCTCAAAGCTCAAGCACTCTTAACCTCCCACACCTCGACATAAGCGAGCTAAAGTACACACATACCTCACTCCTTCGGGGGGGAGGGGGAGCCACCTATCCTAGATGCCTTTCCAAGCAGCACAAGGTACACACTTCTCATTTCGCAAAACAACTAAGTTCGGAATCCTACTCCACTTCACAAGTGCGGCCAGATTTACAATTCGACTTCAACCATAGCCGGAGCTCCGGACCTCGAATCGACGAGCCCAACGCAGCTCGCAGTTCGACAGGGACGACCGAGCCCTATGTTTGGAACTCAGAACGAAATCGAACCCCCTTCTCCATCTCAAAGCCGAAACTGAGAAACGCCTAGTTCAAACGAAAGCGAACTCTACCTCGAACACCGAAACTTCACCGCTAAGCAGTTCGATCCATATTCTGAAAACTAAAGAAAAGTCAAGCTAAAAAATTTAGCCATTTTTCTCAGAATAAACAGATCGCCCTTCGCGACCTAATCGTTTTATCTAAGTCCGATAAATCGAGCAATGAACTCGAAGCTATCAGCTCGAACAGCGAACTCATGACTAGCGACCTAAGCCTCGAGCTTGGCAGTCCTAGTCCGTTTCTCTAAGTTACTAAACAACTTAGCAAAACATCCTACTCGAACAAAAAATGCAAGAGACAAAAGATAAACAAAATCCAAGGCATAAAAGCCCGATTGCATTAAACAAAAGCCCTTTCGGGCACAGATAAGTTCGAAAATGAAGGATGAAAGCCCTCTCGGGCACCAAAACAAGCGTAAAAGCCCCGCCGGGCAACCAAGTTCGAAAATAAAATTTAAAAAGAGGAAGGGAAAGAGAAAGGAGCCACGGTCAGCCGTCAAGCTAACCACCCGCCTTCTCGTCGTCATCTTCCCTCCTCGCTCTGCTGCTTCCTCCTTCCTCCACGTTTGTACCAAACTGATTAAGGCCAACAAGCGCGCCTGAAACCGGGTCGACGTCCATAGCCACCGAGTCCTCGGAGATCACGGGGAGATTGAGCTTGCTGATCGAGAAGTCTGAAACCTGGACAGCCTTAAAAGTCGCTCCCAAGTCCTCCTCTTCTTTGGTCACCCTCTCTAGCTCCTCTTTGACAGTCGTGGCCTTCGCCTTGAGCTGTTCGAGCATATCCTTGTTAGCAATACACTCCTGGAGATCGCACTCGGCCACACCCTCGGCCTTCTTCCTCTCCCACTTCAGCTTGAAGCCCTCGATCACCTCCATGAACTTCTGAGACATATCCTTCCGGATCTCACGGCCCGCTTTGTGGACATCACTCTCGCATTTGCGGACCAGACGGAGATTCTCCTCCTGATAGACCGCGGCCTCGCGTTGAGCCCGCACCGCTTCAGCTTGAGCCTCAAAGATCTGGTTGGTGGCAACCTTGAACTTCTCACCCCTATCAGCCAGCTCGATCTCGAGGTCGGTGATGTGAGCTTGCTGGCCCTTGTACTTCTTAAGGAGTCTAGTTTGGCGAGCGACCTGCGCGTTCGCTGCCTCAAGGTCGGATTTCAACTTGCCGGCGACCTCCCCCATTTCTTTGATCTCATTCGGATGAGGAACATCCCGCAGCCTTTGCTCCAGTCGAGCATAGAGCCGGTTTCCAGCCTGCGAGCATCAAGAACCAATGCGTTAAGGCAAGTGACACTTAACCAAATTTACACAACAAAAAAAGGGGTACCCCCGTACCTTTCCCTGGGCTGCCGTCATCTCTACGTAGAGCTCCCTCTCAGTCAGTTTCTTGAGAGCCGGAAGTTGGCACCCAGCGGGCTTGAAATGACGCCACATGGCCGCCATGCCCTCGGAGTCATCCGTGATCGGATGATCCTTGATGTGCTCGAACTTCCAGTGGAAAGGCCGAGTACCCGTCGAGCCACCACTCCCGTTAGACGCCGATGGGCGCAGCTCAGCAGCACGACCTCCCCCATTATCTCTCGGCCTCTTCGAGGCAGGCAAGGAAGCGTGCTCGGGCTCCTGGTCATCAGCGAGCTGCATAGTCTTGCCCGAGCTCACGGAGATCGCCCCCACTAATCAGGGAGGAGGATCAGGCTGAGGGTTCATCGTCTGCTCGACCTCCTCGTCGCAGAGGTGAAGTGCACAAGCGAAAACTGTGGCAAGCGCGGCCTCAAGGGCCTCCTTAACGCTCCCGGAGCATACCCTGGAGCTGATGGGACCGGCTGGGGCCTTCCCGGCTCTCTCACGAAACGTTGGCTTGCGAGACATAGTTGAACTTGAACTTGCTGAACTAGAAGAAGGTAAAAAAGAACGGAGAGGAAGAACTCCAGCTGCCAGCAAAACAAGTCAGAACATGTCATTCAGCAAGCAACAATCATTACGTTAGCTCACCAAAAAATAAAGAACCAAGAGACCTACCGGATGCGACAATCGGTGTCGGGGCTGGCGATGAGAGAACTCGTCGAACTCGTTCTCGCGTGAACGTGCTCCAAACAACCTCTCCTCACCTGAACAACTCTAGCCGGTGCTCGATATCGGGATCCTTGGGTGCTCTAGATAGCTGACATGATAGACAAAAACAAGCAAAGGGTCAGAAAAATCACTCGAGCAAATCAAACCAAACATAGCTAACGGACACCCGAGCCTAGCTAAACAACCGTTGCCCGCGAACTCGATTGGAAGCCGGGAGAAGTCAAAGCCTCCTACGGATGCTTCGTTAACCTGGAATTAAACCCGGTCTTCTCCCAACCAGAGTCCTTCTCTGGACTCTCCTCAATAAACCGCCGGTTCGCCCTCGGGGAAGCATAGAAAGTGCCAGGGCGGCAGGCGTTGTACTTGACGGAGAAGAACGCCCTCAAATCCGAGTAACAGAAGATGACGTTCTCCTCTTTGGCCCGCACGGCACATCCGATGATGGCCCGAACCAAGTTCGGGCACATCTGCTGGAAAGCCAGCCGCAAGTCCGCCAACACCTCGAGGACAAACCGAGGGATTGGGAAAAACAACCCGTAGTCCCAGAAATATGTCGCGTATGCGCAACAAAAACCCTGCTCCATGCTCGCTGGAGTCTCCGCTGGCGTCAGTACTGCCAACTCCACCCCGTCGGGGATTTCGCATTTTTGACGGAAGTCGTCGAGAAGGTTCTGGTCAATCTTGGAAGGACCTATGTCGGTCCTCCTGGATTTTTCCCCTTCAATTTTCACTACTACCAACATCGGAAAAGAAAAGAGGGAGAAAGTAACAAACGCTAAATCCAGAAAACTCAAAGATGAAGATCGGAGCTTTTCTAAAGAAAAATTGGCGAACAGTTTCTGAAAACTACGAGAAACAGAAGTTGCAGAAAATAAAAGGAAAAAGAAAGAGGAGGTTACCTTTAATCGACGAACTGATGCGGTTAAAGAAGGAGTGGAGAAAGTGGACTTTATATCGAGATAATTATTATCAACCTCGAAGATCGTGAAAAATCTGGCCACGCGCCAATCTCAACCGTTCGATCCTCCTATCTCAACCGTCAGATATTCGACTCCAACGATTTAACGCGCTGCGCAGTTCGATCGATCAAGGCCGTTAGATCAACCTTCTCTCTCTCCATCTGGACCTTCCACGTCACCGAATCTCAGCACGAATCTCCTCGAGAGATACACCTTGCCTCGGGAAGTTCGACCGCCGAAACAGAAAAGTAAACAAAAATATTTACTTCGGATCTCGATCGTCCACCTGGACGAGTTAATAACAATTCCGCCTCAACACGCCAAGTTATGGTCTCGAGGTCGATCCTCGACCACACGATCGACGGACTGTTTGCTTTTCCAGAATCTCGACCCTCGATCTCGAATGATTATCTGACGCCATGGCGTCAGCATAATCAAACACGAAATCTTTCAAAAGTCTCATCTTGCCGCCCATTAAAGCTCGAGCTCGCTCTCGTTAATGGGCTGTGGGGCAATTGATAGAGCTGGATTTGACACCTCAAATCCGGCCCACTCAAGCCCAACTATCAGGTCCAAACTAAGCCAAATGGACTAGGCTTCAATCTCATAGCCTAGGCCCATTCACCTTTCAACGATCCAGTTCCAAGCAGCAAGATGCGCTGTTTGGCGAGGTCGAGCTGTAGCTCGACCAAATCCCGAGAAACAATGAAGGATCCGAGCCGAGTCAGAGAATATTCTCGCCAGTTTGAACGAGTCTGAAGATCGCGGAGGAAGTTACTGCACGTGGCGAGATATCCGGCTGAGGCTGCTGCACGTGGCCGAGATACGCGCTGGAGCTCGAAGCTCGACGAGGCAAGCTATATAAAGAAGGAGAACGGCTTAGTTTGGGGGACCTTCAATTTGATCTTCCTACACATTTTTTACACCTAGAAACTCTGTAACTGCTCTCAGAGCTCCTTGAGTTCATCTTCTACACTAAAATTCTTGTAACCGTTTCATTCAACCGATTAATACAAAGTCCTTATTTCAGTTAGTGCTAGCTTATATCGTCAATCTGTTCCAGAGAATCTAGCCCTTAATTCTCCTAAGTTTCTTTCCTTACTAAAAACACATAAATTTTTTATTGTGAATTTCTGTACTTATACACATATAGTTTTTTTCATATCTTTTTTAATTTTTCAGAAAGTTTTCACTTTTTCAGATAATTAAACTATGAAAATATTATTTAGTGTTCACATTATCACATATATTTGAAACAATATCATTGGGAATTCCTTCCCTCCCCCTCCCCCTTTTTAAAATCACAAAACAAATGACTAATATGTAAATTTACAAAACAGAATCAGAAAATAAAATATAATACTCTATAGTCTATATCACAACATCATCTGTTTAATTCCAAATAAAAATAAACACTTATAGAAAATACAGATATATTTGAATCATATTTACTAATAAAAAATATGATTCAAGCTGTCAAAAAATGATTAGAATATTGAAAATGTAAGTATTTACTAATAACACTTGATTTTATCTAAACTCTTAGCCAGCTTGAATCATACTTTTTATTACTATTTTTTATCATACATTTTATTATTATAAGTCACATTTTCTATATCTGAAAAAAAATATGATTCAAGCTGGCAAATCCAGTTCGGTAAGTTCTAACATCTGGTAAGAATATATCTACTCTCTAAAATCTTATCGGACTGGATTTGCCAATTGCCAATTGCCACTTACCACACTATAAATGTGTATGGCTAGATACTTCGAAACCATCTCATACTTTCACAAAACTAAAACTTGATAGTTAAACCAAACTTGAAAATGAAGAACGTTTCTCTCAAGCTTCCACTCTTGCTTTTCATTTTGGTCATCACATCTAGTACGTTTTTATCTTTTTATTATTATTATTATCAATAAACAAAACTAATGAACAACATCATCATACATCATTTCTTTTGAACATTTACTCTATCGTTTTCAACTGCACAAATATTTATTATTATAGATGCAAAAAAATCTAACCGTTGAAAGCCATTTTGTTTATGCGAATGATGGAAAAGATCTTGGAGTCGAAGTCGAAGGTGTCGCCGATAGTGCAAATATACCTTGCGAGAGAGACATCGATTGTGTCCGTAATTGTCCCAATGAATTCGGAGGAATATGCAACTTTCATGTTGGAACATGTCTTTGTAGATCGACTAAGCCACCTCCAGCTTGCAAGACAGACTCCGATTGTGCCCATCTATGTGACAAGGGAGGATATTGCATCCAACCTCTTGAAGTATGTGGTTGTAACTAATTAATTAATCGCATTTGTAACCTATTTTTTCATCAATAAAAACTTACCCAAAATTAATAAATCATATGCTTGAAATTCATATACTCCAAACTCGATTCAACCCCAAAACTCTTAGTTTTGATCAAGGTCTACGCTTGAGGCCTCTTCTTCATGCCAGTGACAAATGACAATCTTGACATAGAAGCGACTTTTTCTTCTTCTTCTTCTCCACTTTCATCACTGTCTTGAACAACAACGGATTCATCTTGAGTTTGCACAAGTTCTTCGCTTAACTGCGACTCTTGAGGTGGTATTAGTGACAGTTTTCGGCTTAGTCTATTGTTGTCACTCTTTGCAGCAGCAGTTTGAAAACTTGAGGAGGCCAAGTTGTTATTAAGTGGCTGATTCTTACCATATGAATGTGGTTTCTTGTTTTCTTTGCAAGCAGCTGAAACTCCAATTTTGAGTTCTTCGCCACACAAATCTTTCTTTTGGGACTGAGGAAGAGATTTCTTGCTGCTCGATTTTACCTCCTCGCTGTTTTTCTTTTCCCATTGTCATCCATTTGTTGATCTCTAGAACTCGAGAAAAGAATTTGGTTATTTGATAAACCCTTTTCTGCAATGTCACGGTTCACTGTTAACTTCAGCTTAATCCCATCAGGCTTCTCGTGATTACCAGCTAACACACTATCTCCACTTTCAAAAACCTTTTCATCTTCATAGATCTAAAAGAAACAAAAAAGGAAGCAAAGATCAACATTTGCTTCAGAACTCATAGAAGACACTCGGACATCTTGTGAAAAAAGTATCAAGAATAATAACTAATTATGCACCTTAACATGAACCGCGTTTGCATTTTGCTGAGTTTGGAGGCTGGTGCTGCTTCCATCATCAGCCTTAACCTTTGCATACTTCTCGGTCATCTCTCGTGCCTTATAATCGAAAGTTTGTCTATTGTATTTGTACTCCCTGCTGTAAGAAACAAAAAAAGGCCAGCAAACAAATGCTTCAAGAATCAGAAGGAAAAAAACCTCAAAGAGAAAACAAGTTTGTGGTAAAGCATTTGCAAGTAGACTTACTACTTCACACATCAAACCATCATCCGGATTCGGTTCACTCAGCAACAACCCGATGCTCGTCAAGACTGTTGAGATATTCAAAGATGGTTGCCAAGTACCCTGTTCGCTCATACTCGTATCAGAAACTAACCATTGTTACCTCTTTGAAATAAAGAACACACTTTTGCTTCCTAGTACCAAGAACCACCATAGACAACAAGAACTGGAAACCTATCTAACAAAAATCGACAGTAGGCTCTAGTCAGAAGAACAAAACTAACACGAACTGCTTCAACATATCACACCAGCCTCAATGAAGAATAAATTATATAACTTTCATGGATTCTTATATCCAAGAATCACCATAGACAAGATGGATTACATGAGCTGAAAACTTCTTAGACCTTATATTCAACAAGAATCAACAATAGTTTTAAGTCAGAAGAGCATATCAAGATTTTATCTAACATGAATTGCTTGAACATATCAACAAAAGCCAAGAACCGTCACGGATAGAACACAGACAAGATGGATT
Organism: Thlaspi arvense; assembly: GCA_911865555.2. NCBI lineage: Eukaryota > Viridiplantae > Streptophyta > Magnoliopsida > Brassicales > Brassicaceae > Thlaspi > Thlaspi arvense. The sequence goes on along the minus strand of OU466859.2, from coordinate 44,367,260 downwards.
ACACGAATTTCAAACTTCAGGGAATTTTATGTTCAGAAAGAATCAACAATAGCCCTAGCCAGAAGAGTAAAGCTAACACGTATAGCATGAACATATCAACACAAGCCTCAAGGAGAAGAAACAAAGTCTCGCCTTGGGAGAAAGTTGAGAAGTCGCTGGAGCCGGAAGCGGCGGAGGAGAGGTGCGGAAACGAAGCGCCGTGAGGTGGATCGGAGAGGAGAAGCTTCATCTCCTTTTGCATTCTCATGCTTAATCTCGCTGCTTGAGCCATTGAGAAAATCTTCAAATTGTTCGAAATCGCTACTTTTTCTGAAACTTCTGCAGAAAATTCGAAAATATGTAGAGGCAAAAGAGATTTTGCACTGGCGGGGAAGATTTTGGATTTGGGTTTTTTACGAACATAAAAGATGATCAGAGATATCAACCGTTAGATAATAGATGATACCTACTCAATTCAACGGTTCAGATCAGTTTTGTGTTCTGAGAGCAAAATAAAAAAGATTTTGTTGACAGTGGGATTTGAACCCACGCCCTTTCGGACCAGAACCTTAATCTGGCGCCTTAGACCAACTCGGCCATATCAACTTTTGATAACTATGCTTTCTCATTAAATTACATAATATAAACGTTTCCGAAAATGCTAAGTGATGAACTTCAATAGATAGAAACAAAAGCTACAATATAAATAGTGATATGAATAATCAAAAGTATCAATCCACCGTTTGTAACATTCGTTTTCCCTTGGTACAAGCTAAAGTATCTTTTTTCATTTAGGTAAAAAGAAGCAATTTGTATTGAGAGGCAATCATAATCACAGTTTTCAATCATTCTAAAATATTTTCTTCATCATACAAAAACTGACAAGCGCTGACCAAACAATAATATCTGCTTATTACACACAGAGTATTTAGATCACTAAAGCAAAGTTCATAAAAGGAAGTTGTACTTGAAGGCAAATTGTATTTCAATAATAAGGATTATTATTTATCATATTCTCGTCTCATTCTGCATCATTCTTGTAGATATTTTTATAAAGATATTTTTATTTCAGCTTGCACTGTTTTAATCAAGGCCCCGTTAGTGTACTATGGTACTATGTGTCTCTCAACAAAGTAATTAATTATAATTATAATCATTTTATAAATATCTTGCCTCTTTGTAGGGTGCGCTTTTCTTCCCGTGCACTACAAGAAAATAACTATATTGCATTACACTTATAATGTGTCAAGAATCATTTATTAAAAATTGACACTAAATATAAAATTTTACATCAGTTATTTAATTAATACTAATATTAACTTAATTTATATCAGTTACAAACAATTGATACTAATACTAACTTAATTAGCATCAATAAAAAATATTGATACTAATGCCAACTTCATTAGCATCAATTAAAAAGATTGACATTAATATTAACTTGATTTGTATCGGTTACAAACAATTGATACTAATATTAACTTAATTAGCATCAGTAAAAAATATTGATACTAATACCAATTTCATTAGCATCAATAAAAAATATTGATACTAATGCCAACTTCATTAGCATCAATTAAAAATATTGATATTAATATTAACTTGATTAACATCAATTATTAAATATTGATACTAGTACTAATTTGATTAATATCATTTATAAAAATAGATACTAATACTAACTTGATTAGCAACAATTAAAAACAATTGATACTAATACTAAACTGATTAATATCAATTTTTAAAAATTGATATTAATACTAATTTGGTTAATATCAGTTAGAAACATTGATACTAATAGTAATTTTGTTAGCATCAATTATTAAATGTTGATAATAATATCAACTTGATTATCATCAATTATAAGATATTCATATTAACATTAACTTAATCAGTATCGATTTAAAAAAATACTTAATATTAATAAATCATTTAATTACTTTTTTGTAATTAATAGTGAGATGGCTTGCATACAAAAAAAAAAAGAGTTTCGAATAAGAAAGTTGTTTCTAGAGAAATTGAAAAGTTTTCTCTTAATTAATAGTGAGATGGCGGGCATATAAAGATCTTTGCTTGACAAAAAAAGAAAAAAAAAGAAGAAGAATTCTTCACCAAACTGAAAAGTGAGATCTAACTAACGCAGAAAACTCATCTTTAATGACTCCTATTTTTCTTTCAATTGAGTCTTTGATTCTTCTCCGCCTCAATATTTGCTCTTTCATTTCAAGATTTGAGCTTGAAGAATCCTTGATTGCTCCAAGATCTATTTGTTCTCCAAGGTGAGTTTTTGTTCTTTAACTTTGATTTCTGGATCTATGTTGATTCTAGGAATCAAAATCGATGGATAATTTGCCTTGGCAGTGTTAAATCTTTTGTTCTGGCTAGAATTCAGACAATGGAGAAAGAGTTATTGAATTGATTTAAGGAAATTGGTAATTCTTTTGTGAGACATGGCTAGAATTCAGACAATGGCTGAGTTATTGAATTGATTTAAGGAAATTGGTAATTCTTTTGTGAGCTAAGCGATTTAGTCTTTTCTGAACACATTATATGAACTCTTATGTGTAGATTGTTCATTTTCTTGTAGATTATTTGCAAAAGCAAGACAGTCAATTATCTCAATGAACAAGATTTTGTATTCACAATGGCTGAATCAGGGAACTTGGAAGAAGAAGAAGTTAACCGGAATTGTGTATATCTAAATCTGAGCAGAAAGCATCCAAGAAAAGGATCAATTAAGAGGAATAATCAAGGAGGTCCAGTTTAAGTCTTAAGAGGCACAAGAGAATGCCAAAGTCCTTTGAGAAGCAAAACGAAGAGCTGAGAGAGAGAATTGCCGACTCTGATAGGAATATCAAAACGAGGTAAAATTAAATCTTTAAATTACCATTTTTTCGCCGATAAAAAAAAAGTTACCATTTTTTCCTTTTTTCGACTAAATGTTAAAATTGATTTTAATCACCCTTTTGTTAATTATTCTGTTCACCCAAAATTATTAGGAGTTGGGGTTTTTCCAGAATTAGGGGAAACAGAGAAAAGTTCAGAAATCTTAGAGCCACTGCCAATAAGGTAACGACAATCAAATTTTTTCTTCTTCTTTTACTTTTCCTTTGTGCTAGGATTGAAAAATAGATTATTTTGGATTTGATTACAGATTCATAATCTTCGTACCATGGTTTGAAAACTGATTATTTTTATGAATTTCTAATAAGTTAACGATGCATCTAATATTTTACATAAAAACAGCAAATAATCTTTTAACATGACTAACACTTGACTTTTCATTAACAAGATATATTTAAATTTTTAATTCTTATTTGCTAAAGTAAAATTACGTTTTTCATTGGGTTCTTCTTTTTCTGTTCTAGATATTTTAGACGTAACTGTGGACAAATCATGGATAAACGAATCTCGTTTATCCAGTAACTATACATTAGGAGTGAAAAAATTCTTGGATTTTGCCTTTGGTTATTCAAAGGCAGAGATGATGAAATGTCCGTGTACTCGCTGCTTTCTAGTTAAATTGAAGTCTAAGGAAGACATTGAAGGAGATTTGATGTGTTTTGGCTTTCTAAGTTCTTACACATGTTGGGTATTGCATGGAGAAGATGTTGATGTCACAGAAAATACCACAGGATTACCTTCTCAAATAAACAATGATCATGTTGAATCTACTACAACTTCGAATCTCTTGAATGATCTATTCCCTAATGTCAACATGGATGCATATGAAGGGTCTGGTTTGCCTGAGCAACCTATGAGCATAGATATGCTAGCACCATCAGCGGAAAATTGTGAAAGGGGAGAAAGTTTTGACAACTTCCATGCTGATTTTAATCAAGAGCTATACGAAGGATGTACTAACTTCACTAAGTTATCCTTCATATTGAAGTTGTATCATATCAAGTGTATGTGTGGGATAAGCGACAAGGGAATATCATTGATTCTCGATTTGCTTAAAGAAGCATTTCCTCATGCAAAATTGCCAAAGTCATTCAGTGATATGAAAAAGGTTATCCGTAAGTTGGGTTTGACATCTGAGTTAATTCATGCATGCCCAAACAACTGCATGCTGTATTGGGAATCAAATGCAGATAGGCAAACTTGCATAGTCTGTGAATCATCTCGATGGAAGACAAAACCTTCTGCAAACATTGAGTTGTCTGGGTCAGAAAAGAAAAGGAAACAACTACCTGCAAAGGTTTTACGTTATTTTCCTCTGAAACCACGTCTACAACGCTTATTTATGTCATCAAAAACGGCTGCTCATATAAGATGGCATGCAAGTGGTAGTAACAATGATAGTAAGCTAAGACATCCTAGAGATGGAGAGGCTTGGAAAGCATTTGATCTGCAGCATCCTGAATTTGCATCTGATTCAAGAAATGTACGACTTGGGTTGGCGTCTGATGGATTTAATCCATTTGGTACAATGAGTACAAATTATAGTATTTGGCCAGTAGTTTTATATCCGTATAACTTTCCGCCGTGGATGTCAATGAAGCAAACATCGATGATTCTCTCTATGATTATTCCAGGAAAGCAAATGTCTGGTAATGATATTGATGTGTATTTGCAGCCGCTTATCAAAGAGCTGAAAGAATTATGGTTTGATGGGATCAAGACTCTAGATGCTTCTACAAATCAGATGTTTGATATGCGAGCAGCCATTATGTGGACTATTAGTGATTTTCCAGGTCTCGGAAATTTGTCTGGTTGGAATACATATACAGCATTGGCATGTCCGAGTTGCAATTATGATGCCGTTAAACTACGTTTACGCCATGGGAAAAAAAATTGTTTTATGGGTCATCGTCGTTTCCTTCCACTAAATCATAGCTTTCGTCAAAATAAGAGTGATTTTGATGGAACAATTGAAACTAGATCTCCTCCTGTTACACCTTCGGGTTTTACAATTATGCAGCAGCTTGAAACAGTTAATGTTACACTAGGTAAAGGAGATGGTTTGGTTGGGAGAAAGAGAAGTCGGAGTGATAAAGATGAACAACAATGGAGAAAAAGAAGTATATTTTTTGAGCTGCCTTATTGGAAGTTTGTTTTGATACGACATAACTTGGATGTTATGCACATAGAGAAAAATGTGTTTGACAATTTAGTCAACACAATTTTGGATGACAAGGAGAAGTCAAAAGACAATCTGAATGCTAGAAAAGATCACCGAGAGCTTGGTCTTCGTCATGAGTTGTGGCCTGATGATAATGACAAGTATCCAGCAGCCTGTTTTACTCTAAACAACAATGAAAAAGACATTTTTCTAAATGTTTTAAAATGTGTAAAATTTCCTGACGGTTATGCTTCTAACTTGTCTAGGTGTGTTGATATCAATAACAGAAAGTTATCAGGCCAGAAAAGCCATGACTGCCACGTGATAATGAGAGATTTGCTGCCGATTGCAATTCAGAACTTGCTGCCACATGAAGTTACATCTACCATTGTTGAGTTATGCCACTTTTTCCGAGATATATCTGCAAATGTCTTTGTTATTGAAGATCTTGACAAATTACAACAGCGTATTGTGCTGACTTTATGTGAAATGGAGAAACTATTCCCTCCATCATTTTTCACCGTGATGGTACATTTAGTAGTACATCTCACTGAAGAAGCAAAACAAGGTGGACCAGTCCCATATCGTTGGATGTATCCAATTGAGAGGTGATTTATTTTCTTTTATATAAAATATATTCACTTATATGATCGACACTAACTTCGTTCACTAATACATAGGATTCTTGGACATTTCAAATCATATGTTCGTAATCGTGCCAAGCCAGAGGGTTCTATATGTGAACAATATCTAGCTGATGAGTGTATAACATTCTGCTCAATGTATCTTGACGACATAGAGACACGGTTTAATAGGGGTGGCCGTGTTGATGATCAACCTATAGTCTACAATAGTATAAGACCAAATTCTGGACTTGCAGCTATTTTCCCAACTGTTGGTAGATTTGTTGGAGCAGGTCGTGTTCATACTCTTACTTACGTAGAGAGGCTCCAGGCACATCGACACATACTAATTAGTTGTCAACTTCTTGATGATTTACGAGAGTACGTTTATCTCATTTGACAATCACATTTTTTTATTTCATATGTAGAAAGCTAATCTATTTTTGTATATAGGAAATACAGAAATGAGCTAGCAAGGAAACAATCTAGTCGAAGCAAAAGGAGTCGTGCTCTTGATATTGACAGAGAAATACACCTAAATTTTGCTAAATGGATCAAAGAGAAAGTAGAGAAAAATGACATTGATGGTATCACTGATGATATACGGTGCTTAGCTATAGGTCCATCCAATAGAGTTGTGAAGTATTCAGCCTACAATGTCAACGGGTTCAAATTTCGAGTATTGGAAAGAGAAGATGAACTCAAAACACAGAACAATGGTGTTTGTGTCGAAGCTGAAACGATGAGTTATGCAAGCTCTCGTGATCCTAACCCAAGAGTAGGAGATGTAGCTTACTATGGACAATTGGTTGAAGTAATTGAGTTGAACTACTATGAGACTTTCAGAGTTGTTTTGTTCAAGTGCAAGTGGGCTGATACTCGTAATAACAGGGGATATAAAACGGATGCTTTCGGTCATCGGTTGGTGAATGTTACACGTCTGATACATACAGGGGATAATGATGATGATGAGCCGTATGTGTTGGCTTCACAAGCAAGAATGGTATATTATGTTCAAGACCCTCATGAGAAAGAATGGAATTACGTAGTTCATGTTCAACCGAGAGATGTATATGATATGGGTGATCCAAATCCATCCGATGAGCTACATGTTCAAGAAGATGCCTAAAGTGTCATTCTACCATGTCTTGCGTAACACTAGAATTAATTTGTAATTTGCTTTCTTGTTAATTACTATTTATTTGATTCTAAGTTACTCTGCAAGTTTTATGTTCTATATGAATTTGATCGTGAAATCGTTATATTGTTCTTTGTTACTTATAATTTGATTACAAGTAAATATGATTATTCTACTAGCTAATGATGGTGATTGATGAAGCAGCTGAGGATTGAATACCCGTGGTACATTTTCTTGGATTTAAATCATCTGGAAGAAAGAATCCTTGTAAGTAATTTCTTTAAATCGCTCTTTTTCTTTTTATTTAGCTTTATTTGGTTTAGCAAATCTACAAAATCGTTATTTGTATTAATGTGTGAATATATGTATTTTGTCAAGAAAAGAAAGTTCTTTAGCGGGAAAATAAATTCTCTCAATTTACTCTCCCCGGGGAAATCATTTGTAAGCGGGAATATATTGAATTTTAGAAATTATTGGTTTATATAACTATATCCAATATGATTTGGTTTTAGGGTTTTTATAGAACTCGGAAAAGAGGGAGAGGAGTTCACAACTCTGAAATCGACAATTACGGTAACAAAAATCAAACACTCTCTTCTCGTTTTACTATTTCTTGTGTGCTAAGAATCGATTACAGATTCATTATCCTCTTGATTTTTCTGGATAGTTATATCGTTTATACTTGATCTCTATAAATCCTCTTGACTTTTCATGTGTCACGGCTGTTGATGTAGAGCTTTAGTTTTTTTTAGTCATAGCTTTTCTTAGTTGCTATATCCTTTTAGCATTATCAGTGAAGATCCATCAAGTAGGTTTCAGCTTTTAATCATGTTACTTTATTTTTATCAATGAATCTGTGAGTCTCAATAGCAGATGATCTTGAGATTAATAGCTGTTAATTAGTCTTACTGTGATGAGTGTGTTTGCTTTTCTTTCCTTGTATGTCGTATGATTTTTAGTATTTCAATAATGCTTTTTAAATTTTTTTATGTAGACTGAAGGATTTCACAGATTCTGAGACACAAGCTCCTGATGATTTGCCGGAATTTGAGACGTCTAATAACTCTCCTCCTCCACTTGCTCAAGAATGCAAAAGTTTCAAATGGAGTGTTCGACTGATAGGTACTATAAAAAATTATATTATATCCAATTGATTTTAAAAATGTTTTTGGAGATAATTGTTTTTGTTTATTATATAAGCTAGTTGGATTCTTCTTATGCTAATACAAATGTTTGAGTTATATATGTTTATCAAATAGATGATGCTCATGAAAACATAGAAGAGCAAATGCTAACAACCAGAGATGTTTGGAAGTTACAACATCGCAAAGTGATTGTTCACTTCGATGAAGATAGCGGTCAACCTGATGAAGATTTTGGAGGCCTACTTGGATCATGGTTAGGCCAATTGAGTACTGATGTGAACTTGTTACCCATTAAATATAGTGATTGGAGAACATATTCCCCTGGTAAAAAGGATACAGCATGGAAATTAATCCAGGTAACACTTAAAATAATATTTTGATCTTCACATATATTTGTATTTATCTTATTGTATTGCAATTATCATATTTGAATTATAGATAATGACAAAGTTATCTTAATTTATCTAGGCAAAGTTTTTGTTTGATGATCCAATGGCAAGAAAGGATTATGTGATTGGTGTTCTAGGGAGCATATGTAAGGATCTCAAAGTACGTCTTTGGAAAAAATACAAACAAAACACTCCTGCTGCAACATTAGCAAATCGTCCCCCTCATGTGCCTGTAGATCAATGGCGTGACTTTGTTTCCACAAGGTTTTCTGAAAAATGGAAGGTATAACTGTATTTACCTGATTATATAGGTTTTGAGCCTCGAGATCTAAATCCAAAGGGTAAAAACTCGTTTGTGTATGTTCTGAGCTTTCTAGGTGCTTTCTCGAAGAGACTAAATTTAAATTTTTTAGATATACTTGAGAGTTGTTATCTTATTATGGATTTTAATAGACACTTGTGTATGCAGAAAATGCAAGACCGAAATACCAAAAGCCGAAGCAAACACACAACGCCTCATATATGTGGAAGAAAGAGCTTCACTAGGAAAAGACGTCAAATTGTGAGTAACAATCTTTTTATATATCAATTGTCTTTACGAACTAATGGTATTGATGTTGTATAATATGTAAAGTAATATTATATATTGTTTTTGCATGTGATTTAAACTAAGACAAACGAGACTGGAAAAACACCAAGCCGAGCAGAGTTTTTCATTACGACTCGCAAAAAAGCTGATGGAAGTTTCGTATCAGATGAAGCTAAAAAACGTGCCGTAAGTTTCTTTTGATTAAATACTTTTCCATATTTTCACTATTATCTATTTGGTTATATAATTTGAGTTGAACATGATTTTTATATTACAATTGTATTGATTAGGATGAGCTTACAGTTTTGTTGGCTCAAAATCCATCAACACAAGTCTCAAACAATGTTTCAACTTGTTTAGATGATGACTATTCTCGAGTGTTTGGTCGTGAGCGTTCAGGGAGAGTGCGTTGCATTGGTCGTGGACCTACACCTTCAAAATTATACAAACGTAGTACTGCAGCAAGATCTGAGGCTGCAAATGTTGAAACAGCTAAGATGAAAACAATGATGACATCATTGCAAAACGAGGTTGGAACTCTGAAGGCATTTATCACTAAATTGCTTACTAAAAGTAACGATATGGTAATTTGATTATAGCATTTCCCATTTTCAGATTATATGACACTAAGATATTTTGGTGGATTCTTAATATTTTGAACTCGTGTTTCAGGCAACTCCATTGACAGATGATTTTGATAGTATAACGAATCAGCTAACTTCTCAGGTATATAGCATATGGATTTAAATTTAATGAAAAATGTAGAATTTCTAGATGATTTATTGGATTTCTGTTATTTTTTTCATTACAGGAAAGAATTGTTGTCAACGATCAGAGTGACAACGACGATCATGAGGATTAGATGATATGCAAAGGATGATTTGCCATTTTTTATTGTAGAATTTGATTTTAAGAGTTTTTTATTTTTATATTATTTAAACATATAATGTTATGGATTATTTGTTTTACTTTTTACTATTATTTGGTTATTGCATTTTAAATATTATTTTATTTTTATTTAACATTTTATTAAATTTATTCAAATTATTTCAAAATTGTACTAGTTTTATAATATCACTTAAAATGATGTACAATGTATTAGATAACAAATTTAAAGTGATACAAAAATAATATGTTAATATCATTTGCTAAAGTGATACATAAGTTATCATCATTTAAATAAACGATTCAAATATTATTATATAATTCTATTTATCGTTTACGAAAATTGATACTGATTTTAGCATCATTTATTCATAAGTAATACAATTATTATATCAGTAAAAATAACTGATATAAATATTTTACATCAGTTGTAATAAGTGAAATAAATTTTAGTATCATTTATTATTAACTGATAGCAAATACTTATATCATTTATTTTAAGTGATGTAAATATTAATATCATTTATATTAACTGATTTAAATATTAATATCACTTATTATAAATAATACATATTAATATCAATTAATATAAATGATAAAAATAGTTACATCAGTAATAATATTAATATAAATGATTAGCATTACCATTTCCAGCGTTATTTAATTAAATGATGCAATTGAATTTGCATCAATCAATAAATGATGTTAATAAGAAAAATAAGTTATACAACATAATTGATTTCTTGTAGGGGTGACGTATGAAATGATGTATAATTCGCCTCATAAACCAATTGATCCGTACTAATATATCAATTTCTTAATAATATTTCGGTTAAATATATAACAAACAAAATCATTTGCTAAATAATCCTGAACTAGAAATGATTAAATTATCCCTAAAAAAAACACTCGAGTGTGCATATAGCCAGCAAGATTCTTCACAACGTGTCAAGTAACTACTCGTTACAACGTCAATGAACCAGTGCGGACCATGTCAGTATCCCACGCGCACCTCCTGGCTCTTAATTTCTCTGAAAAGGTCTAAACAGATATAATATCGCTGGACCAATAACTTGTCACCTAAGGGAAGCAATTGACCTAAGGCATTTAGGGCACCTGTATGGGTCCCGCATAAGAACATAACACGAACTCGCCACGTTATCACAAAAGCCATACCTCGTCACCATCTCACACTTATTACTAGAGTTATTAGTTTATTAGTTATTACATTACTCTATTGGATATTCCCATCCAGAGCTCTTCTTTGTTTTCGTTACGGACAACAACTATTTGAAGTGGGGGAGATATGTCTCCAAATTATTATTTTATGATGCTTTTAGCTATTATATATATATATATTATCAACTATGATATTCCCATTTAACATTTTACCCCAAAAAAAAAACTATGATACTTCCTCAATTTGTCTAGTAATTTGCTGTCAAATTCAAATTAGCTATAGAATTAATAGTAATGAAGAAGTGATCAAATAATTAATCTCCTTCTAACATTTTGCTATTGAATTCAAAGATATCACTTAAGAAAATATTCAGTCTCCATTGAAAAGAAAGTCGTCGCTTAAACAAACAAAAAACTATATAGCCTATTGGATTAGCTAACCCCATTTAGTATTATTCATTGTCATATAAAGTTGTAAGATTCGATTAAAAAGGAAATCTATACTAAAAAAAAGAAAAGCGAGCGAACATTTTAAAAATGAAAAAGGAAATACTGTCTCTCACTGATTCGAGGAGGTCATTGTCTCTTAGGTTATGCCGAATTAAGGACCATGCGTTGATGCAATAAATTGTTGTTTTATTCAAACAACATATAGTATTATAAATACGTAATATGTGGTTAGCATTTGACCCACGTCCTTTTATTTTAAGTATACACTAATTTATCCAATACTTTTAAGTGGGAAATTTTTCAAAGATCGCTATTGGATTTAGTGGTGGTGGCTTATACAATAAAATAGTAGTGCCTTTGTCCTTTTGATGCGTGTGATTTTAATTAGAACTAAGAGCTTTTATTCTTAACCAAGTAATCTTAATTTGTCCATAGAAGTGGCTTAATTATGTTTATGCAATTTATAATAACTCTTACTAGTTGCAACACTTGTGGCTTTTTACTACGAGGCGTTCCATGGATATGAATAAGAAAATAGGAGTTCTTTGTTAGGGATTTCTAATTTTTACATAAAAACTTCACTATCAGACTAGTTAGGTCACTATTAGCAGAGTCGGCCCTGAAAATTTACAGGTCGCAAGCTCAAACCAAATGTGACTTATATTAGTTTATTTTTTTAAAAAAATTTACATATGTAAAGTTTCAACTCATGACTTTTAATTAAAAAGAAGAGATTATTTGCTATTAGACTAAAAATACTTTTTAATAAATAAAAATTGAAATTTCATATATAAATATAGAACCGTAAACCTATGCTTGCTCTGTTTGGACTCAGAGTTTTGACTATCAGACCAGAATATATATGCTTAATTAAGGCTCATAAAGATTTCTTGAAATGGTAAAAAGAGTTGCTAAGAATTTATCAGTTAATAACGTTGGTGCTCTTGTCCCAATTGAAGAATGAGTGATCCGTTCCTCTGCAGATCATGGCTGAATTTTCGAACGAATCGAACGGATAGAATAACTTAACCTAGTACGCATATATGATATATCTCACACATGGCCTGATAAAAATAACTTTTTAGAACCCTGAAGCTTTCGGGCACCTGCAGTAGGGGGGTCCCACAGTTTGTCCGTGACACCGTAAAAGCAAAACACGAACTTGCCACGTTATCACAAAAGCAAGCCACGTCACACCGTCTCACTGTCAACACTTACTACTAAACTACTATTTCCTCATATCACTTTCCCTATATTTTTTTGTTTATATAAACCCTCATGCTTGCTCCTTAATTTCTTTACCAACAGCGAACATATAAAGCGCAAAAGAAAAAGAGAGAGAGATAAAGAAAGAAAAGAGAGAGAGAGAGATAGCAAGAAAAAAAATGGAGGACGACAATAACAATAGCAACACCAACACCAACGTGATCGCACCTTTCGTTGGGAAGACATATCAGATGGTCAACGACCCTTCGACCGATTGGCTCATAACTTGGGGACCTGCTCACAACAGCTTCATCGTCGTTGACCCTCTCGACTTCTCTCAACGGATCTTGCCTGCTTACTTCAAACACAACAATTTCAGCAGCTTCGTTCGTCAGCTCAATACCTATGTAATTACTCAACTCTCTCTTCCAAAACTAATATCCAAATACCAAAATCGACACTAATCTCCATTACCAAAAACCAAAATCCAGACTAATCTCACAGTTTCGAGTCTGTAGATATCTTTACAGACTCGGGAGATTTTGTCTAGATTTGGGTTTTGGAGATAAAAGATATCTCTAATGACTTAAGTATGATTAAAACAATGATCAGTTTTAATTTATTCTGATTTTTATTTATTTTCAGGGGTTTAGGAAAGTGGATCCAGATCGATGGGAATTTGCGAACGAGCATTTTCTAAGAGGGCAGAAGCATTTGCTGAAGAACATAGCGCGTAGGAAACACGCACGGGGGATGATGTACGGTCAAGATTTGGAGGACGGAGAGATAGTGAGGGAGATCGAGAGGTTGAAAGATGAGCAGAGGGAGCTTGAGTTGGAGATTCAGAGGATGAACCAAAGGATAGAGGCGACGGAGAAGAGACCGGAGCAGATGATGGCGTTTCTCTACAAGGTCGTCGAGGATCCTGATCTCCTCCCGAGGATGATGCTTGAGAAAGAGAGGACGAAGCAGGTCTCCGACAAGAAGAAGCGTCGTGTGACGGTGAAATCAGAGGAAATGGGAGAGGAAGAGGAGGAAAACGGGAGGGTGTTTGGTGTTATCTCTCCGTCACCGTCTCCGCCGGAGAATCTTTACCGGACTCAGTCGCCGGAGAGTTCGTTGGGGTGGGTTGTTCCGATGCATAGGCAGGGGCAGTTTGGTAATTACAACGAGACAGGTCTGGTTGCGAGCTCGATGATCTCGACTTCATCTTCGTCTACGTCATCATCGTTAACATCGACGTTATCGTTGCCGGAGAGCGTTAACGGAGGAGGAGGAGGATGTGGGAGTATTCACGGAGGAGAAACAAGGTTCAATGAAACGGCGACGTTTGGAGGAGTGGTAGAGTCAAATCCACAAACACCGCCTTATCCGTTTTCTTTGTTTCGAGGTGGTTTTTAGATTTTTTTTTAGCTTCACATGATATATGATCTTGGTTCTTGTTATTGATTTTTTTTTTTTTTTTGGCTTTCTTAATTATTTATGTATAACAAGAAAAATAAAAGAAAAGAAAAGGAAAAAAGACAGATCGATAGTTGTTAGTTACGTGAGTATTAGGACAGGGAGACAGAGTCTGTAGTCATATCGATTTTATAGAAAAGTTGACAGTACTTATATTTTTCGATTGTATTGTTAAAAGTTCATATGTTTGACTTTGTTTTTTAAGTGATTCGAGGGGATTTTGTAACTTATTCACACTTTGCAATGACAACAATTTTGATCTACTTTGGTGTTTTTATTTTATTTTTGAATTATGTTGTTAAAGCCCTCTCTCTTTTGTAATAACAATAAAACAGGCTTCAGAGCCTTCACTTATTTGGCGACTTTAATTTTTATAATGTTATACTTTAAAATTAGTATTATAAATTCTTTACCAAACAAAATACTTCTCCACCAAACGATGGTCTCTGGCCAATAGAAGAGCACAAAAACTCTCCATTGATAAAAAAAGGTATTACCAAGTATCTGGGAAATGGAAAAACGTTTAAAGTTTGGGTTAACTCATGGATCAAAGATAATTGCCTTTGAGTTCTGTTGATGAAAAATTGCCTGATCCATTTCAACTTGAGTGTAAATAATCTAATAGAGGAGAATAATACAAAGTGGAACATGGAAAAATTTAGACAGTTTTTTTATTCGTCAGATATAGTTCAGATTCTTAAGATAAAACCAATAGATAGGACATAATGACTACTGGTGTTGGAATCTCAATAAAAGCGAGGATTTTTTAGTAAAATCTGCGTATTGGTTGGCTCATACCAATTCCAAGAAGGAGTTATTTGAAGAAGCTGCTTTCATGCCTTCTCTGAATGGGATCAGGGAAAAAGTTTGGAATCTCTTAACAGCTCCAAAAATTAAATTCTTCTTGTGGAGAATGTTGAGTGGAGCCATTCCAGTTGTTAACAACTTATCCAGAAGGCGAATAAAAGTGCACTCATGCTGCCAATTTTGTGGAAATGAAGGTGAATCGGCCAACCATGTTTTGTTTACATGTTCGGTAGTCAGACAAGTTTGGGCTCTTTCAGATTTTCCCTCTCCTATCGGAGGTTTCCATCCGGATTCTATATATGTGAATGTGCATTATGTTATGCAAATGAGAAAAAATATTCAGGTTCCTTTGATGGTGCGTAGATCTTTCCCATGGATATTATGGTTTCTATAGAAAAATAGAAACAAACTTCTTTTTGAAAATCAAAAGTTTTGTCATCTTGAAACTATCTGGAAAATCAGAGACGAAACAAATTTTTGGTTCCTTGCTCAGGAAATGGAATCAGAAGCAAGTGCTAAGGAGGATCTTCGAGAAACTAGGAAAGGTGTAAAGTGAAATCCACCACCATGCAATTGGGTAAAGTGCAATGTTGGTTTTTCATGGTTAAAGAAAAAGAATGTTGCAGGTGTTTCATGGGTGCTATAAGAAATCATGAAGGTGGAGTCATGATTCATAATAGGAGGGCTTTTAGTAATGTGGAGAGTTTAGACCAAGCAAAATTGTGTTGTTTGGTATGGGCGATTGAAAGCATTGGCTTTCATAAGTTTAATCAGGTGATCTTTGCTGCAGAGATTCCAAATCTGATTAGTATTTTGAATAGGCCTAAGGCGTGGCCATCTTTGAAAGAGGAACATTTGGTTCTTCTTCCTTTTTTGGATCTGATCAAGGATTGGAAAGCAGAAGTTGAAATCAGACATAGAAACAGAGGTGCCTTTCTCATTGCTCAGAGTGCAACAGCGGATATCCGTTTTCAATCGTATGCTGCTTCAGGTGAGCCTGCATGGCTTCATTACATCTTTGAAAGTGAGAAAGTGTCAGCCTCTGTTTTTTCTTGTTAATTGCTTGGAGCTTTACTATGTAGCCTTGTCGTGATTTGCTTATTTAGTTGGTTGTATAATCTATTATCGGTGCAGCTTTTTAGTTTTTTTCTTGTGATTATATTCTGGATTTGTATTCAACTTTTATGCTAATCTTATATATCTTATGTTGGAAAAAAAAATAGTATTATAAATTATCCAAATGGCTTTCACTTTTTGGCACTTTTTTTATATTGGAGGAATGCTTCCTTTGAGAAGCAATATTAAAAAGTTTCAAAACCTAAAAATGTTGTAAAAATGTGATAATTAGAATCACGATAGAAACTTGCAGTTACATTTTGTTTTTAAGTTTGTATTTTCATTTTGAAAACGTGATCACGTAAAATAAAATAGAGAGTATAAAATTAGTAATATCATAGTTAAGGTATCATTTAACACTACTTTGACATACAATATCATTTGTATTGTTATTTGGTTTATGTAATATTATGTTGACTCTTTCACCGGATATCCATTTCATAAAACATTTGTAAAATTTTTTTTTGTATATCCGATTCTGATGCCAAGTAAATCTCTATAGAATGACCTATGCTTTTAGAAAAAACTAATCAGTTAAGATTTTGAGTCATGTTTATAAACAAAAGTCGTTTAAGTGTAGTGTTAAGCAAAGATTAAAAATATATTAACGGATCTTTTAAAATGATATTTTCTTTATTCTATATTGTAAATTATTTTAGATAGATACAGAAATACTAAAAAAATACTTAAAAAAGTATTTTTAATATATTATTTAAATATAATTAAATTAATTATAAAAATTATACTTGATCACAAACTATCTTTTTATCATCTATTGATATTAAACATCAAAAGTAAAATACAAGATAGAATACAAGGTAGTATACAAAGATGTAAACCAAAGCTGGCAGAACAACAAGATGTCTCTGAAAATTAAGTCAGCAGAAAAATTATAAATAAAGCAGCGGAAAACAAAATTTCTCTTAAGCAAAACCCACAACTAAAACATAAATAATTTAACTAATATCCACGCCAAAATCTGCAATTTTCAGAACTTCAGGAAATCTAGGAATGAAATTTACTATTGCTGCCCACGGCCCACCGAACAGTAACATCAGCTTCTATAATCAGTAACCGAAGACTTCATAATCCAGCAAAAAAGAACCATAGTGACACAGACACATGTGTCCATTTTTACCTAAATAGAAGTTACAAAGAAAACAACCAAATCATAACAGATCTGGAGAGAACTGAAACCTTAGCAGCCAAACAAAGCCGAACTCAGAACAGAAAATTAGGCTGAAAAGCACTCAAAGAAAATCAACTGAAGAAAAAAAAAACTGCAGGTTTGAAATCAGAATACCAAGATGAAATTAGCCAAACTAACTGTTTAGAAAACGAAAACTAAAACCAGCAAAGAAGATCAAATCAGATCAGATATGTTACAGATCTGATAAAGCAAGCTCCACCAAACCTATAAAAATCAGATCTAAAATAGATCTAACATAGTTAGAATCTAAAAACCAAATAACAAAAAAGAAAAAACCAGACCGATGCTATGGTTATGTAAACCCACAGTCACCGGTTAGAAATTTAAAACACACACAAACTGAGTTTTTTTTAAGAGTAGGGAGAAAGATGATCATAAACTATCTAATACATAAAATTACATAGAAATATAAAAATAATTTATATTTTGAAACAAAGTAAAATTTTTAAAACAACGAAAGAGAGAGAGTATATAGAGTTGTAGATTAATCTTATACTCCCTCCGTTTCATAATAAATGTCATTTGAAGAAAATGTGTCTGCATTGTAATTGGATGTATTTAGATGTGTTTGAGTTTAATACATCCAAATACATTTTCCTCAAATGACACTTATTATGAAACAGAGGGAGTAAATTATAACACACATGACACATGCTAGCTAATTAGTGCTGATTGTAAAAGAAGTAAGAAACATTGTCTGTCTACTTGCCGTAGTTGAAGCGACATCAATCGAATGAGATAAAGATTGAGAAGTCAACGAAGCACCCACTCAGATTAAAGCATATCCCCAACACGACGCTCTCCACTTTTACAATGATATGCTTATGCATTGTTAAATTTTCAGAAAGTGACAGTTAAGCCACGGGACTTTGGTCGGCTCAAAACGTTTCAAACACTCATTGGGTGAAGTGAGAGTCTCTTACAAAAACGATTGATTTAATTGGACCGGCATGGACCACCTGATCTCTCACACACATGGACGCGTGTCGTTACCAGATAGTGTCAAGATCTCTTTTTAGATGTGCTGGTCCCACACTATTTGTCGGCTCTACGATACGCATACATCATGTAAAGTTATAAACTATAGCAATTTTGTCGTTGCTATTCATGATCGATTGATCAACTACGATTGTTTCGTTAATTTTTTTACAGTTGTAACAGATTTGAATTAAATATTTACTGATCAGCCTTCTTTACATGTTTAATGTGTATGGCCGGATTCCAAATGTTACAAGAATATAAACAAAAAATTAAATCTGTAAATATCAGAAAATTTTGTTCATTTTGATGTAGTTTTGATTTTCAATATTTAATTTTTTGTAAAATTTGTTCGCTATATATTGTTCCAACTTAATAGAGCAATAACCAATAGATCAATGAAATCTTTTATTGAATTGTAGAATATTATAGTTTTGAATGGTCTAGTATCCATTATGAAAAGCTGTCCTTAGTTTTTTTTAGTTTATACAGTACTACTATTATTTATCTAAGAAAATTAACTATTGGTTATGGATTAGCTATCCACATTTAGTACTCAGAAGAGTATTTCTAGTCCAACTCAAAGACGTATGATTCGATAATAATGGAAATATATACTAAAAAGGAAAGTACAAATATTTGAAAATTGAAAAGAAAAAAAGATAACCGTCTTTCGCCGCTTTGAGGAGGTCACTGTCTCTTAGAGCACCCCCATCGGCAGTTGTTAAGGATTTTTTAAAGAGTTTTTTAAGTTAAAAAATTAATAAAAAAATTATTAATGTGTTAAATTGATAAGAGTCGATTGTTAACTTAGAGATTTAAGAATTGTTTAAAAACCCATGTGTGTCAGTCCGTGATTGGTCGTGTGTCAGACACGAACTGATCACTTTCTATATTGTTTTCTTTTATATTTTTGAAATATAATTGTTTATTCTTAAAAGACCCTATTAAGAGTTCTGCTAATGGAGAATAAAAAAACTAAAATTTGTTACAAAGATTCTTAAAATAAAATAATATAAAATTTATATTAAAAATTAGTTAAAAACCCATTAGGGGTTTAACCAATGGAGATGGTCTTAGGATCTGGCGAATTAAGGACCATGCTTTGATGCTATAAATGGTTGTTTTATTCAAAGCATATAAATTTGTATAATGCACCTAACATGTGGTTTGCATTTGACCCACGTCCTCTTAAAATTAAATCTACATAATCTATGCATTACTTAATTTGGTAGATTTTTGTATTAGGAGGATAATTGGTTTCTTGGTGATGGCCTATTAAACAATACAATAGTGCATTTGGATGTTTGATGTGTGCGATTTTGATTGGATTAAAGAGTTTTTCAATTCTTAACCAAGCAATCTTTGTCCCTTAAAAGTGCTTTCTTTTATGAATTCTAAAGTCTCTATAATTAAGTACTTATTTTGACACTTAGTGCCAATTTTCAGTTGTTTATATTGACTTCTTGTCAAATCAAAATATCAAAAGAAAGGGAAGAGACATCAAAAGAGGTTGTTCACTGTTTCCAAGTTGTATCTTCTTCTTTTACTTTTATAGATATTTCCAAACTATAATTCAAACCAGTAATTTCCTAATTATGTTTACAAAATTACTTAAGCAATTTTTTTTACTGTATTGGACCTATTGGTGTTATTAGTTTATGTATTTTGTTGATTTAAAATTTTATAGAATCTTTATAAAATTTATTGATTTTAACATGTTAATTTTATAAAATTATAGGTTTAATTTTGAATTTAAGTTTTTATATTTTTAATATGGAAATTCTTTCAAATCCACTTAAAAAACAATTCTATACTTTTTAAATCATTAATCAATAAACATAATTTAAATATAATTTTTAAATTCATAAAATCTGTAATATATAAAAATTGATGGCATAGTGCATTGAAGGCGTCCACATATGATTAAAAAACTCGATATGATTGGTTCATATCAGCAATTTTCATTAAACAAAAAAATATTAAGTATGATTAAAATTTTAATTTTGTTTTAATCATAAACAAATTAAATAAAAAAGTTTAAGTAACAAATAGAAAAGAAAATTATGTTAAAACACCAAAAAATTGTATCCTTAAAAATAAAATAGAAATTTGTTTTCAAAAGAGTTAAACTAACAAAAAAAACCAATCTCATAAAAGTTCAAACTTATTATATAGATAAAGAAAATTTTAACTTCTAAATTAATTGACTAGAAAAGATAAAACATTGATTTCGATTTATAGATAGAAAAATCAAAAGAAAAAAACTTAAGTAACAAATTGAAAAGAAAATTGTGTTAAAAAAACCAAAATATAACATCCGTCAAAATTTAAAACATTAATTTCGTTTGATAGATGAAAAAATTAAAATAAAAAAGGTTTAACTAACAAATAGAAAAAAATTATATTAAAAACAAAAATAAAATAGTATCCTTCAAAATAAAATGAAAATTTGTTTTCAAAAGGCCAATTGTTCCTGTTACTCTTCTGCCAATTTTTAAAGAAAAATAATAAAAAATATTGTTAAACCTGTCGTGCTCCTAGCCACAATTATGAACCCAAAAACATTTTAAGGTTTGTAATTTCAATCATATAATTACCATTGTTTTACTATTTTTATGAAAATATGATAAATCCTGAAATAAATTAGATAGTAAGATTTATTTAACTTTTAACACTATTTTAAATTGCATCATGTAAAAGTATTATTTTTAAACTCCATTTCTTCCATCCGATTTTTTTCGACAAAAATATTAAAGCAACTACTGACTATTTGACCTGATAAGTATGCTCATATACATATACCTCACCATACTTTGTTTTTCTATTGTGTTTTTATATATAAAACTAAACTGTTTTAAAGCTATTATAATATGATGAGAAATTAAACATGTTTTTATTAAAAGCTTTTTTACCTTTCAAAATGTTATGAATTTATGTTTCAAAATAAAATATGAATCATTATCAAAAGATGCAAATTAACAAATGAAAAAGTTGTATAAAAGAAAACTAACTTGGGCTAAAGTTTTTAAAAATCAATATAAAAAATCTTAACAAAAATAAACAAATGATGTTATAATCTTTTTAGAAAATTTCATCAAAGATTTAAATTCAACAGCTAGAGCATATCAAATCAGCATTATAACTAGAATTAAAATTAATATAAAAAACAAATTTAACAAAAGAAAAATATTTGTATAAAAGAAATTAATGTGATGTCTATGATACATATTTGGAAAATCAACAACAAAAGAGCTTAATAAAAAGAATATAAGTCCTAAGTATATCAAACATATAAAAAATATGAACTAAAATAAATAAAAAATTACTATCGAAAGACGTAAATTATCAAAAAAAAATAAAAACAAAATTAATTTCTAAAAGTTCATGATTTCTAAAGTATTAATATCAACAATGAATAAAAGCTGCAATATGTTTACATGAGTTTCTAAACTAAACATATTTTTAAATATACAATGATTAATACACTTGATGTTTCAGATTTAAAAATTACTATAATAACTTTACACTTGATATTTAACAAGTAGTAAAATCTGATTTCTATACATAGCCACTACTTATATCTAAATCAACATCAATAACGCATTTTTAAATTCTATTTAAATAATAAAGTATGACATAATTATGAATCAAACTTAAATTTCTATATGTAGATGAAATATTCAAATCAAAGCGTGCATATTGCACACAAAAGATAAAAACAGTAAAAAATAATATAAAGACTCCACACAACCGATCCTAAAAAAGCTAAAATTATGAAATATTAGACTGTAAAAAAATAGATATCAATGAAAACTAAATAAAAATATAACACAAAACTCTTGAAAGACATGGTGGAGAAGGAAAAAATGGTTTTGCATGATCATTGCATTGCAGCTTCCTAACAAAATTAAATGTGAATCAATATGAATTATGAATTATATATGCAATGGTACACAACATCAGTAAGACTTTCAATAAAAAAATTAAATATTTGAACACATAAACCTTCAAGAAAAAAAACTATAGAAATTTTATGGAAAACAGAAAATAATACCAAAATCTTAACAAAAAAATATTTCTCTAAATCAAATGTATATGTACGTCAAAGTTGGATAATTCGATATGTGTCATTGCTCTTATTTTACCTAATAGTTTTTAAAATTTATAAATAAAAATAGGAGAAAATTACGCATTATATTTTAAATTCTTTTATAAAAATAAAAATTTCTATAAATATATTATAATTTTAATAAGTTTAAAGATGATAGCTAAAAAAATATTAAACCAACCTATTGATACAAGCGCGAGTTAATAACCTAGTCAATAACACAAAATTTGAATGCTAATTTTAAAATCATAAAATCTGAATTTAGTTAATTTTCCTAAACCAATATAAACCACTTTTTGAAACACATTATCGGGTTAACTAAATCGGTTGACAAAAAGAAGAAGGTAGTGATTCGAATCAAATCAAAGTATATTGATAGATTCTTACTCTTAATAAATCGGGTAAAACATTGGATTCGAATCAAAGTATATTGATAGATTCTTAATTACCCAAACAAATCATCCATAACGATATCAATAGGAAAACATCTCACAAGATAAAGAAAAAGTAAAAAAAGAAATGACAAAATAGCAATATTGTTGTTATACAACACAAAATAGATCAATGAGAAAAGCTAAATCCATAGCCTCTCTCTCTCTTCCTCCTACAAAGATCTAGAGGAGGACAAAACATAAAGAATAGGATAATGTAAAGAATTGAATCAATACAATATGTAATACTAACCAATTATATCATCAACCATCAGAATCTTGAATCTGTAATC
This sequence comes from Thlaspi arvense, assembly GCA_911865555.2. Classification (NCBI taxonomy): domain Eukaryota; kingdom Viridiplantae; phylum Streptophyta; class Magnoliopsida; order Brassicales; family Brassicaceae; genus Thlaspi; species Thlaspi arvense. The sequence goes on along the minus strand of OU466859.2, from coordinate 44,344,205 downwards.
ATCTTCACTGCGAGAAAACTCGAAGCCCAGCTTCTAAATCCTCCAACCTGATTGTACAGATCTCCTCAGTATCAACACATTCAAAGCTAAGCCTAAGATCAAGATTCTCCCTCGCGTTAACAAGCAAAGTATCAACTAATCCTCCGTTCATCTCCTTCCTCTTCTTCTCCGTCGTCTCTCTCTCAATCACCGAAGCAATCTCCTGGAGAGTGCAAGACTCATGCAGCTTGAAACCATAGAACAGAGTGTCCTGTCCTTGGCTGTTCATCTTGATGTGAAGTATCTGAGCCAATTCTTTAGCACTGAAGTCGCTGAAATTGAAAAACTTTGTGACCCTTCTGCAAAACCCTTCGTTCGATGCGATCACACGCTTCATTGGCTCGCTGTATCCGGCGAATATCACCACGATCTTCCCCGTGTCCATCACCGACATGATCTCTTCTAAAGCTTCAAGACCGTAATCCTTGTCGTCCGCCTTTTGCATCGGTATTAACCTGTATGCTTCATCCACAAAGAGAATCCCTCCCTCTGCTTCTTGAATCTGTCAAGAAACCGAAAGATTATTCAAGATTCTTGGAAATTAAACCCACGAAAGTGAAAAATCAAGAATAGTGATCTCATCACCTTTCTCCTCGTCTTTGGCCCTGTATGACCAACAAACTCACCAACCAAGTCTGTTCTCTGCACTTCTGTTACTTTATCAGTCGGTAAAATCCCAACCGTGTGAAGCAACTTCCCAAGAACTCGAGCAACCATGGTTTTACCTGTTGGAAACAGAATGTGTCAAGCTAAGAACAGTGTCATGCTTTGTTCTAATGTAAAGACAGAGAAACCATAACCTCACCTGTCCCAGGATTCCCAAGAAACGCCATATGAGGAGGTCTTCTTGTTCCGATGTTGATCCCGAGAGCCCTTCTCCTCTCATCCAAAAGCATCCCTTTAGCCCATTTCCTCAGCTGTGTCTTCAGCTCGCTTAAGCCAACGATATTGGACAGCTCCTCCTCAAGAAGATCCATCTTAGCTTTCGTCTTACCGCAAGCCTCGAGCGCGCTTTTTTTCCTCTGCTCTTGTAGAAACCATCGCAACAGTTCCCTTAGCTTCTCGCTACCTTGTCCTTGTGGTAGATGGTCCAAAGGAGTCATCCCTTCCTGTAAAAATTGCAAAAATCCTTAAGAGACAACAGATACAAAAACGAACCAATAGCTTAAAGAAGATGAATCCTACATTATCTTTTGCGCTGCAATCTGCGTTATTGTCGAGCAGTGTCTTAACAGTTGAGATGTCTTTCGAGGTAATTGAGTACCATACCGCAAGATGCAATGGTGTCATACCGTTCTACATAAACCAAAAACCGAATCAGTCAACATTACAATGAGAAGAGAGATGACTAAAGAGAGAAAGAGGAGATTACGCTGGCTTTGGCTTCGATGAAAGCACCACGGTCAAGGAGTAGCTTTGCAGCTTCATTGCGACCGTTCTTGGCTGCCATGTGCAATGGAGTTTCACCGTACTGAAAGACATTAATAGAGAGCATTAATACAAAATCAAAGTTGAAGAATCAGAGAGAGGGGGAACAAATAAACAAGAATCAAAAGCTTACAGTATTCATTGCTTCAAGCTCAACTTTCTCAGATCCTGCCCAATCTAGGAGATACTTGACTATATCAACGTTGCCATTACCAGCAGAAACATGAAGTGGCGTGTGATACATCTGCAATTCCAAATCAAAAACCAATTCAATTCAAGACCAAATTCAATTTTTTTCGCACATGGGCATATCAAGATGATCGATTCATCACTAGAAGCTCAAATTTTTCCACCAGATTCCGAAATTGGACAAATTTTAACACAGACCCAAATCAGGTTTTAATAGATTTAGAGGGATTTAACACAGGAAAAGAGAAAGTGGTGAGAAATGGAGGGATAAATCATACGACGGGGTTTCGTTCATTGAGAAGAGAAGAATTGTCTTTGAGCAGTCTCTGCAAGGAAACGAGGTCGCCGGAGTGAGCGCAATCGTGAATCGTGGTGGGTCTAGCGGATCTCAGCCGCTGTCCTCCGCCGACGCCGACTTGTCGGTTCATTGTTCGATCCTCCACAGCCTCAGCTACCAGAATTGTTTTTCTTTTCTTCCCCAAAATTGTGATATTTTGGGGAGATTTTGCTCTGAGAGGATTCTCCGGAGGAAATGTAGTTGGAGAGATTCAGTGGGAACTCTTTGCGGAGAAAGAAGAAGGAGAGAAAGATTTGAAGATTTTAATTATAATGAGAGTACCTCCGCGTCTTCCTCTTTCGTCGGCATTTAAGTCTTCTCTTTGGCGTCTCTTCTTCTTTTTCCTCGTCATTATTTATTTTTGCGGTGAAAATGTAAAGACGATTTTACCCTTACGTGAGTTTATGTGGACCTCCTGGCGCTTTCCTAAACACAGCTTAGCTATTAATTAACCTAATCAGTCATTTACAACGTAATTACTATAATCGTCGATATCGGTCTTTGTATAGGGGAAAAACAATAGCAGTAGTAGACGACTTTCACATATGGCTTTCAAGAGAATATGATTCCAAATTTTACTAACAAAGCTTTAAATATCTTTTAGAGCCAACTCAAATGCAATCTTTTTAAAGAGTCTGCAAAATCACAAAGGTTTTCGGATTACATTATGTTTGCCAGAAACTCATTAAAACAAAGAAACTCTTTTTTTTCGGTCGATTTTTGAGCAACTCTTTTGAGCTTTAAAGATACCTAATAACTAATAAGGTTGCTCATTATTTGACGGAGAATTAGAGAATAATGCAAAATAAAATAAAACCTAGTAATGTTTAATTCAAACTATTTATATGCATAATTCATCCTCCAAAGTCCAAACACGCCATAACATTTTCCCAAAAAAAAAGAAAGTATATTTGCAAATTTTAGAAAATATCACTCATTGTGTGTTACGATGGAATGGAATTTTCATTATTTTTTAAAAAAGAGCACTTTTCTTTTGGGGGAAAAAAGCCAAAAAACGGACTGGACCGAAGCTAAGGAGAATGGCCAGGCAGCGATGGGTCGAAGGTAGGCTTAAGATTTATCTTAGCTTGTGTTGTATATGTGTGTTTTTCCTTTTGGTACGTTGAGTTTGACACTTGACAATGACAGCTTAATTTAAAAAAGAATAAAAACTATAAAATAGAGAATATTAGAAGGTGAGACCAGCGAATGTCATGCCAATAATAATGTGCATAATAATGTTATACCAAATAATCATAATTCCCCCATGTGACGCCCTATTATCCTGAAGCCCCACTAAAAACTTTTGAAAGATTTTTCATTTCAACTCAGATGTTAATTGATTTAAAAAAAACAAAAACGTTTTGCTTTTTTTTTGGGTATTCCTCCTACTAAATCTTTTATGACTTTGCAATAAGTAGACAAATTTTCTTATCTCACTCGTATTTACTGTCGTCTCGTACACACACAAATTTTCTTATCATATTTGATCTGGATGTAAAATTGCAACTGAAAGCTCTCTCTTTTTTTGTTTCTCTATGAAATTTGAAGAAGATTAGACTGTAGTTTTTTTTTAAATCCGGAAATCATCATATAACATACTATAAGCATGTGAGGTTTTTGTTAATAGAACAAAACTACGAACGTAGATTTCAATATATAAGTTTATGGAAGAACAAAAGATGATTAAGATTAGATTGGTTTGATCTTTTAGTTCACTTCAGTTAAAATCAGTTTGTTATCAAGGGGGGTGGTGGTCGGGATCGCCATCGGGGGAGGATTCGCTGTGCTTGTTGCATTGACTTTGATTTGGTTCCGTTGTAAGAAGAAACGAAGAAGAGACCATGAAGCACATCCTGCTCCTAAAGGTTAAACAAAGATCTTAATTAGATTAGATCAAGAAATCGGAGTCTTGAACTATATTTTCTTTGAATGTCTAAAATCTTGCAATATTTGTGGGAAAATGATAGTTCATTCTTTAGACATCTTCAAACATGTTTAAGGGATCCATAGAGAAACCTTTTTTTTTTTCATATTTCGTTTTCCTGTGTTTCTCAGCTGGAGGCACTTACGGTGGGCAGCAGCAACAAAATGCATCACAACCTTCAGATCATGTGGTAACGTCACTGCCACCACCTAAACCTCCCTCTCCACCACAACAACCTCCTCCGCCACCGCCTTTCCTGAGCAGCAGCAGCGGCTACGACTCAAACTACTCGGATCAATCAGTTCTTCCATCATCTCCAGGGATGGCATTAGGCATCTATCAAGGCACTTTCAGTTACGATGAACTAGCAAGAGCCACCAATGGATTCTCTGAAGCCAATTGGTTAGGAAAAGGCGGGTTCGGATATGTGTACAGAGGTATATTGCGTAATGGAAAAGAAATCGCCGTGAAACAGTTGAAAGCTGGGAGTGCTCAGGGAGAGAGAGAGTTTCAGGCAGAGGTCGGAATCATTAGCCGAGTTTACCACAAGCATTTGGTTGCTCTTGTCGGTTACTGCATCGCCGGTGATCAGAGATTGCTTGTCTATGAGTTTGTTCCTAACAACAATCTTGAGTTTCACCTCCATGGTTAGACCAAAACTAAAACTCTTCTAGGGTTTATTATTGCATGCTTTGTTGTTTTCAATTATTTATATATATATTTTTTTGTGAATTGATTTTGGGACAGGGAAGGGAAGGCCTCCGATGGAATGGAGCTCAAGATTGAAGATTGCAATTGGTGCTGCCAAAGGATTGTCGTATCTTCATGAAAATTGTATATATGTAATGTTTTAATATATGAAAAGTATGTACCAGTGTTTGATTATGAGACATACGTGTGTATATATATTTTCAGGCAATCATAAAATCATCCACCGTGATATCAAGGCGGCAAACATATTGATTGATTTCAAATTTGAAGCAAAGGTATATGATCTATCTTCTTTGACTTTTACAAAAAAAATGTTTACATTAAGGCATTATATGAAGACTATTTTAACAAATGAGATTCCATGAGTGTTTGTTAGAGAGAAATCAGATTTGAGGAAAATATAGTTCATTCATTCAAGTGTAAAATAGATACAAACCAAAGATTAAATACAAGCAAAGTAAATCAAAGATAACTAACCCAACTAATCTTTGAATTTCGTACACCTAACCCTCTTCTATTTTTCAGGTTGCTGATTTTGGTCTTGCCAAGATTGTTCCCGACACAAACACTCATGTATCTACACGTGTGATGGGAACCTTTGGGTAAATATTAAAACTAAATATGCACATTTATACAGTTTGCACAATGTATGTTAATTACCATATTGTATAACTTATGAAACTTTTGGTTTTGGGAATTTATAGGTATTTGGCTCCCGAATACACCGGAAGCGGAAAGCTCACAGAAAAGTCTGATGTTTACTCATTTGGCGTTGTACTTTTGGAGCTAATAACCGGGCGACGCCCTGTTGATGCAAACAATGACTTTGCAGATAACAGCCTGGTTGATTGGGTAATTAATATAATTGCAAATTAAGATTTTTTACAATTTGACAGTTGAATAAAGCAGAAAGATATGTATGAATGATTGGAATAGGCACGACCATTGCTTACACGAGCACTTGAGGACAGCAACTCTGAAAGCTTGGTTGATACAAAGCTGAATAATGAGTATGACAAAGAAGAGATGGCTCGCATGGTTGCCTGTGCTGCAGCTTGTGTTCGCCATATAGCTCGCAGTAGACCTAACATGGACCAGGTAACTTCATCATTCTTTTCTTTAGGAGGGATGGGCATTTTGGTTTTTTGGTTTTGAAATATGTATACCGAATTATAACCAAAATATTTCCACTTCGGTTCAGTTTTTGGTTTGGTGTGATTTTGAACCAAAAAGTAAATAAGTAACTAATGTATTTTGATTACAATTATTTAACTGATATGTCAATTATTAGCAAAATAATTGAAAAATAAACTAGCGAAATCAATAAAATAGGTAAACTGAAAACTGAATAAACTCAAAATGCTAAAAAGTTAGTATCTATTAGATTAATGTATTCTTCTCTAAACTAGTTATAAATTTCAAACATGAAGAAATAGTATGTTAATTTCCACTTTTTATCATTCAATGCTTAATATTGTGAATGATATATATTTAGTGGAATCATGTTTTTCAAATGTAAAAACATGAAAAAATTACATACCATTCAACCCTATAGTTTGTATAATTAAAGTTATATAAAAAATTTCAGTTTACTCATCCTATTGATTATGCTAATTTATTATTCAGCTATTCTGCTATTCTATTATTATTAGGTATATAACTCGCGCTACGCGCAAGTCTGTATTAATATTTTGGTTTATTTTTTTAGCTACTATCTTTAAAATTATTAAAAATTATATATATTTATAGAAATTTTCATTTATATAAGAGAATTTAATATATAATGTGTAATTTATCATATTTTTATTTATAAATTTTAAAAAGACTATTAGATAAAATAATAACAATAACACCTATCGAATTATCCAACTTTGACGTACATATACATTTGATTTAGAGAAATATAATCTTGCTAAGATTTTGGTATTATTTTCTATTTTCCATAGAATTTCTATAGTTCTTTTTTTTCTTAAAGGTTTATGTGTTCAAATATTTAGTTTTTTTTATTGAAAGTCTTATTGATGTTGTGTATCACTGTATATATAATCCATGATTCATGTTGATTCGTATTTAATTTTGTTAGGAAATTGTAATGATCATGTAAAACCATTTTTTTCCTTCACCATAATGTCTTTCAAGAGTTTTATGTTATATTTTTGTTCAGTTTTCATTGTTTTAACTGTTAAATCGAGTTGTTATAAAATTTTTAAAATTGATAATTGGTAATGGTTACTTTTTTTATACATGTATTGTTAACTGTTAATTTTTTTATTTAGCTTTTAAAAATTTAAACCATATTAATATTTTCTGATTTAATAAATATGTTGATTTGGATCAATCAGATTGAATTTACTTTTTTTTGTTGGACATAATTTGTTAAATTAACTTTTAATATTTTAATTATACTTTATAATTTTTGGTTTAATTTAAAAGCTGATGTGGATCAACTAAATAAAGTTTTTCTGTCCTAATCATACTTAACATTTTTATTATTTAATGAATATGCTGATGTGAACCAATCAGATCGAGTTTTTTAATCACATATAGACGCCCTCAATGCACTATGCCATCAATTTTTATATATTACTAGATATATAACTCGCGCTACGCGCGAGTCTGAATTAATATTTTGGTTTAACTTTTTTTAGCGTATATCTTTAAAATTATTAAAAATATAATATATTTATAGAAATTTTCATTTATATAAAAGAATTTAATATATAATATGTAATTTATCCTATTTTATTTATAAACTTTTTTAAAAAATAGGTAAATTAATAACAATGACACCTATCAAATTATCCAAATTTGACGTACATATATATTTGATTTAAAGAAATATAATCTTGCTAAGATTTTAGTATTATTTTCTATTTTCCATAGAATTTCTATAGTTTTTTTTTCTTGAAGGTTTATGTGTTCAAATATTTAGTTTATTATTAAAAGTCTTATTGATGTTGTGTACCATTGCATATATAATCTATGATTGATGTTGATTCGCATTTAATTTTGTTAGAAAGCTGTAATGATCATGCAAAACCATTTTTTCCTTCTCCATCATGTCTTCCAAGAGTTTTATGTTATATTTTTATTCAGTTTTTATTTTTTTAATTGTTAAATCGAGTTGTTGTGGATTTTTTAAATTGATAATTGATAATAGTTACTTTTTTATACATGTATTGTTAATTGTTAATTTTTTTTATTTAACTTTAAAATTTTTAAACCATATTAACATTTTCTGATTTATAGATATGTTGATTTTGGATCAATCATATTGAATTTACTTTTTTTGGTTGGACATAATTTGTTAAATTAACTTTTAATATTTTAATTATACTTAATAATTTTTTGGTTTGATTTAAAATCTGATGTTGACCAATTAAATCAACTTTTTCTATCTTAATTATATTTAATATTTTTTTATTTAATAAATATGCAGATGTGGACCAATCAGATCGAGTTTTTTAATTATATGTGGACGCCTTCAATGCACTATCCATAATATACGATTAAAGTAAATATGTAAATATATGACCGTTTATTACATTTGGTTTATTTGGGTCGGTTTAGTTTCACTATCTTTGTTTTGAAATCGAACTGACCCAAATAAACCAAATTATTTCGATTCGAATACATAAACTTTTGTTATTGATAAAGTGAAACCGAACCGAACTTTATTAATAATATCGAACAATAAATTTTGGTGTTTATGCTCTATCCCCAAAATTTTACTGCATACTTTACTGTTTAAAACTAGACTACTTGAATTAAAATGAACTTGACCCAACAATGGGCAACTTTTTCTTTTAGCTGCTATATTAGTTATTCAGAATGTTAATAACGCTAATTAATTGGTGTAAAAAACGAGCAGGTGGTGCGTGTGCTAGATGGAAACGTACCCTCCTTAGATCTGAACGAAGGAACCAGACTGGGCCACAGCATTGTGGACAAGTTATGACACGAGCCAAGACAATGAAGACAAGAAAAAAAAAATAGGAATGTGCCACTTGGAACTTGAGGGTACAAAGTGACCGACGAGTATAGTAATTCAACCAGTGACTATGGAATGTAACAGTTCGGGTCGTGATGGGATTTTTAGAACTTTTTAAGAAATGTAATTTGATTTTGTATATTCCTTTTTTTCTCTTCGGTGTCTTTTCCCCCAAGAAGTTGTGATATTGATATACTCAAATTGAGTTTTAATTTTATTTTTTCATTCTTTTCCTTTCTTTTTCTTCAACTACAGAATGAAAGAACAATATTGAACATGATCACGAACAAGAAACTGTAACTAAAGAATCTTGGCACCACGAGTTTAACGAGTTTTTTAAAATTAATTATTACCGTTACATCTTGTGTGAGACTCGGTGTAACGCTCTCGACCGCTCCTACCGGTGAGTCACCCATCCCTCCGTCGGGTTCGTGGGCCCCGCCCCTGTACGACGGTCGGTGCATTATTTTTCTCGGAGCCCAACCGACTTATTTACTGACCCTGCAATCAGTACATGATCGTTTCCCGTGTTTTGGCCTTACTTACACGGTTTCATGAATCACTTCCCGAAAGGTCACCCATCCTAGTCTTACTCCAGCTCAAGCACCATTAACTGTGGAGTTCTCTCGGGACCAGTGACCGAAAAGATAAGTACACTTTGGTGACATAGGTAGCCAAATTAATCTATTTAAACTTATTCAAATGGGCCGGGCCCGGGTCATTACAATTCTCCCCTACTAAACGGGAATTCGTCCCCGAATTCTGATCCCAACAGTGTGAGCCTTAACCCCCAAACTCCAAGACAGTCTCCTGGGACATAACCAGTTTGACTTCCCAGGCTCTGATACCACTTGTAACGCTCCCGACCGCCCCTATCGGCGAGTCATCCATCCCTCCGTCGGGCTCGTGGGCCCCGCCCTTGTCCGACAGTCGGTGCGTTATTTTTCTCAGACCCCAACCGACTTATTTACTGATCCTACAATCACCACACGATCTATCCCCGTGTTTTGGCCTCACTCACACGGTTTTGGGAATCACTTCTCGAAAGGTCACCCATCCTAGTCCTACTCCAGCTCAAGCACCCTTAACTATGGAGTTCTCTCGGGATCAGTGACCGAAAAATAAGTGCACTTTAGTGACATATGTAACCAAATTAATCAATTTAAACTTATTTAAATGAGCCGGGCCCGAATCATTACATTCGGCTTACAAAAATTCAATCTCTCAAAGATTTTAACAAGAACTCTCTAATGGAGGTTTCTCTCTTTTCTCTTGCAGATATAAATGCGTAACGAAGACGAAGACTAGAAGTCTAAGGCGTTAAGAAGAAGACTACTCGTGCTGATCAATTCACGGATATACATTTTCTCTTTCTTTTTATTTTTAGAGAATATACATGCATATTTTTTTATGTAGATTATGTAGAATTAATTATATCATCAATTCGCGAGTCTATCCCCTTCTCTTGAAGAATATGTGGTCACTACCTATTCATAATGTAGAAGTATTTATGTAAAGAATAGATTAGTCAATTTCTAATACTTAATTGCCTCTTGTAATTCTATATATAATCTGTAAACTCTCTAATCAATAGAATCACTCAGCCTCCTATTCATAATGTACAATTATTTATGTAAAGAATAGATTAGCTAATTGTCTCTTGTGTAAAAACTAGTTTCCCTATAACTCAGAGAAACTATCACAATTTATCGATTTTCCCAAAAGTTAAAAAAAACCCAAATTTAAAAACAAAAACTAAAAGTCAAAAATCTAAAGTCAAAAATCTAAAAAACCATGCTTTTTTTTGTTTTTAACATAAACCAAATTGCTTTTGAGCTAAGACAATGACACAAACCTGCAGTAACCACACGCAAACTGTAGATGAGCCTTATCTCTGTCAAATCGTCTTCACTTCACCGACTAGAGTCACCGCACTGCCGTTCAGTGACTTAGGTAACAAAACATCTCTTCTCCTGCTTTGAAACATTCTCCATTGTCTATGATTAGATCGAACAAGATGTCATCGCCATCGAAGCTGTCACCGGCGGATCGTACTTATGAAAAAGTCTTATCTCCGCCGACTCCCAGCGTAAGCGTATCCCCATCTCCGTCGCCTCTTCCAACACCGGAACCCTCGGATGTGATTCAGAGCCCTCTATCACCACCATCGCCGTCTTCTGAAGGAGTATCAACGGGGTTGGTTGTCGGGATTGCCATCGGAGGAGTCGCTGTGCTTGTAGCATTGATTTTAATTTGTTTCCTTTATATAAAGAAACGAAGAAGAGACCATGAAGCACCAACTTCTCCTAAAGGTAAAACAAAGATCTTGAATAACGCATCACGATCGTCAGATCAAGTGGTGACGTCACTTCCACCACCTAAGCCTCTCCCTCCACCGCAACAACCTCCTCCGCCTCCTCCACCACCAGGTCCACCACTTTTTCTGAGCAGCGGCAGCGTCGCCGACTCAAACTACCCATCATCGGATCATCCAGCTCTTCCTCCACCATCTCTAGAGCTTGTGTTAGGCGTCTATCAAGGAACATTCACTTACGATGAGATAAAAAGAGCCACCAATGGATTCTCTGAGGCCAATTTTTTAGGTCAGGGCGGGTTCGGATACGTGTACAAAGGTGTATTGCGTGATGGAAAAGTAATCGGAGTGAAACAGTTGAAAGCAGGGAGTGAACAAGGGGAAAGAGAGTTTCAGGCAGAGGTCGGTATCATTAGCCGAGTTCACCACAAGCATTTGGCTGCTCTAGTCGGTTATTGCATCGCCGGTGCTCAAAGATTGCTTGTCTATGAGTTTGTTCCTAACAACAATCTTGAGTTTCACCTCCATGGTTAGAGACAAGAACTAAAACTCTTCTATAGTTTATTCCATGTTTTCAACTAGTGATGACTTTTTTTTTGGGAATTGAATTTGTGACAGGGAGGGGACGGCCTCCAATGGAATGGAGCTCAAGGTTGAAGATTGCTATTGGTTCTGCCAAAGGATTGTCGTATCTTCATGGAAATTGTAAGTCTAGGATCTGAAAAAATATGTATTGTAGTTTGTTTACTAAATATTTGAATGTTTATGATGCAATATATATATTTGCAGGCAATCTTAAAATCATCCACCGTGATATCAAGGCGGCAAACATATTGATTGATTTCAAATTTGAAGCAAAGGTATGATTTATCATTTCTCATTTTTTCCCATTAAGGCATTGTATATGTAACTTGCTGAAGTATATTTGGTGAAGTATATTTGTATTTTGTGTCACTAAAGATCTCTTCCTATCTTTTAGGTTGCTGATTTTGGTCTTGCGAGGATTGTTCCGGATACATACACTCATGTTTCTACACGCGTGATGGGAACTTTTGGGTAAAACATAATCTTTGAAACTAAATATGTACATTTATGAAGTTTGCGCAATGTATATACTTATGTACAATTTATGGAACTCTTGGTTTTGAGATTTTATAGGTATTTGGCTCCGGAATACGTTGGAAGCGGAAAGCTCACAGAAAAGTCTGATGTTTACTCATTTGGCGTTGTACTTTTGGAGCTAATAACTGGGCGTCGCCCTGTTGATGCAAACAATGCCAATGGAGATGACAACTTGGTTGATTGGGTAATTCATATATCGACAAATAGTCTTAACCTGTTGATTGGGTAATTCATATAACGATAAATAATCGTAACCTGTTGATTGGTTAATTTATATAACCACAAGTAATCTTATAACCTGTTTATTGGATAGTTCATATAACGACATGTTACAATTGTCTCACATTTAAAACGTTAGGAGATTTGTGAATAATATATAGATGAAATGCTTTAAAATAATTAGAATCGCATATTTGCAAAAGAATTAAAATTATTTTATATATATCAACGCTACTTTCTAACTACTTTTTCAGATAGATTAATAGCAGATTATATGCAGATTAGTGATAGACTAACTAATTATATAAATAAAAGTAGATTAAATTCAAACTAATAGTAAAATAAATGTAAATTAATAGTAGAATAATGGCAGATTGAAGATAAACTACTGAACCCTTTTATAATTTTTTTATGAGAAGTCATTTTTTGGAATAAAATTGCTAAATAGTCTATTTAAATAAATAACCCTAATATATATACCATTCTAATTTTTGAGATAGGTTTTTTATGTAAATTAGGTCCCTACTTATATAGTATCAGACAACCATATTCTAATTTTTCTATTGTGAAGCACATTTGTGGATATCGAATTCCACAAACTTATGTACAATCATGAGTCAGAGAAATATATATCAGAATTATCTCACATCAAAACTTTAAGAGATTTATAGACAATACATAAATATATGAAAAGCCTCTATTATTTAGCTATTTTTTGAATGTGAATTAGACCTATACTAATATAACCTTCCCATGTTTTTTACAATTAGTCTGTCTACTAAAGCTATGAGTGAATATACAATTGGACACAGGCACGACCGTTGCTTGACCAAGCATCTGTGACGGGAGAATTTGAAGCTTTGGTTGATACAAAGATGAATAAATGAGTATGACAGAGAAGAGATGGCTCGCATGGTTGCTTGTGCTGCAGCTTGTGTTCGCTATATAGCTCGCAGCAGACCTAGCATGGACCAGGTAACTCCATCATTCTTATCTCTATGGATGGCATTTGGTTTTTTCGGTTTTGAAGTATGCATAAGAACCAACAGATTTTCAGTTCATTTCAGTTTTTGCATTTTCTTGGTTTTGAACCAAATAATAAATAAGTAAATAATTTTAAGTACAATTATTTATAGTTTGTATACTTTAACTATATTTATAATATGAATTAAACTAGAATAACATTTTTTAAGTTTTTGTTCCAAACTTAGCATACCAAATTTAAACATCCAAACATAGCACACTATTCTTATACTAAAAAAATACTTATTTACTCTAAATAAATTACCAATAAAACTAAAACATTATATTTAGGTTCACTAATTTTTAATTTAGAGTTTCGATTTCGTTATTTCTAGTATTTAGCTCTTTGATATAAAATTTTGTGTTATTATTAGCAATTCAACTTAGTGTTAGTTTTGTAACTAAGATATATGCTCGGACCATAAAAAAACCAACCGTTTTTACTGTTCAGGTTTATTAATTTTGGTTCGGTTCGGTGTTTATGCGTATCTCTAAATTTTACTGCATATAACCACTTGAATAAAAACAAATTTGACCAACCGAATAATGGGCAACATGTTTTCTTATATGCGATATTAGTCAATTAAAATGTTAATAATGCTAATCGAGTGAGTGATTGGTGTAAAAAAAATGAGCAGGTGGTGCGTGTGCTAGATGGAAGCGTATCTCCCTTAGATCTAAACGAAGTGATCTGACCGGGTCACAGCATTGTGGACAAGTTATGACACGAGCCAAGACAATGAAGACAAGAAAAAAGATTAGGAATGTGCCACTTGGAACTTGAGTAGGGGGGAGCGTTCGGGTTATCGGTTCGGTTCGGGTCGGATATTTCGGATTTCGGGTATTTCGGGAATCTGTTAATTAATACCGATCGGGTATTTTCAAAATTCGGATCAGATTCGATTCGGTACTTTTCGGGTTCGGATCGGTTCTGATACTTAATTTTGGATCCGTTTTCTTTCGGGTATTGCGGGTTCGGTTCGAGTTCATATAAACTTATTTGAAATAGTACTTAAAAAACCGAAAGTATCCGAAAAGAACCGAAAATAATTGAAAAACCCAAAATTCTGAAATTTAAAATTAACCAAACCAACAAAATGTAAACATCAATGATCAATCTAAATATTCAGAACTTGGTAAAAACAGAACAAAGAAACATCTCATTGCATAAAATGAAAGAAAACAAAGAAACATATGCCTCAAGCCTCAAAAGGTATAACACTTCAGTTTTTCCATATTCCCAAGTCCCTGTTACATAAGTTCGAATGATTCAAATCAAGTTAGCCCTTGCTATTATTGTCACTAAATCGAAAAACAACAATGTATTAAGAAAGCTTTTCTTTGAACGGCTTTGGCAAAGATACTGCAACATAACTTAAAAACACAATACTATTAATGTGTTCAACAAAACAATAAGGCCACATTATGTATAATTGTATATTAAGAGAACATGTTACCTTGAGGCCATCTTCTCTTGTAAATCTACTTGATTCCTCCATAAAACTCTGGAAAATAGTTAAAAAGAATAAAACATCTGAATGTTAAAATTTAAAAGTGAAAAGATAAAAATATAAATAATGATTTGAACTAAAAGAAGAACTCACTTTTTTCAAGCTATGTGTGTAAATCAGCATCAGCAAGAAGAATAGCGTTTGTAGCCACTCTTTTCTCAGTCATTTTTATCTCACACTTCATCCATTGCTCTGTGCACATCAACACTTCAATCATGTAGTGAGTTAAGCAGCTTCTGTATGGATCAATGACTCGCCCACTAGTGCTAAATGCACTCTCAGATGCAACAGAAGACACCTGCATTGCAAGAACATCTCTAGCTACTTCTGATAATATTGGGAACTTGTCAACATTAACCTTCCACCAAGACAAAACATCATACTCGGTTCCAAGCAAAGTTTTAGGATTTTCAACAGCATCTCTGAGATATGTATCCAGCTCGTTACTTGTCTCAACACCTATTTCAGTAACCATTTCCTTGTTAACAAAATCCATCCTCTCATATCCCAAATCATCATTCACTAAATCCATAGCTTCACTGCCTAAAACATGTTCTTGGCCACTAGAAGATGATGTCTGAGTCATCTGAGATGCTGACACAGTCGGTTCTTTCTTTAACCGGAGACTATACTCATCAAACATAGATTTCAAGACATCTTGTGTTGATTGAATCATTGCTTTATAGTCTGTCGTATCTTTGCCATAAAGCCGCTCAAAACAAAGCTTAGCAAATTTCATTTTCTTACTCGGATCAAACACACTAGCAACAATCAATAACCTATTGATATTCTTCATTCCGTCCCAATACTTATCAAACATTACCCTCATATTATCAACTTTTTCTGCTAACTCTCTGTCTAGACTATTGCTCTTATTCATCAGATTTCTCTCTATAGTCACTATCTCACCATAGCACTTATAAGAGCAAATAGTAGTAGATGCAGAGACAACTAAAGTGGAGTTGTAGAAAATAATAAGAAACTGTACTAACCTCTCCACAGCTCTCCAATCGTGATACAAAGGAGGTCCAATCCTTCTTACATTATTCTCCAATTCCATAAAATAGTCATTGTAGAGCTTGTCTTCAAGTTCCATTCTATCAAACGCAGCTCTAAACTTAAGAGCTTGCAGCAACATCAAGTAGGTTGAATTCCATCTTGTCTTGATATCGAAAGGCAAACTCCCTCTACTTATATTCCCTGTCTCAACCCGACTATCAAAGGAGTTTAACCTATTTGTAGAAGACCTCACATACTGCACTGCATTGCGAATTGCTGAGATATGATCATCTAACTCAATCAAACCATCCTTGACAATCAAATTGATAATATGTGCACAACATCGGATGTGCATGAACTCCCCATCTAAAACCAATGCTTCATTGTTCTGTAACTTGAACTCGCCCTTAAACTTCTTGAGAGCAGATGTGTTGGCAGTGGCATTGTCAACCGTGATGCAAAATATCTTCTCTATTCCCCATTCAGCCAAACACTCTAGAAGAACTCTCGAAATAGTCATCCCTTTATGATCAGTGATGTACTTAAACCCGATAATCAGCTTTCTCAACTGCCAAGTTGCATCAATAAAGTGCACTGTAACCACCATATAACTATTCCCTGTAACTTGAGCAACCCATATGTCAGTAGTAAGTGACACTCGCTGCTTGTTGGCTACAATATACTCCTTAAGAGCCGCTTTCTTTTGCTCATACATCTTCACAATGTTTCTTGTAGCAGTTCTTCTTGAATGAGGTGTGTAGAGATTAACCTTCTCGCAGAACCATCTGAAAGCTAGAGATTCAGCAAATGCAAGTGGTAGCTCTCCCAACACTAGCATCCCCTCAGTAGCTTCTTTGAAAACCTCAAACGAAACCTTTGCATCTTTCATCTTTCCATCTTTAGTAACAACTCTTGTATCTGTAGCTTTACTCGCTTCTTCAAACGCCAGATACTTCTTACAGGTTGACAAATGTTTCTTTACGTTTGAAGTCCCTTTTGAAGTTGCACAACCAAAAACACGCAGACAGTGATCACATTTGCATTTGTCTTGATCATCCTTTAATCTGGTAAAATTATTCCACACAAGAGATCTTGTAGTCGGTTGCTTCTTTGGCTTAGATGACTTAGAAGTAACTCCACTTTTCTTTCTTTTCCCTTGATTATTAATCACTTCTTCAGGTTCTTCAGTTTTCTGACTTTCTTGAGTTTCGGGATCTGGAAATGATGAACTCCCCATCTACAAAGAAAAAAGCAGAGATATTTGCATAAACAAGCAAGAAAACAGAAGTTAATAACACTAAATATTGTAAAGAAAAAAGCAGAGATATTCGCATAAACAAGAAACAACACAGAAGTTAACAACACTAAAGATTGTAATGTTAATAAGTAATAACACAAAATCATACATGTTCACATAAACAAACAAAAAAGCAGAAGTCGGCCATTGTAAAACAGAAGCAAGAAAACAGAAGTTGTGTATCAAATCTTATGGTTTAATGACTATACAAATTGACTTGGTCTCTAGAATATAATTCACATATGGTTTATGCATTTCCCTTTCTCTTTCTGTGAGCTCATCAACCTAGCCACACATGAGAAACCATTTTAAAAAATAAAATATTCTACAAATGATATGACGCAAGAAAAGATCATCCCATATTTTACTATTGCATATGACATCAACCAATAACGTAAGAGTATGCATTCTTATAACTACTATGACTCCAAAACCAGATACTAGCAAGTGATCCAGCATCAATCATATGCGATGATATGAACAGTTAGCAAACAATTTCACGACAAGAAACTCTTAGCCTTAACTCACTTTTAAACTTCCAGATTCGGTATTTCCAAACTCAATCAATCGCTTGGTTAGAGTTGCTTCGAGCACTTGATAGTTATAAACAAACAATGTATTTGAAACACAACACATAGAAACACAACAATCTAAATCGAGCTAAATAATATAAATCAAACTAAGTACAAAAGCTCAAAAACAGAGACACGAAAAATATTTAAAATAAGACGAACAAAAACAGAGACACGAACAATATTCAAATATAAGACGAACAAAATCCAACTCTAAATTGATATAATTAGTTTGAGTAGCTAAGAATTTCATACCTGAGACTGGGTTTGATTTCTTGAAGTCTCGGAAGGAAGAGAGGTGGCTGCTAGATTAATGGAATCCAGTTTTGTTGATTTATGTTTCCAGAAATTGTTTATTTGTTTTGCTTGAAGATCGGGAATTCAGGATTATGGAAACTGCAAATCAACAAGAATAAGGGAACTGCAAATCGGCAAGAATCAGAAAAACAAATCATGAACTCTGAATGTCGGATACATCGGATACTTCTTTCAGATCTAGGTTCGATTCGGTTATTAACCGGTACCCGAAAATTAGTGACAATTGCACCCGATCGGGTATTTTAGAGGATCCGAACCGATTTGTATCGGATATTCTCGGATCGGTTTCGGATCGGATCTTCGGATCCGGATAAAATGCCCACCCCTAAACTTGAGGGTACAACGTGCATGACTGACGAGTACAGCAATTCAACCAGTGGCTATGGAATGTAACGTTCGGATCGTCCATAGATTTTTGGATCTTTTTTCACTGTAAAGATTTTAGGAAATATAATTTGATTTTGTATATTTCTTTTTTTCTCTTTGGTGTATTTTCCCAAGAAGTTGTGGTATAATCAAACTGAGGTTGAATATTATTCTTTCATTCTTTTCCTTTCTTTTCTTTAACTAGAGAATGAAAGAACAATATTGAACAACGAACCAGAAACTGTAACTAGAGAATCTTGGCACCACGAGTTTATCGAGTTCTTGAAATTGTTACCTGTACTTCTTCTGCGAGACTCGGGTTACAAAAGAATTTACTCTCTCAAAGGTTTTTACAAGAACTCTCTAATGGAGGTTTCTCTCTTTTATCTTGCTGGTATAAATGGAGGTTTCTCTCTTTTATCTGGCATTGGTGTTACTCTTCCGGTCGTCTTCTTAGATCCATTTTCAACCTCCCACAAAAGTGTAAGATTGGCTTGGTTGGGTTGGTGATATACCATGTGATAAATTGATTTTTTGTGGTTTCAAGTTAAAAGTTATCTCTAAGCTTTTATGGTGGATAAAAACTTTGTTAATTTCCTTCTTTATTAGGGAATATTATGCTTTACTTTCCTCTCTTTCCAAGGAGAGATCTATTCCTTTTTCCTTCCACTGGGAGAAAACCTTACTACCTTGTCCTCTTTTATGAGAGAAGTTCTTTTTTGGGTATCAATGCTGAGAATTTTTGTCAATTTTGTTGCCGTTTTGTTTTTTGTGTAGCGGTTTGTACGGGGCTAGAAGATACAATCAAATTCGTTTTGTTGAATTGCGGAGGTGTTCAAAGTCACAATTTAAAGTGACTAACCTTTTTCAGTCTAGTTTTGCTGAGATTGTTCTTTGGACGCATTTTAACTTTTGCTTTAGTTCGCTGTCATTCTTCTGTAAAGTCTTATCTGTTTTATGTTATATAGTTTTTGTAATTTGTTGTTGTGATCAAAGATGATAATTTCCTAGATTTCATGTAATTTGGCAGTTTAAGATTAATGGAAGCAATTGTTAAACAAAAAAAATGCGTAAGAAAGAGGAAGACTACAAGACTAATTGAGACGTTTAAAAGAAGGCTACTCAAGCTGATCAGTTCACGGGTCCTCTCTTCTCCTTCTATACTCTGTTCTTGTAACTAATTAATAACTCTTAACAGCTTTCGTAATGGCCCAAAACTTGCCTGGGTCTAACTTGTGTAACAACTTGCTAGTAACCCGATTAGACCCAAAAGCGCTCCTTTGATCAATCATATTTTTCTAACACATTTAAATTTTAATAAACAAAAAGTCGGCTGTAGCTGCGTATTTTCCTAACAGCTTAAACTTAGGCCATTTATATAATCATAACTGATAACAATCAAATTGCTTATCCTTGTTTAACTATTGGGTTTAACTAATGTGAAGTATAATTCTCTAAAACAGCATGATACAGAGAAAAAGAGAGAGCATTCTTGGGCTTATTGGCTATAGCATCTGCAACTTGATTTGATAATCTACTTTTAAAAGTAAAGGATGCTTGAAGATTTCTTCTCCTTTGTACACAAATCTTTACAAAACTCATTGGTGAAACTTTTTAATCTTGGCCATTCATCTGACTTTGGCTAATGTGGTAAGAGATATGTGAATTTAAGTGTAATTCTAATTATTATATAGATACCTAATTACTATTGATGCGTATAGATACTTAAAATAAAGCCTATCGAAGATGTTAAAAAAACAAGTTACGAAAGTACATTGAAACCCCCAATCAATGCGGAAAATAAAACAAAATATGCGTAAATCCTTTTTTGGTTATCCACAATGTTTTTAGTCATTCTCATCCATTCGATAGTCACTAATATCAAAAGCCGAAAAGAGTATCTGGCTAACAATAAAATATCACCACAAAACGTTTATGTATACTTTATCCTCCAAAACATATCATACCGTTTTCCAACAAATGTACATTGGTGTTTACGATGGAAATGGAATGGACTTCCCAATTAAAAAGGAGCACTTTTCTGTATAATAAAATCAATTTAGAAAAAGCCAATATAGACTAAGGAGAATGGGCGATGGGTCCAAAGTAGAGTTAAGCTTCTGTGTTTTTTTTTGGGTGTTGACACTTGACAGCTTTAATTTAAAGGAAAAAGACTAAAAATAAGAGAATATTAGGAGGTGAGAGGCATAATCTTATACCAAATAATCATAGTGTCCCCATGTGACACCCTACTTTTCTATATTATCCCGCAGCCCCACTCACACGTTTTGTAATATTTTCAAGTTGATTTTTGAAAAACAAAAATTTCGCTTGTTTTTTTCTGTAAATAAATCTTAATATGCAATATGCAGATCATTTTTGCTATCTCGCTTATTCCTCTCGTCTTCTCGTTACACAGTGCCCCCCACTCCACACAACGGCACAACCCACAATAATAGAGAGACTCCATCTCCCCCACTTACAAGATTCACCTATAGTCTCTCATAAAACAAAATTTACATCGTCAGTACTATACTATTATTCCTTATTTTGTTTATTACGGATACTATAAATAATATGAGACTTTGCCACCATGGCATAATATTTAGCAGAGATTAATATTCACTCAAAATATATATATTTTCTATTAGATTAGCCATCTTAGACGTGATTTGTTAGGTATTTGCATCATGTACTTAATAATAATGAAAGATTGTTAGAGAAAAAACGATCACATTTTTTAGATAGTTTTCTTTAGCAATAATCCAAATCCATCAAAATAAGGAGAATCACGCCAATTTAATAGATCTTCATATAATCAGAAGAAATTTTTTTTTATATTTGAAATATATGAATTATCCTAGAAGACAAAAGAAAAAAGAGTTTGATGTAGCTGACTTCTTAATCTTATAAATAAAATTTTTTTGATAGTTTAAAGACCAATCCAAAATCCCTAAAAAGTAGAAGAACAAGATCTAAAGTTCTAAGCTATATAGTTTATAATTTTAAACGCTTTTATTCACTTTGACAGGTCACACTTTCCTTGTATTCTTCCAGCCTTTGAATTTTTGATAAAAATATTTTCCAAAATTTACAGCTATCTATTATTTATTAACATAGATAATATTCTGGTTTAACGAGGACCAATTAAAAAATTTGTGTACAAATCGCTTGAATATCATACCTTAATAGTATGGTAGTGATAATCAGAGTTTTTAGACTATGATTTATCTAAGGTCATCTTTAACCCAACACCAAAACACCAAATTTATTCTCAGATTCACTCCAATCCAACTGCATATTTAACACCAAAACACCAAATTTGGTATTTTGTGAACAGTGTCATATTATATTTAGTGCGGTACTTAGTGTTGTGGTTGAAAATGTTCTCAGCTTCGCTAATATCATTTGGGTGGACATAATTATTATTATCGGAGGCAGAAAAAAGCTTTACACATATAAACTATCCCAGAGGCCAGAGCTAATTAACATTTTGTTAGTTCTTTTAGCAGGACCATCTTTTAACGTATGTAATTATAGTATTCAAATATATAATTATTGTATGTTAAAAAAATATTTTATAACAGTATTGTTTAAGCATTTTTCATTGTATTTAGTTTAATTTGAACTTCGAAGCGTAATCTTTTTGTTATATCAAAAATTTAGGTTTTTTTTTCTTACGACTTTTCCATACTTCGTTTGATTTTTGGTTTGGTAAAATAAAACCAGTTCAATATATTCAAACCAAAATATTTGTCTTATACTATTGTTTAACAAATAAAAAGCGCCGGAGTGGAACCAATTTGACAAAACAACCCAAAAAAAATCACAAAACCAAATTTGACAAATTATCCTCGTAATTACGCTGCGTTGAATGTTTATATTAAATTCGAAGCGTGTCGTGAGGTTATTTTAAATTAAAAATACATAAATCAAATAATAGGCTATTGACCGAAACCAGATATAATAATAATAATAATAATAATTACTTTCATAAACTTATTTAGTTTATCTAATGAGGAAAGTCATCCGGAAATCTGGAGACTGACCCCCATAATATAATTGACGTGGTAGTGAGAACCTTAACCGAATTTGATTAATAACAATATTTCTTGGTCGTCTGTTTCACTTTTAATATGGATTATTTTGGTATAAATTGATTTCAGCCTTTAGAGATAACAATAGTAAATTAGGGGAAACGTCAATGTATTAGGTGGCCATGAATTTGTGTTTAGTGCACTCCAGCTGTTGTTTCCTTTGCTTTGGAGCAAGAAGAGTCCCAACTGTTTTCTACACATACACACAAATTTATATTACGCATTCAACATTCTCCTCTAATGCAAATCTTATAGTATTCTAAGAACAATCAATGTCCAGGCAAAGATTTTTAAATAATTTGTTGCATTTTTAAAAATATTGTGTTCAGACGAATACATCGACATCATATCATTTATTTACCCTTTAGCACATATATTCCTTGTTTTTCGTAAATAATTACAATTTCACATTACTTTTTTGCCATTTTTATGTTTTTTTTTTCATGATTCATCCGTGTTTAAGATAGTAGAGAATATGATGGCAAAAATAAAACTTGGTAGAAGATCTAATTTAACATCTTTATTTCTGGTCCTAAAAAAATGGAATTATATTCAGTGTCCTCATTAAATGCATATTTCAGTCCACATCCCATTATGCAAAGGTCAATTGTCATATACCACTTTCGTTTTCTAAACAAAAAAAAGTAAAAGTACATTTTGTGTATATTTAATTCCTCAACTCAAATCTAGGAACGTTAATTACAAAAAAGTAATTCGGTAGAAAACCTTTTTAGTGACTGAATGATTTTTCGGAGAAAACAGATGAATCCAACAACATTTTCTCTTTTCAACATTTTTTTTTTTTATCATGATGGTATATTAATGGATATAGTTTTTCCTAAACAAAATTAAGCATACACATAGTGGTCAAATATACTATTTTAATGGACATTAAACAAAAGCTTTTCAAAAATAATAATTTTTAAAAAAATTTCACGATGTGAGAGAGAGAAATGTGAGATTTTATTGAATTCAATTTTAATTAAACTTTGTGGCACCAGATCGCTCCTCCCTTCTCCTACTTTAACATTAGCTTTTATCTTTTGATGATGTTATATTTTTGTTTGGTGAATTGATGATGTTATATTAATAACTAAAAATCTCACTAAACCAAAAGTGATGTGGAGGAAATAAAAAAATTTAGTATTGTTAGACGAGAAACTTGAAAATGACAATTTTTCTAACAACAGTATTAGTTAATTATTTTTATTTTATGAATTTTTTGGAACATCGTATATAGAGATATTTATCAAGCTGCTGACTGAAATTATATTTATTTAATCTACTCTCTAATGATAGTAAGTATATTTAGTTTCCAAATTGAGATTTGAAGTCCAAAAAATTATCCAAAAACCTACGCGGGCGTTAAAAAAAGAAAGAATAACGTAAAAAGAAATGACGCGGAGGAATCGTGTGGGACCGCAAAACAGCTCCGTTGTCCAAATTCCGAAACCAAAAAAACTCATTACTCTAGGCTCGGTGGCACCAGATCACTTCTAGGCGCTTTGTTTCAACATTCCTCCATTCTCTTCTTCTTCTCTCCCTCTCTTCTTCATCTTTTCGATTAGATCGAAGCAAAAATGTCCTCAGCGCCGTCTCCGACACCATCTCCTCCGTCTCCACCGTCTCCACCCTCAAACACCACATCCTCTCCTCCTCCAGCCTCCTCTCCTCCTCCGACCACACCTCCCCCCTCTCCTCCGCCGCCGTCTACTAATTCAACATCTCCTCCGCCGTCGCCATCTAGTAATTCAACATCTCCTCCTCCGTCTCCAACCCCTCCCTCAAATCCGCCGGGATCTTCAGCTCCTCCTAGATCCACCCCTCGAACCCCTACATCTCCAAGCTTAGGACCACCGTCGAATCCCTCAAGCGGAGGAGGAGGAGGAGGAGGAAGCAGAGGAGGAGGAGGATCT
This sequence comes from Thlaspi arvense, assembly GCA_911865555.2. Taxonomy (NCBI): domain Eukaryota; kingdom Viridiplantae; phylum Streptophyta; class Magnoliopsida; order Brassicales; family Brassicaceae; genus Thlaspi; species Thlaspi arvense. Next base: position 44,319,829 of record OU466859.2, on the reverse strand, counting down.
AATTCTCGACCTTCATCAAACTCTTCGCCGCCGTCTTCCTCTTCCGGATTATCAACAGGAGTAGTGGTTGGAATCGCCATAGGAGGAGTCGCTGTGCTTGTTGTGTTAACTATGCTTTGTCTCCTTTGTAAAAAAAAACGACGAAGAGACGATGAAGCTGCTTACTATGTTCCCCCTCCTCCTCCTGGTCACAAAGGTAGAGACTTCAATCTCAAAATCGAATCTTCAACCAAATCAAAATCGAATCTTGAACCGTAATTGTTCCTCATTTCCGTAATTACCCAAGAAAAAAAAAATCAGGCTTTTTTTGTTTTTTTTTTGCATGCTTATTTGTCCAATTTCAGATTTGTTAATCTGCATTTTGTGGAAAAGATCTCCACTTGTTTACAAAGTTTCAAACTTTTCCGTTCTGCGTATAGAATTTGAGATTTGAATTTTCCTCTGTTTTCTCAGCTGGAGGAGGACATTACGGTGGACAGCAACAATACTGGCAGCAACAAAACGAATCGCAACCGCCAGCTCACGTCGCGTCGGCACTTCCAGCACCACCAAAGCCACCTTCTCAACCACCTCCGCCGCCTCCACCACCGCCTTTGATGAACAGCAGCGGCGGTTCGGATTACTCAGATCTTCCGATCCTCCCTCCACCATCTCCAGGGCTTGTGTTAGGCTTCTCCAAGAGCACTTTCACTTACGAGGAGCTTTCGAGAGCCACCAATGGCTTCTCTGAGGCTAACTTGTTAGGGCAAGGAGGGTTCGGTTTCGTGCACAAAGGGATATTGCCTAGTGGGAAAGAAGTCGCTGTGAAACAGTTAAAAGCTGGGAGTGGTCAGGGAGAGAGAGAGTTTCAGGCAGAGGTTGAGATCATCAGCAGAGTTCACCACAAGCATCTGGTGTCTCTTGTCGGTTATTGCATGGCCGGTGTTCAAAGATTGCTTGTCTATGAGTTTGTTCCCAACAACAATCTCGAGTTTCACCTACATGGTTAGAGAAAAAGCTAGACTCTTTCCTTGTGACAGAACATTTACTCTGTTTTGTTTTCATTAGTGATGATTTGAATTTGTTATAGGGAAAGGACGACCTACAATGGAATGGAGCACGAGATTGAAGATTGCTCTTGGATCTGCTAAAGGACTTTCATACCTTCATGAAGATTGTAAGTCCCAAATTTTTTGAGAAATATGTATAAGTCTATGTTTGTTTATATGGCTTATGTATGTGTATATATTTGCAGGCAATCCTAAAATCATTCACCGTGATATCAAGGTGGCAAACATACTGATGGATTTCAAGTTTGAAGCTAAGGTATGTATGATGTGTCTCTTATCCAATATGTTTGTGAAGTTCTTTTGTAGTTTTGTATCACTGAAGAAGTTATGTTCTATCTCTTAGGTTGCTGATTTTGGTCTGGCCAAGATTGCTTCTGATACAAACACTCATGTATCTACACGAGTGATGGGTACTTTCGGGTAAAGAAGATAAATCTTGAAAAGCTTAACTTCTCATGGCGAATAAGCTCGGTTTTCTGAGACTTTTTGGCTTTGGGATTTAGGTACTTAGCTCCGGAATACGCTGCAAGCGGAAAGCTAACAGAGAAGTCAGACGTTTTCTCATTCGGAGTTGTACTTTTGGAGCTCATAACCGGACGTCGTCCTGTTGATGCAAACAATGCATATGTAGACGACAGCTTAGTTGATTGGGTACTTACTCTTGACTTGAAAAAATCTAACCTTTACATGACCTTTTCTCGCAATGTGACTGTAAAATGAAGCAAATGCTCTGTGTGAACTGATGTGAAAACAGGCACGACCGTTGCTTAACAGAGCATCTGAGGAAGGTGACTTTGAGGGTTTGGCTGATAAAAAGATGAATAATGAGTATGACCCAGAGGAGATGGCTCGTATGGTTGCTTGTGCTGCGGCTTGCGTTCGACATTCAGCTCGCCGTAGACCTCGCATGAGCCAGGTAACTTCATTTGACCACAATCATCCTTTTAGTATTACAATTGAGATATGGTTCGGTTTACAAATCAGTTATTTCGGTTTGGTTCGGATCAGATCGGTTCTGTTAATCCGGATTCAACAGCCCTATGTGTTTCAGTGAGAAATATCGGCCCGGTTCGGTTTTTATACCTTTTGCCGCCAGATTAGACTAATGATTTTGGTATGTTGCAAACGAGCAGATTGTGCGTGCGTTAGAAGGAAACGTATCGTTGTCGGATTTGAACGAAGGGATGAGACCGGGTCACAGCAATGTATACAGTTCATATGGAGGAAGCACCGATTATGACTCGAGCCAATACAATGAAGACATGAAGAAGTTTAGGAAAATGGCACTTGGGACTCAACAGTACAATACGACCGGCGAGTACAGTAACCCGACCAGTGACTATGGACTGTACCCGTCTGGTTCGAGCAGCGAGGGACAAACCACACGCGAAATGGAGATGGGGAAGTTTAAACAAGCTGGTCAAGGTTACGGTGGACCTTCTCATTAAACCGTAAGGGGGAAGAAAAATTGCATGGTTTTTTTTTCTTCTTTTTTTGGGATTCTTTAACTGTAAAGATTTGAGGAAATTGCCTTACTCTCTAATTGAAGCTACTACGATATAAGTATTGATACATTTTTAAAATTGTTTTCGTTTTTGGTTTCTTTCTCTAGAAGTTGTGATCTTGATATACTTAAGATTGAGGATGTTTGGTTGAATATTATTCTTTCATTCTTTGTCTTTTCGGTTTTTTCTCATTTGTGTTGGGGTTTAAAGCTTATATGTTATTGGATCGTGTGATGTAGAATTTCTTTGTTTTTTGTCTTCGGCCTAGTTCGGTTAAGTTCCAACAAATTGTTCTTTATTCTCTAATACCAAACAGTCATTATTAATCACATAACTTATTTGATTACCTATAATAAACTCACAAAGTTTTTTTTTTTGGGATAAAAAGGTGGATGGTAAATGATGAGGTTTTTATTAGGTAAATAGCAATATCCAAATGAGCTAGAAAGAATCAGTTAAAGGATGATGAACAGTAATTCGAGACTTCGTTTATTTACGTTTATTGCCATCGAGTACGCGTGAGCAAGCTGATGAATGAATTAGATATGTGGACATTTATGGTTTCAATTAAACCTGACGTTGGGCTTGATATTAAATAAGGAGACAATATAGATTCGCCACCGCCTTACGTAAGCATGATACGGACATAGGTGATGGAGAGTTAATGCCATATGTAATGTTCCAACAAGAAATTTCGATGAGCGGAAGGGGACACTAAAATATATGGGCACACCTAGGTTTATGGACTGTCCATAAGTACTAGTTCCTGCTTCTAATTCTATATTTTGTATACATGACAAATATATATATATATATATATATTATAACGTGTTATTTGATATGATAGGGGTTTATAATGATACATGAGTATAGTGAATAAAATATAAGTTTACAAAGTGTTATAGTTGACTACTAACATTGATGGAGAGTTATTATCGTATTTGGAGGGTTATTTGTTATGATGGGTGGTTAGTGTACGAGGTAGATCACGTAAATTATATTATATCGTGTTGTTTGAGCTGATAGCTTTTATGTTCATAAATGAGTGTACTATATGTAAATCTACAAGGTATTGTAGTTGTCCAGTAACACTGATGGATGGTCATAGATATTTACTTTGGAGTGTTATTTGATATGATGGATATACAAGGTATTGTAGATGTGCAAAAAGTAAAATAAGCTTACATAAACCGACATAGCATACATATGTACAACATACGATATATACAAACATCTGACATGTGTGATAATAAAATCAAAGAATTAGCTTGAAAATGATTGATTAGAGCGATCGCTCAACTAAACAATCAATAGAGCGAGATCGAGCGAATTTGATCTTGAGAACCCAACAAAAAGTGTGAGAATAAGATCTCACATGTGAAAAAATGGATAATCTCAGAAATTAGGTCTCAATAGAGAAGTTGATGGCTCTGTAACCTCAGATCTTATTGTGTATTGATTGTCTGAGATAATTTTCGGAGGTGCATGTGGGCGATTAGCTAGAACAACAACAATGATATGGAGAGTGACGATTTGGCCAAGTCGGTGGTGGTCGGTGGTGGTCGGATCGGAGATAGATGATGAGATCATCTTGGCCTTGTTAGAACCATCAGACAAATTCGTTGAAATGAAAAAAAAATGGAGTCAAGAGATTCAAAGAGAAGAAGTATCACAGTGATAAAGAAAGAATGAAAATAAGAGATAAAAGAGAGAAGAAGATGTGGATTGATAATTTTAGATAAACTAAAAGTGTTACTGGTCTACACATCCCTTCGTCTAGTTTTGTGAAGATATATTTCGGATTTGAAAGGAAAAAGAAAATATTATTTCAATCGAGCGCGTGAGGGCAAAACCGAAAACATAAGTGACAAAATAATTTCATGTTTGGGTGCATAAATAGCATATGTCGATTACTCAATTGACTACCGGTCTTATGCTATTTTGTGCTATTACTCTTTTTTTTTTTTGGGGGGGGGGGGGGGGGGGGGTCGATTCTAACTGAATCTATAAATCATTTTAGAACTACTTCGTTTTACGCTTGGTCATCCACAAAAGAAAAAAAACAATTAATATTTTACAAAAAAAAAAAAAAAAAAATCAACACAATAATAATCCATAAGTCTCTTAAGGTGATGGACACCTAAGTTTTTTCAGGCTTTCTCAACATGACATCTCAGCAAAAAAATCAACCAATAAGAATATTTTATTAATACAGCTCATTTAAAAAAAAATAACCAAAATTAAAATCTATAAGTAAGCCCACAACTTATCTAAAAAATGTTTTCAATTCATCTAGATTAAAAAAACTATTCTTAGTCCTATGTAATCATCCGGATTGTTTTCTTTATAACAGAACCAGCAAGTATTCCCCATCAAAGACACACCATAACCTAGTTCGACCCACTCCTGCCAGTCATAAGAAGTGACGTCATCAAGAACCCTCCATGAATCCGAGTCAAACTCATATATGTCAAACTCAGAGACCGCCTGGTCGTTGAGGGTATATACGCCAAAGCTCAAGATTTTGTAGCTACCAATGTTTCCGTATCCTAGAACATACATAGTTTTGTATACTTTACTAAAGGGTTGGATCCACCTGGTTTGACCGGTACAAGGGTTAGAAACTACGAGTCTATGGTTATAGGTGGTGCACAATAATAAACCGTCGCAGTGGAAGATTTCACGTATTTCGACATGTTCTGAATCCTTTAGACTGAGTTTACCTGTAAACTCAAAAGATGGATCAACGCCATTGTGGATTCCATGGAAATTGATGCTGCCTGAATAAACTGTACGATCTTTCTTGATAATCACTTGCGTTGCTGCTTTATCCGAGTTCTTCTTAGAGAATCCCGGATCTTTGAATAAAGCGTACCATCGTTTGCAAGTAGGTCGAAATTGGCTTAGAGAATTAGGAGAACCCTAGAGAGTATTTCCGATTCTAAATCCAGTGGAAGATCGGAAATCATCATTGTCTCTCTTTGTGATGTCTGACGTGATCTCTGTTAGAATTTGTAATTAAAAGCGAAAAACTGGAATTTGCTCTAAGAATAATTATAAGAATGAAAATCTCAATTTAGAATTTAGAAACCTTAGATATTTTTTTAGCTCCGTAAACTTTAACATAATTTTTTAAAAGATTCTTAAAATCTTAAAAAGGAAAGATAGTGAATTGCAAACATAATATACTAGCCGATTTCCTAATTGCATATACTGGGCGTCTCAAACTTCATGAAAACATTGCTCGAAAATAAAATTTAGAATTTTATTTTAAATATTTTTTTAATAATTATAATAAAATTTATTTTAACCATAAATTTATTGTTTTATAATTATATGTACTTTGTACATAATTGTGTTTCGTAATATATATATATATATATATTTTTAAAAATTTGAAATACATATATTTATACAATTTAATAATTTATTTTTAAATATCTTAAATTTTATAATTTTGTTTTGAAGTAAATTCATTAATTAATTCATATCTACTATAATTTCAAATTGAGTATACAAATAATGTTTACAATGAGACATTTACTGGGGATTCGCCAGCTGCTAAGCGAATCCTCAAGAAACTCAAAGAGGCAATAACCTACAATGTAAGAGATTTGTTTTGAATTTTTTATCAATGTATTTTTTTTTTAATATAAATTCATTATATTATTAGAATTTGAATTGTAAAAGAAATTTGGACTACTCTTAAATATACAAGTGTTAAAAGAATTTTTCAAGTCATATATTTCAAATTTTTTTATTTAAGAGACTCCTTTTACACTTTTTTTTTTTTCATTTTTTAATAGTGAGAAACCCTTTGAAAGATTATCATGACATATGGTTTTAGTCTTATCGCCTTCAATCTTGATCTAAGACATATAACTCGCTAATATAATAATGTACTTCTTCACCTACCCTCATATTCATTTACCTTTTTGGTTTTTACTAACATAGAGCCCGATTTATGTATTGGCAGTATCATTCCACTTACATTGTTTATCTTCTCTCATTGATTTAACTGGAGGGAATTCAGATTTTATGGTGGATATACTAATGGGGTGGTATGAGGCTATATTGGGGATGTCTTATCTTCTGCGAGTGGTTCAACATTGATGTTTCTGAATCAGATTATAATGCTAAATCTGACCGACGTTGCCTTCTTTTTTATTTGCTTCTCCCTTTGAACAGCTAAATGTAAGAGTTCATACAGTGAGTGGTAAGGTTGCCTCTCCACCTTTGAGGGTATCTCAGCCTCCTCTTCTCAGCTACTTCTCTGTCCCACCAAGATAAGGCATGATCAGTGAGACTAGCAATGGAAAGTGCAATCTGCTTTGGCTCTGTATAAGCATAGTACTCAAAAAGATGCTCCATTCTTCTCTCCCACTCCAAGTAAGCAGCATGATCTAGTTTTCCAGCAAATGTTGGTGCAAGCAGCTTCACTTCTGGTGGTAAGTGTCTATCTTCATTGTAGGGCCTGTTTCTTTCATTGTTTCTCCTGTTTAATATTTCTTGAGCCTGTTGTGCAAGGCCTAGAGCTGGTGGTGGTACATCAGGGGGATCCTCTACACCATTTGCATCTTGTTGACCTCCAGGAATATTTCTTCTTGGCAAAAGAGGAGGTGGCCGCTCAGGAGTTTCTATCCTTTGCATCCTTGTGTTTAGAGATGTGAGATTCTCATTGATGGCTGCGAATTGGGTCTGCATCATCGCCATCATTGATTGTAGAGGGTTTGCTGGTGGTACATCTCCCATTGTACCTTGCAAAATTTCAATCAAAACAAATCAAAGAGAGGTTTTAAGTGAAAGCAAACAAGAACAACAGATTAAACAGTTTTTGACCACTTGAAGGAAAATTGTTTTTAAAATTAACAAATGATCTGTTAATTTAAGGAAAATATTTTTATTGTTTTTAAGAGTTTAATAAAGCAGAATCAAAAGACAAAATATTTTTTTGGGTTTTTATGAAGTTTATAAAATTCGAGCAAAATAATTCAGCGGAAGAACAATAAAACTGTTTTTATGATTTTTTTTTTTTTTTTGATTTTATAGGAAACAAACTTCAAAAAACTGAATGAAACAAATTTCAAAACTTAAGATAGGAATTAGAAAACACCTGGAACAGATTTTGAATACAAAGACTTTCTTTGAAACAAATGATACTTGATTTATAAAAATGATTGGTCCATGAAAAGTAAAAAGGGAATGAGCTTATATAATGCTCAGAATACATGAATCAAACGGTCATAAGTAATTAAAATGAAGCAAAAATCAAGCTGAATGATGATGATTCTCTGAACTAGTCATTTGACCTCTTAGTGTATCTTCTTAACTTTGGCGCTGAATGGGGATGAGATAATGATTTCTTGGCATGAAATGGACGTATTAGATCTTCCAGAGATGATGTAGGGATGAGATTGACTGGTGAATGATGAGTTTGGTCCTTCTTTCCATCAGAAGCTAAGAAATTGTTTCCAAGTAAGGAAAGCTTCTTTTTAGCTTGATCTTCTTTGACTTCTGATAATGGGGAACGGTTGATGACTTGATCTGCTGTAGTATGGCTCGTGTAGACTTCTGTGGACGTGGGGAGGGGCAAATATAATATCTTTAGATGACAAATATTTGGTTTTCCTTGGTTTGAATGCATTGATGCTCCAATGGCTCCAATTATGGAAATGAGAGGTTCTTCTTCGGTTTGGCATGACTGAGCTTGGTTATTGGCTTAGGACGTTGATTAGCTTTAGTAAACAATGAGGGTCGGTTGCATAATATATTTGGGGAATATATATGCGAGGTTTCCATAAACGGCTCCTTGGTTAGCTCCGGCGGTTTGAATGCTTTATCTTCTGATTTAAATTGAACCGCCCTGATTCTGGCTAGACCAGATTGCTCCTCTTGATGTCCAGAACGGTGTTGTATGGTTGCTAAGTCCTCAGCTCCTCTCAGCTCAGCTACAAGTCCTTCTTTCCTCTCAGCTTCAAGCTTAGCTTCTTCTAGATTAGCTCCAATGCTCCTTCTCTTGACTGGTTCAGCTAGCTAAGACTTGAGGTTTACATCACTTAGATTACACAGTCCTCTGTGTAATAGAAGGATGAAAAAGGTGATAAGGGATTCAAAGAATGAATACAAAAGGATCCATAAAGAAAGGAGTGGAGTTGGGTACTTTAAAAGAGGTTTTGGCAAAAAAGAAGTTCACATCGGACAGCCATGTTCGATGTAATTGATCGATGTGGATATGGTTTTCTGCTCTCCTTTACATCGTATGACGCCAGTGATCGATGTACTTTGTGGTTCCTCTCGGGTTATTTACATCGCACGATGTGATAGATCGATGTCCTGCTCTTTTTCACATCGTGCAATGTTGTTGATCGATGCTGGTACATCGAGCATAGTTGGCTCGATGCTGGTGCACGATACATTTGGCTCGATTCTCAGGTGGTTTACATCGTTCGATGCAAATGGTCGATGTCTTCACATCGAGCTTGAGAGCTTGATGTCTTTGGTCGATGTTAAACCCGTTGCTCCCTGCTCCTTTACAGCGCACGATGTGACCGATTGATGTGGTTGCACTCCTTTGACATCAAGCTCCAATGCTCGATGCTAACGATCGATGTCACCCACATCGAGCTTGTCCGACTTGATGTTCCTGGTCGATGTTGGCCAGAACATGCACTAATTCAACTAATCACTTGCTTTGAACTCCAACTGATCCTAGGATCAAAAGGAAAACACAAACACATACTTAAAATGCAAAAATATGTAAAGAGATAACATGGGAATACTTCCCAGGTGTGCTTGTTTAACGTCCTTAGCTTGACTGTCCTTAGTCAATCACTCTTGTAGAGGATTTTGAAGATGGATGTCTACATCATCTCCAAGGGACACACTTCCATGTATGACTTCAGCCTGTGCCCATTCACTGTGAAGTCTCCTCCATCCTTGTCAAACAAAGTCACAGCTCCATATGGCAACACCTCCTTGATCTTGAATGGTCCTGACCACCTTGAATTAAGCTTTTCAGGAAATAACTTCAGCCTTGAGTTGAACAGCAGCACCCGATCTCCAGCCTTGAAGTCCTTGGGTCTTATCCTCTTATCATGAAAAGCCTTGGTCCTCTCTTTATAGATCTTAGAGCTCTCAGAAGCTTCAAAGCGATTTTCCTCTAACTCATGTAAGTTGATGAGTCTCTTCTCTTGAGCTGTCTTGATGTCAAAATTCAACAGCTTTGTTGCCCACAAGGCATTGTATTCCAGCTCCACAGGCAGATGACAAGCCTTGCCATAAAGGAGTGAGAAGGGGGTTCTACCAATGGGTGTCTTGAAGGCTGTTCTGTATGCCCACAAGGCATCATCAAGATTCTTGTAATACCAACTGTCTTCTCTAAGATGGCTTTGATCTCTCTGTTAAACACTTCCACTTGACCACTTGTTTGAGGATGGTAAGGAGTAGCAACCTTATGCTTAACACCATGCTTCCTTAGCAAATTCTCAAAAACTTTGTTGATGAAGTGGCTCCCTCCATCACTTATGACACATCTAGGAACTCCAAACCTTGGGAAGATGATTGACTTGAACAGTTTCAGCACAACCTTGGCATCACTGGTTAGGCTAGCTATTGCTTCAACCCACTTTGAAACATAATCCACAGCAACAAGGATATACTTATTCCCATATGATGAAGGAAAAGAACCCATGAAGTCAATACCAAACACATCAAATATATCCACTTCAAGAATTGAGTTCAGGGGTATCTCATCTCTCTTGGAGATGCTTCCTTTCCTTTGGCATGCATCACATGATGAGATATAAGCCTGGACGTTCTTGAACAAACTAGGCTACCAAAAACCAGCTTGAAGCACCTTTGAAGCTATCTTGAATGTTGCTAAATGACCACCATAAGCTGATCTATGAGAGTGATGTAAGATTCTTTTAACTTCTTCTTCAGCTATGCACCTTTTGAACAATCCATCATTCCCTTTCTTGTAGAGATAGGGTTCATCCCAATAGAAGTGAGAGACATCTCTGAAGAATTTTTTCTTTTGATATGAGTCAAGATTCAGTGGTACCTTGCCAATAACTAAGTAGTTCATAAAGTCAGCATACCAAAGCAGTTTGTTCTCTTCTAAACTCATCACTTCAGCTGTCTTCACTCCTAAAGCATACAACTGCTCTTATGGTAGAGTATCATTGATAAGGACAAAATCATCAATCCTCAGTCTTGAAAGGTGATCAGCCACGCTATTTTCTATTCCTCTCTTGTCTACAATCTCCATGTCAAACTCTTGCAGGAGGAGTATCCATCTGAGGAGTCTTGGCTTGGTGTCCTTTTTGGCATAGATGTGCTTTAATGCAGCATGACCAGTGTAGACTATCACCTTAGACCCCACTAAGTAGCTTCTGATCTTTTCAAATGTAAACACCATTGCAAGAAGCTCCTTCTCTGTTGTGGCATATCTGGTTTGAGCTTCATCCATTGTCCTGGTAGCATAATAGATGACATGCAACTTCTTGTCCGCTCCCTGTCCCAACACAGCCCCAACAGCATAATCACTTGCATCACATATGATCTCAAATGGGAGATCCCAGTTTGGTGCTTGCACTATGGGTGCACTCACTAAGGCTTTCTTGAGAGTGAGAAAAGCTTGCAAGCAGTCTTCATCACGGGCAAATTCTGTCTCCTTGCACAACAGCCTAGTTAGTGGTCTTGTTATCTTTGAGACGTCCTTGATGAACCTCCTATAGAAACCAGCATGTCCCAAGAAGCTTCTGATTCCCTTGACTGAATTCGGAGGTTCCAAGTGCAACATCACATCTATCTAGGCCTTGTCTAATTCTATCACATTTTCTGAAATCTTGTGACCCAATACTATGCCTTCTTAGACCATGAAATGGCATTTCTCCCAATTCAGAACTAGCTTAGTGTTTTTACATCTTTGTAAAGCCTGAGAAAGATTGGACAAGCAGACACGAAACGAGGATCCATAGACACTAAAGTCATCCATGAATACCTCCACCATCTCTTCAAGTAAATCAGAGAATATATAGGTCATACACCTCTGAAATGTTGTTGGGGCATTGCACAGTCCAAATGGCATCCTTCTATATACAAAGGTGCCATAAGGACACGTGAATGTGGTTTTTTCCTGGTCATTAGGGTGAATGAGAATCTGGAAAAAACCACTATGGCCATCCAAGAAGCAATAATATTTATGATTAGCTAATCTTCCTAGCATTTGGTCTATGAATGGCAAAGGAAAGTGATCTTTTCTAGAAGCAGCGTTTAGTTTTCTATAGTCTATGCACATCCTTTGACCAATTATAGTTCTAGTGGGGATTAAATCATCATTTTTGTTTTTTACCACTGTGATTCCTCCTTTCTTAGGCACAACATGGACTGGTGAGACCCATGTGCTGTCTGAGATAGGATAAATCACACCAGCTTCAAGCAATTTAAGATTTCTTTTTTAACAACTTCTTTCAGATTAGGATTCAATCTCTTTTGAGGTTCAACATAAGTTTTTATCTCATCCTCTAGATGGATCCTATGAGTGCAGAGCTTAGGAGAAATGCCTTGGATATCATCTAGTGAATATCCAATGGCTCTCCTAAAATTCTTTAGCACATTGAAAAGGGCAAAGATCTCATCATCACTGAGGTTATCATTGACAATTACAGGATAAGTAGAATTAGAGCTTAAGAAGACATACCTTAGCCCTTTAGGAAGAGGTTTGAGCTCCACCTTGGGTGCTTTGAGCTCACTCCAGTCCTCTTCTAAGCTGCTCTGCTCCTTGGCGCCAGCTTCATTGCTTGGGGAACTAGCTTCTTGAACTGAGAGCACTTCTTTCTTTGTGTATTCCAGCTCCTCAGATTTGCTCTTCTTCTTCAAGGGCATTGTGAGAGTCAAGCCTTATCATGTAACCCAAGCTTTCCTTGTCCAAATAACCATCTCCCCCATTCTCCTTTGTCAATGCCACTTGAGTTTATCACCACAGCACAACTCTTCTTGAACCTCATCATGCAGCCTCTCTAAGATCTCACTCCTAAACACTTGACCTTTAATAGTAGGCGGTTGCATTATCTGCTTGATGTCAAACTTAAGGGACATATCTTTACCCAATTGCAACTCAATCTTCCCTTTCTTGACATTAATAACAGCTCCTGTCATGGCCAAGAAGGGTCTCCGAAGTATAAGAGGGTCCTTAGGCTCCTCATCCATCTCTAGGACCACAAAGTCAGTTGGGATCTCCACATTCCCAATTCTGATTGGCACATCCTCAAGTAACCCTTTGGGGAGTCTCACTGATCTATCAGCCAATACCAAAGAGATTCTACAATCCTTAAACTCAGTGAAGCCTAGGCGCTTGGCTATAGAGTAAGGCATCAAGCTTACACTTGATCCTAAGTCACACAAGCACTTCTCAAATAGTAGTGGTCCTATAGAGCAAGGCAAAGTAAAACTTTCTGGGTCACTGAGCTTGTTAGGAGTCATCCTTTGTTGTTGAATGATGGCACTGCACTCATGTGTTAGTACTACCATCCCTTGCAAATCCTTTGTTCTCTCAACAAAAACATCTTTCAAGAATTTCTGATAAGGTGGAACCAAGACAAAAGCATCTAGCAATGGCATAGTGAGCTGAATCTTCTTCATCTGCTCATCAAAGAGACCTTTATACTTATCAATTAGCTGCTTCTTGAACCTTCCAGGAAATGGTATTGTAGGCTGATATGGTGGAGGAATGTATCTTGGTTCTTTGGCTAACTCCTTAGGTGCTTCTTGTGGTTTCTCCTTAACCACTTCTTTGGCCTTTCTGTTTTTTGAACCTTTTTCAGCTTCAACCACTTCATCCTCTTTAGCTTCTTCAGTATCTTTGACCACCAACCCCTCTTCTTGTTCCTCAATGTCCTCATTGGGTGTAGAAGGTACTACACTTGGAGGAAGTTGTTTCCCACTCCTTAAGGTGATAGCTTTGATATTATCATGGAATAGTGAAGAGTGAGATGATTGTGCATGACTCTATTGCTTACTTAGCTTCAGATTCAAAGAGTATAGTTGGGATTGGAGGTTGTTGCTTGTAGAGTCAATACTTCTTTGGATGTCAGCAGCCGTGCTTCTACTAAGGGCTTTTCCTAAAAATTATATATATGCTGTGACCTAAAAACATTAGATCATCTTCTTTTCATCTTTACCCTTTGGATAATAGTTTTCTCATTTGTGTTTCTCTTAGTTTTTCCTGTAATCTATTGTTGAATCTTGTTCTTTCAATCAAGAGTTGCTGTTTATCTCCTTTCTAGTTATGATTTGTCATTCTCCCTTGCTTTGGGCTGTGATTAAGATCATGATTAGTGAGTAGTTATTTTAGGGTTTGAGATGGGATAGGGATAGGGAGATTTGAGGCTAGATTAGTGAAAGCTTAGTGCTTAGTATTATTGTTCCTTCTTATTGATTGTGTTTAATGCTAGAATAGCCCTTGCTAAGTTGATCTATATCCTAGGGTTCTCTTATGCCTGATAAGTGTTTGATGAATTGCCTGAATGAGTCAAGTAAGAGATTTGCTTATCTTAGCCTAAGGAATTAGCTGTCTAAGGAGTAAATTAGCAATATGGAATTGGATTAGTTTCTTATAATACTTGCTGATCATGTGTTTGAGTAAAGGAATTTGTCTTGAATATGTGCTTAGTAAAGTAGCTAGTGTCAAGGAATTGAGCTAGTTATAACTGTTAATTCTATGCCTAGGAATAGCTAGTTGTGGGTTTGTAAGCATCACTTGTTAAGCTGAAAGTCTCCCTAGATCAATTACCCTATCTCAAGCCTACTAGTCTTTGATTGTTTGAATTCGAACTTGCTTTAGTTTTTCTTTTTATTTTACTTGCTCTTGCTTATTTGAAGTCTCTTTTAGTTGTTTGATTCATAGTTTTAATCCCTTGAACATGCTTGCTTGAATTAGATGATCTATTGCATCCCTGATTGCTTACTTTGCCCATTTGGATTGATACCTACATACTACAATGATATGAGTATATGTGGGATATGAAGTAGAGTAAACTCCTACATCAGTTTGCAAAAAAATCAGGACATATGTTTGGAAAATGGTAAGTTGTTTTGTCCTTGTCCAAGATGTGATAATAATAAATTCATATGTGTGAATAAAGTGTGGAATCACTGAAGTAGTGGAGGATTTAGGCCAAATTACAAGCTATGGTACTGTCACGGAGAATCTGATTACATGAATATGGGTAGTACTAGTGAATATGTGGCAGCAACGCTAGAGAAACCTAGAATGGCAGAAAGGGTAGAAGAACCTAGAATAGAAGAAGAGAACATAGGTACAGTTCAGATGGCTCGTGATGCATATATGGAAAATATGCATATGTTTCCAGAAGAAGGAACTAGAGTAGAGCAACAAAATTTAGAAGCAAGAAGATTTTTTTATATGTTAGACGCAGCGAAATAACCTCTATATGCAGGTTGTAAGGCAGAACATTCTTCTTTGTCAACTGCGACAAGGTTGATGAATATAAAGACGGAGTATAATTTGTCTGAGGATTGTATAGATGCTTTTGCTGATTTTGTGAAAGATATTTTAGCTGAAGACAATTTGGCACCAAGTTCATATCTTGCAATTGAGAAGCTCGTTTCTGGTCTTGGTTTGCCATATTAGATGATCGATGTTTGCATCGACAACTGCATGATGTACTGGAAATCAGACGTAAACTACTTAGCTTGTCGATTTTGTGGAAAGCCTCGGTTTCAGATTACAGGAGGAAGAGTTCAAGTGCCGTTAAAGCGTATGTGGTATTTGCCATTAGCAGATATGTTGAAAAGGTTATATCAGTCTGAGCGAACTGCAAGGGCTATGAGATGGCATGATGATAATTCAAACAAAGGCGAAATTGCTCATCCTTCAGACGCAGAGGCATGGAATCACTTTCAAAAAGTTTATCCATTTTTTTTTACATCAAAGAGCAGGAATGTATACCTTGGACTATGTACGGATGGCTTCAACCCATTTGGAAAGCATGGGAGACAGTATTCATTATGGCCAGTCATTGTCACATCTTACAATTTGTCTCCGTTTTTGTGCATGAAACAGGAGTTTCTATTTCTCACAATACTCGTTCCTGGTCCAGAACACCCAAAGCGGTCCCTTGATGAGTTCTTACAGCCATTGATTCACGAGTTGAAAGGCTTATGGGAGCATGGAGTTAAAGCATACGATCTCATGCCAGCAAACTTTTATAATGCGTGCAGTGCTGATGTGGACCTTACAGAAGCTACATCCTGATTGCGTTGGAAAATATATTTAGTAAGTTGGCAGAATTTCTTTACAGATTACAAATACTGTGAAGCTTACAAGGAAAATATTTTGATTTGGAAACATACTATTTTGTAGGTTTAGACGTGATCCATCAAAAACGATTAGAAAGCAAATTTTGAAGATGCTTAAATCAGATATTCCAAAACCATGGCGAACATATGATAGTCTCCTCGTTGCTTTCGTGCATTTGCATTAAATGTAGTTGACTTTTAAATATTTCATTAAAGTTTTTGTCTTTAAATTAGTTTCTTATTACAACTACTTTCATATCCAGCAAGAGTTCAACTGGGACCCAAGCATTACCGAGACCGTCCGCACTGCGTACCAAAAGCAAGCCACTGCGTCTTTCAAATTCCACTTGAGTACATGGAAGAAGACATTGAAAAGAAAAGCACCAGGTAATATACCAGAATGGATGAAGGCGAAGAAAACTCTCTTTAACAGTTACATGAAGATCTGGAGAGATCCTAAAGTAGCTTCAGAAGCAGCAAAAAACTCCAGAAACCAAAAAAAGCAAGAGGGGTGGTTTACACATGGTGATCCACAACAACGGCGCTAAGACCATAGAACGTTGATGAGACGAAATGGTAAAACTAAATTTTACATTTTTATTTGCTGCCTCCGATTGTTATTTAAATTGTAATGATTTCGTTTCAATTACAGACAGCTGCAAACGACGGGAAGGAGCCTGATATGGTGACATTCATTGATATCATGCACACAAATATAATCACAGGAGTTAAGGACAAGAAGGTGGTAGAGATTGCCGAGAGGGTTATAGCTAAGGTAAACGAGATTAATTCACAGCGGCAAACTCAAGGTGAAGACTCCCTCATGCAAGCAGAGATTAATGATTTCGTCCTACAAATAAGTTAATTTTGGTTATTGTTTATATAAAGTGTTACATAGAGTTGATCATTAAGTACTCAAATTGTATCAAAGTGTTAAGTATACAAAGTGACTTAGATACGTAACACTTTGACTCATGAACTGCATTAAGTACTGAAATCACTAAGTATACAAAGTGTAAATCGTATTAGCTTCAAGTTCATTATAATAACTTAGATTTGATCTGTAAGTACTCAAATGTTTGACTCTTGAACTGCACACAAAGTGTTTGACAATTACATTATATTTGACTCTTGAGCTGCATTTTGTTTTTAAAATTTTAGGAGGTTTCCATTATCAACAGACGTCGGTTTGGGCTAGGTACATTCATGGATAACAGTTACACTCTTTTTACCAGTCCATGAATGCAACTTATGAAACTCAATTGCTAAAAGAGATTGAGACATTAAAGAATTGTCAAAAGGATAAAGATGTCCAAATTCAATCTCAAAACACTTAAATTCAATCTCAGAACACTAAGATTCAATATCTACTGCAATGCAACAAGCTAATCTTTGATAAATCTGGTGTTTGCCCTCCTCCTTCTCCATTTTCATCGACTACCACCATATATGATGATTCTGAAACTCATGAGTAAATGAAATTCCATTTGATGTTAATATGGAATTTGTTTTTGGAATTTCATTTATTCATAAGTTTCAGAATCATCATCTATGGTAGTAGTCGAAAGAAATGGAGGAGGAGGAGGGCAAACACCAGACTTATCAAAGATTAGCTACCACCATGAAAGCGATCCTCTCATCTATTATTGGATTTGGATACATAATAAACCAATTACATAATGAAGATAAAACCTTTGTATGCTAAAGTAGAAGCTTCGTAATCTAAACTATTGGAACTTCCACAATCTCCACTACTACAACACACACAAAGCTTCTCTAATCGCTTCTCTTTCTTGTTTTCTCTAATCGCTTTTCTTTCTTGTTGATGATCAACAATTTTCCATTAAACTTTTAGAGCTATCTTCAACAAAACAGGTTGTTTATCTTCAAAATCACGGTTTTTTATTAACCCATCACTACAAACCTGTCAATCTCCATGCCAGACGACTGGAAAACCAATTCCCATGAAACCTCTCCTCTCCCCACAACCTCCGATCTTGATGACTTCCTAAGGAACGACGCCGTTTTCTTCCTCCATAGCTCGAAAATGACTCTCTGTTGCTTCAATTCATCGCCTGTCAACATCCTTGTTCCAACCAAATAGAACTCTTCTAACTTCTCCAATTAAACAATTAAGTCCTCTACAACTAAGTAAATCCTAAATTGATATCCTGATATCTCACGCTCAAGATACGTAAAGAACATAACCCCATCAAACACAAATACATGAATCGATAAACCCTCACGGCACCGACCCAATACCCGATTTAATCTAACCTCACGAAGCCATCATCACGAAATCTCTGCTCCTCAACAAAATTTTCCCAGAAATTATAACTTCTGAAATTTTCCCATTTTCTCCAAATCAATTTAGGGTTGAAGAACTAAACTTTGTGGCGTTTATATTGTTTCTAAACGACATATTTTTTAACTACTTGTCGTTTTTTCAAGTTTTATAGTGATTTGTTTCATAATCCGTCTTATTTTTAAACGACGTTCACTTTTACCACGTCATCGATATAAAAGAGGGTTATATAGCGGGTTAACTGAAACATAAAAAGTTGATCTGTATTTTTAGAAAGTTGAGGATAAAGTTGTAAAATTAAACTATTTAGAGGGTTTATTTGCAAAAATCCTTGTTTTATACCAATATATTTTGATAGGTAAACTGAAAAAACGCTATAACAACTCAGTCTATGAATTTCCTACCAATATTTTTGACCATTTATTCTATAGAATATTTCATAGGAAAATTCCTATCAATATCGATTTTCTACAGCAGATATCCTATAACACATATTTGTCGGAAATTGGTAGAAAATGTCTCTTTCCTACCAATTAACTTCAATATTTTTTTGTAGGAAATTGTAATTGGTAGCAATTGCCTCTTCGGGATTTTTTACATCTTTCTCACTTTACATTAACAGATTATGAACATAAAGGCGGGAACAGGAAGAAAAAATTTGTACAGTTGACTCATAAAGCTGGTGGTGGTGAGATAAAAGACGTGATATTGCAAAATCTGGCTGAGATCATCTACCATTGGATAATATCCTTACTGGGAGAAAGTATCCCAGATAATAATTATTTTTTTGGAATGTTTTTACATATTTGATTAACATATGTGTATACATTGATCATAACATAACATTGTCAACGAAGTGATGGTGGTCTAGTGCTTTCCACTTGAGGGGGAATTACCCTGTTGGTTTAGACCAATGATTGATTCTTTTCAAATGTGAAATTGCTAAACATTTTCCATTTGGCCACATGGATTTGAGCTTTTATTTTTAGCCTATTTAAATACCTGACATATGTGTATACATTGATGAAAATTACAAAGTAAACCCTTATATTATTGCTGAACACAACAAGTCAGAAACGCACTACAACGCTTTTCAGAGTGGTTATTTACTTTTTACCCCTCGTGTGAAAAGACTCCTTGCCCTTAATGAAAATATATATTTTATAAAAACCGATGGGTTTGCTAATATATGTTACTAGGAGTTTGGCCTGCACACATGTGCAGGCATAAACGGTTTTAAAAATTTGATTACATAAATATCTAAATCGTTATAAATATTTTAATTTTTATTTAATATACAAAAATTAGGTAGGGCGATTAAATTATAGACCCTAATAGCAAAATATGGAACAATTTTAACTACACATTTCATTATACCAAAAAGCCCATTTTATTATGTTAAAGGGTCAAATGGGTCAGACCCGTGGATAGCTGATTGAGCGGGTTACCTGCTGCGGATTTGCGGGTCAGGCGTACATACCTGCAAATTTCATCATATTCTTCGTCTTCAATTAATCTTCCTCAATTTATCCAGTTATTTAGCCTCTAAATTCTGGAAGACTTCTTCGTATAAAACAAATATTTGAACTAAAATAAATTAAACACAGAAAATTATTTGAACTTAAATATATTCCAACTTCTCTTTGTATATTTGTTTAGCTTATATTTCGTGTAGACAACAAAAATGGACTCTTTAGTTAAACATTGTTAGATTTATGTTACTTTGGATTATATAGTCGGTGCATGTGATGAAGACAATTCTCATATTTTTTATACAATTAATGTTGCTTTGGATTATATTGCGGAACGACAATCTCAAGAATGTTAAAAGTAGATAATTATGCTTCGGTTAACAAAATGTGGTATACTTTAACTTCTCTTTGTATATTTGTTCAGCTTCTGTTTTGTGTGGACAACAAAAATGAGTTCTTTAGTTAAACATTAATTATTAGATTAATGTTACTTTAGATTATATAGTCGGTGCATGTGATGAATATATAATTTTTATACAATTTAATGTGTACAAATCTGTGCATGTAATAAAAAAATATAACATATGTTTTGTGCATGTGATAAAAAACGACGGTTTACAATTTATATTAATAATTAAATATTTTATATTTTTCAGTTTACATTAAATAATTATTTGAACTAAAATAAATTAAACACATTAATTTTTTTTTTGCCATTTCATAATCCACATGTGTTAGCAAATGCCATGTCACAATTACATCATCATTACACATCATCATTTCCATGTCACATTTAATTAGGTTAGGTTGATGTTTTTAACCAATGAAATTTAAATAAATCAGCATATTTGATTAAACTACATTGTCAATTAATAGGTAGAGGATTGGGTTTGGTTTGATTATTTTAATTGGATATGTGGGCTACTTTCAAACTCAATATTATCCACTGTTGGGTTTAGAGTTTTACTTTGACCCAAGTTTAGAATTATATTTAAAACCCTAGATTTTGAAGCTAAACCCTAGATTTCAAAAGCTATATATACCTTTCTCTATATATGATTTTAAACCCACATTTTTAACCTAGATTGCTCGATATTTTTTGTTTTTCTTTTTAAAATAGTTGTTGTAATATTGTTTGGTTGTTTGTTGTTCTCAAGTAGATCTCTAATGTTTTTTTTCGGTTTGCTCTCTTTGAGATAGGTTGATCTATGATTTGCTACGTTGAACAAGATATGTTTTTATTTGATTTTTATGCTGTGTTTTCATGTTTTATCTTTGATTTATGCATAAACTCTTGCTGTTTATGTTCTTCGGTTTTCTCTCTTCGTGTGATAGGTTGATCTATGATTTGCTATGTTGAACAAGGTATGTTTTTATTTAATTTTTATGCTGTGTTTTCATATGTTATCTTTGTCTGCTAAACCTAATAATTTAATTACAGCTAAACTTAATACATCAAATAAAACCCTAATCCGTTTGGGTATATATATTGCTTGCTAGCTGTGTATTTTTATATCTTATTGCGTTAGTCTTAACTCTAAATTATCTAATAATTTATCTTTCTTCTAATTTTTTTATGATAGATCTATGATGGTTCGTATATTTGTGTTAGTTATGATATGTTTTCCTTACATGTACTTTGTTTTGCATCTTCTTCAAAGAACGAGATGTATCAATTCGTTTTGGACAAGGTATGCTTAACGTGACATATTTAGTTTATTTAATTTTTGTAATTGTGTTATGTTGATTGTATTATTATTTTTTGTGGTGTAGGGTTGTTGCAGGATTCTTATCGAGTAATCTGGTATTTGATTCTTTTTCTTCTTGGTGATTTTTAATTTGGTTTTGATTTGTGTAGCTTTTTCAGGATCCTTTCCTGGGAAAGAAGAAGATTTGTATCTGAACTTTATTGTTATAGAATATAAACTTCGATTTTGTTTTGGTTGATGTATTTAATTTTGATATGTTAAGTACAAAATTATTTTAGCTTTTTTATGGTTTTTAATCTAATCTTGTGGTTACACTTTTTCTTTTAGATTTTTCAGGAGAAAGTCTTCAAAGGGAGAAGTAATATGGAAAGAAAAATTGATAAGAATGTGTTTAGATTTTTTTTGATATGTTTGATATGTTCTATTTTGCATTGTTTAAGCTTAGAACATAAACTTTGGTTCTATTTTTCAGGAGAAGGTCTTCAAAGGGAGACATAAGATTGAAAGCAAAATTGATAAGAAGGTGTTCAGTTTTTCAAACTTAGCTTTGTGATCGAAAAAGAAAGCAGAAACTTTCAAAGACTGATTTGAATTTGTTAGTGGCTGTACTTGCTAATCACTCTGTACAAATCATATATACATTATATGTATCGTCGTCTTTGTGATTAAACGAGAAATCCATTTTACTATCTATGCGCCGCTTATTATGGAATAAGAGCATGATCTCTGATAACTCTTTCAATTTCTCATTTTTAATACCATTCTCTTTTTCTTCTTTGTTTTCTTTATTCCGACTTTCGTTCTTCCTTGAATTGACACCATGACTGAGTCCGTAATTGATGCCAAACCCTCGCTCTAAAAACTGAACGCTCGACATTGACCCCGAAACCCAACACCATCGATGGAGATCCACAGACTTACGATCTCTCCATACGATCTCACTGCCAGCGACAACCCAAGAAGTGTTATCTCGCATCCTCTGTTACTTGGAGATAACTATGAAGAATGGGTGATTTAACATTGAGACCGCCTTGAGTTCACAGAAGAAATTTGGCTTCGTGGATGGTAGTATGGTGCAGCCAGCAGAAGACTCACCCGACTATGACGATTGGAAGTTCTTCGATGCCATTTGTAATTTACATTTGACTAATTTCAACGCCATTAGTAATTTACATTCGAACCATATTTTGTATTTGAGTCATGAAAATTAAATAAAAACATACCTTATAGTCGGGTGAGTCTTCAAATATACCCCAATCTTAGAATTAGTGGAGTGCATTACATTATGAGAAATAAAAATATTAAAAAAGGAAATTCGTTGGGTCGAAATCAGTTCTTGCTCTGTTCTTGATCGGTATCATTTAACCGAGAGGGACGCTCTTGTAAATTATAAATACAGATACTCCATATTCAGTCAAAGTCCCCTGACCTAACTTCTTATAGACGCCATCGCCAACTGAAAAAGGCAAAATCGTCGACGGCATTCAACGATCAAGAACTTGAGATTTCTCCGAGTCAGTCAAATCTCCGAGTCAAAATTTGAAGAATGTCGACTGAAGATCTCAGAGAGCTGCAAAGATTCAATCGTCACATCGCGAAATCGTTTGGTTGTTTCTACTATCTTCTGATTTAGTTATTGTTTACGCTTGGTTTGGTTCTTTTTTTACGTGTTTTAATGTTTGTTGTGACAGGTGAAACGATTCACCTAGGTAAAGCTGCAGGCGAATCACCTAGACATTATATTCAATTCCTTCTTCTTAGTTTTTCAATGGATTATGTGTTTCGTTTCTATGTTTAATGAAGTTTTTGATATTCATGCAGGTGGTGTGGTGTTGGTTTCACTTCCCTTTTCAATGCACCGTGTAATTACATGACCCAGTTTTTCAAACCAGACCCATTTGGAAAATTCAATTCCGAACTAAAACGGTTTATGGCTCAATTCCCATTTCTCGATATTTCCTTTTCTTTCGAGAAATAAATATTACTGGTTTAGATAAATATTACATTTTTAATGTGATATTAATGAACCTATTCCTAAAAGGATTTGTAAATATCCTCTCTTCATAGTTATCTCTTTTTTTCATGTTTATCTCTTGCTTTGTGCCCAAGTCTTCAATTGGGTATAAATAGAGAGTCCTCCCCTTCATAATTCTTCATTCTAAAAGTTCCAAAGAAGCAGAAAAAACCCTAATCTTTCTCTCCTCTTCCCTTCGGACGTTTTGCCCTATCTCCGCCACCTTCTCTCTCTATCCTCCTTCCTTGGACGTTCCCCTCTCTCTCCTTGGCACCACCATGATGTTCCGACGGGCCACGGCGATTCCGGTGAGGCGTTTGAAGCTCTCCAACCATGCACGTTCAGCTACCGCTTGGATCTGTCGTCTCTAGCCGCCACGATGTCTATGCCGCGAGTTCCCTTCTTCTTTTCCCCCAAACCGTTGTGCTATCAAGGCCAAGGTGAGGATGAATCTGTGCTAGAATATTATGTGTCCTGCTTTTCTGAATGTCTAGTTTGGGGTTAAACCTAGCATAACTTATTTTCTGCTTTAAAACTGAGTCCCAGTTAGGTCTTATTAGGTTGTTGATGTTGTGTGAATCGCCTAGATGCGTTTAGGGTTGTGAAACTGAAGTTGCAGAAGATTAAAGCGAATCTTAGTTGTGTATTACGGATTATGTGTTGATTTCTATGTGTTCCACTTGTTTGCTGTTTGATCACTTAGTATTTGTAAAGAGGTTAGAGACTTAATACGGTATTGCGTGAAATCATTATTGAGACAATGTGTGATTCGAGATGAGGGTTGAGATCATGTGGTGTGGAAACCATGATCAATATATCCGAGTGGAGAATCTGCTCTTGGTGAACGATTGAGATGATGTGTCGAGACGATGTGTTAAGACGTTGAGTTGATATCGTGAGTTGAGGATATCTTGTGTGTGATTTGTGCCGTGAGCCATGTGTGGTAATAACGGGGGGTACTGAGGGACCTGACATCATATGGGGCGGTACGATGGGGACCGCGTATTACTCATATGGTATGGGGGCGTGGCTAGAAGTATTTAGCACTCCTAAGGCATGGCCGACGGGCTAGTCGTGTAGCGACTATACTCCTACGTGGGATGCATCCTAAGTGCCAAGGTGTAAGTAATCATTGTGTAGTCTTGGTATTCGCAGTGGCATTACCTGAGGACTGTTAGGATATTATGTGAAGTCTTTAGGACTTTCTTTGGTGCTGTTTTAGGCTTGAACTTAGCGTTTGTTAAGTTGTGGTGCATTGATAGGATATTGTAGGTTTATTTTCCTGGGTAATCTAAATTACTCATCCCTTCATCCCTATCTTCTCTCTATCGATCCCCTCTAGCAGGTTAGGTGAGTCAGGATGCTTCAGTATCGCATGTGGTGTGGAGTTGTTTGTTTAACAAGGCGCTTACGGATTCTTAGACTTGTAAAGAGGTAACGCATTTGGCTTAAGGCGCAAACAGTTATCTTAACCCTGTCACTACCGGTTTATACGAGGGAAGTGCAGGTGTTACACACCGAACTGATTTATATGGTAAGGTAAATAGGATAGTTATTTTCATTATCGGAAATTGAAATTGTTGTATAGATCTATTCTTTTATATGTTTGTATTTTTGTCATCTATATCAAAACTAATAAAACCCTATATCATCTTTTAGCTGATGAACATATAGCTGGTTTATGTTCTTTTTTATTTTTGTATTGTCTTCTACATCAAATGTAACTTTTTTTTTATTCTTTGACAATTGAGCTTCATATTTTCCGTAGATAAAATATACCAGATCCAGTTATCTTTTCCTTTCGTTTCCCGCGAGTTTGTTCAATCTTTTGATCTCGACTATCCTCTTTGGCTTGAAATTGGTGCGAATAGGTGTGTATTGTATTTTTTTTTTATGTGTAGCTTCACACAGGTCGTCGAGATCGTAGTTACATACGTCAGTACTAATATGTATATATTTAGATAATACGATGTGTTTGCATAATATCAGAGCACTGTTGTTTCCCTTACTGTGAGAATTTACGATCCAAGCCATGGTGATTTGATCGAAAACTTTCTCTCCGAGTTTTTGGCTAAAGAATGGATCATAGTCACTTATGTTTTTTTTTGATGAGCAGGGAAAATTCTGTTGATGGTGTTGAAATAAAGACGTTCACTTGAAATTTTTGCGTGAACAAATGGGCTTGTGAATCAAGAACCTGCGCTTTTTGCCACAACCATACTCGAGAACATACTCTACGGAAAACCAGATGCAACAATGGTCGAAGTTGGAGCTGCTGCTTATGCTGCTAAGGCCCATAGATTTCATTGTTTACTATTTTTGTTCTTTAATTGTATATGTTTCACGTCGTTCCCTGCCTTGAGTTTACATCTCATCTTTGCAGTATATGTGTTCTTTCAGATGTTATGAATGTTAGATATATATATACGGAACATTCATCACTAATGTCTATCCCTTTTTCTTTAATTTCGCCTAAGGTGAATCTTAGAGATAAATGAATATGTCATATGGAAATTTGGAAAGAGTTTTGTTTATGCTTATTGTCTTTTTGGATAACGTGTGATTAGAAAATTGTAAATGATTACTAAAAATTTCATCCTGATGGTGTCAGTTTAAAGCAAACAAATATCACAAAAACATAATCACATAAATCAATATGGGATAAAAATTGTGATTCATATTATGTTTTGGCCTTTCTGTGCACACCATATATCGAAACAGTGACTTCTTTGTTTGCCAAGTGAATTAATGAACAAGAGAAGTACTGTTATAAATGCACATGTTATGTATGTCTAGCTGATATTTAAGAAGCATTGATAACTGAAATGCAATCTCACTATCAAGAAGAAAGCACCTAAGCATAAGTCCATCATTAAGGGTGCTTATGCTTATTGTCTTTTTGGATAACTTGTGATTAGAAAATTATTGATGATTACTAAAAATTTCAACTTGATGGTGTCTGTTTAAAAAAAACAAAAATTGTGACTCTTATTATGTTTTGGCCTTTCTATGCACATCATATATCGAAACTGCGACTTCTTGGTTTGCCAATTGAACTAATGAGCAAGAGAAGCACTTTTAATTGATATGCAATCCCCTTGGTCATACTGATAAATTTATCTAATATTTAAATTGTGTGATCTTTTGTATTAATTTTTATCCCATACACGGTGTGATGATATAAGTCTATTCGTTTAGGATTTTAACTATCGAGACTCTAAATCCTGCAATTACAGTAAAAGGAAGACTCGAACATATTTTTCGTGAAAGTTAAGACTCTGGATCGGTTGATAGCTGCCAAAGAGTTTTCATCTGGATTGTCAATGTTCAAATTTTTGAACTCTGTTTGCCTCTTTCTTATTTTGGTTTACTCTGTTTTCTTTTTGTTTTTATCATTTATGTGTCTATAGAGCTATGTTGGAGTTGAAATGCGAGAGATGAGACTTTTATGTCCTGTAATGATGATCAATGTTTTGTTTTATTGCAAATTTATAATGACAACGCAAGGGGATATCTCGGCAACATGAGGAGAAAACTGCCAGTTCCACTCGCTCACTCACAAATATTCTCATTACGACCATTAGAAACTCTTCTGTTTGAATTGTGAATGAAAGATGATGTGTAACAAGATAATTTAAATAATGGAAAAATGAATTTAAACGGGTTGAAAATTTTGCTAATCATAATAACTATGGAATATTTTGGATACTTATTGACGACATTGGAATAAAACAATTTATTTCCATTTGATAAGAATAGTACGAGATAAATAATGTGTGGCATGACCCAACTGTCTTAATGTTGCAACTGCAAAACACAGCCAGGTTTGTTTGTGTGTTTTTTTGTTCATTTTGGATTTGATTTAATAGCTTGTATGTAGTTGCTACATTGAAAATATTTGTCGTGAGATACAATTTTTACTTGAGTGTCTAGCCATTTAATATGTTTTCAAATAACTGTTTGTAAATGTATTCTTTAATTTATTGGCTTGGTAGGTTCTTTTGGCGACTAGAGGTGGGCATTTGGTATATCTAGAAATTGGGGATGGAAAATTGCTTGAAGTTCAACATGCCCTTTTGGAGTACGATCTGTCTTGCCTTGATAATCCTATCGGCAATAATCTTAATTACAGTCAGCTGGCTTCGGTTGGCATTTGGATAGCTATAAGTATGATGTTTTTTCCGTTGGCGGAAGTGACTCGTATTACAAAAGAGCAACTAGCAGAAGAGATAATTCTCCGATCTGTTCTCCTCTGTGCATTAGAAGGGGTATGATTCCATTGTACATTACCTTAGACAAACCTTGAACCAAGTGAAATTTTACTGTAGAACTTAACATATGTTATGGTACAAACATCTTACTTGGTCTGTGTTCTTGGAGATTACCATCTTTTGAACTTCCAGTTGGATACAACTACAGGGCAACTGAAAGACAAAAAAAGTATGGTTCAAGACTCAGCCTATAAGTCGGCGCTCAGTTTCATCAAAAAGTGTCACGCTTGTCTTTGCTGCATATGATAGCAGCAACAAGAAGCTGCTATACAACAATTAATGTCAATCTTCAAGAATTTAGTCATATATATGTGTCATTTCAACTCTGCTGCTTTTCCCGATAGGTACACTAAACATCCTCTTTTTGTTTTTTTTTCTTTCGCTTTCCAGTTCTTGGTTTGAATTTAAATGGGTGTGAAATTTGATTCTCTTTCCTCTCTTATGAGCAGTTTAGCGATTGATAGATAAGGTGAAACCCATTTATTATGTTTATTATATTTTATTTCGTATTTTTTGTTTTGTCGTATTTTTAATCAAGAAACATCAAGACCCAAATCTACGTAAAAGAGAGTTAAGCTTTGCTGATAAATCCTTCACGGTAAGGATGATCTCTCATAGGACTTCTCACGAGAACACAAGACTCCTAACTTGATATACTTTATTGGTATCTTTTATTTTAACTCTTATGCTTTACACGCTTATGGGTGTTGTTTTCTTCTCTCAGATGTTGCAGCAATAGTGGAAGAAGATGATGGAGAACAGTGGGAAAGTCATGTATATCATATAATTTGTTCGTTTCTGTATTTCTAAACTTGAACTTGATTTTCTTATTTGTGCATCATAGGGACAATGTCATCCGGTTGTGAGTGAAGAAACACTTTAGGAAAGAGAAATGTTCGTGATCCCTCTCAATGGAAAGGAATGGAATTATATGAGATAAGCAAGATCGAAGCGAGGAATTTGACTATTTTTGCTGAAACTTTTATAAGAATCTTAAAAAGTGGAATTTTGACCCTTTTTTTTCTTTTCCCATTTGTGTGTTAAAATTATGAAAATTAGGATTTGAAGTTTAGCTGGAAGCTTGTGGCAGATACTTTGATAGCGTTTCTGGGATCTGCATGTGGGTCGGTTGGTGGCGTTGGAGGCTGTGGGATATTCGTTCCTATGCTTACTAACCAGTGTTTTTAGTTTTCGGCCAGACCTAATTTAAACCCTAATCTCTTGTGTTGTATATATATTGTTTGATATATTTTAGCATCCTTAGTTCTTACTTAGTGTCTCTTCTGTTTTCTCTCTCAAAAGTTTTGACTTTGTAACTGATATATATATATATATATATATGTATTGTATATGTCTTTCTGATTAATGATATGTTAAAAGACTGGTTTTTATCGTTATTATCCATAGAAACGTTTACTGGGTTGTCTACTATGTTCATTCTGTTTGGTTTCAATATAGATTTTTTATTTTTGTGTTGGTAACATCCGTCTTTTTTTACTTTGTAGGTTTCTGTTGCCATTCCATCTACCTAAACAGTTAGTTTCCTCTAAGTTTTTGGGTTGGATAAGATTTGTCCTGATGCAAGCGAGTTAACCTATCTAGAGTTTCCTTCGAAGTGGGTATGGGATCGAGCGTGATGTCGTTGGAATCCTATGTGTCAGGGTTCACTACATTGTCGTTTGTGTACTGTCCTCAATCTTTTGGAGAGCTCCATCATTTGCGATTTATGTTGCTTAGAGTCAGAGGAGCGTATTCTTATGTGGATGTTAGGACAATCGATGGTGTCATTTATCCTACTTTCGAGGGGGCATGCGGGGTGTTTGGATTGGTTGATGATGATGAGGAGTATATTGATGCGTTCTATATAGCCCGTTGAAGGTCCTCTGTTTATTCATTGCGGAAGATGTATGCTATTTTAATCCATAATGTGTCTATGCTTAGTCTCATACATTTTTGGAACTCTGTTCGTCATATTCTTTTTTCTTGATTATTTCTGCTGCATCAGCTTTGCGCGTTTTACTTTATTTATTGGTTTTGTTGTTTAATGAAGTTTTTATATAATTTTAATTTGTTTTGGAATATTTGTGTTATTGATAATTCCGATTCTTCTTTGGTTCGGTTATATGTTAATTATGTATGTCTTTGCTTTATTCTCCCCAAAATGTTGAGAAGGCAAATATAATATGATTTTCTTTTCTATTGATAATCGTAACATTATATATGTCGGAACCCTAGGTCACTACTTAGTCTACGTTGAATTTTTTTTAACTCTTATTGCCCTGTTGATGTTATTATGTATGTTTTATACTATTTTGTTTAGTCAAATTTTGTAGGTGTAAGATGGTTTGGCTGGAATGTAATGTAACCTACTATCGGGTGGTATGTTTTCTCTTTTTCAAGGGTCGTACTTGATATATAATGGTTTTTAACCATGATATAAGTTCTTTTTATTGAGCCTTTTAGTCTTTTTAGAGTCGTAATAGAGTCTTTGCAGGTTATAGCACAACTGGAGCATAATTGGAGATTATGGAGCTTTTTGGAGCATTGCAAGATACAACTACAACGTGTGCAACTCGGAAGGCGAATACAGAGTTGGGTGACGATCGTCACCACTGCTGGGTGACGCTCGTTACCCATAGAGGAAAGAGTCGCGACTGGTTTTATAAAAGATGAGGATTATTTGCACTTTGGCCCAGAAATTCTAGTATTTGCAAAAAGGCTCCAGCTCGTGTTTAGCTTCTATATATTAGGTTTTCAACCATTGTTGGCTTTTTATCTTAGATTTTATAATTCAGAGCTTTAGAGAGGATTTTATTCAAAGCTTTTGGGGAGACAAATCCTGTACTCTTTTTGGAGAAGATTTCAAACCCCTTTATTTTTATTCAATTCTTTCAATGCAATTTTACTCAGCTATGCTTTGTGATTCTATGATCATGTCTGAGTAATCTGCTAGTTAAGTTAGGGCTTTTCAAGGGTTGATGATAAGTTTGTAGAAATCGCTACTTGTTATCTTTTGGTTCTTCATCTCTGCTTGCTTTAAAACCGATTTTCTTAGACACATCATCTGGAAATTCGAAACCTAGGTTGTTTAATAGATGTGAGAGCATTATTGATAACCTGATCTAGCATTAGATGAGCAAAACGACTTAGTGTAAAGAGATTTGGCTTAGGAGTTTTGTGAACAATTGAACTTGATCATTACTGCATGTTTAGGTTGTTATGATTTGCAAAGAGATTTGAAACTCTGTGATTTTGACATAGTTAAGTTCTGCAATGAGAATTGATTAGTTATATATTTGCGATTCATGTTCAAGACAGTTCTTATTCATTCCTGATTTCTAGCATTTTACATTCTCGGATTCAACCTGCGAATTGTCCTGACTTAGCGCTTTTAGTTTTCTGAGTCTTAGATCAAATCAAAATCGTTTGCATGCATCTTATTAGTTATTTCGCATGCACTACTGATCGCTTAGCTTAATCCGAACTTAAATTCTATAGTGTAGTTTACTTACTCCCTTGGGATTCGATAACCTCTTATACTACAACTGCTTTGCTGTGCACTTGCAATAGTTTTTATTTGGGTAAAACCTGAGCCCTATCAAGCTTTTGGCGCCGTTGCCGGGGAGTAATAGCTGCTTATCGATTTTTAGTATTAGGATTTTGTCTAAGTTTTTATTTGTGTACTGACTTTTGCTACTTTCCTTTGTGCTGGTTTCAGGTGTATGCCTAATCGCAGTACCAGAAGCAATAAAGAGAAGGAGCTTTTGACCTTCGGCATTGACGAGTAGCTAAGTTGGAAATGACCATCAGGAAAGCTAAGAA
The DNA here is from genome assembly GCA_911865555.2 of Thlaspi arvense. Classification (NCBI taxonomy): domain Eukaryota; kingdom Viridiplantae; phylum Streptophyta; class Magnoliopsida; order Brassicales; family Brassicaceae; genus Thlaspi; species Thlaspi arvense. The sequence continues at coordinate 44,288,359 of OU466859.2, read as the reverse complement.
GCAATCTATAATGGTCAATCCACTGATCTTGGTTGAAGATGCAGAAGGTCACTTGGTTGATAGAGAGGGAAACAAGAGGAATGAAGAAGGGCAGAGACTGGATCAAGATGGAAATGTCATAGTTGAACAGCTGGTTCAACAAGTGACACAAGACGCTGGAGCTCCTGTTGCTGCTAACAACGCTGCTGGGCATTTTGTTCAGAAGACTCTAGGAGACCACAATAGACCTGATCAGTTCTATGCCAAAAGAGCTGCAATCCGCCCTCCTGCTTTCCAGAGGAATGATTTTGAGCTCAAGCCTGCTTATTATCAGCTGGTGGGACAGCATCCTTTCCATGGGTTACCTCATGAGCATCTTATGGATCATATTGAGAGGTCTGAGGATTTAGTTTCAAGTGTCAAAGCTAATGGAGTTAGCTATGACTTTCTGTTCTGCAAGATGTTCCCTTACTCACTTGGAGGAGATGCTGCATATGGGCTGAAGCAACTGGAGCCTGGTTCGCTGACCACTTGGGAGGACACCAAGAATGCTTTTCTGAAAAATTTATATGATGATGCTAGATCAAAGGACCTGAGAACTAAAATTGCATCATTCTCCCAAGGTCCTACTGAAGTTTTTAAAGCTTCTTGGCTGAGATTCAAGTCTTATCAAAGGGACTGTCCTCATCATAGTTTCAATCAAGTGCAGTTGCTTGGTATTTTCTTCAGAGGCATTGACTGGAAGTATCAGATGGCGTTGGATGCTGATAGTAATGGGAACTTCAACACAAACCTTCTTGATGCTGCAATAACTTTGATAGAAAACTTGGCCTGGAGTAACAACACCAAGAATGCAGATTTTCAGAGAATGAAACAGGGTGGTTTGAGTGATAGGAATCAGATTGCTGAAGTTAAGGCTAAGATGGACAGTATGCACAGCCTTTTGGTGGGAAAGAAGTCAGTCCACTTTGCTGCAGAGGTATAGACTTTCGAAAATCCCGAGGAGATTGAGCAGGAATATGTGAATTTCATCAATGCTGGAGGATTTCAGGGTCAAAAGTTTGAAAATCAGCAATGGAACAGTAGTAACAATGGCAATAATCAGAATGCAACTGGTTACACACCAAAGCCCCAGTTCCAGAGGACTGACTTCCAGAAACCTTTTCACAACAACATCAACTTCAACATGAACTATGGTTCTTCTTCCTACCAATCTGCATCTCCACAAGACAATAAGATGGAAGCTATGCTGGAGAAGATACTTGAAGGACAGCATAAGATGACAGTGAACTTCAATGGCAGGTTGGATTCGCTGTATCAGGACCTGAATGGGAAAATTGAGAGTCTGAACTCTCACATGAAGAAGATGGATGTTCAAGTTGCTCAAACTGCAGGAGCTGTTCAAAGGCAAGAAGGAGTTCTTCCTGGAAAGACTGACACTAATCCACGGCATCATGTCAATGCCATTACAGTCAGGAATGAAAGAGAGCTTCAAACAGTGCAGAAAAAGAGGTTGAATGTAGAGGAATTCGTGGGACTTGAAGGGTTTGAAGATGATGAAATCTCTGCTGAGAAACAACGAGTGACGACCGTCACCCCTGAGGGGTGTCGCTCGTCACCCATTGAGCAGGGTCCCGACACGATTTCGTCACAGATCAGTGACGAGCGTCACCCCCTGGTGACGATCGTCACCCACCCCAGATCGATCCTGTTTCACCTGTAACTGCAGATAATGGTAAGTAACGTGCTTATAAACTCAAGATACCATTCCCCAAGCATCCTAGGAAGTCTAAACAGGAGATAGAAGAAGCCAGATGCAAAGCTATGATAGACAAGCTGATGCTTTAGATCCCTTTTGTTGATGCAGTCAAGCTTTTACCAGCTCCAAGAAGAAATGTAAAGAGGATGGTGGTGAATGGTGTAAGTCCTGAGGAAGGAGCATTGCTTACCAGAGACATCAATGCAATTCTCTTTAGCACAGTTCCAAAGAAGAAGAAGAAGGTGCCTGTTTCTGAACAAGTCAGCGCCATCATCCAAAGCAGAATTCCAGAGAAACTGTATGATCCAGGAACCTTTGTGCTTGATTTCTCAATCTCAACAGGACGTTTTCCCCATTCTCTTTGTGATCTAGGGTCAAGTATTAACTTGATGCCTTCCACTGTTGCTGCTAGACTTGGAATGACTGATTTCAAGCCAGCTGTGATCTGTCTTATCCTAGTTGATCGATCCATAAAGACCCCAAAAGGCATCTTAGAGGATGTTCCTGTTAACATCAAAGGCTGCATGATTCATACAGAATTTGTGGTTCTGAAATATGCTGAAGAGCTTAAAGCTCCTTTAATTATGGGAAGATCATTCTTAGCTACAGCTGGCACCATCATTGATGTGAACAAGGGGAACATAGAGCTTGATCTTGGTGATGTTGTCATGAATTTTGACATGGATAAGTTAAGAGGGAGTTCTACCATTGATGGCCAGACTTTTTCTGTAAGTACTTCCAGAGATGAAGAGCCAGTCATGGAGAATTCAGAAGACATTACTGCTGGGTATGTCAATGAATCAGATACTTGTGGGCAAGTGAACAATATGGCTGTTCAAGGAGCAATCTCTGACACTTCTGCCAAAGCTGTTGGGTTTGAGGATTGGAGTGAAGATCATATCTTCAAGACTAGGCTCAAAACAGAGGCTCCAATTAATGACAAGTTTCTGGAGGAAGACGAGTTTGTGATGGAAGCAAGAATTGTAGAGTTGAACTGCAGGAAAACTGCAGAAACTCGAACTACAGGATCAGTGACGATCGTCACTGACCTGGTAACGCTCGTCACCAACCTGGAAACAAAGGAACGACATGATCTTTCAGCTACAAGTACATCTTATGCTGCCAAACCAACAATTCAACATTCCACAACCAAGAAACCCGCACCTAAGCAAAGAAAGCTTGGTCTTTCTTTTGATGATTCTGCAGGAAAAAGAAGTGTCCCACCCACTGTCAACACCCTCCCTACTGATGATCCTCACTTCCTTGGAAGATTTCATACATCTGCTGCTTATACACCACCATGGATGGGGAGACATTCTTCTCCAAGGCATTCACTGCCACCTTCTGTTCCACCAGCTGTCTGAGCAGCAATCAAAGTCGAGCTAATGACTTTAAACAAGCGCTTGGTGGGAGGAAACCCAGTGGTAAGTTTTCTTTTTCATATACTTAGTCTACTTTTCATTTACATTAAAAAAAACCAAAAACATGAGAAAAACCGAAAATAGAAAAAAGAGAGTTAGTTTGTTCAGTTGGCTTTGATGATGTTTTGAGAACTTGTTGAACCATGGGTTATGCTTCGTTTGGATGTTTTTGATGTGTGCTTTGAGTGCTCTAACAGTCTGACTTCAGAGTACACATGATTGCATATCGTTTAAGCATCCAACATGACACTCGTCCCTTTGCGAGGTAACACTTTTCCAACTCGGTTCTGCTTGTTCCCATGCTTCTTTTTGACCAACTCTTGGCTTAATAACACTGGGGACAGTGTTGTTTAAGTGTGGGGGAGGTGGCTACTAACGTTGTGTGCTTTTTGTTTTGTTTTTAGAGTTTTAAAGTTGAGTCAAAATCCTGTTTTATAGAGTCAAGATTTTGAAACTATCAGTTTTTCTTGGAACTAACAACAGAACGTTTATGCTTATAAGAACCATTGCCACAGTAGTTGGTTACAAGTCTTACTAAGTTGAAAGTCATAGGTAGATCAGTCTAGTAATGAAGGTTTAAGTTCTTAGAGAATCTGGAAAATTTGCCGTTAGTTCCACCTTAATGAACTTTAAACTTCTTATCTTGGGGCTTGATTCTCATTGATCTTGATTCTCTCTTTCAACACTGACAAGTATGTTTAGATGCAGTCTCTCTTTGATCATCCCTGATACAACTTTTAAGACTTTAAGTCAAAAGAATGGTGCATTCATGACCCTGTCTCCTAACAAGAAACAACAATAATGAACACACTCAAGAACCTGTCTCCTCACAAGAAACACAAGTATTGAGTAGCACCATATCTTAGACTGTAGAAAAATGAGAGGAGAGTTGAAAAATCAAAAAAAATTGAAAGGAAAAGATCAAGGGAAGAGAAAATAGGAGAGCTGTGTTGAGATTGCTTTGTTCAGTTGTTTAGGAAGGGAAAGGAGTTTATAAGTGATTGAGATGATAAAATCTTGATGAGATATCACACTTAGATAAAAATAAGGAGTTAGCAGTAGAGATTTCTGATTTCTTAAAGGAGCTTGAACTGGATTTGACATATTTGCTAAGCATGTGATGATTAGACTGAAATTTGATCTTGTGTTGACTCTGTGATATGTGGATTCGAAAGTGTTAACCAATGTGGTGTTCCTGATGTTTAACTGATTGTTTCTGTTTTCAAACCTCGACCTTGTTCTCTGTCTGATGTTTGCTTAAGGGCAAGCAAAAGCTAAGTCTGGGGGAGTTGATATATCATGGTTTTTATGGTTTTTAACCATGGTATAAGTCCTTTTTATTGACACTTTTTGGTCTTTTTAGAGTCCTAGTAGAGTCTTTGCAGGTTATAGCACAACTGGAGCACAATTGGAGATTATGGAGCTTTTTGGAGCATTGCAAGACACAACAACGAAGGGTGCAACTCGAAAGGCAAATACAGAGTTGGTTGACGATCGTCACCACTGCTGGGTGACGCTCGTCACCCGTAGAGGAAGGAGTCGCGACTGGTTTTAATAAAGATGAGGATTATTTGCACTTTGGCCCAGAAGTTCCAGTATTTGCAAAAATGCCCCAGCTCTTGTTTTAGTTTCTATATATTAGGTTTTCAGCCATTGTTGGCTTTTATCTTAGATTTTAGAATTCAGAGAGCTTTAGAGAAGATTTTATTCAAAGCTTTAGGGGAGACAGATCTTGTACTCTTTTTGGAGAAGATTTCGAACCCCTTTATCTTTTATTATATTCTTTCATATGCAATTTTATTCAGCTATGCTTTGTGATTCCATGATCATGTCTGAGTGATCTGCTAGTTAAGTTAGGGCTTTTCAAGGGTTGATGATGAGTTTGTAGAAATCGCTACTTGTTAGGAATATCTTTTGGTTCTTCATCTCTGCTTGCTTTAAAACCGATTTTCTTAGACACATCATCTGGAAATTCGAAACCTAGGTTGTTTAATAGTTGTGAGAGCATTATTGATAACCTGATCTAGCGTTAGATGAGAAAAACGACTTAGTGCAAAGAGATTTGAGTTAGGATTTTTGTGAACAATTAAACCTGATCATTACTGCATGTTTAGGTTGGTAGGATTTGCAAAGAGATTTGAAACTCTGTGATTTAGACATAGTTAACTTCTGCAATGAGAATTGATTAGTTATATATTTGCGATTCATGTTCAAGACGGTTCTTCTTCATTCCTGATTTCTAGCATTCTACATTCTCGGATTCAACCTGCGAATTGTCCTGACTTAGCGCTTTTAGTTTTCTGAGTCTTAGATCAAATCAAAATCGCCTGCTTTCATCTTATTAGTTATTTCGCATTACATACACTACTGATCGCTTAGCTTAATCTGAACTTACATTCTATAGTGTAGTTTACTTACTCCCTTGAGATTCGATAACCCCTTATACAACGACTGCTTTGCTGTGCACTTGCAGTAGTTTTTATTTGTATAAAACTTAAGCTCTATCACTGCTTTGTTGCAGTCATCAGCTATGGTTCCATTCTCTCGGGTTTTATGGAAGAGGTCAAAGTGGTCGATTCACTAATCGATCCATGAGTCTCTTCTGTACCGCTTTAAGGAAGGTATGATTCATTTTAGGGTAATCAAAACCATAAAATTAAAAGGGTTTTTTCAATAGATTTATAAAAAAGGAAAAAGTCCTCTTATTTAAGTAGCTACATGGTGACACTGATCTCTCTTTTATTTTATTTTTTTGCCTCTCAGACCTATGGGTTGATGTGATTGTGTCTCTTTTTGCATCTATCCTTTTTTGCTGATAATCAACTTTGTTTTACTTATCATGGTGTATCTGGTCTGAATAGCAATTATCTTTTTTTTCTTTACTTGATTTTGTTTTGGATAAATTTTGGCTCAACATCGAGATGTTTCATATGGAAATATATGGTTAATATGTGACGATGTGTTTGAATCTTAGTATCTTTTGTTTGCTTACTTCGACAAATAGAATGTCTGTTTAAAATCGCCAGGTGAGTTTCTTTAGTCTAGAAAATCATATTTGTGTCTTCGGGTTTTTCATAGGAAGGGAAAATCTATAAATCCAAGTTTTTGTTTACACAAAAATGGTTTTTTGGTTGTTCTAGCGTGAAAGTCTCTTTGTTAAATTAGGTTGATGCATATTGATTTGTTAAGTTAAGATTGGTATATGGTTTGTCAGCCATGTTTCTACTTCAGAGAGTTATCTAATGATTTTTGAGTATATATATTTTTAACGCTTTATCCCTGAGTTATCTAATGATTTTTTTTTTCTTCTAACTTTGTTTGGTAGATTGATCTATGATGGTTCGTTGAGCAAGGTGTGTGTTTTAGTTTTAGTTTCCACGTTCTCTATTTTCGTGCCTGTGTTTTTTATCCATATTTGTGTTAGTTATGGTGTGTTTTTGTTCTCTCTACTTTGTTTAGTATCTTCTTTAAAGAATGAGTCGTGTGGCTTCGTCTTGAATAAGATACGTTTTACCTGACATATTTAGCAATGCATAGTGAATCTTTACAACAAAATCTATGGAGCTCCAATCTTAGATGTCTACTATCACCACGACGAGCCTATATTCGATGTCACGGTGGCCAGATTCCAATCACGGATAACTTGGTGGTATCAGGCTTTGAGCATTTTGCAAAAAATAATCACCAATCCAACTACATCACAGACGTCCGTTTTATCATTGCATTACGGATGACTCAAGCTTCGCTCCGTCACCAAGGAACAACGAATCATCCATTGATGTATTTCATGTTGAAGCCTTTATGGCGCGGCTTTGGGCATACTGGTATGCCAACTCTGCTCTGACGCGTCCAATCCAAAGCCATGAACAACACCGACGAAGCTCAGCCAAGAAGAACCAGTTGCTGGTAAACCACCACCATTACGTGATAAGAAGTTCAGACCAGTGCATGCTTGGTGTTGAACCTTGAGGACAAAGTTCTTTTGAGGATGGGAGTATTGATAAGATTCAAATTAAGGAAGAAGATGACGTGGCCATCTCCACGAAGACCAAATCGATTATTTCAAAAGTTTTAGTTATTTTCGTATTGTTTTTCATTTAGTGGGATTATTTCTTTTTATAGGGTTGTGTTCGTTGCCCACGATTTTACGTAATAGTTACTTTATCCTCTTTTTGTTTTGTATTTAAGCATCAGTTTAACTTAAGTGAAGTATGAATAGAAAATTGCAGTAATTTGTCTTTGTCTTTGAGAACCATCGTGTTCTTATCTTTGTTCTTGATCAACATTGATTGACTCCATAACTGGGACCATTCTATCAGGTGACATGTTCTGCGTTTTAGATTAGATTATTGTTCGATATATGTCAATTCGCTCACAAGATATTATTGTTGGTTATTATTGTTAATTTTTAAACCCTAACTTCTCAACAAACCTATGTATGTTCAATGGCAATAACATTCAAAAGGAATAACTTCTCAACTCGATCGATTTCTCTATAAAAGTAGTTTGTCAGCTTTATGCTCATTCGGCATGGTCGATAAATTTAGTTGTTCTTTGTTTTTTTTCCTTTGTAGTTAATCAATTGTTTATGTTCTCTTTAATGTCTGGCACACGTTTCAGATTTCCATGAAGATAGGATTTGTTCGTAGATCAAGTGGAGGCTATACGTACTACACACGCGTTGTTGCTTAATGTCAAGGCAGTTGTTCGGGGTCTTTAGTTTTAAAGTTAGTATACTGAAGTATGTGAGACGGTTGCAAATTAACAGTTTGTTTCATAAGTTATATTTTTCGTTGTTGCTTATTGGGATTTCTTAACGGGTGTTTTGGGGATTGTTTATTGTACCATTTGGAGTTGGTATTTTGTTTCATGTATGGATTGCTTTACATGTTTTAATTTGTACACAAATACAATGTTGGCCAAATTATCCTGCCAGTTATTTAAGAGAAAACGTGAGAAATTATATTAGCCTAAATGATTGTTTGACGATGTTGCACTGCATGCATGATGTGTATATCATGATTAAGTTAGTGTTGGTAACATCGTCTTTTTTTTTTGCTTTGTAAGTGTTAATCTATTGTCATTCAATATACCCAAACCCGGGTTAGTATCCTCTATGTTTTTGGTCTGGATAAGAGTTGTCCTGATGCAAGAGAGTTAACCTATCCAGAGTTCTCTTCTAAGTGGGTATGGTATCGGGCGTGTCGTCGTTGGAAACCTATGCGTCATGGCGTGTTGTCCTTTGGTGTACTGTCCTCAATCTTTTGGAGAGCTCTAATATTTGCGGTTTGAGTTGCTTAGAGTCAGAGGACCGTGCTCTTATGTGGATGTTAGGACAGTCGATGGTGTTGTTTATCCTACTTTCGAGGGGGCATGCGGGGAGTTTGGATTGGTTGATGAGGATAAGGAATATATTGACGCGTTTTATGAAGCCCCTGAATAGTCATCAGTTTATTCGTTGCGGAAGATGTATGCTATTTTAATCCATAATGTGTCTATGCTTAGTCTCGTACATGTTTGGAACTTTGTTTGTCATATTCTATATCTCCTTGATTCTTTTTGTTGCATCGGCTATGCGCATTTTACTTTATTTCTAGGTTTTGTTATTTTGGCAAGCTTAGTTTAATGATAACTCAGATTCTACTTTGATTGGGTTATACGTTATTTATGTATGTATTTGCTTTATTATCCCTAAAATGCTGAGAATGCAAACATAATATGATTTCCTTTTCTATTGATCATCGTAACATTATATACGTCGAAACCTAGGTCACTGCTTAGTCTACATTGAATTTTTTTAACTCTTATTGCCATGTTGATGTTATTATGTATGTTTTTATACTATTTTGCTCATTTAATTTTTGTAGGTGTAAGATAGTTTGGCTGGAATGGAATGTAACCTATGATCCGATGGTATGTTTTCTCTTTTCCAAGGGTTGTGCTTTGTTGCAGTTGTCTGCTTCCGCAAATTCCCGCATCCGCAACTGCAACCGCGTTTAAACCAGTCATGCCTAAGAGAACAAATCGACAATTTCTGCTTTGTTCAATATAAAAGACAAACCTTCTCTTCCTCCCCTATGCATTGCTAAAGTTTATACAGAGCCATTGCCATAAGTGACAAAATAAGGACCTACGTTTAGTTAATCTAGAACAAAAACAAAGAGAATTATAGAAATCATAGAGCTTGATTTTGGGGTGTACAGTTTCGGGGTCGTCCTTGAACTCATCACTGGCCAGCGAGCCATCGTGAAAACCGAATACGGGGAAAAAATCAGCGTCGTACACTTCGTGAGCCTATCTTCGAGACCGGAGAGCTAGGTGGCGTCGTGGACCCGCTGCTTCACGGCGACTTCTCATCGGACTCAGCATGGAAATTTGTGGAGGTGGCAATGTCGTGCGTGAGAGACAGAGGGTACAACAGACCAACGATGAACCAGATCGTGTCTGAGCTGCAACAGTGTTTAGCCGCTGAGCTGGCTCGTGAGCCATGATGAGAAGGAAGTGGTGATAGAGATTACGGAGAAGTAGACAAAAAATAATTATCAAAAGAGGTTTGACCATTTCTGCTCTTTTTGTGTGTGTGTTTATTATATAATTGATTTTTAACTTCTTAGTTCTTAGGCAATTTTTTTTCTTTTAGTTTGAAAATTTGTTGGTGTTTTCGTTTCGGCGTAAATATATAGTAAGATTCAATTTTTTTGTAAATGCTCTCTCTGTCAACCCTAACAATCGTTCATTGGTGTACTGTTGAAAGTTATCGTTCATTAGTCCACCGAATGAGTGGATTTCCGAACCAATCATTATAGTCGAAGGCAGGAGCGAATCCAGGATTGTTTTTAGTCTCGGTCACAATTTTTTCAAATCAAACACTAGACTTCAACTCAAAGTATATAATCAAAATTTATAATCAAGTCTTTGATAATAGTAGAAGATCCCAAAAAAGACAAGAAAAGTAGACAAATATGATAATCGTGACTAAGTCATAACAAAAAGATACAGATTCATTTTTTTTTTTGAGTAAATCTTTAAAGTTTTGGGTTTCTTAATCGTTCACATGTGATTTATGATATTTAAATAAATTAGCTTTAATTATTGGAAAAATTAGCGTTAGACACGCGCCCATTTTCCTTGACGTGCGTTGGCCATTGGTCGAAGATGAATATGGAAGGCGCATTGGATCCGTACGTACCAGCTTGAAGGGCTATTTTTTTGTGGGTTTCGTAGATAAAGTGAATTTATGTAATCCTCGCCGATGAAACGGGGTTAGCTATGTATGTATTAATTAATTAATATCTAATCCCACCTTATCAGCGAGGATTACATTAAATCACTTTTTCTATGAAAACCGCAAAAATAGAAGTAGATTTTGGTGGTTCCGGTTTAAGATCGCACGTTCTAGAACTCTAGGGAAGAAAGGAGAGAATGAAAAGATCTTGGAGACGGAGAGTGAAGGGTAATGCGATTTAGAGATACATGTGAAGATCGTGAAATGGAATCAATATATAAAAAATTTGGTCAACACAGAATTAGGAAACAAATCCTGGTTTAAATTAATATATTAACACGTTTACTCATTTTTGAAAATGGAGTAGACTGTAGATTTTGTTTCTAACTTTGTTTTATTTTTTTGGTCAAAGTTTCTGAATTGTTTAGTGTTGATTTTGTCATTGTGACTCCTCTCTTCCTCCCAAAGTGAGGTTTCCCCTTTATGAAATAAATGGGCTTTCGGGTCCGCCCATTATGGCTCATTAATGACAAAAAAATAACTCATAAAAGTTCTCTCCCCTCCATTTATATATATGTCAACAAAATGTACCCAAAAGGCCACAAGGCCCACTACTTATTTTAAAGAATACTAATTTTTAGAATATATAGAATATTATTCGTAAAGAAATTGAAATACATTTTAACATGATTTTGGTGGATTTATATCCTTGCGACAAGAATCAAAGTTGAAAATCTAATAATTACATATCATTACAAAATCAAATTACACTAGGTAGTCTCCCGCGTCTTGCGCGGATAAATTAATTTTTAATATTATTTTTACAATAATTTTCAATATAAAATTGATTGAAGATTTAAAAAAAAATAAATTCAAGATATGAGATTGATCGAAAAACATTTACATAACATCAATGTGGATACGCTAGCCATTAGACGCCATCCCCAAATTATACTCCAACTATCTCTTGTAGATCGCATTCGACTTATAAACTAATAAACAATAGAATATAAGTTATAATTTATCAAATGAACATGTTCTAAAAAATAGTATGTGATAATACATACCTGTATTGGAATTGTATCTGAAATTTTTTTTAAAAAAGATGGAAATGTTATCCGACCTCAACTAACAAACAGAGATGTTGTTCGAGTATCTTAAAAATCAGAAAATAGTTAATGTAGACACAAAATCTTAAAAACATTTCAACAACCTAAAAAAACGTTATCGTTTATCAGAACCATTGTTGGCACATAATTTCACTAAGTGATTAAGAATCATGATTTGCTATGATAGGAGGTCAAAAGTTGAGTTATAATTGAGAGTTGATACATCAAAAAAAAAAAGTAAAAGAGTCATATACAAAACTGTAGCCTATAAGACAATGAAAGTTATTCTGATTCAAATTTTGTAGTTAGAAATAGCTTTTAAAAGTTGCAAGACATATTCTATACTTAAGTAAAAATCTATTTCACACCAAAGATAATTAAAGAGTAAAAGGTAAAACATAAACTGTTTCAAAAAAACTTAATATCTCATGTTGCTAATTAATTTCCATATTCAGCAGCCAAAACATGGTTTATGAATCTCTCTATTCTATATATATAAAAAAAAGAAACACTATATGAAATCTAGATGGCTAAACTAAGAAAAATAGAACATGATTTGTTAGAAAACTTTGCAATTCTTATACGCCATGCTCTTCTTTTATATATTTACCATTGTATCTTCACCATAATTCCCATTGTTTTCTACCACATCGTCACCACTATCTTCATCTTCATCATAACTATTGTCATCACTTTCATGTCACAATCATTCATCCTTATTATCACGAGCAGTCTTTTTAGTTTCAAGACCTTCTTTATTAACAACTTCTTCTCTGATCTTGTCATCTTCATATATGCAATCCAAAGGTATTATCAAGTAATGTGTAGAACGAGTAGATGGGAGATTACTATTGTTCTATCCCTCTCTCTCCCTATTTTTCTTGATCAGTCTCCATGTTGATCAACATATCATTTCTTTAATCAATAAAGCTGGCGCTATGATAGCTCGTCGCTCCCTTGTTGCTTTTGGTCTCAACCTAATCAATATTATAAAAGACACAAGTATAAATAGAACAAAGAGAATTGTTTGGTTCCATTCTCTCGGGTTTATGGAAGAGGTCAAAGTGGTCGATTCACTAATCGATTCATAGGTCTCTTCTGTACAGTTTTAAGGAAGGCATGATTCATGTTGGGGTAATCAAAACCATAAATTTAAAAGGGGCTTTTCAATAGATTTGTAAAAAAAGGAAAAATCGCTCTTATTTAAGTAAATATTTATACACGCCGTTGAGATCGTAACTACATGGTGATACTGATCTTTTTTTTTTTTTTTTTTCCTTTTGCCTCTGGGACTCATGGGTTGATATGATTATGTCTCTTTTTGCCTCTATCCTTTTCTGATGATGATCAACTTTGTTTTACTTATCATGGTGTATCTGGTCTGAATAGCAATTGTCTTTTTTTTTTCTTTACTTGATTGTGTTTTGGATAAATTTTGGTTCAACATCGAGATGTCTCAGATAGAAATATTTGGTTAATATGTGACGATGTGTTTGTATCTTAGTATCTTTTCCTTGCTTACTTCGACAAATATAATGTCTGTTTAAGTCGCCAGGTGACTTTTTTTAGTCTATAAATCATATTTGTGTCTTCGGATTTTTTCATGCGGAAAGATAATCTCTTTGTTGTTATGTATGTGGGTATATATATACCTGAAAAGTTTCAATGTTCTATAATTTTATGTTGCAGATTTGGGTATTGTTGAAAGCACTTAATCAGATCTCAATATTGTTTTCTATCGTAGAAATTTCACAGAGGTAGAGATTCAATAGAAGTTTAGTTTACTACTACTTCGTTAATGGAAAAAACATTGGTGATTAGAGTGTTGCTATCAAGGAAGTACTTACAAAGGACAATATAAGCAAGAACTAAGACGTGATGGCGGGTAATATCTATTACGATAATCATCTTTTTTTCTCTCATCTTTCTTATTAATTTGACCTTGCTCTTTTTCTCTTCATGTCTTTTATCTTTTTTTTCAAATTTTTACGATAATTATCATAATTCTTCTGCGCTTTCTGGTTTGGTTTTTGCTTCTCATGATTTTGGTTTTTAACATAATTTGTAACGTCTCTAATTATCTTTGTTGTTTGTATTTTCAACAATGTTTGTATAAGTTTATGGGAGGAACAGGGTTTCTGAGATAGTGTATATTGCAGGCCAAGTCATCAAAAGTTGTGTTCCTGATGTTATGAAAGCCATGAGACTGTCAAAGAATCAAAAGCTGGAGGTTCTTAAATAGGTTTCTTTCGAACAATAATATAAGCCGTATTATAAAGATCCCAAAGAAGCAATGCAGGAATGCATCTCTTAGTTCATCAGGTTTATAAAATTTGATATCGACAATGTCTTTTAAAGTTTTGTCACGTTTTAATTTCACTTAATTTTAGTTTTCTTATGTAAATTTTATACATACTTGGTAAATACAAGTTTTTGTTTACAAAAAATGGTTTTTTGGTGGTTCTAGCTTGAAAGCCTTTTTGTTATATTAGATTAATGCATATTGATTTGTTAAGTTGAGATTGGTATATAATTTGTCAGCCATATTTGTACTGTAGATTGTAGTTTGATGATGTGCATATTCTGAAGAGCAGAGTGGGAGTGCCAAAGCTAAAAATGGAGGCAATTGTTGAAGATTATTTGCTTTGGGAGCGAAATATTACAGAAATTTTGCGGTTGTTGAGAAATTATTTTGAGTTGTTCTCTACATAAGAGATGCTCTGTTATGTCTTTGTATTGTAATTCTTTATTAAGTGGAATAACAACATGATTTACTGACACACGCCTACAAGCAGTAACCGTGTATGGTGATAAGATTGGGCCGCTGGTTGTTCAACTCTTTCGGCTTACAATCAATGGATGGGCTATGGAAGGAAGTGGATCGAGATGGGACCAAACAAAGAGCCGTACAACTCTATTTGCAAGATCTAGTAAGTGAGATGGATAGAGCAATGGAATGATAGTCGCCACAAGGTTCTATGGAAGGGAAACCTTGATAAGACAAATAACTCTTCAAGCAATGAATCGCACAAAGCTTTAGAGAACAAGAGATTGGTACTTAGCCAAGAAGTTAGTTCTTTATTGATATGATAAAAAGATACACGGCTGTGAGGGGACTTTATAAACAGTCCGAACAGCTTTGCCCTTCTAGGGGACTTGAAACAGATTACAAAACCCTTAGGTTAAACTACTTGGCTAACAATGCCTTAAAACGAAAATGTAAATAAAATGTGGCCAACATGCCTTATACTAATGTTTAAATGAAATAAAAGCTGAACCAAAACAACCAAAGAAGAGTTTTATTAGTTGAATAAACCATATTGAAATAAGAACTCGGACTTACCTCGGTTTAGATGGTTTAGAAGCATTTTCACTTAAGTAGTGTAATGCTAAATAAGGAAACTCCTTTGGTAGCATGAATCAATGGTCATGCATGTGTATAAACTATGCCTTTGATGTGAGGAACGTTGATGATGTTTAAGCCGTCTCCTTGCTCGTTGGGAAGACCTTCCTTGTTTCGGGAGTCTTCTTGCTCGTTGGGAATGCCTTCCTTGTTTAGGGAGTTAGGAATGCCTTCCTCGTTTAGACGTGCCCTTACCATAGCTGCTTCTTTGGTGATGCTCAGTTGGCTAAGTTGAGTAGTGACATCTTCTAAGTGTTAGGAGGTGATCAGTGTCTCTACTGCGTGGTTGAAGCTCTCAGCTAAGTCTTTGGTTCCTGATCTTGTTCTTGGAGCTTGCTTTATTGTAGGAACATCAGATTCTGCCTCTAAGTTTGTATCATCCTCTCCCCCTTGGAAAGGTTCTGTCCTCAGAACAGATTCCCCTACATCAAACGGTAACAAGTCAGATACATTGAAAGTGTTTGAAATGTTAAACTCACCTGGAAGCTCGATCTGATATGCATTGTCATTGATCTTTTTAAGGACTTTGAACAGGCCATCTCCACGCGGTAAGAGCTTAGACTTCCTTTGAACTGGAAACCTCTCGGTTCTCATGTGCAGCCAAACCCAATCGCCAGGCTCAAAGGTAACTTCTCTGCGCCTTTTGTCAGCATTCTTCTTGTAATGCTCGTTCCTCTTCTCTATGTTCTCCTTAACCTTCTTGAACATGGTTTTCATCAGCTCGGCTTTGCTAACTCCATCTTGACTCACTTGTTGCACCGGCGGTAAAGAAGTAAGATCTAAAGGAGCAATGGGTCCAAAACCATAGAAAATCTCAAAGGGTGAAAGCTTAGTAGCCGAGTGGGGTACTCTATTGTAAGAAAACTCAATGAAAGGTAAACAGTCTAGCCAATTCTTTAATTTTTTACCAATCGTAGCCCTTAAGAGGGTGGAGAGTGTACGGTTGACTGCTTCAGTCTGTCCATCGGTTTGTGGGTGGCAAGTTGTTGAGAATAGAAGCTTAGTTCCAAGCTTTCTCCAAACGGTTCTCCAAAAATGGCTCAAGAATTTGGTGTCTCGGTCAGAAACAATGGTTCTTGGAAGTCCATGAATCCTCACCACCTCTTTAAAGAACAAATCAGCAATCTGAGTAGCATCATTAGTCTTGGCACATGGAATGAAGTGCACCATTATAGAGAAACGGTCCACCACTACAAAGATTGAATCTTTGTTTCTGATCTTGGGTAAGCCTAAAACAAAATCCATAGAAATGTCTACCCATGGTAGGTCAGGTATAGGTAAACGAATGTATAAACCGTGGGGATGCAACCTGGATTTTGCCTTTAAGCAAGTGATACACTTGGAGCAGAACCTCTCAACGTCACGTCTAAGATGAGGCCAAAAGAAATGCTCCTTGACGATGCTAAGCGTTTTGTCCATCCCAAAATGTCCCATGAGGCCTCCACCGTGTGCCTCCCTTATGATGAGTTCTCTGACTGAGCTTTGAGGTAAGCATAGCCGGCGGTCCTTGAAGAGAATGTCATCATGCCTATAAAAAAAACCAAAAACTCCTCGGCTACATTGGTTATAAAGCTCTTTGAAGTCAGGATCCTCTCCGTAGAGTTGCTTGAGATGCTCAAACCCCATGATCTTAGCCTCCATTGTTGAGATGAGGGCATGCCTCCTTGATAAAGCATCCGCTACAACATTCTCCTTTCCCTTCTTGTATTTGATTACATAGGGAAATGTCTCTACGAACTCAAGCCATCTAGCATGCCTCTTTTTCAAAGTAGTTTGTCCTCTCAAGTACTTGAGGGTCTCATGATCTGTATGAATCACAAACTCTATAGATAAAAGGTAATGCTGCCAAGTTTCAAGAGACCTTACTAGAGCATATAGTTCTTTTTCATAGGTAGGATAGTTAAGGGCGGCTCCATTGAGTTTCTCATTGAAGAAAGCCACGGGTCTCCCTCCTTAAGTAAGAACAGCTCCAATTCATGTACCTGAGGCATCACATTCAACTTCAAACATTTGTTTAAAGTTAGGTAATGCCAAAACAGGCGCATGTGTAAGGCTATCCTTAAGCCTTTGGAACGCTAGCTCCTGCGCTTCTCCCCATGAGAATGCTACATTCTTCTTGATCACCGAGGTTAAGGGGGCGGCAATGGTGCTGAAATCTTTCACAAATCTCCTATAGAAGCTGGCTAAACCGTGGAAGCTCCTGACATGACCGATGGTGGAGGGAGTTGGCCATTCCTGAATCGCCTTTATCTTCTCCTCATCCACTTTAAGCCCTTGTGAACTTACTACAAAACCTAGAAACACCAATTGATCAGTGCAAAATGTGCATTTCTTTAGGTTTGCGTATAAACCCTCTAGCCTTAGCGTTTCTAACACCTGCTCAACATGTTTAATATGATCATCTAAGCTTGAGCTATAGATGAGAATATCATCGAAGTATACAACTACTGACTTACAGATGTATGCATGCAGTACATGATTCATAAGCCTCATGAATGTACTCGGTGCATTGGTGAGACCGAAGGGCATTACTAACCACTCGTATAGCCCTCTCTTGGTCTTGAAGGCTGTTTTCCACTCGTCGCCCTCTTTCATTCTAACTTGGTGGTAGCCACTCTTGAGATCAACCTTTGAAAATATTGTAGCTCCACTCAACTCATCTAACATATCGTCTAGCCGGGGAATGGGGTGCCTATACTTGATGGTGATGTTGTTTATAGCTCGGCAGTCTACGCACATCCTCCATGATCCGTCCTTCTTTGGCACTAACAAGTCCGGTACAGCGCAAGTGCTTAAGCTCTCTCGGATGTAACCTTTGGACATAAGCTCTTGAACTTGTGCTTCTAGCTCCTTTGCTTCATCCGGGTTAACTCTATAAGCTGGTCGGTTGGGTAAAGGTGCTCCGGGTATAAAGTCTATCTGGTGCTCAATGCCTCGGATGGGTGATAAACCGGCGGGTATCTCATCAGAGAAGACATCTTTGAACTTCTCTAAAAGCTCATTCATCCCGGCGGGTAAAGCATTCTCCTCTTGACCTGAAAATAACCATTCTCTAAAGATCTTGAATAGCACCTGCATTTTGGATTCTAAAGCCTTTAAAACATTACTAGGAGTAACATAAAGGCTAGTTTTACTTACCTTAGCTCCTTTGTCCATAGCCTTTTGGAGGTTAAAGACTTCTTGGGGTGTAAGTGGAGAAAGGTTATGCTTCCTCTTGTTGTGAGAGAAGCTGTAAAAGTTGGTGCGGCCATTGTGTATTGTCTCCTTGTCAAACTGCCATGGTCTACTGAGTAAAATGTGGCCGGCTTGCATGGGAACTACATCACATAGAACTTGATCTTCGTACTTGCCAATGCTGAATGGTACTAATACTTGCTCTCCTATCTTTAGTTCTGTCTCGTCATTCAACCATTTGAGTCTGTAGGGCCTCAGGTGCTTTGTCTTCTTGAGACCTAGCTTATCTACAAGATACTTACTAGCCACGTTAGTACACGAACCACCATCTATGATTGAGCTACATACCTTGGTGTTCACGGTACAGCGTGTATGGAAGATGTTCTCTCTTTGAATGGTTTCTGGATCAAACATGGTGCTGAGAACTCTCCGGGTCACTAGCAACTCCCCCTCGTCAGGAAAATCAGTTACCTCTTCCTCTGAATCATCAAGCTTGGCCTCGGCTTCATCTTGGGATTCATACTCGCCATCTTCTTTGAGTAACATCACCCGTTGATTTGGGCATTCTCTCGCGTAATGGCCTCTTCCTTGGCACTTGAAGCATGTAACATCTTTAGCTCGCTGGTTTTGGGGCTTGCTTGACTCGCCAGTAGTTGCTTTAGATGTCTCTACAACTGGCTTCTTGTACTTGGAAGCTGCTTCTGGTGCTTTGCCTTTATCGATGGCTCTCGGCTGTGAACTCCAAGCGGGCTTAACTCTAGCTGTAGAAGCTGACTTCCTCTTGACGTGTTGCTCGGCTTGTACAGCCAAGTGTAGGAGCTCATCAAGGTCTCAGTAAGTGGTCCTCTCCACCTTTCTCGCTTTCCGATAGTGTAACCCGTCAATGAATTGCGCCATGAGTGTTTCTTCTGTCTCATTGGTCTCCAAACGATTCTTGAGTAGCTCAAACTCCTCAAAATACTCCTCAACTGACCTAGTGCCTTGTGTGAGCTTCCTAAACTTCTTTTGTAGCTCACGGTGATAGTAGGAAATAACATATCTCTTCCTCAAGTGATATCTCATTTCCGTCCAAGTGGTGATTTGGTCATGTCTATGCCTCCTTCTCTCCGAAACTTCTCTGTCCCACCAGGAAAGAGCATTCTCGGTTAGCTGTGCAGCTGCTAGGGAGACCTTCTTGGCGTCGTTGTATTGGTAGTAGTCGAAGATATACTCCATTCGTCTCTCCCAATCCACATATGCCTCGGGGTTGACTCTTCCGGCGAATGTGGGTGCGGTGAGCTTGATATCCTTCCCCCCAAGCCACAGTTGATTGTCTCCTCGGTCTCTTCCTCCCCTATGGCGGTCACGGTGCCTCCTTTGTCTCGGGTCTGGATCATATTCCTCCAAACTCGGCATGTCGTCGTCAGTTTCACTTTCTCCTTGCGGTACAGGAGTCCTCTCGCGGGGTCTGAGACCATTTGGGGCCTCAGCAGGAGGTGGTGCTGGCATTCGCTGCTCCAGTTGAGTCATCCTAGCACTGACGCCTTGAATGGACTCGAGCATCTGCCTTATAACGTCAGCTTGATCGGCTTCTCCTATAGTATTCCTACAAAAACTTTCAAGAACAAGTGTTGAATGGGTTCTTAATGTATATAACTAAATACGCCAACAATAGCTTATAAACTATAGTTCTAATACTTAGTGATATTAAGCCGTTCTACACAAGTAAGGAAGCCACACGATATGAAAATGCAAGCAGGATGTATTGAAAACACAAAAGGCAAGCAATACTTGATATATGACTATTATGGAAAGAACTCTTTAAAACCGAACTGAATAATTTTTATGATTTTTTTTTTGTAAAAATGAATCAAACACGAAATATGCAATAATGAAAAACTTCTTTTGGGGTTTTAGGGTTTTAAGAAATGGATCAAAGCAAAGAATAATGAAAACTTTATATATATTTTTTTTTTGGAAGGATGAATGAAAGAACTAGTGAAACAAACGAAACTAGAAATGAACAAAATGCAAAAGGGGATAGAGTACACCTGTTTAGGGAGCCTTTCGGCTCTGATACCAGATGACACATGCCTACAAGCAGTAACCGTGTATGGTGATGGGATTGGACCGCTGGTTGTTCAACTCTCTCGGCTTACAATCAATGGATGGGCTATGGAAGGAAGTGGATTGAGATGGGGACCAAAAAAAGTCTATTTGCAAGATCTAGTAAGTGAGATGGATAGAGCAATGGAATGATAGTCGCCACAAGGTTCTATGGAAGGGAAACCTTGATAAGACAAAGAACTCTTCAAGTAATGAATCGCACAAAGCTTTAGAGAATAAAAGATTGGTACTTAGCCAAGAAGTTCGTTCTTTATTGATATGATAAAAAGATACACGGCTGTGAGGAGACTTTATAAACAGTCTGAACAGCTTCGCCCTTCTAGGGGACTTGAAACAGATTACAAAATCCTTAGGTTAAACTACTTGGCTAACAATGCCTTAAAACGAAAATGTAAATAAAATGTGGCCAACATGCCTTATACTAATGTTTAAATGAAATAAAAGCTGAACCAAAACAACCAAAGAAGAGTTTTATTAGTTGAATAAACCATATTGAAATAAGAACTCGGACTTACCTCGGTTTAGATGGTTTAGAAGCATTTTCACTTAAGTAGTGTAATGCTAAATAAGGAAACTCCTTTGCTAGCATGAATCAATGGCCATCCATGTGTATAAGCTATGCCTTTGATGTGAGGACCGTTGATGATGTTTAAGCCGTCTCCTTGCTCGTTGAGAAGGCCTTCCTTGTTTTGGGAGTCTTCTTGCTCGTTGGGAATGCCTTCCTTGTTTAGGGAGTTAGGAATGCCTTCCTCGTTTAGACGTGCCCTTACCATAGCTGCTTCTTTGGTGATGCTCAGTTGGCTAAGTTGAGTAGTGACATCTTCTAAGTGTTGGGAGGTGATCAGCGTCTCTACTGCTTGGTTGAAGCTCTCAGCTAATTCTTTGGTTCTTGATCTTGTTCTTGGAGCTTGCTTTATTGTAGGAACATCAGATTCCGCCTCTAAATTTGTATCATTTACTGTTCATTGGTATATTATGAAATCTTGAATAGAAACACATATATGTAATGAATGTACGTTATGTGGTCTTTGCGATGATTTGGAGATCATCTCTTATTTTATCGTCTTATCAAGACTCTATGCTTAATTAAGACTCTTTAGCATTCTTTTGGAATTGACAATAAAGAGAATAACAATGACTTATTGTTTCATTTGGTTCTCTACCTTGAGTTTTACATCTCATCTTTGTAGTTTACAAGTTCTTTCAGATGTTATATATAATATATACGAAATAGTAATCACTTAATATGTGAATTTTTGGGTGGGAGTTTGGAATTTCTTTACAATGAATATTTAGGTCCTAGATTTTTCATAAATCATCCAAGACACAGCGGTTCAAGTGCATAGGATTTTTGTATTTTCAGTCTGAAAAAAAATGTCTCCGCGCAAGAGATACTTTTCGAGATCCTTATCTGCTTGTGGTAAAATATTATGTGTCTAAGAACAAGGAATGTGAACATGGAAAAAAAGATGAGGAGGATTGCAATTCTGATCATGATGATTATACGCAAACCTGATTATGCGAAAAAAGAAAGTTTATGATTTCTGTTCAGAATTGATATGTTTTCTATTTATGCTTATTTGTTTGTCATTTCTCTATTTATTGTTTAATTTATTTTTCTATGACTATAGTTCATAAGCCTAATTTAGGCTTTTACTGGTGACCAAAAGAATGAGAAAGAATATTAAAAACCTAATGTGTTTAGTTTTTACGACATATGCTATAATTTTTTTTTTTTTTGGAAATTCTGGTTAGATGGATATCATGTTTTCGATTGTTTTAGGATTTCAAGATTCCAATTTGATCGTGATATCCAAGAGGCTCATGAGTTGAGGCATGCGATGTAAGTGTGTAACTAAATGATTTTGTTTTAGTCTATTCTGTCTATTGTAAACTAATGATTATCTTTATATAGACTTAAGGATAGCGAAACAGAGGATAATGAATATGATCACGATTCTTCTCCATAGCTCAGCAATTATAGATGGACTTGTGCTGGAAATGCACTTTGGATGCTCAAATTTATTAAATGTATTGCTATTTCTTTGAGGATGTTATGTTATTTTCTACGTTTTGTTTTGTTATTTTGTTTAGTTGCAGTTTCCACACCGTATTTGTGTTTTCCTTAAAAAAACCTTTGAAATCTTTATTTGCTTAGAAATTGTTCTTTAGTTTATTTTAGATTTCGAATATGGCTCAACTTCTTTCTGCTGCTATTCATAGTTTGTATAATGCTTATACAGTTACTGATTCTGATTTAAATCATCTTAAAATTGTGTGGGTTATCAAAATTAAAGTTTTCAGAAAGTTTATGCACTTATATAGCGTTGATAAATGCTATTGTAATAATATGTTCTCATAATTGTAATTTTATTTGTTGTATTTGAATTATTTTGATAAACAAAGTTATCCAAATAGCGCGGGCCAATCAGCTAGGATCTTTAGCATCTTATATATACCTCCAGATTGCTCATTATGATTTTAAATCGACAATTCTATTTTAAAAATGTTTTTGTTCTGCAATAATGCTTACAGATTTGGTTGGTGCTGTTGAATCGGTTGGCGAACTTGAGATGGTTAGAGATAATTCGTTTGAAGCTTTTGAGTCAAAAATGACACCAAAGATTGAGTTTACATTAACATATGAAACGTAACTATTGAATCGGTTGGCGAACTTGAGATGGTTAGAGATAATTCGTTTGAAGCTTTTGAGTCAAAAATGACACCAAAAATTGATTTTACATTAACATATGAAACGTAACTGTTTATTTAGTGTTTTGGAACAATACAATCTAACATAGTTTTAGTGAACGAATGATAACATGTTATGCACACGGAAAATTGAAGATTGAGTTCAACGACAGATGGTGTTGGTGTAATGAACAATTGGTCATTTGTGTTCTAAGTGACTGGCATGTCGTTATTGATAGGGCTCAGGTTTTATCCAAATAAAACTACTGCAAGTGCACAGCAAAAGCAGTTGTAGTACAAGGGGTATCGAAATCCCAAGAGAGTAATGCAGACTACACTATCGAATGTAGATTCGGATTAAGCTAAGCAAGATATGATGTATGTAATGCGAATGAATGAATGAAAGTAAGCAAACGATTTTGTAAGATGATCTAAGTTCCAGAAGACTAAAAGCGCTAAGTCAGGGCAATTCGCAGGTTGAATCCAAGAATGTATGACGCAGGAAATCAGGAATGATTAAGAACCGTTTTAAACATGAATCACTGATGCATAACTAATCAATTCTCATTGTAAAAGTTATCTATACCTAAATCACAGAGTTTCAAATCTCTTTGCAAACCCTAACAATCTAAGCATGCAGGAATGATCATATTCAATTGTTTACAAAACTCCTAAGCCAAATCTCTTTGCACTAAGTTGTTTTGCTCATCAAATACTAGTTCAGGTTATGAATAATGCTCTCACATATATTTAACAACGTATGATTTTCGGATTCCTAGATGATGTGTCTCAGAAATTCGATTTTAAAGCAAGCAGAGATGAAAAACCAAAGATTTTCCTAACAAGTAGCAATTCTACAAACTCTTCATCAACCCTTGAAAAACCCTAACTTAACTAGCAGATTACTCAGACATGATTATGGAATCACAAAACATAACTGAATAATATTGCATTAAGAGAAAGAGTAAGAAATAAAGGGGGTTCGAAATCTTCTCAAAAGAGTACAGGATTTGTCTCCCCAAAATGCTCTGAATAAATCTCTCTCTCAGCTCTCTGAATTCTCAAAAACTAAGATAATAGCCAACAATGGCTGAAAAACCTAATAAATCGAGGTTAAACACGATATGGGGTCTTCATGTAAATAAAGGAACTTCTGGGCCAATTCTGCAAATCTTCTTCATACTTTTAATAAAACAGCCACGCTCCTTCCTTAATGGGTGACGAGCGTCACCAAAGGTGGTGACGAGCGTCACCATATGTGATACTTTCTGCTTCGGGCTTGGTACTTCGTGGCTTCAACCCAGAATGCTCCAAAAGGTTCCAAAATCTCCAATTATGCTCCAGACATGCTATAACCTGCAAAGACTCTACTAGGACTCTAAAAAGACCAAAAAGACTCAATAAAAAGGACTTATATCATGGTTAAAAACCATAAAAACCATAATATATCAACTCCCCCAGACTTAGCTTTTGCTTGCCCTCTAGCAAACATCAGACAAAGAATAAGGTCGAGGTTTGAAAACAAGAAACAGTCAGTCAGTCATCAGGAACACCATACTAGTTAGAGCTTTCGAATCCACATCCACATGGTCAACACAAGATCAAATTTCAGTCTAATCATCACAAGCTTAGCAAATCTCTCAAATCCAGTCCAAATCCCTTCAAGAAACCCGAAATTTCTACTGCTAACTCCTTATTTTTATCTAAGTGTGATATCTCATCAAAGTTCTATCATCTTAATCACTTTACAGATTCTTTTCCCTTCCTAACAACTGAACAAATAGATCTCAACACAACTCTCCTATTTTCTCTTCCCTTAATCTTTTCCTTAGGATATTTTCGATTTTTCACTTCTTTTTTTTTTCTCAACTTTTACAGTCTAAGATATGGTGCTACTCAATACTTGTGTTCCTTGTGAGGAGACAGGTTCTTGAATGTGTTCACTACTGTTGTTCCTTGTGAGGAGACAGGGTCATGAATGCACCATTCTTTGGACTTAATCTTTTAAAAACTACATCAGGGAAGATCAAAGAGAGACTGTATTTTAACTTTATTGTCAGTGCTGAAAGAGAGAATCAAGATCAATAAGAGTCAATCACCAAGACAATAAGTTTAAAGTTCATTAAGGTGGAGCTAACAACAAATTTTTCAGACTCTCTAAGAACCTAAACCTTCATTGCTAGACTGATCTACCTATGACTTTCAACTTAGTTAGACTTGTAATCAACTACTGTGGCAATGGTTCTTATCAGCAAAAACGTCCTATGGTTAGTTCCAAGAAAAACTGACAGTTTTAAAAATTTTGACTCTATAAAACAGGTTTTTGACTCAACTTTAAGACTCTATAGACATGACACAAAGCACAAAACGTCAGTAACCACCTCCCCCAGACTTAAACAACACTGTCCCCAGTGTTATTAAGCCAAGAGTTGGTCAGAAAAATGAATGAGAAGTTGAAAAACCAAGTCAGAAAAGTGTTACCTCGCGTGGGGTCGGGTGACGAGCGTCACCAGTCTGGTGACGAGCGTCACCATGACCTGTATTGCCCAATTCTTATGCCAGATGTTAATTAACGAAGTGTTTGCATGTATATTCTAATGTTAGACTTTTTGAGCATTCAAACACATAATTAACAACATCCAAACATAGCAAAAATAACCTGGTTCAACAATCTCAGAAAACATCATCAAAGAAACTGACAACTGACTCAAAAAAAACATAAAAATGACTCAAGAGAAAGAAAAATAAAAGGGAAAAAGGAACAAGTAATCAGATAGTGAAGCCTCAATCCTCATCCTCGCAAGGCTCAGTGGTGTAATAGGGGCGGACACAACCACAGTTGCTAAGTGTAGCAACAGCATCACAGAGTCCCTCAAAGCTGTCAATGACATACTCCTGAAAAGCAGCCATATCCATAGGTGTCTGTGGTCGTAGAGGACGCCTGAAAGCAGTAGAAGAACCACTCTGGCGTGTAGAAGGTCCAGCATCAGCAGCAGCAGCAGTAGAAGCAGAGGCGCCAGCTGTAGCAGCTCTAGCAGGACGCAAAGTCAAGGGGCATAGAAGAGTCTGTGCTGGCATGAAGAATAGCTGGCGTGGATCTCCCTGAATAGTAGTGAGGGCTCTCTGTGGCAACTTAATGCCAACATACTCTCCAGAAGTGGTAGTGAAAGTCCAGACAACTCCAATCTTCATCCAAGTGACATGGCGCAGATACTGGTCATCCATAAGTGATCTGTCACTGCGCAGACTGCAAGGTGTGACATCGATCTGGAAATGATGGAAGATCGGTGTCAGCAGGCTGCCAACACTCTCAGTCTTCTCCCCTGGACTGGTGAATGGCTTGGTCTTCAAGGAGACCAGATGCTCAGCGAAAACAGCGCCTAAGTTGGCGCGAACCATGCTATCAACAGGTATCGAATCATCCAGCATCTCATAAAGTCCGTAGTAGAGGAGAATCAGCTCACTAACTCGAGTCTTGCTAGGCGCAGACTTGCACAGAATGGTATGACCAAAGAGGCGCATAATGTACCTCAAAACCGGATGTCGAACCTCCGTCAGCGTGCTGGTCTTGCTGTCATAGACTCCATTCCCAAACTTGGACCAGAATGTCCGCATATGGGTCCACTGAGAGGGAAGGAGAACACCTGTGGGATGGTCAGAGAAGCCATAGATCCCACAAAGCTCCATCAGACTGATCCGGTATCGAACTCCTCGGATCAGAAACGTCATTGTGCCTTCCTGCGCACGCTTCACCAGCTCATTCGCGTAGTAGACGAGAACTGTAGAGAGAAACTGGCGGACCAAATCTGGGTAGAGATCATACTGCTGGAACGGCATAGTCCCCATCCCAATGCACTCCAGAATCTGAACAACCTCCTCGAAGATCCCCATCTTCTGCAGAACAGCAGAATCCGCGAACCGAGTGAGGATAATCTTCACTCCCAGCCACGCATTGTAGAACAGCGTGTCATATTCATCTCATTCTTCCTGAATATCGCGGAACACACAGGTGTCTCGGGACATTTCCTGCTTCGGAGTCCCTGCCCAAGCCACTCCTGAGCCTATTTTCTGATCTTCTCGTTTGGGCCATGGGGGCCTGCAAATCGGGTGTTGACTGAAGGAATCCGTAGACCCTGTTGCAGTGCTTGAAGACGAGCTTTGCCTTGGTCGTTTCTCCTGACGAGACATCTGAAAATTGAAGATCAAAATCGACCAAAAACATCACTAAAATTAGTAAATTTTTCAAAGTTCGAAAAATCAACCAATCAGGGTGAAATAACTGATGGCGATCAACTACAGCACTACCAGGAACACAATTCAATCATCAGTTCAACCCAAATCACTCAAAATTTCTAGATTTTTGCAATTTTCATCATGAACTCGAAAATTCAAAACTTGCAAATCAACCGATAATAGCTCACATAGATGGTTCCATTCCTCTAATACAACATAACTAACCATGATTCAACAGTTAAATCAAGCCAATCAAGTCAAAAATCGGATTTTACCAAACCTATGGCGGACTGAAAATTTGGGATTCCGAACACATACCTTGCAGATCTTAAAAACCGAGTTGATATTCAGAAAGAGAAGCAAAATCCACACGGATTAGACTCTTGAATCACTCAATTTGGTTTAGAAAATCAAAAGTTATGAATCTCTGAAAATTTTCTATTTGTTCGATGTTTAAACAGTTATGCCCGAGAAAGAAGAAGAGAGAAAACTAATACCCGTGCTCGACTTCGACGGGTGACGAGCATCACCTTAAGGGTGACGATCGTCACCATTTTTTTTTTTAACTAAATATTAATCTAATTACTAATCCTAAGCACAAAAATAATAACTAAGTGTTATATCTACAACTTACCAGTGGGTTGCCTCCCACTAAGCGCTTATTTAAAGTCATTAGCTTGACTTTGGTTGGCTGTTTAGACAGCTGGTGCCTCATCTAGAGACACAATGTGTCCTGCTGGAATCTCTGCTTGTGCCCAGTAATGCTTCACCCTTTGTCCATTGACAGTGAACTCCTCTCCCTTGGAGTTAATCAGGACAATTGCACCATGTGGGCGAGCTTCTTTGACAGTAAAAGGACCTGACCATCGAGAACGTAATTTACCAGGAAAAAGCTGTAAACGAGAGTTGTAGAGTAATACCTGGTCATTGGGCTCAAAATGCCTGGAGATGATCTTTTTATCATGATATGCCTGATAGGGTCAGGTTTTACCCAAATAAAAACTACTGCAAGTGCACAGCAAAGCAGATGTAGTATAAGGGGTATCGAAATCCCAAGAGAGTAATGCTAACTACACTATCAATTATAGATTTGGACTAAGCTAAGCGAAATATGATGTATGTAATGCGAATGAATAATTAGAAATAAGCAAACGATGGTATGATATGTTCTAAGTTCAAGAAGACTAAAAGCGCTAAGCTAGGGTAATTCGCAGGTATGAATCCAAGAATGCAGAATGCAGGGAATCAGGAATGATTAAGAACCGTTTTTAAACATGAATCCCTAATGCATAACTAATCAATTCTCATTGCAGAAGTTATCTATACCTAGATCGCAGAGTTTCAAATCTCTTTGCAAACCCTAACAACCTAAGTATGCAGGAATGATCAGATTCAATTGTTTACAAAACTCCTAAGCCAAATCTCTTTGTACTAAGTTGTTTTGCTCATCAAATACTAGTTCAGGTTATGAATAATGCTCTCACATATATTTAACAACCTATGATTTTCGGATTCCTAGATGATGTGTCTCAGAAATTCGATTTTAAAGCAAGCAGAGATGAAAAACCATGAGATAATCCTAACAAATAGCGATTCTACACTCTTTTCATCAACCTTTGAAAAACCCTAACTTAACTAGCAGATTACTCAGACATGATTATGAGATCACAAAACATAACTGAATAAAATTGCATTAAGAGAAAGAGTAGAAAACAAAGGGGTTTCGAAATCTTCTTTAAAGAGTACAGGATTTGTCTCCCCAAAAAGCTCTGAATAAAATCTCTCTCTATCTCTCTCAATTCTCAAAAACTAAGATTCTTGCCAACAGTGGCTGAAAAACCTAATAAATAGGGGCTAAACACGATCTGGGGTCTTCATATAAATAAAGGAAACTTCTGGGTAAGTTCTGCAATTCTTCTTGATACTTTTAACAAATAGCCACGCTCCTTCCTATCTGGGTGACGAGCGTCACCAATGGGGTGACGATCGTCACCATTAGTGAATACTTTCTGCTTTGATCTTGGTACTTCGTGGCTTCAACTCAGAATGCTCCAAAAGGTTCCAATATCTCCAATTATGCTCCAGACATGCTTTAACCTGCAAAGACTCTTCTAGGACTCTAAAAAGACCAAAAAGACTCAATAAAAAGGACTTATATCATGGTTAAAAACCATAAAAACCATGATATATCAACTCCCCCAGACTTAGCTTTTGCTTGCCCTCAAGCAAACATCAGATAGAGTACAAGGTCGAGGTTTGAAAACAAGAAACAGTCAGTTAGTCATCAGAAACACCATACTAGTTAAAGTTTTCGAATCCACATACCACATAGTCAACACAAGATCAAATTTCAGTCTAATCATCACAAGCTTAGCAAATCTCTCAAGTCCAGTCCAAATCCCTTCAAGAAATCCGAAATTTCTACTGTTAACTCCTTATTTTTTAATCTAAGTGTGAAGTCTCATCAAGGCTCTATCATCTTAATCACTTTACAGATTCTTTTCCCTTCCTAACAACTGAACAAATCAATCTCAACACAACTCTCCTATTTTCTCTTCCCTTAATCTTTTCCTTAGGATGTTTTCGATTTTTCACTTCTTTTTCTCAACTTTTACAGTCTAAGATATGATGCTACTCAATACTTGTGTTCCTTGTGAGGAGACAGGTTCATGAGTGTGTTCACTACTGTTGTTCCTTGTGAGGAGACAGGGTCATGAATACACCATTCTTTGGACTTAATCTTTTAAAAACTACATCTGGGAAGATCAAAGAGAGACTGTATCTTAACCTTATTGTCAGTGCTTAAAGAGAGAATCAAGATCAATAAGAATCAATCACCAAGACAAGAAATTTAAAGTTCATTAAGGTGGAGCTAACAGCAAATTTTCCAGATTCTCTAAGAACCTAAACCTTCATTGCTAGACTGATCTACCTATGACTTTCAACTTAGTAAGACTTGTAATCAACTACTGTGGCAATGGTTCTTATCAGCAAAAACGTCCTATGGCTAGTTCCAAGAAAAACTAACAGTTTCAAAAGTTTTGACTCTAGAAAAACAGGTTTTTTTTACTCAACTTTAAGACTCTATAAACATGACACAAAGCACACAACGTCAGTAACCACCTCCCCCAGACTTGAACAACACTGTCCCCAGTGTTATTAAGCCAAGAGTTGGTCAGAAAAATGAATGAGAAGTCGAAAAACCAAGTCAGAAAAGTGTTACCTCGCGTGGGGTCGGGTGACGAGCATCACCAATCTGGTGACGAGCGTCACCACGACCTGTATTGCATAAATCTTATGGTAGATGTTAATTAACGAAGTGTTTGCATGTGTACTCGAAAGTTAGACTTTTTGAGCATTCAAACACATAATTAACAACATCCAAACATAGCAATAATAACCTGGTTCAACAATCTCACAAAACATCATCAAAGAAACTGACAACTGACTCAAAAGAAACATAAAAATGACTCAAAAGAAGGAAAAATAAAAAGGGAAAAAGGAACAAGTAACCAGATAATGAAGCCTCAATCCTCATCCTCACAAGGCTCAGTAGTGTAGTGGGGGCGGACACAACCACAGTTACTAAGTGTAGCAACAGCATCCCAGAGTCCCGCAAAGCTATCAATGACATACTCCTGAAAAGCAGCCATATCCATGGGTGTCTGTGGTCGTGGAGGACGCCTGAAGGCAGCAGAAGAGTCACTCTGACGCGTAGAAGGTCCAGCATCAGTAGCAGCAGCAGTAGAAGCAGAGGGACCAGCTGTAGCAGCTCTTGCAGGGCGCAGAGTCAAGGGGCGCAGAAGAGTCTGTGCTGGCATGAAGAATACCTGGCATGGGTCTGTCTGGATAGTAGTGAGTGCTCTCTGTGGCAACTTAATGCCAACATACTCTCCAAAAGTAGTAGTAAAAGTCCAGACAACTCCGGTCTTCATCCAAGTGACATGGCGCAGATACTGCTCATCCATAAGCGATCTATCACTGCGCAGACTGCAAGGGGTAACGTCGATCTGGAAATGATGGAAGATCGGTGTCAACAAGCTGCCCACACTCTCAGTCTTCTCCCCTGGACTGGTGAATGGTTTGGTCTTCAAAGAGACCAAATGCTCAGCGAAAACAGCACCTAAGTTGGCGCGAACCATACTATCAACTGGTATCGAATCATCCAGCATCTCATAAAGTCCGTAGTAAAGGAGAATCAGCTCGCTAACTCGAGTCTTGCTGGGCGCAGACTTGCACAGAATAGTATGACCAAAGAGGCGCAGAAGGTACCTCAAAACCGGATGTCTAACCTCTGTCTGCGTGCTGGTCTTGCTATCATAGACTCCATTCCCGAACTTGGACCAGAATGTCCTCATATGGGTCCACTGAGAGGGAAGGAGAACGCCTGTGGGATGGTCAGAGAAGCCATAGATCCCACAAAGCTCCATCAGACTGATCCGGTATCGAATCCCTCGGATCAGGAATGTCATAGTGCCTTCCTGAGCACGCTTCGCCAGCTCATTCGCGTAGTAGACGCGAACTGTAGAGAGAAATTGGCGGACCAAATCTGGGTACAAGTCGTACTGCTGGAATGGCATAGTCCCCATGCCAATGCGCTCCAAAATCTCATAAACCTCCTCAAAGATCCCCATCTTCTGCAGAACAGCAGGATCCGCGAGTCGAGTGGGGATAATCTAAACTCCCAACCACGCATTGTAGAACAGCGTGTCATACTCATCCCACTCCTCCTGAATATCATGGAATACACAGGTATCCCGAGCCACTTCTTGCTTCGGAGTCCCTGCCCAAGCCATCTCCGAGGCTATTTTCCGATCCTCTCGTTTGGGCCATGGGGGCCTGCAAACCGGGTGCTGACTGAAGGAATCTGTAGACCCTGTTGCAGTGCTAGAAGACGAGCTTTGTCTTAGTCTTTTCTCTTGACGAGGCATCTTGCGGATCGTAAAAACTAAGTTGATATTCAGAAAGAGGAGTAAAATCCACACGGATTAGACTCTTGAATCACTCAATTTGGTTAAGAAAATCAAAAGTTATGAAATTCCTATTTCTCTCTAAGTGTTCGGTTATTTTGCAGGTTTTGGCTCGAGGGAGAAGAAGAAGAAGTTAAAACCCGTGTTCGATTCTTATGGGTGACGAGCGTAACCATAAGGGTGAAGATCGTCACCAGTTTTTTTTTTTTTTTTTTTTTTTTTTTTTTTTTTCTTTTTAACTGAATAAAATTCTAATTACTAGTTCTAAGCACGAAAATAATTCCTAAGTATTATATCTACAACTTACCAGTGGGTTGCCTCCCACTAAGCGCTCTTTTAAAGTCATTAGCTTGACTTTGGTTGGCTGTTTAGACAGCTGGTGCCTGATCCAGAGACACAATGTGTCCTGCTGGAATCTCTGCTTGTGCCCAGTAATGCTTCACCCTTTGTCCATTGACTATAAACTCCTCTCCTTTGGAGTTAATCAGGACAATTGCACCATGTGGGCGAGCCTCTTTGACAGTGAAAGGACCTGACCATCTAGAACGCAGTTTACCAGGAAAAAGCTGTAAACGAGAGTTATAGAGTAATACCTGGTCATTGGGCTCGAAATGCCTGGAGATGATCTTCTTATCATGATATGCCTTTGTCCTCTCCTTGTATAACTTGGAGTTTTCATAGGCTAGATATCGAATCTCATCCAGTTCATTGAGCTGAATCAAGCGCCTTTCTGCAGCAGGTTTCAGATCTAAATTCAGCTTCTTGATTGCCCATTCTGCTCTGAACTCCAGCTCTACTGGTAGATGGCACGCCTTGCCATAGAGAAGGTGGAAAGGAGTAGTCCCAAGTGGCGTTTTGTAGGCAGTCCTGTAGGCCCATAATGCATCATCCAGCTTTGCAGACCAATCCTTCCTTGTTTTCCCAACTGTCTTTTCCAGAATTTGCTTGATCTGTCTGTTGGAAACCTCGACTTGTCCACTTGTTTGGGGGTGATAGGGCGTGGCCACTCTGTGCTGTACACCATACTTCTTCAACAGCTTGTCAAAAACCTTGTGACAAAGTGAGAACCCCCATCACTTATGACAATCCGTGGGACACCAAATCTGGGAAAGATAATGGTCTTAAACAGCTTCAAAACCACTGCAGCATCATTAGTAGGAGTAGCCAACGCCTCTACCCACTTAGATACAAAATCAACAGCAACCAGAATGTATCTATTCCCATAAGATGAGAGAAAAGGTCCCATGAAGTCAATACCCCAACAATCGAAAACTTCAACTTCCAGAATGAAGTTCTGTGGCATCTCATGTCTCCTGCTGATTTTTCCTCTTCTCTGACAAGTATCACAGCTTGTGATGAAGGCTTGGGCGTCCCTGAACATGGTAGGCCACCAAAATCCAGCCTGCAAAACCTTAGAGACAGTCTTGAATGTAGCAAAGTGTCCAGCATAGTCTGATCCATGACAGTGGAAGAGCACGTCCTGAACTTCTTCTTCTGCTAAACATCTTCTGTAAATACCATCAGCACAATGCTTGTAGAGGTATGGCTCATCCCAATAGAATCTCCTAAGTTCTCTCAAGAACTTCTTCTTAGCATATCCTTTAAAATCAGGTGGTTCATCCTCTGCAGCAAGGTAGTTTGCAATATCAGCATACCAGGGTCTCTTTGGATCATGTATAGCATAAACAGGCTCTGCAAAAGCTTTCCCCAAGCTTGCACAAATCGCAGATAAGTGTGGAGATCGGTGACGAGCGTCACCAATGTTGGTGACGAGCGTCACCTCACTCGTATACTTTTGTCGCGAATGGTCTTGGTTGGTGACGAGCGTCACCCCCCTGGTGTCGCTCGTCACTCCCCTGTAGTTTCGTGAAAACTGCAGGTTTTCGACACTTTCCTCCTGTTCTCTGGTTTCCACTAAGTAAACATTCTCTTCAGGCAAGAAATCATTGATGGGAACACTGTCTTCGACCTGAATCCGGGATAAATGGTCAGCAACTCCATTCTCAACCCCTTTCTTATCCTTCACTTCAATATCAAATTCCTGAAGAAGCAGGATCCATCTCAACAGCCTTGGTTTTGCATCCTTCTTCTGCATTAAGTACTTCAGTGCTGAATGGTCAGTATGAACCACGACCTTGGAGCCAACAAGATACTGCCTGAACTTCTCAAAAGCAAACACAACAGCTAACAATTCCTTCTCAGTTGTTGCATAATTCTTCTGAGCATCATCCAAAGTCCTACTTGCATAGTAGATGGCGTGGAGTTTCTTGTCTTTCCTCTGTCCCAGCACTGCTCCAACTGCAAAATCGCTGGCATCACACATTACCTCAAAAGGTAAGTCCCAATCTGGAGGCTGCACAACAGGGGCTGTAACCAACGCCTGTTTGATCTGTTCAAAAGCAGATTTGCACTCTTCTGTGAACTCAAACTTCACATCTTTGCAGAGGAGAGCAGTAAGTGGACGTGCTATCTTGCTAAAATCTTTGATGAACCTTCTGTAGAAGCCTACATGTCCCAGAAAACTCCTCACTGCTTTGACTGAGTCAGGTGCTTGCAGACTTGTCATCACCTCAATTTTTGCCCTATCCACCTCTATACCGTCTCCTGAGACTCTGTGACCAAGTACAATACCATCCTGTACCATAAAATGGCACTTCTCCCAATTTAAAACCAAGTGTTTCTCTTCGCATCTCTGCAGAACTGCACACAGGTTGTCCAAACAGCTCTTGAAAGAAGATCAATAAACAGAGAAGTCATCCATGAACACCTCCATAAACTTCTCTATCATGTCTGTGAAAATCGACATCATGCATCTCTGGAAGGTTGCTGGAGCATTACACAGACCAAAGGGCATTCTGCGATAGGCAAAAGTGCCATAAGGACAGGTAAACGTGGTCTTCTCCTGATCATCTGGATGGATGGGGATCTGAAAGAAGCCTGAATACCCATCAAGGAAGCAGTAATACTTGTGATTCGCCAGCCTTTCTAGCATCTGATCGATGAAAGGTAGAGGAAAATGGTCCTTCCTTGTTGCTGCATTCAGTTTCCTGTAGTCTATACACATCCTGTGTCCTGTCACAGTCCTGGTTGGAATCAGCTCATCCTTGTCATTCTTGACCACAGTGACACCTCTTTTCTTAGGCACCACGTGCACTGGACTCACCCAAGCACTGTCTGAAATAGGATAGATGATACCAGCCTGCAACAACTTCATGATTTCTTTCTTGACCACATCTTGCAAATTCGGATTTAGCCTCCTCTGATGCTCAACTGATGATTTCGACTCATCTTCTAGGTGTATTCTATGCATGCACAAGTCTAGAGAGATACCTGAAATGTCATCAAGAGAATAGCCAAGAGCTTTGCGAAATTTTCGCAGCTTGCTTAGCAATAGGGTGAGCTCTGCATTGTTCAATGAAGCATTAACAATAACAGGATAGGTGGAGTTTTCTCCTAGGAATGCGTACCTTAGCCCTGCAGGGAGCTGTTTAAGCTCAACTTTTGGTGCTTTTGCTGCTGACCAGTCACCCATTGTGGCGGCTTTTGCAGATGTGGAGACAAGTTCATCCTGTGCAACCAATTGCATAACTTGTGCAGTAGCATCCATCATCTTTGTGTAGCCTGTTGCAGCAGCATCTAAATGGTCATACTCAGCTGTAGAAGTGATCAACGCCCTTTCCAAGGGGTCATCTGAACTCATCTCATGGAAGATCTGATCAGCAATGTTTGTGAGAACATCAACATAAAAAGTCTGTCCATCTATGGTTGGCCTCTTCATCAGCTTGTCCATTTCGAATTTCATCACTAAATCGCCAACATTAAGCTCTATTCTACCATTCCTGACGTCAATAATAGCTCCTGCAGTGGCCAGGAAGGGTCTGCCAAGAATCAAGGGGTTTTTGGGCTCTTCTCCATACTCTAAAACTACAAAATCAGTAGGGATCATACAATCTCCTACTTTGATAGGAACATCCTCTATTACCCCTTCAGGAACTCTAACTGATCTATCAGCTAGGACAAGAGATATCCTTGTAGTTTTAAAATCAGTCATCCCCAAACTCTTTACAACAGAGTGGGGCATGAGGTTCACACTAGAACCAAGATCACACAATGACCTCTCAAACTTGTCATTGAAGATGGTGCAGTCTAAAACAAAGCTTCCTGGGTCTGAAAGCTTCTCTGGAACTCTGTTCTGAATCACTGCACTGACCTGCTCGTTG
The DNA here is from genome assembly GCA_911865555.2 of Thlaspi arvense. Classification (NCBI taxonomy): domain Eukaryota; kingdom Viridiplantae; phylum Streptophyta; class Magnoliopsida; order Brassicales; family Brassicaceae; genus Thlaspi; species Thlaspi arvense. The sequence goes on along the minus strand of OU466859.2, from coordinate 44,252,069 downwards.
ATCATCATAGCTCCAACCTCAAGGCTCAAGTTGTTGGTCACCATTCTCTTCACATACCTCCTAATAACAGGAGTGATCCTTACAGCATCAATCAATGGGATCTCTATCACCAACTTGTCCATGATAGCCTTGCATCTGGCATCCTCAAGCTCCTGCTTAGACTTCTTAGGATGCTTAGGATAGGGTATCTTGGGTTTATACACGGTCTCCTTAGCATTATCTGAAGTCTTAGGCGAAACTGCAATATGTGGTGTCTGGTGACGAGCGTCACTGGACTGGTGACGAGCGTCACTCACTTTGGGACAAGTCGGGGTCGAGTACTGGATTTGGGTGACGAGCGTCACCCCCTTGGTGACGGTCGTCACCAATAAGTGAAGAATCAGGCTCGGGGTTGTCCTCATTGGGTGACGAGCGACACCCATTATTGGTGACGATCGTCACCAATGGTTCTGCAGCAAAATTTTCTTCATCTTCATACTCTTCTACACCCACGAAATTTCTTGAGGTTATATCCTTCTGCAACACTGGTTGCAGGTTCCTTCCACTCCTCAATGTGATGGCATTCACGTGGTGTTTGGGATTAGCATCAGTTCTTCCTGGAAGAAATCCTTCTTGCCTCTGAACAGCTCCTGCAGTTTGAGCAACTTGAACATCAAGCTTCTTCATATGAGAGTTCAGACTCTCAATTTTCCCATTCAGGTCCTGATAGAGCGAATCTATCTTGCCATTGAAGTTCACAGTAAGTTTATGTTGTCCTTCCAGAATCTGTTCGAACATTGCTTCCATTTTGTTCTCTTGTGGAGGTGCTGGTTGATAGGAAGTAGAACCATAGTGTCTGTAGTTTCCACTGCTCTGGAATGGCTTCTGATACTCTGTCTTCTGAAAAGGGGGTCTAGGAGTGAAACCAGGCGTGTTCTGTCCTCCTGTAGGGGCGTTTTTCTGATTGTTGTTGCTGTATCCTCTGTTCCACTGCTGAGTCCCATACCTTTGTCCCTGAAATCCGCCAGAGTTGATGAAATTTACATCCTCCTGCTCAACTTCCTCTGGAGCTTCGAAAGTCTCTACTTCTGCAGCAAAGTGAACTGACTTCTTCCCTACCAAAAGGCTGTGCATATCATCCAACTTAGCCTTAACTTCAGCAATCTGATTTCCATCAGCTGCACCAGCTTGTTTCATTCTCTGAAAGTCTGCATTTCTAGTGCTGTTGCTGCAGACCAAGTTCTCAATCAGTCTCACCGCCTCCTCTGGTCTGTTGGTATTGAAGTTTCCACTGCTTGAAGCATCCAACGCCATCTGATATTTCCAGTCAATGCCTCTGAAAAAGATCCCAAGCAATTGCACCTGACTGAAACCATGATGAGGACAGTCCCTCTGATAAGACTTGAACCTGATCCAAGAAGCCTTGAAAGCTTCAGTAGGGCCTTGTGTAAATGATGCAATTTTCGTTCTCATGTCTTCTGATCTGGCATCATCATAGAAATTGTTCAGAAAAGCATTCTTGGTGTCCTCCCAAGTAGTTAGTGAAGCAGGTTCCAGTTGCTTTAGCCAATATGCAGCTTCTCCTCCAAGAGAATAGGGAAAAAGCTTGCAGAACAGAAATTCATTGCTAACCCCATTAGCTTTTACACTGGAAGCTAGGTCCTCAAACCTCTCTATGTGATCCATAGGATGCTCATGAGGTAAACCATGGAAGGGATGCTGTCCAACCAGCTGATAGTAGACAGGTTTGACCTCAAAATCGTTCCTCTGGAAGGCAGGAGGTCGAATTGCAGCTCTGTTGGCATAGAACTGATCAGGTCTGTTGTAATCACCTAGAGTCCACTGAACAAAACGCCCAGCAGCGTTATTGACAGCAGCAGGGACTCCCACGTTCTCAGCCACTTGCTGAACCTGCTGTTCAACAATGACATTCCCCTCTTGATCAATTCTCTGCCCCTCTTCGTTCCTCCTATTTCCTTCCCTGTCAACCAAGTGACCTTCTGCATCTTCAACCAAGATCAGTGGAGCGACCATTGCAGATTGCTTCTTAGCTTTCCTGTTAGTTCTCTCCAACCTAGCAAGCTCGTCGATGCTCAAAGTCACAAGCTCCTTCTCTTTGTTGCTTCTGGTTCTGCGATTAGGCATACACCTGAAACAGGAACAAAGAAAAGTAGCTGAAAATCAGTAAAGAAATAAAAACTTAGACAAAATCCTAATACTAAAAATCGATAGGCAGCTATTACTCCCCGGCAACGGTGCCAAAAACTTGATAGGGTCAGGTTTTACCCAAATAAAAACTACTGCAAGTGCACAGCAAAGCAGATGTAGTATAAGGGGTATCGAAATCCCAAGAGAGTAATGCTAACTACACTATCAATTATAGATTTGGACTAAGCTAAGCGAAACATGATGTATGTAATGCGAATGAATAATTAGAAATAAGCAAACGATGGTATGATATGTTCTAAGTTCAGGAAGACTAAAAGCGCTAAGCTAGGGTAATTCGCAGGTATGAATCCAAGAATGCAGAATGCAGGGAATCAGGAATGATTAAGAACCGTTTTTAAACATGAATCCCTAATGCATAACTAATCAATTCTCATTGCAGAAGTTATCTATACCTAGTTCGCAGAGTTTCAAATCTCTTTGCAAACCCTAACAACCTAAGTATGCAGGAATGATCAGATTCAATTGTTTACAAAACTCCTAAGCCAAATCTCTTTGTACTAAGTTGTTTTGCTCATCAAATACTAGTTCAGGTTATGAATAATGCTCTCACATATATTTAACAACCTATGATTTTCGGATTCCTAGATGATGTATCTCAGAAATTCGATTTTAAAGCAAGCAGAGATGAAAAACCATGAGATAATCCTAACAAATAGCGATTCTACACTCTTTTCATCAACCTTTGAAAAACCCTAACTTAACTAGCAGATTACTCAGACATGATTATGAGATCACAAAACATAACTGAATAAAATTGCATTAAGAGAAAGAGTAGAAAACAAAGGGGTTTCGAAATCTTCTTTAAAGAGTACAGGATTTGTCTCCCCAAAAAGCTCTGAATAAAATCTCTCTCTATCTCTCTCAATTCTCAAAAACTAAGATTCTTGCCAACAGTGGCTGAAAAACCTAATAAATAGGGGCTAAACACGATCTGGGGTCTTCATATAAATAAAGGAAACTTCTGGGTAAGTTCTGCAATTCTTCTTGATACTTTTAACAAATAGCCACGCTCCTTCCTATCTGGGTGACGAGCGTCACCAATGGGGTGACGATCGTCACCATTAGTGAATACTTTCTGCTTTGATCTTGGTACTTCGTGGCTTCAACTCAGAATGCTCCAAAAGGTTCCAATATCTCCAATTATGCTCCAGACATGCTTTAACCTGCAAAGACTCTTCTAGGACTCTAAAAAGACCAAAAAGACTCAATAAAAAAGACTTATATCATGGTTAAAAACCATAAAAACCATGATATATCAATGCCTTTGTCCTCTCCTTGTATAACTTGGAGTTTTCATAGGCCAGATATCTGATCTCATCCAGTTCATTGAGCTGAATCAAACACCTTTCCGCAGCAGGCTTCAGATCGAAGTTCAGCTTCTTGATGGCCCATTCTGCTTTGAACTCCAACTCTACTGGTAGATGGCACGCCTTGCCATAGAGAAGATGGAATGGTATAGTCCCAAGTTGCGTTTTGTATGCAGTCCTGTAGGCCCATAATGCATCATCCAGCTTTGCAGACCAATCTTTCCTTGTCTTCCCAACTGTCTTTTCCAGAATCTGCTTGATCTGCCTGTTGGAAACCTCAACTTGTCCACATGTCTGGGGATGATAGGGCATGACCACTCTGTGCTGTACACCATACTTCTTCAACAGCTTGTCAAAAACCTTGTTGACAAAGTGAGAACCACCATCACTTATGACAATCCGCGAGACACCAAATCTGGGAAAGATAATGGTCTTAAACAGCTTCAAAACCACTGCAGCATCATTAGTAGGAGTAGCCAACGCTTCTACCCACTTAGATACATAATCAACAGCAACCAGAATGTATCTATTCCCATAAGATGAGGGAAAAGGTCCCATGAAGTCAATACCCCAACAATCAAAAACTTCAACTTCCAGAATGAAGTTCTGTGGCATCTCATGTCTCCTGCTGAGTTTTCCTCTTCTCTGACAAGTATCACAGCTTGTGATGAAGGCTTGGGCGTCTCTGAACATAGTAGGCCACCAAAATCCAGCTTGCAATACCTTAGAGACAGTCTTGAATGTAGCAAAGTGTCCAGCATATTCTGATCCATGACAGTGAAAAAGGACGTCCTGGACTTCTTCTTCCTAAGCATCTTCTGTAGATACCATCAGCACAATGCTTTTAGAGATATGGCTCATCCCAATATAATCTCCTAAGTTTTCTCAAGAACTTCTTCTTAGCATAGCCTTTAAAGTCATGTGGTTCATCCTCTGCAGCAAGATAATTTGCAATATCGGCATACCAGGGCCTTTTTGGATCATGCAAGGCATAAACAGATTCTTCTAAAGCCATCCCCAAGCTTGCACAAATCGCAGAGAAGTGTTGAGATTGGTGATGAGCGTCACCAATATTGGTGACGAGCGTCACCTTTCTTGTATACTTTGGTCGCGACTGTTCAAGGTTGGTGACGAGCGTCACCCTCCTGGTGTCGCTCGTCACTCCTCTGTAATTTCGTGAAAACTGCAGGTTTTCAGTACTTTCCTCCTGTTCTCTGGTTTCCACCAAGTAAACATTCTCTTCAGGCAAGAAATCATTGATTGGAACACTGTCTTCGACCTGAATCCGGGATAAATGATCAGCAACTCCATTCTCAACCCCTTTCTTGTCCTTCACTTCAATATCAAATTCCTGAAGAAGCAGGATCCATCTTAACAGCCTTGGTTTTGCATCTTTCTTCTGCATTAGGTACTTCAGTGCTGAATGGTCCGTATGAACCACGACATTGGCGCCAACAAGATACTGCCTGAACTTCTCAAAAGCAAACACAACAGCTAACAATTCTTTCTCAGTTGTTGCATAATTCTTCTGAGCATCATCCAAAGTCCTACTTGCATAGTAAATGGCATGGAGTTTCTTGTCTTTCCTCTGTCCCAACACTGCTCCAACTGCAAAATCGTTGGCATCACACATTACCTCAAAAGGTAAGTCCTAATCTGGAGGCTGCACAATAGGGGCTGTAACCAAAGCCTGTTTGATCTGTTCAAAGGCGGATTTGCACTCTTCTGTGAACTCAAACTTCACATCCTTGCAGAGGAGAGCAGTAAGAGGGCGTGCTATCTTGCTAAAGTCCTTGATGAATCTTTTGTAGAAGCCTGCATGACCCAGAAAACTCCTCACTGCTTTGACTGAATCAGGTGCTTGCAGACTTGTCATCACCTCAATTTTCGCCTTATCCACCTCTATACCGTCTCCTGAGACTCTGTGGCCAAGTACAATACCATCCTGAACCATAAAATGACACTTCTCCCAGTTTAAAACCAAGTGCTTCTCTTCACATCTCTGCAGAACTGCACACAGATTATCCAAGCAGTTCTTGAAAGAGGACCCATAAACAGAGAAGTCATCCATGAACACCTCCATGAACTTCTCTATCATGTCTGTGAAGATCGACATCATGCATCTCTGAAAGGTTGCAGGAGCATTACACAGCCCAAAAGGCATTCTGCGATATGCAAAAGTGCCATAGGGATAGGTAAAAGTGGTCTTCTCCTGATCATCTGGATGGATGGGGATCTGAAAGAAGCCTGAATACCCATCAAGGAAGCAGTAATACTTGTGATTCGCCAGCCTCTCTGGCATCTGATCGATGAAAGGCAGAGGAAAATGATCCTTCCTTGTTGCTGCATTCAGTTTCCTGTAGTTTATGCACATCCGGTGTCCTGTCACAGTCCTGGTTGGAATCAGCTCATCCTTGTCGTTCTTTACCACTGTGACCCCTCCTTTCTTAGGCACCACGTGCACTGGACTCACCCAAGCACTGTCTGATATAGGATAGATGATACCAGCCTGCAACAACTTCATGATCTCTTTCTTGACCACTGATATATCATGGTTTTTATGGTTTTTAACCATGATATAAGTCCTTTTTATTGAGTTTTTTTGGTCTTTTTAGAGTCCTAGAAGAGTCTTTGCAGGTTATAGCATGTCTGGAGCATAATTGGAGATTTTGGAACCTTTTAGAGCATTCTGAGTTGAAGCCACGAAGTACCTAGCTCAAAGAAGAAAGTATGCCATATGGTGACGCTCGTCACCAAGCTGGTGACGCTCGTCACCCAGAAAGGAAGGGGTCGTGGCCTGTTTTTAAAAGATTGGGAAGAAATTGCAGTTTTGGCCCAAAAATTCCAGTATTTACAAAAAGGCCCCAGATCGTGTTTTAGCTTGTATATTAGGTTTTTCATCCATTCTTTTGGCAGAGATCTTGTATCTTATTATTTTTGAGAGCTTTAGAGAGAGATTTGTAGAAGGGCTTTTGGAGAGACAAATCAGACTCCTTCAGAGCAGATTTTGAACTCCTTTACTTTCTATTTCTTATTTCTTTTATGCAATCTATTCTTTTCATGATGTTTTCTCAAATCACCATGTCTGAGTAGTTTGTTAGTTAAGTTAGGGCTTTTCAAAGGATGAAGAAGAATTTGTAGAATTGCTAAAAACTTATAGGAAATTCATTGGTTCTTCATCTGTGCTTGCATTCATATCGATTTCTTAGACACATCATCTGGATTTCGAAACCCTAGGTTGTTTGATAGATGTGAGAGCATTATTAATCACCTGAACTAGTATTAGATAAGCAAAACGCCCTAGTACAAAGAGATTTGGCTTAGGAGTTTTGTGAACAATTGAACCTGATCATTACTGCATGTTTAGGTTGTTAGGGTTTGCAAAGAGATTTGAAACTCTGTGATTTAGACATAGATAACTTCTGCAATGAGAATTGATTAGTTATATCTTTGCGATTCATGTTCAAGACGGTTTTAATTCATTCATGATTGCATGCATTATACACTCTCAGATTCAACCTGCGAACTGTCCTGACTTAGCGCCTTTAGCCTTCTGAACTTTAAGAACAAGCATAAAAACGCCCTCTTGCATTTATTTTACTGTTTTACATTACATTCATTATTTATCGCTTAGGTTAATCTGAATCTATAATCGCTAGTGTGGTTTACATACTCCCTTGGGATTCGATAACCCCTTGTACTACAACTGCTTTTGCTGTGCAGTTGCAGTAGTTTTATTTGGGTAAAACCTGACCCTATCAAGTTTTTGGCGCCGTTGCCGGGGAGTAATAGCTGCCTATCGATTTTTAGTATTAGGATTTTGTCTAAGTTTTTATTTGTTTACTGACTTTCAGCTACTTTTCTTTGTTCCTGTTTCAGGTGTATGCCTAATCGCAGAACCAGAAGCAACAAAGAGAAGGAGCTTGTGACTTTGAGCATCGACGAGCTTGCTAGGTTGGAGAGAACTAACAGGAAAGCTAAGAAGCAATCTACAATGGTCGCTCCACTTATCTTGGTTGAAGATGCAGAAGGTCACTTAGTTGACAGGGAAGGAAATAGGAGGAACGAAGAGGGGCAGAGAATTGATCAAGAGGGGAATGTCATTGTTGAACAGCAGGTTCAACAAGTGGTTGAGAACGTGGGAGTCCCTGCTGCTGTCAATAACGCTGCTGGGCGTTTTGTTCAGAGGACTCTAGGTGACTACAACAAACCTGATCAGTTCTATACCAACAGAGCTGCTATCCGACCTCCTGCCTTCCAAAGGAACGATTTTGAGGTTAAACCAGTCTACTATCAGCTGGTTGGCCAGCATCCATTCCATGGTTTACCTCATGAGCATCCTATGGATCACATAGAGAGATTTGAGGACTTGGCTTCCAGTGTCAAAGCTAATGGGGTTAGCAATGACTTTCTGTTCTGCAAGCTTTTTCCTTACTCTCTTGAAGGAGAAGCTGCATATTGGCTGAAGCAACTGGAACCTGCTTCATTGACCACTTGGGAAGACACCAAGAATGCCTTTTTGAACAACTTCTATGATGATGCAAGATCAGAGGACATGAGGACGAAAATTGCATCATTTACACAAGGCCCTATTGAAGCTTTCAAGGCCTCTTGGATCAGGTTCAAGTCTTATCAAAGGGACTGTCCTCATCATGGCTTCAGTCAGGTGCAATTACTTGGGATCTTCTTCAGAGGCATTGACTGGAAGTACCAGATGGCGCTGGATGCAGCAAGTGCAAGAAACTTCAACACCAACAGACCAGAAGAAGCTGTAAGATTGATTGAAAACTTGGCCTGCAGTAACAGCACTAAGAATGCAGATTTTCAGAGAAAGCAGCAGGCTGGTTTGAATGATGGAAACCAAATAGCTGAAGTTAAGGCTAAATTAGACAGCATGCACAGCCTTCTGGTGGGAAAGAAGTCAGTTCAGTTTGCTGCAGAAGTGGAGAGTTTCGAAAATCCTCAAGAATTTGAGCAGAAAGATGTTAATTTCATCAATGGAGGGGGTTTTCAGAGCCAAAGGTTTGGAAATCAGCAATGGAACAGAGGCTACAACAGCAATAATCAGCAGAGTACCTTTACAGGAGGACAGAGCACGCCTGGTTACACTCCTAAGCCCCCATTCCAGAAGACTGAAGTTGAGAAACCTTACCAAAACAGCAGGAATTTTGGTTCTTCTTCCTACCAAACTGCACCTCCACAAGACAATAAAATAGAAGCTATGCTGGAGAAGGTACTTGGAGGACAGCAGAAGATGACAGTGAACTTCAATGGCAAGCTAGATTTGCTGTATCAAGACCTGAATGGAAAAATTAAGAGTCTGAACTCTCACATGAAGAAGCTTGATGTGCAGGTTGCTCAAACTGCAGGAGCTGTTCAAAGGCAAGATGGATTCCTTCCTGGAAGGACTGATATCAATCCCAATCATCAGGTTAATGCCATCACAGTCAGGAATGAAAAGGAGCTTAAAACAGTGCAGAAAAAGAGGTTGAGTGCAGAACAGATCGTGCAACTCATGGAGTCTGAAGATGAAAATTTTTCTGTCTCAGAGGTGAGTGACGAGCGTCACCAAGGAGGAGTGACGCTCGTCACCAACATACAAGAGAATCGGGGTTGTCACAGGTGAGTGACGAGTGTCACCCCCCTGGTGATGCTCGTCACCCACCCCAGAATGAAGCTGCTTCGCCTGTAACTGCAAATAATGGCCGGGAGCAAGCGTATAAACCCAAAATACCATTCCCTAAGAATACTAGGAAGTCTAAGCAGGAGATAGAGGAAGCCAGATGCAAAGCTATGATAGACAAGCTGATGCTTGAGATCCCACTTGTTGATGCAGTCAAGCTTTCACCAGCTCTAAGAAGGTATGTAAAGAGGATGGTGGTGAATGGTGTAAGTCCAGAGGAAGGAGCATTGCTTACCAGAGACATCAGTGCAATCCTCTTGATTACAGTTCCAAAGAAGAAGAAGAAGGTGACTGTTTCTGAAAAAGTCAATTCCATCACTCAAAGCAGAGTTCCAGAGAAGCTATCTGATCCAGGGACCTTTGTGCTTGATTGCTCAATATCTGCAGGACGTTTTCCACACTCTCTATGTGATCTAGGGTCAAGTATTAACTTGATGCCTTTCTCTGTTGCTGCTAGACTTGGAATGACTGATTTCAAGCCAGCTGAGATCTCTCTCATCCTAGCAGATCGATCCATAAGGACCCCAGAAGGCATGTTAGAGAATGTTCATGTTAACATTGAAGGCTGCATAATTCCTACAGATTTTGTGGTTCTGAAATATGCTGAAGAACCTAAAGATCCTCTTATTCTGGAAAGACCATTCTTGGCTACTGCTGGAGCCATCATTGATGTTAGAAGGGGGAACATTGAGCTTGATCTTGGTGATGCTGTCATGAACTTTGACATGGATAAGTTAAGAAAGAGTTCTACCATAGATGGTCAGACCTTTTCTGTAAGAACTTCCAGAGATGAAGAGAATGTCATGGAGCATTCAGAAGACACTATTGCTGAGTGTGTGAATGAATCAGATATAAGTGGGCAAGTGAGCAAGATGGCTGTTGAAGAGCCAATATCTGAAACTTCTGCAGAAGCTGTTGGGTTTGAGGATTGCAGTGAGGATTATATCTGCATGACTGGGCTTGAAAAAGAGGTTCTAATGAATGCCAAGTTGCTGGAGGAAGACGTGTTTGTGATGGAAGCAACACTTGCAGAGCTGAATTGCAGGAAAACTGCAGAAACTCGAACTGCAGAGTCACTGACGAGCGTCACTGACCTGGTGACGCTCGTCACCAACCTGGACACAAAGGAGAGACGTGATATTTGCTCTACAAGTCCATCATATGTTGCCAATCCGAAAATTCAACAGTCCACAACCCAGAAACCTGCAACTAGGCAAAGGTATGCACTTCTTGGAACCAAATCTAAACCTCCTAATCTAATCAATAAGAATTTAAAAGGTGCAAAAGATGCTTCACACTTATGCAAGCAACGAGATTCTCGTAGAAAGCTTGGTGTTTGTTTTGATGATTCTGCAGGAAAATGAAATGTCCCACCCACACTCACGACCCACCCTGCTGATGTTCCTCACTTCCTTGGAAGTGTTCATACATCTACTGCTTACAAACCACCATGGATGAGGATACATTCTCCTCCAAGGCATTCAATGCCACCTTCTGTTCCACCAGCTGTCTGAACAGCAATCAAAGTCGAGCTAATGACTTTAAACAAGAACTTAGTGGGAGGCAACCCACTGGTAAGTTTTATATTTCATATATTAGTATAGTTTTCTATTACATAGCTAAAAAAAAAATCCAAAAACATGAGAAAAATCGAAAAAAAAAGAGTCACTTTGTTCAGTTTGCTTGGATGATATCTTGTGAACTTGTTGGACCATGGATTATGCTTTGTTTGGATGTTTGGATGTGTGTTTTGAGTGCTCTTACAGTTTGACTTCGGAGTACACATGATGGCATAGCATTTAAACATCCAACATGTCGATTTCTGGAGTATGAGAGATGGTGACGCTCGTCACCAATCTGGTGACGCTCGTCACTAGCTCCTTCGCGAGGTACCACTTTTCCACCTTGGTTCTACACGTTCTCATGCTTCATTTTGACCAACTCTTGGTTTAATAACATTGGGGACAGTGTTGTTTAAGTCTGGGGGAGGTGGTTACTGACGTTGTGTGCTTTGTGTCATGTCTATAGAGTTTTAAAGTTGAGTCAAAAACCTGTTTTTATAGAGTCAAAATTTTGAAATTTTCAGTTTTTCTTGGAACTAACCATAGGACGTTTTTGCTGATAAGAACCATTGCCACAGTAGTTGATTACAAGTCTCACTAAGTTGAAAGTCATAGGTAGATCAGTCTAGCAATGAAGGTTTAGGTTCTTAGAGAATCTGAAAAATTTGCTGTTAGCTCCACCTTAATGAACTTTAAACTTCTTGTCTTGGTGATTGATTCTTATTGATCTTGATTCTCTCTTTCAGCACTGACAATAAAGTTAAGATACAGTCTCTCTTTGATCTTCCCTGATGTATTTTTTAAAAGATTAAGTCCAAAGAATGGTGCATTCATGACCCTGTCTCCTCACAAGGAACAACAGTAGTGAACACACTCAAGAACCTGTCTCCTCACAAGGAACACAAATATTGAGTAGCACCGTATCTTAGACTGCAAAAGTTGAGAAAAAGATGAGAAAAATCGAAAATATCCAAAGAAAAAGATCAAGGGAAGAGAAAATAGGAGAGCTGTGTTGAGATCTATTTGTTCAGCTGCTAGGAAGGGAAAAGAATCTGTAAAGTGATTGAGATGATAAAACTTTGATGAGGTATCACACTTAGATAAAAATAAGGAGTTAGCAGTAGAAATTTCGGATTTCTTGAAGGGATTTGGACTGGACTTGAGAGATTTGCTAAGCTTGTGATCATTAGACTGAAATTTGATCTTGTGTTGACTATGTAGTATGTGGATTCGAAAGCTCTAACTAGTATGGTGTTCCTGATGACTGACTGACTGTTTCTTGTTTTCAAACCTCGACCTTATTCTTTGTCTGATGTTTGCTTGAGGGCAAGCAAAAGCTAAGTCTGGGGGAGTTGATATATCATGGTTTTTAACCATGATATAAGTCCTTTTTATTGAGTCTTTTTGGTCTTTTTAGAATCCTAGAAGAGTCTTTGCAGGTTATAGCATGTCTGGAGCATAATTGGAGATTTTGGAACCTTTTAGAGCATTCTGAGTTGAAGCCACGAAGTACCTAGCTCGAAGAAGATAGTATGCCATATGGTGACGCTCGTCATCCAGAAAGGAAGGGGTCGTGGCCTGTTTTTAAAAGATTGGGAAGAAATTGCAGTTTTGGCTCAAAAGTTTCAGTATTTACAAAAAGGCCCAAAATCGTGTTTTGGCTTGTATATTAGGTTTTTCAGCCATTCTTTTGGCAGAGATCTTGTATCTTATTACTTTTGAGAGCTTTAGAGAGAGATTTGTAGAAGAGCTTTTGGAGAGACAAATCAGACTCCTTCAGAGCAGATTTTGAACTCCTTTACTTTCTATTTCTTATTTCTTTTATGCAATCTATTCTTTTCATGATGTTTTCTCAAATCACCATGTCTGAGTAGTTTGTTAGTTAAGTTAGGGCTTTTCAAAGGTTGAAGAAGAGTTTGTAGAATTGCTAAAAACTTATAGGAAATTCATTGGTTCTTCATCTGTGCTTGCATTCATATCGATTTCTTAGACACATCATCTGGATTTCGAAACCCTAGGTTGTTTGATAGATGTGAAAGCATTATTAATCACCTGAACTAGTATTAGATGAGCAAAACGCCCTAGTACAAAGAGATTTGGCTTAGGAGTTTTGTGAACAATTGAACCTGATCATTACTGCATGTTTAGGTTGTTAGGGTTTGCAAAGAGATTTGAAACTCTGTGATTTAGACATAGATAACTTCTGCAATGAGAATTGATTAGTTATATCTTTGCGATTCATGTTCAAGACGGTTTTAATTCATTCCTGATTGCATGCATTCTACACTCTCAGATTCAACCTGCGAACTGTCCTGACTTAGCGCCTTTAGCCTTATGAACTTTAAGAACAAGCATAAAAACGCCCTCTTGCATTTATTTTACTGTTTTGTATTACATTCATTATTTATCGCTTAGCTTAATCTGAATCTATAATCGCTAGTGTGGTTTACATACTCTCTTGGGATTCGATAACCCCTTGTACTACAACTGCTTTTGCTGTGCACTTGCAGTAGTTTTATTTGGGTAAAACCTGACCCTATCAACCACATCCTGTAAATTCGGATTCAGCCTCCTCTGGTGCTCAAATGATGATTTCGACTCATCCTCCAAGTGTATCATATGCATGCACAAGTCTGGGGAGATACTTGAAATGTCATCAAGAGTATAGCCAAGAGCTTTGCGAAATTTTCGCAGCTTACTTAGCAAAAGGGTGAGCTCTGCATTGTTCAATGAAGCATTAACAATAACAGGATAGGTGGAGTTTTCTCCCATAAATGCGTACCTTAGCCCTGCAGGGAGCTGTTTAAGCTCAACTTTTGGTGCTTTTGCTGCAGACCAATCATCCATTGTGGCAGCTTTCGCAGATGTGGAGATAAGCTCATCCTGTGCAACCAGTTGCATCACTTGTGCAGTAGCATCCATCATCTTTGTGTAGCCTGTTGCAGCAGCATCTAAATGCTCATACTCAGCTGTAGAAGTGGTCAACGCCCTTTCCAAGGGATCCTCTGAACTCATCTCATGGAAGATCTGATCAGCAATGTTTGTGAGAACATCCACATAAAAAGTCTGTCCATCTATGGTTGGCCTCTTCATCAGCTTGTCCATTTCGAATTTCATCACTAAATCGCCAACATTCAGCTCTATTCTATCCTTCCTGACGTCAATAATAGCTCCTGCAGTAGCCAAGAAGGGTCTGCCAAGAATCAAGGGGTCTTTGGGTTCTTCTCCATACTCTAGAACCACAAAATCAGTAGGAATCATACAATCTCCTATTTTGATAGGAACATCCTCTATCACTCCTTCAGGAACTCTGACTGATCTATCAGCTAGGACAAGAGATATCCTTGTAGCCTTAAAATCGGTCATCCCCAAACTCTTGGCAACAGAATGAGGCATGAGGTTCACACAAGAACAAAGATCACACAATGACCTCTCCAACTTGTCATTGAAGATGGTGCAGTATAAAACACAAGCTTCCTGGGTCTGAAAGCTTCTCTGGAACTCTGTTCTGAATCACTGCACTGACCTGCTCGTTGATCATCATAGCTCCAACCTCAAGACTCAAGTTATTGGTCACCATCCTCTTCACATACTTCCTTATAACAGGAGTGATCCTTACAGCATCTATCAATGGGATCTCTATAACCAACTTGTCCATGATAGCCTTGCATCTTGCATCTTCAAGCTCTTGCTTAGACTTCTTAGGATGCTTAGGATAGGGTATCTTGGGTATATACACGGTCTCCTTAGCATTATCTGAAGTCTTAGGCGAAACTGCAGCATATGGTGTCTGGTGACGAGCGTCACTGGGATGGTGGCGAGCGTCACTCACTTTGGACGAGTCGGGATCGATCATTGGATATGGGTGACGAGCGTCACCCACCTGGTGACGGTCGTCACCAATTTGTGAAGAGTCGGGGTCGGGGTTGTGCTCGATGGGTGACGAGCGACACCCATTATTGGTGACGAGCGTCACCCGTGGTTCTTCAGCAAATATTTCTTCATCTTCATACTCTTCAATACCCACGAAATTCCTTGAGGTTAAATCCTTCTGAAACACTGGTTGCAGGTTCTTTCCACTCCTCAATGTGATGGCATTCACATGGTGTTTGGGATTAGCATCAGTTCTTCCTGGAAGAAATCCTTCTTGCCTCTGAACAGCTCCTGCAGTTTGGGCAACTTGAACATCAAGCTTCTTCATATGAGAGTTTAGACTCTCAATTTTTTCCATTCAAATCCTGATAGAGCAAATCTATCTTGCCATTAAAGTCCACTGTAAGCTTCTGTATCTGTTCTAACATTGCTTCCATTTTGTTCCCTTGTGGAGGTGCTGGTTGATAGGAAGAAGAACCATAGTTTCTGTAATTTCCACTGTTCTGGAATGACTTCTGGTACTCTGTCTTCTGGAATGGGGGTCTAGGAGTGAAACCAGGCGTGCTCTGTCCTCCTGTAAGGGCGTTCTTCTGATTGTTGTTGCTGTATCCTCTGTTCCACTGCTGATTCCCATACCTTTGTCCCTGAAAACCTCCAGAATTGATGAAATTTACATCCTCCTGCTCAACTTCCTCTGGAGCTTCAAAAGTTTCCACTTCTGCAGCAAAGTGAACTGACTTCTTCCCCACCAAAAGGCTGTGCATATCATCCAGCTTAGCCTTAACTTCAGCAATCTGATTTCCATCAGCTACACCAGCTTGTTTCATCCTCTGAAAGTCTGCGTTCTTAGTACTGTTGCTGCAGACCAATTTCTGGTCTGTTGGTGCTGAAGTTTCCTGCACTTGCTGCATCCAGCGCCATCTGATATTTCCAGTCAATGCCTCTGAAGAAAATCCCAAGTAATTGCACCTGACTGAAGCCATGATGAGGACAATCCCTTTGATAAGACTTGAACCTGATCCAAGAGGCCTTAAAAGATTCAGTAGGGCCTTGTGTAAATGATGCAATTTTCGTCCTCATGTCCTCTGATCTTGCATCATCATAGAAGTTATTCAAAAAGGCATTCTTGGTGCCTTCCCAAGTGGTCAATGAAGCATGTTCCAGTTGCTTCAGCCAATATGCAGCTTCTCCTTCAAGAGAGTAAGGAAAAAGCTTGCAGAATAGAAAGTCATTGCTAACCCCATTAGCTTTGACACTGGAAGCCAAGTCCTCAAATCTCTCTATGTGATCCATAGGATGCTCATGAGGTAAACCATGGAATGGATGCTGGCCAACCAGCTGATAGTAGACTGGTTTAACCTCAAAATCGGTCCTCTGGAAGGCAGGAGGTCGGATTGCAGCTCTGTTGGCATAGAACTGATCAGGTCTGTTGTAGTCACCTAGAGTCCTCTGAACAAAACGTCCAGCAGCGTTATTGACAGCAGCAGGGACTCCCACGTTCTCAGCCACTTGCTGAACCTGCTGTTCAACAATGACATTCCCCTCTTGATCAATTCTCTGCCCCTCTTCGTTCCTCCTGTTTCCTTCCCTGTCAACCAAGTGACCTTCTGCATCTTCAACCAAGATAAGTGGAGCGACCATTGTAGATTGCTTCTTAGCTTTCCTGTTAGTCCTCTCCAACCTAGCAAGCTCGTCGATGCTCAAAGTCACAAGCTCCTTCTCTTTGTTGCTTCTGGTTCTGCAAGTGCACAGCAAAAGCAGTTGTATTACAAGGGGTATCGAAATCCCAAGAGAGTAATGCAGACTACACTATCGAATGTAGATTCGGATTAAGCTAAGCAAGATATGATGTATGTAATGCGAATGAATGAATGAAAGTAAGCAAACGATTTTGTAAGATGATCTAAGTTCCAGAAGACTAAAAGCGCTAAGTCAGGGCAGTTCGCAGGTTGAATCCAAGAATGTATGACGTAGGAAATCAGGAATGATTAAGAACCATTTTTAACATGAATCACTGTTGTATAACTAATCAAT
Source organism: Thlaspi arvense (assembly GCA_911865555.2). Lineage (NCBI taxonomy): Eukaryota > Viridiplantae > Streptophyta > Magnoliopsida > Brassicales > Brassicaceae > Thlaspi > Thlaspi arvense. The sequence continues at coordinate 44,235,402 of OU466859.2, read as the reverse complement.
TTTCATTGTTAAAGTTATCTATGCCTAAATCACAGAGTTTCAAATCTCTTTGCAAATCCTAACAACCTAAGCATGCAGAAATGATCAGATTCAATTGTTTACAAAACTCCTAAGCCAAATCTCTTTGCACTAAGTTGTTTTGCTCATCAAATACTAGTTCAGGTTATGAATAATGCTCTCACATATATTTAACAACCTATGATTTTCGGATTCCTAGATGATGTGTCTCAGAAATTCGATTTTAAAGCAAGCAGAGATGAAAAACCAAAAGATATTCCTAACATGTAACAATTCTACAAACTCTTCATCAACCCTTGAAAAACCCTAACTTAACTAGCAGATTACTCAGACATGATTATGGAATCACAAAACATAACTGAATAATATTGCATTAAGAGAAAGAGTAAGAAATAAAGGGGGTTCGAAATCTTCTCAAAAGAGTACAGGATTTGTCTCCCCAAAAAGCTCTGAATAAATCTCTCTCTCAGCTCTCTGAATTCTCAAAAACTAAGATAATAGCCAACAATGGCTGAAAAACCTAATAAATCGAGGTTAAACACGATCTGGGGTCTTCATGTAAATAACAGAACTTCTGGGCCAATTCTGTAAATCTTCTTCATATTTTTATAAAACAGCCACGCTCCTTCCTTAATGGGTGACGAGCGTCACCAAAGCTGGTGACGAGCGTCACCATATGTGATACTTTCTGCTTCAAGCTTGGTACTTCGTGGCTTCAACCCAGAATGCTCCAAAAGGTTCCAAAATCTCCAATTATGCTCCAGACATGTTATAACCTGCAAAGACTCTACTAGGACTCTAAAAAGACCAAAAAGACTCAATAAAAATGACTTATATCATGGTTAAAAACCATAAAAACCATAATATATCAGTTATACGCAATGGTACGACACTAAGATTGCCATCTTGAAATTTCTTATATATTCTTCCTATTCAAGTGTATACCAATTGTTCTAAGTAACAATTTTTTTGTAGAGGATTATCACGTTTCTGATCATGTCAGCATCTCGAGAGTTTTGTTCAACCCTGATCTTCAAGAGGCACATGAGTTACGAGACATGCTGTAAGATAACTATATTTTTTAAAAAATAATTATCTACAACGTATGATAATGATCAACTGTTGTCGTAACTACTCTGTTTGTATATGCTTGAATAGGATTGGAGAGAGCGAACAAGAAGATGCAGAGGAAGAAGAAAATTATTTGGATATCAACGATTAGTACAGACTAATTGAATGCGAAATATGTTGTTTAGGAACATTTTTGAGGACTTTTTTACTGCTATTCATCGTTAGTGTAATGCTTATATGATCACTTATTTTGATTAATTAAACTTTGCTTTGGTTTTTTTTTTTTATAAACAAATTTAACGAACATTCGATGCCCGCGCCCCCAGCACGAACCACCACCTAGTTTGAATTAAACAAACTAATCAAGGAGAAGAGAAGCAACATAAGAAACATATACTATTTACTTAGAAAATATGAAAATAAAACTATATCCAGTTTGATGCTTATAAACTTTTGTTTACTTTAAATCAAAATGTGGATACAAAATGTTTATAAACATAAATAAGCTGGTTATATTCATCAGTGTTTTCCAGTTTCTTACCATTAGGGTAGATGACAGCATATTTATACTTAGTATAACGCCCCTATCAGTGAGCCCTACGTCTTTTCTTGGTTCGTAGAATTCACATCTGCCCGGCCGGTGGCTCCTATCAATGAGCCTCACGACTTCTCTCGCGCTCGTAGACCTCACTCTTGTCCCAAATGCGTTAGCCGGAAGATTCAGAAGTTATGATATACTGTTGCTGCAATTATCATACAATATTTTTCTGTGTTTTGTTTTTACTTACACAATATTATAAATTATTTTTTGACAGGTTACTTATTCTAATTCAATTCCAATTCAAACATGTTTAACTTTTGTATTTTTTCAAAACTAGTGATTAAAACAATAAATGCAATTTTGATGATATAAATAGCCAAATCAATTTTTTTTTAAATTTCAACACGTATATATTCATATTTTTGAACTTTAAATATCATAGTTAGATTTATTTATATTTATAATTAAATAAAAGTTACAATTATAGAAACATACCTTTAAATAAATAAAAATATAAGTTAACAAAAACATTCACAGTATAAATATATCTAGTTAATAACAAATCTGTAAATATAATCAAGTTTGAAATTTTGAATGGCAAACTTCCCAAATCATATTAGTTACCCTTCAACTTATTTCACTCTTTTCGGTTATGTAAACAAAATAAAAAAATATATTGAAAACCATATTGATATTTATTTAATATAAATATTGTTTGGTCTACTATTATCATAGAATCTTGAGTTAACACGTCAGCAGTGTATTCAATTCGAGCGCTGATTTCTTTGTTTAGAGAGAGACTTATTCAGAGCTTTTTGGGGAGACAGATCCTGTACTCTTTTTGAGAAGATTTCGAACCCCTTTAACTTTTACTCTATCTCTTTTAATGCAGTTTTATTCAGTTATGTTTTGTGTTTCCATGATCATGTCTGAGTAATCTGCTAGTTAAGTTAGGGCTTTTTAAGGGTTGATGAAGAGTTTATAGAATCGCTAAACTGTTAGGAATATCTTTTGGTTCTTCATATGTGCTTGCATTCAAACCAATTTCTTTGACTAGTCATCTGGAAATTCGAAATACCCTAGGTTGTTTAATAGATTTGAGAACATTTTTAATCACCTGAACTAGTATTAGATGAGCAAAACGCCTATTTGCAAAGAGATTTGACTTAGGAGTTTTGTGAACAATCGAAACCTTATCTTTAATACTTGCTTAACTTGTTAGAATTTGCAAAGGGATTTAGAATTCTGTGAATTAGGCATAGATAACTTTTGCAATGAGAATTGATTAGTTATATCATTGAGTTTTTAGTTTAAGACGGTTTAGATCATTCCTGCTTGCATGCATTCTACATTCTCGGATTCAACCTGCGAATTGACCTGACTTAGCGCTTTTAGTTTTCTGAATCTTAGATCAATCAATAATAGCTTGCTTTCATTGTTTTAGTTATTTTGCATTACATTTATTATCTACTGCTTAGCCTAGTCCGAATCTATAATTGCTAGCGTAGTTTACTTACTCCCATGGGATTCAATAACCCCTTATACTATAACTGCTTTGTTGTGCGCTTGCAGTAGTTTTATTTGGATAAAACCTGAGCCCTATCAAGTTTTGGCACCGTTGCCGGAGAGTAATAGCTGCCTATCGATTTTTAGTATTAGGATTTTGTCTAAGTTTTTATTTTTTTACTAACTTTCTGCTACTTTTCTTTGTGCTGGTTTCAGGTGTATGCCTAATCGCAGTACCAGAAGCAACAAAGAGAAGGAGCTTGTGACTTTAGTCATTGATGAGCTAGCTAAGTTGGAAATGACTATCAGGAAAGCTAAGCAGCGATCTACAATGGTCAATCCGATTTTCTTGGTCGAGAATGCAGAAGGTCACTTGGTTGACAGAGATGGAAACATGAGGAATGAAGAAGGGCAGAGATTGGATCATGATGGGAATGTCATAGTTGAACAGGTGGTTCAACGTGTGGCGCATGATGCTGGAGTTCCTGCGGCTGGAAATGCTGCTGGGCGTTCTGTTCAAAGGACTCTAGGTGATTACAATAGACCTGACCATTTTTATGCCAACAGAGCTGCAATCCGCCTTCCTGCCTTCCAAAGGAACGATTTTGAGCTCAAGCCTGCTAACTTTCAGCTTGTGGGACAACATCCTTTCCATGGCTTATCACATGAGCATCTTATTGATCATATTGAGAGGTTTGAGGATTTGGCTTCAAGTGTTAAAGCTAATGGAGTTAGCAATGACTTCATGTTCTGCAAGCTATTCCCTTACTCACTTGGAGGAGATGCAGCTTATTGGCTGAAGCACTTGGAGGACACCAAGAATGCTTTTCTGAACAACTTCTATGATGATGCTAGATCAGAAAACCTGAGGACGAAAATTGCTTCATTCTCCCAAGGTCCTACTGAAGCTTTTAAAGCTTCTTGGCTGAGATTCAAGTCTTATCAAAGGGACTGTCCTCATCATGGTTTCAATCAGGTGCAGCTGCTTGGTATTTTCTTCAGAGGCATCGACTGGGAGTACCAGATGGCGTTGGATGCTGCTAGGAATGGGAACTTCAACACAAACCTTCCTGATGCTGCAATAACTATGATTGAAGACTTGGCTTGCAGTAATGACACCAAGACTGCAGATTTTCAGAGGATGAAATAGACTGGTTTGAATGATGGAAATCAGATTGCTGAAGTTAATGCTAAGCTGGACAGTATGTATAGCCTTCTGGTGGGAAAGAAATCAGTTCACTTTGTTGCAGAGGTAGGGACTTTCAAAAATCCAGAGGAGATTGAGCAGGAAGATGTTAATCCATCAATGCTAGAGGATTTCAGGGTCAAAGGTTTGGAAATCAGCAATGGAACAGAGGTTAGAGCAGAAATAATCAAAAGAGCACCTTCACATGGAACAAGAATTCACGTGGTTACACGCCCAAGCCTCAGTTCCAGAAGACAGAGTTCCAAAAACCTTACCAGAACAGCAACAACTTCAACATGAACTATGATTCTTCTTCCTATCAATCTGCACATCCACAAGACAATAAGATGGAAGTAATGCTGAAGCAGATCTTAGAAGGACAGCAGAATATGACAGTGGACTTCAATGGCAAGATAGTGGACTTCAATGGCAAGATAGATTTGCTGTATCAGGACCTGAATGGAAAAATTTAGAGTCTGAACTCTCACATGAAAAAGCTGGATGTTCAAGTTGCTCAAACTGCAGGAGCTGTTCAGAGGCAAGAAGGATTCCTTCCTGGAAGGACTGATTCTAATCCCAAGCACCATGTGAATGCCATCACATTGAGGAGTGGAAAGAATCTGCAACTAGTGTTGCAGAAGGATTTGAGCTCAGAGGGATTCATTAGACTTGAAGAGTTTGAAGATGATAAAATTCCTGCTGAAAAAGAACGAGTGACGATCGTCACCCCAGAAGGGTGTCGCTCGTTACCTAATTTGCAAAGGCACGACAAAATTTTATCCCCTGTGGGTGACACTCGTCACCAACCCCGACTCACAGCTGCTGCGCATGAGACTTCAAACAATGCTAAGGAAACGGTGTATAAGCCTAAGGTACCCTATCCTAAGCATCCTAAGAAGTCTAAACAGGAGCTTGAAGATGCCAGATGCAAGGCTATCATGGACAAGCTGGTCATTGAGATTCCTTTGATTGATGCTGTGAGGATTACTCCTGTTATAAGGAGGTATGCGAAGAGGATGGTGACCAACAACTTGAGCCTAGAGGTAGGAGCAATGATGATCAACGAGTAGGTCAGTGCAGTGATTCAGAACAGAGTACCAGAGAAGCTTTCAGACCCTGGAAGCTTTGTTTCAGACTGGACAATATTTTCAGACAGGTTTGAGAGATCATTGTGTGATCTTGGTTCCAGTGTGAATCTTATGCCTCATTCTGTTGCCAAGAGCTTAGGGATGACCAATTTTAAAGCTACCATGATATCTTTTGTCCTAGCTGATAGATCAGTAAGAGTTCCTGAAGGTGTGATAGAGGATGTTCCTATCAAAGTAGGAGATTGCATGATTCCTACTGATTTTATGGTTCTGGAGTATGGAGAAGAACCCAATGACCCTTTGATTCTTGCCAGACCTTTCCTGGCTACTGCAGGAGCTATTATAGATGTCAGGAAAGTAAGAATTGAGCTGAATGTTGGTGACTTGGTGATGCAATTCGAAATGGACAAGCTGATGAAGAGGCCAACCATAGATGGACAGACATTCTATGTAGATGTTCTTACCAACCTTGCTGATCAGATTTTTTAACAGATGAGATCAGAAGACGCCTTGGATAGGGCGTTGACCACTTCTACAGCAGAGGTTGAGCATCTAGATGCAGTTGCTACTGGCTATACAAAGATGATGGATGCGACTGCACATATTATGCAACTGGTTGGACAATATGAGGTAGTCAGCACATCTGCAAAAGCTGATTTAATAGGCGATTGGAGTGCAGCAAAAGCACCAAAAGTTGAGTTTAAACAGCTCCCTGCAGGGCTAAGGTACGCCTTCCTTGGAGAAAACTCTACTTATCCTGTTATTGTTAATGCTTCATTCGACAATGCAGAGCTCACTCTTTTGCTAAATAAGCTGCGCAGATTTTGCAAAGCTCTTGGCTATTCTCTTGATGATATTTTAGGTATTTCTCCAGACTTGTGCATGCATAGGATACATCTGGAGGATAAATCGAAATCATCAGTTGAGCACCAGAGGAGACTGAATCCGAACTTGCAGGATGTTGTCAACAAGGAGATCATGAAGCTGCTACAAGCTGGGATCATCTATCCTATATCAGACAGCGCTTGGGTCAATCCTGTTCACGTGGTCCCTAAGAAAGGAGGTGTCACAATGGTGAAGAATGACAAGGATGAACTTATTTCTACCAGAACAGTGACAAGACACAGGATGTGCATCGATTACAGAAAGTTGAATGCAACCACAAGGAAAGATCACTTCCTTCTGTGTTTCATCGATCAGATGCTGGAGAAGCTGGCGAATCACAAGCATTACTGCTTCCTTGATGGTTATTCAGGCTTCTTTCAGATCCCCATCCATCCAGATGATCAGGTTTAGACCACCTTTACCTGTCCTTATGGCACCTTTGCATATCGCAGAATGCCTTTTGGACTGTGTAATACTCCTGCAACCTTCCAGAGATGCATAATGTCGATTTTCACTTATATGATTGGGAGGATTATGGAGGTTTTCATGGATGACTTTTCAGTTTATGGATCTTCCTTCAAGAACTGTCTGGATAACTTGTGTGCAGTTCTGCAGAGATATGAAGAGAATCACTTGGTTCTGAATTGGGAGAAGTGTCATTTTATGGTACAAGATGACATTGTTCTTGGTCACAGAGTCTCTGGAGATGGCATAGAAGTGGATAGGAAAAAAATTGAAGTGATGACAAGCTTGCAGGCGCCTGATTATGTCAAAGCAGTGATGAGTTTTCTGGGTCATGTTGGGTTCTACAGAAGATTTTACAAGGACTTCAGCAAGATTGCAAGACTTCTTAATGCTCTTCTCTGCAAAGATGTGAAGTTTGAATTCTCTGCAGAATGTCAATCAGCTTTTCAGCAGATCAAACAGGCTTTGGTTTACAGCTCATATTGTGCAGCCTCCGAATTGGGACTTACCTTTTGAGGTTATGTGTGATGCCAGCGAATTTGCAGTTGGTGCAATGCTGGGACAGAGGAAAGACAAGAATCTACACGCCATCTACTATGCCAGCAAGACATTGGATGAAGCTCAGAAGAACTATGCAACTACTGAGAAGGAACTGTTGGCTGTGGTTTTTGCTTTTGAGAAGTTTCGCCAATAACATGTTGGTTCCAAGGTTGTGATCCACACAAACCATTCAGCACGAAAGTATTTGATGCAGAAGAAAGATGCAAAGGCAAGGATGTTGAGGTGGATTCTGCTGAGTTTGATATTGAAGTCAAGGACAAGAAAGGAGTTAAGAATGGAGTTGCTGATCATCTCTCCAGGATCAGGATTGAAGATGACGTGCCAATCAATGATTTCTTGCCTGAGGAGAATGTGTATCTGATTGAGACTCGAATCCAGGAAGAAAGTATTGAAAACTTGCAATGTTCTCGCAACTACAGGGCAGTGACGAGCGACACCAGGGGGGTGACGCTCGTCACCACTTCAGCAGAATCGCGATCCAGTTTAGGCATGAAGCCAAGGATGCTCGTCACCCAGTTTGGTGACGCTCGTCACCCAACTCAGACATTGGTAATAATCTGTGCAAGCTTGAGAGCTGCTTTTGAAGAGCAAGTTTGCCACTACTGATCCTAAGAGGCCCTGGTATGCTGATATTGCCAAATATCTTGCTGCAGAGGATACTGGGATGAGCCATATCTTTACAGACATTATGCAGATGGGATCTAAAGGAGATGCATAGTAGAAGTTGAGGTTCCAGACGTCCTGTTTCACTGTCATGGCTCAGAGTATGCTGGACACTTTGCCACATTCAAAACAGTCTCCAAAGTTCTTCAAGCTGGTTTCTGGTGGCCGACTATGTTTCAGGATGCACAAGCTTTCATTACACACTGTGATACATGTCAGAGGAGAGGGAAGATTAGCAGAACACATGAGATGCCACAGAACTTCATTCTTGAGGTTGAAGTCTTTGATTGTTGGGGCATTGACTTCATGGGTCCTTTTTCTTCATCATATGGTAACATATACATTCTGGTTGCTGTTGAATATGTGTCTAAGTAGGTAGAAGCATTGGCTATTCCTACCAATGATGCTGCAGTGGTTTTGAAGCTGTTTAAGACCATTATTTTCCCCATAGTTGATATTCCGCGAATTGTTATCAGTGATGGTGGTTCTCACTTTGTTAACAATGTCTTTGACAAGCTGCTGAAGAAGTATGGTGTATAGCACAGAGTGGCCACGCCTTATCATCCCCAGACCAGTGGACAAGTTGAAGTTTCCAACAGACATATCAAGCAGATTCTGGAGAAGACAATTGGAAAGACAAGGAAGGATTGGTCAGCAAAATTGAATGGTGCAATATGGGCTTACAGGACAGCCTACAAAACGCCCCTTGGGACCACACCGTTCCATCTGCTCTATGGAAAGGCGTGCCATCTTCCAATAGAGCTGGAGTACAAAGCAGAATGGACTATCAAGAAGCTGAACTTTGATTTGAAGCCTGCTGCAGAGAGGTGCTTGATTCAGCTCAATGAACTAGATGAGATCAGATATCTGGCCTATGAAAACTCCAAGTTATACAAGGAGAAGACAAAGGCATATCATGATAAGAAGATCATCTCCAGACATTTCGAGACTAATGACCAGGTACTTCTTTGCAACTCTCGTTTATAGCTGTTTCCTGGTAATATGCGTTCTCATTGATCAGGTCCCTTCACTGTCAAAGAGGCTAGACCACATGGCGCCATTGTCTTTATCAACTCCAAAGGAGAGGAGTTCACTGTCAATGGACAGAGAGTGAAACACTATTGGGCGCAAGCCGAGATTCCAGCAGGACACATTGTGTTTCGAGATGATGCAGCAGCTGTCTAAACAGCAAATCAAAGTCGAGGTAATGACTTTAAACCAGCGCTTAGTGGGAGGCAACCCACTGGTAAGTTTTATTTTTCTGTACTTAGTATTTACTTTTCGTGTCTATATTAGTTAGTTATTATTTAGCTATGAAAAAAAAAAGGAAACCAGACGTTATACGGGTGACGCTCGTCACCCATTAGCGTCACCCGCCCGAGACTCAGGTACGCGATTTCCTTCTTCCTTCTTCTTCTTCGCTTCACAACTGAAAACTTCGAGCACTGAGAACATAGAACCACAAATTTGTAACTTTTGATTTCTTGAACCAAATTGAGTGATTCAAAAGCCTAATTCGTGCAGATTTTAGTGCTCTTTCATAATCTCTAATCAGTTTTCAAGATCTGCAAGGTATGTGTTCGGAATCCCTAATTTTCAGTCCGCTATAGGTTTGGTTAAATTTGATTTTCGACTTGATTAGCTTGATTTAACTTTGAATCATGGTTAGTTAGGTTGTATTAGATAAATGATACCATCCATATGTGATTTTATTGGTTGATTTGCAAGTTTTTGAAATTTTTGAGTTCGTGATGAAATTTGCAAAAATCTGGAAATTTTGAACAACTTCTATGATGATGCAAGATCAGAGGACATGAGGACGAAAATTGCATCATTTACACAAGGCCCTATTGAAGCTTTCAAGGCCTCTTGGATCAGGTTCAAGTCTTATCAAAGGGACTGTCCTCATCATGGCTTCAGTCAGGTGCAATTACTTGGGATCTTCTTCAGAGGCATTGACTGGAAGTACCAGATGGCGCTGGATGCAGCAAGTGCAAGAAACTTCAACACCAACAGACCAGAAGAAGCTGTAAGATTGATTGAAAACTTGGCCTGCAGTAACAGCACTAAGAATGCAGATTTTCAGAGAAAGCAGCAGGCTGGTTTGAATGATGGAAACCAAATAGCTGAAGTTAAGGCTAAGTTAGACAGCATGCACAGCCTTCTGGTGGGAAAGAAGTCAGTTCAGTTTGCTGCAGAAGTGGAGAGTTTCGAAAATCCTCAAGAATTTGAGCAGAAAGATGTTAATTTCATCAATGGAGGGGGTTTTCAGAGCCAAAGGTTTGGAAATCAGCAATGGAACAGAGGCTACAACAGCAATAATCAGAAGAGTACCTTTACAGGAGGACAGAGCACGCCTGGTTACACTCCTAAGCCCCCATTCCAGAAGACTGAAGTTGAGAAACCTTACCAAAACAGCAGGAATTTTGGTTCTTCTTCCTACCAAACTGCACCTCCACAAGACAATAAAATAGAAGCTATGCTGTAGAAGGTACTTGGAGGACAGCAGAAGATGACAGTGAACTTCAATGGCAAGCTAGATTTGCTGTATCAAGACCTGAATGGAAAAATTAAGAATCTGAACTCTCACATGAAGAAGCTTGATGTGCAGGTTGCTCAAACTGCAGGAGCTGTTCAAAGGCAAGATGGATTCCTTCCTGGAAGGACTGATATCAATCCCAATCATCAGGTTAATGCCATCACAGTCAGGAATGAAAAGGAGCTTAAAACAGTGCAGAAAAAGAGGTTGAGTGCAGAACAGATCGTGCAACTCATGGAGTCTGAAGATGAAAATTTTTCTGTCTCAGAGGTGAGTGACGAGCGTCACCAAGGAGGAGTGACGCTCGTCACCAACATACAAGAGAATCGGGGTTGTCACAGGTGAGTGACGAGTGTCACCCCCCTGGTGATGCTCGTCACCCACCCCAGAACGAAGCTGCTTCGCCTGTAACTGCAAATAATGGCCGGGAGCAAGCGTATAAACCCAAAATACCATTCCCTAAGAATACTAGGAAGTCTAAGCAGGAGATAGAGGAAGCCAGATGCAAAGCTATGATAGACAAGCTGATGCTTGAGATCCCACTTGTTGATGCAGTCAAGCTTTCACCAGCTCTAAGAAGGTATGTAAAGAGGATGGTGGTGAATGGTGTAAGTCCAGAGGAAGGAGCATTGCTTACCAGAGACATCAGTGCAATCCTCTTGATTACAGTTCCAAAGAAGAAGAAGAAGGTGACTGTTTCTGAAAAAGTCAATTCCATCACTCAAAGCAGAGTTCCAGAGAAGCTATCTGATCCAGGGACCTTTGTGCTTGATTGCTCAATATCTGCAGGACGTTTTCCACACTCTCTATGTGATCTAGGGTCAAGTATTAACTTGATGCCTTTCTCTGTTGCTGCTAGACTTGGAATGACTGATTTCAAGCCAGCTGAGATCTCTCTCATCCTAGCAGATCGATCCATAAGGACCCCAGAAGGCATGTTAGAGAATGTTCATGTTAACATTGAAGGCTGCATAATTCCTACAGATTTTGTGGTTCTGAAATATGCTGAAGAACCTAAAGATCCTCTTATTCTGGAAAGACCATTCTTGGCTACTGCTGGAGCCATCATTGATGTTAGAAGGGGGAACATTGAGCTTGATCTTGGTGATGCTGTCATGAACTTTGACATGGATAAGTTAAGAAAGAGTTCTACCATAGATGGTCAGACCTTTTCTGTAAGAACTTCCAGAGATGAAGAGAATGTCATGGAGCATTCAGAAGACACTATTGCTGAGTGTGTGAATGAATCAGATATAAGTGGGCAAGTGAGCAAGATGGCTGTTGAAGAGCCAATATCTGAAACTTCTGCAGAAGCTGTTGGGTTTGAGGATTGCAGTGAGGATTATATCTGCATGACTGGGCTTGAAAAAGAGGTTCTAATGAATGCCAAGTTGCTGGAGGAAGACGTGTTTGTGATGGAAGCAACACTTGCAGAGCTGAATTGCAGGAAAACTGCAGAAACTCGAACTGCAGAGTCACTGACGAGACGAGCGTCACTGACCTGGTGACGCTCGTCACCAACCTGGACACAAAGGAGAGACGTGATATTTGCTCTACAAGTCCATCATATGTTGCCAATCCGAAAATTCAACAGTCCACAACCCAGAAACCTGCAACTAGGCAAAGGTATGCACTTCTTGGAACCAAATCTAAACCTCCTAATCTAATCAATAAGAATTTAAAAGGTGCAAAAGATGCTTCACACTTATGCAAGCAACGAGATTCTCGTAGAAAGCTTGGTGTTTGTTTTGATGATTCTGCAGGAAAATGAAATGTCCCACCCACACTCACGACCCACCCTGCTGATGTTCCTCACTTCCTTGGAAGTGTTCATACATCTACTGCTTACAAACCACCATGGATGAGGAGACATTCTCCTCCAAGGCATTCAATGCCACCTTCTGTTCCACCAGCTGTCTGAACAGCAATCAAAGTCGAGCTAATGACTTTAAACAAGCACTTAGTGGGAGGCAACCCACTGGTAAGTTTTATATTTCATATATTAGTATAGTTTTCTATTACATAGCTAAAAAAAAAACCCAAAAACATGAGAAAAATCGAAAAAAAAAAGAGTCACTTTGTTCAGTTTGCTTGGATGATATCTTGTGAACTTGTTGGACCATGGATTATGCTTTGTTTGGATGTTTGGATGTGTGTTTTGAGTGCTCTTACAGTTTGACTTCGGAGTACACATGATGGCATAGCATTTAAACATCCAACATGTCAATTTCTGGAGTATCAGAGATGGTGACGCTCGTCACCAATCTGGTGACGCTCGTCACTAGCTCCTTCGCGAGGTACCACTTTTCTACCTTGGTTCTACACGTTCTCATGCTTCATTTTGACCAACTCTTGGTTTAATAACATTGGGGACAGTGTTGTTTAAGTCTGGGGGAGGTGGTTACTGACGTTGTGTGCTTTGTGTCATGTCTATAGAGTTTTAAAGTTGAGTCAAAAACCTGTTTTTATAGAGTCAAAATTTTGAAATTTTCAGTTTTTCTTGGAACTAACCATAGGACGTTTTTGCTGATAAGAACCATTGCCACAGTAGTTGATTACAAGTCTCACTAAGTTGAAAGTCATAGGTAGATCAGTCTAGCAATGAAGGTTTAGGTTCTTAGAGAATCTGAAAAATTTGCTGTTAGCTCCACCTTAATGAACTTTAAACTTCTTGTCTTGGTGATTGATTCTTATTGATCTTGATTCTCTCTTTCAGCACTGACAATAAAGTTAAGATACAGTCTCTCTTTGATCTTCCCTGATGTATTTTTTAAAAGATTAAGTCCAAAGAATGGTGCATTCATGACCCTGTCTCCTCACAAGGAACAACAGTAGTGAACACACTCAAGAACCTGTCTCCTCACAAGGAACACAAATATTGAGTAGCACCGTATCTTAGACTGCAAAAGTTGAGAAAAAGATGAGAAAAATCGAAAATATCCAAAGAAAAAGATCAAGGGAAGAGAAAATAGGAGAGCTGTGTTGAGATCTATTTGTTCAGCTGCTAGGAAGGGAAAAGAATCTGTAAAGTGATTGAGATGATAAAACTTTGATGAGGTATCACACTTAGATAAAAATAAGGAGTTAGCAGTAGAAATTTCGGATTTCTTGAAGGGATTTGGACTGGACTTGAGAGATTTGCTAAGCTTGTGATCATTAGACTGAAATTTGATCTTGTGTTGACTATGTAGTATGTGGATTCGAAAGCTCTAACTAGTATGGTGTTCCTGATGACTGACTGACTGTTTCTTGTTTTCAAACCTCGACCTTATTCTTTGTCTGATGTTTGCTTGAGGGCAAGCAAAAGCTAAGTCTGGGGGAGTTGATATATCATGGTTTTTAACCATGATATAAGTCCTTTTTATTGAGTCTTTTTGGTCTTTTTAGAATCCTAGAAGAGTCTTTGCAGGTTATAGCATGTCTGGAGCATAATTGGAGATTTTGGAACCTTTTGGAGCATTCTGAGTTGAAGCCACGAAGTACCTAGCTCGAAGAAGATAGTATGCCATATGGTGACGCTCGTCATCCAGAAAGGAAGGGGTCGTGGCCTGTTTTTAAAAGATTGGGAAGAAATTGCAGTTTTGGCTCAAAAGTTTCAGTATTTACAAAAAGGCCCAAAATCGTGTTTTAGCTTGTATATTAGGTTTTTCAGCCATTCTTTTAGCAGAGATCTTGTATCTTATTACTTTTGAGAGCTTTAGAGAGAGATTTGTAGAAGAGCTTTTGGAGAGACAAATCAGACTCCTTCAGAGCAGATTTTGAACTCCTTTACTTTCTATTTCTTATTTCTTTTATGCAATCTATTCTTTTCATGATGTTTTCTCAAATCACCATGTCTGAGTGGTTTGTTAGTTAAGTTAGGGCTTTTCAAAGGTTGAAGAAGAGTTTGTAGAATTGCTAAAAACTTATAGGAAATTCATTGGTTCTTCATCTGTGCTTGCATTCATATCGATTTCTTAGACACATCATCTGGATTTCGAAACCCTAGGTTGTTTGATAGATGTGAAAGCATTATTAATCACCTGAACTAGTATTAGATGAGCAAAACGCCCTAGTACAAAGAGATTTGGCTTAGGAGTTTTGTGAACAATTGAACCTGATCATTACTGCATGTTTAGGTTGTTAGGGTTTGCAAAGAGATTTGAAACTCTGTGATTTAGACATAGATAACTTCTGCAATGAGAATTGATTAGTTATATCTTTGCGATTCATGTTCAAGACGGTTTTAATTCATTCCTGATTGCATGCATTCTACACTCTCAGATTCAACCTGCGAACTGTCCTGACTTAGCGCCTTTAGCCTTATGAACTTTAAGAACAAGCATAAAAAACGCCCTCTTGCATTTATTTTACTGTTTTGTATTACATTCATTATTTATCGCTTAGCTTAATCTGAATCTATAATCGCTAGTGTGGTTTTACATACTCTCTTGGGATTCGATAACCCCTTGTACTACAACTGCTTTTGCTGTGCACTTGCAGTAGTTTTATTTGGGTAAAACCTGACCCTATCAACCACATCCTGTAAATTCGGATTCAGCCTCCTCTGGTGCTCAAATGATGATTTCGACTCATCCTCCAAGTGTATCATATGCATGCACAAGTCTGGGGAGATACTTGAAATGTCATCAGGAGTATAGCCAAGAGCTTTGCGAAATTTTCGCAGCTTACTTAGCAAAAGGGTGAGCTCTGCATTGTTCAATGAAGCATTAACAATAACAGGATAGGTGGAGTTTTCTCCCATAAATGCGTACCTTAGCTCTGCAGGGAGCTGTTTAAGCTCAACTTTTGGTGCTTTTGCTGCAGACCAATCATCCATTGTGGCAGCTTTCGCAGATGTGGAGATAAGCTCATCCTGTGCAACCAGTTGCATCACTTGTGCAGTAGCATCCATCATCTTTGTGTAGCCTGTTGCAGCAGCATCTAAATGCTCATACTCAGCTGTAGAAGTGGTCAACGCCCTTTCCAAGGGATCCTCTGAACTCATCTCATGGAAGATCTGATCAGCAATGTTTGTGAGAACATCCACATAAAAAGTCTGTCCATCTATGGTTGGCCTCTTCATCAGCTTGTCCATTTCGAATTTCATCACTAAATCGCCAACATTCAGCTCTATTCTATCCTTCCTGACGTCAATAATAGCTCCTGCAGTAGCCATGAAGGGTCTGCCAAGAATCAAGGGGTCTTTGGGTTCTTCTCCATACTCTAGAACCACAAAATCAGTAGGAATCATACAATCTCCTATTTTGATAGGAACATCCTCTATCACTCCTTCAGGAACTCTGACTGATCTATCAGCTAGGACAAGAGATATCCTTGTAGCCTTAAAATCGGTCATCCCCAAACTCTTGGCAACAGAATGAGGCATGAGGTTCACACAAGAACAAAGATCACACAATGACCTCTCCAACTTGTCATTGAAGATGGTGCAGTATAAAACAAAGCTTCCTGGGTCTGAAAGCTTCTCTGGAACTCTGTTCTGAATCACTGCACTGACCTGCTCGTTGATCATCATAGCTCCAACCTCAAGACTCAAGTTATTGGTCACCATCCTCTTCACATACTTCCTTATAACAGGAGTGATCCTTACAGCATCTATCAATGGGATCTCTATAACCAACTTGTCCATGATAGCCTTGCATCTTGCATCTTCAAGCTCTTGCTTAGACTTCTTAGGATGCTTAGGATAGGGTATCTTGGGTATATACACGGTCTCCTTAGCATTATCTGAAGTCTTAGGCGAAACTGCAGCATATGGTGTCTGGTGACGAGCGTCATTGGGATGGTGGCGAGCGTCACTCACTTTGGACGAGTCGGGATCGATCATTGGATATGGGTGACGAGCGTCACCCACCTGGTGACGGTCGTCACCAATTTGTGAAGAGTCGGGGTCGGGGTTGTGCTCGATGGGTGACGAGCGACACCCATTATTGGTGACGAGCGTCACCCGTGGTTCTTCAGCAAATATTTCTTCATCTTCATACTCTTCAATACCCACGAAATTCCTTGAGGTTAAATCCTTCTGAAACACTGGTTGCAGGTTCTTTCCACTCCTCAATGTGATGGCATTCACATGGTGTTTGGGATTAGCATCAGTTCTTCCTGGAAGAAATCCTTCTTGCCTCTGAACAGCTCCTGCAGTTTGGGCAACTTGAACATCAAGCTTCTTCATATGAGAGTTTAGACTCTCAATTTTTCCATTCAAATCCTGATAGAGCAAATCTATCTTGCCATTAAAGTCCACTGTAAGCTTCTGTATCTGTTCTAACATTGCTTCCATTTTGTTCCCTTGTGGAGGTGCTGGTTGATAGGAAGAAGAACCATAGTTTCTGTAATTTCCACTGTTCTGGAATGACTTCTGGTACTCTGTCTTCTGGAATGGGGGTCTAGGAGTGAAACCAGGCGTGCTCTGTCCTCCTGTAAGGGCGTTCTTCTGATTGTTGTTGCTGTATCCTCTGTTCCACTGCTGATTCCCATACTTTTGTCCCTGAAAACCTCCAGAATTGATGAAATTTACATCCTCCTGCTCAACTTCCTCTGGAGCTTCAAAAGTTTCCACTTCTGCAGCAAAGTGAACTGACTTCTTCCCCACCAAAAGGCTGTGCATATCATCCAGCTTAGCCTTAACTTCAGCAATCTGATTTCCATCAGCTACACCAGCTTGTTTCATCCTCTGAAAGTCTGCGTTCTTAGTACTGTTGCTGCAGACCAATTTCTGGTCTGTTGGTGCTGAAGTTTCCTGCACTTGCTGCATCCAGCGCCATCTGATATTTCCAGTCAATGCCTCTGAAGAAAATCCCAAGTAATTGCACCTGACTGAAGCCATGATGAGGACAATCCCTTTGATAAGACTTGAACCTGATCCAAGAGGCCTTAAAAGATTCAGTAGGGCCTTGTGTAAATGATGCAATTTTCGTCCTCATGTCCTCTGATCTTGCATCATCATAGAAGTTATTCAAAAAGGCATTCTTGGTGCCTTCCCAAGTGGTCAATGAAGCAGGTTCCAGTTGCTTCAGCCAATATGCAGCTTCTCCTTCAAGAGAGTAAGGAAAAAGCTTACAGAATAGAAAGTCATTGCTAACCCCATTAGCTTTGACACTGGAAGCCAAGTCCTCAAATCTCTCTATGTGATCCATAGGATGCTCATGAGGTAAACCATGGAATGGATGCTGGCCAACCAGCTGATAGTAGACTGGTTTAACCTCAAAATCGGTCCTCTGGAAGGCAGGAGGTCGGATTGCAGCTCTGTTGGCATAGAACTGATCAGGTCTGTTGTAGTCACCTAGAGTCCTCTGAACAAAACGTCCAGCAGCGTTATTGACAGCAGCAGGGACTCCCACGTTCTCAGCCACTTGCTGAACCTGCTGTTCAACAATGACATTCCCCTCTTGATCAATTCTCTGCCCCTCTTCGTTCCTCCTGTTTCCTTCCCTGTCAACCAAGTGACCTTCTGCATCTTCAACCAAGATAAGTGGAGCGACCATTGTAGATTGCTTCTTAGCTTTCCTGTTAGTCCTCTCCAACCTAGCAAGCTCGTCGATGCTCAAAGTCACAAGCTCCTTCTCTTTGTTGCTTCTGGTTCTGCGATTAGGCATACACCTGAAACAGGAACAAAGAAAAGTAGCTGAAAGTCAGTAAACAAATAAAAACTTAGACAAAATCCTAATACTAGAAATCGATAGGCAGCTATTACTCCCCGGCAACGGCGCCAAAAACTTGATAGGGCTCAGGTTTTACCCAAATAAAACTACTGCAAGTGCACAGCAAAAGTAGTTGTATTACAAGGGGTATCGAAATCCCAAGAGAGTAATGCAGACTACACTATCGAATGTAGATTCGGATTAAGCTAAGCAAGATATGATGTATGTAATGCGAATGAATGAATGAAAGTAAGCAAACGATTTTGTAAGATGATCTAAGTTCCAGAAGACTAAAAGCGCTAAGTCAGGGCAGTTCGCAGGTTGAATCCAAGAATGTATGACGTAGGAAATCAGGAATGATTAAGAACCGTTTTTAACATGAATCACTGTTGTATAACTAATCAATTTTCATTGTTAAAGTTATCTATGCCTAAATCACAGAGTTTCAAATCTCTTTGCAAATCCTAACAACCTAAGCATGCAGAAATGATCAGATTCAATTGTTTACAAAACTCCTAAGCCAAATCTCTTTGCACTAAGTTGTTTTGCTCATCAAATACTAGTTCAGGTTATGAATAATGCTCTCACATATATTTAACAACCTATGATTTTCGGATTCCTAGATGATGTGTCTCAGAAATTCGATTTTAAAGCAAGCAGAGATGAAAAACCAAAAGATATTCCTAACATGTAACAATTCTACAAACTCTTCATCAACCCTTGAAAAACCCTAACTTAACTAGCAGATTACTCAGACATGATTATGGAATCACAAAACATAACTGAATAATATTGCATTAAGAGAAAGAGTAAGAAATAAAGGGGGTTCGAAATCTTCTCAAAAGAGTACAGGATTTGTCTCCCCAAAAAGCTCTGAATAAATCTCTCTCTCAGCTCTCTGAATTCTCAAAAACTAAGATAATAGCCAACAATGGCTGAAAAACCTAATAAATCGAGGTTAAACACGATCTGGGGTCTTCATGTAAATAACAGAACTTCTGGGCCAATTCTGTAAATCTTCTTCATATTTTTATAAAACAGCCACGCTCCTTCCTTAATGGGTGACGAGCGTCACCAAAGCTGGTGACGAGCGTCACCATATGTGATACTTTCTGCTTCAAGCTTGGTACTTCGTGGCTTCAACCCAGAATGCTCCAAAAGGTTCCAAAATCTCCAATTATGCTCCAGACATGTTATAACCTGCAAAGACTCTACTAGGACTCTAAAAAGACCAAAAAGACTCAATAAAAAATGACTTATATCATGGTTAAAAACCATAAAAACCATAATATATCAGTTATACGCAATGGTACGACACTAAGATTGCCATCTTGAAATTTCTTATATATTCTTCCTATTCAAGTGTATACCAATTGTTCTAAGTAACAATTTTTTTGTAGAGGATTATCACGTTTCTGATCATGTCAGCATCTCGAGAGTTTTGTTCAACCCTGATCTTCAAGAGGCACATGAGTTACGAGACATGCTGTAAGATAACTATATTTTTTAAAAAATAATTATCTACAACGTATGATAATGATCAACTGTTGTCGTAACTACTCTGTTTGTATATGCTTGAATAGGATTGGAGAGAGCGAACAAGAAGATGCAGAGGAAGAAGAAAATTATTTGGATATCAACGATTAGTACAGACTAATTGAATGCGAAATATGTTGTTTAGGAACATTTTTGAGGACTTTTTTACTGCTATTCATCGTTAGTGTAATGCTTATATGGTCACTTATTTTGATTAATTAAACTTTGCTTTGGTTTTTTTTTTATAAACAAATTTAACGAACATTCGATGCCCGCGCCCAGCACGAACCACCACCTAGTTTGAATTAAACAAACTAATCAAGGAGAAGAGAAGCAACATAAGAAACATATACTATTTACTTAGAAAATATGAAAATAAAACTATATCCAGTTTGATGCTTATAAACTTTTGTTTACTTTAAATCAAAATGTGGATACAAAATGTTTATAAACATAAATAAGCTGGTTATATTCATCAGTGTTTTCCAGTTTCTTACCATTAGGGTAGATGACAGCATATTTATACTTAGTATAACGCCCCTATCAGTGAGCCCTACGTCTTTTCTTGGTTCGTAGAATTCACATCTGCCCGGCCGGTGGCTCCTATCAATGAGCCTCACGACTTCTCTCGCGCTCGTAGACCTCACTCTTGTCCCAAATGCGTTAGCCGGAAGATTCAGAAGTTATGATATACTGTTGCTGCAATTATCATACAATATTTTTCTGTGTTTTGTTTTTACTTACACAATATTATAAATTATTTTTTGACAGGTTACTTATTCTAATTCAATTCCAATTCAAACATGTTTAACTTTTGTGTTTTTTCAAAACTAGTGATTAAAACAATAAATGCAATTTTGATGATATAAATAGCCAAATCAATTTTTTTTTAAATTTCAACACGTATATATTCATATTTTTTTGAACTTTAAATATCATAGTTAGATTTATTTATATTTATAATTAAATAAAAGTTACAATTATAGAAACATACCTTTAAATAAATAAAAATATAAGTTAACAAAAACATTCACAGTATAAATATATCTAGTTAATAACAAATCTGTAAATATAATCAAGTTTGAAATTTTGAATGGCAAACTTCCCAAATCATATTAGTTACCCTTCAACTTATTTCACTCTTTTCGGTTATGTAAACAAAATAAAAAAAATATATTGAAAACCATATTGATATTTATTTAATATAAATATTGTTTGGTCTACTATTATCATAGAATCTTGAGTTAACACGTCAGCAGTGTATTCAATTCGAGCGCTGATTTCTTTGTTTAGAGAGAGACTTATTCAGAGCTTTTTGGAGAGACAGATCCTGTACTCTTTTTGAGAAGATTTCGAACCCCTTTAACTTTTACTCTATCTCTTTTAATGCAGTTTTATTCAGTTATGTTTTGTGTTTCCATGATCATGTCTGAGTAATCTGCTAGTTAAGTTAGGGCTTTTTAAGGGTTGATGAAGAGTTTATAGAATCGCTAAACTGTTAGGAATATCTTTTGGTTCTTCATATGTGCTTGCATTCAAACCAATTTCTTTGACTAGTCATCTGGAAATTCGAAATACCCTAGGTTGTTTAATAGATTTGAGAACATTTTTAATCACCTGAACTAGTATTAGATGAGCAAAACGCCTATTTGCAAAGAGATTTGACTTAGGAGTTTTGTGAACAATCGAAACCTTATCTTTAATACTTGCTTAACTTGTTAGAATTTGCAAAGAGATTTAGAATTCTGTGAATTAGGCATAGATAACTTTTGCAATGAGAATTGATTAGTTATATCATTGAGTTTTTAGTTTAAGACGGTTTAGATCATTCCTGCTTGCATGCATTCTACATTCTCGGATTCAACCTGCGAATTGACCTGACTTAGCGCTTTTAGTTTTCTGAATCTTAGATCAATCAATAATAGCTTGCTTTCATTGTTTTAGTTATTTTGCATTACATTTATTATCTACTGCTTAGCCTAGTCCGAATCTATAATTGCTAGCGTAGTTTACTTACTCCCATGGGATTCAATAACCCCTTATACTATAACTGCTTTGTTGTGCGCTTGCAGTAGTTTTATTTGGATAAAACCTGAGCCCTATCAAGTTTTGGCACCGTTGCCGGGGAGTAATAGCTGCCTATCGATTTTTAGTATTAGGATTTTGTCTAAGTTTTTATTTTTTTACTAACTTTCTGCTACTTTTCTTTGTGCTGGTTTCAGGTGTATGCCTAATCGCAGTACCAGAAGCAACAAAGAGAAGGAGCTTGTGACTTTAGTCATTGATGAGCTAGCTAAGTTGGAAATGACTATCAGGAAAGCTAAGCAGCGATCTACAATGGTCAATCCGATTTTCTTGGTCGAGAATGCAGAAGGTCACTTGGTTGACAGAGATGGAAACATGAGGAATGAAGAAGGGCAGAGATTGGATCATGATGGGAATGTCATAGTTGAACAGGTGGTTCAACGTGTGGCGCATGATGCTGGAGTTCCTGCGGCTGGAAATGCTGCTGGGCGTTCTGTTCAAAGGACTCTAGGTGATTACAATAGACCTGACCATTTTTATGCCAACAGAGCTGCAATCCGCCTTCCTGCCTTCCAGAGGAACGATTTTGAGCTCAAGCCTGCTAACTTTCAGCTTGTGGGACAACATCCTTTCCATGGCTTATCACATGAGCATCTTATTGATCATATTGAGAGGTTTGAGGATTTGGCTTCAAGTGTTAAAGCTAATGGAGTTAGCAATGACTTCATGTTCTGCAAGCTATTCTCTTACTCACTTGGAGGAGATGCAGCTTATTGGCTGAAGCACTTGGAGGACACCAAGAATGCTTTTCTGAACAACTTCTATGATGATGCTAGATCAGAAGACCTGAGGACGAAAATTGCTTCATTCTCCCAAGGTCCTACTGAAGCTTTTAAAGCTTCTTGGCTGAGATTCAAGTCTTATCAAAGGGACTGTCCTCATCATGGTTTCAATCAGGTGCAGCTGCTTGGTATTTTCTTCAGAGGCATCGACTGGGAGTACCAGATGGCGTTGGATGCTGCTAGGAATGGGAACTTCAACACAAACCTTCCTGATGCTGCAATAACTATGATTGAAGACTTGGCTTGCAGTAACGACACCAAGACTGCAGATTTTCAGAGGATGAAATAGACTGGTTTGAATGATGGAAATCAGATTGCTGAAGTTAATGCTAAGCTGGACAGTATGTATAGCCTTCTGGTGGGAAAGAAATCAGTTCACTTTGTTGCAGAGGTAGGGACTTTCAAAAATCCAGAGGAGATTGAGCAGGAAGATGTTAATCCATCAATGCTAGAGGATTTCAGGGTCAAAGGTTTGGAAATCAGCAATGGAACAGAGGTTAGAGCAGAAATAATCAAAAGAGCACCTTCACATGGAACAAGAATTCACGTGGTTACACGCCCAAGCCTCAGTTCCAGAAGACAGAGTTCCAAAAACCTTACCAGAACAGCAACAACTTCAACATGAACTATGATTCTTCTTCCTATCAATCTGCACATCCACAAGACAATAAGATGGAAGTAATGCTGAAGCAGATCTTAGAAGGACAGCAGAATATGACAGTGGACTTCAATGGCAAGATAGTGGACTTCAATGGCAAGATAGATTTGCTGTATCAGGACCTGAATGGAAAAATTTAGAGTCTGAACTCTCACATGAAAAAGCTGGATGTTCAAGTTGCTCAAACTGCAGGAGCTGTTCAGAGGCAAGAAGGATTCCTTCCTGGAAGGACTGATTCTAATCCCAAGCACCATGTGAATGCCATCACATTGAGGAGTGGAAAGAACATGCAACTAGTGTTGCAGAAGGATTTGAGCTCAGAGGGATTCATTAGACTTGAAGAGTTTGAAGATGATAAAATTCCTGCTGAAAAAGAACGAGTGACGATCGTCACCCCAGAAGGGTGTCGCTCGTTACCCAATTTGCAAAGGCACGACAAAATTTTATCCCCTGTGGGTGACACTCGTCACCAACCCCGACTCACAGCTGCTGCGCATGAGACTTCAAACAATGCTAAGGAAACGGTGTATAAGCCTAAGGTACCCTATCCTAAGCATCCTAAGAAGTCTAAACAGGAGCTTGAAGATGCCAGATGCAAGGCTATCATGGACAAGCTGGTCATTGAGATTCCTTTGATTGATGCTGTGAGGATTACTCCTGTTATAAGGAGGTATGCGAAGAGGATGGTGACCAACAACTTGAGCCTAGAGGTAGGAGCAATGATGATCAACGAGTAGGTCAGTGCAGTGATTCAGAACAGAGTACCAGAGAAGCTTTCAGACCCTGGAAGCTTTGTTTCAGACTGGACAATATTTTCAGACAGGTTTGAGAGATCATTGTGTGATCTTGGTTCCAGTGTGAATCTTATGCCTCATTCTGTTGCCAAGAGCTTAGGGATGACCAATTTTAAAGCTACCATGATATCTTTTGTCCTAGCTGATAGATCAGTAAGAGTTCCTGAAGGTGTGATAGAGGATGTTCCTATCAAAGTAGGAGATTGCATGATTCCTACTGATTTTATGGTTCTGGAGTATGGAGAAGAACCCAATGACCCTTTGATTCTTGCCAGACCTTTCCTGGCTACTGCAGGAGCTATTATAGATGTCAGGAAAGTAAGAATTGAGCTGAATGTTGGTGACTTGGTGATGCAATTCGAAATGGACAAGCTGATGAAGAGGCCAACCATAGATGGACAGACATTCTATGTAGATGTTCTTACCAACCTTGCTGATCAGTTTTTCAACAGATGAGATCAGAAGACGCCTTGGATAGGGCGTTGACCACTTCTACAGCAGAGGTTGAGCATCTAGATGCAGTTGCTACTGGCTATACAAAGATGATGGATGCGACTGCACATATTATGCAACTGGTTGGACAATATGAGGTAGTCAGCACATCTGCAAAAGCTGATTTAATAGGCGATTGGAGTGCAGCAAAAGCACCAAAAGTTGAGTTTAAACAGCTCCCTGCAGGGCTAAGGTACGCCTTCCTTGGAGAAAACTCTACTTATCCTGTTATTGTTAATGCTTCATTCGACAATGCAGAGCTCACTCTTTTGCTAAATAAGCTGCGCAGATTTTGCAAAGCTCTTGGCTATTCTCTTGATGATATTTTAGGTATTTCTCCAGACTTGTGCATGCATAGGATACATCTGGAGGATAAATCGAAATCATCAGTTGAGCACCAGAGGAGACTGAATCCGAACTTGCAGGATGTTGTCAACAAGGAGATCATGAAGCTGCTACAAGCTGGGATCATCTATCCTATATCAGACAGCGCTTGGGTCAATCCTGTTCACGTGGTCCCTAAGAAAGGAGGTGTCACAATGGTGAAGAATGACAAGGATGAACTTATTTCTACCAGAACAGTGACAAGACACAGGATGTGCATCGATTACAGAAAGTTGAATGCAACCACAAGGAAAGATCACTTCCTTCTGTGTTTCATCGATCAGATGCTGGAGAAGCTGGCGAATCACAAGCATTACTGCTTCCTTGATGGTTATTCAGGCTTCTTTCAGATCCCCATCCATCCAGATGATCAGGTTTAGACCACCTTTACCTGTCCTTATGGCACCTTTTCATATCGCAGAATGCCTTTTGGACTGTGTAATACTCCTGCAACCTTCCAGAGATGCATAATGTCGATTTTCACTTATATGATTGGGAGGATTATGGAGGTTTTCATGGATGACTTTTCAGTTTATGGATCTTCCTTCAAGAACTGTCTGGATAACTTGTGTGCAGTTCTGCAGAGATATGAAGAGAATCACTTGGTTCTGAATTGGGAGAAGTGTCATTTTATGGTACAAGATGACATTGTTCTTGGTCACAGAGTCTCTGGAGATGGCATAGAAGTGGATAGGAAAAAAATTGAAGTGATGACAAGCTTGCAGGCGCCTGATTATGTCAAAGCAGTGATGAGTTTTCTGGGTCATGTTGGGTTCTACAGAAGATTTTACAAGGACTTCAGCAAGATTGCAAGACTTCTTAATGCTCTTCTCTGCAAAGATGTGAAGTTTGAATTCTCTGCAGAATGTCAATCAGCTTTTCAGCAGATCAAACAGGCTTTGGTTTACAGCTCATATTGTGCAGCCTCCGAATTGGGACTTACCTTTTGAGGTTATGTGTGATGCCAGCGAATTTGCAGTTGGTGCAATGCTGGGACAGAGGAAAGACAAGAATCTACACGCCATCTACTATGCCAGCAAGACATTGGATGAAGCTCAGAAGAACTATGCAACTACTGAGAAGGAACTGTTGGCTGTGGTTTTTGCTTTTGAGAAGTTTCGCCAATAACATGTTGGTTCCAAGGTTGTGATCCACACAAACCATTCAGCACGAAAGTATTTGATGCAGAAGAAAGATGCAAAGGCAAGGATGTTGAGGTGGATTCTGCTGAGTTTGATATTGAAGTCAAGGACAAGAAAGGAGTTAAGAATGGAGTTGCTGATCATCTCTCCAGGATCAGGATTGAAGATGACGTGCCAATCAATGATTTCTTGCCTGAGGAGAATGTGTATCTGATTGAGACTCGAATCCAGGAAGAAAGTATTGAAAACTTGCAATGTTCTCGCAACTACAGGGCAGTGACGAGCGACACCAGGGGGGTGACGCTCGTCACCACTTCAGCAGAATCGCGATCCAGTTTAGGCATGAAGCCAAGGATGCTCGTCACCCAGTTTGGTGACGCTCGTCACCCAACTCAGACATTGGTAATAATCTGTGCAAGCTTGAGAGCTGCTTTTGAAGAGCAAGTTTGCCACTACTGATCCTAAGAGGCCCTGGTATGCTGATATTGCCAACTATCTTGCTGCAGAGGATACTGGGATGAGCCATATCTTTACAGACATTATGCAGATGGGATCTAAAGGAGATGCATAGTAGAAGTTGAGGTTCCAGACGTCCTGTTTCACTGTCATGGCTCAGAGTATGCTGGACACTTTGCCACATTCAAAACAGTCTCCAAAGTTCTTCAAGCTGGTTTCTGGTGGCCGACTATGTTTCAGGATGCACAAGCTTTCATTACACACTGTGATACATGTCAGAGGAGAGGGAAGATTAGCAGAACACATGAGATGCCACAGAACTTCATTCTTGAGGTTGAAGTCTTTGATTGTTGGGGCATTGACTTCATGGGTCCTTTTTCTTCATCATATGGTAACATATACATTCTGGTTGCTGTTGAATATGTGTCTAAGTAGGTATAAGCATTGGCTATTCCTACCAATGATGCTGCAGTGGTTTTGAAGCTGTTTAAGACCATTATTTTCCCCATAGTTGATATTCCGCGAATTGTTATCAGTGATGGTGGTTCTCACTTTGTTAACAATGTCTTTGACAAGCTGCTGAAGAAGTATGGTGTATAGCACAGAGTGGCCACGCCTTATCATCCCCAGACCAGTGGACAAGTTGAAGTTTCCAACAGACATATCAAGCAGATTCTGGAGAAGACAATTGGAAAGACAAGGAAGGATTGGTCAGCAAAATTGAATGGTGCAATATGGGCTTACAGGACAGCCTACAAAACGCCCCTTGGGACCACACCGTTCCATCTGCTCTATGGAAAGGCATGCCATCTTCCAATAGAGCTGGAGTACAAAGCAGAATGGACTATCAAGAAGCTGAACTTCGATTTGAAGCCTGCTGCAGAGAGGTGCTTGATTCAGCTCATGAACTAGATGAGATCAGATATCTGGCCTATGAAAACTCCAAGTTATACAAGGAGAAGACAAAGGCATATCATGATAAGAAGATCATCTCCAGACATTTCGAGACTAATGACCAGGTACTTCTTTGCAACTCTCGTTTATAGCTGTTTCCTGGTAATATGCGTTCTCATTGATCAGGTCCCTTCACTGTCAAAGAGGCTAGACCACATGGCGCCATTGTCTTTATCAACTCCAAAGGAGAGGAGTTCACTGTCAATGGACAGAGAGTGAAACACTATTGGGCGCAAGCCGAGATTCCAGCAGGACACATTGTGTTTCGAGATGATGCAGCAGCTGTCTAAACAGCAAATCAAAGTCGAGGTAATGACTTTAAACCAGCGCTTAGTAGGAGGCAACCCACTGGTAAGTTTTATTTTTCTGTACTTAGTATTTACTTTTCGTGTCTATATTAGTTAGTTATTATTTAGCTATGAAAAAAAAAGGAAACCAGACGTTATACGGGTGACGCTCGTCACCCATTAGCGTCACCCGCCCGAGACTCAGGTACGCGATTTCCTTCTTCCTTCTTCTTCTTCGCTTCACAACTGAAAACTTCGAGCACTGAGAACATAGAACCACAAATTTGTAACTTTTGATTTCTTGAACCAAATTGAGTGATTCAAAAGCCTAATTCGTGCAGATTTTAGTGCTCTTTCATAATCTCTAATCAGTTTTCAAGATCTGCAAGGTATGTGTTCGGAATCCCTAATTTTCAGTCCGCTATAGGTTTGGTTAAATTTGATTTTCGACTTGATTAGCTTGATTTAACTTTGAATCATGGTTAGTTAGGTTGTATTAGATAAATGATACCATCCATATGTGATTTTATTGGTTGATTTGCAAGTTTTTGAAATTTTTGAGTTCGTGATGAAATTTGCAAAAATCTGGAAATTTTGGGTGATTTGGGTTGAAGTTGTGATTGAATTGTGTTCCTGGTATTGCTGTGATTGATCGCTATTAGCTAATTCATACTGATTCGTTGATTTTTAGAATTTTCGAAAACTGGCTAATTTTGGTGAATTTTTGGTTGTTCTTGATTTAAATTTTCAGATGCCTCCACGCGAGAAGAGACAACGACCAGCGTCTTCATCAAGCGGTGCATCAGGTTCAGTACAGTCAGACAGCAGTCGACCAGTTTGCAGGCCTCCATGGCCGAAGCGAGAAGATCGGAAAATCGCTTCAGGAGTTGCTTGGGCAGGAACACCGAAGCAGGAGGTGGTGCGGGATACCTGTGTGTTCCGCAACATACAGGAGGACTGGGATGAGTATGAGACGCTGTTCTACAATATGTGGCAGGAGGTGAAGATCATTCCCTGCAGAAGATGGGCATTAAGGATGAGGTTTTGGAGATTCTCGAGAGGATTGGGATGAGCACGATGGCGACACAACAGTACAATCTATACCCCGATCAAGTTCGCCAGTTCCTCTCCACCGTTTGCATGTACTATGAGAACGAGCTTGCTGGACAGCGCCGCAGGGCACACTCACCTTTATGATCAGAGGGATTCGCTACAGGCTCAGTCTCTTTGAGCTTTGCGGGATTTATGGCTTCCCTGACTATCCTTCAGGCGTGCTCACTCCTTCCCAGTGGACCCACATGCAGACATTCTGGTCTAAGTTTGGGAATAGAGTCTACGAGAGCAAGACGAGCACACAGACGGACGTTCGACATCCTATGATGAGGTACATTATGCGCCTTCTAGGTAACACCATCTTGTGCAAGTCTGCGCCGAGCAAGATGCGTGTCAGCGAGTTGGTTCTGCTCTACAGCGGTTTTGCAGAGATTCTGGATGATGATATCCCGATGACGAGCATGATCCGCGCCAATCTGGGCGCCTTTTTGCTGAGCACTTGGTCTCTCTGAAGACCAACCCATTTACCAGTCCGGGGGAGAGGAGTGAGAGCGTTGGCAGCCTTCTCACGCCTATCTTCCAGCTCTTTTAGATTGATACATCGCCCTGCAGCAGTATCACTGAGAGGGCTCTCATGGATGAGACACATCTGTGCAATGCTACTTGGCTCAAGCAGCGATTGATCTGGAATTTCACTACTCTTATTGGAAAGTATTTTGGCATTCAGTTGCCAAACAGGGCGCTCACTACGATCCAGGGCGATAGACGCCAGCTGCGTTTTCAGCCTAACCCGAGTTTGCTGCGTCTTCTTCCATAGCGTCCTAGAGGAGCCACTGCTGGCGCTTCTACTTCTGATGCTGGCGCACAGGCTGGACCATCCAGACGCCATACCACACCCACTGCTTTCAGGTATCCTCCTAGACCTCAAACACCCATAGAATATGTCTGCCTTTCAGGACTCTGTCATTGACAGCTTCGAGGGTTTATGGGATGCTGTGTCTACACGCAGCAACTGTGGCTGTGTCCGCCCTCACTCCACTGCTGAGGCCTGCGAGGATGAGGACTAGATCCTCTACTATCTGGTTACTTGTTTCTGTTTCACTTTTATTTTATTTCTCTTGAGTCATTTTTATGTTTTTCTTTAGAGCCAGTTGTCAGTTGCTTTGATGTTGTTTTGTGAACTTGTTGAACGAGGAGTTATGCTTATTTGGATGTTATTAAATGTGTGTTTGAGTGCTCTAACAGTCTGACTTTAGAATACACATGATAACATAATGTTTAACACATCTAACATGTCGAACCTGGAACTTCATACGCGGTGACGATCGTCACCACTGAGGGGTGACGCTCGTCACCCGATCCTTCGCAAGGTACACTTTTCAAACTCGGTTCTACATGTTCACTTGCTTCTTTTTGACCAACTCTAGGCTTGATAAAACTGGGGACAATGTTGTTTAAGTCTGGGGGAGGTGGCTACTGACGTTGTGTACATTTTGTTTTGTTTTTAGAGTCTTAAAGTTGAGTCAGAAACCTGTTTTATAGAGTCAAAATTTTGAAACTGTCAGTTATTCTTGGAACTAACCATAAAATGTTGATGCTTATAAGAACCATTGCCACAGTAGTTGATTATAAGTCTTACTAAGTTGAAAGTCATAGGTAGATCATTCTAGCAATGAAGGTTTAGATTTTTAGAGAATCTGGAAAATTTGTTGTTAGCTCCACCTTAATGAACTTTAAACTTCTTATCTTGGGGCTTGATTCTCATTGATCTTGATTCTCTCTTTCAACACTGACAAGAATGTTTAGATACAGTCTCTCTTAGATCTTCCCTGATACAGATTTTAAGAGTTTAAGTCAATAAAATGGTGCATCATAACCCTGCCTCCTTAGAAGGAACAACAATGTGAACACTCAAGAACATGTCTCATCACAAGGAACACAAGTATTGAGTAGCACCATATAGACTGTAAAAAAAATGAGAAAGGAAGTTGAAAAGTCGAAAATATTCAAAAAGATCAAGGGAACAGAAAATAGGAAAGTTGTGTTGAGATTGCTTTGTTCAGTGTTTAGGAAGGGAAAGAAATCTGTAAGTGATTGAGTTGATAAAACCTTGATGAGATATCACACTTAGATAAATATAAGGAGTTAGCAGTAGAAGTTTCAGATTTCTTGAACTGGATTTGAGATATTTGTTAAGCTTGTGATGATTAGACTGAATTTGATCTTGTGTTGGCTTTGTGGTATGTGGATTCGAAAGTATTGATTAATGTGGTGTTCCTGATGTTTAGCTGACTGTTTCTGTTTTCAAACCTTGACCATGTTCTTTGTCTGATGTTTGCTTGAGGGCAAGCAAAAGCTAAGTATGGGAGAGTTGATATATCATGGTTTTACTGTTTTTAAACATGGTATAAGTCCTTTTTATTGAGTCTTTTTAGTATTTTTAGAGTCCTAATAGAGTCTTTGCAGGTTATAGCATGTCTGGAGCATAATTGGAGGCTTTGAAGCTTTTTGGAGCATTGCAAGAAGCAACCACGAAGTTAGCAACTCGGGGGCATCAATTGGTGTTGGTGACAATCGTCACCACTCAAGGGTGATGCTCGTCACCCGTATCTGAAGAGAAGTCGCGACTGGTTTTAAACGATAGAAGATTATTTGCACTTTTTCCCCAGAAGTTTCTCAAATTACAAAAGTTATCCAGCTCGTGTTTTAGCTTGTATATATTATGTTTTCAGCCATTGTTGGCTTTTATCTTAGATTTTAGAATTCAGAGAGCTTTAGAGAGAGATTTATTCAGACTTTTTTGAGGAGACACATCTTGTACTCTTTTTGAGAAGATTCCAAACCCCTTTAAGTTTTACTCTATCTCTTTTACTGCAATTTTATTCAGTTATATTTTGTGCTTCCATGATCATGTCTGAGTAATCTGCTAGTTAAGTTAGGGCTTTTCAAGTGTTGATGAAGAGTTTGTAGAATCACTAAACTGTTAGGAACATCTCTTGGTTCTTCATTTGTGCTTGCATTCAAACCGATTTCTTTGACTAGTCATCTGGAAATTTGAAATACCCTAGGTTGTTTAATAGATGTGAGAACATTGTTAATCACCTGAACTAGTATTAGATGAGCAAAATGCCTACTTGAAAAGAGATTTGACTTAGGAGTTTTGTGAACAATCGAAACCTGATCTTTAATGCTTGCTTAACTTGTTAGAATTTGCAAAGAGATTTGGAATTCTGTGAATTAAGCATAAATAACTTTTGCAATGAGAATTGATTAGTTATTGATATATCATGGTTTTTATGGTTTTTAACCATGATATAAGTCATTTTTATTGAGTCTTTTTGGTTTTTTTAGAGTTCTAGTAGAGTCTTTGCAGGTTATAGCATGTCTGGAGCATAATTGGAGGTTTTGGAGCTTTTTGGAGCATTGCAAGAATCAACCACGAAGTTAGCAACTCGAAGGCATCAATTGGTGTTGATGACGATCGTCACCACACAAGGGTGACGCTCGTCACCCGTATCTGGAGAGGAGTCGCAACTGGTTTTTAAAAGATGGAGGATTATTTGCACTTTTGCCCCAGAAGTTTTCACATATTACAAAAGTGTTTCAACTCGTGTTTTAGCTTGTATATATTTTCAGCCATTGTTTGCTTTTGTCTTAGATTTTAGAATTCAGAGAGCTTTAGAGAGAGATTTATTCAGAGCTTTTTGGGAAGACAGATCATGTACTCTTTTTGAGAAGATTTCGAACCCCTTTAACTTTACTCTATCTCTTTTAATGCAGTTTTATTCAGTTATATTTTGTGTTTCCATGATCATGTTTGAGTAATCTGCTAGTTAAGTTAAGGCTTTTCAAAAGTTGATGAAGAGTTTGTAGAATCTCTAATCCGTTAGGAATATCTTTTGGTTCTTCATATGTGCTTGCATTCAAAACGATTTCTTTGACTAATCATCTAGAAATTCAAAATACCCTAGGTTGTTTAATAGATGTGAGAACATTGTTAATCACCTGAACTAGTATTAGATGAGCAAAATACTTATTTGCAAAGAGATTTGATTTAAGAGTTTTGTGAACAATCGAAACCTGATCTTTAATGCTTGCTTAACTTGTTAGAATTTGCAAAGAGATTTAAAATTCTGTGAATTAGGCATAGATAACTTTTGCAATGAGAATTGATTAGTTATATCATTGAGTTTCGAGTTTAAGATGGTTCAAATCATTCCTGCTTGCATGCATTCTACATTCTTGGACTCAACCTGCGAATTGACCTTAGTTTTCTGAATCTTAGATCAATCGAAAATCACTTGCTTTCATTGTTTTAGTTATTTCTCATTACATTTATTATCCACTTCTTAGCCTAGTCCGAATCTATAATTGCTAGTGTAGTTTACTTACTCCCTTAGGATTCGATAACCCCTTATACTATAACTGCTTTGTTGCACACTTGCAGTATTTTATTTGGGTAAAACCTGAGCCCTATCAATTAAATCATTGAGTTTTGAGTTCAAGACGGTTTAAATCATTCCTGCTTGCATGCATTCTACATTCTCGGATTCAACCTGCGAATCGACCTGACTTAGCGCTTTTAGTTTTCTGAATCTTAGATCAATCAATAATCGCTTGCTTTCATTGTTTTAGTTATTTCACATTACATTTATTATCTACTGCTTAGCCTAGTCCGAATTTGTAATTGCTAGCGTAGTTTACTTACCCCCATGGGATTCGATAACCCCTTATACTATAACTGCTTTGCTGTGCACTTGCAGTAGTTTTATTTAGGTAAAACCTGAGCCTTATCACCAGGCAACCAATCGCTGGTGCAGCCCAAAACTCACAGCAGTCAAGAAGATTTAGCCACCCGGAAAGTACAGTGCGGCAGAAGCTGGAAGACGAAGTGGAGCGGGGAGAAGACCCCCGCTCCCAGTGTCAAGATGGACCACCAGCCTGAGCTGCGGCCTTTGAAGTTGGCCCGCCCCGAGAGTCTTTGCCTCGTGGGCATCAAGCGAGACGAGGCCAGCCCCTGATGGAGCTCGAAGCTCTATCCGGTCAAGAGTGCCGGTGCGTCGCCATGCACCGTCCAGTCAAAGTAAAGGCCCCCTGTTGTCACAAAAGGGCATGAGCTGGGGCCGGAGAACCCTTAGCCTCTTACGTGAAACCAATTGTCGGGGGCAAGTAGATCCCGGAGGATCGAGTCAGACGTTTGTCCTCACTTCAGAACTGTGGTATGCTGAAAGCATGCACGAGTGTCTAGTTAAGTCTAACAAGGCAGCCGTGAGCATTTTTGATATTTTCCTTGGACCAAAGAAGTAAGTCTAAGTCCGAGGGAGGTTACTAAAGATGCGCGTCATATATTCAGGGGAACCAACAAGAAAATAAAACGAAGAGAATTAAGTTTTATTCATATGGTAGACCACGAAGGGACAAGAACTACAACAAGACATGGATGGCTGCACCCGCCACAAGTGGCGAGTGTGAAAAGCGTGAAAGAGGTGAAATCCCTAAAGATGAACCCCCGCAAGAAGTGAGGTTGGCCAAAAGGAGCACGAAGAAGAGGGGATGGCGGAGGAAAGCCACAGCAGAAGAAGATACATCGCACATAAGGCTGCTTGAATGCCAAGATTCCAGGAAATGAGCCACCAAGGAGACAAGACGGATGCGCAAAGGGGAAGCCACCTCAACCACTGCCTTCTCCTCTCAGGACCTGGAGAGGGTATGACAGGAGCTCACTGTATGATCTCCAGGCGGGCCTCAGGCTCTCGGCGCCTCCGTAAGCTCCAAAGTCTGGATGTGCGTCCAGAGTTCAGATAGCTCATTACGTAACTCTGGGTTAGCTGCCCAGAGATCCGTCACCAGAGCCATGGTCCTTGGGTAGGTTTTTTCAAACCGCGTTGTTGCCTTATGTTGTTGCCCATGATCACATAAGGTTATAACTTCCTCATAGTCCCAATGGAGAAGGAAGATGGCTCCTTGTCTAGTGTCTCACGAAGAAGGAGTAAACTTCCTCCAGGAGATGCTCATATGTGGGCGACCAACAGTTTTTCCGGGAATCCCAACATCCTCATATTCTGGACAAGCGTGTACTCTTTTGGGATGCATGCCCGAACTGGGGTAGGCCCCGATCTAACTGTTATCCGTGAACCTTACTATTTCTCCAGAAATCCAACCGTTTCTCCGGAAACTTGGGTTCACTCCAGCTAGACCCGTACTCTTCCAAGATGTGTGGCAAAGATGGGGGGGGGGGGGGGGGGGGGGGTAAGCCATTTCAATTATTTCTCCGAAAACCCCATTTTGCTCCGACTATACCTGTACTCTTTCAGGATGTGCGGCAGGGTCGGGGGCGAACCGTTCTAACACGGCTTTGAACTAGCCAAAACCTTCGGGTATCGAACAAACTTTAATTATTTTGTAGGAACGCCGAAAGGATCGACTCTCCAACACATTTCTAATCAGTCGAACAGTCAGGGGCAATTGTTGGGCCCACTTTTACCATATCCAACCTTTGGTCGACACGTCAGCAGTGTATCCAATCAGAGCGCTGACATCTTTGCCTAAGCCTGCCAACGGCTCCCTAGGAAACTGTTCATAGGCAGTTGGTTAGCTTTCCAAATCAAAGGCATGCTGCACCAGCCCACCTGCTCCCGTTGCATGCTGCATTGATGGGACAGATCAGGAGAGAAGATTTATAAAAGGATGGGATGAGGCCGGACGGCCAGATCCCGAACCTAAAACTGGTTCTAGAGAGAGAATACATAATAAAGAAGAGAAATAAAGAGGAGAGTAGAAGAGACAGCCGATCTCAACTTTGCCTGAGCTCCCCCCCAGTCCTGGTCATGCAGTGAGATTGAATGGAGTACGCTTGTCGTCCTCTGAAAGGAACGTCATTCGAGATAAGCCTTCTATTTTTCCTTACTCCTTTGCTTTAACTCCCATGTCGAGAGAATTTCCACCCCGCTTTCACCATAGCCCATCTATCATACATTCATCTTTACCAAACATCAAACGGATATGCTCAAATCATAAACACTACCACATATCTATTCTCCCGAGTACCTGTTTCCAGTAGAGCGTAATCTAACTTGAGCGTCAGAGAACCTTCAGGAGAAAAATTCTTTTTCGATTCTTTCAAGGGCTGGACTCACTCGTTTATCAATGTATACAAGACCCGGCCAAACTTTCGTTCCGAAGCCACATACTGCTCCTCCCCAAAAGACGAAACAATCATACATCCTTTATAAATATTCACAAAAATATAGTGATTTAATTTTTTTTATTTATTATAATTTTTAAATTATAATTTTTAACTAAATGGCCTCGTTACTATCGAAATTAGGCATCCGTTTCTGACAACTTTTTGGTGCGTCTGTTCACATTAAAAAGACACTTCTATCCATATGCTTGCAACTCATAAAGATAGCGTATCCTACACATATAGACTCCACCATTACTTTTTCGATACAAACTAACAAGATAATCTAAAAAGTGGATTTTCTTTTAAAAATTCTTCTGTTTTTTCCAGTACGGATCTAGATAATGGTGATTATCGATGGTGGTAGTGGCGATGACAATGGTAGTGGTAGTTATGGTGGTGGTGATGTTGGTGGTGCTGGTGGGGGTGGTGTTGGTGGTGGTGTTGGTAATGGTCGGTGGTGGTGATGATGTTGTCGGTGGTGATAGTGATAGAATTGTCGGTGACGGTGATGATGGTGGTGGTGTTGGTAATGATCGGTGGTGGTGATGATGGAATCGCTGGTGATGGGTGGTGGTGGTGGTATTCTCGGTGGTAGTGATAGTGGTGGTAGTGATAGTGGTGGTAGTGATCGGTGGTGGTGATGGTGGTGGTTATAGGTGGTGGTGGTGATGGTAGTGATAGAGTGGAAGATGATTATATTAACGTTAACACGGTAGTTATCATGCTCACAATGTTAGTATGATAATTTTTTGATATAATAATATTGTTAACACGATAATTATCATGCTCATAATGTTACTATAATAATTTTTAGATATGCTAACAATGTTAACATGATAATTTTGCATAACTTATATAGTTAACAAAGTTTACGCGATATTTATATAATATGTTAATCGAGTATTATATTAGTTAGCATAGTTAACATAGTTAGTACAATACTATATTAGTTAGCATGATAACAAAGTTGTTATTCATCCAAACAGCAGTAAATAAGGATAATATCATCACGATACACAGCTGTATTATGTTTTCATCCAATTATCAATTATCTGTTCCGAATCTTTCGTTTCCCAATTAACTTGAACCATTTACTAAATTTATCCTAATATTAAAATGTATTTTTAATAGACCTTTTCAAAATTTCGGACCATGTTCGACCACTCTAAGTTGTACGTGGAAATAGACGGAGGATATTAGTCTTCTTCTTAATTTGTCGTCATTTGACCCAAACAAAAAAAATTGTCGTCATGTGGAAGACACATGTTTTATTAATCCAAGTAACTTCATTTAACAATCATCCTTTTATGTTTCAATTGAGAGTACGATTTCTAAAGAGAAATTATGATATTTGGGTCATTTGGGCTGCACTAAGCTCAGGTTCCGATTAGTTTTGTTCGGTTTATTGGGTACCGAAAACAATGTTTTAAATTGGTTTATCAAGGCAATTTAGTTTTGCAAAGGGTGTTCAATCCGAATTTTGATTTGGTTTAGATCGGTTTTTACGGTTTTCCGGTTTAATATATAATTATATCTAAAATATAACCGAATCTATTATGGATTGCTTGGTTCTGATTAGGTTTTGGTTTCAGTTCAGATTTGATTTTTAGTAAAATATATCATTAATTCCAATAAAAATTTTGGGTTTAAATCAGGTTTTTAGACCATCTCTAATGTATTTCTCTATTTTCTACTTCAAAATAGAGAAATTCTAAAATGAAATTGTGTTTTGCTCCAATGTATATCTCCATTTTTTACTCCAAAAAAGAAATATTCTAAATATATTCTTATTCTATTTTATTATTAACACCTTTTAATTTTAAAATTTACAAATAAATCCTACTTATTTTATTATTTAGAATTTCTTTCAAAAATTATAAATTAAATATTTATTAAATAATAAAAATTACATAATATCACAAAAGCATATGCAAATTTATTAAACATTACTATTATTGAAATTTTTATCATTAATTTTTTTAATATTTGTTGTCTTAAATTTATTTATATTGTTTATCTTAATTTCAGCACTTATTATATATTTTAAGTTTATTATATTTTGCAATTAGAGTTTAGATCTACTCCAAATATGGAGTATAATTTAGGTTTACTCCATTTTGGAGTTGAAAATAAAGTAGGATTGAAAATGATTTTACTTCAAAATAGCATTTGGAGTTGAAAATGGAGTAGGGTTGGAGATGCTCTTAGTTTGGTTCAATTTGGAGAAAATGTGAATCCATTTAAACTAGGGGTGGGCACTTCGGTTTTTGGTTTGGTTTCGGTTCGGTTTCTTCGGTTTTACTGTTTATCGGTTTTACAAAAATTCAAACCATATAAAAGCCATATATTTCGGTTCGGTATGGTTTGGTTTTTTATGGTTCGGTTTGATATAGTTTGGTTTCGGTTTTTTTTTTAATTATACTATTACGAAAAATTTTGATTCAAACTAATAGAAATAATAATAATAATTGCTATGAGTGAAATAAAACAATAAGTTCAAAAAATATAATCTAAATCATAACAAATTCATCAATAAGGACAGATTTCAAAACAGAGAAACAAACAATGTATCAAATCTTTCATAATCAATAATTATAAAACAATAAACAAATCTATATTAAAATTTAATACCTAGAATCTTGGAACTAGAACTAGAAGACTTGAATGTGAAGAAAAAAGAGCTAGTCACGTTTTTTTATTGAAAATTAAGGTTTAATTTATTATTTATATGATTTGTTTATAAATATTATATTTTAATTTTATAAGTTAAGTTAATAAATTATAAAGATAACTATGCCCATAATAAAATATGTACATAAACAAAATTAAGAAACTAAAAAAATATAAATAATTTAAAACTTAGTTTAAAAATCGAAAAAACCTTTTGGTTTGACGGTTTTTAACCAAACCAAACCTAAACCAAAACTATAAAAATATGATGGCCAAACAGATTTTTAGGTTTTAACCATAACCAAACCATATCACTTTTTTTGGTTCGGTATGGTTTGGTTTTTTCGGTTATGGTTTTTGTGCTCACCCCTAATTTAAACCGTATTAAAATATAGTTAGGTTTTTGAATCGGTTATTTTGGTTTGGTTTGGATCAGTTTGGTTAATCCAGATTGAACAGCCTTACTTTTTGCCGCCATAATATAAATATACTAATGGGGTGAATGATTTTGGTGTTGAAAACGTATCGCTGTTTGATTTAAACGAAGGGATGAGTGAGACCAGCTCACAGCAATGTATACAGCTCATATGGAGGAAGCACAGATTATGACTCGAGCCAAATACAATGAGGACATGTATAAGTTTAGGAAAATGGCACTTGGGGCTCAACAGTACGACAGGACCGGCGAGTACAGTAACCCAACCAGTGCCTATGTACTGTACCTGTCTGGTTTGAGCAGCGAGGGCCAGACCACACGCGAAATGGATATGGGGAAGATTAAATGAACCGGTCAAGGTTATGGTTGACCTTCTCATTAAACCGTAAGAGGGAAGAAAAAATTACTTGTTTTTTTTAACTGTAAAGATTTGAGGAAATTGCCTTACTCTCTAATTGAAGCTACTACGATATAAGTATTGATACATTTTTAAAATTGTTTTTTTCTTCTTTGGTTTCTTTCTCCAGAAGTTGTGATCTTGATATGAGGATGTTCGTTGAATATTATTATTTTTTTCTTTTTATTTTTGGTTTTTGCCCTTGTGTTGGGGTTTAAAGCTTATATGTTGATTTGATAGTGTGATGTAGAACTTTTTTGTTTTTGTCTTTGGCCTAGTTCGGTTAAGTTCCAACAAATTGTTCTTAATTCTAATACCAAACAATCATTAATCACACAATCTATCTTGTATACAAACCCTTTTTGTGATCTAATACACTGATTATTTTTTTCGGTTGAATTCTAACTGAATCTATAAATCGTTTTAGAACTACTCCATCTGAGGCTTGATAAACGGTTTAGTCAGCTGTTTCAGCCATTTAAGATGTTTTAATCATATTTATCTTGAGTAATTAGCAAAAATGAACAATTGTACCAGAATATAGAAATGTAGCAGTGATGTCTGGTAATAAAAAAAAAGGAACTACCACATAAAAAGAAAAAAACACGTATCCTCCAAAAATTAGGAATTACCACATATATAATTGGTATTACTAATTTTCTTGACTAATCACCTTTTTTCTCGTCTCCAGTAGCTTGCTAAATGCGAACCAAGCTTGGAACATAACTGAGGAGAAGTGGAAAATCATACAATAATCCCTTTGTCGTCTTTTTATAAACCTCTTTGTGGATATTCTCTCCAGCAATAAAAATTCTGAAACACCTGCCTTTATAAATATCAAAAGATTCACAACACACGACCATTTTATTCTCCTCGTCCACCAAGAAACTGACCACACTCTTCATATGTTCAAAATCATATTCATAAATTTTCCCAAATTCACTACCAAGAAAACACTCCACGACAAGTCTTTGCCCTCATCAATCTTAGTGTTGGTCACCCATATCTTCGCCTCATATGAATTTCTATCTAACCTCATCAACGCAAGTTTCTCTTCTCTGACAACTGATAGAACCACAGTCTCAACACGACGAAAATCACTCTGATAAGGAGGAGAGAGTCGTCGAAGTTTCTCTGTTGTGAAATCAAACATGAGCATGTAATTAGCCGAACGGTTTTCTTCATATCTATTACAAAAACAGTAAGTATTCCCCATCAAAGACACAAGTCCGCGATCTACATTCAACCACTCATGCCAGTCGTAAGAAGTGACATCATCAAGAAACCTCCATGAATCAGAGTTAAACTCATAGATTCCAATCTCACGGACCATCTGGTCTCTGCGTAAATATGCACCAAAGCTCAAGATTTTGTAGTCACCGAAAGAACTGTTGTTGTTTTCGCATCCTAGAACATACTTAGGGTGAAAACTGTAATTACGTCTACTGCGATTAATGGTTTGGATCCACCTGGTTCGACCGGTGCAAGGGTTACAAATTATAAGTCTATAGTCCTTGGTGGTGCACAATAACAAACCGTTGCAGTGGAAGATTTCGGATATTTCGACATGTTCTGAATCCTTTGGACTGAGTTTACCTGTAAACTCAAAAGATGGATCAAAGTCGTTGTGGATTCGATGGAGATTGATGCTAACTGAATAGACCCTACGATTTTTCTTGATAATCACTTGCGTTGCTGTTTTATCCGACTTCTTCTTGACGAATTCCGGATCTTTGTGTAACGCGTACCATCGTTTGCAAGTAGATAGTGATTGGCTTATAGACTTGGCCGGAACCCTAGAAAGTATTTCCGATTCTAAATCCAGTGGAAGATCGGAAATCATCATCGTCTCTCTTTTGTGATGTCTGACGTTTCTCCCAAGGAATAAAAAGCAAAGAGAATTTTTTTAGGGTTTTAACTTGATTCGGAGAATCAAATACATATTGAGGGCACAATGGTCAGGAATATTTATACCAACTGCGTGTGTATTAATTGCAACCCAAATTCTTTTATCTCAACGAGAAGAAGCGTGTCACCTTTTACTTAGGGCCTCACGCGTTTAAACGCAGCGGTTGCAGGAGTTTGCAGACGCTGGCGGTTGAGGTTAACTGTGTTAATTAGCAATTTGTATGACTGGTATAGTAATTAAGAATAAGTATATTTACGGTATATTTTTGAATGTTTGGCCAGCGAATAGAAATATATTATATAATTAAAAAATAATAAAAATATATTATTATTAAAAAATAAAAAAATTATAAATTTAATATAATAAATACTAAAAATTATAAGAATATTATATACATAATATTTACGTTTATTTCTTATTTTTTAATTTAGATAAAATTATGATTTTTTGAATATTAAAATAATTTTAGTTATTAGATATATAGAATTATTAGTGGTAAAAAGAAAATTTATCTAAATTCTTTTTGTTCAAAGATCTTATAAATATAAAATTATGATTAATAGTTAATGAATATTAATTTTAAACTATAAAAATACTTAATTAATATTACTTCAAAAATATTATATATTTTGATTTTAAATAATTTTTGTATTTTTTAGTTTTTTTTATTTTTTAATTGTCCATTGTAACCGTCTGCAACTGCCTACAACCGTAAATGCTAGTGAAAAGGAGCTTTTGATTTTAAAAAGAAAAAAAATGGTACAAAGTAATTAAAAACGTTTGAAAGCGTTTTCCATTATTGTTGTCAGACTCTACCAACCGCTATCACCCTTAAGCGCTGCGTTTAAAGATGATAGCGACTGAACCAATCATGTTCTTAGCTTGGTCTACACGATTCTCCACTCCACCAATATCTCACGTATCTCAGAAGTAGTCGTCTCTTTATAAACTTCTTTATAGTCTTCATCGTAGATACTTGTACGGTTGGACCACAACATACAACCATTTTATAGCCTGTCATAAATTTACCCTAATCCACTACTAATCACTCCACCACAAGTCTTTGGCTTCATCAATCTTAGTGTTGGCCACCATATCTTCACTTCATATGGATTTATATCTAACTTTATCAACGCAAGTTTCTCTTATCTGAAAACTGATATAACCGTAGGAACAACAATCTCATCACTATAAACCAAGTGATGGTAGTCGTCTAGTAGTTTCCACTTAGAAGGAGTTGTTCTGTTGGTCTAGGCCAGAGATTGATTCTCCTTAAACGTAAAATTACTAAATAATTTATATTTAGCTACGTGGATATGAGCCATTACTTTCAGCCCATTTAAATATTCAGAAAGAGATAAAGTCTATCCATAAACTGCACCTCCTTCAAGAGATTAGTCTGAACCCTTCTATAAATCTAGATGTACCTTGTATATATATAAAAAAAAACAATCTTATCACTATAGCGTTCTAAAAAAAAACAAAAAAAACAATCTCATCACTATAGCCACTCTGATAAGGATGAGAGAGTCCTCTAAGTCAACTTTTGATAGATGGGGTTATGTGGCTTAATGTTTTATTAGAAAAGATTAGTTTATCAAGTCTCTCTATATAATAAGATATTTAATTGATCGAGTGTTAAACCCATTGTTTTTTTGATGATACTTATATATGCTTTAAACAATTTTAAGAAATTAAAATTAGAATAGAAGTTGATAATCACAGGAAACGACAAAACTAAAAAAACTATATGTTAAAGATGTTGTTGTAAAGGAATCAGACTTATGAAA
The DNA here is from genome assembly GCA_911865555.2 of Thlaspi arvense. Classification (NCBI taxonomy): domain Eukaryota; kingdom Viridiplantae; phylum Streptophyta; class Magnoliopsida; order Brassicales; family Brassicaceae; genus Thlaspi; species Thlaspi arvense. The sequence goes on along the minus strand of OU466859.2, from coordinate 44,192,228 downwards.
ACAATCCTGATCATGAACCATATTATACAATCTAAATAATAATTATGAAATAAGACAAGTAAATACTACTGTATTACTTAAAGTTTGATTGACAGATGTAATTATAATTGCAAGGCAACTTGTATAGGAAATAATCTATTATGTGCATGTAAATAAATAACAAATTAAAAACAAGAAAAACTATATATAATGAAGATTATAAATTAGTATTATTTTGTTTGGTGAAAAATTATAAAATTTTTATGTGTTTATATATATGTAAATACTATTTTTTTTTCTTTTAAGATTAGTGTTTTACTTTATATTTTATTAAACTGAAATTACCTAATAGTTCTTATTTTTATTTTCTTTCTTAAATAAATTCTTTTAAAACATTATTTATTTTATTTTAGAAATACCAGTTATATTTATTAAAGGGTCAATTTTTTGAATATACATATTGGATAGGAAAATAAAGAATATAGACATAGTGATTTTAAAATTAAACATATAACCAAAAACCCTAACTCTTATATTTTAATGATGAAATTACCCCTGCAAACTATTAGACGAAAATAGTATAATCTTGCATCATTTTCACTATTTTCTGTTTCCATTCTATACTATTTTATTTTGCAAATCATAAATAGTATTTATAAAACTTGTCTTTAAAAAAAACACAGGTCAATTTTCTGAATAGCAATATTGGGCTGACTAATTAAAGATATAACCATATCAAATTATAAATAAAGAACGTAACTATGTCATTGTTGTGTGGACATTTTTACCTCTATATTTCATACGGAAAGGAGAGAATGAGAAAATTATATACTATTTAACCATTATTCCAATTATGTATTGTTTATACTATTTTGTTCTATACTATTTTAGTTATTTTATCTTGCAAAATAATATAAAATTGTTAATAGAAAAAAAATTGTTATGTACTATAAACTCCTGAAAATAAACTCACATACTTTAAACTAAACCCAAGCCACGATTTACTATACTCAAACCTCCAAACATAAATTATATGTTGTTATATACTGTGATTCTTAATCTGCTATAAACCCTTGAAAATAACACATAATTAAAAATTAGACTCAACCAGTATTTATTATACCCAAATCCACGAACCTAAAACATATGATGTTATCTACCATAATTTTTAATTCGTTATAGACCTTTAAAAATAAACTCACATAATTTAAAACTAAACTCAAACCAGTACTTACTATACCCAAACCTTTAAACCTAAATCAAAATTATTATGTATGTAGAAAAACTTGAATCATTTAAAATTAAACTTAAGTCATTATAAACTATAACCCAACCCCTCCCCCCTTCTTATTACTATTTTATATATTTCAAATTAAAACTAATCATACAAATAAATTTCACATATGAGTAAATTAGCATAATACTAAAAGTAGTCCAACTAACAAATTTACCTAAAATATTATTTTGACAAAGTAATATGTATTACATTCTATTAATAACGTGTATCGCATAGTATAGTAAAAAAATTTGAAAATAGTATATTCTATATATTTTTCTTTCTTATGATAAGGGTTAAATCGGTATTATTGTATATTATATATAAAATATCATAGCACCACTTTTAATATGGTTACAATTTTAAATAACATGTTCAATATGGCTACTGAGCCTAAAATTCCTTTTTAATTAAAATTTTATTTAAAAAACATATTTAATCACTATCCATATCAAAATCTGTTCAACTAAATTATAATTTTCTAATATATTTAATTGTAACACATATCAAAATTTGATTGATTTACATATTACAATTATGTTAATTACTATAATTAGTGTATCTAATTTTATATAATATTTTTTTTTATCAAAAGTAGTTTTGTCAATTAGCAAATAATACAGAGATTTAAACAAAAAATTATGTGTTAGGTTATATATAAGGAGCTAATTGTCACATGATTGATATTTGGAATTAAAACTGTGTTGTCCTAATTCCTCTTTGCCCTCGCAAATAGATTAGGCAGTCTGATTCACAAAAAAACTTGACTTTTTATGAAGAGAACTAGGAAGAAAAGATGGAAAATAGTTGTATTGTTCTCTTATTCACAGAAATGAATGAGTGATTACAAATAAGGAATCACACCCTTATTTATACAAAAGTACATCCAAAATAGATGGTGATGATGAACTTGATCTAATGGCCAATAGTGAAGATATGACTTGAATTACAAGATTTATAACTAATGAGGACTAATTTGTAGGGATTGATAGGCTAATTCTTAAGGATTGATTCTATCCTCAAGAATCTTCATAACTGCCGCCAATCCTTCTATAAATCCTTACAAGGCCAGCCTTCGATACAAAACATGGATAACCTCATGGAGAACCTTAATACTCTGGCCTAAATAGATGATGCAATGATTGGACCGTGACATCCTCCCCCACCTAATTCGGCAACGCCCTTGTTGCTGTGATTGTCTTGAGCTGTCCATGAATTTTCACAGTTCACTCTTTGGCTCACATGTTGCCTCTAACAAAGGTTACCCCTTCCACTTATGAGAAAGTGTGTGCTTCGTAGAACACTCTGTCTCCAAATCACCTTTGAGTCAAGACCTTCTCCAACCCTTTGTTGTAGGACTTGGTTATAATCAGCAGTACTCGAATTGATTGATCCCGATCTGGATTTATATTGTCTCCATGGCACAGTTTAGGTATGCTCCCATGGAAGACCGGTTGTATCTTCAACTTTGGGGGAAGATCCAGCCTACAAGAAACGTTGCCCACTCAGGCAATGACTTTGAACGAGTCCTCGTACTTTCCTTTGTGGAGACTCTAGAACACTTTGAAATATTGGGGAAGGAGCTTCGCAAGTACTCGATCTCCAGCCATGAACTCTAAGGGCCGTCTCTTCTCATCAGCTCATTTCTTCATCCGTTTGCAGGACTTCAACAAATAAACCCGTGCAAGTTCAGCATGATCTTCCTATGTTTTGACCATCTTAGCCGCTCCTGGAATTTATGCATCAACTGCCAGTGTGGCCAAATAAGGATGGTTGGCAGTTGTTGCCCTGTGAAATGTTTGAAAGAACTTTTTATGGTTGCCTCACCTTGCTGCAGGTTGTAGGAGAACTGAGCAATGTCCAAAAAAATTAGCCCTGTCACGTTTATTGGCACTAACAAAGTGCCGAAGATAGCATTCCAACAAAGGATTCACCCTCTTCGCCTGACCATCTATCCGTGGGTGAACGTTTATTGAGAAGCTAAGCCCACTTCCGAGATACTTGAATAACTCAGTCCATAATTTTCGGTGAAGCAAGAATCCATATCGGTTGCGATGTTCCTCGGTTATCTCCCAAATTTGACCATGTTTTTGACAAAGGCTCTATCCTTTCTTCTCGGTGGTAACTAGTTGGGCTCCAGTAGCACCATGTCCTTGCTCTACTCAAGAACCGCCTCGATCATGGATGAATTGATACCTTCCTCTCTTATCTTGTCATCTACTTTTGGGAAAACAAGATATGTCGCTTCTAATTTCTTTACTCCCTTAATGATTTGCATCGTTGAGAGCTGCCTAACGACGTCCCTCCTCTTACTGGTGCATCTACGGTTGGAATTCTGCATTGTGAACCCTTCTCAAGTATACAAACCATGATAAGGACATGCATATGGATTGCCAAGACTTGCCTCTAAAAGTATAACCCAAACACGACCTTAAAGTCATCCATTTACGCCCTTGAGAAGTTCACCAGACCCTTCCATGCTCCCACACTGAGCTTGACATCCTTGGAAACTCCATGTAGTTATTTGGCTCTAGCAATCACTGCCTTCAGCCAACCCTCACTCTTGGTCCAAGTGAGAACGAGTCTCCTTACTTCCTCATCAGACAGAAAGTTGTGGGTTGTGCCCGTGTCTACCATAACTCGTGTTGGTTTCCCATTAATGATAACTTCAGTGTACATCAGTCCCTTACTTGTGATCTTGGACACTAGAGTGGTCTTAAGGGCGTTGAGCAGTTGAAGAGATCCCATCATCCAGGCCTCCTCCTCTTGAGTTTCAGCCTCTCTTTTCTCAAGAAGTGCTGACAAAGAACCCATCATTGGGCACTCCCTTGCTGGATGCGGTCATTTGAACACATAACATCCACCTCTTGGAATAAATGTACTCTTCTACGCTTCATACTCATCACATCCTGAATTCTTCCCTTGGTTTCGAGTGTAAGATGGTGTTGCATGGTCCTACTTCTCCCCCCTCAGAATGTGGAACCACCTTATCTTTTCTCTTGAAATTTTCTGCATGGTCTTCCTCATAAAAATTAAAAAAAAAAGATTTGGCCGCGGCAATGGCTTCGTCCATAGAGTTTACCCCGCGCTGCTACAACTTGTGTTTAGCCCATCCCTGAAGCCCATCCACGAAATAGAACACCCAATCTTGGTCGGACATATTTGGAATCTGCAATGAGAAGATAGTGAAATACTTGACATAGTCTCTGATCCTACCCTTCTGTCGGAGTTCCCTCGGCTTCCTCCGTGACACAAGACTCGAAATCACTTCCTGTAATGTTTCTTAGATGATCGTTGCTTTCAAGCTTAAGGGCGGATGAATGACTGAATGGTTGGAAAGTCAGTTGTATTTGATGACCTCAAACACAAGGGTTAAACTCTTAACTCTTCAAGGGTTAATCCTCACAAGAAGTGTTTAGAGTCTACACGATTTGGTAAGCTCTCTGAATCCCTCAAAAGAACTAAACAATTCGCAGGAACAATGTATTTTCAAAAGAAACCTTTCTTTAGAAGACAAAATAATACATTTCTGATTAGAAACTTGGTAACTTGAAAAGTACAAATGCTTTAGCTTATAAAAAGCTCGAAATGAATGTAAATAAACGGTAACTAACTTAAAAATAAGACAAAAATCAAGAAATAATCTTCTACTAGCCATTAGGCTTAAATGGAAGGATCCTTGTCTTTGGCGCTGAATGGGGGAACTCTTGATGGTCTTTGGCACAAAATGAATGTCCTGAATCTTCTAATGATGATGAAGGGTGGAGATTTAATGGCTGATATAGTCGTTGGCCCTTGTTTCCTTGTTCTCTTCTTGAACCAATAAAGTTGGTTCTATCTTTGGTAAGTAGCTCTCCTTTGATATCTTTTGGGTTTTGATTGGTTTGAGCTCGGCTATTGACTTGGTCTATCAGTTTAGGGGTCTCCTTAGCTTCATTAATCTTCAATGGGCGGTTGAATAATGTCTTCTTATGATATAAATCCGAACTTTCCATAGATGACTCCAATAATGCTCCAATGGCTTGATTTGGCGGTTTAAGTGGATTTGATGATTCTCCTTTGGTTTGGCTTCGGTTTCCAGATTGTATAATGGCTTGTATATCTTCTGATGTCTTCTGATAATATATAATAGGAGGGTGGGTCGAATAAAATGTGCCCCTTCTCCAAGTTTCCTTAAACGGCTCTAAATTGGTTCTAGGCGCCTGATTTGGTCTTCTATTGGTTTGATCCTGGTTCTCTTCTGAATTAAATAAAACCAGCGGCTCCTTAGGTTGTATAAAAGACTCCTCTTGACATATAACTCCTCTTTGGTTCGTTGATACTCCTGGGAATCCTCTTGAATCCTCAGCTAAAAGCAATGCTTCTCCTGGTTTAGTTCCTTTACTCCTTTCATCTTCTTGCTCCGGTTGTATGAGCCTTGATGCTTACATTATACTATCCATCTTGAAGAGGTTTTGTCCTCAAAACATTAGTACCTTGGTGTTTAGTCTTCAAATGCTGCAATAGTTGATTGAGGGGAATGTTTTGGCTTGAGCAAGCTCTAGTGTGGGTGTCATCTCGTGTAATGGTGGAGTCTCCTTAATACACATCAGGTTTTCACCATAGTTGCCCACGTTTTTCTCCTTAACCTCCATAACTTTGAACTTTTGTTCTTTAAAACCTGCAAAACATTCTCTTGGCAGAGACAAGTGTATTAAATCTGGTAGATCCAAATCTAAAAACTCTTGAATAGCAAAATAACTAGCCTTTTCCCTAGCTCTGTTTTGTAAAACTCTAACATCTTTCTGTGCTAAAGGAGCAAGAATAAACTTACAGTGGTTAAATGAAAATGAAAACTTATTTGTGCGCCCATTGTGTGCAACATTTATGTCATATTGTCATGACCTCCCAAGCAGTACATGTCCAGCTTGCATAGGCGCCACATCACACAAAATTTGGTCCTTATACTGGCCATGGACAGAGGAACTTTTACTTGCTTGGACACCTTTAACTCCTCTTTTTCATTTAGCCATTTAAGCTTGTATGGTCTTGGGTGTTGCTTAGTTTTAAGCCCCAGCTTTTCTACTAAAAAAACACTAGCAATATTAGAACAAGAACCACTATCAATTATGAGATGACATACCTTGTCTTGTATATTGCATCTGGAGTGAAAGAGATTGTCTCTTTGCTCTTGATCCTCTAAAACTGGCTGAGTGTTTAAAGCTCTTTGAATGACCAGTAACTCTCCTTCTTCAGCATAGATGACATGCTCTTCTTATGAGTTTTTAGCCATGTCCTTATCTTGTGAATCTTATCCACCATCTGGTCTAAGAATCATTGTCCTCTTGTTTGGACATTCTCTTGACACATGACCTCTGCCCTGACATTTAAAACAGATAATGTCATGATGTCTATTTGAATTACTAGACTTACCTTCTTGGGAATTAGACTTGAACCGTGAGTCTATTGCAATGCCCTTTCCCTTGTCTACAAATGGCTTGGGGTTTTGCTGTTGCTGCTGCTGAGTTTGTTGAGCTTGTTGTTGACTCCAAGTAGTGGTGTTGCTAGAGCGATTTCTGGTAGTATCCTTTTTCTTTATTTGCTTCTCCCTTTGAACAGCTAAGTGCAAGAGCTCTGGTAGGAAATAATAAGGCTGCATCTCCACCTTTCTCTGAATTCTATCTTGCTAACCGTCCATGAACTGGGACATAAGAGACTCCTCTGTTTCTTCTAAGGCTAGATGGCTTCTTAGGAGGTCAAACTCTTCATAGTACTCTTCTACACTCCTGGAACCCTGAAACAAAGATCTAAACCTTTTTAATAAATCTCTATGATAATGTGGAGGTACATACCTTCTGTTTAGCTCAAACTTCATGTCATTCCATCTGGTGATTTGAGGATATCTGAGCCTTCTTTTCTCAGCCACTTCTCTGTCCCACCAAGATAGAGCATGGTCAGTGAGACTTGCTGTTGCTAATGCAATCTTCTTAGGCTCTGTATAGGCATAGTATCCGAAAAGGTGCTCCATTCTTCTCTCCCATTCTAAGTACTCTGCAGGATCAAGCTTTCCAGCAAAGGTTGGGGCAAGAAGCTTCACTTCTGGTGGTAAGTTCCTATCTTCATTGTATGGCCTGTTTCTCTCATGGTTCCTTCTGTTTAAAATTTCTTGAGCTTGTTGTGCTAGATTTGGTGCTGGTGCTGGTGGTGGCACATCAGGAGGTTCTCCTACTCTGTTTGCAACAGGAGGAACGCCATTGACATTGCTTCTTGGCAAGAGAGGTGGTGGTCTTTCTCCTTCTAGGCGGGTTAGGCGATCATTGCTCTCAGTTCTGAAGGTGTTGAGGTTTTCAGTCAATTTGGCAATGGCAGCCAGTATTGCTTGCATTGGTCAACTGGTGTATTGTCTCCCATGGTACATTGCAATAGTTCCAACAAACAACTCAGAGATGTGTTTAAATGATAGCAAAATACAAGAATAAGCAATTAAACAGTTTTTGACCAGTTGAGAGAAAATGATTTTTAAAATTAGCAGATGATTCGAAAATTCGAAAGAAATATTTTTTTTTATGGTTTTCAAGAGTTAAATATAACAGAAACAAGAAACGAAATATTTTTTGGATTTTTAAAAATTGTATAAAAATTGCAGCAAGCAGATGAACAATACAACAATTTTTATGGGTTTTTGGGTTTCATAAGAAAGAAAACTCAAAACTGAATAAAACAATTTGAAAACTTAAAAGAGGAATAGAAAACACCTGGATAAGGAGCTTTTAGCTCTGATACCAATGATACAAGACTCGAAATCACTTCAAGTCATGTTTCTTAGATGATCGTTGCTTTCAAGCTTAAGGGCGGATGAATGACTAAATGGTTGGAAAGTCAGTTGTATTTGATGACCCCAAACACAAGGGTTAGACTCTTAACTCTTCAAGGCTAATCCTCACAAGAAGTGTTTACACTCTACACGATTTGGTAAGCTCTCTGAATCTCTCAAAAGAACTAAACAATTCGCAGGAACAATGTATTTTCAAAAGAAACCTTTCTTTAGATGACAAAATAATACTTTTCTGATTAAAAACTTGGTAACTTGAGTAGTACAAATGCTTGAGCTTATAAAAGGCTCGAAATGAATGTAAATAAATGATAACTAACTTAAAAATAAGGCAAAGATCAAGAAATAAGCTGTTAGGCTTAAATGGGAGGATCCTTGTCTTTGGCGCTGAATGGGGGAACTTTTGATGGTCTTTGGCACGAAATGAATGTCCTCAATCTTCTAACGATGATGAAGGGTCAAGATTAAATGGCTGATATAGTCGCTGGCCCTTGTTTCCTTGTTCTCTTCTTGAACCAATAAAGTTGGTTCCATCTTTGGTAAGTAGCTCTCCTTTGATATATTCTCGGTTTTGATTGGTTTGAGTCTGGCGGTCTAGGGGTCTTCTTAGCTTCAGTAATCTTCAAGGGGCGGTGGAATAATGTCTTCTTATGATATAAATCCGAATTTTCCATAGATGACTCCAATAATGCTCCAATGGCTTGATTTGGCGGTTTAAGTGGATTTGATGATTCTCGTTTGGTTTGGCTCCGGTTTCCAGCTTGTATAATGGCTTGTATATCTTCTGATGTCTTCTGAGAATATATAATAGGAGGGTGGGTCGAATAAAATGTGCTCCTTCTCCAAGTTTCTTTAAACGGCTCCAAATTGGTTATAGGCGCCTGATTTGGTCTTCTAATGGTTTGATCCTGGTTCTCTTCTTAATTAAATAAAACCAGCGGCTCCTTTGGTTGTATAAAAGACTCCTCTTGACATATAACTCCTCTTTGGTTCGTTGATACTCCTTGGAATCCTCTTGAATCATCAGCTACAAGCAATGCTTCTTCTGGTTTAGTTCTTTTGCTCCTTTCCTTGCTTGCTCCGGTTGTATAAGCCTTGATGCTTACATCATACGTCCCTAATAGATCACATTATCCAGATAAAACTGTCGCTTGAGTTCCTTCTTGAACTCTACCACATGTCCATCTGAATGTGCCCCTCTCAATGTCTCTGTGGCGTCTCCACTACCACAACATGGCCATATTTCTGAGGTAGGATGTGGCCGTCTTGATTTTTTCCAACTCGTCGTTAAGACCAAGGTTATTATTTACTGCTCCATCTGCCACAAGAAGTTCTCAACTTCTATGGCATCTCTTGAGCCATCAAAATGTGAGGGTCTCGGAAAATCTACCCTTTCCGAGCCATGTTTATTGGGACCTCCATTGACAATTGGCCTCTTGCATAATGCAAGGTATTCTTGCATCGCCTCGATGCTCACCTTCAACGACTGAACTACCCCATCCCACCCAAGTCATTCTTGACTCCCGCCATCACGTTGAACACTGTGTTCTCGAGTTCAGAAGTCGAGTGTTCGACTTGCTCCAATTATTTACCCATCTCGGTAATGGCTATATACATAACCCCGACCTTATCTCAGACCCTACTCTTGTCGCGCTTTTTCCTGGGAATGGTCGTGCCAAGATCCTCTGAGTTGAATGTCTCATCACCAACGTTACCCTTGATAACATCCTCGTTGATAGACATCTCTCAGCCCACGAACAAACCTGGCTATGATACTACGTATCACATGATTGATATTTTGGATCAAAGTGCGGTCCTAGCCTCTTCTTTGCCCTAGAAAATAGACTAGACAGTCTACTCACAAAGAAAATCTAACCCCTTATGAAGAGAATTCAAAAAAAAAGATGGAAAATAATTGTAATACTCTCTTATTCACAAAAATGAATGAATAATTATAAATAAAAGATCCCATTCTTATTTATATAAAAGCACATACATGATGGATGGTGAATATATACTTGATTTAAAGATCAATATTAAAATTATGACCTTAACTACAAGATTTATAACTAATAAAGACAAATTGATAAGTTAACTAAACAGATAATTAATAATTAATTCTATCCTGAAAAGATTCTCGTAATTGCCACCATTACTTTTATAAATTTTTAGAAAATCTTATGGAAACCCTTTATAATTCAACACAAATAGATGTTATAATGATTGGGTCTAACATAGAGCTGCCTTCTCTCTTGTTTTCTGACTTTTGACCTCTCAATTAATTTCATCCACCGCTTCTTTTATCTTTCTCTTTAGACCAACCCCATTTCGATTGTAAACAGTAAGTTTTATTGATCAGAATTAGGTAGAGCAATTGAAAGCCAGAAATTATGTACTGATAATCAAAGAGTTTGATTATTTTTTGTTTTCTTAAAAAAAAAGGAATATTTTTCATATATTTGTGTAATAATTATGATATTTGATCTCTGCTTGGGGTTAACACAAATTTGATTAGATTGGGTTTGAGCTATATACATTTACTTTTGTTTCTATCCTTAGTTTACAAACAAAAGAGAGATTCTGTAGCATCTGTATTCGAGAAAATCTGGAATAATTGAGCCGGACAGGAGGTTGCCTGAAGGAACGTGAGTTCAGCCAGTCAAGTGAAAAATCCCTATGAATGAGAGGTTCAGACTATAGTCGAGGGATGACTGGGAAATAGTCGAAGGATGGTCGGGCTGGCCGAGCAAGATGGACGATATCCGAGAGAAAGGTGAACTATGTCCGAGAGAAAGTGGACTATATCCGAGATAAAGTGAACTATGTCCGAGAGAAAGGATTTTAGCCGAGTAAAAATGGGCTGGGCCCGTGGACTGGGAGTTTGGTTGGATTAAAACTAGTTTCTCGCTTGGATGGTCGAGCAGTTTAGGCGATAACTGAGAGAACTTAAAGCTAACCGGGATAAACCTGACTGGGACCAAGAGACGCCGGCTATAACCGGGTTATCTAGGTTTTGCGAGTATAAAAGTGGATTTCTGTGAATTTTCTCGGGAGAGCCATACTTTTTGAGAGGAAAAGGGAGCAAGAGAGAGAGATATTAGTCGAGAGATCATCCGAGAGATTCTGATTATCCCGAGAGTTAGCCGAGAGAGATCGAAGTTTCGCCGGCAATTCCGGCTATCACCGAGAGATTGAGTGTTCTGTCCGAGTTTCTATGGATCTAATCCGACCATTCGTTCTGATTTGAGGGTTTTCCGAGGGAATAACCGAGTTCATCCGTGGAGTTCTGAGCGGCTCGTGAGATATCTGAGAGCACTTCGATTCGTCCGAGAGAATCTGGTAAGTGTTTAGATATTCTGTTTAGTGCCGAGTTTCCGTCGGGTAACGTCGGACTAATAGCTCTGTTTTATACTGTTTCCGAGGGAATACAGGGTCTTGCCCGAGTAAAAGTGCACGGGTTAAGAGATAGCTGAGAGGTGTTGAGATTTTACCGGACCAGTCTTAGTGATAGCCGAGAAATCGCAAGTGTGTCTGACTATCTCTCTTTCTGATCGAGAAATCACCGAGTTTCATTCGACTGAAACGTTTGTCTAAGTGTCTAAGGTGAGTTCGTGATTGTGGTCTGTATCTAGAATCATTTGATTACTAGGTTATCTGATTTTCATTGATTGCTTGTGTAAGTTAGTGGTTTCTGCTTAGCAAGGTCAATGTTTCTGTGATTGTGAATGGTTAAGTGTGAATCGTGGTCAATACATGGTGCCTAACTAGCTGTGTGAATGTCCATATCGAGTTACTAGCTCAAGGAGAGGTGTGATTCTCGCTTGGAGTAGAACCGATGCTATGTGAGGCTTCACAAGTTATTGAGATGATCATATAACCGTACTGTTTTCTGTGCTTGCTTTCTAAGTGATAATGTGAATTGTATTACTGATAGTATGATGCGTTTTCTGGTACTGGCTAAGGTGTTACGGGATGACCTTATTCACTAAATATTTATTAAATACTTATGCATCTCTTTTTGAGTGTGCAGGTAAAGATAAGGTCTAGGGCGAGTAGCTCTGGAGGCGGACTGAAAGACAGTGAAGAGAAGGGGTGGATTAGGACCGGGTTTTGGGATTCATGTTTTGAGCTTTCTGTTTTATGGCTTTGGTGTTAACATTTCTGAGTTAAACTGAATCTGATAAGTTTAGTTTTCTATTATTGAATCCGAATTCTGTTCAGTGTTTCTGGAATAACTATGCAATGAGGAATGAATGTTTTTTGATGAATCGAACTTGTTTAAGTTTAAGAAAAGTTTTTAAAATATGCATGTTTTTGTATTTCTGGCCGAGAGAAGACTCGGTGAGGTTTGGGCCGGTCTAGTGATAGATGGCCGGGTCCTCACAAGTTGGTATCACAGCATGGTTGATTCTAGGACAGTTCATTTGCATAGTTGGGGTTAGAGTCTATCCACCTTTTCACTACCAGGTCTCGCAATCTATTGTTCTGTAGAGTGTGAAACTCTTGTTTGGGGTTAGCTTCGGGCTAACCGATTTTTCTGTTTGGCAGATGGCTCCGAGAAAGAGAACTGCGAGAGCACAAGTGAATGGTGCTGAGGTCATTGAGAGTTATGGAACTGGAAATCTGGTCGGGGATCAGCAAGTAAATGCGGCTGCGAATGTGGCGGCTACTGCTGCTAATGTGGTTGTGTCCAATGCTGGAAACGTGGCAGGGAATGCTGCGGGAGCACAACCGGTTGGGTTGGAGGATGTTCTGGGGCTGTTGACTCAAGTGTTGGAGCGTTTACCAGTGGTTGCGCCTGCGCCAGTAGTGGCACCGGCAGTGGCACCACAAGTGGTGAAACTGGCAGTTGCCGATGGAGTTGGGGAAGCGGATCAGGGTGTGGTGATTACGTCTTACCTCAAGGTTCTGGATCATATGGGGAGGCTAGGAACCAAGTTCTTTGCTGGAGGTTCTGCGCCTATTGAGGCTGCTGGAGGATGAGACTGGAGCGGAACTTCGAGTCTATCCGCTGTCCTGAGGGTTATAAGAAGGACATAGATGTGCATTACTTGGAGGGTACTGCGCACATCTGGTGGAAGGAAATCACCGAGTGTTTGGTGAATCCGAACTGTTCGTATGAGACTTTCTCTGCAATGTTTCAGAGTAAGTACTTCCTGTAGGAAGCTTACAATCAGTTGGAGGTTGAGTTTCTGTATCCGCGCCAAGGGACCAAGACGGTTCGGCAGTATGAGAGCGAGTTCAACCAGTTACGTAAGTACGTGGGACGTGACTACGATACTGAAGATAAGTTGATCTGAAGGCTCATGAGTGGGCTAAGGGTTGAACTGAGGAACGGTTGTCTGGTGCGTGACTATGCGACGGTCACGGAGCTTGTGGAGAAAGCGGCATTGTTGGAATCTGGACAAGCAGAAGAAGTTTTGTCAAAGGTTTGTACTGTGGTTGTCGTGGCCAAGAGTGGTCAATCGTTTGGAGGACAGAACCGCAGGTTTGGGAGGAATGTTCCAGCCAAGTCTAGTGGGAACCGCAGCGTGTGTGGATCATGCGGGAAGGTGCATGTGGGCGTTTGTAGGCGTTCAGCTGGGGCTTGTCTCCGTTGTGGAAGCCGAGAGCATCAAGTGCGGGATTGTCCTGAGCCAGACACAAGGATGATGAGAGTCTCGGATGGAGATAGCGTCTCTGTTGTGTGTTACGGTTATGGAGAACCTAGACATTACAAGCGTGATTGTCCGAGATCAGGGGCAGCTGGGCAAGCGGCTTCTCAACCTAAGCGTGCAGGAGATGTTCTGGCATCGCCGGCCAAGAGGCAGGCCATCATTCCGAGAGTATACACAGCGACCGCGGGTGGGAGTGGAGATCTGAGCGCTTCTCGACCGATCACTGGTGAGTTTTAGTACTTACAGTTTTCTGAGTTCTGTCTGTTTCCTGTTGTCTGTGTCTGCGTGTTCTGTTAAGTGTCTTAGCATTATAGGGCTTAATGTGTAGGGACATTATTAATGGGTGAGGTAGAGACCCATGTTCTGTTTGACTATGGAGCGAGTCATTGTTTTTGTGAATCCAGAGATGATTGGAAAGGAAGAATTCCAGAAGGAACCTGAAGAGGATTTTGGATTATTGAGGACGGCTGGAGGCCAAGTGATGTTCTCACTAGGGATGGTTAAAAACACTTCTGTCTGGATTGCCAAAGTTAGTATACCAGCAGATTTGGTAATCTGCAATATTAAGTCTTATGATGTCATCATCGGGATGGATTGGCTCAGTAAGTACAAGGCGCATCTGGATTGCCACCGTGGAAGGGTGAGGTTCAAAAGAGATGGCGAGGTTCTGGTGTATCAAAGAATAAGACCGACTTCTGGTAGCTTGGTTGTGTCAGCAATACAAGCGGAGCGACTGATAAAGAAAGGGTGTGAAGCATATCTGGCGACGATATCTATAGATGAGGTTGGACCAGAAGTGGAGTTAGGAGAGACTCCAGTTGTACAAGAGTTTGAGGATGTTTTCCAAGATTTGACTAGAATTCCACTGGCTCGTTCAGATCCGTTCACGATTGAACTTGAACCGGGGACAGCTCCGATATCTAAAGCACCGTATTGAATGGCACCGGCCGAGATGGCTGAACAGAAGAAGCAACTGGCTGAACTTTTGGACAAAGGTTTTGTAAGGCCAAGCAGTTCACCATGGGTCGCACCTGTTCTGTTCGTAAAGAAGAAGGATGGAAGCTTCAGGCTTTGCTATGACTACCGAGGGTTGAACCGTGTAACTGTGAAGAACAAGTATCCACTTCCAAGGATAGACGAGTTGTTGGACCAGCTCAGGGTGCTACTTGGTTCTCGAAGATGTATTTGGCTTCTGGGTACCATCAAATACCAATAGACGAACCGGACATTCGGAAGACTGCCTTTAGGACAATGTATGGTCATTACGAGTTTGTGGTCATGCCGTTTGGTTTGACGAATGTGCCAGCTGCATTCATGAAGTTGATGAATGGCGTGTTCAGGGAGTACTTGGATGAGTTTGTGATTATTTTCATAGACGATATCCTGGTGTATTCAAAGAGTCCAGAAGAGCATGAGAAGCATTTGTGGATTGTTCTGGAGAAGTTACGAGAACAGAAGTTATTTGCTAAGTTGAGTAAGTGTAGCTTCTAGCAAAGGCACATTGGTTTCTTGGGTCACATTGTATCGAACAAGAGAGTGTCCGTGGATCCTGAAAAGATAAAGGCTATTGCGGATTGGCCGAGACCTGAGAATGCGTCTGAGATAATAAGTTTTCTGGGATTGGCTGGTTATTACAGGCGTTTTATGAAAGGCTTTGCAAGTATGGCTCAGTCAATGACACGTCTGACTGGTAAGGATGTTGAGTTCGTTTGGACTGCTGAGTGTGAGGAGTGTTTCTTGAGGCTGAAAGGAATGCTTATAAGTGCACCAGTGTTGGCTTTACCTAAACCGGATGAACCGTATGTGGTGTACACGGACGTTTCTGGGAAAGGACTAGGTTGTGTCCTAATGCAGCATGGGAATGTGATTGCATATGCGTCAAGACAGTTAAAGAAGCATGAGGCGAACTACCCTATACATGACTTAGAGATGGCAGCTGTAGTCTTTGCGTTAAAGATATGGCGATCTTACTTGTATAGTGGAAAAGTTCAAGTGTTTACCGATCATAAGAGTTTGAAGTACATTTTCACTCAACCTGAGTTGAATTTGAGGCAATGGAGATGGATGGAGTTAGTCGCTGACTACGACTTAGAGATAGCTTATCATCCGGAAAAGGCTAATCTCATTGCTGATGCATTAAGCTGGAGGAGGGCTAGTGTATCTTCTGCAAAGAATGTGGAAGGAGTTGTGAATCTCCTAAAGACGTTAAGGTTGAACATTTTGCCTGAGGAACTGGAACCGTTGGGTTTGGGAACTGCGGATCAAGCTGACTTGTTAACAAAGATTCGTTTGGCTTAAGAGGAGGATGAGAATCTGAATAAGGTGTCACAGAGTGACAAGACCGAGTATCAAACTTCCAACAATGAGACGATTGTTGTGAATGGCAGAGTGTGTGTTCCTAATGTGAAAGAGTTAAGGGAGGAAATTCAGAGGGAAGCACATCAGTCGAGGTTTTCTGTGCATCCGGGAATGACCAAGATGTACCAGGATCTGAAAAGGTACTATCATTGGGTCAGGATAAAGCGAGACGTAGCCAAGTGGGTGGCTAGCTGTCCGACATGCCAGTTGGTTAAGGTTGAGAATCAGGTTCCGAGTGGTTTGTTGCAAACATTACCAATGCATGAATGGAAATGGGACATGATCACAATGGATTTTGTGTTGGGTTTACCGAGGTCTCTGAAGAAGTATGATGTGATTTGGGTCATTGTTGATAGGCTGACCAAGTCTGCTCACTTCTTGCCTATGAGGAAAACGGATGGAGTGGCTAGGCTGGTGGAGTTGTATGTCGATGAGATCGTCAAGCTTCATGGAGTGCCTGCGAGCATTGTGTATGATCGTGATCCGAAGTTTACTTCACGATTCTGGAAAGAGATTCAGAAAGAGTTTGGGACGAAAGTGCATGTGAGTACTGCATATCATCTGCAAACGGATGGTCAGTCTGAAAGGACCATCAGGACGTTAGAGGACATGCTGAGAGCGTGTGTACTGGACTGGGGTGGTAACTGGGAAATTTATCTACCGTTGGCTGAGTTCACGTATAACAAACATTACCATAAGAGCATTGAGATGTCTCCGTATGAAGCGTTGTATGGAAGGCTGTGTAGGACACCGCTATGTTGGACCCAAGTGAGGGAGCGGAGTGAGTTAGGACCTGCTATAGTCGAAGATACTACTGAAAAGATCAGGTTTCCGAAGGTTAAGCTGACAAAAGCTCAAAACCGACAAAAGATGTAATCTGATAAGCGCCATAAGGACTTAGAGTTCAGTGTGGGCGATCTGGTTTATCTGAAGACTATGACTTATAAGGGGAAAAGCCGAGCAACGTTTGATGCTAAGTTGAGTCCGAGGTACATGGGACCGTACCGGATTCTGGAAAGGATTGGTGCAGTGGCGTATAAGTTGGACTTACCGCCGGAAATGAGTGCTTACCACAATGTATTTCACGTGCCACAACTGAGAAAGCACATAACTGAACGTGAGACTGTGATATCTGAACCACCTTCAGAATTGCGAGAGGATCTGATAGTGGAAGGTAGACCGATCTGAGTGGTTGACCAAAAAGAAAAGCTTAGGCGTGGTAAGAAGGTCAAGATGATCCAAGTTGTCTGGGACTGAAATGGAAATAAGAAAACTACTTGGGAAGTAGAGTCTAAGATGAGTACAAGGTTTCCGAAATGGTTTGATAAACTTCAGGAAGAAGAACCGGATTCGAGGACGAATCCAAACCAATTGGGGAGAGTTGTAGCATCCGTATCCGAGAAAATCTGGGATGATTGACCCGGACAGGAGGTTGTCCGAAGGAACGTGAGTTCAATCAAGTGAAAAATCCGTATAAATGGTAGGTTCAAACTATAGTCGAGGGATGACTAGGAAATAGTCGAAGGATGGCCGGGCTGGCCGAGCAAAATGGACCATATCCAAGAGAAAAGTGGACTATATCTGAGAGAAAGTGGACTATATCCGAGATAAAGTGGACTATGCCCGAGAGAAAGGATTTTAGCTGAGTAAAAATGGGTTGGGCCCATGGGCTGGGAGTTTGGTCAGAATAAAACTAGTTTCTCGCGTGGATGGTCGAGCAGTTTAGGCGATAGCTGAGAGAACTTAAAGCTAACCAGGATAAACCTGACTGGTACAAGAGATGCCGGCTATAACCGGGTTATCTAGGTTTTGCGAGTATAAAAGTGGATTTCTGTGACTTTTCTCGGGAGAGCCGTACTTTTCAGAGAAAAAGAGCGAGGGAGAGAGATTAGTAGAGAGAGATCATCCGAGAGGTTCTGATTATCTCGAGAGTTAGCCGAGAGAGATCGAAGTTTTCTGTCCGAGTTTATGTGGATCTGATCCGACCATTCGTTCTGATTTAAGGGTTTTCCGAGGGAATAACCGAGTTCATCCGTGGAGTTCTGAGCGGATCGTGAGATATCCGAGAGCACGTCGATTCTTCCGAAAGAATCTGGTAAGTGTTCGGATATTCTGTTTAGTGCCGAGTTTCTGTCAGGTAACGTCGGACTAATAGCTCTGTTGTGTACTGTTTCTGAGGGAATACATGGTCTTGCCCGAGTAAAAATGCACGGGTTCAGAGATAGCCGAGAGGTGTTGAGATTTTGTCGGACCAGTCTGAGCGATAGCCGAGAAATCGCAAGTATGTCCGACTATCTCTGTTTCTGATCAAGAAATCACCGAGTTTCATTCGTCTGAAACGTTTGTCTAAGTGTCTAAGGTGAGTGTGTGACTGTGGTCAGTATCTAGAATCGTTTGATTGCTAGGTTATCTGATTTTCATTGATTGCTTCTGTAAGTTAGTGGTTTCTTCTTAGCAAGGTCAATGTTTCTGTGATTGTGAATGGTTAAGTGTGAACTTTGGTCAATACATGGTGCCTAACTAGCTGTGTGAATGTCCGAATCGAGTTACTAGCTCAAGGAGAGGTGTTATTCTCGCTTGGAGTAGAACCGATGCTATGTGAGGCTTCACAAGTTGTTGAGATGATCATAGGACCGTACTATTTTCTGTGCTTGCTTGCTAAGTGATAATGTGAATTTTATAACTGATAGTATGATTCGTTTTCTGGTACTTGCTAAGGTGTTACGAGATGACCGTATTTACTAAGTATTTAACAAATATTTATGCCTCTCTTTTTTTGTGTGCAGGTAAAGATAAGGTCCAAGGCGAGTAGCTCTGAAGGCGGACTGAAAGGCAGTGAAGAGAAGGGATGGATTAGGACCATGTTTTGGGATTCATGTTCTGAGCTTTCTGTTTTATGGCTTTGGTGTTAGCATTTCTGAGTTAAACTGAATCTGATAAGTTTAGTTTTCTATTATTGAATCTGAATTCTGTTAAGTGTTTCTGGAATAATTATGCAATGAGAATGAATGTCTTTTGATGAATCGAACTTATTTAAGTTTAAGAAATTTTTTTAAAATATGCATGTTTTTGTATTTCTGGGCGAGAGAAGACTCGGTGAGGTTTGGGCCGGTCTAGTGATAGACGGTCGGGTCATCACAAATTCAGTCAGCAATCTGCCTGATGATATTCTTAGAAAAATCATGTCTTTACTTCCAATGAAACTTGTTATCTCCTTGTCTGTTGTGTCCAAGAGATGGAGGAATATGTTCGCTCTCGTGGACAATTTTGATTATCTAGAAACAGTCATTGGTGGGCATAGCTTCTTTATGTTCATGAACAAGTATTTCTATTTCATACACGGTTTTACTCCTCCTGTCAAGAAATTCTCTTTGAATTGTGATCATGGCCGAAAACAACTCATTGATAACTATTAGGTTATGGATACAAACTGTCTTGATATGCGGTTGCTTAGAGCTACACTTGCAATGCTATCATCATTATTATCTAGATCTCAGTTTTGTAGAAACCTTAATTACTACAATATGGCAACTGATAAGTATAAGGGTTTATTTAAGAACAGGTATCGAAAATACAATACCGAATTAAGATCGGTGACAAGGAATTGCAGAGTCGAGACGAATTTTTTTTCTTAAATCTTTAAATGCCCCGTAGTGTGACGGTTTTGCAGCGCTCAGATTCGCAGGATACAACTGCAGTGTTTCTGTTTTCCAGCACCGAAAAACAGAACCTATCAAACCTTAAAATTGTGTGTACTCTCAAGAAAAAAAATAGAATAAAGGAGAGTGGAGGATTGCTGTTGTCCATGTGGTGATGAGAATAGAAGACAAAGGCTTGTTTATATAGCTTAGATAGTGAACGTTAGTCATAAAGGGAGATTTGAAATTTATTATCAACTTAAATCACTTTGACCTGAGTTTAAGAGATGTTACACACAAAACCAAATCACAATTAATTTTGTGCTTTAATTCCAATTGATATTAACGTTACTAATATCAAGTTTTTAAAAGAGATATTTGTTGATTTAGTCAACAAAACAACTTAAAAGATTTTGGACCAAAAGAACAATAATATAATCTGTTATTCCATTTTCTAAATCTCGAAGCCCAAACCTCGAGTCTGGCCCGGAACGCTCTTTTATTTAATACCTAAGGTTTTGAACCTTGTTTTGTATTCTCCACTTTATATACAAGAATATATCACCTTATTACATCAAAGTAGGACATTTTATAAATGTTATTTTTTAAGCTTACTGAAACAGGATTTTTTAGGTCTAAACTTAAATGTTCTTAGCCTCTAATCAGTTGTATAATAGAGATCAGGTATCAATCCAATTATGGAAGATGAGATGCAAATAATGCTGTAAGCTAAGCAAGATTGGGGATTTGATTATGTAAGAACAAGTCTAACAACCTAATGGTGCAATGGAAGGAAAGCAAATATAAGTAACATAACTGAACAATGAACTTAAAGCAATGACTAAACAAGAATTAAGCAAGAAGTGACTACTAAAGCAAGAACTAAGCAAGATGACTTTGAAGACAATTAATTAAAAGCAAGACTCAAGGTTCTAAACAATTTTGGGATAATGGTTTTCAAGAGTGACAAGGGGATTTCTACTAACGCACTCAACAAGCATTAACAAAGCAAGCAATTCTCAATATTATGCTCCTGGACAAGGTATCTAAAGGGAACCACTTGGCGTCAATAAGCAATTCATATTTAACAAGATCGGAGTGTCAGACCCACTTGTGATGGCGTATCCTTCAACCATGAGCATAAAGACCAGAACCATTCTAGCCTAAAAGATGCACCAATCAAGCCACTACTCTCTCTCACCCAAGCAAGAATTCAGATCAACTTATCAATCTTGTGAACCAATAAGGACCTAGGCAGCTATACACCAATCAAGATTATGGATTTAAGCACAAACTTGTAACATCCTAACAAAGCTAAGCAATAAACAAGAATGAAACAAAGGCAAGATCTTTCAATGCATACTATCTAACCATAAAGTCAAGAATCTCAAATCCAGCATTATCTAGCCCTAAGCGAATCATCTAGCAAGGTGAACTATCACTTTGGTATCACTGAACAAACGAAACATAGACCAAGCTAGACTATCAAGCCAAATAAGCGAACCATGCTTAGAAAAAAGATACCAAGACATCAAGCGAACCATATGCATTTATCAAACTATGTTCAATCAAAAGGAGCAAGCTTTATCAACATTAATCACTTTGCAAGAAAAGGAGATAACAGAGAACCATTAAACAAGCCTAATCACTATTTAATCACATCTTAATCACCACCTTCCCTATTTAGAACCCTAAATCTAAAGAGGACAACTCACTAATCATGTTTAATCCCATTGATTTGGAGTTAAATATAACTAGATGAGATTAAAATGCAAAGATGATAAATCTAATCTACCAAGATGCAAGAACAAAGATTAAAAGGCAAGATTAAACTATAAAAATGCAAACTTTATTAAAAATAAAGATCCTTAAGGCAAATCGCCCTTTAAGGTTTAGAGAAGGTTTCTAATAGAAAGCTAAACTTGGATAAGATAGAACTTGATAAAGATAATGCTTTGTGGCTTCTTTTTTATAGTAGGGAGCCAAAAAAAGCATAAAAACCTAAATACATAGGATAAGGTTAACAAAAGTCAAGTGGTCAACGCGGATGAGTTGCATCGAGGTCGTACGGTCGATGTTCTGCTCGATGTGTGACCTCGATATGGTCTGTGTAGCGCGTATCAACGTCCTTCCTCGATGCTGGTCTTCGATGCATACCAACGGCTTGAAATCCTCGTGCTGATCCTTTTCCTCTCGTCATGCTGCTTACATCGAGCACACTCCATGAGGCCTCTGCTCGATATGCTTGCTCGATATGGACCAGACTTTGCAAGAACTCCATTTTTGACATCTTCTTTGATCATGAGCTGCTTCCATCTCCTCTCCAGCTCCAAGAAACTCCAAAAACACCTGAAAACCACCACAAACATGCACATGTATGCAAATGTATACAATCCTAAGCTAAATGTATGTTATGTTGATTCTAAGTGCAAATGACACTAAAATGCTAAACTACAAAGCAAAAACAGAGGAAAAGATGCATGAAATGCAGCCTAAAATGATATAAAACAGCAAGCTATCACTTACGAGCAACCTACTTCGGCCATATTTTTTTCATTCAAACCAACTCCGATTTTGACATTTAATAACATTACAATATAATGCTTACGGCTACAAATTCATCGTGCCCAACATTTGGTTATTCTGACGAACGTCTTCGTCGGAAACTCACCGGTAATAGTCTAAAATCATTTCGTCAAAAATGAGTTCCAACAAGTTTCTTGGCCGAGAACAACGTATTGGTTATGCTCACACTATCCGACGCCCGATGGATTTGACCTGTTTTGTTATCATCGCATTTTTTTACCTCGACCATGAATTTCCCCAACTCTCATATTGCTTTCTCTTGGTGCTGTCTGGATGCATGTAAGTGATGTCACCGTGTTTAAGTATCTGGTTTGGCATTGCCTTATGCTTGAAAAGTTTTTCATTCATAATGGTCATGACCAGTCAACATGGCCAGGCCTTCGTTTCAGGTGACCATCAAGTGGCTTACATTGCAATTTCCATTAACAATGTTCCCAATGACGACGTTTGGTTTCGTATACCGAGTCTTGTCTACCTTGACTATTCATCTACTTGTGTTCTTATTGCTACGATGAAGTGGGTTTCGATTTGCTTGTTGAAGCTAAGCTAGATATTAGGTTTTGGGACTCACCTAACGACGATGATGGTTTTTGTGATTTTGATGGTGAATAAGTAACATTAAGACATTTCACTTGTCTTCTATTTCTCTTGAGGTCCCTACGTTTTCCTACTTTATTTGTTTTGGATTGTGGAGAATCAATCATTATTATCTCTCACTTGGATATGTTTTTAGGTGTTGTAAATCCATGCCAGTCTTCAACAACCTCCTTCACCTGTCTATTGAGAGTGACGAGGAAAGAGGATGGCAAGTAGTGCCACTTCTGCTCAAGAGGTCTCCAAATTTACAAACTTTACTCATCAAGATATTATTGATTAACATTATAGAGAGCTCTCTTTTGACATTGTTTGCTATTATTACATGTCAAGTTGGTTATGATGGATTCAGGTTCAAGGTCTTATGCATAAAGTTACAAAGAGTTGTGGGAACGTGTGCCCTTGCAAGCCTAATAAATGGAAGAAAAGGAAGATCATGAATGAAGAAGATACATGTTGTTTATAGACCTGTCTGTAATATTATGAATCTTCGTGAGTAGTTATGATATTATTGATAACCTTATATAGATACACAAGGAGTACTCTACAAGCATTTTACATATTTGACATTATTGTGAATAAGGAAATATTCTATATTCCTATATTCTAA
Organism: Thlaspi arvense; assembly: GCA_911865555.2. Classification (NCBI taxonomy): domain Eukaryota; kingdom Viridiplantae; phylum Streptophyta; class Magnoliopsida; order Brassicales; family Brassicaceae; genus Thlaspi; species Thlaspi arvense. The sequence goes on along the minus strand of OU466859.2, from coordinate 44,168,719 downwards.
CACTCCCCCGCAGTCGAAGCTGGAGGTTGGCGAATGCTCAGACTGGATTAAAAATCTTCAAAGAGAGAGACGTGAAGTCCTTTAGTAAAGATGTCGGCATATTGTAGAGCCGAGGGTACATGGAGAACCTTAACATGACCAATAGCGACCTTTTCTCAGACAAAGTGAATATCAATCTCCACATGCTTAGTGCGTTGATGCTGAACAGGGTTAGATGACATATAAACCGCACTGACATTGTCACAAAAAACAACTGATGCCCATTGGAGAGGCAAACCGAGCTCAAGGAAGAGATTTCGAAGGCATGTGAGTTCAGCGACAACATTCGCAGCACCTCGATATTCTGCTTCAGCACTAGAACATGACACCATTTATTGACGCTTGGGTGACCAGGAGATAAGGTTGTCACCCAGAAAAATACAGTAACCCGAGGTGGAGCGGCGAGTTGTGGGGTAACCTGCCCAATCGGCATCCGAGTAGGCTACAAGACCGGTTAAAGATGATCGAAAAAGTTGCAGGCCATGCGAAATAGTACCTTTGATGTATCGAAGGATACATTTCAAAGCATGAAAGTGAAAGTCGCGCAGGTCATGCATATACAAGCAGATTTGCTGAACAGCATATAATATATCCGGACGTGTGAATGTCAGGTATTGAAGGACGCCTTCCAAACTGCGATATAGTGTAGGATCAGATACTGGTTGACCGTCATCGTCAGCAAGCTTTGATTTGGTGTCAACGGGAGTGAGACACGGGTTACACTCAGTCCTCATGGCACGATGTAGAAGATCTACGGCATAGTTTTGTTGGTGTAGGAATAATCATTTTGCATTACGTGTAACAGTGATGCCAAGAAAATGATAAAGTGGTCTAAGGTCTGTCATAGAGAATTCAGAGTTCAAAGATGCAATGATCGATTGAAGCAGCGCTGAAACAGAGGCTGTGAGCACGATGTCATCAACATAAAGGAGTAGATATGCAGTTTCGTTACCGCGATTGAGGATAAAAAGAGACGGATCACACAGACTTTTTCGAAAGCCGATGCGACGAGCAAAAACAGCAAAACGATTGTACCAAGTGCGCGGAGCTTGCTTAAGCCCATAGAGCGAGCGGTGAAGGAGATTCACGTGATCTGGCTTTGATGGATCTTGAAAGCCAGGTGGTTGGTGCATATACACTGTTTCTTTGAGGTCGTCATGTAAGAACGCGTTCTTAACATCAAGTTGATGAAGAGCCCAGTCGTGTGAAGAAGCAACACCAAGAACAGCCCGAATTGTAGCAGGTGTGACAACGGGGCTAAACATCTCATCACAATCGATTCCAGATTACTGCGAATTCCCGTTAGCAACTAGACATGCCTTGTAACGAACGAGCTTTCCATCTGCATTACATTTATGCATGAACAACCACATAGAGCGAACAATGTTAGTAGACTTGGGCCGTGGTACAAGGGACCACGTTCCTGTTTTAATAAAAGCATCAAACTCTTCATGCATTGCCGGATTCCAATTAGGGTTTTTTACCGCCTGAACGTGAAACGAGGTTAATGGGGAGACCACAGCGGTATGAAGATTAAGCCTGTCGAGTGGTTTTCGAATGCCATATTTGCCTCGTGTGTCCATGGAGTGATCATTCTCAGTCGGAGGTGCTTCTGGTGCTTCCGGTGGTATCAATGGAGCTGGTGGGGCTCGAGATGCACATGATGCTCGAGATGAACGTGGTGCTCTTGGTGCAAGTGGAGCTGATGGTGCTCTCGCTGCACGAGGAGCTGATGGTGCTCGTGGTGTAGGCAGAGCAGGTGGTGCTTGTTGAGCCAGTGGTGCAGATGGTTCTTGTTGAACCGGCGGTGCTGGTGGTTCTTGTTGAACCGACGGTGCAGGTGGTGGAGGCTGAGCCTGGGATACAACAGCGTCGGTGATTATGCGAGACAAAAGCAGAGGCACTGAAAGAGGTGGAGGAGACGTGATCGCAAAGGGAAAGATAGTTTCATCAAATGTGACATGACGAGACAATATAATCATGTTGATGCTGATCTCCAAGCAACGATATCCCCTATGATCCGTTGGATAGCCAAGAAACACATACGGTGTGAATCTTGGGGCAGGCTTATGTATGGAAGTTGGCAACAGATTTGGATAGCATAGGGACCCAAACACATGTAGGTGACTGTAACTCACGGGCTGGTGGAAGAGCTTAGTGTAGGGCACTATATTATCAAGAGCGGCGGATGAAAGTATGTTGAGAAGATGAGCAACAGTTTGAAGTGCTTCAACCCAATTGACCAACAGCATGGAAGCTTGTGTAAGAAGGGTACGAACGATGTTGTTGATGGCGTGAAGCATTCTTTCAGCTTTGCCGTTTTGTTGTGACGTGTAAGGGCATGAGAAACGAAAGGACGTGCCATTTATTGCCAAGATTGCATGCATGGGCTTGTTGTTGTATTCACCACCATTGTCACACTGTAGAGATTTAATTTCGGTACCAAAGTGGGTGCGAACATAAGCTGCAAAATGTATATACTTGCCGAGAATATCACTTTTATCATGAAGGGGGTCGAGCCAAACATACTGAGTGCACTCGTCAAGAAAAATAACATAATATTTTAATCCACTGATACTCGAAATAGGAGAGGTCCAAATATCAGAGTGAATAATCTCAAAGGGTTTGAAAACAACTGAAGTAGAAGAAACCAATGGCAATCGAACATGTTTGCCTAACTGACACGCATGACACAGGTTTGTCATATCGGTCTTATTAAAACTAATAACACCAGTAGAAGCAATAGAAGAGAGGATAGATTTTCCCGAATGACCGAGACGTTGGTGCCAGAGACTTTGAGAAGACACGGAAGTCGTGAGAGCGAGTGGAGATGAAGACGATGGTGTGGTGGTGGCTGAGTAAAGGGGACCAGGACTGTTACATCGGAGCAGCTTGGTTCACGTTTGAAGGTCCTTAACATAGAAACCAAAAGGGTCAAATTCAACAGCACAATTGTTTTCAGTTGCAAACTGACGTACGGACACCAAGTTTTTGATCATGGTAGGGCACACAAGGACATTTCGGAGAAGCAAGGGTCGATGTGGTAGATTAGAAGAGATGACACCATGTCCAATTTTGGTGGGGCGAGCAAAAGACCCATTACCAACAATAACAGAAGGAAGATTGCTTTTATTAAAAAGGGAACGTAGCGTACCTGGCTGAGTCGTGATGTGATTGGTTGCACCCGTGTCCATGTATCATGACGAGTCATAGGGATCTTGGAGGCTCATCGTGCCGGAAGCTTGTGTCAGCTGCGCTTGCGATGACGATTGAGCAGTGTGGGCTTCACTTAAAGCATTCGAAGAATAGGGACCGAGAACGCCAGCAGATGGTGGAGCATGAGCAGCACGTGGATGTGAATACGTAGGATACGATGGCATGCCATATGGTGGAGGAGCAGCATACGAAAGAGGAGCGTTATACGCATATTGTGGATGCCACATCTGGTACAGATGAGGATATGCTGATAGTTGTCGTTGCATCTATTAAAACCAAGGTGGTTGCTGCCAATAGTTGTTGTTGCGTCCTCTGCCACGACCACGGTTGTTGCGTCCGCCACAGCTATTATTATTACGATAGCCACGTCCAAAATTGTTATTGTGTGGGTATTGTTGTTGATGCTGGTTCGGTTGGTCTTGTGGCTGATCGGAGGAGGAGTAAAGCACATTAGGATATGATGAATCATGAGTAGGGCCTGGGGAAACCCTAACGTGCTTCTTGATGCGAGTTTCCTCCAACAATAGCATTGATCGAGCCTCAGAGAATGAGGGAAAAGGGGACTTGTGCATGATCACATTGCTGATGTTATCGTATTTCTCCAATAAACCGTTCAACATGTGCATCACCAGGGCGCGTTCAGAGACTGAAGAGTCAATGTTCGAGAGAAGATCAGAGATGGTCTTCAATTTTTAGCAATAATCGTGTATACCAAGATCGCCAATCATCTACGTGCAGTGGTCGTTTTCGAGCTGAAGAGCGCGACCCTCTTTATTATCACGAAACAGGTTCTCGTTGGAGAGCCAGAGTTCGCGTGCGGAGCAATTCTTTTTCATAATGGAGTCAAAGAGAGACTCGGAGATAGTGCCATAGATCTACATCTTAACCAATCCATCATGCTCCTTCCAGTTGGAGAAAGTAGCCCCAACAGAACTGGAGGTGCCATCGATGTGTCCAAGACGCCAAAATAGAGACAATGTGTCTCAAACAGCTCGTGCCAGAGATCGTAATTGAGCTTGTCCATGTTAAGCACGATGGAGACATAGGCTCGAATCTGTGCGATGCCAAAGGGATTATCGCTAGAGGTGGTAACATTATTATTATCACCCATTGTAAAGAGAAAGAAGACGGAGAAAAAGAGAAATGAAAAAAAAAAAGAGAGAGGAGAGAACAAGAGAACACTAGAAGAAAAAAGAGAGCAGAGGCTGGATCGAGCTTAGCGGCCGAACTAGGGTCTCGGTTTTGCTAGAGTTGCTCTGATACAATGTAATGTTATGAATCTCTGTAAGGCATTATGATATTATTGATAACCTTATATAGATACACAAGAAGTGCTCTACAAGATCTTTACATATTTGACATTATCGTGAATAAAGAAATATTCTATATTCATATATTCTAACACTGTCAAGTGAAGGTGCTTGAGATTTCGGGGTATAGAGGAACGTGTCAAGAGCTGAAACAGATGAGATATTTCTTGGGAAATTTGAAATACTTGAGACTGTAAAAAATTATATTGAGCGAGGAAACAATGACTACTTGCGACTCATTTTTGGTCGAGACTCATCCTAGAGTTTCACCAAGGTGTCGGATGCATTTCTTGTGATGTTTAAGGTTCCGATTGGTAACACATTTTTTATATCGCGAAATTGCGGAATGGCGGAAAAAATGAATTGCAGAATAATTTATTGCGGAATTGCGGAACTTTTATTTTAATACGATTGGATAAATTATGGCGGAATTGCGGAATTACAGAATATACTTATTGAAAATATTCTGCTTTACTATATATTATTAAAAAAAATATTAATAATTCAATCAATTATTATAAAATGATATAATTCTAATTGTAACTTTTTAATAATTTATTTTTCAAAATAAAAAAAATATTGCAAATCTTAAAGAATATATATAACTTTATCATTGAATAATTTTTTGTAACACTAAATTATTTATTTGTATTTATTTAAATAATAAAATATAATTAGTTATATAATTGAATAATATAAACATTGATTCCGCAAATAATCTACTCCAAACACGCTTTTCCGCTTAATGAAGATTTCTTTGTATTTTTTATAAGCAAAAACGTAATTCCGCAGATCTTGCGTTTTTGCGTTTTTCTCCAGGTTTTTTTTATTGGCAAAATTTTTGCGTTTTTGGATTTTTTCACCATTCCACCATTCCACAAGTGTTACCAATCAGAGCTTGTCTGCTTTTCTTTTATATTAAAAAAATATTTTATTTAAAACAATAGATTGTATAATCTAATCTGGTTATTATTATTTAATCTTTGACAATTATTGTGTCATACTCATACATACTTCTCTAAACAAAATTCTATTGAGCTAAAATTTCAAGAGGGAACCAATTATTGTGTCATACTCATACATACTTCTCTAAACAAAATTCTATTGAGCTAAAATTTCAAGAGGGATGTATTCTTTACAGGTTTCACCTTGCTGCAAGTTTTTTCGGACTCGGATGTCCTAATTGTCTCCCTCTTGCTGGAATCGGTTCTGAATGAGATAGCAGACATTGTACAGGTTGTGCGAGACCTTGTTACTCTCTTCTTTTCCATTTATGTTTATCTCTTCTCTGCACTTTGGCTTGCAGCGGCTATAGCTATGCTTTGTAATGTCTATTGCTTCATCTCACTTTTTAGCACTGGTGGCATTGAGTTCCGAGGACTTCTCTATGCTTCTCGTGTTTTAAGTGTTATGGTTGCTTCTATTTTTATGTCTGTTTTCCGTTTTACTCTTGTTGCATCGGATCTTTTAGCCAATTTGGCTTTGTTATTATGTTTTGTAAACATTCTCTTCATGTTTGAAGAGTAAGTGATTTATGAAATGAATATGTTGACAAAAAAGAAAAAAAAAAGAAGATGACAGTATTAAGTCTCAAAGTGGAGCTGAATTAGTCTTACATAATAAAACCTTTTAATAGTTATCGGTGTCAGTGAACTTATTAAAGTTAATATGATGAATTTGAGATTCTGCATTTCTGCCTCTTCGTCTTTCTTCTTTTCTTTTCTTCGTTTCTTCTGAATCTCATCTCCTTCTTCCTCTCATTCACTAGTCTTTGTTTTTCTCTCTTCTCCTTTTTATAAAACCGGAGCAAGTTATGTTAGCGAGCAAGCAAGCAATTAATAAACACATCAAACTTATATCCTTGACGACTAATTTACGGTTCACAAGTTTTGTCAAAATTAAAATTCTAATTTGTTAGTGCATATTATAGTTATTCGTTCTTCATTTTTTGTTCATGTGATGTGCCCATAATCGATTTTATTTTTACTCATATATGTTTTCTTAAAAAAATATCTAGATTTTTCTTTACGTCACTAATTGCATGATTACGCATAATTAAACTGTATGCAATACGAAAGATTCAATTTATATGAACTAGATTTTGGTGAGTGCCACAAAGAGCTTTGCTGTCTTTGTTACACTTTGCTTAATCAAAATAAAACCATATTTGATACCATATCATCCATCTAAATCTAACAAATTATATATCATGCGGGTGTCCAATGAGAAAACAAATCATGAACCATAAACAGAATACAAAAAAAAATATAAAATGAAGGCAAAGATGAGAAAAAGAGAAGAAGAAAAAAACGTCTGGTACATAAAATAGAATCCTCCAAAAAGTAGGAATGCTAAATGTGAACCAAACTTGGAACATAGCTGAAGAGAAGTGCCCGCAAATCAAATGATGGTGATATCTCTGTAGTCGTCTCTTTATAAACTTCTTTATGCATCTTCTCTCCAACAATATAAATTGCGAGACACTCGTTATAGTCTTCACCGTACATACTTGTACCACAACACACGACCATTTTATTCTCCTCGTCCACCAAGAAACTGTTCACACTCGTCATAAAATTACTCAAATCCACTAATAAGAAATCACTCCACGACAAGTCTTTGGCCTCGTCAATCTTAGCGTTGGTCACCCATATCTTCATCTGATATGAATCTAGATCTAAACTCATCAACGCAAGTTTATCTTCTCTAACAGCTGATATAACAACTTTCTCATCACTATAGTCACTCTGGTAAGGATGAGAGAGTCGTCTAAGTCTCTCTTGTTGTGAAATCAAACATGAGTATGTAATTAACCTCACGGTTTTCTTCAAATCTATTATAAAAATGGTAAGTATTTCCCATCAAAGACACACCAAGATGTAAATGCAGCCACTCAAAATAGTAATAAGAAGTGACATCATCAAGAACCCTCCATGAATCAGAGTTAAACTCATAGATTTTAATCTCAGGCACCATCTGGTCTTTGAGTTTATATGCGTAACAGCTCAAGATTTTGTAGTTAGCGAAAGAATTGTCGTTGTTTGCGTATCCTAGAACATACCTAGTTCTGTAAAAGTAACAACGCCTGCTGCGATTATTGGGTTGGATCCACCTAGTTTGACCGGTGCACGGGTTACATATTACGAGTCTACAGTCATTGGCGGTGCACAGTAGCAAACCTCCGCACTGGAAAATATCATATACTTCGACATGTTCCGAATTCTTTTGCTAAGCCACTTAAAGCATACGTGAGGAAGAAGACGATTTAACAGAGAAGCGGAGAAAGAGTCCGAGCAAGCTGAGCTGGACAATGAAGGAGTTTGACTTTGCCGACGTGGAATCGTTTGTTACGTTTTATTACTTTGTAAATAAATAGTTATAGATTGTTCTTTCGGGGGGATTATCCAGTAATTGGGAGACAGGGGTCACAGGAGAGAGAATCTCTGTGAAGTTGGCAATAGTCGAGAGCTTGTTCTCGTGGTTGATTTTTCCGGTTGATCGTCATCGGAGAGTCTCCGTCACGCATCAGTCTTATATTCGTTTTCGTTAAGTGAATAAAATTCTTCTTTTCGCTTAACAATTGGTGTGGTGAGCGAAGCGATATCGCGAGAATCAGAGATGGTGAGTGTTGAGGAAATGCAAGGCAATTTGGAGGAATTGAACCAACAAGTCGGAGCAATTCGCGGTGGTTGGGAGCGTTTGACGACGGGACATACAGAAATCAACGGAAGGCTGAATACGGTGGACAAACGTTTCGATGCGATGGATAAAACGATGATGTTGATGTCGCAAACCCTAGTGAGGATAGAAGCGAACCAGTTCGCAGATAAAGCTCAAGGGAAAGCCGTCGCGACTTCTTCCGGCACGGTGAATGAGGTCAGTTCTTCTGATTCCGATAACAATCCGGTCAATGTTGAGTTAGGTTATCGTAGAATCAGTAGTGTTTTAGAGAATAGATCTGGTCTGTTGAAGAAGATTGAGTTGCCAATCCTCGATGGCACCGGTCCGTACAGATGGATAACCATGGCGGAAAGATTCTTCCGTTTGGGTAACTATACGGATTCAGATCGTCTGGATCTTCTTTCTGTAAGCCTTCAAGGACTGGCACTGAACTGATTCAACAGAGAAGTGGAACAGAATCCGTTCAGAGATTGGGCTGACTTTAAGAGAAGAATGATTGCTCGTTTCAGTCTGAAGGTTAAAGAGAATCCGGGAAAGAGACTGTTCAGTATGAAGCAGACAGGATCCATTGTTGAATATCTTAATGAATTTTAAGAGCTGTCTACGATTGTTAAAGGAGTTGATGAAGTGAACCTAGAGCATGTCTTCTACATCGGGTTAAAACCAGAGATGCAAGAGGTGATTAAAATGAAGAAACCTCAGGGTCTTACGGCACATTTCGAAGCTGTAATCTCCATGGAGGATAGCGTTTTCTGTAAGTCTATGGCAGAGACAGTTAACACAACAGGTTCAAAATGTGTGTCAGCTTGGGCTCCATTGAAAAGCTTATCGGGTTATAACTCACAAAGAGCTTGGCAGTACCCAACTGCTCAGTCTGATTCCTCAAAAGGAACCTCTAAAGCTGTGGAGCAGAATAATGCAGTTAAGAGTCAAGCGAATGGGAAACCTTCTTGGAGAGGCCAAACGAATGGCCGACCTCAAAACAAGTTGAAGCTTAGTCCTGAAGAGTACGCAGAGAAGAGAAGATTGGGATTGTGCTTTTACTGTCCAGAAAAATTCTCAAGAACTCACAAGTGTCAGAATATGGAACTGCAAGTTTACACGGTGGTTAATGGGGTGGAAATTGATCTGACAGAATCAGAGTGGTCAGAGACACCAGAAGTAGAAGAAGAACAGTTGACGGAGCTGATGGAGCTATCCTTATTCTCCTTCTTCGGCATTGATTCGCCTTGTACAACAAAACTGTGGGGAACTATTAACAATGTAGAGGTTATTGTGATGTTGGATAGTGGTGCTTCACATAATTTCATTGATCCCTCAGTCATGGCGAAGACAAAGTTGTATGCTCCAAGTAACCGTGGTCTGGAAATTCTGTTGGGAACGGGCATCAGAGTTAATGCATCAGGAGTGTGTCGGGATGTGCAGTTCAATCTGCAATCAGTGGATTACATAGCTGACTTTATTGTGTTAGAACTCAGCAAGGTGGATGTCATATTGGGAATAAAATGGCTGCGTACACTCGGTAAATGTGAGGTGGATTGGGATAACCACGAGTACTCCTTTGTGTACCAAGGACAGAGAGTAACATTACGAGGCGATGTTGCACTAATGCAAGGAGAAAACACTTGTCTCCCTTGAGAAAATCAAACAGCAAATTACGCTTTCTAAATTCCCTTTGTAGTACCTTCATGTCCCATTTCCATTCTGGCATTGGCAACGTTTGCAACAAACCACTCAGAAACTGATGCTCTGCCTTAACCAATTGGCACGTCTCACATCCGGCTACCCACTTAGCCACATCACGCTTCATCCCAACCCAATGATAGTACCGTTTCAAATCCTGATACATCTAGGTCATTCCCGGATGAACAGAAAATCTTGACTGATGTGCCTCCTTCAGGATCTCATCCCTTAACTCATTCACATCTGGAACACAGACCCGTCTGTTTACAACAATGGTCCCATTGTTTGAAGTCTGATATTCCGTCTTATCATTCTGTGACACCTTTTTCAGATTCTCATCCTGCTCCTGAGCAATCCGAATCCTAGTCAACAAGTCAGCTCTATCCGCAGCTTCCAGACCCAACGGTTCAACCCCTTCTGTTATTGCATTCAGCTGCAATGTCCTTAGCATGTTCACAATGCTTCCAACATTCTTTTCTGATGATACGCTAGCCCTCCTCCTACTCAACGCATCCGCCACCAAGTTGGCCTTTCCTAGATGGTATGCTATCTCCAAATCATAGTCCGCTACCAACTCCATCCATCTACGCTGTCTCAAGTTCAAATCCGGTTGAGTAAAGATGTACTTTAAACTCTTGTGGTCCGTGTATATCTGCACCTTCTCCCCATACAAGTAAGATCTCCATATCTTAAGTGCAAATACCACAGCCGCCATCTCTAAATCATGCGTAGGGTAGTTTCCTTCATGCTTCCGTAGCTGCCGCGAAGCATAAGCTATCACCTTACCATTCTGCATCAGAACACACCCTAATCCTTTTCTGGATGCACCCGTGTATACCACGTATGGCTCACCCGGTTCTGGTAACGCCAATACTGGTGCACTAGTGAGTAACTCCATTAACTTTGGGAAGCACTCTCCACACTCATCCGTCCAGACATACTCCATGTCCTTACCAGTCAGCTTTGTCATTGGTTGAGCCATGCTTGCAAAACCTTTGACAAACCGCCTGTAGTAACCAGCTAGTCCGAGAAAACTTCTTATCTCTGTAGCGTTCTCTGGCCTAGGCCAATCCGCAATAGCCTGAATCTTCTCTGGGTCCACGGACACTCCCTTATCTGAAACAATATGACCCAAGAACCCTATATGCCGTTGCCAAAAGCTACACTTACTGAGCTTGGCATATAACTTCTGTTCTCTCAACTTCTCCAGAACAGTCCGCAAATGACTCTTATGTTCTTCCTCATCCTTAGAGTATACTAGAATATCATCTGTGAAAATGATCACAAACTCATCTAGGTACTCCCTGAATACGCCATTCATCAACTTCATGAATGCAGCTGGCGCATTCGTCAAACCAAACGGCATGACCACAAACTCGTAATGACCATACCTTGTCCTAAAGGCAGTCTTACGCACGTCTGTCTCCTCTATGGGTATTTGATGGTACCCTGATGCCAAATCGATCTTAGAGAACCAAGTAGCTCCCCTGAGTTGGTCCAACAACTCGTCTATCCTGGGAAGTGGATACTTGTTCTTCACGGTCACACGGTTCAATCCGCGGTAATCAATGCAAAGCCTGAAGCTCCCATCCTTCTTCTTCACGAATAACACTGGTGCTCCCCACGGTGAACTACTAGGTCTAATGAACCCTTTGTCCAACTACTCCGTTAGTTGCTTCTTCAGTTCCGCCATCTCAGCCGGCGTCATCCGGTATGGTGCTTTGGACAATGGAGCTGTCCCCGGCTCAAGTTCAATTGTGAACGGATCTGAACGAGCTGGTGGCAGTCCAGCCAACGCCTGAAAAACATCATCGAATTCTTGCACCACCGGTATACTGCCCAAGTCTACATCCGGTCCTCCTTCTGTGGTAGTGATCGTTGCTAGATATGCCTCACAACCCTTCTCTATCAGCCGTTCTGCTTGAATAGCTGACACCACCAAACTTCATGAGGTTGGTCTAACTCCCTGATAAACCAAGACCTCTCCGTCTCTCTCAAATCGCACCCTTCCACGGTGACAATCCAAGTGAGCTCTGTGCTTGCCTAACCAGTCCATTCCCAAAATGACATCGTAGGACTTAACTCTACAGATCACTAGATCCGCTGGCATGTTCACTTCGCCAAACATCACTGGAACATTCTTAACCGTTCCTAATGAAAACATCACTTGGCCTCCAGCCGCTTGTACTAACCCAAAGTCCTCTCCGGGTTCCTTCTGGAACTGTCCCTTTGCGATTATGTCCGGATTAACAAAACAATGACTCGCTCCTGAGTCAAACAGAACATGGGTCTCAACCACCCATTAGCAAGGTCCCTACACATTCATTCCCTAAAATGCTAAGACTTTATACTAACACACATCACGCAAAAGCAATTTAAGAAAAAACTACGTACCACACGTACCAGTAATCGGGTGAGAAGTGTTCGGTTCCTCAGCTGCTGCTGCACTCGTTGTGTACACCCTCGGCATAATGGCCTGTCTCTTGGCCTGTGATGCAAGCACCTCCCCTGCTCTCTTCCCTTGAGCCACGGCTTGCTCCACCACTCCCGCCTTAGGAAACTCACACTTGAAATGCCCTGGTTCTCCACAACCGTAGCAAACCCGAACCTCACCATCACTGCCAGACACACGGACCACTCGCTGATCCTCCTCCGGACAGTCTCGTACCCGATGCTCTAAACTCCCGCACCTGTGGCATCCACTACCACCGCGCCTACACTGGCCAACGTGAGCCTTGCCACACTTTCTGCACACGCTGTGTCCCCCAGATCCTTTGTCCGGTACTCCCTTCCCAAACTTCCGGTTCTGTCCACTAGACTGACCCGCCTTCTCCATTCCTGTGGGAAGTACTTACTCCTGAACATCGCTGAAAATGTCTCATATGAACAATTCGCATTCACCAGCCTTCCAACGATTCCTTTCCACCACGTGTGTGCATCACCCTCCAAGTAGTGCACGGCTATGTCCCTCTTATAACCCTCAGGACATCGGATAGACTCAAAATTCCATTCCAGTCTCATCCTCCACTCATCTGCCTCAATCGGTGTAGAACTTCCAGCAAAGAATTTGGTTTCCAACCGCACCATGTGATCCAAAATCTTGAGGTAACTCGGAACCTCACCACTTGGTCCGCTTCCTCCCCAATCACATCTGCTTGAACCCCCACCGGTGGTACTACATGTGGTGCTGCTGCAACCGCCGGAGCAGGAGCCACCGCAGGTAGCCTAGCTAGTACCTGTGCTAACATCCCAAGCACAGCCTCTAACCCCACTGGTGCTACATTCGCAGCAACCCCAGCTGCACCTGCAGCATTCCTTGCCACGTTCTCAGCATCCGCAGCATTCCTTGCTGCTTCCACGGCTGCCACTCTAGCCGCCTCATTTGCAACCGCCGCTGCCTGTCTCTCAGCTTCCCTTGCCCTCTCAGCAACATCACCGTTGACTGAGTTCACAGACCCTGCAGCCTGGTTGTCCCCATTGTTTCTCATGGTTCTTCTGGTATCAACCATCTGCAAGTACAACAATGCCAGTTAGCCGAAGCTAACTCAAAACATGTTTCACAACACCAAACAACAACTTACCGCGAGACCTTGGCAGTGAAGAATGGATCGGACCCCCATAAACCCCAAACAAGCAAACAACAGCAGTTACCAATTTCAGTCCTAGAAGCGTTAAAACGCTCTGATACCAACTTGTGGTAACCCAACCCGGTAAACCGTACTGCGGCTGTGTCCCACTACATCCTAACAGTCTGTTTTTATACTTAGCCATATTTTTAAACTTTTTCCTTTATTCTTATTCTTTCTTATCAATACACAGCGGAATGTAAAACAATTCATCTTATTCATTTAACTTTCATAAAACACTTAAACAAGATTCGGAGTTATCAAATACCAAAGCACAAGGTTCGCTAACGATTACAAATGATCATCTAGCAACCTAACGGTCAAACACCAAAGCCATAAGATAAAGCACAACGTCTTACACACAAACAAAACCCAATCCTGATCCATCCATATCTATCACTGCCGCCTGGTCTCGCCCCTTTACTGCTTAGTACCTGCACACTCAAGAAGAGAGGCATAAGTATTCCATAAATACTTAGTGAGTACGGTCATCCCGTAACACCTGGTTAGTACCAAACACGCAATCATACTTTCAGTTTCAACATTCAACACAATCAATTCGCAATAGACATAACAATATCAAACGGCCAAGTTCATCTAACTTAACCAACCAAGTTCAATCCCTTTTTAAGACCCATGTCTACTTCAGCGAGAATCCCACATCCCCTAAGCTAGTACATGATCCGGATTACTCTGAGGTTAGCTAGACATCATCTATGCCACGATAAACACCTTAATATATCATAACATGGGAATTGCTTATCAGTTCTAAACACATAACATGAAAATCACACAATCAACATGCAAACATTCAACCCTAGCAATCCTACGGTTCTAGACACCAACCACAGTCACGTACTCACCTTAAACAAGGCTGGAAACAGATTGGTCAGAAGAAATCCCGATGAAAACCGCACCAAAATGAAGATATCTGATCTCCTTAAGAATCTCTCGGTTGTCCGTATGATCCGATCCTTTTCCCCTCGGGTATCTCTCGATCTGTTCACCTTTCTTCGAACCAAACTCTGTTTACCCTCGAAAACCCCACAAAACAAGGCTATTAGCTCGAGGTTATCCGATGAATACTCAACACTTAGAGAAATATCCGTTCGCTTACCAGTTTATCTCGGCGATGGTCGGATCTGCTCGGTGATAACCTGATCTCTCTCGGATGTCCTCGGGATAAACTGTTTTTCTTAGAGTTTTCTCTCGACTATTCTCTTTCTTTGTTTTATTGCTCTCGAATAAACACAACTCTCCCGAGAAAAATCTCAAAATCCCTTATAAACTCGCAAAACCCTAGATAACTCGGACTTATCCGACGTTTTCCTGGTTCCAGTAGGTTTTATCCCGGTCCGAATCGATTCTCTCGGCTATTTCCTGTACCAGCTTGACCATTTCCTCGATAAACCACAAAATAGCCGACCAAACACTTGGTCCACAGCCCAAATCCCTTCCCACTCGGATAAACCGCCCTTATCCGAGGTGTTTCCCATTTTTCACCCGGATATTCCTATTTCTCTCGGACAACTTATCCCACCTCGGCTAATCCTCTATTTCTCTCAGAGGTTTCCCTTTCTCCCTCGGAGACAGTCCACTGACACTCGGACTTACCTCCCAGACTCTCGGATAAATCCCACTTCTCCGGGATAAATCCCATTTCCCACGGACTGGACCCTGTTTCCCTCGGATATGGTCCGTCCGGCTCGGCTATCCAGCCACCACCCGACTATTCCCTCGGTCATCACCCGACCATAGTCTGAACCTCCATTTCCCAGCCAATATCCGACCCTTGGCTTGATTATTCCTCAGACAATGCTCTGTCCGGTCCGATCATTCTGAATTCTCTCGGATACGGATGTTACACTACCTGTTGGGAAGGAAATTTATAGTTCACACAGATCAGAAAAGTTTGAAGTTTTTGCTGGATCAACGTGAAGTATCTTTAGAGTATCAGAGATGGCCTACAAAATTATTGGGGTACGATTTTGATATCGTATATAAACCAGGAGTGGAAAATAAAGCCGCTGATGGGCTGTCAAGAATTGTTCTGGAGAAAACAAGCATCCATGCTCTCGAGTTATCAGCTTTATCCATTCCCACAAGCTTACAACTCCATGATATTTTACAAGAGATTGAAAAAGATGAGAAGATACAAGCACTGCGTAAACAGCTAGAAACGGGGTATGTGGAAAAACGTGGATATTCATTGGTGAAAGGTCAAGTGATGTATAAAAACAGATTGGTGATTCCTAGAAACTCTGTGTTGATTACAAAGATCCTTCAAGAATATCACAGTGGGTTAGTGGGAGGCCACTCGGGTGTGTTAAAAACTCTTCGCAGAGTAAAGAATCTGTTTTACTGGCGTAAGATTACTCAGGACATTCAGAAGTATGTTGCAGAATGTGACGTTTGCCAAAGACACAAGTACTCGACGTTGTCTCATGCGGGTTTGTTACAGCCATTGCCAATACCTAATAAGATTTGGGAGGCAATATCGATGGATTTTATTGAAGGGTTACCATTGTCGCTTGGAGCTAATGTCATCTTTGTGATTGTTGACAGGCTGAGTAAGTATGCACACTTTGTCAAGTTGAAGCATCCGTCTACTGCTGATGTAGCTCAGAAGTTTATTCAGGAGATCGTGCGACTTCATGGTTTTCCCCTGTCCATTGTGTCTGATAGAGATAAGATCTTCTTAAATTCGTTTTGGAGATAGCTGTTTAAACAAGCGGGGATACAGTTGAAATACAGCACAGCGTTTCATCCACAAACGGATGGGCAAACAGAAGTGCTCAATCGTTGTTTAGAAACTTATCTGCGTTGCTTTGCGTCATCTCACCCTAAATCGTGGAGCAAGTTTCTGACATGGAAAGAATTCTGGTATAACTCAAGCTATCACACAACGATTGGTACGACACCTTTTAAAGTGGTCTATGGAAGGGATCCACCAGATTTGTTGAGGTTTGAGGAAGGGTCAACGAATAACTTCGACTTAGAAGAGATGTTAAAGGAACGCGATGCAATGCTGACGGATCTGAAAGAACATTTGGTATTCGCTCAAGCTCGCATGAAAGACAATGCAGACAAGCATCGTCGCGAATTAGAGTTTGTGATTGGAGACAAAGTGTTTCTCAAACTAAGACCTTACCGCCAACAGTCAGTCTCCAAGCGTTGGTGTCAGAAACTGGCAGCTAAATACTATGGACCGTTTGAAGTTACAGAAAAGATAGGAGCAGTTGCTTATAGGCTAAACTTACCTCAAGAATCGAAGATTCATAATGTGTTTCATGTCTCTCAATTGAAACCGGTTTTGGGGAAGAATCACGAGGTGGTTCCATTGCCGTTGACAATTAATAATGAACGAGACTTGGTTATTGAACCAGAAGATATTGAGGAAACTCGTTATGATAGAGAAGGTCATTTGGAAGCTTTAGTCAAGTGGACTGGTCTTGAGGAACATGAGCGCTCGTGGATGCGTGCTGTTGATTTGATTAAGCAATTTCCACACTTAGCGCTTGAGGACAAGCTGTGTTTTGCCGAGGGGGTATTGCTAAGCCACTTAAAGCATACGTGAGGAAGAAGACGATTAACAGAGAAGCGGAGAAAGAGTCAGAGCAAGCTGAGCTGGACAATGAAGGATTTTGACTTTGCCGACCTGCAAACGTTTGTTACGTTTTATTACTTTTTTTGGTTTAAATGTTAATATTTATACCATTTTCTGAGTTTTACATGTTACAAGCAACTTATTACAACTGATTTTAGAGCAGGAATAAAGAAAAATTACAGGGGAGGAACAACATATTGAAAGTACAACTCAAGTAGAGAGGAAGACCTTACACTGACCGCCGGGAATAAGAGTAGCCTATCACGGAGGTGGCAATCAACAACATGGAGCAAAGAAGAAGCTGAAGAGGATGAGGTGGCGAAGATTCTGGCATTACGCTCCTTCCATAACAGGTGGATGATTGCTTGAAAGAAGAGCCTGATCAAGGTGCCACGAGGGAAATTTACCAGAAGCTGCAGTGAACCAATCCAAGAGACAATGTCTTGTAGATTTTGCGGCAGATTAGGAAAACCAGCTGAGAAATGAGACCAAACTTCAGAGGAGAAAGGACATTCAAAAAAGAGGTGGTCATGTGTTTCAATGCCTGTTGAGCAAAGCACACATTCTGCCAGCACGTTCATCCCCCATCTTCGAAGCCGATCTTTTGTAGGAAGCCTTGATATCATGGCTAACCACGTTGTGAAAGACCACCTCGGGACCCCTTCTTTAAACCAAACAACGCCATGCCAAGGGACAATAGGAGAATGAGATCTTATCTGCTCCCAGGTTTTTTTGGAGGAGAAAGAGTTGACGAACAAGCCCGCCGTATTATGCCATAGATAAACATCACTACCTCGCGATTGATGGGGAGGAGAGATACTTTTCAGAAAAATCTGCAGGGCCTGAGCAGCATCGGATCTTGCCCCGGGGAGTCTCCATTGACCTGCAATTGTTGCACGAGACACACAAGCACTAAGTGGAATCCTGAGTTGTCTAGGGCCTGTTTCACCCAAGTACGAGAGAAGAGGTCCCATATCGGTCCAATAATCGAACCAACTACTTTGTAAATAAATAGTTACAGATTGTTCTTTCGGGGGGATTATCCAGAAATCGGGAGACAGGGGTCACAGGAGAGAGAATCTCTGTGAAGTTGGCAATCGTCGAGAACTTGTTCTCGCGGTTGATTTTTCCAGTTGATCGTCATCGGAAAGTTTTCGTCACGCATCAGTCTTGTATTCGTTTTCGTTAAGTGAATAAAATTCTTCTTTTTGCTTAACACCTTTAGACTGTTAAGTTTACCTGTGAACTCAACCGATGGATCAAAACCGTTGTGGATTCCATGGAGATTGATGCTACCTGAATAAACCGTAAGACCGTTCTTTAAGATCACTTGCGGTGATGCTTTACCCGAGTTCTTCTTGATGAATCCCAGATCTTTGAATAAAGCGTACCATCGTTTGCAGGTAGATCGTAACTGCCATCGAGGCTTGGCAGGAACCCTAGAGAGTATTTCCGATTCTATATCCAGTGGAAGATCAGAAATCATCTTCGTCTCTCTTTGTGATGTCTGACGTGATCTACCAAGGAAGAAAGCAAAGAGAAAGTTTTAGGGTTTTAACACTCGGAATTGATGTATAAATAGAGGGTATAATAGGTTAATTAACAGAATTATCATACGCGCCGCTAATTCGGAACAATGAAATAAATATGGAGGGATAATGGTCAGGAATATATATATACCAATTGCGTGTGTACTACTTGCAACGCAATTCTTTTGTCTCAACGAGAGCGTTTCACCTTTTACTTGGCTTGATCTACACGCTTCTCCACTCCACCAAATGTTTCAAGTCTCTCCGAAGCAGAGATGAGAGATTTGATCTTTGGACGTTTGACACCGAATAGTTGAAAATGTTCTTTAGACTTGAGTAATCGTATTAGTCGAGATGTTCACAATATAAAGGGAGAGAGTATCATCCAATCGTATAATATATGAGAAGACGCTTGATTTGGCATTTGGCTGATGAATGTCGAGTGGTAATTTTGGATATACCCGTCATGTTTGGAGTTTGGACCGATCGCAAGAGCAACATGGTGGGAATTAGCTAGTATAAGCTATTTCAGGATAATTAATGGCCAATAAGAGCAAAACCTCAATTACTCAAAGGATAATAGAGACAAGAGTGGGATGGATTCTCTAAATGATATTCAGAAGACAATTTTACTCATATTATAGATTATACAGATCAATCATCAGTACAAGAACAAGTTCGAGGTGTGAATCCATGGATTCTTTAGAGCTTTTGGAAACACAGGAACACATTGGTAATTACAAATCAAAAAGATGAGCTTCAGAAAAAAAATTAAAAGAGAATTTGAGCCAAGCTAGACAATGGCAGGAAGCAAATACACAAACAGAGATGAAGATGAGATCGATTAGACCAGAGTATCAAAGCTTGGATAAGCAAGCATTGGAGGAGAGCAGAGGCTGTAAATAATAGATGTTTTGGGTCTGTCAAATTATGCTATATACATACAAAATTCTTCGAAGATTATCCAACTTACTTGGTATATGTACTTCTCTTCCTCTCTCAGGTCGCTGAAGACACCGATGCATAGTATTAATTAATGATTCTGGATGCAACTTACTTGAAAACGTTTATTTTTAAGCATTGAGCAGTTTCTTAAGGCTCATTAATTGCTTTAGTCACATCAGGCTCATTAATTGCTTTAGTCTGCCTTGAGAAGTACTAATTAATGAATGAACAACATTTTGGAAAGTGCTTGACTAGAACAGAAAACTTGGCCAAAGATGAGCAAAGATTACATTTTCTTCTTGCAAAACAATTATGATGCTTTAGGTACACACAAAAAACAAAAACAAAAACTCTTATTTTGATGTCACAATGCTTTAGGCTTACGCATTCAGTGCACATGCATATGGAGAAAACAAATAACTCACCACTACAAAGGGCTTTAATGTGTCTTTGTTACAGTTTGCTTAATCAAAGTAACCATATTTGATATCATATCATCCATCTACATCTACCAAATTAGAGCAGACATACCGCGGATAATGTTGTTCTAAATGAAAATTTGCAAGACAACTAAGACAACAAAAAATCATGAACCATAAACAAAAAAAAATTAATAATGAAGGCAAGAAAGCGTCCAAAAATTAGGAATTACCTCAGTGATTACTATTGCTAATTTCTTTTTAAACTAATCACTTTTTTTTTCTTCTCTTGTCTCCAGTTGCTTGCTAAATCTGAACCAAACTTGGAACATAACTAAGGAGAAGTGGAAAATCATAAAGTCTTCCCTTTGTAGTACCTTCATAAACTTTCGTATGCATCTTCTCTCCAAGAAGTTTACTTTAAGGTTCTGGAAAGAATTCTAGGAAGCGTGTGGAACGCGGTTGCATATGAGTACAGTGTATCATCCTCAGACTGATGGGCAATCAGAGCGGACGATCAGGACATTGGAGGATATGTTGAGAGCGTGTGTACTTGACTGGGGCGGTAGTTGGGAAGACTACTTGCCGTTGGCTGAATTCGCATACAACAATAGTTATCAAAGGAGCATTGAGATGTCTCTGTATGAGGCGTTGTATGGCAGGCCGTGCAGGACACCATTGTGTTGGACACAAGTGGGGGAGCGTAGCATAATGGGGCCAGCAGTGGGCTACTACAGAAAAGATCAGATTGTTAAAAGTTAACCTGAAAGAGGCTATGGACAGGCAGAAAAGTTATGCGGACAAGCGTCGCAGGGATTTGGAGTTCAGCGTGGGTGATATGGTTTATCTTAAGGCACTAACTTATAAGGGAACAGATAGGGCAGCTAAGAGTGCCAAGTTGAATCTGAGGTACATGGGGCCGTACCAGATACTGGAAAGAGTTGGCGCAGTGGCTTACAAGTTGGACTTGCCATCAGAAATGGGAGCGTTCCACAATGTATTCCATGTGTCACAGCTGAGGAAGCACATTACCGAACGGGAAACGGTTATAGAGGAACCACCAGCAGAATTTCAAGAGGACCTTGCAGTAGTGGCTAGGCCGGTTCGGGTGATAGATCGAAATGAAAAGACTAAGCGTGGGAAGCTGGTCAGAATGGTTCAGGTCGTATGGGACTGCGACGGGCAGGAACAGGTTACTTGGGAGAATGAAGCCAGGATGAAATCTGAGTATCCCAAATGGTTTGACAAGTTGCAAACGGATGAGTCGGATTCGAGGACGAATCCAGATCGGGTGGGGGAGAGTTGTAGCATCCGTATCTGAGAGAACTCGGAATGATCGGACCGGACAGGGCATTGTCCGAGGAATAATCGAGCCAAGGGTCGGATATTAGCTGAGAAATGGAGGTTCGGACTATGGTCGGGTGATGACCGAGGGAATAGTCGGGTGGTGGCTGGATAGCCGAGCCGGATGGACCATATCCGAGGGAAACAGGGTCCAGTCCGTGGGAAATGGGATTTATCCCGGAGCAGTGGGATTTATCCGAGAGTCTGGGAGGTTAGTCCGAGTGTCAGTGGACTGTCTCCGAGGGAGAAAGGGAAACCTCCGAGAGAAATAGAGGATTAGCCGAGGTGGGACAAGTTGTCCGAGAGAAATAGGAATATCTGGGTGAAAAATGGGAAACACCTCGGATAAGGGCGGTTTATCCGAGTGGGAAGGGATTTGGGCTGTGGGCCAAGTGTTTGGTCGGCTATTTTATGGTTTATCGAGGGAATGGTCAAGCCGGTACAGGAAATAGCCGAGAGAATCAAATCAGACCGGGATTAATCCTACTGGAACCAGGAAAACGTCGGATAAGTCCGGGTTATCTAGGGTTTTGCGAGTTTATAAGAGATTTTGAGACTTTTCTCGGGAGAGTTGTGTTTATTCGAGAGCAATAAAGCAAAGAAAGAGAATAGTCGAGAGAAAACCCTAAGAAAAACAGTTTATCCCGAGGACATCCGAGAGAGATCAGGTTATCGTCGAGCAGATCCGACAATCGCCGAGATAAACTGGTAAGCGATCGGATATTTCCCTAAGTGTTGAGTTTTCATCGGATAACCTCGAGCTAATAGCCTTGTTTTGTGGTGTTTTCGAGGGTAAACAGAGTTTGGTTCGAAGAAAGGTAAACGGATCGAGAGATAGCCGAGGGGAAAAGGATCGGATCGTACGGACAGCCGAGAGATTCTTAAGGAGATCGGATATCTTCGTTTTGGTACGGTTTTCATCGGGATTTCTTCCGACCAATCTGTTTCCAGCCTTGTTTAAGGTGAGTGCGTGACTGTGGTTGGTGTCTAGAACCGTAAGATTGCTAGGGTTGAATGTTTGCATGTTGATTGTGTGATTTTCATGTTATGTGTTTAGAACTGATAAGCAATTCCCATGTTATGATATATTAAGGTGTTTACCGTGGCATAGATGATGTCTAGCTAACCTCAGAGTAATCCGGATCATGTACTAGCTTAGGGGATATGGGATTCTCGCTGAAGTAGACATGGGTCTCAAAAAGGGATTGAACGTTGTTGGTTAAGTTAGATGATCATGGCCGTTTGATATTGTTATGTCTATTGCGAATTGATTGTGTTGAATGTTGAAACCGAAAGTATGATTCCGTGTTTGGTACTGACCAGGTGTTATGATAGGGTCAGGTTTTACCCAAATAAAACTACTGCAAGTGCACAGCAGAGCAGTTGTAATACAAGGGGTATCAAAATCCCAAGAGAGTAATGCAGATTACACTATCGAATGTAGATTCGGATTTAGCTAAGAAAGATATGATGTATGTAATGCGAATGAGTGAATAAAAGTAAGCAAACTATTTTGTAAGATGATCTAAGTTTCAGAAGACTAAAAGCGCTAAGTCAGGACAGTTCGCAGGTTGAATCTAAGAATGTAGAATGCATGAAATCAGGAATGATTAAGAACCGTTTTAAACATGAATCACTAATGTATAACTAATCAATTCTCATTGCAAAAGTTATCTATGCCTAAATCACAGAGTTTCAAATCTCTTTGCAAATCCTAACAACCTAAGCATGCATGAATGATCAGATTCAGTTGTTTACAAAACTCCTAAGCCAAATCTAATTGCACTAAGTTGTTTTGCCTATCAAATAATAGTTCAGGTTATGAATAATGCTCTCACATATATTTAACAACCTAAGATGTTCGGATTCCTAGATGATATTTCTCAAAAATTCGATTTTAAAGCAAGCAGAGATGAAAAACCAAAAGATATTCCTAACAGAATTGCGATTCTACAATCTCTTCATCAACCCTTGAAAAAGCCCTAACTTAACTAGCAGATTACTCAGACATGATTATGGGATCACAAAGCATAACTGAATAATATTGCATTAAGAGAAAGAGTAAAAGAATAAGGGGGTTCGAAATCTTCTCAAAAGAGTACAGGATTTGTCTCTCCAAAAAGCTCTGAATAAATCTCTCTCTAAGCTCTCTGAATTCTCAAAAACTAAGATAATGGCCAACAATGGCTGAAAAACCTAATAAATAGAGGCTAAACACGATCTGGGGTCTTCATGTAAATAATGAAACTTCTGGGCCAATTCTGCAAATAATCTTCACACTTTTAATAAAACAGCCACGCTCCTTCCTTGATGGGTGACGAGCGTCACCAAGGGTGGTGACGAGCGTCACCATATTGGATACTTTCTCCTTCGAGCTTGGTACTTCGTGGCTTCAACTCAGAATGCTCCAAAAGGTTCCAAAATCTCCAATTATGCTCCAGACATGCTATAACCTGCAAAGACTCTTATAGGACTCTAAAAAGTCTAAAAAGACTCAATAAAAAGGACTTATATCATGGTTAAAAACCATAAAAATCATGATATATCAACTCCTCCAGACTTAGCTTTTGCTTGCCCTCAAGCAAACATCAGACAGAGAACAGGGTCGAGGTTTGAAAAAAAGAAACAGTTAGTCAATCATCAGGAACACCACACTAGTTTGAACCTTCGAATCCACATACCACAGAGTCAACACAAGATCAAATTTCAGTATAATCATCACAAGCTTAGCAAATCTCTCAAGTCCAGTCCAAATCCCTTCAAGAAATCCGAAATTTCTACAGTTAACTCCTTATTTTTTTTTATCTAAGTGTGAAATCTCATCAAGGCTCTATCATCTCAATCACTTTACAGATTATTTTCCCTTCCTAACAACTGAACAAATCAATCTCAACACAGCTCTCCTATTTTCTCTTCCCTTGATCTTTTACTTTGGATATTTTTGATTTTTCACTTCTTTTTCTCAACTTTTACAGTCTAAGATATGGTGCTACTCAATACTTGTGTTCCTTGTGAGGAGACAGCTTCTAGAGTGTGTTCATTACTGTTGTTTCTTGTGAGTAGACAGGGTCATGAATGCACCATTCTTTGGATTTAAACTTTTAAAAACTACATCAGGGAAGATCAAAGAGAGACTGTATCTTAACTTTATTGTCAGTGCTGAAAGAGAGAATCAAGATCAATAAGAATCAATCACCAAGATAAGAAGTTTAAAGTTCATTAAGGTGGAGCTAACAGCAAATTTTCCAGATTCTCTAAGAACCTAAACCTTCATTGCTAGACTGATCTACCTATGACTTTCAACTTAGTAAGACTTGTAATCAACTACTGTGGCAATGGTTCTTATAAGCAAAAACGTCTTATGGTTAGTTCTAAGAAAAACTGATAGTTTCAAAATTTTGACTCTATAAAACAGGTTTTTGATTCAACTTTAAGACTCTATAAAATGACACAAAGCACACAACGTCAGTAATCACATCCCCCAGACTTAAACAACACTGTCCCCAGTGTTATTAAGCTAAGAGTTGGTCAGAAAAATGAATGAGAAGTCGAAAAACCAAGTCAGAAAAGTGTTACCTCGCGTGGGGTCGGGTGATGAGCGTCACCAATCTGGTGACGAGCGTCACCACGACCTGTATTACCCAATTGTTAAGTTAGATGTTAATTAACGAAGTGTTGTCATGTGTACTCGAAAGTTAGACTTTTTGAGCACTCAAACACATAATTAACAACATCCAAACATAGCAATAATAACCTGGTTCAACAATCTCACAAAACATCATCAAAGAAACTGACAACTGACTCAAAGAAAACATAAAAATGACTCAAGAGAAATAAAAATAAAGGAGAAAAAGAAACAAGTAACCAGATAGTAGAGCCTCAGTCCTCATCCTCGCAAGGCTCAGTGGTGTAATGGGGGCGGACACAACCACAGTTGCTAAGTGTAGCAACAGCATCCCAGAGTCCCTCAAAGCTAGCAATGACATATTCCTGAAAAGCAGCCATATCCATGGGTGTCTGTGGTCGTGGAGGACGCCTGAAAGCGGTAGAAGAGCCACTCTGGCGTGTAGAAGGTCCAGCCTTAGCAGCAGCAGCAGTAGAAACAGAGGCACCACCTGTAGCAGCTCTAGCAGGGCGCAGAGCCAAAGGGCGCAGCAGAGTCTGAGCTGGCATGCAGAAAAGCTGGCGTGGGACTCCCTGAATCGTAGTGAGGGCTCGCTGCGGCAACTTAATGCCAACATACTCTCCAGAAGTAGTAGTGCAAGTCCAGACAACTCCAATCTTCAGCCAGGTGACATGACGCAGATACTGGTTATCCATAAGTGATCTGTCACTGCGCAGACTGCAAGGAGTGACATCGATCTGGAAATGATGAAAGATCGGTGTCAGAAGGCTGCCAACACTCTCGGTCTTCTCCCCCGGACTGGTGAACGGCTTGGTCTTCAAGTAGACCAGATGCTCAGTGAAAACAGCGCCCAAGTTGGCGCGAACCATGCTATCGATAGGGATCACATCATCAAGCATCTCATAAAGTCCGTAGTAGAGGAGAATCAGCTCACTAACCCGAGTCTTGCTAGGCGCAGACTTGCACAAAATGGTATGGCCAAAGAGGCGCAGAATGTACCTCAAGACAGGATGGTGAACCTCTGTCTGCGTGCTAGTCTTGCTGTCATTGACTCCATTCCCGAACTTGGACCAGAATGTCCGCATATGGGTCCACTGAGAGGGAAGGAGAACGCTTGTGGGATGGTCAGAGAAGCCATAGATCCCACAAAGCTCCATCAGACTGATCTGGTATCGAACCCCTCGGATCAGAAACGTCATCGTGCCTTCCTGCGCACGCTTCGCCAGCTCATTCGCGTAGTAGACGCGAACTGTAGAGAGAAACTGGCGGACCAAATCTGGGTATAGATCATACTGCTGAAACGGCATAGTCCCCATCCCAATGCTCTCCAGAATCTGAACAACCTCCTCGAAGATCCCCATCTTCTGCAGAACAGCAGAATCCGCGAACCGAGTGGGGATAATCTTCACTCACAGCCACGCATTGTAGAATAGCATGTCATATTCATCCCACTCCTCCTGGATATCCCGTAATATGCAAGTGTCCCGTGATATTTCCTGCCTCGGAGTTCCTGTCCAAGCCACTCCAGAGGCTATTTTCCGATCTTCTCGCTTGGGCCATGGAAGTCTGCAAACCGGGTATTGACTAAAGGAATCTGTAGACCCTGTTGCAGTGCTTGAAGACGAGCTTTGCCTTGGTCATTTCTCCTGTCTAGGCATCTGAAAATTGAAGATCAAAATCGGCCAAAAACATCAACAAAATTAGCAAATTTTTCAAAATTCGAAAAATCAATCAATCAAGGTGAAATAACCGATGGCGATCAACTATAGCACTACCAGGAACACAATTCAATCATCAGTTCAACCCAAATCACCCAAAATTTCCAGATTTTTGAAATTTTCATCATGAACTCGAAAATTCAAAACTTGAAAATCAACCGATAAAAGCTCACATAGATGGTTCCATTCCTCTAATACAACCTAACTAACCATGATACAACAGTTAAATCAAGCCAATCAAGTCAAAAATCGGATTTTACCAAACCTATGGCGGACTGAAAATTGGGGATTTCGTACACATACCTTGCAGATCTTAAAAAACCGAGTTGATATTCAGAAAGAGGAGCAAAATCCGCACGGATTAGACTCTTGAATCACTCAATTTGATTTAGAAAATCAAAAGTTAGGAAATTCTCAAAATTTTGCTAAGTGTTCTTGGTTTTGCAGGTTGTGAGCACGAGGAAGAAGAAGAAATAACTAAAACCCGTGCTCGACTTAAGGTGACGATCGTCACCATTTTTTTTTTTTTTTTTTTTTTTTTTTAACTGAATAAAATTCTAATTACTAATCCTAAGCACGAAACTAATAGCTAGATATAATATCTACAACTTACCAGTGGGTTGCCTCCCACTAAGCGCTTGTTTAAAGTCATTAGCTTGACTTTGGTTGACTGTTTAGACAGCTGGTGCATCATCCAGAGACACAATGTGTCCTGCAGGAATCTCTGCTTGTGCCCAGTAATGCTTCAACCTTTGTCCATTGACAGTGAATTCCTCTCCTTTGGAGTTAACCAGGACAATTGCACCATGTGAGCGAGCTTCTTTGACAGTGAAAGGACCTGACCATCGAGAACGCAATTTATCAGGAAAAAGCTGTAAACGAGAGTTGTAGAGTAATACTTGGTCATTGGGCTCGAAATGCCTGGAGATGATCTTTTTATCATGATATGCCTTTGTCCTCTCCTTGTATAATTTGGAGTTTTCATAGGCCAGATATCTGATCTCATCCAGTTCATTGAGCTGAATCAAACGCCTTTCTGCAGCAGGCATCAGGTTCAAGTTCAGCTTCTTGATGGCCCATTCTGCTTTGAACTCCAACTCTACTGGTAGATGGCACGCCTTGCCATAGAGAAGATGAAATGGTGTAGTCTCAAGTGGCGTTTTGTATGCTGTTCTGTAAGCCCATAATGCATCATCTAGCTTTGCAGACCAATCTTTCCTTGTCTTCCCAACTGTCTTTTCCAGAATCTGCTTGATCTGCCTGTTGGAAACCTCAACTTGCCCACTTGTTTGGGGGTGATAGGGCGTGGCTACTCTATGCTGTACATCATACTTCTTCAACAGTTTGTCAAAAACCTTATTGACAAAGTTAGAACCACCATCACTTATGACAATCCGTGGGACACCAAATCTGGGAAAGATAATGGTCTTAAACAGTTTCAAAACCACTGCTGCATCATTAGTAGGAGTAGCCAACGCCTCTACCCACTTAGATACATAATCAACAGCAACCAGAATGTATCTATTCCCATAAGATGAGAGAAAAGGTCCCATGAAGTCAATACCCCAACAATCAAAGACTTCAGCTTCCAGAATAAAGTTATGTGGCATCTCATGTCTCCTGCTGATTTTTCCTCTTCTCTGACAAGTATCACAGCTTGTAATGAAGGCCTGGGCGTCTCTGAACATAGTAGTCCACCAAAATTCAGCTTGCAATACCTTAGAAACAGTCTTGAATGTAGCAAAGTGTCCAACATACTCTGATCCATGACAGTGAAAGAGGACGTCCTGCACTTCCTCTTCTGCTATGCATCTCTTGTAGATCCCATCAGCACAATGCTTGTAGAGGTATGGCTCATCCCAATAGAATCTCCTAAGTTCTCTCAAGAACTTTTTCTTAGCATAGCCTTTGAAGTCATGTGGTTCATCCTCTGCAGCAAGGTAATTGGCAATATCAGCATACCAGGGCCTCTTTGGATCATTCAAAGCATAAACAGGCTCTTCAAAAGCCATCCCCAAGCTTGCACAAATCGCAGAAAAGTGTAGAGATTGGTAACGAGCGTCACCTCTTTCGTACACTTTGGTCGTGGCTGTTCTGGGTTGGTGACGAGCGTCACCCTCCTGGTGTCGCTTGTCACTCCCCTGCAGTTTCGAGAAAACTGCAGGTTTTCAATACTTTCCTCCTGTTCTCTTGTTTCCACCAAGTAAACATTCTCTTCAGGCAAGAAATCATTGATTGGGACACTGTCTTCGACTTGAATCCGGGATAGATGATCAGCAACTCCATTCTCAACCCCTTTCTTGTCCTTCACTTCAATGTCAAATTCCTGAAGAAGCAGGATCCATCTCAACAGCCTTGGCTTTGCATTCTTCTTTTGCATCTGGTACTTCAGTGCTGAATGGTCAGTATGAACCACGACCTTGGAGCCAACAAGATATTGCCTGAACTTTTCAAAAGCAAACACAACAGCTAACAATTCCTTCTCAGTTGTTGCATAATTCTTCTGAGCATCATCCAAAGTTCTACTTGCATAGTAGATGGCGTGGAGTTTCTTGTCTTTCCTCTGTCCTAACACTGCTCCAACTGCAAAATCGCTGGCATCACACATTACCTCAAAAGGTAAGTCCCAATCTAGTGGCTGCACAACAGGAGCTGTAACCAAAGCTTGCTTGATCTGTTCAAAGGCAGATTTGCACTCTTCTGTGAACGCAAACTTCACATCCTTGCAGAGGAGAGCAGTAAGGGGGCGTGCTATCTTGCTAAAGTCATTGATGAATCTTCTGTAGAAGCATGCATGACCCAGAAAACTCCTCACTGCTTTGACTGAATCAGGTGCTTGCAGACTTGTCATCACCTCAATTTTTGCCCTATCCACCTCTATACCGTCTCCTGAGACTCTGTGGCCAAGCACAATACCATCCTGAACCATAAAATGACACTTTTCCTAGTTTAAAACCAAGTGCTTCTCTTCACATCTCTGCAGAACTGCACACAGATTATCCAAGAAGCTCTTGAAAGAGGACCCATAAACAGAGAAGTCATCCATGAACACCTCCATAAACTTCTCTATCATGTCTGTGAAAATCGACATCATGCATCTCTGGAAGGTTGCAGGAGCATTACACAGCCCAAAAGGCATTCTGCGATATGCAAAAGTGCCATAGGGACAGGTAAAAGTGGTCTTCTCCTGATCATCTGGATGAATGGGGATCTGAAAGAAGCCTGAATACCCATCAAGGAAGCAGTAATACTTGTGATTTGCCAGCCTCTCCAGCATCTGATCGATGAAAGACAGAGTAAAATGATCCTTCCTTGTTGCTGCATTCAGTTTCCTGTAGTCAATGCACATCCTGTGTCCTGTGACAGTCCTGGTTGGAATCAGCTCATCCTTGTCATTCTTCACCACTGTGACACCTCCTTTCTTAGGCACCACGTGCAATGGACTCACCCAAGTACTGTCTGATATAGGATAGATGATACCAGCCTGCAATAACTTCATGATCTCTTTCTTGACTACATCCTGCAAATTCGGATTCAGCCTCCTCTGATGCTCAACTGATGATTTCGACTCATCCTCCAAGTGTATCCTATGCATGCAAAAGTCTGGAGAGATACCTGAAATGTCATCAAGAGAGTAGCCAAGAGCTTTGCGAAATTTTCGCAGCTTACTTAGCAAAAGGGTGAGCTCTGCATTGTTCAATGAAGCATTAACAATAACAGGATAAGTGGAGTTTTTTCCAAGAAATGCGTACCTTAGCCCTGCAGGGAGCTGTTTAAGCTCAACTTTTGGTGCTTTTGCTGCAGACCAATCACCCATTGTGGCAGGTTTCGCAGATGTGGAGACAAGCTCATCCTGTGCAACCAGTTGCATCACCTGTGCAGTAGCATCCATCATCTTTGTGTACCCTGTCGCAGCAGCATCTAAATGCTCATACTCAGCTGTAGAAGTAGTCAACGCCCTTTCCAAGGGATCCTCTGAACTCATCTCATGGAAGATCTGATCAGCAATGTTTGTGAGAACATCCACATAAAAAGTCTGTCCATCTATGGTTGGCCTCTTCATCAGCTTGTCCATTTCGAATTTCATCACTAAATCACCAACATTCAGCTCTATTCTACCCTTCCTGACATCAATAATAGCTCCAGCAGTAGCCAAGAAGGGTCTGCCAAGAATCAAGGGATCTTTGGGTTCTTCTCCATATTCCAGAACCACAAAATCAGTAGGAATCATACAATCTCCTACTTTGATAGGAACATCCTCTATCACTCCTTTAGGAACTCTGACTGATCTATCAGCTAGGACAAGAGATATCCTTGTAGCTTTGAAATCGGTCATCCCCAAGCTCTTGGCAACAGAATGAGGTATAAGGTTCACACTAGAACCAAGATCACACAATGACCTCTCAAACTTGTCATTGAAGATTGTGCAGTCTAAAACAAAGCTTCCTGGGTCTGAAAGCTTCTCTGGGACTCTGTTCTGAATCACTGCACTGACCTGCTCGTTGATCATCATAGCTCCAGCTTCTAGACTCAAGTTATTGGTCACCATCCTCTTCACATACCTCCTTATAACAGGGGTGATCCTTACAGCATCAATCAATGGGATCTCTATAACCAACTTGTCCATGATAGCCTTGCATCTTGCATCTTCAAGCTCTTGCTTAGACTTCTTAGGATGCTTAGGATAGGGTATCTTGGGTTTATACACGGCCTCCTTAGCATTATCTGAAGTCTTGGGCGAAACTGCAGCATATGGCGTCTGGTGACGAGCGTCACTGGGATGGTGACAAGCGTCACTCACTTTGGGCGAGTCGGGATCGATCATTGGATTTGGGTGACGAGCGTCACCCACCTGGTGGTGGTCGTCACCAATTTGTGAAGAGTCGGGGTCGGGTGTTGCTCGATGGGTGACAAGCGACACCCATTATTGGTGACGAGCGCCACTCGTGGGTCTTTAGCAGATATTTCTTCATCTTCATACTCTTCAATACCCACGAAATTCCTTGGGGTTAAATCCTTCTGCAACACTGGTTGCAGGTTCTTTCCACTCCTCAATGTGATGGCATTCACATGGTGTTTGGGATTAGCATCAGTTCTTCCTGGAAGAAATCATTCTTGCCTTTGAACAGCTCCTGCAGTTTGGGCAACTTGAACATCAAGCTTCTTCATATGAGAGTTCAGACTCTCAATTTTTCCATTCAAATCCTAATAGAGCGAATATATCTTGCCATTGAAGTCCACTGTAAGCTACTGTTGTCCTTCCAAGATCTGTTCTAACATTGCTTCCATTTTGTTCCCTTGTGGAGGTGCTGGTTGATAGGAAGAAGAACCATAGTTTATGTAATTTCCACTGTTCTGGAATGGCTTCTGGTACTCTGTCTTTTGGAATGGGGGCTTAGGAGTGAAACCAGGCGTGCTCTGTCCTCCTTTAAAGGTGTTCTTCTGATTGTTGTTGCTGTATCCTCTGTTCCACTGCTGATTCCCATACCTTTGACCTTGAAAACCACCAGAATTGATGAAATTTACATCCTCTTGTTCAACCTCCTCTGGAGCTTCGAAAGTTTCCACTTCTGCAGCAAAGTGAACTGACTTCTTTCCCACCAAAAGGCTGTGCATATCATCCAGCTTAGCCTTAACTTCAGCAATCTGATTTCCATCAGCCACACCAGCTTGTTTCATCCTTTGAAAGTCTGCATTTTTAGTGTTGTTGCTGCATACCAAATTCTCAATCAGTCTGATCGCCTCCTCTGGTCTGTTGGTGTTGAAGTTTCCTGCACTTGCTGCATCCAGCGCCATCTGATACTTCCAGTCAATGCCTCTGAAGAAAATCTCAAGTAATTGCACCTGACTAAAGCCATGATGAGGACAGTCCCTTTGATAAGACTTGAACCTGATCCAAGAAGCCTTAAAAGCTTCAGTAGGGCCTTGTGTAAAGGATACAATTTTCGTCCTCGTGTCCTCTGATCTTGCATCATCATAGAAGTTATTCAGAAAAGCATTCTTGGTGTCTTCCCAAGTGGTCAATGAAACAGGCTCCAATTGTTTCAGCCAATATGCAGCTTCTCCTTCAAGAGAGTAAGGGAAAAGCTTGCAGAACAGAAAATCATTGCTAACCCCATTAGCTTTGACACTGGAAGCTAAATCCTCAAACCTCTCAATGTGATCCATAGGATGCTCATGAGGTAAGCCATGGAATGGATGCTGGCCAACCAGCTGATAGTAGACAGGTTTAACCTCAAAATCGTTCCTCTGGAAGGCAGGAGGTCGGATTGCAGCTCTGTTGGCATAGAACTGATCAGGTCTGTTGTAATCACCTACAGTCCTCTGAACAAAACGCCCAGCAGCGTTATTGGCAGCAGCAGGGACTCCCACGTTCTCATTCACTTGTTGAACCTGCTGTTCAACAATGGCATTTCCCTCTTGATCAATTCTCTGCCCCTCTTCGTTTCTCCTGTTTCCTTCCCTGTCAACCAAGTGACCTTCTGCATCTTCAATCAAGATAAGTGGAGCGACCATTGTAGATTGCTTCTTAGCTTTCCTGTTAGTTCTCTCCAACCTAGCAAGCTCGTCGATGCTTAAAGTCACAAGCTCCTTCTCTTTGTTGCTTCTGGTTCTGCGATTAGGCATACACCTGAAACATGAACAAAGAAAAGCAGCAGAAAGTCAGTAGACAAATTCAAACTTAGACAAAATCCTAATACTAAAAATCGATAGGCAGCTATTACTCCCAGGCAACGGCGCCAAAAACTTGATAGGGTCAGGTTTTACCCAAATAAAACTAATGCAGGTGCACAGCAAAGCAGTTGTAATACAAGGGGTATCGAAATCCCAAGAGAGTAATGCAGACTACACTATCGAATGTAGGTTCGGATTTAGCTAAGCAAGATATGATGTATGTAATGCGAATGAGTGAATGAAAGTAAGCAAACGGTTTTGTAAGATGATCTAAGTTTCAGAAGACTAAAAGCGCTAAGTCAGGACAGTTCGCAGGTTGAATCCAAGAATGTAGAATGCATGAAATCAGGAATGATTAAGAACCATTTTAAACATGAATCACTAATGTATAACTAATCAATTCTCATTGAAAAAGTTATCTATGCCTAAATCACAGAGTTTCAAATCTCTTTGCAAACCCTAACAACCTAAGCATGCAGGAATGATCAGATTCAGTTGTTTACAAAATTCCTAAGCCAAATCTCTTTGCACTAAGTTGTTTTGCTCATCAAATACTAGTTCAGGTTATGAATAATGCCCTCACATATATTTAACAACCTAAGATTTTCGGATTCCTATATGATATTTCTCAAAAATTCGATTTTAAAGCAAGCAGAGATGAAAAACCAAAAGATATTCCTAACAGAATTGCGATTCTACAATCCATTCATCAACCCTTAAAAAAGCCCTAACTTAACTAGCAGATTACTCAGACATGATTTTGGGATCACAAAGCATAACTGAATAATATTGCATTAAGAGAAAGAGTAAAAGAATAAGGGGGTTCGAAATCTTCTCAAAAGAGTACAGGATTTGTCTCCCCAAAAAGCTCTGAATAAATCTCTCTCTAAGCTCTCTGAATTCTCAAAAACTAAGATAATGGCCAACAATGGCTGAAAAACCTAATAAATAGAGGCTAAACACGATCTGGGGTCTTTATGTAACTAATAGAACTTCTGGGCCAATTCTGCAAATCTTCTTCACACTTTTAATAAAACAGCCATGCTCCTTCCTTGATGGGTGACGAGCGTCACCAAGGGTGGTGACGAGCGTCACCATATGGGATACTTTCTCCTTCGAGCTTGGTACTTCGTGGCTTCAACTCAGAATGCTCCAAAAGGTTCCAAAATCTCCAATTATGCTCCAGACATGCTATAACCTGCAAAGACTCTTATAGGACTCTAAAAAGACTAAAAAGACTCAACAAAAAGAACTTATATCATGGTTAAAAACCATAAAAACCATGATATATCATGTTACGGGATGACCGTACTCACTAAGTATTTATGAAATACTTATGCTTCTCTTCTTGAGTGTGCAGGTACTAAGCAGTAAAGGGGCGAGACCAGGCGGCAGTGATGGATATGGATGGATCGGGATTGGGTTTTGTTTGTGTTTAAGACGTTGTGCTTTGTCTTATGGCTTTGGTGTTTGACCGTTAGGTTGCTAGATGATCATTTGTAATCATTAGCGAACCTTGTGCTTTGGTATTTGATAACCCTGAATCTTGTTTAAGTGTTTTATGAAAGTTAAATGAATAAGATGAATTGTTTTACATTCCGCTGTGTATTGATAAGAAAGAATAAGAATAAAGGAAAAAGTTTTAAAATATGGCTAAGTATAGAAACAGACTGTTAGGATGTAGTGGGACACAGCCGCGGTACGGTTTACCGGGTTGGGTTACCACATGTAGTGTCTCCACTTCTGAATTGCCAACACAATAGCCATGAGTTCCCTCTCATATATTGGTCTCAGTTGATCCCTATCAGTCAAACCCGAGCTGAAATATGCTATTTGTCTCTGATTCTGCATCAGAACTGCTCCTAACCCATAACCCGAAGCGTCAGACTCCAGAATAAAGGTCTCTTCAAAGTTAGGCAGGGCTAAAACTGGAGCTGTAAGCATTGCTTCTTTCAGCGTGTCAAAAGATTCTTGAGTGCGTCCCGACCACTCGAACTGATCTTTTTTAAGTAGCTCTGTTAAAGGGCGAGCAATCGTTCCATACCCTTTAACAAACTTTATGTAGTACCCTGTCAGACCCATAATACCTCTCAATTCCTTTACTGTCTTTGGAGCCGGCCATCTCTTCATTGCTTCTGTCTTAGCAGGGTCAGTAGCCACGCCTTCTCGTGATATCACATGGCCCAGATAGTCCACCTTTTCTTGACCGAACAAGCGTTTTTTCTTATTTGCAAACAGCTTATGCTCCACAAATATCTCAAAGACTGTTTTGAGGTGCTGAAGATGGATTTCCAGGGAGGAACTGAAAACCAAAATGTCATAAAAAAACACCAATATAAAACGCCCAAGGAATGGTCTGAACAGCTCATTCATCAATGCCTGAAACGTTGCTGGTGCATTTGTGAGGCCAAAAGGCATAACTAGAAACTCATAATGGCCATTCATCGTACGAAAATCTGTTTTCTCAATGTCTCGCTCGAGCATTCGTATCTGATGATACCCTGACCTCAGATCGAGCTTGGAAAAGATACAAGCTCCATTGAGTTCATCAAGAAGTTGATCGATAACTGGTATAGAGAACTTGTCAGGAATTGTCACTTTATTTAATGCTCTGTTGTCGATGCAGAATCTCCAGCTAGCATCTTTCTTCATCACTAGTAAAACTGGACTCGAGTAAGGGCTTCGACTTGACCTTATTGTGCCTACTTCAAGCATTTGAGTGACTAATTTCTCCATCTCCTCTTTGTAGGCATGTGGATAACGATAGGGCCTTACGCTTATTGGACCCGTGCCCATTATTAAGTTTATAGCATGCTCTCTGTTTCTCAAGGGAGGCAACTATGTAGGTTCTGCAAAAATATCAACGAACCTCTCCAATAACAGCTGAATTTGCTCAGGAATGATTTGTATGTCTTCACTCGGTGTTGTGTGAAACAATTCGATATCAAACCCACGACCATTTTGTTCTCCTCGTCCACCAAGAAACTGACCACACTCTCCATACCTTGTATCATAAAGTTACTCAAATCTACTACTAAGAAATCACTCCACGACAAGTCTTTGGCTTCATCAATCTTAGTGTTGGTCACCCATATCCTCACCTTTGATGAATCTCTCTCTAACCTCAACAACGCAAGTTTCACATATTTCAACATGTTCTGAACCTTTTAGAGTGTTAAGTATACCAGTAACCTCAAAGAATGGATCAACGCCATTGTGGATTCCATGGAGGTTGATGCTAACTGAATAAACCCTACGATCTATCTTTAAGATCACTTGCGTTGCTTCTTTACTCGAGTTCTTCTTGATGAATCCCGGATCTTTGAATAGCGCGTACCATCGTTTGCAGGTAGATCGTAACTGCCATCGAGGCTTGGCAGGAACCCTAGAGATTATTTCTGATTCTAAATCCAATGGAAGATAGGAAATCATCATCGTCTGTCTTTTTTTTTTTGGTCGGAATCATCATCGTCTCTCTTTGTGATATCTGACGTGTTCTCTGTTAGAATTTGTAATTAAAAGCTAAAAACTGAAATTTGCTCTAAGAATATAATAATATAAGAATGAAAATCTCAATTTGGAATTTAGAAAGCTTATATATATTTTTAGCTCCGCAGAGCTTACAGATTTATAGCGCAAACTTTAACATAATTCTTCTACGAGATTCTTAAAACCTTAAAAAGGAAAGATACTGAATTGCAAACGTAGATTTCCTAATTGCATGTAAGGGGTGTCTCAAACTTACATTGTTCGAAAAAACAAATTAGACTAGGTGATCGACATGCACCGTGTGCAGGCTATAAAATATTTTATATTTTGATTATGATTAATATAGTATTAAAAATATTTTATTTGTATATAATTAATTATTATTAATAATAAAATAATAAAGATTTGATAATAAAAAACATAACGATAAATTAAATAGAAAATAAAGATAAAAAATATTAATTAATATTTTAAAATATTTCTTTCGATAAAAAATGTAAATATGGTTACTAAATAAACGGAAAAATATTAAAATATATAATAATTTATTTAATTTTTATTTTTGGTCTGCATGCATGTGCAAATATAATTTTTTACAGACATAATTAGTTGTAATATTTAAGTATTGATTAATTTTTTATACATTATGTAAATGTTATGTTTTTATACATATACAATTTAAGTGTTCAACAACAATCACAGAAACGTTTTATATTGTTTTGTGTCTTTTAAGAACTTTTTATTTTTCCTAACATTTACAATAATATAAAATTAAAAATGTAAAAGTTATATTAAATAATAATTAAATTCTTATAATATTTTTTGAATATTATCTATATAATACTTTCTTTTTCTCTTTACATAATATAATCTTGCCAATATATATATTTTAAGTATATATTTTTCTTTGACCTATTACTAATTATTACAAAATGAATTCTACCATATTTATTTATCCTAAGAGCGGGTAGACAGTTGGCCTGCACATTCATGCATACCAACCACCTCACCGCTCTTAGAACATATAAAGATTTTTTTAAAAATATAAATTATCTAACAACTAAAATTAAAATTAGAGTGTAATCGAGGTTAACAAAATGTATGCACGACATGTTTGCATTTAAGTTTGACTTTTGCACAATTAATATTTATATCTATATTCATATTTGTAAGAAAATCGAAGTATGGTTTTTATGTGTTAAAAGAAAATAACAAAATATATATTTTTATAATGTATGGTTGATTTTTTTAAAAAAAATAATAATAAGTATATTTATGCATATAAGGATGAGTTAGAAATAAGTAAAATGTAATATTTAGGTGTTGGTAAGTTTTTTCTGGTATTTTCCGCAAATGTTATGTTTTTAGATGATGCAGTTATTGGCATTAAACAACAATCACGAAAACCATTTCTATCGTTTTGTATTTAATCAAAGTTTCTTATTTTTCAGCATTTAATGATATATGATTTCTCAGTAAAAATACGATAAAAATTTATTATTAAATTTATGAAATCATATTTTATAATATTTTTCCGGTAGCTCTCCGTTCATCTCTTCATCAATTTTTTTTATAATTTGTAATCGCTCGCTTTCACAAACTCTGTGTAACCGAATTGTTTAAACCAATCGGATCTAAACTTATATGTGTATGATTTAAGGTATAAAATAATATATTTAATGTTTGATTGTTATTAAAAAATAAGAGTTGATATGTTCCTAATTTTAATATAATTGTTAACATAAAATATAATGGATCACAACACATACAAAACTTGATTCATAAAATAATATTTTAATGTGTTAGAAAAAATATATGCATTAAAATTAATATGTGTAAGAAAATATGTAAAATATTTCAAATAAAATCTTAAAATCAATCAAAATTATTTTTATTTATGTTTTTATCTTCTTTGACTCATATTTTTTTTTAACATTTAATAATATATTAAATATTAAGATCATCTCCAATATATATTTTTTTTAAAAAATATAAGTGAAATTCTTTCCAACCTAGTTCTATTTTATAGGAAAAAATGATTGTTACTTTTTCTCTATAATTAGAAGAAAAAATAACAATTTTTTTTCCTCTAAATTAGAAGATTTAAAATAAAGGTGGGTTAAAGATTCTTTAAACAAAAAATATAGCGTGAGATTTTTACATTAAACCGAAGTCGTAAGAATTCATTTTTACTTTACTTTTATTTTTTATTCATATATACAATATTATAATAAAAAACGTTAGTTAACAAAATACTTATAATTTACTTTTTTATTTGTTTATTTTTGTTTTATTTATAATTTCGAATTCTTGCTATATTATAATGAGAATTCATTCATATATGATATAAATTTTTCTTATTTAAAAATAAAATTTATTTAGTTTTAACTTAACCAATCAAAACATTTCGTTTATTTTAGAAAATTTACTATGTCATATTTATGAGGTAATATTGTTTTGCACTAATTTTTGCTAAGGTGATGACATCAGATTTTTCATTAAACATGCTTCTCAAATAATAGTTAAGATTTATTAACTATAATTAATTATACTTTTGTTGCCAAAAAAATATTTTTATTTTATTTTAACATGTCATTTAGCGAATTAAAATTTAGGCAAAAAAAAAAACCAAAATCAAAACTTGTATTTTGAAAATGTTAGATTACAAAATTTACAGTTACAAAATTAAGTTTTGAAATCAAAGTCGACACACCTCGCGAGTTCCTTCTCTCGTTCGTAAATGGCGCGAGGTCTGAGCATATGCTCCAATGGAAGAAAGTCTTCGACTTTGCTCTCGAGCTCCATTGCTAGGGTTTCACCTTCCTTTCCCCTTAAAACTCTTTTCGCTTCTTCGTATCCAATTCAACCCCGCCGCCCAAATTTTTCTCGATTGTTCTGTAACCTCGCCTCTGTTCCCGAGACAGTAGATGAAACCAAGTATAAGGAGCTTTTCAATCGAAGAATGGCCATGGCAGGACTCAAACCTCACCACCGAATTGGTAAAGTTCACTAATTGACTCGAAATTTTGATGCTTTTTGTTTGTTTACTTACATATAAACACTTGCGTAATTGTGTCTGTCTTCAAGCTTTGGGAGTTTCAGGTGGGCCTGATAGTATGGCTCTTTGTGTTCTAACCGCAAAATGGAAAGCCGAAGGGTTAAGTAGTGTTAACAAGACAGATGGTTTCATCGATGGGCTTGTTGCTGTAATCGTAGATCATGGATTACGACAAGAGAGCAAATACGAAGCTGAACTTGTCTGCTCCAGAGTTTCTGAAATGGGTAACGGCATTCTATTATAAAGTATGAATCTTTTGAAATTGAAACAAGGTTTTAGTAAATTTGGGATTTCATTTATAGGAATCAGATGTGAGATTGCTCGTTGTGATTGGGTTAATGGTAAACCGAAACAAGGTCACTTACAAGAAGCAGCTCGCGAAATGAGGTTACTTGCTATTGTTATATCCATTGATTTTGAGATTATCATCATCTGTTTAAACTCGATTTTTGGCTCTTTGTATAGGTATCAAATGATTTCGAATGTTTGCTTTCGACAACAGATTGGTGTCTTGCTTATAGCTCATCATGCAGATGACCAGGTGATAAAAGGCTTCTTGAGAATTTAGATAAAATGGTTTAATAGAGAGATTATTCATGAATGTTTGGATGCAGGCTGAGTTATTCATTCTCAGGTTATCTCGAGGTAGTGGCGTTCTCGGGCTTGCGGGTACATCATTTGCTTCTGAGATTTTCTCCAGGGATTTGGAGTTAGATACAAAACATATGAAGAACAAGTCTATTCTTTTAGTGCGTCCTTTGCTTGATTTATGGAAAGAAGACATGTACAAGGTAGAAAGAAACTTCAAAAGGAATCGTTTTTATAGTTTTATGGTTTGTTTGTTTGTTCATCATTAACTTTTTTGATGTTTTTACCATAAGATATGTCAATGGGGAAGACAAGATTGGGTTGAAGATCCGACTAATCTTAGTCAGTTGTTTGTTCGGAATAGGATTCGAACATCTATAGGGAATCTACAATCAGGCAAGTCTTATCAAACATCAAACTGTTACTGGACTTGTTGTTGATATCGATGGTGATTGTTTAATGTAAGTTCTTGTTTTGTTTGATTTTTCAGGTACATTCAAGTCAGAGCTTCAAGAAGTCATTTCTGAATGCAGGAGAACACGTTCGTTTGTCGATAAAGTTTGTACAGACTTGTTAAAGCAGACCGTAACAGTGACAGATGTAAGAGTATATTCCACCTTAAAGCTCATATGTATAAACTGCTTCTGACTCTGTTTTGTTCTTGGGATTTGCAGAAAGGATACGCTGTTCTTGATCTAGAGAGACTAAACCCAACAGAAGTTAAAGACATTTGTCTCTCGAAGTATATCACTGCGATCTTGCAGGTGTTTGTTTTACATCTTCTTCGGTAAAGTTTTATCCTTTTTGAGTATTTTTTTCTTGAACTCTTCTTGATCTGTTTGAATCTCTACAGTTTATCTCTCAACGGCAGAGACCAATCAGAGGAAACACTTCGAAGTTGCTTTTAAACTACCTCCGTGCAATTCCGTGCAGGGTAATAATTTCTTTATGTTGTTCTGTTCTTCTTAAAGTTTTAATCTTTACTAATTTAGGTAACTTGCTTCATTTGGATGATACTCAAGACATCTCTTACAGCTGCTGGTTGCTATCTTAGTCCTGCTCCTGGTTCAAAGGGAACCAAAGTTATAGTCTCATGTTTTCTTGACACTTGTTTACCATCAAAGTCAGAAATCTTCAACATTTGCTTCAATGAAGCTCAGAAGAAACCGCCTTTTGATGACCTTCATCGAATCACATCAGATGCAAAATCATTCACAGACCGGTTTGAAGTCCGGTTTTTGGATACTGCATCTGAATCAGTGTTGAGTAAAGCCAAGGAGCTCAATCTTGTAAGCGAATCGACCTATGAAACCATTACCCTACTGAAGAGAGATGAAACCAATCGGTTCATAACTAAACCAGAAGACAAACCGGTGGATGAAACAAATCATGGACCCAACACTGCACCTTCTTCCTCTGATAAAGTACATCTTGGTCCAGGGCAAGATCTTTACTTCATGAACCGGTTTCTCATCAGATGGAACTTGAGTAACCACCATTGTGCTGATTCGAGCTGTGGAAATTGCCCGGTTCGTAAAGCTACATCGATGGAGGTTCGACACATGGTTGAATCAGACTGGCTCTATCTAGCCGAGCTTTCGAAATGTTCGAACACTTCATCCTCACATAAAGCTCTCCGGTCTTTAAAGTCTATACCAGCTTCTGCGAGAAGAAGCTTCCCTGTCTTGGTCAATCACTGCGGATTACTACTCAGTGTTCCCGTAAGTGAAAATCAAAACCATTTGTTTTTCATTTGTGTAATTTTCAGATTTGAGAAATTGATTCTCTTTCTTCTATGTGCTTGCTTCTTCAGGCTATAGGCTTCAGCTATTGTCCATGCTTGAAAGCATCAACACTGTTTCTACCGAGAGTACCACTTGGAGGCGGCTTTAGCTCATTTCTATAGTCATCGTACAACAAAAACTTTTATTCACTTAGAAGAAACCAAATTCTTGTGGAAGAAAACCAAATAATATTTTGATTTCAAGAAGAATCTGTATCCTAAGGCAACTTTCGTTATTGAAAAATCGCCCAAGTCTCACACTCAGATTTGTTTTTCATTCGAAGTTTTTATGAGAAAAGAGATCATACTCCACTTGTGCCGCCTCGTTCTTTGAGCGTTTGAAATGAAGTAGTGAACCATTGCTTCCAAGCTGCATCCTTCTGTTGCTCGACCCAGGAGAGAAAAGCGCTGTCTATAAGGCAAAAGATGTTGACGTAGAGGAGCTGGTATTGCACGGGGACGTATCTGAAGTTTGCGATCTGGAGAAGCGGCCATGCTCCGCCTTCGAGAGCTAGAGCCGGTAAGAAATCCCTCTTGATCCCTTCTTTCACTTCTGCTGTGTTCTTGCCTGTGGCGAATCCCATGTATGTGAAGAATACAAGTAGATCTAAGGGGCCGAAGATGAGACCATCCATTGCAACTTTGGCTGCCACGAAACGTGTTGTCTTTGGTGCGTATCGAAGCTTCAGTTTTATGAATTTATCCAGGCCTTCGTACCTGTGAGAGACCCCGCATATAGAACAGTGTCAGGTCTATCAATCTATTTACCCAATAAACCATTCTTTCTCTCAAGTATATGAATCAGTGTTGCGGCAACATGAGGAGATACAAAAAATATAAGTAGATGATATGAAATAAGAAGGAAACAAACCAGAAGTGGCCAACAGGTCCGACAAAACCAAACCCGAACATGCTGGTGATAGCTACTCTCTTCCAGTTGACCTTGAACTCTGCATCTGCCTCTTTATCTTTATGTGTGTCCTGTTATATTGAACATTGATTAGTGTTGACACAAGATACATAGCCAAAAAAAACTCAAACAATATATTAGCAAAAGTTAAATAGATCTCTTCCTCCGGCAATGTCAAACATATTTGTTTGTCCCTTGTTATATTGAAACATAGTTTTAGTAACCAAGGTTGTTCAACATAGTCTCGATTAGTTAGCCAAAACTCAGAGCAATTTATAACAAATCTTAACTAAATTTATTCCTCTAGCAACCTATATACCATAGACCTAAAAGGCAAATGGAGTCCTGAAATCACATAGAAAAGTACCAAATGACTCTGGTGGTTTCTTGAACTCTAACGGTTGTTTTGTAGCAAAAGACGCCATCAAAAGCATCTCATTCTTAAACAAACAATAGGCCATAAATGTTGCTAATCCACATATCAGGATGAACAATAGGCCATGTGTTACCAATGGACCAAAATAGTTAACACGGAAGTACTAAACCAACAGCGTGAAGAATGTTTTTAAACACACACACGTATTTCTATCACAATAGAAGACCTCTCTACTCAACTATTACAGCTTGCATAAAAAGAAAACTGAAAGGCTGTAGTGCACAAAGTTCTGGACGAAACACATCTTCTTGATAATTGGAAAAGGCCATTAGGCATGCAAGAAAGTTGAGATTATAACACCACGAAATCTCAGCAAACAAGTGAATGAGAAATGTTTCTAACCATCAACATATACATAATACATTATGAATGATAACACAAAGAAGACCCAAGACTCGAAGCACTTAAGCTGACAGAGAACTGTTAATGGAAATAACAAACAAAAAGAACAGCTCAAATTATTGAAAGATTTTGCCAAGTAGCTTTTTCTTGGATATCCAAGAGAAACTCCAGAAATAGCATCAATGTCTAAGGAATAGCCTCATAAATCAATACACATGCGAAGCATTACTCAATTTTATTGAAATGTACTGATGCACATGAATCGATTGATGCGAACTTGAAGCAGAAACATCACGAATATACTTAGATGTGAATCAAAATCCGTAGAGTTCAATAAACCTAAAACTTATTTCATCAAATCCGCACCAAAAGAAGAACAAATCAAGAATCGGAGAGAATCCCCCAATTTGAAACATCAATCGAGGTAAGAAGCTCTCGAACACGAGAGGGAGATCGAGAATGACTAACGGTGAGACGAAGAAGACGAGGTTTCGCAGTGGAATGAGTGATGTATTGAGCGGTGACATCGCCGAATCCCCAAAGAAAGCCGGAACTGATGACCTGAGTTTTCAATGGATGAACCGTAAGGCATCGCTGGTACCATCTCCAAAGCTTCAACATCATGGACCAGTCGTGTCCTCCGTCGTCGCTGCGAGAGAGAGAGAGATTGTGACCGGAGAACCGCCGCGGGAGAAGGCGATTTTGGTTTTGGTTGAAAGGAAGAGGTTGACACAGCTCTTTAAGCTCCT
This sequence comes from Thlaspi arvense, assembly GCA_911865555.2. Lineage (NCBI taxonomy): Eukaryota > Viridiplantae > Streptophyta > Magnoliopsida > Brassicales > Brassicaceae > Thlaspi > Thlaspi arvense. Next base: position 44,123,947 of record OU466859.2, on the reverse strand, counting down.
TTCCTGAACGTCGTCTTCTTCTCTTTTAGTTTAATCCTTTCTTCATTTTCATTTTTTTTCCCGAGTCAACACTCCAAAGCTCTTTGCGATGACAATAAATCATGTGGATTTGTTAAATGGGCTTCGGCCCATCAACATTGATTCTATATTAAGTCCACTTAAGTGGATATGGATCGACCCGGTTATAAGCTTTTTGGTTTTTATATTTTTGTTTTGTCGGTCGTCATCGAATTATTTTCCTTTGATAAGGGTTTCTTTCTGCTTAAGAGATCTGTAATCACATACAACAGGAAAAAGAGTTTCCGACAAAAAACAAAGAAAACAACTAAACTAGTTTGTGTTACAACTTACACCAATATTGGTTGAACGAAGATGTCCTCTCTTCCAATGGAATTAGTGGATCTACCAACAGATTTGGTCGAGGAGGTGCTCTCTAGGGTTCCGGTGACATCTTTGAGAAAACTCCGATCAACTTGCACAAAGTGGAACACTTTATCCAAAAACAGGAGATTTGCAAAGAAGCACTTTGTTCATCAAGAAAAAGTAACAGCAGAAGCAAAGGAGTTTACGGTGGTCATGATGATGGATTTTAGGGTTTATTTGATGAGAGTCAATCTTCACAACAACAACAAATCATGTATAAAACGTGAAGGAGAAGTTATTATCCTAGACGACGATACAGATCAAATCAATGTATCTCAAGTCTTTCACTGCGACGATTTATTGCTATGCATCTCTAAAGACAACACTAGGCTCATCGTTTGGAACCCGTTTTGGGGGAAAACACTTCGTGTCGAGCCCACACATAACTTTCACAAATTGGACTATTATACGTATGCTTTCGGATACGCAAAGAGCAGCAAATCTTGCCGCCGCAGATACAAAATCTTGAGATTTATAGATTTTTGTAACCCCACTTTTGTTGAGTACAAAATCTACAGCTTCAACTCTGATTCAAGGAGGGTTCTTGACGTCACTCCAGACTGGACGATAAAGCATAATAGTCGTGGCGTGTCTCTCAAGGGAAATACCTACTGGTTTGCTAAAGACAAAACTTTTGCAAGAAGAGACAATTGTTATTACTTCTTGCTTTGTTTTGATTTCACTAGAGAGAGATTTGGGCCGCCTTTGCCTCTACCAGAAACGTATCCTGAAGAGACTCTCACTCTATCTAGTGTTAGGGGTGAGAGGCTTGCGGTTTTGTATCAGCGATGGGATATATTACAGATGGAGATTTGGGTTACGACCAAGATTGAGCCCAACACGGTGTCCTGGAGCAGCAAGGTGTTCTTAGCAGGGAATGTTAAACAACTCATTCACCCTCGGTTTAAGTTTCCGGTTTCAGAGTCGAGTTTCTTCATTGACGAGGAGAAGAAAGTCGTCGTGCTTTTTGATAAAGTGGACGGTCGCAACGTATCTTACATTGTTGGAGTGGATGAATCATCGAAAGAGGTGGTTCTTGGAGAATCTGCATACGAATATTGTTACCCAAGTGTGTGCTCTTATTAAGTTCCAAAGTTTAGTGCGACTTGATTAGTCCATTTACAATACATGTAATCTATTTCTTGATTTGTCATGTTCTTGGAACAAGATTATAATTACTCAATATACATATATTAATTTGTTTCTTATCCTACTTTTTGTTTGATGTATTTGACTTCATTGGGTAGCTTAATTTCCTTTGTTCTGTTTTTAGTAGATTTTTGGAGAAATTTTCTGTTTATTCTTTTATTTGCAATGTTTATATTCTTGCATATAGGCAGATCTATTGATGATAACTTTGAATTTCTTGGAGTTATACGACCTTTTTGGCACTCTCCTTTCTTATTGTCCGTTGCTCAAAGGTGGCACAAGCTTTATTTTCAATATATTTCTTTCACGTTTTTATTTTGGTGAAGCAAACTAATATAAAGTGAATGTGATTCATTCTCAGATGACACATAATTGACTATCAGTAAACCTTTGTTCATAAAAGTAACAAATAAAAATATTGCAAATGAAACAGCTAGTTAATAATCTCTTTCTCTCCTTTTAGTTTGCACTAAACTAGGACTATCAGTATCAGTAACCTTTTGTTCAAAAGGACATAATGCAAAATAATCAAACTAGGTAATAATATATTTCTCTCCTTTTAGTTGCACCAAACTTGGAACATACAAAAAGAACTCAACTTGGTTATATTCGTGGTACCTATAAGCTTGTTCGGGTTCCGGAGCTCCGATACTCACAGATCTGAAGTATCCATCTTCTTCAATGATGTAAGCTCTTTGGTAAAGACATCTCTTGGTTGGTTTATAAGAAATCACAGCAACTTTCTTTTCCTCGTCAATGAAGAAGCTTCCAGCATACCATTTAAATATAAATCTAGCGGTGATCAATATAGAGAATTGTGGAAGTCATTTTTCATTATACTGAAACAGAGTATATATACAGATACAATGCTAGGGCATCGGGAGAGAGTTAATGACAATTATTGAGAATATATTATGTACATATGTAGCTCCGTAAATTGTGTAATCAGTGATCTGATTTACATGCTAATACGCCCCTTCAAGATGGAGGCATGTCAGTGACACCAATCTTGTCTGAGAAGTTCTGAAAAGCAGCACGAGAGAGAGGTTTTGTGAGCACATCGGCTAACTGATCTTTCGTAGAGACATGGACAACTCGTAGAGCATCTTGTTGGACTTGATTTCTGATGAAGTGATAATCCAATACAATGTGTTTCATCCGAGAATGAAACACTGGATTTGCACATAGATAGGTAGCTCTTACATTGTCACAGTATATAGCCAGAGGTTGGTTGACTGTTATTCCCAATTCACCAAACAATGAGTATAGCCATTTTACTTCAGCTGCTGTATTTGCCACTGACCTGTACTCCGCTTCTGTCGAAGATCTAGCAATGCCTAGTTGCTTTTTAGAAGACCATGACAAGGGATTCGAACCAAGATAAACAATATACCCATTTGTGGAGACATAGTCGTCACGCTCTCCAGCCCAATCAGCATTGGAGTATGCGTGAAGGCTATTGCTGTTGCCTTTGCATAAGAAAATGCCATGTCCCGATGTCTAAACTAGATAGCGCAGTAATCGCTTCACGGCCTGCCAGTGTTCTGAAGTCGGAGCATGCATATATTGAGAGAGTCTATTTACAGCGTAAGACAAGTCCGGTCTTGTGAAGGCAAGATACTGTAAACTCCCTAAGACACTTCGATACTTTGTTGGATCGGAAAGGCGTGTACCTGAGTGAAGTGACAGTGTTGGTGAAGCTGCCATTGGTGTTGTTACAGGCTTTGCCGTGAGCATGTTGGTACGAGCTAGCAGATCCGTGATGTATTTCTTTTGACTAAGATGCAAACCATGTTGTGTACGGCGAGCCTCTACACCAAGAAAATAATGGAGTTCCTCATGATCTTTCACCGAAAATCTTGTAGGAAGTGCTTCGAGTGTTTGGTGGAGAAGGTTGTTGTCATTGCCCGTGACTATGATGTCGTCAACATATATCAGCATATAGACAATAGAGCGGCCTCGCCTCAGAATAAACAGTGATGTATCAGAGACTGAGTTAAGAAAACCAACGGATTGTAGATAGTTTTTGAGCTCGACATACCAAGCCCTTGGTGTCTGTTTGAGACTATATATTGCTTTCCTGAGACGACATACGTAATGTGGTATGTCTTTGTCAATGAAGCCAGGAGATTGAGACATGTATACTTCCTCTGTCAAGGTACCTTGCAAGAAAGCTTTATTAACATCTAACTGGCGAATAGACCACGCTCGATCAACAGCAACTCCCAGAACAGCCCAAATGGTGGTTGTTTTGATGACCGGACTAAATGTCTCCGCGTAATCTACTCCAGGCCTTTGATTGTACCCCTTCGCAACTAGTCGCGCTTTGTAGCGATTGAGGGTTCCGTCTGAATTGAATTTCGTCGTAAAGATCCATCGGCATCCCACAATTGTGACTGAAGAGTCCGGAAGAGGAACGAGATCCCAGCTTCGCAGACCTATTTGTGCATTGTATTCAGAACCCATCGCATTTATCCATCGCTCATCCTGTATAGCTTGATTTGCCGTTCGAGGGTCCATCGTAGAATCAATGACGGCGTGACAGAGGTACTTGGGATTGGGTTGACTAATACCACCCTTAGCTCGTGTGTACATAGTATGGCGGTTATCAGGATGTAATCGGGGTAAAGGTCGGGATGGCTTTTTGGTTCTGGTGGTTTGACGGGGACGAAGACGGGGCTGCATTTGATTTCGTGGTGGAGGAATATGTTTTATGGGTTGTAATGAGGATACATTTTGTGGTGATTGGGCTTGGGTTTGTGAGGAATGGTTTGATGTTACTGTTTGGGTTTGTGTTTCTGGTTGCTGGGCTGTGGGTTGCAGCCCATTTTCTATTGGAGCAGTGGGCTCAGAATTGTTGGAGGAGGAAGAATGAGAGTTAGAGTTTAGAGGCGATACCTGAGCAATTGTCGGGAGCGGGTGTGGTGATGGTGACAACGGAGGGTGAGGATCAGAGCACGGGATCCCCGACGGAGAAGTAGGAGATGATTCGGGTAGAGTTGTATGAAGCGGCCAAGCTGTCAGTTCATTTGTGATTTCCGCGGTGGCTGAATTCAAAATTAGTCAATGATCTGCAAATGGAAACGAGGTTTCATCAAATTGAACGTGTCTGGAGATATATATTCGTCCGGTGGGTAGATGAAGACAGTAGTAAGCGCTTTGGGTAGGAGAATATCTCATAAAAGCACATCTGAGCGATCGGTCATCCAACTTATGTCGATTGTATGGGCGGAGCCATGGATAGCAGGAACAACCAAAAACCCGGAGCTTTGTGTAATTCGGAGAAACACCAAAAAGCTTCTGATAAGGAGATTGAATTTGAAGCACCGATGTCGGTAAGCGATTGATGAGATAGGTAGCAACAGTGAATGCGAATGACCAGTATTCTTTCGGAGCTGAAGCAGATGATAATAGTGTCAACCCCATCTCAACAATGTGTCGATGCTTTCTTTCAGAGAGTCCATTATGCTCCAGAGTATGTGGTAGTGAAGTAAGATGTGAGATGCCAGCGGAAACCAATTCTTGTCTTAAGGCAATGAATTATCCTCCATTATCAGAATATAAGGTACCAATTTTTGTCTGGAATCGATTTTCCACAAGGTTTTTGAAAGCTAGAAATGTGGGTTTGACTTGAGATTTCTGTTTCAGGGGATAAATCCAGGTGTATCGGGTGTAATGGTCAACAAAAATGACATAATATTTGAAGTGATCAATTGAGAGAATCGGAGAACTCCAAACATTGGAACAAAGATATTGAAGTGGTTTTGTGGAGTTAATCGAGGAAATTGAGAAAGGTATTTTATGGCTTTTATTAATCAAACAATCAGAACAAGGGGTGAGTTTGTGAGATTGCTGATGTATGGGAAGAGAAAATTTAAGAACGACATTGTTTAACACTGATGCAGAGAGATGTCCAAGACGTGCGTGCCATGAGGATAAAGTGGCTTTGGCACAAAGAGACGCAAACATTGCTGTTGGAGATGAAAGAGAAGCCGGCCACTCATACAACTCATTCCTAGTTCCTCCTTGGAGTAACATGATTCCCGTGCTGAGATCCTTCACCTGAAAGGAAGTAGGAAAGAATTCCACTGATATACGGTTAGTGTTACATAAGCGATATACTGAAATTAAATTCTTATGTATATCTGGAATATAAAGAACATTGTTCAATCTTAATGCACGAGATGAACTAGGAAAGGATGTAAAACCGGTATGGGTGATCGGAATAGACGATCCATCAGCAAGAACAACATCATCAACTCCCTGGGACGGCTGATGCAGAGACAAGTTGTTGAGATCAGAGGTCATGTGGTTTGTAGCTCCACTGTTTATGAGCCGATTAGTGGCAGAATAAGGAGATCCCACAGCCAGATTCGCCCTTGGTTGCCATGGTGTGAATGGATTACGTTGCTGGACATTACTCGCTTGGAAGGTCTGTAACTGAGAGCATCTCTTTGCACTGTGCCCCTGGATCCCGCAAATTTGGCATCGACCAAGGTATGGTTGAGGACCTTTGTATTGATTTTGATGCTGATTTCCTATCTGCGACGAGTGTTGTTGCCACTTTGTGTTGTTGTTTTTGTATCGGTGTGGACCTCTGGTATTGTTGTGTTGATGTTGGACAGCATTTGCTGTGATTGGTAAGTTTGGAGGAGTTTCGGCAGCAGACAAAAGCTTGGCTTCATGATTCAGCAGTCTTTCATGAAGTTCAATAATCGTTGGTGGAGCATCCCTTCCTTCGATCTGATCAATGATGTTTTTGTATTCATCTGGTAAGCCTTCAAGTATAAGATTAATCTGATCTTCATGCTCGAGTGCTTTCCCGAGAATGGCTAACTGATCAAGACGAGTAGTAATGCCTTGTAAGTAATCATCGATAGTTTTGTTGTCTTTGCGCCAGTTTTTAAGTTTCATCTTCAGTTGTTTAACATGACCACGGCTTAGCTTGGCATATGTGAGAGCCAGAGTACTCCAGACGTTAGAGGAAGTGAGAGATCTGGACACCAGGGGCTGGAGAGACGGAGAGATAGCACCAATAAGGGAGCTAAAAATGAGTTTGTCTTGGCGCTTCCAGAGGGTGTATGCCGGATTGACAGAGATCTCATCGCTATTTGTGAGAGTGGTGGAAGGCATGAGTGTGGATCCGTCGACCAAGCCGGCAAGATCATATCCATCTAAGAGTGAATGAACCTGAAGTTTCCACATCAGGTAATCTGTGGATGTGAGTTTGGTAACACTGATCATATTGATAGTAAGGAGAGGTTGGGTATTTGTTGAGATCATTTCTGTTATTGTGGCAGGTGAGGTATTGTCGGAAGACATAGTGTTTGTGAAAGAGGAGAAAAGAGAAAAAAAAATTTTGGTTATGGATCGTTGGCTCTTGATACCATATAGAGAATTGTGGAAGTCATTTCTCATTATACTGAAACAGAATATATATACAGATACAATGCTAGGGTATCGGGAGAGAGTTAATGATAGTTATTGAGAATATATTCTGTACATATGTAGCTCCGTAGATTATGTAATCAGTGATCTGATTTACATGCTGATAATCAATCTCTTACCAAACTTCAGAAACTTGCTCCAGGATATCGCATTGGGATCAACCTTAGTCGTAATCCAAATCTCTATTATATCATGGAGTGTATATGACACAGCGAGTTGCTCATCTCTAACACAAGATATAGCCGCATGTTCACACCAAGTATCGTGACAAGAGTGATCAAACGGCAGAGGAAGTCGCCGTCCAAATCTCTCTTCTATAAAATCAAAACAGAGTAAAAAAGAAACACTAGCATATGTTTTACCTCGTGAAACAAAATAAGTATTTCCCATCAAAGACACGGCTCTTTCATAATAGATTTTGCCACATTCAGGATTGACATCAAGAACCTTCCATGAATCCGAGTTAAAATCGTATATTTCAAACGAGAAACCGAAGTATTTTGCGTCATCACCATCAAAAAACCGCAAGATTTTGTGGCTACGGTTGATGTTGTTGTCGTATCCAAGAACATAGTTTCCTCATGGGAGGGATTTGTTCCTGAGTTGAATCGTCCTGGTTTGCCCCAAATATGGATTCCATACCACGGGCCTTGGGCGGTTTTTGGTGAGGCATAACAATAAGCCGTCGCTGTAAAAGAGTTGATGTATCATCCCGACTTGGTTAATTACACTTTGCTCCTTTATAGATGGATCAACGATGTCTTCATCGTTGTGGATTCCTTGGAGATCGAGTTTCAATGACTAAACCCTACAATCCGTCAACATGAACCCTAGAAACGGCTTTCTTGGTGTTGCTGCTTTACCAACGATCTGATTTTTCGATAAATCGTTCCAGTTTTTGCAAGTAGGTCGTACGAGGCTAAGATGTGCCAATGGAACCCTAGAAAGTATCTCTCCTACCAAATCTCTAGAAAGATCGGACAATTTCGTCATTTTTTTCTAGTTCCAAAAAAAAAAATAGTATCTTGCCCACACTTTTGTATCTACTACAGTAAAACTTCTATAAATTAATAATGTTGGGACTCCAAAATTTTATTAATTTATAAAGTTATTAATTAATCGATAAATTAATAATTATTAATTTATCGATTAATTATTGATTTATAGAGATATTTTTAGTTTGAATTTTTAATATTCATAAAAAAAAATCAATATTTTCAACAATGTAAAATTTATTAAAAATATCATAATAATAAATTTAGAAGATAAATCAAACAACTTTATAAAACTGAAACAACAATATTATCATAATTTACTATATTATATTATTATTATATGCCTAAATGTATAATTATTAATTTATATTATTATTGGGACTATGTTTTTACATAGAACTTACAAAAAAGTATGATTTTATTATCTTATCGAATTTTATCAATTTTTACATTAGCCCGACTTGGGACCGGCAAAAATTATTAATTTATAGAGGTTTTACTGTATATAATAAATAAACAAATAAGTTCGCTAGGGTTTTATGTGTCACCGCTGCTTAAAAACTTTGCATAAATAAGTTTTTTTTTTGTGTGGAAGCCCCTTATCTCAATGGTTTAATAAGGATTTATTAATGCTTCTACACCAAGAAGTCTGAGTTTCGTAGTGCAAGCAGAATCATCAGGCGTAAAGCGTGGTGCAGGTAGAGCAAAAAAAAATAAGTTTTTTTTTTCAAATAAATAAGTTAGATAGGGCTTTACGTGTCACCGCCTAAAAGCTTTTTCCCCTTCGTAGTTTCTGTATATCTATTTTATTTTTCATTGCTTCATAATTAGAACAGTGCTGTTAAAAAATTTTGAGATACTGTAAATTTTAGGGATAATACAGAAAAGCAAAACTGTTGCAGATTCGAAGATCATTTTTTGGCAATTTCATGTCTCCTTGACTTTGAGAACTTCTTCTTATATCTATGTTTTGTATAATCATATTCCTACAAACAGCTTCTCAATTGCCATTAGTTCTCATGAAACTTTAAATCTATACTATTATTTGAGAAGTAGATTTCCGACGTGTCAATCTCACGTTCGTTCTCAGCATATTTTAGGCATCGATTTTTCCAATTATATCCTTAATGAAAACCGTGATCTAATTATCGATTTAGTGTTATATATGGTTTATTAAATTGATTAATTGGTTAGTTTGGATAAAGATTGTCCGATTTCAATATAATCACTTTTTAATAATAATTTTGATGATAAGATCAAATCTACGTTTATGGGAAGAAAATCAAATCTATGTTTATGGAAAGAAATTTTAATAAATATATTTAGATTTGTTTGTTGTTATTCGTTTTTGGATTATAATAAACTTAAAAAAAGGAAAATTCCTTATTATTTAGTTATTATCTAATAACATATATTCTGATTTGAATTTATACAAAATCATAATTTCCATAAATGATAAATTCATATCTATGTTTATCGACTTAAAAAAAAATTAATATATTAAAATTCTGTGTAAACCCTAAAATATTTTCCTATAAATACTGCAATTCTTTCTAACTACTTTTTATTTTCAGTTCTAGGTTTAATTTGTTCATGTAGATTTTTATCTAGGTTAAATTTAGTTCATGCATATCATAGTTGTTTGTTTTCGTTGTATTTGATGTATGACGCTAATTTACTGTTTTTTTTCTTTTTCTTTTTTGAAGGTATGTGGAGATAGATAATCAAACAAACTCTGCCATATGAGAGAGGATAAAGGTATGTTTCTTCTGATCGTTGTGTTTCTCACGAGTTACTCTTCTCCTCTTCAGTTTCAATCGTACTGATCTTTTCGGCTCATTTTCCACAATTCTTTTCGGAAAGTCCTTTACTTTATTTACTAGGGATTGAACCGCGCTACGCGCGGTTTGTATTCAATATTTTCATTTATAGTATTAAATCTAATAACCCAAATTATTTATTGATAATTATTTAATTTTTTAACTTGTGTTTTCACATAACTTTATTTTACAATTCTAGGTCTTAAGTTTGTTATTCATATTGTTTCAATAATATTTCTAAGTGACTTTTCGGTGATATGCACTTAGATAATTTTAACAAATATTTTTTTGATAAGATCAGTTTACTTAGATCTAAATTAATCTGTTCTTTTAATTTTGTTTTATTCTCCAATTTTCCAAAATCTAGTTTAATCAGGTTTAGAATAATAATGAATCCATAAAAGGTCATTTGTTTTTTTTTATTTGGATTTACCAAATTAGAATTATTTATTGGTATAATGTTTCAATTTGATATCGAAAATTTTAGATAAATGATTTAGAATACGTTTTTTTTTCCATTCCGATAAACTATTTTTTATATGTTTCTGTTTTGTTAGTTTTATAAACATTGACATATCGTAATTCACTTTGGTAATTGTTTCTTTTATTAATTAGGATTTGATAAAGTGATTTAATTGGACTATGTTTAGAAAATACCGACAAATTACATCAAAAATATTATCAATTCAAACTATTGAATATAGACAATCTAAACATCATACAATAACAACTTATATTGACACACTTAAGCATAGAGCAACGCAAAATAGAGTCACCATACCATAATCTTGAAAACGGTTCCATACCATACTCGATAATAACAAAAGGTTCATGTCAACAGCTCGTTGATGTGCATCTATGGCAGCACAAATGTTCTTCATCTCGACATATTCATGGTACACCAGAGTCCACGCAGATAAGTACTTCTGGTTCAGTTCGAAAGCTCTCCATAAGAACATGACTGCATTTTTTTTGCTGCCATTTAAACTGTAATAGTTTCCAATGACGCAGCAAGACTCATGTCTATAATTATCAGTTAAAATACTTGTTTGCAAGGTAACTCTATGACTGCTCTGGACTTCAACATTTAGAGCTTGGAAGTAATTAAAAAAAATGAAAATACCTTGCAAATAGTCGTAGTCACCAAGGACTCACTGTGCATTTTGATTTCTTGGCAAGAAAAATCTCATTCATCTAGTGGTTTCTTAGAATGATAGCTACTCATAATAGGAAATTAGGAATCAGTGTACATACATATGCAAAGACTGCAGCTATAAGTAAGCACACTCCAATTACACGTATAGCTATTGACAAACACAGAATATTGGCATAAGCAAGACTATTTTCTTTTACTGCATATATACAGAATGAAGACTCTAAAATAGTTGGAGAATCATGAGATGAAAAGCACAGACGTACAATTGCATGCAATCACCTTGTTTAAGAACGCTGATTCTGAATTTTACTCCGCCTCTACACAAAAGGAGATTCCAGATTCTGAGATGCTTAGTATGGCACATGGATAATCAAGAAATAAAAAGCAGCAACTTAAAGGGAACATAAATGTGAGCAACAAAAGAGGAAATTTGATCCTTTGACTACAAACAAATCTTGGACATGATGATAAGAGAGTAACTGTGATCTTTAGGCTTTTGCAAGAAAGTTAAAAATATAGCAAGTTGATTATATGAACAAACTGTTTTTAGATATAGGTTTTCAGATGTAAAAGCTGGTTTATCTTGTAAGCTAAGGTTATAACCTGGATGGCTGTTTTGTAGATAACATAATTTTTTGATTACCTATATAGATTTTTGGCATATTCAGCATAGGAGAGAGGCGTGGCTGCTCGTTTCTGCTAACCTCTAACTAACATATGAAAAAGAAAACAAAGCAAAAAGTGAGCAAATAATCTAGAAAACTCTCTCAGTTAACAAAATCATACTTATCAAGCATGTTATAAAATACACTAAATCATGGATTTTAGTGCCCAAAATAGCCTCTTTTAATCCATATAATTGATGAACTACAGAAGTCAATGATAAAGCAAGATGGTTATGTACTACATGGACGTAAGACAAATAGTTGGCAAAAATCGAAAAATAAAAAAAGTAAATCACCAGTTTATTAATTACTATCTGAAATCTGATATACTCAAAGCCATATATACCTGTAGCTAACCTATGTGATGGTTGATGTAGATGCACCAACATATTTTTCTCTTCACAATCTAGCTTCTTTTCAATAATCCTCTTACTCACTTGTCATGTAAGATATCCATCAGCCATGCAGCTAAGACGTTGTGCCATAATCCTCTTTTCCAATCCGCTTTATCCCAGCAGCTCACTTGCATTCTCTTATCTACTCAGTTAGCGCTGATTCGGAAGAGTATTATTCTCAGTTTTGAGAGTTCCCTCATGTTCCATGTAAAAGAATCACCATATATTCAGAGATTAGGTTAGCGACTGATTATATCTAATTTTTTTTGTGTTATCTTACCACTACATGAGGACGATGGTCCTGCTACTCTGCCATCTTATTCTCCTTGCTTCTACATTCTTTCTCGTTCCCGATCAGCTTCTTCTCCTCCCTTGGCCGGTTGTCTTGTAGAAATCTTTGAGAAGTTTTTTTTTTGGCTCCAAGTAAACCTTGTTCTTTACCAGATCTATTTCGTGAAGACTAACCTGTGGCTGGTTTATCCATTGAACTCTCTCGAGAGAAGTAATCAGAAATTAGAGAGTTAGAATCGAGAAGAAAGTGATGATTGGAAGATGAATTGTTTTGAGGGATAAATAGATGATACCAAAGAGTTTAAGGAAGATGGATCATCGTTACAATGAAAGTGGAGAGAATTAGGAACGCCTGAGAAGAGAAATTGTGAAAAAGAAGGAATGAGATCAAATAAGCTTTTGGTACTTATGTCATGTAGCGTTTCCTTTAAAAAAATATATATAACAAAAGGCTGTATAGGTTTAGCCCAAAACTAATTTTAAACTATTTTTCATAAATGTTTAAGTTACTGATGTGGCACGATTATATATAGAGTTTTTTTTGACTGAGCTGGATAGGCTAAAGAGCCCCGAATAACTCTTTTTATTTAGTATAAATTTACATAATTCTCTCAGCTTTCTCTAGCGACAGAAAAATTCTCAGTTATTGATAATCAATCGCACAGAAAAGAATTGTTTGAGATTCTTCCGAGAGAGAGAAACGTCTGTGTAATCTCTAAATCGTAAGATCTCTCTCTTTTCTCTTCGAAGATATGGGTGGTGCGGTGAAAGATATCGCTTCAAAGTCAGAGCTTGATAATTTGCGCCAGAGCGGCGCACCCGTCATGCTTCACTTCTGGGCTTCTTGGTGTGATGCTTCCAAGCAGATGGATCAAGTTTTCTCTCATCTCGCTACCAATTTCCCTTGAGCTCACTTTTTTAGGGTTCGTCGCTTGCTATTTTCTGAAACCCAATGACAAATCGATTTCACCTCTTTCCTATGTAATTAGCTTTCTTTGATGTTTATGGCTTCTCTTCTCAGGTAGAAGCTTTGAGTCCCAAATAAACTTTCAGGAACTTTCTCTCGAGTCAACAATTTATTGGTATAAACTTTCAGGAACTTGGTCTCAAGCTACCCATCAGTAACCGATAACTCGTGAGTCTCTTTTTTTCCCTCATTTCGGTTTCATAAAACCCTAAAAACCCGATGAAAACAATGTCTACTTGTGTAGTGTTCAATGGTGCTTGAGAAAGGATCTTCCATGTCCCGGAGACGCAGAACGTGAGTGTATAGTTCAATACTTCAAGGAGTATACTCATCTCTACACGTTGAAGATTCAATATTTACGCACATATATACCTTAAAAATTTCAAACTTCTCTTGCAGATTCTTCTCTGTTCATCAACTGTGGAGGAAGTATAGCCAAGATCGAAAAAGACACGTATGTGGAAGACTTGAACGGGAGAGGATCATCAACATTCTCCTGTCTCTGAAACATGGGGATACAGTAGTTCTGGAATTTGGGTAGGCAATTTTGATGCTAACTATTTAGCAACAGACATATTCAATCTGATCAATGAATCATTTCCAGATTATTACAAAACAGCAAGTCTCTCTCCACAATCACTCAAGTACTATGGACTATGCATGAGAAGGGGAAGCTACAAAGTGCAGCTCCATTTTGCAGAGATTATGTTCCCAAATGACCAGACTTATAATAGCTTAGGGCTTCGAGTTTTCGATATATATGTCCAAGTGAGTCTCTTTCAGAAAACTTTTATAAACAGATTGAGAAACAAAGTTTCAGTACTTTTGATGTTTTTATTTGCAGGGGAATTTGTTGGAGAGTGACTTTAACATAGCAGAGTGAGCAGGTGGAGTTGGTAAACCGTTCACAAGGCAAATTGATGCACTTCAAGTGAATGGAAGTACGGTGGAGATTCATTTGCAGTGGTCAGGTAAAGGCACAAACATGTTACCGATAAGAGGTGTGTATGGTCCTCTCATATCCGCCATAACCATTACACAGAGTGAGTTTTTTTCAGTCTCTTAATCAGTTGTTTAAGAACCAGTTTTTGGAGTGAGTGAGTGAATATTTCTTTCTATGTTTTATTGCATGTTTGTTGTAGATTTCAAGGTTGATACCGGAAAGCCATTGTCCAATGGAGCTGTTGCAGGCATTGTAGTTGCAGCTTCTGTGCTTTTCGCTTTGCTTGTTGTTGAAATCCTAAGGCTTACAGGTTACTTAGGTGGAAAGGAAGAGGATGAAAATGGTAAAAAGATTGTTCAACGTTCATTCTATTGTTCAAGAAACTGTCTTAGTCATTTTTTAAGATCTGATTGTTTGTGTCAAATCTCTCTTTTTGGTTTTATCAGAAGAGCTTCAGGGACTTGATTTACAGACGGGATCGTTTACATTGAAATAAATCAAACGTACCACTAGCAACTTTGATCCAGAAAACAAGATTGGTGAAGGAGGATTTGGACCGGTGTATAAGGTGATGACTGCTTTCGTGTTTTACAAGTTATGTGAGCTTGGTCTCTTACATTGATCTCTTTGTTTTTTGTTGTTCTTTTGTGTTCTCATACTCACTTTGTTCTTTTGTGTTCTCTATGAACATATAGAGGGTTTTATGTTCTTTTGTTGTTTTTGTATTGCCGTCCAATTCAAATCTAACTTTTTTTTATTCGTTTTTCTTTAACAATTAGGAATCCTACCATGTCCGCAAGCTTCATTTTTTTCGTGGATACAATATCCCAAATCCATTTCTCGTCAGATGAGGTTTATTCAATCCTTTGGTCTCGAAAATCTTCTTTGACTTGCAATTGATGCGAACTGGTGTGAATTGTTTTGTTTTTTCTTAGGAGTTTCACACAGTCGTCTAGATCAAAGCTACCTACGCCGGTGCTACTGATCCCTATTGTTTTTTTTTTTGCCTTTTGATTCTCATACTCACTGGTTGATATGATTGGGTCTCTTTTTGTCTCTCATTAACATAATTTACGTTTTGCAACGAGGATCTCACTATTTATTTATCTCTGTCATGTTCTGTTGATGACCAACTTTGTTTTACCTATCATGGTGTGTCTGGACGAAATTGCAATGTCTTTTCTTTCTTTAACTGATTTTGCATCGGATAATTTTCGGTTCAGAAACGAGATGTCTTGGATATTTAATTAATATGTGACGATGTGTCTGAATCATAATATTTTTTGTTTGTTTGTTTTTATGAATCACAGTGTGGAATATAATGTCTTATACAACTACCATGCCATGTATGCTTACTTCGACAAAACAATGACTGTTTAAAACCGCCAGGTAAATTTTCTTTAGATTATGGATTCATATTTGTGTCTCGAGTTCTTTATGCTGGTGGATAGTCTTTTTTTGTTGTCTTTGGTTCTCATGATTTATAGTCTCTAATTATCTTCGTTGTGTGTTTTCAGCAATGTATATGTTTGTGGGAGGATAGTGTTTCTGAGATGGTATAATTTGCAGGCCAACTCATCAAAAGTTGAGTACCAGCTGTGGTGGGAGCCTTGAGACTGTCAAAGACAAAAAAAACCGAAGATTCTTGAATATGTTTCTTCTGATCGCTGATAGCAGCCGTATCATGAAGACCCAAAGAGGCAATGCAGGAATACACTTTTTAATTTATTAGATATATTATGTGAGTAATGTCTTTAAAATTTTGTCAAAGTTTTAGTTTCACTTATTTTTTTTTTTGTATTGTAAATTGTATACAAACTCGGTTAGTGAAATATTGTGTTTACCAAAAAATTGGTTCTTTGATAGTTAGCATGAAAGCCCCTTTGTTAAGTTTGCATATTGATATCTTAAGTTAAGATTGGTAGATATTATTTTGTCAGCCATGTTTGTGCTGCAGATTATAGTTTGGAATTTAATTAGGACTATAATCTGCATATTTATATACAGTTTGTCAACCAATTTAATTAGTGACCGGAGTAAAATAATTATGTTGATGGTCATTATTTGGATTAACTTACTCCAAATTTTTTAAAAAAACAATAAAGATACATTTATAAAGACATAATAGTAATCATTTTTCATTTAATAAGAAATTAACTTACTCCAAATTAAAAAACAATAAAGTTTTTATCTATTTAATTTGTAACAGATAAACAAAAATAAATAAATTATTTTCTATTATATATTTACACCCTTTAATATATAAAAAAGACTTTTAATTTAACCTACAGAGGTAATTGCCATTATTTTGTTTTTATTTAACTTTTTTTATTTAATTATTTGTGTAGTAAAAGTGGTTGAAAATAACCATCTGAACAATGACAAAAAAAGATAAGTTTTTTTAGTTCTTTACACGTATTTGCTTTTGCGTGTCATTGATTTAAATATATAAAAATTGATGTTTTTCATGCTTTTACGTGTCATTGATTTTTTTTTTTTTTTTCTCGGATTGATCTTTTAACACAAGTATTGTTAAGAAAGTAGACGGTCTTGCTCTTAGGCCAAGTGTGAATTATTGCATCTTTTTGGACGAATTTCATTGTTTTTATATATTTAATTTGATTTTGGCTAGCTCTCACAAACTCCTGGTTTATGACTCTAATAATCGGATTTAAACCATAACCGTATATGTAATTAATAAATTTGTTGTTCAATTTTAGGTGTAAATCAACAAATAATGGTATTAATTTTTGTATTTATGGTAAAATTAGTTGACAAACTATATATGAAATTCCATTAATCGAGTATTAAATTATCTGAGTATTAATTTTCGTATTTATGGTATATATTTAAAATTTTACTATTCTTGTACATAGATTTATTTTGAGATTTTGTTTATTCTATCGTATATATGGTTTTCAGAAAAGTTTCTGGTTTAGATATGGATAACATCTTGATTAATATTTTTATAATATATTTAATTTAAAATAACTTAAAATAATATCATTGGTAAATATGAAAAAATGAATATTTCTTGTTTTCTATAATTGAAAATGGGAGATTTCTATATATCAATATATATTTGTACATATCTAGATGGGAAATAGGAGATTTCTATATATCTATATATTCGTACATCAAAACTCTATATTGATATACATAGATCTTTCATATTACTGATATTCCCAAAAAAATG
Source organism: Thlaspi arvense (assembly GCA_911865555.2). NCBI lineage: Eukaryota > Viridiplantae > Streptophyta > Magnoliopsida > Brassicales > Brassicaceae > Thlaspi > Thlaspi arvense. The sequence goes on along the minus strand of OU466859.2, from coordinate 44,106,499 downwards.
GCAAATGTGGGATTTCTTGTGTGTATATCGTTTGTTAAAAAAAATGTTAATTAAGAAAACCCTAACCTATATTAATTATAAATATCTTTTTTCACTTGATGTATATTGTATGCACGTTTGCGCTTTTAATTATATAGGAATATGATTCTCAAACTTTATTTACATATGATTTATAATATTGGAGGATCGGCTTTTAATGTGCCATATGTCTTTTGCGATAGTCAAGGTATATACAATTGTTTATTGTTTCAATAAGTGTGTTATTTTTGTTCATGAGTATAGATCGTCTGGTTTTGTTGTCGTGTTTGTGCATTGATTGTTTTCTGTTTTATATACAGATTGGATTTGAGTGAAATGTTAATAATAGTATACAATTTATAATATAAATTTTAAAGAGTGGTATCGATTTGTTCCATTGGTTTTAAAAACAGTTAGTGGATGTATTTTTTGACGAAACTTTGGGTTTGTATGTGTTGTGGAAATTGTATGGGTGTATCGAATCTTATATATCTATTTGTGTTTTTTTATGTTTTGATTTGTAATTTTCGAATATTTAGGTACAAATTGTTCTGGTCATTCTCTTTATTCGTTCGAGATGGATAAAGTATATTGTTGTGTGCTGCCCATCGGGGAGTAGATCGTTCAAGCTGATGACGAAGAAAGCGACCTTAATGGTGGTCATGATGGTGAGTCGTCTGATGATTATGATGATGATATGGATTGTGATTTTGTGTGTGATGAGGATGAGTGTGGAGATGAAGACGACGATGAGGATTTAGAGGATCTTGATGAAGAAGTTGCAAGTGATGAGGGCTATGGTGATAAGAGTTCACATAGTTCTGATGATTCTTCTGAATTGCACTTCTATAATTTATATGTTTTCATGTATTACATTTTTGAAAATGTATTATGTTTTAAAAAATGTTAACAAAAGTTTTTACTTAAATTTATATATATATATATATATATATATTATTTTTGTCTTTAAGACACCCATCAAAAGTATCTCTATTATATGCTTTAAAAACAAAAAAATATTACAAAGTGTCTTATAAACATAAAGTACACAAACTATTAATAATTAATAAATAAGATCCACACTAGTGGTGTCTCTATTGGGCTTGCTCTAAGAAGACGAATGACAAAGACCATGAAGAAGAAAGAGAAGTACATGAGAAAACTGGAGAAGAAGAAGAAAAAAATGGAAAAGAGGAAGAAAAATAAAATTGGTGCATGAATAAGATGAAAACAAAGAGTAAGATGTTGGCAAAAATGAAAATAATAAAGAAATAGAAAGAGAAGAGGAAGAGAAATCGGAAAACAAAGAATAAGAAGAACTTAGAGGAGATTAAGATGATTAAAAAGAATTATTAAAAGATGAGGAAAAATAGATAAAATTTAAAGAAGAAGATGAAGGCAAAAAAGAAAAACATTGGAAAAGAGGAAGACAAAGGAGAATAAAGGAGAAGAAGGAAAAAATGTGATGAAGAGGTAAACAGAAAACAAGATGACAAAATCTGAAAAGAAGAAATAAAACTAGAAGATAGGGAAGCAAAAATCAAGAGAAGAAGAAGACTAAATATAAGAAAAATAAGACTAATAATAATATATATGAGATGACAAAGTAGAAGAAACTGAAGATGAGGAAGGAGACAAAGAAAACCTAGAAAAATAAGAAGACGAGGATGATTAAGAAGAAGAAGTAAAAAAAATAGGGAGAAGAAAATTCGAAGAAGAACGTGAATAAAAATGAAAGAAAGCTGAAGAAGAAGAATAAAAATACGAGAAAAAAATAAGAAGAAACAAAAGAAGAAAAATCTGAGTAAGAAGAAGAAGACAAGATTAAAAAAACTAAAGCATAAGATGCTGGAAAAGGATGGATGACGAAGAAGAATGAAAGAATAAAAAAGAAAAATCAGAAGAAGAAGAAGAAGAAAGTGGATAAGCCAAAGACGTTGAAGAAGAGAAAAAAGGAGAAGGAGAATATGATGAAGAATTTGAAAAAAAAAATCAGAAAGAAAGAAAAACAAGGATGAAGAAGACAAAGTGGAAGAAGGCTAAGAAAAAGAAGAAGAAAAAGATGAGACAAAGTAAAACAGCAAGAATAATGAGTCGAAGAAGATGATGAAGAAAAAAAGGAAGAATACCAAAAAATGGAAAAGTATGATGTAGACAAAGAGTTATAAAAATCAGAAGAAAATTAAGAAGACGAATGACGAAGACCATGAAGAAGAAAGAGAAGAACATGAGAAAATTGGAGAAGGAGAAGAAAAAACGGAAAAAGAGAAAGAAAAATAAAATTGTGCATGAACAAGGTGGAAACAAAGAGTAAGATGTTGACAAAAATGAAAATAATAAAGAAAGAGAAAGAGAAGAAGAAAAGAAATCAGAAAACAAAGAACAAGAAGAAGTCAGAGGAGATTAAGATTATTAAAAAGAATAATTGAAAGATGAGAGAAAAATTAAAAGATAAAGAAGAAGATGAAGCGAAAAAGAAGACGTTGGAAAAGATGAAGAAGAAGACGAAGACAAGGCGAATAAAGGAGAAGATGGATAAAAGGCGATGAAGAGGTAAACGGAAAAAAAAAGATGACAAAATCTGAAAAGAAGATAAAAAACCGGAAGATATGGAAGAAAAAATCTAGAGAAGAAGAAGTCTATGTACATGAAGAAGAAGATGATGAATAAAATAAAAAAGAGGCAAATACAAACTATAAGAGTCAACAGAGAACAAATTGATTTTCTTTTGCTTGTCCTTGGTTTAAAGAAAATCTTTTATATATGAGATTTTAATTTGAAGAAAATCTTTTAGAGAGAGAGAGTGAGAGAGAGTGAGAGAGAGAGGGAGGGAGGGAGGGAGGGAGGGCAAGAAAATCTTTGAGAGATAGAGAGTGAGAGAGAGAGAGAGAGAGAGAGAGAGAGAGAGAGAGAGAGAGAGAGAGAGAGAGAGAGGGGGAGGGAGGGATGGAGGGAGGGAGGGGATCTCCCTCAAAAACAAGATCGAGAAAGAGAGGGGGTAGAGAGAGAGAGAAAGAAAGGATCTCCCTAAAAAAGATCAAGAGAGAGAGAGAGGGGAGAGAGAGTGGGATAGAGAGATATAGAGAGCAAGAGGGATAAGGAAAATGATACAAAGAGAGATAAAGAGATAAAAAAAAGAAAGAGTGAGGATCTCCTTCAAAAAAAGTTAAAGATCATGTGTAATTGCTAGGGAGGACGGAAATGAGATAAGATGAGATGAATAAAACTGAAGAATAAGAAGTTCAAGAAAATGAAGAAGACTAGTGCTAAGATGGACGAGCGAGTGAGGGGGAGAGGGAAGGGAATGGGAGGATTTAGGGTTCGCACATCACATTATAAAACCTATTATTTTTGTTAAAAAAATTTAAGAGTAGAAAGTTATTTGATGAAATTTTGGTAAACATATCGTTCTAATATTTTATAGTTATCATGATTTTCAATATGCATCTCATGAAATTGATTGTTTCTGTTAAAAAATTTAGGAAAAAGGAAGGTTTGATGTTTATGGTTTGCACATTGTATTAAAAACTTATTGTTTCTGTTAAAAAAAAATAATAGTCGAAAGTTATTTGTTGAAATTTTGAGAAACATAACGTCTTAGTAGTATTGTTACCATGAGTTTCAACGTGTTGCTCACAAAAATTTGGCTATCGAGTCCAGTGACATGTAGTATTGTCATGGCAATGAATTGGTTTTGAGTGTTTTGAATGACTGGTGTGTCGTTAGAGGTTAGTTTCATTTTTTCATGTGTATTATGTTAAGTTTCTTAGAGAATAGGCAATAATTTATTTTCGAAAAATGTTTGAGTAGATGAATATCATATTGCAGATTATGTTTGTATAATTTCAAGCTTTATGCTTGATTTTAATTTGTAAGAGGCAGATAATGTAGGAATAGTATAAAATCGCTTTGTGATGAGCATGAGAGAGGCTGAAAAGCTAAGTATTTTTAAAAAACTAATTATCAATTATTAAAGTATTGTATTTTCTACTGTTCTTTTTTTAATTTATTGTTGCTTAAGTTAGATAGAACATAATAGACATAAATATTAAATTTGTATATAGATATGCGAGATAGATATATATGACAGAAAGATTAATGAGTCCAATATTATGGAGATTGAGATAGATATACCCCAAAATTTGTTAATAATTGAGTGTGGAAATCCCTTGACTTGAAGTTTTTTTAGTTAACTTCTGTTCATGGTAATTTATACGGAACCATCATTGAACCCATTAATCTTTCTGATTAGGAGAAGTCACAAAATTATTTAACTCCGTCAAATCAAATTATAAGAATCAGCACTGACTCTGCAGTTACATGTATTTCATATTAATGTGAGCATGTTTGATATTTAGATGTATGTATTAATATTTTTGGATGTACTGAAAAATTCTATTTTATTATTTATTATATATATAATATTATTCAAAACAACTATTTATTATGCACTTCGGCCCGCGCATGGTGCGGACAAGACACCTAGTACAAAAGTTATAATCAAACGCCAGTGAACACTTGCAAAGGAAGTCATCACGTTTAGTCCTTAAAACAAATTTTACAAAATCAGTCTTACAAACAGTGAGGGTAAAATGTGAAATAAATGATTTGATTTAATCCGTCTTCTTAATTTCTTCTACTGAAATGGTGACGTGAGGGACTCAGACACTTGTGTATAATTGTCTTTGTACATATTAACCAGTGATGAGAGACTTTGTTTGTTCTGTTGTTGAAGAACATCAGATTCTCACTTTAAGTTTCTAGTAAATCTATTTCGACAAATAACCAATTTAACACTTATTCAATTCTAAGGAATCCTATCTTATGTCATAGTATTGATTAAAAGCCTTTTCATGTATTGTGGCGTATGTGGTAAGTTACTTTCTTTCCTCTTTGCCATGTTCAGATTTTAATGAACATAAAACCAATTCTTAATTCTCTAGGAGACATTCGTCACATCTTACCTAATACTAGTTCTGCTCAGTTAGCATGGTTCATGTCAAAAATTCTGCTGATGAGACATGATTTGTCGATAATAGAAACATGGCAAAGCAGTATCAAGAAATTTTACTGCTGTTAGATAATATGTAAACAGATTGGTATGATGAATTTATTAGTTTTTATTTGAAACTATAAACATGAACCAAAAACCATGCTTTTGTCATAACAAATACATATATATGTTTTTGTGCATTTAAAAATTGTAAAAACTGTAAGAACACCTCCATTGGGGTCTCTAAAAAAAGTATCTTATCAAAATAAATTAATAAAATAATAGAAAAAAATAGAGAGAAAATGAGATAGGTATCTTAAAGAAGAGATTTTGAGATACTCTTAGACCATTTACATCCATGAAAACTTTTTTAGAGTTTTTAATCAAAAACAGTTATTATTTTAATGTAGTGTTATTTTAAAAAAAACTTGAACCAATAGACTGAAAGATATGAGTAATATGGGGTTTTCATGAAGTTTTCATGGGTTCTCATTCGAGAACCTCACTTCATTCTCTTTCTAACTTTTAGATTTTTGTACTTATTTTTATTGCTAAGAACTCTTGTGAGAACTTCTCACTGTAGATGCTCTTAAACCATCTCCAACATGAGAGATTCTCATATTATACTAATATAATCTAATTCTATCATTAAATTTAAAATATAAAAGCAATTGGACCAATTATATAATGCCACACACCTTTAGATTATCTTAATTTCGTTAGAAACGTTTCTTAAATATGATATGTATCTGATTCTCTCTCTTATTTTCTCACATTTTTAATATTTTTTTATGTTTAGATACCCAGTTTAGATATCCGATGTGGGTGTTCTTATTACAGACTCAAAAAACACTTGACATTTTGTGATTGGTTTCATTTTTTTTTACTTCAAAAATTAATTATAAAATAAAATTATTGAAAAGATACTAGTATATTATTTGATGAGATACTAAAAAAGTATCTAAGAGAATCTCCATCAGTAAGTTTCTTATTTTGGGTATCTCATAAATTTTATATTAATATAGTTAAATAACTAAATTAAATATTAAATATAACAGAAATGAACTAATAGAAAATTGACACATCACCTTTGAAGATGAGAGCCGTTTTTAAGTCTCTCTCATATGAGAGACGGTTCTCTCTTTTCTTTCTCACTTTTTATTATTTTTATAATTTTTATTCTTTAGAGATCCTTTTTAGAGACTTCAATAGAGATGTTCTAAGGACTCATCTGCGTATGTATGGTTTACAAAATGGCCAAGTAGTGGGTAAAAATCAAAGTCAGATCTATCAATGTAATTGTTTTTGGTACTCAATTTCAATAATATTTGAGTTGATTATTTTTTTTTTGCATAAGATGGACCATTAAGATGGGTACATGGTCGTCAACGTGGAGAAGTGTAATCTCGGCTCTGAATGTGGTCGTGATTTCGGGTGTGAGCTGGGTTATTGGAGATGGGCGTACGATTCGTTTTTGAAAGGATATTTGGCTACTTAAGACTCCACTACTCGAGGTGACTGCAGAAGAAGTACCTATGGAGATGGTGGATATGAAAGTTTGCGAGGTATGGAGGAATGGTTTCAGATGGGTGTTTTCTTAGCTAGTTCCCTATATTTCAGAGAGTGTGCGCCTCCAACTAGCAGCAGTGGCTCTGGAAAATGTCACTGGGGCTAAGGACAGGATCTCGTGGGGGCAGAATCGAATGGAAAATTTATGGTAAAGTCGGCCTACAGTTTTCTGACTCAACAGAACCTACCAAGACAGAATATGCAGAGCTTCTTAGATCGAGTGTGGCGTATAATAGCACCAGAAAGAGTGAAAGAGTTTATATGGTTAGTGGTGAATCAGGCTACCATGACCAATGTGGAAAGCAGAGGAGACATTTTAGTGCACAGGGTTATGCCAAGTTTGCAAAGGTGGAGAGGAGACTATTACACATATTATGCGGGACTGCCCTGCTATGGAAGGGATTTGGTGACACAATTTACCAGCAAGTAAAAGACAATGTTTCTTTGAGGGCATCTATACTCGAGTGGCTGTATGAGAACTTGGAGAACACTTCAGTGGTATTTGGTAGTCTCTGGTTTACTATCTTTGCAGTAGCAATTTGGTGGGGATGAAAGTGGCGGTGTAGGAATGTTTTCGGGGTAAATGGGAAGTGTCATGATCATGTTCGCTTCATCAAGGATCTAGCCAACAAGGTAACTGAGGCACATGCCAAGAACAGGGGTTATACGGAAGTGGGAGAAAGGGTAGAGAGACATGTAGCATGGATGCCACCAATCAGAAGCTGGATGAAGCTAAACACAGACGGAGCATCACATGGCAACCTGGGATTGGCAACAGCGGGAGGTGTGCTACACGATGCTGATGGTAACTGGTGCGGAGGTTTTACCCTTAACATTGGTATCTGTTCAACCCCTTTAGCGGAACTTTGAGGTGTGTATTACAAGCTTTATGTCGCCTGGGAGAAGAGAGTCACTCGGCTGGAACTTGAGGTGGATTCGAAGATAGTGGTTGGGTTCTTAACAGCAGGGGTAAGTGATTCACATCTCCTTTCCTTCCTGGTGCATCTGTACTATGGCTTTTTATCAAGTGATTGGGTAGTCCGAATCTAACATGTGTTTAAAGAAGCAAATCGGGTTGCCGATGGATTAGCTAACTTAGCTTTCTCTCAACCATTAGGTATTAGATTGTTCGATTGTAATAGATGACAGGAACGGGGTCGGGACAACTTGTTCTGTGAGAATGTAATAAGTCCTGAGTTTTAATAAAACAGGGAACGTTTGTTCCTTAGCACGCACCAAAAAAAAAAGAGTTGACTTTTTAATGTTTGTTTTTATTGCATCTAATTGCAAATGGTAGTTAAATCATTTTATTCTCACTTCTCATGAAGACTAACTTCGATCTGTTTATTGTTTTCTCTTCTTGAAATAATGTAAATTTATCTGCAAACCCTTTCGGAAAAAAGAATGTAAATTTATATTCAATAAAAAAATCATGTTTACATCAAAGTGTCTCATTGTCTTGAGTTTTGAGAAATAAATATATTTTAAATCAGTCTCTACTACCAAACCAATACATAAAACCATCTCCAACAGGAAAAACTCTTACAAATGTGTCTCACACATATTATACTAATATAATTTAATTCTATCATTAAATTTTAAATATAAAAGCAGTTTGACCAATTATATAGTGCCACACACCTTTAGAGTATCTCAGTTTTATTAGAAACGTTTTTTAAATAAGATCGATATCTGATTCTCTCTCTTCCTTTCTCACATTTTTAATATTTTTTTATGTTTTAGATATCTCAATGTGGATGTTTTAAGACTACCGTCGTAGTTCTGGTCACCGATAAACCGTATGGATGCTGCTTAGCCGGTCCTAACATTTTTGTTGATGAGCTTTACCAACCTTGCCGGTGGCATGGCCTCCTCTCCTTGTTTTCTTCCACATTTTTCTCTCCAAAGCCAATAAACGGTAGCTTGGCAGACGTAACAAAGTATGAACGTGTATACGATCTTGGCTTGAGTCAATGAGGAAGCGCAGGTGAAAAGATGCTGCTTCGTCTCCACAGGGTATTTACAAAAGGGCACACGATGCATCACATCAGCGTTTAAATTCTACTTCAGTATTCAATCTCATGTAGGTAATCTATTGTGCATAGTAAGCCACAAGAGAAACGAATACTTCGATGTAGCATGAATAAACCAAACAACTTTAACCGGGTCAAATCGTACGTGCTCCTCCCGAATGAGATACCAAGTAGCTTTGGAGTTTGGAATCAAATCGATTCTTGTCTTGTATCTATCAGGCTTGTGCTTCCATTTCGCAATATTCTCTTCCTCGTTAAACACATTTAATAGACGACCAAAGGAAAAAAAAATTATTATTATAGTAAAATGGTTAAGTGTGTCTGGTTTTTCTCTTAAAGAGATAGAATTTCAGGTTTCGTTTAGTTTTTTTTTTTTTTTTGTTATTTGGTTTCGTTTAGTTTTTATCAAATTACTAAGTAATAATTCACACTCTTTGCAGGATGACTTAATTATTATATATATAAATTTAATTAATTTTAAAATTATACAATATGATATAATTGATTTTATATAAGTTTCATATAACAGTATGCAATAACATATTTGATTGTCATATAAATCAATTTAAAAATTAAGTATCATGTATATGGTCCAAGATTTGGTTGGGTAATACGAAGTCACTATATAAATCTTCAATATCCCGTGATTAACGACATCATTTAGTGTTTTTACCAATGTTTAAAGCTTTGCATATACTATATTTATGTATAACTTTATTGATCATTAGATAATAATTAAATAATATTTCTTAAAGTGTTTAAATAACTGAATAAATTAAAAAAAAATAATTATTATGTATTTAATTTGTAACATATTCAGATTTTCTTAAAAAAATTGGAAAGCTAAATTTAAAATTAGAACTATTTGAATATTTATACGGTAAAAAGAATTAGAAACAAAAAATATATATAACACAACAAGATTAGGAAAGCAACAACGATAACCATAAATTAATGTAAATAGTTAGTTTTGTTACAAAAACCGTTCTTAACTCCAAAAATATTTAATCAAAAAATATTTTCCAAAATATAAAAAAAATTAATAAATAAATCTGCGTATAAAACATAGGTTTTTTTTTAAGATCGTTTAAATGTTATCAATGGACGTTGATGGAAAGTGTGTCTACTTATAAAATATAATATGTATTAGTAATGATTTAGGTATATGTAAATAATCATAAAATAATGTTTTATTATTTATAAATATATTAATCTAAATGGTTGTACTTAAAGAATTTTAATATCAAATAAAATTCGAGAACACTCTTATTAATAAAAATCTACGAAAATCCATCTAAAAACAATAATGCATATTTGTATAATAATAATAATAATATATGTCAAAATAAAAAAAAAATTGTATTGCAATGAATCCTTGTAATTAGATTATAATTAGATTATTAATAAATGATTAATTAGCTAATGATAGATTCAATTAGTAGTAAATGATAATTTATGTATATTAGGAATAAAAATGAAATGATGGTAGTCTGCGTTTTGGATTCTAAATATAACCTAATCGTTTTTATTAAAATAGTAAATAATATAATTCCTGATTTATTGGCTGTGTACGATTGTGGCGACTTCAATGTCCTAAATTTGAACCCATATTACTTCATTTTTAATTTTGTAAATAATGAGTATTTATATTCTTTTAAGATTATTAGAGAATTTTTCCATTGATTACGTATAACATAAAACTATTTTTAAATTGTTTGAAAATTCACTCCATCAATAAATCAATCAATTATGATTTATTAGAATTAGTATAACTTAATGAAAATAATTATTTTAATTGTTTAGTTCGTAATTAGTAATATTTACTATATTTGTGTTAAAATGAATCACTATAATTAACTTATTAATAAATAACTAATTAGCTAATGTTAGATTCAATTAGTATTAAATGATAATCTATGTATATTTGGAATAAAAACAAAATGATGATATTCTGCATTTCAGATTCTATATATATATATATATATATATATCTAATCATTTTTATTAAAATAGTAAATAATATAGTGTCTGATTTCAACTTAACTTACTAATTAAATTTGAGCATGAAAATGGTTAATCTAGTTTGTTATGTATGATTGCACTGATATTAATTTTTAAGTTCGAATCTACACTATTTTATTTGTAATTTTGTAAATAATGAATATTTATCTTCTTTTATGATTATTAGAATTTTTTTTATTGATTGTGTAAAATAAAATTATTTTCTCAATAATATATCAGTTGAAAATATTTTTTTAAAAACCCATCATATCATATGTAATGGCCAATAAAACTACATAACCCTTATATTTGATGTTTGACAAAAATAATATATATTTTTAATAATATATTTTTATATATATTTGAATTGTTAAAAGATATATATTAAAAGTACTTATCTTGAAATATTATATATGTTTTCACAACTATTTATATGCAGGCTATAATTACAACAATATGTGAATAAAATTATTAATTTCTTTTATTTGTTCTGATTGATTTTTGAGAAAAATAAAATATTATTTTAAATTATTCTGTTGTATTTATAAGAATATTTTTAATGAAGATTTAATAAACATATTTTCTAATAAAAGTAGTAAATATTAGTAAAGTATTATATATTTAGTAGTAAACATTTAATAAATATCGTTTTTATTGTTATTAATAAAGTTTCTAAATTTTTTTTTGTTTTTATTAGGAAAATTTCTAATTTTTTAGATAATTATTAATAAAAACGAGTTTAACAATAAAGATATTGTTGGGAACTATTTTGTCGGATCGAAGAAGAATTCGCCACATAGGCCTAAGCTATATCGAGTGCTGACATACGCCACGCTAGTTCGATCGACCCACTCCCATGTACTGTACCGGGGCAGTTGACGGGCTTCTCCTAACACGCCAGAATGATTACTCCCACCTGCGTACGCGGCTTGGAAGGGACATGACGAGAGAATGACGAGTATAAATAGAAGAAGAACCCTTCAACAGAGTACCTATTCCCGGTTGGACGCTCACTAACTTGGGCGTCAGAGAACCTTCGGGAGGGAAACCCCCTTTCGGTCTCCCTTGAAGGCTCGCCTGACGTTTGATTAAGTACTTGCAAGATCGAATTCAGCGCATTCCCAGCAGCCCTCGCGACAGGGAGCTTCCGCCCCGGAACGAAGATTCGCCGCCTTTCCCCCTAGAGGACGGAACTCGGAGACTCGGCTCCACCACCGACACATCATGACCCCCTACGCGGCATCCCAAAATTTGCTCCCTACAGTTGGTGCTAGAAAGACGGGGGAATCACCAGCGGACGTTCCACGAAGGAAGCAAAGCATTCGAAGATAGCTGCGCAGAGCGCACGAGTCGAGCAGGCTACGGTTCTGCTTAACCGTCTCGAGATCTCGGGACCATTGCACGTATTGGCCCTGAAACCAAGACTCCAGACCCGCGACATGAGATAAGACGCAAACAGTGCAAAAGACGAAGCTAGGCGAAATAAGATAAAGCACCGTTACTTAAAAAGAAAAGATAGGCCAAAGCGGCCACCAGTTCGAGTTCAAAAGTAAAAGTTACAAGGGGAACGAGTCCCCGAAGCAGAAATAGATTAAAAACTTGGCGGGGGCCCGTGCCCCTCGCGCCTCTGTCCGCCTCTGAGTGCCCGGCCCTCGTGATCTGTCGCGCTTTCACTCTTCTTCGAGCTCCTGCCTCAACATACAAATCATGGTCTGGCTCGTGGAGAAAGCCACAGCCGCCATCAGCTTCAAGTCCACTTCGACCCCGAAGCGAACCCCCGGTATACCGTGTGGGTTTGGCGGAGTGCTTCCACTTCCGAGTTGAAGCCGACTCGGAAGAGTAGTGAGCGGGAAGAGTCGAAAAGGGTCTCGGGGACAACGTCGATCTCACCACAGGAGAACCGGTCAGGCGCCGTCGGTGCGTCGGTCGAGATGATGCTTCCCCCTCGGGAGAGTCCGCTCAAAGCCTCCAGCATGGTGTTTGGACAGGTGTTCTCCGTGCGGCCTACAGAAACCTCGCTGGGGGCAGGCGGCCGTCAGGAGCGTAATCCTCCCAGATCTCCTCGATCCGACTCCGGAAACCTGCAAAGATAAGATTCACGGGTGAAGACCAAGGGACCAGTGCAAGGCCAAGGCTGGAAGGGCAATAGTCACTACCTGGGACGTCTGGGGTCACACCGGACGGGAGGACAAGCGAGCTCGCCCCGATGCTCGGCAAGCAGGAAGTCAAACGACCGGAACCGCTTAGAGATCCCGAGAAAGCGGTGTAGATCGACCCGCTTAAAAGCGGCTGGCGTCCCGGAGCCTGGAAGAAAAAAAAGAGTAGACAAGACGACAGTAAGAAGGTGGCCAACAGACAAAACTCGAAGGAACGAAGGGAAGCAGTAGTAGAAAAACCTTATTCCTCGGTATCCAGGTAAGCTGGACGTTGATTTCCAGCGGCACCGTCCAGAAGATATATCGCTCCTTCCAATTGCGGCTACCAGAGCGGTCACCTAGGATGGGGGCAGTGCACCCGTCCCGGGTATACATGGTATAGCAGAGAGCATCGGCAGTCACGTTCTAGAGCTGGTAAGATAACAGCACCGTGGAGCCACGGACTCGGACCCTGGACAAGTCAGAAAGGACTTGCAATGCGCAGAGGAACCTCCAGGCGGAAGGGTGGAGCTGACTGGGTCATATGCGGATGAACCGGTAGAAGTCGACCACCATCTGAGGGAGGCTGCCTCATAAGCCGTAGAGGAAGTAGTCTTCGTGGATTGCGATGCAGCGCCGCGGAGGCTGGTCTGCCCGGTCCCATTCACCAGGGAAAATGGCGTTGAGCCCGGAGGAGTAAGGGAGGTTGGCCGAAAGAACTCTCTCCAAAGAGTCCGGCGTGCAAGTAGAAGGAAGGTGATCCACGGGATTGGATGCCAAAGGCACCCCAGCAATCTCCTCGGCCTTACCCTCAGCCCAAAGAAAGTCTGCATGAACCGGCTCTGAAGATAGTATGACGGTGTCCTGTACCTCACCATCGGCCCAAGAGCAACGAACGCGCAATGCACCGGACGATGAACAGGAGGCAGACATCTTAGTTGGACGAGAAGAAAGGTGTGTATTAGAAAAAAGAAGAAGTAGTTCGAAGTAAGAAGGTTCTGAGATTTGCTCCAAAAATGGAATTAATCCATGGAACTGTGAATTTCCCAATTTTATAGAGGAAGGAGAAACCGAAGAGGCACGTGAGAGGAATCGCGTCGGTCGGGAAAAGGTAAAAGTCAGTAAGAAAATAATCATCAGTCTCTCGAGCCGTGCGTGGGAAGTGACGCACATTTAATACAAAGAGAGAGATGATGAGCCGGCCACAGCAAAAAAGACGATCGGCGGTCCTTGGGGGAATGGTGCAAGCTGCGTGAAGTGACGTGTTGCGTTTCAAACCACTAGTGACTCGCCACGTGGATATGATTTCATTTTTATTGTTATTAGTAAAGTTTCTAAATTTTAATTTTTCTTTTGTTTTTATTAAGAAAGTTTCTAATTTTTTAGATAATTATTAATAAAAACGAGTTTAACAATAAATATATTGTTGGGATACATTTTGCCGAGTCGAAGAAGAACTCGCCACGTAGGCCTAAGCTATATCGAGTGTTGACACACGCCACGCTAGCTCGGCCAACCCACTCCCGTGTACTGTACCGGGGCAGTTGGCGGGCTTCTCCTAACACGCCAAAATGATTACTCCCACCTGCTCTCCGAGTACGCGGCTTGGAAGGGACATGACGAGAGAATGGCGAATATATATAGAAGAAGAACCTTTCAACAGAGGGGGGGGGGGGGGACGATCGGAAAGGCCTGCTTTCCGACATCTAAGATTACATTCCCGGCCATGCAGCAGGTTCGCGGGCAGACTCTACGTCTCTCCTGAGTGACTGCCGACCAGGTTAAGCCGTCCTTAACTTGGTACCCCGCCTTTATATCTGCTGCATTCCCCTTTTCACCAGTAGAAATCCCCCTTGAAACACTCTCAACTAGACAGGAGGCTCGATCTTCGGACGAGCCTGTTCCCGGTAGGATGCTCAATGACTTGGGCATCGGAGAACCTTCGGGAGAGAAATCCCCTTTCGGTCCCCCTCGAAGGCTCGCCTGACGTTTGTTTATGTACTTCCAGGATCGAATTCAGCACATTCCCAGCAGTCCTCGCGCAAGGAGCTTCCGCCCCGGAACGACGATTCGCCGCCTTTCCCCTCATAGGACAGAACTCGGAGACTCGGCTCCACCCCTAAAAAATCATGACCCCCATGCGGCATCCCAAAATTTGCTCCCGCACAGTTGCCGCTACAAAGATGGGGAATCTACGGCGGACGTTCCACGAAGGAAGCACAGCGTTCAAAGATAGCTGCGCAGAGCGCACAGGTCGAGCAAGCTATGGTTCTGCTCAACCGTCTCGGGATCTCGAGACCATTCCGTGTATTGGCCCTAAAACTGAGACTCCAGATCCGCAACGTGAGATAAGACGTGAAAAGTGTAAAAGACGAAGCTAGGCAAAATAAGATAAAACATTGATACTTATAAAAAAAGACAAGCGAAAGCGACCGCCGGTTTGAGTTCAAAAGTAAAAGTTACAAGGGGAACGAGTCCCCGAGGCAGAAATAGATTAAAAACCCGGCGGGCACAAAGGTCCCACCGTCGAAGAAGGGCCCGCGCCCATCGCGCCTCCGTGCGCCCCTGAAGTGCCTGGCCTTTGCAATCTGTCGCGCCTCTGCTCTTCTTCGATCTCCGGCCTTAGCATATAAATCGTGGTCTGGCTCGTGGAGAAAGCCTCAGCCGCCATTAGCATGAAGTCCACTTCAGCCCTAGAGCGAACCCCCGGTATACAGGGAGGGTTTGGCAGAGTGCTTCCACTTCCGAGTTGCGCCTCCAGATCCTGTTGGCTGTCAGCAAGCGCCAAGGACAGGCGCTCCATCTCCGTGCTAAGGTCCTCTCCATGGGCAGAAGTCTGGGCCTCGCCGAGCTGGTCCGGGGTCACCAAGAGCTCGGCCTGAATCTCGCTAGTCCTATAAGCAAGGCCGCGCTCGTGATGTTTAGCCATGTGGAGCTCGTGCTCCAGCTTCCCGAGCGAGCGCTGACTCTATCGAAAGGCGAAAGGCACTGGTAAGAAACATGTAAAGAACTGGAAAAGTAAAGGAAGGCGTCCCGAGAAGATAGCTTATCGCATCCAGCGACTGGGTGAGCTCCAAGGCAGTTAGCCGTCAGCCGTGAGCTTGCGGGTCGAGCGGACGGTCAGACGAGGAGGCACGAACATCGGCTCGGACTCCGAAGAAATGCTGATCGCCTTCGGCGAGACCGGGGCATCAGAGACCGGAGTAGCGGCCCGCACGGCCCTGAACCTCTCGACGGTCTCCAAGTTCTCTGGAGCATCAGAATCTGCGGGAGCCCCACCACTGGCAGTTGAAGCCGACTCGGAAGAGCAGTTAGCGGGAAGAGCCGAAAAGGGTCCCGGGGACCACGTCGATCTCACCACAGGAGAACCGGTGAGGACCCATCGGTGCGTCGGTTGAGACGAGGCTTTCCCCTCGGAGGAGTCCACCCGAAGCCTCCGGCGTGGCGTTTGGATAGGCGTCCTCCGTACGGCCCGCAGAAACCTCGCTAGGGGCAGGCTGCCGTCAGGGGCGTAATCCTCCCAGATCTCCTTGATCCGACTTTGGGAACCTGCAAAGATAAGAATTACAGGTGAAGACCAAGGGACCAGTGCAAGGCCAAGGCTGGAAGGGCTAAAGTCACTACATGGGACGTCTGGGGTCATACCGGACGAGAGGACAAGCGAACTCGCCCTGATGCTTGGTGGAGAAAGCAGGAAGTCGAACGACGGGAACCGCTCATGGATCCCGAGCAAGCGGTGTAGATCGACCCGCTCAGAAGCGGCCGGCATCTCGTAGCCTGCAAAAAAAAAAAAAAAGAGAAGACGAGACGACAGTAAGAAGGTGGCTGACGGACCAAACTCGAAGGAAAGAAGGACAGCGGTAGTAGAAGAACCTTACCTCTCGGCATCCAGTTAAGCTGGATATTGATTTCCGGCAGTACCGTCCAGAAGATATATGGCTCCATCCAATTGCGGCTCCCAGAGCGGTCATCTAGGATGGGGGCAGTGCACCCATCCCGGGTATTCAGGATATAGCGGAGAGCATCGGCGATCAGGCTCCAGAGCTGGTAAGATATCAGCACCGTGGAGCCGCAGACCCGGACCCCGGACAAGTCAGAAAGGACTTGGAATGAGCAGAGGTGCCCCCAGGCGGAAGGGTGGAGCTAACTGGGTTAGATGCCAGTGTACTGGCAGAAGTCGACCACCATCCGAGGGAGGCTGCCTCGGAAGCCGTAGAAGAAGTAGTCGTCATGGATCGCGATGCAGCGCCGCGGAGGCCGGTCTGCCCGGTTCCATTCACCGGGAAAAATGGCGTTGAGCCCGGAGGAGTAAGGGAGGTTGGCCGAAATAACTCTCTCCAGAGAGTCTGGCGTGCAAGTAGAAGGAGGGCGATCCGCGGAATTGGATGCCGAAGGCACCCCAGCGATCTCCTCTGCCTCACCCTCAACCTAAAAAAAGTCTGCAGGAACCGGCTTTGAAGATATTACGGCAGTGTCCTGTACCTCACCGTCGGCCCAAGAGCGACGAATGCGCCACGTGCCGGACGATGAATTGGAGGCAGACATCTTAGTTGAACGAGAAGAAAGATGTGTATTAGGAAAAAAAGAAGTAGTTCGAAGTAAGAAGGTTCTGGGATTTGCTTCGATAATAGAATAAATCCATAGAACTGCAAGTTTCCCGATTTTATAGAGGAAGGAGAAACCGAAGAGGCACGCGAGAGGAATCGCGTTGGTTGGGAAGCCAAAAGTCAGTAAGGAAATAATTATCAGTCTCTCGAGCCGTGCGTGGGAAGTGACGCGCATTTAATGCGAAGAGAGAGAAAAAGAGCCGGCCACAGCAAAAAAGACGATCGGCGGTCCTCGGGGGAGTGACACACGCTGCGTGAAGTGATGCACTGCGTTTTAAAGTACTAGAGGCTCGCCACGTGGATGGCACTCGCCAGGTCCCTAAGATTTACGCGGGATAATTCGAAAGAGAACCTTCGATCCTACTAAAGGTCTTCTGAAGGTAAGTTGACAAACGATTGCGACGGTATGAACTTCGTATCCCTACAGGATAAGCGCATGTACGCTACCCAGGAGAAGCTATCCTTGGGATGTGGCATGGCCACGCCCGTGGGTCGTACGTAATCGTCCGGGCTGCACGGGGCCCGCGATGTGTTTTGCGGTACCTATTACCATGCCCGGAATGCGACTGCTCCTAGCAAGTCACCAACCCCTAAGGACTCCCTAGCTCGTGTGCCTGATTGCTTGATTTCTTGCTTGCCTGATTGCATGATTTCTTGCTTGCCTGATTGCTTAATTTCTTGCTTGCCTGATTGCTTGATTTCTTACTTGCCTGATTGCTTGATTCCTTGCTTGCCTGAATGCTTGATTTCTTGCTTGCCTGATTGCTTGATTTCTTGCCTGCCTGATTGCCTGGTCTCCTGCTTGCTCGATTATTCGATTTCCCGCCCGCGCATCACCCAAACATCTTTTCTCCTCGGTAGTACCTATAACGTCCCTCGAATCCCCTTTTCTTGGCGTGCCCCCCACAGACTCGCCCGTCTTCCAGGACAATATTCCTCAGGGAATTCTGGACTCCGGTCTAACAAGCCCCTGTGGCTCACCCCGTGCCAGCTCCCTCTGCGGACTGCGCATTGCCCTAAGTATGTTCCCTCGCGGACTTACTCGCCCCCGGGGCAGGACCCCCTTGGGATCCTAGGGTTCAGGCCACTCAGACCCCCGGGTCTTCCCCGCCAGTCCCCACCAAAGGGCCAAGCGGCAAACCAGTGTCCTCCTCACTATGACATGCTTGCCACTCAGGCTCAACAGGAATTAAGGACGCCGTACCGCAGGCTTTTTCTTCCTGATAACTTTCTGACCTCTTCCCCTCCGGGGTACGTCACAAGCACATTCTCCAAAACCCACCAATTTACACATAAGCACAATGCGAATACTGTCCAGGCAGTAAGGGAGTTTAGGTAATGCCCTCAGGAAATGCCCTACTCCGCACCAGCTGCATACGAGTAGTGACTCCCCCCCTGCGTTAGCGTCCCGTGACGCAGGGAACATCTATTCATACGTTCAATAGCACCACCTCTGGTCCTTGGGCCGGTGTCTCAGCCTGCGTCGTTGCCTTGTGCCGCTTCCCACGATCACACAAGACTATAACCCTGCTCATGACCCCGATGAGCGGGGGTAAGATGGCTCCTCGTCTAGTGCCTCACGAAGCGAGGAGTAAAATCCCTCTGGGGAGATGGTCACCAGTGTCAAAAGCTATCAGTTCCCCCCGGGAACGCATATCCTCCTACCCTGAGCAAGCGTCGCACTCTCCCGGATGCACGCCCCAGTCAGGATAGGACCCTATTATTTAAAAAAAAAACTCCCCAGGCCGAACGATGTACTCCACCGGATGCGTAATGTAAACTGGGCGAGTCTCTTTATATGTATCTAGTTTGGCCATCCCACGGCTCGTTTCCCCCAGAAACGTAATTCCTTCGATCAGTAACATACTCCCTCGAATACAAATAAGATCGAAGTCGACACATAATAAGAGCTGCGCCGTGGCTTGCTTCCGCATAAGTAAAATTCCCTCTACCAATAACATGCTCCTCCGGGACAAGCACATAAGGTCGGGGTTGAGAGTCTGTTTTGAATTACTCCTTCGGCTAAGGGTGCCTCCCGTTGCAGGACGCGCCGAGGCCGGAGTCGATACCCTATCCAACTTCTTTGGAAGTACGGACCATCTGGCTAGAACCGTATTCCCTCGAGATACGCAGCACGGCTCCAATGAGTCCCTAAGTCTCATATTATGATTTAGAACTTAGCTTCGCCCAGACCAGACCCGTACCCCTCGCAGGACGTGGCAAGGTCGCCGCGTCAAACCGGCTTATAAGCAGCATAAAATCTAATGAATTGGATAACCATGCTCGTTTTACAGGAAATTGACGAAGGTCGACTCCCCGACTAGTTTTAGGATTTTATCTAAGTTTTAATTTGTTTACTAACTTTCAGTTTCTTTTCTTTGTGCTGGTTTCAGGTGTATGCCTAATCGCAGTACCAGAAGCAACAAAGAGAAGGAGCTTGTGACTTTGAGCATCGACGAACTCGCTAGGTTGGAGAGAACTAACAGGAAATCTAAGAAGCAATCTACATTGGTCGCTCCACTTATCTTGGTTGAAGATGCAGAAGGTCACTTGGTTGACAGAGAAGGACACATGAGGAACGAAGAAGGGCAGAGGATTGATTAAGATGGGAATATCATTGTTGAACAGCAGGTTCAACAAGTGGGACAAGCCGCTGGAGTCCCTGCTGCTGCTGATAACGCTGCTGGGTGTTTTGTGCAGAGGACTTTAGGAGACTACAATAGACCAGATCAGTTCTATGCCAACAAAGCTGCAATCCACCCTCCTGCCTTCCAGATGAACGATTTTGAGTTTAAACCTGTCTACTATCAGCTAGTTGGCCAGCATCCATTCCATGGCTTGCTTAATGAGCATCCTATGGATCACATTGAGAGGTTTGAGGACTTAGCTTCAAGTGTCAAAGCCAATGGAGTCACTAATGACTTTCTGTTCTGCAAGCTTTTCCCTTACTCTCTTGGAGGAGAGGCTGCATATTGGCTGAAGCAACAATTACCTGCTTCACTGACCACTTGGAAAGACACTAAGAATGCTTTTCTGAACAACTTCTATGATGAAGCCAGATCAGAAGACAGGAGGACGAAAATTGCATCCTTTACACAAGGTCCTACTGAAGCTTTTAAGGCTTCTTGGATAAGGTTAAAGTCTTATCAAACGGACTGTCCTCATCATGGCTTAAGTCAGGTGCAACTACTTGGGATCTTCTTCAGAGGCATTGACTGGAAGTATCAGATGGTGCTGGATGCATATAGTACTGGAAACTTCAATACCAATAGACCAGAAGAGGCGATCAGGTTGATTGAGAATTTGGTCTGCAGCAACAGCACTAAGAATACAGATTTTCAGAGAATGAAACAAGCTGGTGTGGATAATGGAAATAAGATTGCTAAAGTTAAGGCTAAGATGGACAGTATGCACAGCCTCTTGGTGGGAAAGAAGTCAGTTCATTTTGCTGCAGAGGTGGAGACTTTCAAAAATCCAGAGGAGATTGAGCAGGAAGATGTGAATTTCATCAATGCTGGAGGATTTCAAGGTCAAAGGTATGGGAATCAGCAGTGGAACAGAGGCTACAACAACAATAATCAGAAGAGTGCCTTCACAGGAAATCAGAGCTCGCCTGGTTACACACCTAAGCCTCCACTCCAGAAGACAGAGTACCAGAAACCTTACCAGAACAGCAGTGACTTCAACAGGAACTATGGTTTTTCTTCCTACCAATATGCATCTCCACAAGAAGCTAAGATGAAAGTTATGCTGGAGAAGATACTTGAAGGACAGCAGAAGATGACATTGAACTTCAATGGCAAGCTAGATTCGCTGTATCAAGACCTGAATGGAAAAATTGAGAGTCTGAACTCTCATATGAAGAAGCTTGATGTGCAGGTTGCTCAAACTGCAGGAGCTGTTCAAAGGCAAGAAGGATTCCTTCCTGGAAGGACTAATATCAATCCCAAGCACCAGGTTAATGCCATTACAGTCAGGAATGAAAAGGAGCTTAAAACAGTGCAGAAAAGGAGGTTGAGTGCAGAACAGATCGTGCAACTGATGGAGTCTGAAGATGAAAATTTTGTAGTCTCAGAGGTGAGTGACGAGCGTCACCAAGGAGTAGTGACGCTCGTCACCAACTTACAAGGGAATCGGGGGTTCTCACAGGTGAGTGACGAGCGTCACCCCCCTGGTGACGATCGTCACCCATCCCAGAACGAAGCTGCTTCGCCTGTAACTGAAAATAATGGTCGGCAACGAGTCTATAAACCCAAAACACCATTCCCTAAGCATCCTATGAAGTCTAAACAGGAGATAGAAGAAGCCAGATGCAAAGCTATGATAGACAAGCTGATGTTTGAGATCTCTTTTGTTGATGCAGTCAAGGTTTCCCCAGCTCTAAGAAGATATGTAAAGAGAATGGTTGTGAATGGTGTAAGTTCTGAGGAAGGAGCATTGCTTACCAGAGACATCAGTGCAATTATCTTGGGTACAGTTCCTAAGAAAAAGAAGAAGGTGACTGTTTCTGAACAAGTCAATGCCATCATTGAAAGCAGAGTTCCAGAGAAGCTATCTGATCCAGGGACCTTTGTTTTTGATTGCTCAATCTCTGCAGGACATTTTCCCCACTCTCTATGGGATCTAGGGTTAAGTATTAACTTGATGCCTTCCTCTGTTGCTGCTAGACTTGGAATGACTGATTTCAAGCCAGCCGGGATTTCTCTTATCCTAGCAGATCGATCCATAAGAACTCCATAAGGTATTTTAGAAGATGTTACTATTAATAATGAAGGCTGCATAATTCCTACAGATTTTGTGGTTCTGAAATATGCTGAAGAACCTAAAGATCCTCTTATTCTGGGAAGATCATTTTTGGCTACTGCTGGCGCCATCATTGATGTGAGAAAGGGGAACATTGAGCTTGATCTTGGTGATGTTACCATGAACTTTAGTATGGATAAGTTAAGAGGGAGTTCTACCATTGATGGTCAGACCTTTTCTGTAAGGACTTCCAGAGATGAAGAGCCAGTCATGGAACATTCAGAAGACATTACTGCTGGCTATGTCACTGAATCTGATACAAAGGGGGCAAGTGAACAAGATGGCTGTTCAAGAGGCAATATCTGAAACTTCTGCCCAAGCTGTTGGGTTTAAGGATTGCAGTGAGGATCATATCTTCATGAATAGGCTTGAAGAAGAGGTTCCCATCAATGCCAAGTTGCTGGAGGAGGACGAGTTTGTGATGGAGGCAAGACTTGCAGAGCTGAACTGCAGGAAAACTGCAGAAATTCGAACTACAGGGTCAGTGACGACCGTCACTAACCTGGTGACGCTCGTCACCAACCTGGACACAAAGGAGCGACATGATCTTTCAGCTACAGGTCCATCTTATGTTGCAAAACCGAAAATTCAACATTCCACAACCCAGAAACCTGCAACTAAGCAAAGGTATGTACTTCCTGGAACCAATTCCAAACCTCCTAATCTCATCAATAAGAATTTAAAAGATGCAAAAGATGCTTCACACTTATGCAAGCAACAAGATTCTCGTAGAATGCTTGGTGTTTCTTTTGATAATTCTGCAGGAAAATGAAGTGTCCCACCCCCAGTCAAAACCCACCCTGCTGGTGCTTATAAACCACCATGGATGAGGAGACATTCTTCTCCAAGGCATTCAATGCCCCCTTCTGATCCACCAGCTGTCTGAGCAGCATTCAAAGTCGAGCTAATGACTTTAAACAAGCGCTTAGTGGGAGGCAACCCACTGGTAAGTTTTCTTTTTCATATACTTAGTTTAGTTTTCCATTACATAGCTAAAAACAAAAACCCAAAAACATGAGAAAAATCGAAAAAAAAAAGAGAGTTAGTTTGTCAGTTTGCTTTGATGATGTCTTGTGGACTTGTTGGACAATGGATTATGCTTTGTTTGGATGTTTTTGATGTGTGTTTTGAGTGCTCCAACAGTTTAACTTCGGAGTACACATGATGACACAACGTTTAAACATCCAACAAAGCGATTCTGAAGTATCAGATGTGGTGACGCTCGTCACCAAGCTGGTGACGCTCGTCACCCATCCCTTCCCAAGGTACCACTTTTCTGACACGGTTTTACAAGTTCTCATGCTTTATTTTGACCAACTCTTGGCTTAATAACACTGGGGACAGTGTTGTTTAAGTCTGGGGGAGGTGGTTATTGACGTTGTGTGCTTTGTGTTTGATTTATAGAGTCTTAAAGTTGAGTAAAAAACCTGTTTTTATAGAGTCAAAATTTTGAAATTGTCAGTTTTTCTTGGAACTAACCATAGGACGTTTATGCTTATAAGAACTATTGCAACAGTAGTTGATTACAAGTCTTACTAGGTTGAAAGTCATAGGTAGATCAGTCTAGCAATGAAGGTTTAGGTTCTTAGAGAATCTGAAAAATTTGCTGTTAGCTCCACCTTAATGAACTTTAAACTTCTCATTTTGGGGCTTGATTCTCATTGATCTTGATTCTCTCTTTCAACACTGACAAGTATGTTTAGATGCAGTATTCTTTGATCTTCCTTGATATAGCTTTAAGAGTTTGAGTCAAAAGAATGGTGCATTCATGACCTTGTCTCCTCACAAGGAACAACAGTAATGAACACACTCAAAAACCTGTCTTCTCACAAGGAACACAAGTATTGAGTAGCACCATATCTTATACTATAAAAAATGAGAAAAAGAGTTGAAAAATCGAAAAAATGAAAGGAAAAGATCAAGGGAAGAGAAAATAGGAGAGCTGTGTTGAGATTGCTTTGTTCAGTTGTTTAGGAAGGGAAAAGAATCTGTAAGTGATTGAGATGATAAAACCTTGATGAGATATCACACTTAGATGAAAATAAGGAGTTAGCAGTAGAGATTTCGGATTTCTTGAAGGGATTTGGATTGGACTTGAAAGATTTGTTAAGCTTGTGATGATTAGACTGAAATTTGATCTTGTGTTGGCTCTGTGGTATGTGGATTCGAAAGTGTTAACTAATGTGGTGTTCCTGATGTTTAACTAACTGTTTCTTGTTTTCAAACCTCGACCCTGTTCTCTGTCTGATGTTTGTTTGAGGGCAAGCAAAAGCTAAGTCTGGGGGAGTTGATATATCATGGTTTTTATGGTTTTTAATCATGGTATAAGTCCTTTTTATTTAGTCTTTTTGGTCTTTTTAGAGTCCTAGTAGAGTCTTTGCAGGTTATAGCATGTCTGGAGCATAATTGGAGATATTGAAGCTTTTTGGAGCATTGCAAGTTGAAGCCACTAAGTGTCCAGCTCGGAGAAGAAAAGTATGCACTTGGGTGACGCTCGTCATCCAGAAAGGAAGGGGTCGTGGCTTGGCTTTTAAAAGATGGAGCATTGTTTACAGAATTGGCCCAAAAGTTCCAAAAGGCCCCGAATCGTGTTTTACCTTATATATTAAGTTTTTCAGCCATTCTTTTGGCAGATATCTTATATCTTATTATTTTTGAGAGCTTTAGAGAGAGATTTGTAGCAGAGCTTTTGGAAAGACAAATCAGACTCCTTCAGAGCAGATTTCGAATTCCTTTATTTCTACTTCTTATTTCTTTTATGCAATCTATTCTTTTCATGATGTTTTCTCAAATCACCATGTCTGAGTAGTTTGTTAGTTAAGTTAGGTTTTTCAAAGGTTGAAGAAGAGTTTGTAGAATTGCTAAACTTATAGAAAATCCATTGGATCTTCATATGTGCTTGCATTAAAAATCGATTTCTTAGACACATCATCTGGATTTCGAAACCCTAGGTTGTTTGATAGATGTGAGAGCATTATTAATCACCTGAACTAGTATTAGATGAGCAAAACGCCCTAGTGCAAAGAGATTTGGCTTAGGAGTTTTGTGAACAATTGAACCTGATCATTACTGCATGTTTAGATTGTTAGAGTTTGCAAAGAGATTTGAAACTCTGTGATTTAGGCATAGTTAACTTCTGCAATGAGAATTGATTAGTTATATCTTTACGATTCATGTTTAAGACGGTTTTAATTCATTCCTGATTGCATGCATTCTACACTCTCGGATTCAACCTGCAAATTGTCCTGGCTTAGCGCCTTTAACTTTCTGAACTTTAAGAACAAGCATAAAACGTTCACTTGCATTTATTTTACTATTTCGCATTACATTCATTACTTATTGTTTAGCTTAATCTGAACCTGAACTCTTTAGTGTAGTTTACTTACTCCCTTGGGATTCGATAACCCATTATACTACAACTGCTTTGCTGTGCACTTGCAGTAGTTTTTATTTGGGTAAAACCTGAGCCCTATCAGCAGGATCGAATTCAGTGCATTCCCAGCAGCCTCGCGACATGGAACTTTCGCCCCGGAACGACGATTCGCCGCCTTTTCCCCTGAGAACGGAACTCGGAGACTCGGCTCCACCCCCGACAAATGATGATCCCCCACGCGGCATCCCGGAATTTGCTCTCGAACAGATATTATTTTCCTATTAACAATAAAAATAAAAAAATAAAATTAACATATTATTATATTATAAAAAATCATATAAATTATAAAAAAAATATTTCATTTATCCACATCATTTTCTGTAATTATTTATATTTTGAAGTTAATTTTTTTTTTTACTTATTAAGGAAATTTCAAAATTCTAATATTATACTAACTAATAAAATATAAGTTAATATTATAGGCCTCTAAGAGTTTCCACATAGGATTTATAACATTTAATTTCTATTGGTACACATCATCATCTATTTAATTATATATATTAAGATTAATTAAATTTTATTTTTATTGTTATTATTAAAGTTTCTTAATTTTAATTAATTTTTTAATTATTGTTATTAGGAAAGTTTCTGAATTTTTAAATAATTATTAATAAAACAAGTTTAACAATCAAGATATTATTTTTTGTTAACAATAAAAAGAAAATTAACATATTATTAGATTATAAAATTATATAAATTGAAAATAGATTCATTTCATTGGTCCACATCATTTTTTGAAATTAATTATATTTTTAAGTTAATTCTTTTTCACTTATTAAGAAAATTTCCAAATTCAAATATTATACTAACTAATACACATATAAAGATAACCAAATCATGTAAA
The DNA here is from genome assembly GCA_911865555.2 of Thlaspi arvense. Classification (NCBI taxonomy): domain Eukaryota; kingdom Viridiplantae; phylum Streptophyta; class Magnoliopsida; order Brassicales; family Brassicaceae; genus Thlaspi; species Thlaspi arvense. The sequence continues at coordinate 44,080,063 of OU466859.2, read as the reverse complement.
ATAAAATAAAAAACTAAACTTAATATAAGATTAAAAAAATCTTTTAATTAAAAATAACACTTTCAATTATATAAAAGCCATCTAAAATTAATAATAAAATATTTTTTTACATATAATATAAATAAACTCATGTTTAAAGAATAATTTATTTATTATAATATAATTATTTTATCACCATTGTTTGTTATAAGTTATAACAAAGATTAATTGCTTAAAAATATATTATACCTATTACTTATAAAAATTAAAACTATTTGAAAGCAACAATATACATATATGACTTGAAACAATCAACTCACAACAAGAATAGAGCTAAAGATGATAACAAAAGTTATTTTCTTTGGTTAGAAGAATTAAAGTATTATTGTATATTTTCATGTTAATATTATGTTTATTATATATAATTTTTTTTTTTACTCTTTTAGGTGGCTTTTTGGTATATTAAATTACAAGTGTTTGATCAGACAACGTATTTTTAAAATTATACATATACAACATATACAAACTTTTATAAACAGACCTATAAAGACAAATAGAAAACTATGATTTGAACAACTTTATGTCATTTTGTAGTGTTTACAAAGATGAATATATTTTTGCTAAAAAAACTTTATCTATACTATATTTTGACATGATAAAATGCAATCTCAAATAGATCTAGGTATATCTAAACCTCGTGTATTTCAAAAATATTTAGTATTGGAAGATTGATCGACTTTTATTTGGTGATTTTGTTTCAAAATAGAAGTATAAATACTTGAACTCATTTTAATTGATAAACTAGATAGCAGTACATGGATTAACAAAATTAATTCATATTTAAAAATACTATTTAATAAATTAATTAAAATAGTACATAGAGTAAAATGGAAAGCAAATAGTAAAAAAATGAATGTATTCTCGGTGAAATCAAATAGTAAATAATAAGTAAAGAAAAGAATTAATGTTTTAACTTAAAAGTTGTTAGCCTTTGGTAAAATACTTTTGAACTTCTTTAACTAAAATGTTTTTTAATTAATTATAAATTAAAATAAATTGACAGTTTATATAGATATAAGAGAAAATCAAATAAATTAGAACGAAAAACCCTTGATCATTAATTAAAAAAAAAACCGAGTGAGTATATAGTACTTTGGTAAGAGATTTTACAAAGATAAATAAAATATTTCTATATAAGCGTTTATTTTTGTTGAGAACTTCATATATAAATTCTAAAATTTTGTTTGATTTGAAAACTTATATATTGTTACAATCTAAAAACAAAATCATAAAAATATTAAAAAATCAAATATGTTTGTAAGATTTATCTATTTGTAACCCAAGTTTTCACCAGTAACAAGATTTAAAAAGAAAACAAAAGCAATTTTAAATACTTCACAAAAATTAAATACAATTTCCTATTCAAATTGATTGATTATTTTATTTTATTTTAACTACAATAGGTAACAAATAGTTATGTTATGATAAATTCTTAATGTACAACAAATATTTAAAAATATTTAAAAATAATCATAATTTTTTTAAAATAATTAACTACAGAGAAAAACAATAAATAATTTTCTTATATCCAAATATCATATAGAAAACATTACTATTATATTTTAATTAATGTAAAAATTATTCAATCAAAATATATATTAAACAATTTATAATATATACTCGCGCGTAGCTCGAATGAAAAACCTAGTTCATCTATACTATAAAAGATGGTCAACTCTCTCCAGTTGAGTGTCACCTCATCATTTTGCTTTAATGTGAAGATGATATGTGTCATTTTAAAAAATATAATGATAAAATTATATAAAATATAGTTAATGCATAAATTAATGTATTATTAATCATAATACTAAAAGAATATGAAGAATATGAAGTATTAGTTAATATATTTTAACAACATTATATAGTTAATATCCAAATAAAAATTATTGAATATATATATTTTTTGGTAGTTTTTAAAATCATTAAAACAATTTATGTTTCTTATTTAAGAATGTTTTCTTATTTCTTTTTAATATCATAAGTTATTATTATAAAAAACAATTATACAAATATAAAAATAACAATTGTTTGATACTTTAAACTTTAAAAAGTTAGAAGGAAAGTTTATACAATATTATAATAAACTTTTAAAAAATTTCTTTTTAAACTAATAATTATTTGATAATTTATTGTATTCAAACTTGATTCATTAATATTTTTAAATTATTAAGATATCAAAGTCCTAATATATTTATTTATACAATGTTTAATGCAGCTGTATAAATTAGAATTATAAATCAATTATTCAATTAACATCAATTTTTTACAAAACTAAAAACCTGCGCATATGCGCGGATACTCTCCTAGTACTATATAAAAGTTGATGACATAGTGCATTGAGAACGTCCACATGTGATTAAAAAACCCAATCTCATTGGTCCACAACAGCATATTCAGTAAACTAAAAAGCGTTAAGTATGATTATGACGAAGAAACTCAATATGATTGGTCCACATCAGCTTTTTTATTAAAACACAAAAAGTTATATTTGCTACGCGTGAGTCTGTATCAATAGTTTAGTTTAATTTTTTTTAAGGTATTATCTTGTAAATTATCAAAACTATAATATATTTATAAATAAAAAATTCTTTTATATAAGATAAATTAAAATATAATATGTAGTTTTCTCCTATTTTTATTTATAAAATTTTAAATTTTATTATGTGAAATAATAACAATAACACCTATCAAATTATCTAACTTTGGCATACACATACATTTGATTTAGAGAAATGTTTTTTCCTAAGATCTTGGTATTTTGTTTTGGTTTTCATAGGATTTCTACAGCTCTTTTTCTTTAAATTTTATGCTTTAAATATTTAGTTTTTTATTGAATGTGGTGTTGTGTACATATGCATTTATAATCTATGATTCATGTCGATTTGTATTTAGTTTTGTTAGGAAGTTCTAATGATCATGCAAAGCCATTTCTTTCTTCTTCAACAGGTCATCCATGAGTTTTAACTTATATCTTTATTCAGATTTCATTGAGATCTATGTTTTTGCAGTCTAATATTTGATAATTTTAGTTTTTATACTTGTAGGATCGGCGGTGTGGAGTCTTCGAATTATTTTTCAATACTTTTATCTTTTATGCGCAATCTTTATGCTTTGATTTGAATATTTTATCCACAAATACTAATTTGAGTTTGATTCATAACTCTCTCATATTTTATTATTTAAATAGAATTTTAGAATATATTACTCATATGTTACTAATGTTGGTTCAGATATAAGTATTGACTATGTATAAATTCAGATTTTTGAACTTGTTAAATTTTAAATGTAAGTTTATTTATGCTGTATTTTTCTTTGTTAGTTTTTAAAATCTGAAACATACAGTATATTAATCATTGTATATTTTACTCATGTAAACCTATTGCAACTTTAGATAGTTATTTACTGTTAAATTATAAATTTTTTAAAACTACTTTCACATTAATTTTGTTATAATTATTTATATACTTTATATCTTTAGATAGTAATTTTATATTTTATTTTTCTTTCTGTAATTTGTTTTTGTATGTTTGATATAATTAGGATTTATATTTGTTTTTATTAACCTCTTTTGTTGTTTCTAACAAAATAGGTAACATAGACATCAAGATATTGAAAGCTAAAATTTTTTTTTATAAAAACATGTTTAATTTCTCATCATATCATAATAGCTTTAAAACAGTTTGGTTTGATATTTAAAAAATTCACAACACATAATTAAAGTATGGCAGGTGTATGCATGAAAGTGTACTTACCATATCAAATTATCATTAGTTGCTTCAATATTTTTGTCGAAAAAAACATAAACATAATCATAAAAATTTATAAATTTTATAAATATTATAATTTATGTTTCAAAAATTATAACTTTTCTTTCAACATGATAAGTTATATTTTTATTTTTTATATCATCCAAATCTATTTTTTCGAACTTGGTATGAAATGCTGATATAATTTTTATACAAATATTTATCTAGATAAAATATAAAGTTATAGAATGAATAAACAATTTGTCATTGTATATTATCAATCGACTTACTAACGGGATAAAATAATGTAATTAATATTATCTTCACCATCACAAACTATTATTAGAAACTTGTAAGCCTTATTTAGTGCGTAACTTCTTTATTGTTTACATAGATCTTGAGCCAACTACTACAATATTATTCTTTCTCTGTCTCTCGATATTCCCAAGTTATTCTCATGGTCTCCATAGGCACTCTTTAATTTCAAATTAATTTCATTTTAATTATTCTTTTTATACTTTACATCTTTTGATAGTAATTTTATATTTTATTATAATTTATACAATTTTTTATATATTTGATATACTTGGGACTTATTTTTATTTTATTAAGCTCTTTTGTTATTGATTTTCAAAATATGTAGCATAAACATGAAGTTAATTTCTTTTATACGAATGCTTTTTAATTTCTTTTGATATTAATTTTCAAGTTAATTTCTTTTTTAGATATTAATTAATTTGCTTTTACGATATTAATTTTTGTTTTATTAGTTTGACTCTTTTGACATTAAATTTCTATTTAAACTAGGTATATAACTCGCGCTACGCGCGAGTCTGTATTAATATTTTGATTTATTTTTTTAGCTATTATCTTTAAAATTATTAAAAAGTATATATATATTTATAGAAATTTTTATTTATATAAGAGAATTTAATATATAATATGTAATTTATCTTATTTTTATTTATAAAATTTAAAAAACTATTAGGTAAAATAATAACAATGACACCTATCGAATTATCTAACTTTGATGTACATATATATTTGATTTAGAGAAATATAATATTACTAAGATTTTGGTATTATTTTATGTTTTCCAGAATTTCCATAGTTCTTTTTTTTTGAAGGTTTATGTGTTCAAATATTTAGTTTTTTATTGAAAGTCTTATGATGTTGTGTACCACTGTATATATAATACATGATTCATGTTGATTCACATTTATTTTTGTTAGGAAGCTGTAATGATCATTCAAAACTATTTTTTCCTTCTCCATCATGTCTTTCAAAAGTTTTATGTTATATTTTTATTCAGTTTTCATTGTTTTAATTGTTAAATCGAGTTGTTGTAGATTTTTTTAAATTGATAATTGATCATGGTTATTTTTTTTATACATGTATTGTTAATTGTTAATTTTTTATTTAACTTTTAAAATTTTAAACCATATTAACATTTTCTGATTTAATAAATATGTTGATTTGGATCAATCAGATTGAATTTACTTTTTGATGGACATAATTTGTTAAATTAACTTTTAATGTTTTAATTATACTTAATAATTTTTTGTTTGATTTAAAAGCTGATGTGAACCAATTAAATCAAGTTTTTCCATCCTAATCACACTTAACATTTTTTTATTTAATAAATATGCTGATGTGGACTAATCATATCGAATTTTTTAATTCTATGTGGACGCCCTCAATGCACTATGCCATCAACTTTTATATATTATACTAGGTATATAACTCGCGCTACGCACGAGTCTGTATTAATAGTTTGATTTAATTCTTTTATTAAAATTATAATATATTTATAGAAATATTTATTTATATGAGAGAATTTAATAAATAATGTAATTTTTCTCATATTTTATTTATAAAATTTTGAAAATTATGAGGTAAAATAATAATAATGACACATATCGAATTATCTAATTTTGATGTACATATACATTTAATTAGAGAAAAAATTTCTTGCTAAGATTTTGGTATTTTTTCTGTTTACCAAAGAATTTATATAGTTCTTTTTTCTTAATGGTTTATGTGTTCAAATATTTTTTATTGAAAGTTTTATTGATGTTGTATATCACTGCATATATAATCCATGATTTATGTTGATTCGCATTTCAATTTATGTTGAAGCTGCAATGATCATGCAAAACCATTTATTTCTTCTCCACCATGTCTATTAAGAGTTTTAGGTTATATTTTTATTCGATTTCTATTGATATCTATTTTTTTACAGTTTAATATTTTATAATTTTAGTTTTCTAAATTGTAGGATTGGTGGTGTGGAGTCTTTGCATTATTTTTCACTGTTTTTATCATTTGTGTGCAATATGCATGCTTTGATTTGAATATTTTTTCTACATATACCAATTTAACTTTGTGGGTTTTTAATATAACTTTCTTTCCTATTTGTTACTTAAGCTTTTTTTATTTTGATTTTTCCATCTATAAAACGAAATTAATATTTTTATTTTCTTGTCAATTAATTTAGAAGTTAGAACTTTCCTAATTTATATTATAAGTTTGAACTTTTATGCTATTGGTTTTGTTTATTATTTTAACTTTTTTGAAAACAAATTTCTATTTTGTTTTTTAAGATACTATTTTTTTTTAGTTTTTAACATAATTTTATTTTCTATTTATTACTTAAATTTTTTATTTAATTTTCCATTTTTAAAACGATATTAAGGTTTTAATCATACTTAACATTTTTTTGTTTGATGAATATGCTGATGTGGACCAATCAGATCGAGTTTTTTAATCCAATGTGGACGTCATGCCTTCAACTTTTATATATTATAGACTAGGTATATATTATAGATTAGGTATATATATTATATATTTATAGAAATTTTTATTTATATAAGGGAATTTAATATATAATGTGTAAATTATCCTATTTTTATTTATAAATTTTAAAAAACTATTAGGTAAAATAATAACAATGACACCTATCGAATTATCCAACTTTGATGTACATATACATTTGATTTAGAGAAATATAGTCTTGCTAAGATTTTGGTATTATTTTCTGTCTTCCATAGAATTTATATAGTTCTTTTTTTCTTGAAGGTTTATGTGTTCAAATATTTAGTTTTTTATTGAATGTCTTATTGATGTTGCGTACTACTGTGTATATAATCCATGATTCATGTTGATTCACATTTAATTTTGTTAGATAGCTGTAATGATCATGCAAAACCATTTTTTCCTCCTCCATCATGTCTTCCAAGAGTTTTATGTTATATTTTTATTCAGTTTTCATTGTTTTAATTGTTAAATCGAGTTGTTGTAAATTTTTTTAAATTGATAATTGATATTGGTTACTTTTTTATATACATGTATTGTTAATTGTTAATTTTTTATTTAATTTTTAAATTGTTAAACCATATTGACATTTTCTGATTTAATAAATATGTTGATTTTGATCAATCAGATTAAATTTATTTTTTTGTTGGAAATAATTTGTTAAATTAACTTTTAATTTTTTAATTATACTTAATAATTTTTTGTTTGATTTAAAAGCTGATGTGGACCAATTAAATCAAGTTTTTCCGTCCTAATCATACTTAACATTTTTTTTATTTAATGAATATGCTGATGTGGACCAATCAGATCGAGTTTTTTAATCTCATGTGGACGCCTTCAATGCACTATGTCATCAACTTTTATATATTATATGACTAGGTTTTTAATTCGAGCTACCCGCGAGTCTGTATTAATAATTTAGTTTAATTTTTTGGCTAATATCTTTTAAATTATTAAAACAATAATATATTTATAGAAATCTTCTTTTATATAAAAAAATTAAAACATAATATGTAGTATTTCCTATTTTGTTTATAAAATTATAAATCTTACTAAGTAATATCATAGTAATGACACATAACGAATTATCCAACTTTGATGTGCATATGTTTGATTTAAAAAATGATTTTCTTACTAAATTTTTGGTGTTTTGTTTTGTATCCTTAAGATTTCTATGGTTCTTTTTTTAAAAAAAAAAGGTTTATATGTCTAAATATTTAGTTTATTTACTAAATGTTCTCACTAATGTTGTGTACATATACATATATAATATATGATATATGTTGATTGAGATTTATTTTTGTTAGTAAGCTACACTAATCGTGTAAAGCTGATTTTTGCTTCTCCACCAGATCTTCTACGAATTTTAGGTTATATCTCTAATCAATTTATAAGATCTATTTTATTTTCAGTCAAGTATTTGCTAATATTTTTTTTTAAACATGTAAGATGATGTTGAGACTTAACATTATCACTGTTTTTTTTTAATCTTTTGTGTGTTTATTCATGTTTTGATTTGAATATTTTATCTTCATATATTCTCATTCGAATATTATTCATAACTTTGTCATATTCTATTATTTAAATAAAATTTTAGAGGATATTGCTCATGTGTTGTTCATGTTGACTAAGTTATAAGCAGTAAATATGTATACAAATCAGATTTTATTACTTATTATATTTTGAATGTAAAGTTACTTGTGTTGTATTTTACTTTGTTAATTTTCTAATCAGATGCAACCAAGGTATTAATCTTTGTCAATTTAAATAATATGTTTGGTTTAGAAACTTGTATAACCTATTAAAACTTTATATTGTTATTCAAAGTCAACACCAATATTTTAGAAATCATAAATGTTTTTGGAACTATATTTCAAACTAATTTTCTTCTCTGATCTTGTTTTTGTTATTTTAAATATCTTCGATGGTAATTTTATAATTTATTTTAATTATCTAATTATCTGCAGATTTGATATACTTAAAACACATATATATTTAATTAATCTCTTTTGTTATTGATTTTTCAAATAGGTAGCATATATATTAATCTAATATCTTTTACATAAATGCTTTTTCTTTGCTAAATTTACCTTTTAAATTAATTGACATGCTATAACTAGTTATTCTAAATTTTAAGTGAATTTCTCTTAAAAATTATACCATCATTTGCTTTTTATAGTTAATATTTATTTGGTAATCAGCCTAAATATCAAACTAATTAATACTTTATACGACTTTTTCCTTTGATAATTTACCTCTCTTGATAATGATTTTTATTTTATTTTAAAATATAAAGTTTTTGTCAGTTAAATATTTTTATATGAATTTTTTAAGTAGTTAGTCAGATATCAAGTCAATATATTTTTAAGTGTTTTTAAAAAAATATTTTGTAAAACTTAATTTTCGTTTTAGTTTTTTAGTTAATTACTTTCATAATATTGATTTCTTAAATAATTAGCTTAAATATTTTTATTATTTTTGTTAGTTAAGTTTTTTAGTATTATTTAAGTTTTTTTATTCTCTTACTTATTCTGTTTATATTGATTTTGTTAAATAAATAACATAGATATTAAGTTAATATAATCTTCTTTTGTTAATTTAACTTTCTCGATATGGACTTTCATTTTAATTGTATTGACATGTTGTAAGAAATAATTTATGTTTTGTTTTTCGTTGGTTAAACATTTTTTTATATTGCTTTCGTCAATAATTAGCATAAATTATCATTTTTGGTTTGTTAAAATTTTTGTGTTAATATTTTAAATATTTCCCCAAAAATTATAAGTTTTAGATGACTTTCTTTTTTGATAATTTAAGATGAATGTTTTTTTGGTAGTATTGATATTTTTAAATAACAATTTTATATGTTTATATGAAAATTTAATCTTAATATTTTTTCTAAATAAATTACTTATTTAAAATATATATGCTAATTTTTTTTTAATTTAATTTTTTTGTTATTGATTTTCATATTTGTTTTTGTTAGTTTAATTTTTGTGACAATGAGTTTCCAATTTATTTTCACAATAGTTTTAGACTTTTGACATAAATTTATTTTATTTAGTTAAAAAAATTATCTTAATTTTCATTTTATTATGATAATTTTATATTTTTGTATGTTTTATTTTATTTAAATTATTATTAATATTTTTTATTTTTTATGTTTAATGAAAAACGCTGATATAGACTAATCAGATTGAGTATACATGTCATATATGGACGCTTTCATTGGTCAAAGACATTAACACGGACCACAACTAATATATTTTAAGTTAGCAGTTCTGATTTTTATTGTTTGTCGTGATTAAAATTTTAAAATAATTTAATTATGGTTTTAAATATAGTTTTTAATATATATGATTTTTCTTTCATAATCTATTTATATGTTAATTTACTTTTTTTATTATTAATAGAAAAATAATATCTACTTTCAAAACTATTTTTTATTAATAACTAACTTAAAATTTAGAAATTTTCCTAATAACAAGAAAAACAAAATTAATTAAAATTTAAAAAATTTCCTTATAACAATTAAAACGAATTAATTAATAAATTTTAATATACGATATATAATTAACTAAAAGTAATGATGATGTGTACCAATAGAATTGAATCTTTAAATCCTCAGTGGACACTCTTAGAGGCATTTAGCATCAACTTTTATTAATAATAGATTATATTTCCAATGTACTACGCGCAAGTCTGTATTAATATTTTGGTTTAAGTTTTATAGCTACTATCTTTAAAATTATTAAAAATATAATATATTTATAGAAATTTTCATTTATATAAGAGAATTTAATATATAATGTGTAATTTATCCTACTTTTATTTTAAAATGTTTAAAAAAATATTAAGTAAAATAATAACAATGACATCTATCAAAATATCCATCATGTCTACCAAGAGTTTTATGTTATATTTTTATTCATTTTTCATTATTTTAATTGTTAAATAGAGTTATTGTAGATTTTTTTTAAATTGATAATAATTACTTTTTTTAAACATGTATTGTTAATTGTTAAATTTTTTTATTTAATATTTTAAACCATATTAACATTTTTGATTTAATAAATATGTTGATTGGGAACAATCAGAATGAATTTTTTTTTTTTTTTGTTGGACATAATTTGTTAAATTAACTTATAATGTTTTAATAATACTTAATAATTTTTAGTTTGATTAAAAAGCTGATGTGGACCAATTAAATCACGGTTTTCCGTCCTAATCATACTTAACTTTTTTTATTTAATGAATATACTGATGTGGAACAATCAGATCGAGTTTTTAATCTCATGTGGACACCCTCAATGCACTATACTATCCACTTTTAAATATTATATGATGATGATTTGAAAGATACTATATTTTAGTTTTTTAACATAATTTTCTTCTCTATTTGTTACTAAGCTTTTTTTATTATGACTTTTCCATCTATAACACAAAATTAATGTTTTTTTGTCAATTAATTTAGAAGTTAGAAATTTTATTAATCTATATTATAAGTTTTAGCTTTTACGTTATTGGTTTTTTTGTTTGTTAGGTTAACTCATTTGGTATTAAATTTCCATTTTATTTTGATACTATATTATTTTTTAATATTAATTTCTTTTCAATTTGTTACTTAAGGTTTTTATTTCGATTTTTCTATATATAAAACGAAATTAATGCTTTAAATTTTGATGGATGTTATATTTTGGTTTTTTTAACACAATTTTCATTTCTATTTGTTACTTAGGCTTTTTTATTTTGATTTTTCCATCTATAAAGCGAAATCGATGTTTTATATTTTCTGGTCAATTAATTTAGAAGTTAGAGTTTTCCTAATCTATATTATTAGCTTGAACTTTTATGATATTGGTTTTTTTGTTAGTTTAACTCTTTTGAAAACAAATTTCTATTTTATTTTGAAGAATACTATTTTTTGGTTTTTTTAACATAAATTTCTTTTCTATTTGTTACTTAAACTTGTTTATTAATTTTTTCATGATTAAAACAAAATTAAGGTTTTAATCATACTTAACATTTTGTGAATATTCCTAATCTATATTATAAGTTTGAACTTTTATGATATTGATTTTTTTGTTAGTTTAACTCTTTGGAAAACAAATTTCTATTTTTAAAGATACTATTTTTTGGTTTTTGAATATAATTTTCCTTTTTATTTGTTATTTAAATTTTTTTATTTAATTTTTCCATGATTAAAATGAAATTAAGGTTTTAATCATACTTAACATTTTTTGTTTAATAAAAATTGCTGATGTGGACCAATCAAATTGAATTTCTTCGTCCTATGTGGACGCCCTCAATGCACTATGCCATCAACTTTTATATATTATAGACTAGGTATATAACTCGGGCTACGCGCAAGTCTATATTAATATTTTGGTTTAATTTTTTTAGCTACTATCTTTAAAATTATTAAAAATATAATATATTTATAGAAATTTTCATTTATATAATAGAATTTAATATATATTGTGTAATTTATCCTATTTTTATTTATAAATTTTTAAAAACTATTAGGTAAATAATAACAATGACACCTATCGAATTATTCAACTTTGACGTACATATATAGTTGATTTAGAGAAATATAATCTTGCTAAGATTTTGGTATTATTTTCTGTTTTCCATAGAATTTCTATAGTTCTTTTTTTCTTGAAGATTTATGTGTTCAAATATTTAGTTTTTTATTAAAAGTCTTATTGATGTTGTGTACCACTGCATATATAATTCATGATTCATGTTGATTCACTTTTAATTTTGTAAGGAAGCGGTAATGGTCATGCAAAACCATTTTTTCCTTCTCCATCAAGTCTTTCAAGAGTTTTATGTTATATTTTTATTCAGTTTTCATTGTTTGAATTATTAAATCGAGTTGTTGTAGATTTTTTTAAATTGATAATTGATAATGATTACTTTTTTTATACATGTATTGTTAATTTTTTTATTTAACTTTTAATTTTTTAAACCATATTAACATTTTCTGATATAATAAATATATTGATTTGGATCAATCAAATTGAATTTACTTTTTTTGTTGGACATAATTTGTTAAATTAACTTTTAATGTTTTAATTATATTTAATTATTTTTGGTTTGATTTAAAAGCTGATGTGGACCAATTAAATCAGGTTTTTCCGTCCCAATCATACTTAACATTTTTTATTTAATGAATATGATGATGTGGACCAATCAGATTGAGTTTAGAAATAATACTTCTACATGATGCAATTTAAAGTATGATGTTAAGAGTTCAATAAATCTTATTATCTAATTTATTTCAGGATTCATCATATTTTCATAAAAATAGTAAAACAATGGTAATTATATGATTAAAATTACGAACATTGAAATGTTTTTTGGTTCATAATTGTGGCTAGGAGCACGACAGATTTAACAACACTTTTCATTATTTTTCTTTGAAAATTGGTGGGAGAGTAACACGAACAATTACCCATTGTTTAGAAAATATAAAAGGGTGGTAAGTAAACATAGATTGTATTCCAGATTAGAATATATATAAATAACTTGTTGGGAAAATATGCTTATCTTTTTAATTACAGGTAAACATTAATTTTATTATGACTTCCACCATTGGCGATATCATTAGCTTAACTGGACAAAAAAGTTCTCGTCATTGATGATGATCAGTTTTCTAATGGCATCTAGACAGTATATAACATTATTATATATTTATATATGTGCAATACATTATAAGTTATAAATTTTTCTAATCTATGTCATAAGTTTGAACTTTTACGATATTGATTTGTTGGTTAGTTTGACTATTTTTACATTTAATTTCATGGGATGATGTATTTTGGGTTTTTAATATAATTTTCTTTTCTAGTTGTTACTAGGTATATAATTCGCGCTACGCGCGAGTCTGTATTAAATTTTGGTTTATTTTTTTTAGCTACTATCTTTAAAATTATTAAAAATTATATATATTTATAGAAATTTTCATTTATATAAGAGAATTTAATATATAATGTGTAATTTATCCTATTTTTATTTATAAATTTTAAAAAACTATTATGTAAAATAATAACAATGACACCTATCGAATTATCCAACTTTGATGTATATATACATTTGATTTATAGAAATATAATCTTGCTAAGATTTTGGTATTATTTTCTGTTTTCCATAGAATTTTTATACTTCTTTTTTCTTGAAGGTTTATATGTTCAAATATTTAGTTTTTTTATTGTTGTCTTATTGATGTTGTGTACCACTGTATATATAATCCATGATTCATGTTGATTCACATTTAATTTTGTTAGGAAGCTGTAATGATCATGCAAAACCATTTTTTCTTTCTCCATCATGTCTTCCAAGAGTTTTATGTTATATTTTTATTCAGTTTTCATTGTTTTAATTGTTAAATCAAGTTGTTGTAGATTTTTTTAAATTGATAATTTATAATGGTTACTTTTTTTATATATATGTATTGTTAATTGTTAATTTTTTTATTTAAATTTTAAATTTTTAAACCATATTAACATTTTCTGATTTAATAAATATGTTGATTTGGATCAATCAGATTGAATTTACTTTTTTTGTTGGACATAATTTGTTAAATTAACTTTTAATATTTTAATTGTGGATGCCCTCAATGCACTATGTCATCAACTTTTATAAATTACTAGATGAGTACATGCGCGTTGCGCGGATTTTTTTTTTCACAATATAATTTTTTTAAAAGTGTAGTTACAATTTATTTTATCGTATATTTAAAAATTTTTAAAGGATATTATGTATTTGAATAAACATACAATACATATTTACATATTTTGTGGATATTGACTATATATGTGATCAATGGTTTATTGATAAGAAAATGTGAAATATATTATACCTTGTATATATAGAATATATTAAATAGATATAGTGCAAATCAGAGAAGTACCTTTTAACAGGTCGTACTTGTTCATGGCGTAGATTTATACAATAGTAATGCCGTGGTTTTATATTTTAATGAGCTTAAATAATTGATTTATAATTCTAATTTATATATATATATATATATTAGGACTTTGATATCTTATTAATTTTAAAATTATTAATGGATCAAGTTTGAATAAAATAAATTATCAAATAATTATTAGTTTATAAAGTAATTGTTTTAAAGTTTATTATAATATTGTATAAATTTTTCTTCTAACTTTTTAAGGTTCAAAATATCAAATAATTGTTATTTTTATATTTGTATAATTGTTTTTATAATAATATCTTATAATATTAATTAAAAATAAGAAAACACTCTTAAATATAAAACATAAATTTTGTTAATGATTTTAAAAACTACCACAAAATAGATATTTCATAATTATTTTTGGATATTGAGTATATATTGTTATTAAAATATATTATCTAATCTTCATATTTTTCATATTCTTTTAGTATTATGATTAATAATACATTAAATTTATGCATTAACTGTATTTTATATAATTTATATCATTAAATTTTTTAAAATGACACATGTCATTTCCACAATAAACCAAAATGATGAGGTGGCACTCATATGGAGAGAGTTGGCCATCTTTTATAGTATAGATATGATTTTAATTTGCATCATATAAAAGTATTATTTTTGCACTCCACTTCTTCCACCCAGTTTTATATTGAAGCAACTACTGACTATACTGAATATTTGACATAGTAAGTAAGCTCACATGCATTACCTCATCATACTTTAATGGGATTGTTTCAAAAATGACCTAAAATTTGATTTGAATTGCAAATCTAACCCACAAAAATCACCTTCCCAACATTTGCCATTTTGTGTCCAAACAATCTTTCATAGTTTCAGTTATTCATGAAATTGCCATTGTTTTTAATTAATTTCTTTTATTTTCGGAAATTCAAATGACCAACTAATCCTCATATTTCTCACTTATTTACAAAAATACTCTGAAAGTAGAATTCTCTTGTCCGAATGAAGTCTACTAGTCAACGCCTAGGGTAGTTTTGCAATTGACTGCATGAAAAAGTAGACTTCTTTTGGTCCGAATGAAGTCTACTCCATTTCCTTTGATAACAAAAAAAATAGAGTAGACTTCTCGAGTAGACTTCTTTAGAAGCAGGTCATTTTTGCAATTGACCAACCTTTGACTTTGTAGAGTAGACTTCTCTATGCAAAGTAGACTTCTCTGAGAAGTCTACTTCCGTAAGTAGACTTCCCGCAGGTCATTTTTGCAATTGAAAAAATGACCTGCGAGAAGTCTACTTACGAAAGTAGACTTCTCGGAAAAGTCTACTTTTCATAGAGAAGTCTACTAATATTTTGGCAATTGCAAAACTAACCTGCGAGAAGTCTACTTTTATCCGAGAAGTCTACTTTTCTTGTTTTAAAAAAAAATCATTTTAATACAATATATAACGAATTTTTAAGATTTTCGTGATCATAAGCTTCTGTTATTAAGTTTTCTTGCTTATGTATAAGTTTTGCATGTTTATATTTTATAGGTATAGTCGAATGAGTTTTCATGTTTTATATGATACTTAGCTTATTAAGAGTAGACTTCTTAGTCTACTCTAGAAGTCTACTATGTAGACTTCATCCGACTTTCAGAGAAGTCTACTTATGCAATTTTGATGTCTAATGTGGTTTGGATTTTGTTCTTTTTTCACAGAGAATGGCTCACATACCCGCTGTTTATGGAGAATGGGTTAAGAGTGAATCAGTGTGGCAGTTCGAGGTGGATAATAGCAAAGGAGGGCGAATGTTGTTCTTAAGAGATGGTTGCACACATGGTGAGCTTCTTGGTGAATGTTGGCAAAGGAGGGCGAATATTAAAGGAGGGCGAATGTTGTCACCTTTAAGTTATGTAAAATTAATGTCTTTAAGAAGTCTACTCGAGACAATGAGAAGTCTACTTCAGAAGTCTACTCGAGACAAGAGAAGTCTACTCGGTTGACAAGTTACATGATATAAATGAGAGAAATATCCCTCTGTATCACTTTTAAGTTATGTAAAATTAATGTATTTTAGAAATCTACTCGAGACAGGAGAAGTCTACTCGAGACAAGAAAAGTCTACTCGGTTGACAAGATATATGATATAAATGGGAGAAATGTCCCTACGAATCACTTATAAGTTATGTAAAATTAATGTCTTTAAGAAGTCTACTCGAGACAGGAGAAGTCTATTTTGTAGAATAGATAAACATAGATAATTTAAGAATTTGATACAAAACATTCAATGCAATTCAACATTACATAGAAAATAACCCTCTAAACAAACAAACATTTAAGGATCACTAATTATAAATCTTAAAACTAGCATAAGAAATTACTAGTAAACCAAAATCTCTGAAATTTATGTATGCAACTGAAATCTGGTTGAGAAGTCTGTTCGAGATCGAGAAGTCTACTCGAGAAGTCTGCTCGAGATCGAGAAGTCTACATTCAGATCTGCAAAAAATCAACAAAATTCAGCTCTGCAACAATAACAAAAAATTTAGATCTAGAACAAAATCTATAAAATTTATACAACAATAAACTCAGATTTACAAATATAAACTTAGATCTACAACAATAAGCTCAAATCTAAACTAATAAGCTCGGATCTATAAAAATAATCTATTATATTTATAACATTCAGATCTGTACAAAAATCAACAAAATTCAGATCTGCAATAATAACAAAAAAATTAACAAAATCTACAAAATTTATACAATAATAAACTCAGATCTACAAAAATAAACTTAGATCTACAACAATAAGCTCAAATCTATAATAATAAGCTCAGATTTGCAATATGAACAGAAAGCAAACAAAAAGAGGAACACAAAAGCTCAGATTTGCTTACCACTACCATAACCTACAAGTGAGAGGAGGTTGAATGCAAGATAGAGAGGATGGAGAGGATATTGATAGCAAGAGAGGAAGGAGAAGAAATTCATGGCTAGAGAGAAGGGAGAAGAGAGAGAGGTGTTTTTTAGATAGAGAGACTTTATTGTTAATACAATTAGGTTAAACTCTCCTTATATATGTAGAAACAAATTCGTGTAAGTAGACTTCTCCAGTGTACTCGAGAAACCGAGAAGTCTACTCGAGAAGTCTCTTAGTATTGATTTTTATCCTAATTTATCTATGATGATTTAAATTGATTATTTTCTGTCAAATTTTATTTTTAATAGGTGTAAAAAAGTATATATTTGTTGTTATGTATCTAATTTTTTTTATCAAATTATCTTTTATGATTTATAAAAGTAATTGTAAACATATTATTAAAGAGTAGACTTCTTGGAGAAGTCTACTCGAGAAGTCTACTTAACTTCTCGAGTAGACTTCTCTGGGATAAAATAGTAATTGAGGTTGGCGTTTTTTTGTTTGGTCACAAGGGTTAAAGTTGTAATTTCACTACATATGTGAGTTATTTTTGTCAAACATGCAATAGAGGGTCTAGTTTGTATTTCAACTCAAGTTTTGAGTCATATTCAGCAATTTCTCCAAATAAATATGCCACATATCTCAACCAATATTTGATGGAATACAAATTTCTATTAAAACCAAAAACTAAACGAACTAGTGGCATTTAAATTAAATTGATTGTTAATGAGTGCAATTTTCGTACATCTAAAATTCTTAGATTTTGATTGTCTCTTGCTTTCTGATGCGGATCAAATCCGAAAACAATGTATAAGTTGATTGATGTCTATCTTTACCAATTTTTGATCTGATTTTTCAAACATTTCCTTTAAACTTTTAACAATGAACTTCTTCGAAGGTTTTGAATACAATGTGGTCTCAAGGGAAGATGGAAAAGATGGGAAAACGATTTTTACAGTAAGTTTTTGTCTACTGAATCAGCATTGGCGGCTTTGAAGGAATTTAAAGGCGTTTAATTGAAGGGACATACTGCTTTTTTTTTGGCATGGGGATGGAAACAATTGTCCCCATCATTTTATTATTTTCAGACTGTTAATAAGCTACACACTCACAACCCAAGCTCATGTAGTGCTAATACTATCCTCATCCAACACCAAAATTACCTCCATAAGAGGAGAATCAAATGCATGAAAACCAAAGGGCAAAGAATAAGCCAAATTTGCTAATCCATCAGCTAATCTATTAGCCTCCCTAAACACATGAGTCACCCGGACTATCCAGTCCCTTTATAAGAAGTCGTAGCACAACCGTACTAGGAACGAAAGGGGGTGAGAATCACCAATTCCCTTTGTCAGAAACTCCACCACTATCTGCGAGTCTATCTCAAATCTCCAACCTCCGCACTTGCTGCTCCCAAGCTATGTAGAGTCCATAGTAGACACCCCAAAACTCTGCTAAAGGGGCCGAGTAGACGCCAATGTTTAATGAGAAACCGCCACACCATATACCCGCTTCATCTCTTAAAACTCCACCAGCTGTATCAGGACCCGGGTTCCTGCGCGATGCCTCATCAGTGTTCAACTTCAGCCAACCTCTCGTTGGAGGATTCCACGAGATTTGCCTCTCTACTCTATTACCCTCACTCGTTTTACCTTTCACAACAGAGTTATGAAGGGACAGGTTGTTAGTCTTATCCGGTTGGTAAATCCCATGTAATTTGTTTTACATCTTTGGTTATTTGTTATTTAGTAATTGATATTTTAACTTGTGAATCCAAATCGCTTATGAAAATTAATGT
Organism: Thlaspi arvense; assembly: GCA_911865555.2. NCBI lineage: Eukaryota > Viridiplantae > Streptophyta > Magnoliopsida > Brassicales > Brassicaceae > Thlaspi > Thlaspi arvense. Next base: position 44,060,817 of record OU466859.2, on the reverse strand, counting down.
ATTGGTTGGTAGGTATAAATCATTTGCATCAAAGGTTCAAAAGGAATTTGTATCAGGATGACATCTGCCAAGTTCTGAACAACATATTCGATAAAATTGGAAGAATTCTCCAGTTCTTTTTTCTTTTCCTTTAGATGAAGAAGATTTTGTTTATCTCTACATGGATTTGAAGTCTACGTTTTCAGCGGAAAACATGGTTGCTGTTAGAAGCCTCCAAGTCACAGAATGCCTAATGAAGTAAAAAGTGACTAAAGACCTATCACCTCTATGGGTGTAAGAGAGTTGGTTGGTGATTTATGAGAGAAAAAAAGAAGATATTAACAAAAAAAAGCACTTTGTAGAGTTATTTTACAAGAAAGAGTACTTTCTTCAATTAGGGTAGTTTTTTTTGGTCTTTTTTCCTATTTTTTACATATATTTTGTCTATTATACCCTTTTTAAAATTATCATTTTTCTTTTCTGCCCTTCTTCACATTTACAGATCTATGATATAGGTTGATTTCGTGGTAAAGTGGTGCTAACGTTGAGATTTGTTGTAGTAAATCGAGGTAGAGGACGAACATGTGTGGATAGACAAAGCTGAATATGTGATTTGATATAGTTTACGTGGATGGACTTATATAGATATGAGATAATGGACGATTTATAATTGTGGATTAATAGATGTGGATCCATGTGGGCTAAATCTTGTGTGTTATCAATTGTGAATGATCGATCCGACAAATTGAGGTAGACAAACATGAGCAAGTTGAATCTGCTAGACGGTAGATATTAGTTTGATGGACATCATCCATTATAACAATTCCATGTAGATATCCAAGTGTGGATGAGTGTTTGTGAACATCAACATATAATAGTCTACCGTGAGTTCTAATGCATTTACAATATATCGTTTATTCATCATTATATGTTCATCCATAGTAGCATGTCCATAAAGGGGCATGAATATCCATCCATCGATGCTTTTGAATGTTTTGATAGATGTTAGAATTTTTAACTCATCCACAGGATGGATGTTAGAACAAAAGTGTTTCTAATTATTGTTTAATGTGTTAGAATGTTGGATCTTTGATTATCTCTTCTTGTGTGACTGTGCTTCATGTGTAGTACCTCTTTGTAGGATAAGTAGATTTATGGCTTTCTAGTATTGCACTTAAGGTGTTTGCTGAAATGCTTGAAAGAAGTCATGGTTGATGTCATGTCTTGTATAGCTTGTGCTTAAGTACTTAACACCATATTGGTAGGAAATTTTTCTTTAGGTATTGATTATGCATGAGAGTGTGAGTTAATGTTAGTTCTATTGCACAAGAGATTAGTAAACCTAGCATAGGAAACTAGATGTCTAGCATGCTTTTTGGCTCTATGGACTTTGACCTTCATGCTTGATGATCATGTGTTTGAGTAAATGAATTTATCTTGAATATGTGATTAGATAAGGGATTAGTGTTGAGGGATTGGGCTAGTCTATATCAGTAGTCCTTGCCTAGAGATTAATGCATTGATTGTTTCTTTCACCTTGATCATGTTTTTATATTCACCTTGATATTTATTAGTCTTGAATCTCTGTTTTCTAGTTTACATTTCTTGTTTTAGGTTGTTAGATTAGACTTCCCTTCTTTTGAATAAGCCTAGCTTAGCAAGTCTTCTGCATCTCATATGTTCCTTAGCCTTTGGATTGAATTAACACCTCAAGTACTACAATGACATGTGTGTTTGAGGATTGAGTTAAAGCATAAAAACCTCAGCATCAATTGGCGCCGTTGCCATTTTATTGTGTCTAAGGCATCTGAGTTTGATTACTTGTTTAGACTAGGCTATCTTCTTTATGTTTTTTCGTGTTTTTTGATGATTGGAGAAGGAACATTAGTTCCATTGCACTCTCATCTTTGAGTTTTACTTGCTAAGAGTCAAGCTTAGTGACTATAAACAAGCACACTTGGAAGGTAGTTCCATGTTTATCCCTTGTCTATATATGCTCCTTTTGCTTTTGATCTCTTTTTTTTAGTGTTTCAGGGTTCTAAGATGGATCAAGTGGTTCAACACAAGGTGGATAATGCCAAGGAGCTACAACAGCTTATACATTAAGCTAGTGCACTGATAATGGCCACGAAAAATTGGTAGGCAACATACTGAGTACAAACCAGACATTTCTGCTCAGTCTTATTTCCTGTCTATGCACCAAGCTACTCTCTCAATGGCGATTACACCAAGAACCAAGAAGAAGGTGCACCTTGTTGAAGCGGCCAGAAACTTCACCTGACAAACCCGGCTCGGAAAAAGCTTCTCCAACCCGATTCAGCTTCAACAGTCTTCATCAATGTTGTAGCCCCGTGAGTTAGATTTCCTATGGAGTTGGTTGCAGATCATTCCGATCAGCGGTTAGAAAGTTACAAAAGGTTTTGTGAAACCGCTCAACCCACATCGATCACTTTCTAGAAGCGTATCGGTCAAAGAGTGACCGATGAAAACCAATCAGATGTATATCGGTCACCCTATCGATCAGACAGTGACCAATAGAAACCAATCGGATGTATATCGGTCACCCTATCGATCACCTTCAAGACCGATAGCACCCATCGATCAGACCATCAATCACTGGTGACCGATACAGATCCGGACTGAAGACCAGCTCAGATGAGGTGTTTTCATTCCGATTTGGCCTCGGCGTTCTTCATCAAAATTGTAGCCCCGTGAGTTAAATTTCGTTTGGTATTGGTCTCGAGTCATTCCCATCAGTGGTTGAAGAGTTACGGCGAATAATGTGAGCACATGTCCATCTGGAGTTTTGACCGTTGATCTTGACCGACTTGAACATCAGCCTGGACGAAGGATTTTCGTCTCGATTCAGCCTCGGATGTCTTCATTAGAGTGATAGAAAATTTAGTTAGGTTTCGTATGCAGCTAGTTTCGTATCATTTGGTGCAGTGGATCAAGAAATACGGCGATTTTGGCAAAGGCGCTACAAGAATCCCAAAGGTTACATTAAGCTGGATATCAGATGTTTTGGTCGATATGACTCCTTGATCTTGCTCAATATTGTGCACACTTCTGGTTTCACGGGATGTAAAGCTTTCTTCTTCACCATTCACCATTCCAAGCCACTCCTTGCAGCATTTCCACTCCTCCTCCATCAAAAGACCTTGAGGTATACTTCAATACCTTTGCACTTTTCTTATTTTCTTCTTCTCTTAATTTTTGAATTGTTGGTTGAATATTACCTCCTCTTGCATTTTTATTACACAGGTATTGTGTAATTTAAGTGTGGGAGAGGGTGTGATACCAACAATGCTCTTTCAAATTTTTGCATACATTTCATGCATATCACTCATTTCTTGAAAATTTTGAAAATTTTTAAAAGAAGAGTGTGATCATTTAGTTGGATTTACATGATTAACATTGAGTCTAGATTGCATTTCATTTAGCTTTGCATACATTTGCATAGGGAGTAGATGATAAACACTTGTTAAGATATCAATGTTTTCAATGCCTTAGTTATTAGTTGTTTGATGCATTGTAGTGAGTTTGAAGTTAAGGTTGCACCATGTTTTGAATTCTTGCATTGATATTCATGTATTAAGTTGAAGCTTGTTGTGATTTGATATCAACTCTATTTATTAGAACTTTAATCTTGACAATAAATTATCTTGCTTATGTTTTATAAAGTGATTGCATGGATACCATATACATACTTGGACTTTCCTTCTCCTTCTACCACTCTTGCTAGTCCAAGTAGCTGATCCTCATCTATTGGACAGTTAATCCCACTTTAAACCAATTCTTCTTTCAAGCCCAAATATTATCTTGTGTGTGTGAGGCCTTATTTTGAATGAAATTAGCAAAAAGTGTTGGGTTTAGCACGACAAGGGTGAGCTTTCATGTAGATATGGCACTTCTCTTTGAGTCAGAAATAGGTTTAGGATGGTAGATTTAGGTGTGGGGCTTGGATGTTCTTTATTTTTCAAAGTGGAGAAGAAAAGAAGAAAGGGAAAGCAACAAGCTTAACATGTGTGCAACCAAAGGATCTAAAAGCAGCAAGCACAAAAGAGGAGTCCTCAAACAACAAAGAAGAAAGGCAAAAACGCCTGAGTCATCAAAAGATTAAGCATATGGAGACTCCCTAAGAAACAAAGAAGAGCTGCAAAAACAAGATCAAAGAAGGTCACATCATGAAGAGAGCAATGAAGAGAAGCTTCCCTAAGAAATAGCTAAGTGTGGGGGTATTAGAAAGAGGCAAAAGCCTTATGAAAAGGGTAGATTAGGATGGGTTTTATTGGAATTAAAAATTGGGTTTAGAACAATCTAGGCAATGGATAGATGAGAGTTTATCCTTGTATGCATAGGTTGAGTTTTACCCTTAGCATTTTGTCAAAGTTCATTCCTTTAAAGAGAGATCCCTTACATTTGAAAACCCACTCTAAAAAAGATCATTTTTATCTCTTAGCCATGTCCTTGAACCAAATGATTTCACTTGATTTACATAGGCAAGATTCATTGGTTACTATTAAAGAATGTTAAATGGTTGGTTGATTTGAATGCTTGTGTAGACTAAGCTTGAGTTCATTGTTTGTTTGTGATAAGTATGGCTAAAGCTTTTGAAGTAGAACAAGCTCTTTGCATCTTCGAACTGGTAACGTAGACCTTGATTTCCCTTCTTCCATTGATATCTTTAGTTTTGATCTCCCATTTTCAAACCTCTCTCTCTTATTTGTCTTTGATTGCTTGAGGACAAGCAAAAAGCAAGTGGAGTTGATATACTCACATTTTAGCATCTTTTAGTTTGTATTTAGTTTATTTTTTTGGTCTTTTTCATGCATTCATTCATCATCTTTTGACACATTTTCATTCATATTAGACATAATAGGTTTTAGGTTAGACATTTGCATGTTTTGCATTGTTTGGAGTCTTTTTCAGGTCTAAATGGAGCTATAGAGGACATTTGGAGAATGGTGGATTATGTTTACATGAATAACCAAGCATAATGGCAAAGATTACGGGTTCTAGGCTGCACCAAAATCTTGTATCGACCAAAGCTAAGGGAAATCTGCCCGGTATGAAGATCGATATAAAATGTATGGGTCCAAACGAAGATCTTCCGGTGCGATTCAGCGTCCGAGTCCTTCATAGAAGTTGTAGAGGATCTAATAAGCTTTCCAACGGAGGTTGAATCAGGTCAATCCGATCAGTAGTTCAAACGATACGGTGCTTCAAGCATCACTATCCGCAACCAGAAGTTTCCATCGATCACCACATCGATCATCACCTCCTTCCTTCTGATCGATGAGTTTTGGTCCGAGAACCATCTTTGACCATCTTTGAATTTTTTTATGTTTGCTTCCTAATACCATCTCCAATGCATTTTGCTATATTTTCCTCTAAAATAGAGGAGCTCTAAAATAGAGGTTAATTTCTCTCCAAACTTCCTCTATTTTAGAGAGATACCTCTATTTTAGAGGAAAATATAGAGATGCCTACTTTTTCTTTTATATTTAGAGGAAAATATAGCATCTCTATTTTTTTCTCTAAAATAGAGGTGGATTGGAGAACAAAAATAACACCTCTATTTTTTCTTCTAAAAGTAGAGGAAAAAATAGAAGAAGATTGGAGATGCTCTAATGCTATTTTGGGGCCTATAAATAGCTAAACCTAGATCTATTTTCTTTTATCCTTTCTCTTCCCCAAAGCTTTGCTTTGGTTTTTTATAGAACAAGAACAAATATTTTGTGGGTTGAGATTGGATCACATGTATATACTTTTATTTTAAGGTTTCTTCGTTTAGTCTTTAAACTCTTAGTCTTGCTTTCTTATTTTGCTTTAGTGATTTCGAATTTGCCTCTTTGAGTTTTTGAAGTTCTTGGTTTTTGAAGAACAAAAGTGTTTCTAATGATTCTTTAAGGTGTTAGAATGTTGGATCTTTGATTATCTCTTCTTGTGTGATTGTGCATCATGCTTATTACCTCTTTGTAGGATAAGTAGATTTTAGGCTTTCTAGTATTGCACTTAAGGTGTTTGCTGAAATGCTTGAAAGAAGTTATGGTTGATGTCATGTCTTGCATAGCTTGTGCTTAAGTATTTAACACCACATTGGTGGGAAATTATTCTTTAGGCATTGATTATGCATGAGAGTGTGAGTTAATGTTAGTTCTATTGCACAAGAGATTAGTAAACCTAGCATAGGAAACTAGATGTCTAGCATGCTTTTTGGCTCTATGTACTTTGACCTTTATGCTTGTTGATCATGTGTTTGAGTAAAGGAATTTATCTTGAATATGTGATTAGATAAGGGATTAGTGCTGAGGGATTGGGCTAGTCTATATCAGTAGTCCTTGCCTAGAGATATGCATTGATTGTTTCTTTCACCTTGATCATGTTTTTAGATTCATCTTGTTATTCATTAGTCTTGAATCTCTGTTTTCTAGTTTGCATTTCTTGTTTTAGGTTGTTAGATTAGACTTCCCTTCTTTTGAATAGGCCTAGCTTAGCAAGTCTTCTGCATCTCATCTGTTCCTTAGCCTTTGTATTGGATTGATACCTCAAGTACTACAATAACATGTGTGTTTGAGGATTGAGTTAAGGCTTAAAAAACTCAGCATCATTAATCGCTAGAATATCATAGACAAGCAAAATATCTATCTGGCAAAAACATTAGTTTAGAGATTTTGTGAACATTCGAACTTGAACTTTAATGCTTGTCTGAATTGTTTGAATTATAAACAAATTTGGGATTCTATGATTTAGACATAGATAATCTTTGCAATGAAACTTGATTGGTTTTAAAAATATTTTTCAAGTTCTAGAACGGTTCTAAATAAATATCCTGACTGTTTTCATTCTGCAGTTTTGAATTCAACCTGCAAATTTTCCAAAGCCCTAACAACTGTCTCTTCGATTTTAAATCGATGACCTCCTGCTTTTTATTAGTTTATTTGCATTACATTCAATTAATCTCTTATCAAAATTTGAATCTAAAATCTGCTGTGTAACAATTTAAATCCCTTGGGATTCAATAACCCTTTATATTATAATATGCTTTGTTGTGCACTTGTAGTAATATTATTTTGGTAGAACTTTACACATATAAAGATTTAAAGAAATGCTCAAAAATGATCCACCACGGGAAAATATTGTCAAACATAAACTCTTTCTAGCAACAATTTTAAATATCAGCGCTACCCTTATACCCAATTTAGATTTAGTAGATTTATTAATTACATTTGCTTAAATTAAAATGGTTATTTACCATTTAACATTGGCTAGTAGTAGTTCAGCCCTTGCAATGTCCCTGCTGAAAAATAGAGACTACGCAGACTAGCGCATGAAGAATAAGTATGGCAGATGAGAGACACACCTATGTCATTTTAGATGATTTAAAATTGCAGATTGCTTCCTCTGTAAGCGGGAGTTATTGGTTTGTGTAAAGAAACAGATCTTGACAATATTTATTGTATAATTAGGAGTTATTGGTTTATGTAAATAAGACAATGTGGAGACGTTAGACAGGCGTCTCGCGGACTAATGGCGAACATATATTCCTCCCATAGGTGAGAAGCAGAGGCTAGGCATACTAACTCCACCTCTGACTACTATTTTATCCTGTGACGATTTAGCCAACATCAAATACGAGGTGTCGTAGTTTCTCTTGGGTAAATGTAGCAAAAGTGTAATATCTGTTAAAACTCGGTTTGTAGGACAAGACGAGGGCATCCCATATTTGAAAATGACAAAAGACTACGCTGTTTCTTTGTGGGACCTGATGTTGGTAAACGTGCAGATGATGAGATGCCGACGCTAGACAGGCGTCTCGCAGAAGCACGTGAGAAGCAGAGGCTGTACAGACTCAATTCATCTTTGACTATTCTTATATCAAGTGATAATTTGGCCAGTTGGAATCAATCATGACGTGGTGTAGTTTCTCTCAGGTAAATGTTGCAAAAATGTTATATTTTGACCAGATAAAATTTGTGGGAGAAGAAGACAAGAAGGCGAGGGCATCCCATGTTTGACAAGACGTAGACGTTAGACAGGCATCTCGCGGACGCATGTGAGAACAAGAGGCTGCACAGACTCGCTCCACCTTTGACTACTATTTTATCCTATGACGATTTGGCCAGTTGAATTCAATCACAATGTGCCATAGTTTCTCGCGGGTAAATGTCGCAAAAATGTTATATTGTCACCATATAAATTTGGGTTATGGGACAAGAAGACAAGAAGACGAGGGCATCTTGTGTTTGACAAGACGCAGACATTAAACAAGAGTCTCGCGGATGTAGGTGAGAAGCAGAGGCTGCACAGACTCACTTCACCTTTTATTACTATTTTTATCCAGTGACGATTTAGATAGTTGAATTCAATCACGACGTACCGTAGCTTCTCTTAGGTAAATATCACAAATTGTTAAATTATGACCAAATAAACTTAGGTCGTGGGACAAGAATACAAGAAGACGAGGGCATTTCATGTTTGTCGAGACGCAGACATTACACAGGCATCTCGCAGACGCAAGTGAGAAGCAGAGGCTGCGCAGAGTCACTTCACCTTTGCTATAATTGTATCCTATAATGATTTGGCTAGTTGAATTCAATCATGACGTGCCATAGTTTCTCTCAGGTAAATGTTGCAAAAATATTATATTGTAACCAGATAATCTTAGGTTGTGGGGTAAAAAGACAAGAAGATGAAGGCATCCCATGCTTAACTAGACGCAGACGTTAGACAAGCATCTCACGGATGCAGGTGAGAAGCAGAGGCTGCACTGACTCATTTCACCTTTGACTACTATTTTATCCTGTGATGATTTGGCCAGTTGAACTCAATCACGACGTGCCGTTGTTTTGCTCGGGTAAATATCGCAAAAATGTTATATTATGACCAGATAAACTTGGGTTGTGGGATAAGAAGACAAGAAGACAAAGGCATCCCATGTTTAACGAGACGCAGACATTAGACAGGTGTCTGGCTGACGCAGGTGAGAAACAGAGGCTATGCAGACTCTTTTCACCTTTGACTACTATTTTATCTAGTGAGGATTTGGCCAGTTGAATTCAATGACGATATGACTTAGCTTCTCTTGGGTAAATATCGCAAAAATGTTATATTGTGACCAAATAAACTTGGATTCTAGGACAAGAATACAGAAGACGAGGGCATCCTATGTTTGATGAGACGCAGACATTAGACCGGCATCTCGCAGACGCTGGTGAGAAGCAGAGACTGTGCAGACTCACTTCACATTTACTACTATTGTATCCTGTGACGATTTGGCCAGTTGTACTCAATCACGACATGCCGTGCTATATCTCAGGTAAATGTTGAAAAATGTTATATTGTGACCAGATAAACTCGAGTTGTGGGAAAAGAAGACAATAGGACAAGAGGACAACAGCATTCCATGTTTAACGAGACGCAGACGTTAAACATGCATCTCGCGGATGCAGGTGAGAAGCAGAGGCTGTGGAGACTCATTTTATCTTTGGGATAATTGCGTTTATTCATCTCTCACGTCACTATATATACAGCTCGAATATATCTTTAACTCACATAAGATATTCAGAATGTTCTAGAACTATAAGAACCTTCCTAACACTCCCCTTCAAATGGGAGCATGTAAATCATAAACTCCCAACTTGGACAATAAATAGTCGAACGCTAAAGAACCCAACGCCTTCGTCATTATATCTGCCAACTTCTCAGACGTGCGAACATGTTGTGTTGAAATCAATTTGTCTTCAATGGCATCCCTCAAAATATGACAATCGGCTTCTATATCTTTAGTTCTCTCATGGAACACCAAATTAGCTGCTATATGCAGAGCAGACTAGCTGTCACAAAACATCTCCATCGGCTCATCGTTAGACACTCCTAGATCAGCCAGTAAAGGTTTCAGCCACTTTAACTTATGGAGAGTAACTACCATTGCTATGTACTTTGCTTCTGCCAACGAATGGTAAACAATGTCCTGTATTTTAGTCTTTCATAAAACAGGTGACTGGCCCAACAAAACAATGAACAAGTACAATATCTTCCGAGTAAGTGGACATGACGCCCAATCAGCATCACAAAATGCTCTTACATGCAGATTACTATTGGCTTTCAACATGATTCCTTGGCCAGTCAATCCTTTTAGATACTGCAGAACATGCACCACTACATCCCAATGCACTTCTCTTGGCTCATGCATCACTTGTGAAAAAACATGGACTGCATAACTCAGCTCTGATCGCGAATTCGCAAGATACACTAGTCGCCCTACAAATATTTGAAACCGAACAGGATTGTTGTAGAGTGGTCATTTATCTGACAAAAGCGTGTGATTCAGCTCTATTGGAGTTACAACAGGCTTACAACCCAACAATCCTGCTTCAGCAACTATATCCAGCGTGTACTTTCTTTATGTTAAGAACATTCCTTTAGGTCCACGAGCTATCTCATTTCCTAAGAAATACTTCAGTTTTCCCAGCTCTTTCATCTTAAAACACTCACTCAAATGCGTTTAAAACTAAGTCAGCATCGTCTAATCATTTTATGTAAGGATCACGTTATCAACGTAGATAGGAACATACACACTTTTATCCCCATTGATGTAAGTGAACAAAGAGTAATCGGCATAGGACTGCTTAAATCCACATTCCTTAAGTTCTTTTGTCAACTTCTCAAACCAGCATCTTGGTGCTTGCTTCAATTCATTCAAAAGTTTTCTTAAACGACACACTTTAGTTGGATCATTTGTATGAAACTCATGACAGAGTTTCATGTACCCTTCTTCTTCTAGGTCACCGTGAAGGAAAGCATTGTGAACGTCCATTTGGTGTACTTCCCAATTCTGGGATATCACAACTTCCAAGAGAGTACAAACAATGGACATCTCCGCAATAGGTACAAAGGTTTTGTTATAGTCTTATCCTTCCACCTGATGATTCCCGAGCACACAAGTCTACTTTTGTATTTCTCAAATGGTTCCATATGTACTGAATTTCAGTTTGAATATCCACTTACTTCCTATTGTTTTCTTCCCTTAAAGCAATGTTTCTTTATCCCACGTTCTTTGTTCTTCAAGTGTATCAGTTTCTTTTATCACAGCATTGTTCCATCGAGGATCTAAGAAAGCTTCCTTGTAGCTTTGCGGCTTCACATAATAAGTGATTGCTGCAAGAAATACTTGATGCTTGGCGGGAAACATAACATCAATTATATAACTCTCAATTGGATACAAAGTCTTACCTTCGACCACCGAAAATGACTGAATTCTATTGGCAAGAATGGGAGTCGAGAGGTGTTTATCGAGAGGACATCATGAGTTATAAAGCACGTAATCTTTGAGCTTGGTGGAAAGTTTTATTTGATGGTGTCCTCAACCAACATGAACTTTTGGAACAGAAAATTCGACATCAACAACCTCTGTTTTGGGATTAACAACCTACTTCTTTCTCCAAATTTATATATGTCACATGAAGCTTTATGTGCAAAACATCTGAATGTTCTGATTTCTTCATACAATGGCGCCTTACCAAACAGACACTCTTAAGGTGTTTGTCTGTTTAATACACTCGAAGGAGTTCTGTTGATTATATGAGCTGCCGCAAGTACACTCTCTCCCCATAACTTTATAGGTAGATTGGCTTGAAACATCAGGGAACATGACACATTAAGAATGTGTCGATGTTGTAAAGTAGCTACGCACAAAGTCTCGTGTACAATTCCATTCTTGCTGAAGTAGTTAGTTAAGCACATGAACTCTCTGCCATTGTTGTTGCGTACTGTTTTAACTAGCTCTCCAAATTGACGCTCTATCAGTTTACAGAAATTTGGTAGTTAGGTTTTGACCTCGCGTTTTTCAAAATGTAAATGTAACTAGATAGCTCGTGAATTTTCATCTACGATTGTGAGAAAGTAAGTTGCACCGGATGAAGAGGGAACTTGGTAAGAACCCCATAAATCAACATGTAGTAAATCAAAAGGAGCTGAAGCTTTATTAATACTCTCGCTGAAAATTCCGCGAGTTTGTTTGGACTTGAAACAAATCTCACATCCGCCAAAGTTGTCGGGAATGTTTTTAACACCAAAAAACAAAAGTTAAAAGACCTAAAACACCAAACGAAGGATGTTTCAGTCGGGGATGCCACATAGCTTGATCTTCTGCAGCCTTAACTCCATGTCCTCGCTTGATCGTTGATATACACTATAACCATTTTATCATACATTCAGCACTAGTTTTTGGTTCTTAAGCATGCATTTTTACATGTTCATGTCCCGATAGCACCCATTTAGCATTTAGAGTATAGTTAAGAGTTGCATTGCATATTAGTTGCATTTCGAGCATTAGGTGAATTGGAGGAGTTTAAGGACCAAGGGAAGTGCTGGGAGTCATTAAGTGAAGAAACCAAGGTGAGAAGACTTCATATCGAGTAGGGTATCAACTTAGCAAATCGATACACAGCGTACAGAGCAGCATATCGACATCAGACGTCGATATATGCTGAGGAGCTATACTGATCAACACATCGATGTCCTGAAGTTGATACAAGGAGACAGGACATACAAAGAGTATCGAGCCACTCTAGCCAATACACCACCTTCAAAGCGTCTGTACCGGTCAGCATATCGACATGGAATATCCCGATACACAAGCCAAGAAGTGTATCGATCAGAGTATCGATGTTGGAGCTCGATAAGCCTTAACTAAAGGGCGAATGTATTGAGTAGCATACCGAGGAGATCAACCTAGATGCCTTAGCCAGAGGTGACTGTATCGATCAAGGTATCGACCAGGCTTGGTCGATACAACCTTCAGCCAACCAATATCGACCAGCGTATCGATGTAGCAAGTCGATTTCAGGCATCCGAACCAGCTGCTTTCCGGTTTATATCCAGTTTACTAAGGGTTTTTCCTAAAAACTATATATAGGTTGTGACTTAAAAATATTGGGAGAGCTTCTGATCATCTTTTACCCTTTGGATAATAGCTTTCTCCTTTGTATTTCTCTTAGTTTTCCTTGTAATCTCTTGTTGAATCTTGTTCTTTCAACCAAAAGTTGGTGTTTATCTCCTTTCTGATTAAGATTTGTCATTCTCCCTTGCTTTGGGCTGTGATTAGGATCATGATTAGTGAGTAGTTATCTTAGAGTTTGAGATGGGATAAAGATAGGGAGATTTAAGGCTAGATTGGTGATTACTTAGTGCTTAATATTATTTTTCCTTCTTATTGATTGATTTTAATGCTAGATTAGCCCTTGCTAAGTTGATCTAGATCCTAGGGTTCTCTTATGCCTGATAAGTATTTGATGAATTGCCTGAATGAGTCAAGTAAGAGATTTACTTATCTTAGCATAAGGAATTAGCTGTCTAAGGAGTAGATTGGCATTACAGAATTGGATTAGTTGCTTATAATGCTTGTTGATCATGTGCTTGAGTAAAATAATTTGTCTTGAATATGTGCTTAACAAAGTAGCTAGTGTCAAGGAATCGAGCTAGTTATAGTTGTTAATTATATGCCTAGTAATAGCTTTTTGTGGATTTGTAAGCATCGCTAGTTAAGCTGAAAATCTCCCTAGATCAATTACCCTATCTCAAGCCTACTAGTTCTTGATTGTTTGAATTCGAACTTACTTTAGTCTCTCTGTTCATTCCACTTGCTCTTTCTCATTTGAAGTCTCTTTTAGTTGTTAGATTCATAGTTACAATCACCCATTTATGCTTGTTTCAATTAGATAATCTATTGCATTCCTGATTGTTTACTTTGCCCATTTGGATTGATACCTTACATGCTGCAATGACATGAGTGTGTTAAGGATTTGAAGTAGAGTAAAATCCTACATCAAATTGGCGTCGTTGCAATTTGGGATTGTTCCAAGCATTATGATTTGTAGATTGTTTGAGATCAAGCATTTATTTTAGTTTTTGGTTACTAATTGCTCTTTTTGGACTAGAACTTCTTTTGTAGGTACCAAAACACTTGGTCTAAGGTCTCTACAGCTGCACAACTAGTCCAAGGAGCAGAATTTTGAGTTCACAGCAGCAGTTATCAGTTGTTTCAGGATAGAAGAGCATCCACATACTGCTGGTTTTGGTCTTCAAGGTCCACAAGGTCTCCAAGGTCCACAAGGACAGCAAGGTCCAATGGGTTTGCAAGGTGATTGGGGTTTGAGAGATCATAGGCCACAAAGACCAATAGGAGCTGGCGATCTACCAATACACTTTGCATCAAGACATGGGATCATCCCTCATCTAGAAGACAGTCACTTTGAGATCAGAAAAGGGATGATTGCAATGGTTCAAGACAGCAGATTCTTTGGGCTGGCCAATGAAGATCCACTTGAGCATCTAGACAACTTTGAGAAGATTTTCTCTATTGCTATAATAAGTGGTATATCTGATGATGGTCTGAAGCTTAGACTCTTCCCTTTCTCACTTGGAGATAAAGCTCAACTATGGGAGAAAGGTTTGTAGCAAGGAAGCATCACAACATGGGCTCAATGCAAAACTGCTTTCCTAACCAAGTTCTTCTCTCCCTCAAGGACTGCCAAATTTTGAAATGAGATTTACAACTTCCACCAATGGTCCAATGAGAGTTTTTCAAATGCTTGGGAAAGCTTCAGAAGCTTCACAGTCCACTGCCCTCATCATGGTTTCACAAAGGAGGCACTGTTGTATACACTCTATAGAGGTGTTTTGCCCAAGATGAGACTACTCCTTGATACAGCTAGTAGAGGTAACTTTCTTGGTCAAGATGTGGAAGATGGCTTGTCTTTGATTGAGAATCTGGCTCATAGCAATGCACACTATGGAGAGGACCAAGAAGATACTTCAAAATCGGTCTCTTCTCAACTAGAGGCTACATTACTAGAAGTGAAAGTGATGAAAGAGAGAATGGATGATGGATTCCGCCAATCACAGCTTCAGCAACAGCTTCTGGTGCAATATGTTCAACAACAAGAAGGGGAGAGACTGCCACAACAACATAACCTTCACCTCCTCCTTCACCACAAGAACATGACATGAAGCAAATGCTACAGCAGCTCATCTCTTCACAACAGGCCATCACCACACAAGTAGCTACACTAAAGTCCAAGTTTCAGTCTCAGATTCAGAACTTCATTCTCAGCAACTAGCCTTTGACAAAAATCTTAAGCAACTGAAACTACAACATGCACCTTCTACATCTCACTCCTCTAGAGAGTACATCAAAGCTGTCACGTTGAGAAGTGGAAAACAGCTTCCACCTAGAGTTGCTCCCACTATCCACAATGAGGACATTGAGAAATAATAAGGGGAGGTGGTAATAAAAGATGATGAAGTGGTAATGAAAGATGATGAACCAGTCAAAGATGATAAAATCCCAAGGAAGGATAAAGGCAAAGATGTTGCCAAAGAGAAGCAAAAGGAGGAGTCCAAGGAGTTAGTTAAAGAACCAAGATACATTCATCGTCCTTACAAGCCACCACTACCATTTCCTGGAAGGTTCAAGAAAGAGCTGATTGCCAAATACAAAGGTCTATTTGATGAGCAGATGAAGAAAATACAGCTCACTATGCCATTGCTTGATGCCTTTGTCTTGGTTCCTCCTTACCAGAAATTTCTGAAAGATGTTGTAGTTGAGAGAACTAAAGATTTGCAAGGCATGGTTGTGCTAACACATGAGTGCAGCGCCATCATTCAGCAGCAAAAGGTGTCTCCCAACAAGCTTGGTGATCCAGGAAGTTTTACTTTGCCTTGCTCTATAGGTCCACTAATGTTTGACAAGTGCCTATGTGACTTAGGAGCAAGTGTAAGCCTCATGCCTTATATCATTGCTAGGCGTCTTGGTTTCACTGAATTTAAAGACTACGGGATCTCTTTAGTGTTGGCTGATAGATCAGTGAGACTCCTGATAACCTCATAATTTACTATGTTTTAGCATACATTTAGTTTAGTTTTTGGTCCCTTTCATGCATTCATTCATCATGTTTTGCTCTATTTGCATTCATATTAGACATAATAGGTTTTAGGTTAGACATTTGCATGTTTTGCATTGTTTGGAGTCTTTTTCAGGTTTAAATGGAGCAAGGAAGACACTTGGAGAATGGTGAATGATGAGGACATGAAGAACCAAGTATAATGGCCAAGTTAACGGGTTTTAGGCTGCACCAAAGTCTTGTATCGACCAAAACTGAGAAAACCTGCCTGGTATGCAGATCGATATGAAATGTATGGGTCCGAACGAAGGTCTTCTGGTGCGATTCAGCCTCCGAGTCCTTCTTGGAAGTTGTAGAGGATCGAATAAGCTTTACAAAAGAGGTCGAATCAAGTCAATCCGGTCAGTGGTTCAAAAGATACGACGGTTTCATCTTTACTGCCCGCAACCAGAACGATGTACCGAGCAGCATATCGATCAAGACCTCCTTCCGATATGCATTAACCCGAGAACCAAAGTTGACCATCTTTGACTTTTTTATTTTTGCTTTCTAAGGCTATTATGGGGATGTTCCCTATAAATAGCTAACCCTAGATCCAATCTCACTTATTCTTTCTCTTCCCCAAAGTTTTGCTTTGCTTTTTCATAGAACAAGGACAAACCCTTTGTGAGTTGAGATTAGATCACATGTATATACTTTTATTTTAAGGTTTTTTCTTTTAATATTTAATCTCTTAGTCTTGCTTTCTTATTTTGTTTTAGTAATTTTGAATTTTTTTCATTGAGTTTTTGAGGATCTTGGTTTTTTAAGAACAAAAGTGTTTCTAATGATTGTTCAAAGTGTTAGAATGTTGGATCTTTGATTATCTCTTCTTGTGTGACTGTTCTTCATGCTTAGTACTTTTTTATAGGATAAGTAGATCCTAGGCTTTCTAGTATTGCACTTAGGGTGTTTGTTGTAATGCTTAAAAGAAGTTATGGTTGATGTCATGTTTTGCATAACTTGAGTTTAAGTACTTTAACACCACATTAATGGGAAATTGTCCTTTAGGCATTGATTATACATGAGAGTGTGAGTTAATATTAGTTTATTGCACAAGAGATTAGCATAGGAAACTAGATGTCTAGCATATTTTTTGGCTCTATGGACTTTGACCTTCATGCTTGATGATGTATTTGAGTAAAGAAATTTATCTTGAATATGTGATTAGATAATGGACTTTCATATTAGAATGGAAAATGAAGATCAAAAATGTTTAATTAACAAAATAGATTAAATGAAATTATGTCAAAAATCCAAATTTATAACGTCTATACAAATAAAATAGAAATCCAATATCATAAAACCAAAATCAACAAAAAAAGTTAAATTAAAAAAATTTCAAAATAAAAATATTATATTAATAAAAAAATTATAAGTTTTTAACTGATAAAAGTAAAAAAAAAAACTTAGCTAACAAAAAAATATGAAGCTTTAAGCTAACTATTTAAGAAACTAATATAAAAAATAAATAAAAAAAAATGAAAAGTTAATTATGTTTTACAAAATATTCATACAATAATTATAAAAAATAATATCAAAAATTGTTTTTTTTTAAAAAAAAACCATCTAAAAATTGATTATTTAATAATTAATAGAAATAAGTCTCATTAACAGAAAAAACTACATATGTAAAATGTCAGTATCTTCAAAAACAATGTTGCTATCTATATCTGAACCAACATTAATAACACAATGTATAACATATTATAAAATTCTATTTAAATAATAAAGTATGACAGATTTATGAATCAAATACAAATTAGTATATGGATCTAAAATATTCAAATGAAACATGCAGAAAGCACACAAAAGATAAATATAGTGAAACAACTCCACACCATTAATCCTACAAGTTTTAAAATTAAAATTATCAAATATTAGACTGCAAAAAAAAGAATGTTTAAATAATAAACTGTATAAAAATATAAGTTGAAATTCGTGTTAGACCTGAAGTAGAAGCAATAAACGGATTTGCATGATCATTGCAACTTCCTAACAAAACTAAATGTGAATCAATATGAATCATGAATTATACATGCATAGGTATACAATATCAATAAAATATTTAATAAAAAAACTAAATATTTGAACATATAAACTTTAAAGAAAAAAGAATTTTAAAAATTATATGAAAAACAAAACAAAACATCAAGACTGTAGCAAGAAAATATTTCTCTAAATCAAATTTATATGTACGTCAAAGTTAGATAATTTGTTAGGTGTCACGTTATTAATTTATTTAATAAGATTTAAAATTTATAAATAAAAATAAGAGAAACTATAAATTATATTTTAAATTCTATTATATAAAACAAATTTCTATAAATCTATTATAATTTTAATAATTTAAAATATAGTAGAAAAAAAGAATTAAACAAAATTATTAATGAGCTTAGTTCGAGTTATAAACCTAATGATTATTAAAGTTTGTTTATTGCGTTACACATTCGGCCAACTTTCTAAATATGTATGTTTGAATCAGAATGAAGGTATATTTTATTTTTTTCCAAAGTATCTTTCCCTTTCAAATTTTCTTGCCTTCTTAACAACCACTTTTTAAAGGTTTTTTATTATTTTTATTGCTGATTTATCAGGAAATAATTCTTCTCCGGAGAATAATTTCATATCTAAAGGAAAAGAAGAAGATGATATATGAAAAATAACCTCACTGGAACATAAGAACAAAAAAAAAAAGATTGAAGCTTTTTGGCTCGTTGATGATGATGATGATATCTCTTCAGTTCTCCACTCCATCGCTATCTTTTCTCACATCTGATTCCAATTCCAAATTTTGTAAGAACCCGAATAATCCAATTCGTCTCAGTTTCACCCCAAAATCTCTATTTGTTTCTTGCCGTCGTCTCAATTTCTATACCCGAAAAACAAATTCAAACCGTAAAACCTTCCGGCGAAGTTTGAGTTGCTATGGGGTTAAGGATTCAGGCGAGACAACGAAGCCTGCGCCGCCGTTAGATTCCGGTGGCGGTAATGACGGAGGAGGCGATGGTGGAGATAACGGTGATGACGACGGAGAGGTGGAGGGTAAAAACAGGCTGTTGCCGGAATGGCTAGATTTCACGTCGGACGATGCCAAGACTGTATTCTTGGCTATAGCTGTATCGTTGGCGTTTCGATATTTTATTGCAGAACCCAGATACATTCCTTCCTTGTCCATGTATCCTACTTTTGATGTCGGAGATAGACTGGTTGCAGAGAAGGTGCCGTATTCAATTCCAATTTCACCTAATTTTTTATTAGCTTTCTTAGTGAAGACCAAATATTTGAACTTTTGAGTTATAATTAAGGGATTAGGAGGAATCTATAGAATGCTGTTTAAGGGTTCTTACTTGTTGGTTCTGTGTTCTGATTACAAATGTTCAAGCTTTTACATCTTAAGAGAGTTCTGAGGTTTATGCATTGATGGGTTTTGGTGATGATGAGAAAAAGAGTCAAACTTTTTTTGTTTCGGTCCAAAATTTTGAACTTTTGAGCTAAAGTTAAGGGATTTGGAATCTATTGAATGCTGTTTAAGTTTTATCACTTGTTGGTTTTGTGTTTTGATTTTACAAATGTTCAAGCTTTTACATTTTAAGAGAGTTATGAGGGTTAGGGTGAGGTAAAGAGATGCATTTTATAATTTATATATTAGCTTTCTTAGTGAAGACCAAAATTTTGAACTTTTGAGCTATAGTTGAGAGATTTTGGAATCTGTAGAATGCTGTTTCAAGGTTTCACACTTGTTGGTTTTGTGGTTTGTTACAAATGTTCAAGCTTTTACATGTTGAGGATGAGGTAAAGAGATGCGTTTTGATGGGAGTTTTGATGATTTTAGTTACTAAGTTGTGGGAATGTGTTTGTGTTACAGGTGAGTTATTATTTCAGGAAGCCTTGTGCGAACGATATTGTAATCTTCAAAAGCCCACCTGTTCTTCAGGAAGTTGGGTACACTGATGCAGACGTATTCATTAAACGGATTGTAGCAAAAGAAGGCGACCTTGTTGAGGTATAATCAGATTCTTTGTTTTTATGATGCATTTAATAGTGAAAATACTTATGATAGTGAAGCTGATGGTTATTGGTTTTGGGGGAAATGTTTAGGTTCATGAAGGGAAACTGATGGTTAACGGTGTTGTTCGAAATGAAAGTTTCATCTTAGAGCCTCCTGGTTATGAAATGACACCAATTGTAAGTATCATTCCTCTCTTTTCGAATCAAATGTTTGTTTTTTCTCTTCTCTTTACTGATTTTGGTTACTTTCCAACGTTGTAGCGGGTACCAGAAAACTCGGTCTTTGTGATGGGTGATAACCGGAATAACAGTTATGATTCGCACGTGTGGTAAGAGGCCTTATGGTTTATCTGTTTTCATGAAATCTAGCTTCTTCTTGGATTGTTTCTTACTCTGAAAAACTTGTGTTTGTCTTCAGGGGTCCTCTGCCTTTGAAGAATATTATAGGACGGTCAGTTTTTCGGTATTGGCCACCAAATAGAGTAAGCGGTACAGTGCTAAATGGTGGATCATGTGCTGTGGATAAGCAATAGAAGCATATTGGAATGTTTTTGATTTCGCATTTGAAACCAAACGAAAAAAACAATGTAGTAGTACAATTTTTTGTGAAGAAATGAAGAGAAAGATTGCACATTTGAATTTGGATTTGCAGGTAGAGAAAACAAAGAATGTTTATTTGCATAGTGAAGAAAACAAAAACAAAAAAAGAAGAGTTTTACTTGGTATTGAGTTTACAGGTCTTATGAGTAAATTGTATTGGTTTTGTGGTTTTGGAGGAAGAGATGAAGAAGGAGCATGAGATGTGATTCAGGTGCTTCGACTTCACAAGCTTTCCCAAAAGATTCCCTTGTGATCTGATCTCAAACTCCAACTTCACCGGAACTCTTCCCTTCTTGTCGGAAGCAGCTAAGTTTGGTCCTGCTCCATACAGAGGAACCTCTACGCCTATGAGCTTCACAATGGCTATGTGCTTACTCTTTCTTGGTTGGTAATAACTCTTAAGCTTCACAAACCAAGATTTGATAATCAGATTACGATGACGATAAGGAGCAATGAGTGAAATCTGAAAACAACAGAGTAGTACCTGACCAGTGGCGAGAGTGAGAGCAGAGAAGGTGAGATTGAAAGCAGAAGAAGAGACATGGATACCAAAGTAAGGAGCAGGACTGTCTATTGTCACTTTCACTGAGCTGTTAAAGCTCAGAATCTTGGTGGCGACTCCTGTTCTGTCTATACCTACTCCGTAGTAAAAGCTATGGAGATTAAAGCTCTTGACAGAGACGATAGGAGAGAAAGGATGAGAAGCTCCCCACAAAACAGAGCAGAAAACAGAGAACACAACCACAATCCCTAATATCACCATCACGGCTCTGCATTGTCCCACAGATAATCCTCTGTTGCTATCTTCATAAACTTCCTCTTCATCAATCGTGTAAGGCCTCTCAAGCCAATACATGTCTCTCCTCCGAGAGCTTCCTTTCCACCGGAATCCCACACCGCTGGTTCCATTGGAGGTTCGGCTTGAGGAAGAGAGACGTGACTCCGTGAGGATGGTGTAGTTTGGGGTTTGAATCTGAATCAAGGAAGCAGAGGAAGATGATTTATCACCATCGTATAGTACTTGGGACACGCTTGATGGGCTCTCAACGTAGTAAGCTTGTTTTGGTGATGAAATCGATAGGTCTAAGCTTGTTCTTTCTGATTCAGACGTTGCGTCCATCATCTTACCTCTTTTTTTCTCAGTGGTTTTTTCCTGACGAACAACTCTGTTTATTAGTTCTTAGAAGAAAAGTTCTTCCAATTTTTTCTCCTTGATCTACTCACTCAGTTTTAGTGTTCCACAATTGGTTGATTCTATACTACGTGTCATTTTCATTTGTATTCTCCAAAATATTAATTCCAATTCTATTAGAGGCACATTCTATTATTAGATAGATACGAAAAATATTTACCCAAACCGAACCAAAACCCCAAATTACCTAACAATTAAACTTTTAAAGTGATACTATTTGTTTTGAACTTGAAAAGTTCTTATAAATGACACGTATTGAAACGGAAGAAGTGGATTGAATAACAAAAAAGTAAAATAAAGAAAAATTTATTCGTTACAAGTCTTGTTGGTGAATTTAACAAATGTGGTGTTTTTGGAAGAGATGAAGAAGAAGCAAGAGAGGTGTTTCCGATGCCTAGAGTTAACCAAACTTCCGACAATGTTCGCGCGTGATCGGATCTCGAACTCCAACTTCACGGGAACTCCACCGTTGTTGTCTGAAGCAGCTAAGTCCGGTCCTGCTCCATAGAGTGAAACCTTGGAGCCAACGAGGTTGATCCTAGACGTGTGGTTGCTCTGTTTTAGTTGGTAATAACTCTTGAGCTGAGCAATAGCAAGTGTGAATTGACTAGAGTAGATGAGTTTGAAAGCAGAGGAGCTGACGTGGATACCGAAAAATGTAGAAGGATTGTGTGTTGTCATCTGCATTGAACAGTTGATGTTCATGATCTTTGTCGGAACTCCTGTGTTATCTAAACCTTCCCAGTAGTAAAAATTATGCACATTCACACCCTATTTAAAACACATGCATGTAAAAAAGTTAAAACACTTTTAGAACTTTACAAATATTGAAATTGAGAATGTTTCAAATGTCAATTTAGGCTTTTGCGTTTACAACTACTTGAGTAATTCTAAATTAGGGTTTGAAATAGGTAAGTGATTCTTGCTATGTAAGTTAAGGATTAAAGTACCTTGACGTAGACGGTGGGAGAGAAGGATTGAGAAGCCGCAAAGAGAACAGAGCTGATAAGAAAAAAGAGTGTCAATGTCGCAATAACTCCCAAAATAAGTCTACAAGTAGCAATAGAGATTCCTCTGTTGTCTCCATAAAGATTCTCGTACTCTCCATCATCACCACCTTCCTCCTTATCAGGCGCCGGAGACCATCTTCCGCCGTGATATTTCCTCCTTCCCTTCCACCGGAATCCTCCGTTGGATACGCGGCTAGCAAACGACGGGTGTGACGGAGACTCTGTAGGAGTAGTATTCTGATGAGTTAGTGCAGCCGAGGAAGATTTGTCGGAGTCACGTGATGGGCTTTGGACATAGTAAGTGGGAGGTTTCGGTGATGATGATGATAGGTCCAGGCTTGTCATGTCTGAGTCAGATTTTTGGTACATCTTCATTTTTTGTTGTTGTTGTGGTTACTGGTTAGTTCTATGTATCGATATATGTTTGTTCTCGTGCTCATAAATATTGGATTTGTGTGTATGCATGGGAACAAAATAGGGAAATAGCTACAAGCGTATGTTGTGTAAAGAGACGAAGCCAATAGTTTGGTGACCATTTGTCGCTAGTTTTGGGTGTCAGTTACATAATAATACACTCGATTCTTCAAAGTTTGACATTGTAACCGAAGAATTTGACTGTTTTAAAATAAATAAAACAAGTTTGGTTCGAGTAGATACGACAAAAAAAAAGAATAGAAAAATTCAAAATGCATTTCAGAAATTCAAAATTATTACGATATATATATTTTGTAAGACAATATATCTAATTACCATTCTAAGTACTTTTAAACATAAGTTGAAATAAATAGCATACTTTTCTAAATATGTGTGTATACATATCGTAAGGTCGTTCTACAGAGCTCATATTAGAATTTTCTACTATTTCCACATCTTGTGAAGGTTTACATATTCTTATTAAAGCTCAACATTAGAAAAAATCATACTAATCAATTATTAATTTAATCAAAATTGTGTGTTTCAAACTTTCAACCTCTCGAGCTAGTGCATAATGCATTCACCAAATTCTTTAAAAACTTCAACTTTTATTTTTGGGGACTCTTTGTCAACAACACTAAATCTAGCCAACCAAATGGTTTCTTCATATCAAATCACCAAACAAATAATTTTGCAGGACTCATATCCGTGAGCAACATTATGCAACATTCGCACATGATTCTTTTTCGTCCAAACTTTCATGATCTTTATTGGCTAATGCAGTTTACACACAAGACACAACACCATTGTCGGTTTTGATTTTTTAATTCAATTTAAATTTAGTGTAATTTGTTTAACAAAAAATCAAATGTACAATATTTTCCTGTTTGGTATGCTCTCTGCTACTCATTACTTTATTGCTTAGTCTTACTCTGTTTGGTATTCTTCAAATTTGCATCTATGTTTCTGTATTAATCCTTTATCACAAACTAGTGTAGTAGCACATGTTTTATATAATTGGGGTTTTTTGATTGTGTGGTTTACTGCAAATAAGCTATTTACTGATTTCAAAAACCCATAGCTCAATAGTCTCAACTCAAATAAGGATAAAATAATTACAGTGACAAATGAAAACTATGATGATTCAAATTGTGAATACTAGTTTTTCATCTTGTTCAAGATGATTGTTATTTACTTTAAATTTAAAAGCTTCCGAATTGTTTTGTAACAGTTCTACTGTGAGGAATTCATCTACCAAAATTTATGATGTTTAATGCAATGACAAATCTCATTATTGCATCGAGTGTCATGTTTTAAGTCATCAGAATTTATAGATAAGCTATTAATTACTTTGATAATTTGAACCGATTATACATAATCAAATTCGAAACATAAGAAGTAATAAGAAAGGGTCATCAGATAGGAGCGAAAGACTATGCTAAATAGATGTAATCATGTAAGATTTTTATCATCTGAACTATGCGTTTCAATCCTCACTTGACCCTTTTCTCATCAATTAAACAAAGATTCGAAAAAAAATTGGAAAATATATTTCTATCATCTGAACCATGCGTTATCAATCTTTATTGCCGCATCAAGTCCATGTTTTAAGTCGTCAAATCAAAATTTCAGAATAAAACTGGAAAATATATCGTTCAAACGATTATACATAATCAAATTCGAAACACCAGAGATATATAATAAGAAAGGGTCATCAGATAGGAGCGAAAGACTATGCTGAATAGATGTAATCATGTAAGATTTTTATCATCTGAACTATGCTTTATCAATCCTCACTTGACCCTTTTCTCATCAATTAAAAACATTATGACAAACAAAACACAAACACAAACAGCAAAATCAAAAACCGAATTTGAGTATCATCAAAATAGGCCTCATAGAGAAGATTAGGTTTTATCAACAAGGATTAATTCAGACATATGCTTGTCAAATTTATTTAAATCATAGGCCAAATCGATGGAAGAAAAAAGAAACTGAAAATTTTAGGGATGGACTCAGAATATGGGTGGTGATATAACAGAATGGTCGGCAAATAAGCCTTTACGGCCGATATTACGACGAACGAGACCAAATATCAATCGTCACTGTCCATGAATACCAGAAGAAATAAATCATTAAAACCAGAACGGAGAAAGAAAAAAACTAATAGAGGAAGAGAAGCTAAATTCGGCGTAGATCATAAAAACCCTAAGAAGATGTTGTTCAATATTACACTTTCTCGAGCTATTTATAGGGTTTCGGAGAAACAAACGACATGTAGTTCAAACGAATCCTTTAGTGAAGGCATACAAACTACACGTTGTTTTAGAGTCTCTAATCAATACAGAAACAAAATTATGGGCCTGTTGGTATATATATATTTTGTAAGACAATATATATCTAATGACAATTCTAAGTACTTTTAAACATATATTGAAATAAATAACATTCTTGTCTAAAGAATGTACATATTCTAAAATGATACTATATCAAAAATTAAATAATCAAAGGTCTTCATAATTTTATAAAGTCAAAGGATTCTTATTCAATACCAAAACAAAATTGGTGGCAAGAAAACATTTATTTGATTTAGTTTATTTTTCTTATTTTGTTCAAATATAAATAAATTAATTTTAATGTAATTTGTTGTAAGGATTCTTTGTAAGAGCTATAAAAGCTCATATATTTTTATTTGTAAAATATATTGAAATTTATGAAAATCAAGAAAAAAATTTCTCTAAAAGCTTAGGCATTGTTTATTTTCATCTTTAAATTCATTTGAGAGATTTATTTGTTTCTACTGATTATTGGAATAAAATTGTTTTTGTGATTCAGACTAGTCTATTTCCAGCGGCTAAGTGAGTCAGCCATCCCACCGACTAAGTGAGTAAGTCAATCCACCGATTGAGTGAGTCAATCAAAAATTCTATCTCCGTCTCTATTTCGTCCATATTCCGCCAAGGCGTATCAAGTCTTGACATCTTGTGATCAATAAGATTTGGTGTAATTTCAATCTTATATCATAAGGTTGTTCTACAAAGCTTATATTAGAGAAGCTTCATCCGTTGGATATTCAAAATAGGATTCTTAATAATTAAATACTAATATTTATATACAAATCAGTTATATTATTAATTTGTTTTTTTTAAAGAAATAAACTAGTTATAAAAAGATACATATATTTAAAATTGTTCGAACTCGTTTTTGACGAAATGGTTTTAGACTATTTCCGGTGAGTTTTTGGCGAAGACGTTCATCGGAATAACTGGATGTTAAGCACGATGAAATCATAACTGTAAGCATTATATTATAATATTATCAAATGACAAAATTGGAATTGGTTTGAATGAGAAATGGAGGTCTATAATGAATTACTTGTAAAATTTAAAATGTCCTATTTGAAAGTTAGAGGTTAAATTCCTCTTGTATATAAACTGAAAATTTCATAACAAAGCTCAAAACCTTGGATACACTTAGGTGTATTGGAGAAAGAAGATATCGGAGTTGGACTTGTGTTATGACCTCAAAATGTGGTAAATGGGTTAAAGACCTATAATTTCGTTTTGTTTTCAAATTTATTATTATATATATTTAATACATATATTTTTGGATTTATATATCATTTTTTATAAATGAAAGAGAGAGGTTCTTCATGAGGCACATTGCGCTTAATAAAGATGGCTCAGTTTTTGCAAGCCCGTCTGCAATAGCATTTGCAGCTCAGGTGATAGAACTAAATGATAGGGAAGAGAAGAGTGGTACAAGGCTTCAGATGTCATCCATTATACCTGAAATCTCAATCAGTTCTGATCCTGAAAAGAAGGGCGTTGATGAGGACTACTGAGTCTGATTGGAGGTGAAGCTCTCATATCTCCAGCGAGAGAGCTTCATGAAGAGCAGCAAGGACCACTAGGGCTTCCGCTGTTAGGGCTGAGGAGATGAAATGCCATGCAAAAGAAATTTCAAGGATAATGCCACTTTGGGGGCTTGAGATTACCCATCCCATGCCTCCCACTCTCGAATCAGATATGCGAGACTGACTCCTGTTTTCCACATCATGGGCAGCATGTGTTAGCTTCTATCCCTCTCCAGAGGAGATTCACGCCCACCGGGAGGGCTCCGTTCGTTGCTCTTTAAAGGTGATGCTTGATTTTCTGCGAGGTATTGAAATGATTCTCCCAAGAATCGGCACTCTAGAGTTGGTAGAAAATGATAAGCATTCATTTAACAGATTGTGAAGCCACGAAGAACAAGGAGATGTGGATTGAATAGTGACACAGAAGCTGCGGAAGACTCCTGATTTTCCGGCGGATCGATTCTCTGGATATTACGCACCAAAGAGGATTGATAAGCTTGCTGGATATGATGCACCAACAAGGGATGGATAGAAGATGGATCGAGAGACGCCACAAAGATCTGTGAAATGATCTATGATAAGTCTAAACCAGTCATGAACATATATATGATACACCATGAATATGGAGTTCCAAAAATAACAAGATATCACATCTTGAAAGAGAGAAACTTCTCTGATTTTACTGAAAACAAAACTTGTTTTTATTCATGATTTTGGGTCTCTATATATAGAGAAATACAACTCATTTTCGTCCATAATAAGAGCCTAACATGCACAGCATCTTGGAAACGAAATTGGACTCAAATCTGCATGGAGGATAGAGAAGCAGACAGAATTAAATGCAGTTTTTACTTGGACGAAAATCTATCTTCTTTGATTGTTTTTGGGCTAAAACACTTTTCTGGGCTTCACTCATGGACTAAGAATATTGAACTACTCGGTTTGTAGCTTAGTTCATTCTGGCCCGGTTGGAATCCTTCAATGAATGCACACAGGTTCGAATCGGATAAACCGGAAATCACCTGACTTGTAAATTGAATAACTCCTTCATCCGAACTTCATTTGATTTGATTCTTCTTCTGGGAGTTCCGTGATTGAGCTGAACACATTCTACAAGAGGTTTCATGCATTTAATCATCGTGATTGAGCAGATACGCTTCAAACAATGCACACATATCCTGATGCTTTTCATGATCATATCATAGAAGGTTCCAAATGTATTGGTACCAACTGAATTCCGCATCTCCTATTTGGTTGTAGCGCTTTTGAAGATTATATCCTGTTTTTGTTGAGAAATTGCCTGATTTTGCAGGTAACCAGACGAGGGCATCTAAATGCTTAAAGGAGCTTGGGATGAGAAGTCTGATGGTGTCCTCATAGTGAGGTAAGTGGGCTCGGATTGCCTCTAAATTCCAGAGGTTTGAGTCGAGGTACAAGAGGTTAAGGTTCCATTTGTTTGTGTAGGAGGACCGGAAGGAGCAAGTGGAGCTGAGGTGTTCGGTCATTGTTATGTTAAATGATTTAGCAAACAATCGAATCATTCATTCATTTGCTTAATTCCATATATCATTAGACAGTATCTTGGTTTTATACTCTGTTTTCTGATATTTTAATTGAAATTTATTTGAATTATCAAAATTGCATTATATATGTGTTTGCATTTAATTTAATAGATTTATTAAAATTTTAAATTTATTTATTATGAAATTTAGCAATGATTTAACATGTTTTGTCTATATTACTCCCAGAACTATTAATTTGTGGCATTATTTTGAGTAATATTTGAGTTTGTCATTTTGTAGAATATCAGTTTAAACTGTCTGCGCAATTACTTGTTTGGTTTAATTTGAATGTGTTTTTGTCTTTATATTTAATTTAATAATAGTTTTTGAATTTGTTTAAATTCTGTGAATTATTGATTTAATTAATCAATTACAAATTTTATTGGTTAGTCATGTCTTTTACGAAGATGTCATAAGACCATTTAGACAATTAATTTTAAATGGAGTAAACTCATTAGATTATGTCCAATCAAATGATAATCTAGGATTCAATTTTAAAGGTGGGCCATGAAACCAAATTGTAAATCATCAAAAGGAATAGGTTTAAAGCCTATGAATTGAGGATATTGGATGGTAATCCTACCTATGTGACTGGAGATCTCAAGATCTAAGTTTAAAAGGAAAACAAATTCAAGTGAAATTCAATATGAGCACTAGAAGACTTATGTCTTTGCCTAGTTTCCAAGATGATTACCAGTCCAACCTGTATGTGTAGAGGATAAGTATTTTCTTTTAATGATTTGAGTCCATAACTTTGAGATATACATAGAGTATTACAGGATGCTCCTTTAAACATAGTCAATGGCAAATCATTTTGTGAGTGTGAAATGCGGCTGTTTCTAGGGGCATAAAGGAAAGACTATATTCTTCTAGTTCACTCATGATTACCATGCATGTTCATAGCCAAAATGAACACAATAAAGAGCCGAATTTTGTGAGAGAATGAAGATGTGTTATAGCTATTGTCTTGATTTACATAAAACACCGGGTGGTTCAAGACACCATGTTCACCTCCTGATCGAGTAAATCTGATAGTTATTAATAATGACTAGTTCAAGGATGAAAAATACTACCAACTCATATGCAGTGGATTTTTTTATTGTACTCTCAAAAAGTCATGTGTACTCTCAAAAATACTACCAACTCGTCTAGGAAATTAAATTTGTCGAGTCGTCATGTGTCTAGAGTCATTTCAATTCATGTGGATAATTGTTGGGACTTGTTTTGATGAAATAGTTTTAGACCATTTCCAGTAAGTTTTCGGCAAAGAGTTTCGTCGGAGTAACCAAATGTTGGGCATAATAAAATCGTAGCCGTAAGCATTATATAATAATGTTATTAAATGTCAAAATTGGAGTTGGTTTGAATGAGAAATAGAGGTCCATAGTGTGTTGCTTGTAAAGCTTAAAATGTAACATTTGTAAAATGTCCCATTTGGAAGTTAGAGGTTAAATTCTTCTAGTATATAAAATGGAGATCTCATAACAAGGCTCAAAACGTTGGATACACTTAGGTGTATTGGAAAAAGGGGATATCCAAGTTTGACTCGTTTTACGGACCTTGGAATCATATATATAATGAGCAAACCTTCTCTCCAACGAAGGTGTCCACGTCATATAAAAAGAGAAAACAACAATGGGCTTTTTAAAAAATATATTTAAACGAACCCATACATCTATTAATTTCATATTTTTTTGGGCCTTATTCATATTCTTTAGGCCTTATTCATATTTTTTACGCCTTACTAAACGAACCTAATAAACTGAAGACACATCATCACGTACGCACTCCTTTACGTTTCTCTCTACCTCTCTCGACAGTTAACCCGAAGTTATTACGATTCATTCAATGCCTCTCATCGCCATAATTACGTCCCCCTTTCTACTTCCCTTCATCAATATCCCCTGAAACGTTACCTCAATATCCAATATAAATAGTCCTACATACACCCCATATCACCGAATCGCTACTTCCAAACTCTGAAATAGAGATAACCCTCCCACATACAAAAACAACAACCATGTCTGCAACTGATATTATCGCTATTCCAGCCAATGCTAATTTTGTAACTTTCGATGATCTCCGTCGCTCAACACAACAAGTTATCGGTAGGCTTTTACGTTTTTGGGACGCACGGAATATCAAAAAGAATGGAGAATACATGGGAATTGTCCTGCTTCTCCTAGATGAGAAGCTAATAGTTTCCACTTCATTGAACTCCATTTTCTACCTCACCCCCATCTCTAACTGTTTTCTACTCCCTATTTTTTTCCCTAAAATTCTGTAATTTATGGCTTCATACCAGCCGGCTGTGATGATCAATACCGCCCGCAATTAAGAGAGGATGCAATTTTCAACATAGAAGGATTTGAAGTAGGAAGGTGCACTAAACTTTATAAGATCACTGATCATCCATTTGTACTCCGTTTCCTTGCTTCCACAACAATTGCTGAAATGCATGTTGTTAGCCCAACCATAAAGCATGAGAGATTCATGCTCCGCAACATCGACCATCTCCAAGCTTTAGCCAACCCTAACCTTGAACTTCCTGGTAAAAATCATATTAAAATCCTCATCAATATACAACTCAATCAGTATCACATGATACAACAATATTAAATATTTGCTTCAAATAGACGTGGTGGGCCAGATCTGCTTTATTCAAGGGTTAAACCTTGATGATCCAACTTCCACACAACACTTGGTAGTTCGTTTCCGTGTTGATACATAATTTTATCTAATCTGATCCCTATTGAAACACAAACTCATTACATAACGACCACTCAAACACTAAACTCACATACATCATACATATCTATTGTTGTTTACCTCTCTCTCTGGGATGATGCTGCTGCAACCTTCCAGGCATATCTGACCACTGGTGACACAATGCATTCAGTCATGGTGGTTACTAACATCAATCCTAAGCTGTTTGGAGGTATGAATTAATTACACTTGACTTAACACAACAACACAATGAAATTCATTACGACTCTTTCAAATAATAATTATACTACTTTTTCATATGCTCTTACGAATAGGTAACCTATACCTGAACTCCACACCTGCCACCAGATTCTTCTTTGACAATACCATTCACGCAATCCAACAATTCACCACACGGTATTAAAATATGTCTCCCTCCTCTGTTATGATTTGTTTATGCTTATTTGTCCTGCATAGTATTGGGAAAACATGATTATTATTTCACACAATATATATATAATTAACACCTTTGTATTGCAACACTAAAATTATTATCTACACCTACTGCATGCAGGATGGGAATACAATCCATTGAACCATTTGTGCAAACAGAAACAAAGGACGGTATTAGAAAGAAGGAGGCTGTTTCAATTGCAAAACTCAATGATTTTATCTCCAAATCTAATGAGCAGGTATTTCAAATACAATCAAGCATAACTAAATTATCTAACCACCACTACCTCACCACTAATGTTTTATTGTTCAAATCCAATGAAGAGACAGGAAGCTGACTTCGTGTGCAAAGCATGTGTACTAGGTGTACTGCAAAGAAATGGTTGGTCTTATGTTTCATGTGCTGCATATAGCCGGAAACTAAGCAAAAGTGGGACGAATCTTAAGTGCAACAAATGCATCTCATGGAATGTGCATGAGGATTCATTATGTGAAGTTAAGGCGAGAACAATGATATCGACTATACTTAGTAAAATTGATCTCATTATCTGGGACGAGGCCCCGATGGCACATCGACATACGTTCGAAGCAATTGATCGAACATTGAGAGATATTCTATGGTGCTAGATAAACCACTTGGAGGGAAAACTGTTCTTCTAGGCGGAGATTTCAGACAAATCTTACCAGTTATCCCTCAAGTAACAAGACAAGAGACAATGAATGCAACGATTAATCGATCATATCTCTGGCAATCATGTATTAAGTTTTTGCTATCTCAAAATATGAGTGTGGGTCAAAAAGAAAAGGATTTCTCAAAATGGATTCTACAAGTAGGAGACGGAGTAGCATTGAAGGCGAACCAGGAAGTAGAGAAATATACAGAAGAAGAAAGCATCCTGATTGATGACAATCTATTAATACCAGAAACAGATAAGCCGTTAGAGAAGCTATGCAAGTCTGTTTATCCATAATTTTTAAGATCATTTCAGGATTTGGACAAACTTAAAGAGTCAGCTATTTTGAAACCAAGAAATGAGACCGTAGATGAGATCAACTATTTCCTACTATCTAAAGTGCCTGGCTTAGAAAAAGGGTATTTAAATTGTGATACTACAGGCCCTGATGAAGTACATGATGGAAATTACGAAGTGTCCTATCCTACAAAATATCTAAATGCATTGGAATTCCCTGGGTTTCCAGATCATCGACTATGTTTTAAAGTTGGAGTCTCAATTATGCTACTTAGAAATCTCAACCCGAAAAAAGAGTTATGTAACAGAACAAGGCTGATTATCACTCAGTTGGAGGAGATAGTAATTGAAAGTGAGATCTTTTCAGATACAACAAATAAAAAAAACAGATACAACAAATAAAAAAAAAGTTTTAATTCCAAAAATTATTCTATCATTTTCAATATTCTAGGCATCCGCACGACGCGCACGAAATCATCTTCATGAAATTTATTTTGTAAACTCAACTTCACCAAGTTAGTTCACCGAACCAATTTAGAAAATTGAAGCTGTTGACAAAAAAAAATAAAAAATTCTAGACATCCGTTCACTTTAAAAAGATCTATTTCTCTTACTTTTTTCTATTATTTTAATTATTAGATATTTGATGAGATACTACTATTATAAATATTTTTATAACAACTCCATTAAAAATATCTTACAAGGTATCTCAAACAATATTAAAAAAAAAAAATAGTATGATATTAGTTTTGAGTGTAAAATATCCTCAAACAATTTCAAATACTTTAGAGTTTTGAGTGAATATCTCACATTTTGAGAGACTCAATTAATATATCATACTAGAATTTTTTAATATTTAATATTGTTTGAGATACATGATGAAATAGTCCGGGTTACTCTTACATAATTTTATTAAAGCTGAACACTAAAAAAAATCATACGCATCTCATAAAAAACTAAATTATTCAATATAGATGGCACAAGTTCTAGTTTCGATTGAGTCTTTTCGGCATCGATTTCGTTCGAATGTTTGGATTTCGAGCTCTACCAGAAAAGAATTCGAATCAGAAAATCCCAAAGAGAAGAGAAGTTCCTCGATTAATAAACAAAGTGCTAAATTCTACGGTGATAGATTGACAACAGGCATACGCAAACTTAATAATGATATATTCTCCTTATAACGTTAATCTCTATAATTGCAAATTCTGTTAATTTGTTATTTACTGTAAATTTTAAAGCTTCTCTAATTTAATTGTTACCATTGTTATTTAACGGGAAGACAAACTACAAAATATTATGTTCTTTTCTACAATGGTAAATTTCAGTTGCAGTAAGTCTCTTTATTGCCGCATCAAGTGCCCTTTTTTAAGTCGTTTAATCAAAAATTCAGAACAAAATTGGGAAAATTATGTTCAAGCGATTAAACATAATCAAATTCGAATCATAAAAAATAATAAGAAAGGGTCATCAGATAGGAGCGAAAGACTATGCTGAATAGATGTAATCATGTAAGATTTTTATCATCTGAACTATGCGTTATCAATCCTCACTTGACCTTTTCTCATCATTTAAACAAAGATTTGAAAAAACAACACACTTAACAGAAAAATCAAAATCGAATTTAAGTTTAATCACAAATGGCCTCATAGAGAAGATTAGATTTTATCAACAAGGATTAATTCAGACATATGCTTGTCAAATTTATTTAAATCATAGGCCACTGACTTCAAAACAGATCCAAAACGCAAAATTATCAACAGAACGAAATCGGATTTGATAATATAGCGAAAAAAAATAATCAGCCTCATAGAGAAGATTAGATTTATCAACAAGGATTAATTCAGACATATGCTTGTCAAAATCATTTAAATCATAGGCTAAAATCGATTGAAAAAAAAAAGAAACTAAAATTTCTGGGATGGACTCAGAATATGGGTGGTGATATAACAGAATGGTCGGCAAATAAGCCTTTACGGCCGATATTACGACGAACGAGACCAAATATCAATCGTCACTGTCCATGAACACTGGAAGCAAAAATCATTAAAAATCGGAACGAAAAAACTAAAAAATCTAATAGAAGAAGAGAAGCTAAATTCGGCGTAGGGTTTTAAAACCCTAAGAAGATGTTATTCATTGTTAAACTTTCTCGAGCTATTTATACAGGGAATAATAATAATTTGGGAGCTAGGGTTTCGGAGATACAAACGACATGTAGTTCAAAAGAATTCTTCTACACTACACGCTGTTTTGTGAAGCGCATACAAATTACACGTTGGTTTAGAGTATTGAATCAATACAGAAACAAAAGTATGGGCCCATTGGCCCGTTTTAGACAGATATATACCGACATAAATCGATCCTTTCTATTTCAAACAAAATAGTGAAAACAATGTTTAGATTAAAGTTTTATTCTCTTTTTATTTCTCTTTCGATAATTTGGGCAACGTTTTATGCGATTTTGCGTGAATTAATATTACACTAGGTATTTATCCGTGCTACGCTGCGGGATATTTTTCTAAATTTTATATATAATGAGTATTGTATTTTTTTTATTAGCTAAAATTATGTATTTATATGTTTTAAATATAATAAATAATGTATATTTTTTATTTTTCAAAATTATAATTTGCTATTAAATTTGTTTAGCTAACTAATTATAAATGTATATGTAAGAATAAAACAATACATTTTTAGTATTTTTATACTAATAGTAAATATAATCTTTTTTCTCCAATAAATTACTACTTGATCCTCCTTTGTAATTATATAAAGCAAAATGCCATTTTCAAAAAATATTATTAATTAATATGATTATCGTAAATTACAAAATTTATTTATTTATCAAATATTTATTAAAAATATATATTTCTAAAATTATCAAACTATAATTAAAAACATTCATATCAAAATCATTGCTAATGCTTTAGCACTAAACAGAAAATTCTGTTTGAACTCTTGAAATAATGTTTTAGTTAAAGTTAAATAATCAAATTTTGGTTATTGTAACATATTTTAATTTGAAAATTTAGTATAGAGAAATTTCATCTTCTTACAAAAACCGAGAAATCTCATTTCTCGTCAAAACCAAACAAATTATTTTCTCGTCAAACATTTTCCCGCAAAAACTTGTGTTTTTCCGCCAAAACCGAGAAATCACGTTTTTCACTAAAACCAAAAAATTTCATCTTCCTGCAAAAACAAAAACAAATCGTATTTTCCCGTCAAACCAAAAAGAATTATTTTTCTGCAAAAACCGAGAAATCGTCTATTCCCGCCAAAACCAAAAAAATTCATTTTCTCGTCAAACCAAGAATCACGCTTTCCTACCAAAACAGATAAATTATAATTTTCCGCAAAAACCAAAAATTGCATTATCTCCCGAGAAATTGTGTTTTCCCGCAAAAACTAAAAAATTGTATTTTCCCGTAAAAACTAAGAAATTGTATTTTCCTGCGAAAAAAAAAATCACATTATTCTTTAAAAATTGAAAATTTGCATTTCCCATCTAAACCGAGAAATTGCTTATTCCCGCCAAAACCTAGAAATTTTGTTTTCCTATCAAACCGAAAAATTGCATTTTCCGCCAAAATTATTAAATTTCAATTTCCCATGAAAACTAATAAACCACATTTTTGCGTGAAAACCATGAAATCGGTCAAAAGTCGAAAATTTGCATTTCCTATCAAAACTGAAAAATCGTATTTTCGTCAAAATTGAAAAGTTGCATTCCGTATCAAAACCGAAAATAGCATTTTTTCCGTCAAAACTAAGATATTTTGTTTTCCCGTCAAAATCAATTTTTTTTTTGTTTTCTCACTAAAACCAAGAATTCACATTTTTCCGCTAAACCTGAGAATTTGCTTTTTTCCGCCATAACCAAGAAATTATGTTTTGTTACCAAAACTGAAAATCACATTTTCCTACCGAAATCAAGAAATCTCCTACTTTCGGCAAAACAGATAAATTTCTTATTCCCGCCAAAACCAAGAAAATTTGTTTTCTCGTCGAAGCATGGTTGATGCTGAACCTACACTTTTTTCAATCATATACGTCTCTGTCAAACAAACAGATAGCTAGAAATTTTTTATTAATATTTATTTGTTATTATTTATTATTTGGATATGGATTTGGCAAAAAATAAAACAAAGTTTCAATTTTTTATTTGTTGTTTTTTATTATTTAGGCTTGAGTTTGGTAAAAATAAAATAAAGATTTTTTTATTTGTTGTTATTAATTATTTGGGTTTCTGTTTGGTAAAAAATAAAATAAAAATTAATAGAAAAAGTATTTAGGTTTTTAAAGGGCTTAAGTTTAAAATTTAAAAATAAGTAGATGAGTTGTATTAATAAAATATTTTAATTGGTGATTATTTTTGTTGAGGTGTTATGTTTATAAAGCTTCAAAAAACTGATGTGTCAAGCTATGGAGAGACATGAGTGTTATTGTTGTGTTGATTAATCGAGTAATCAAATTGTATATAAATTTAAACTACATAAAGTTTTTTTTCAGAATAATTATAGTTATATACATATTCAGTGAAGTTTGTAATTGGCTTCAAGATTGGTTTTTTGGATAATTCGATTTATATTCACGTGACCTAATCCATTGTTGACCAAACCTTATATTTTAAGTCCCATTCGAAACCACAAACCCTCGAGTCTTGAATCTAGAAACTCACGTTATCAATCTAAGAAGAGAAATTAAATCATTTCAAATACAAAACTCCAAAACTCACAAAAGAACAAAAAAATCAAAAACAATAAACCTACTAACCAAAACTAGAGAATATAATTGGAAAACAACGAGGAAGAAACTAACAACAAGCTTAAAGAGATGTAACTCGATCCCAACGAAGAAGCTTTTGATATTGGAACATCCCAACCATACACCAACACGGACTGACGATAGATTCCGTCTTCTCTAGCTTCCCATATGTTACCATCGTAAGCTTCAAACTCTTGGTGATGCTTGAAATTAGGTCCTTGCCATAGATGACACTTAAAAGAATAAGGTAAGTCGTTGTCCAAGATACCACAACACCATGGACTGACTTTATGTTTGTAAATAAAATTGTAGGATCCTGTGGGATGTACCCTATGGTATCCCATATTTTTTTGTCCTTGGATGTACAATGGACTATGAGATCGTTTTGTACATTCAGCTTGTTTCTGATCCACACGCTCACCTTGTACGACCAGGCTTCGCTACTTATCATGGTGAAGCTAAAGACCAAAACAAAACAGAGAAACAATAAACGATTCATTGATGTCTTTGTGTGTTTTGAACTAATGCTCGATTTGTAGCTGTGAGTTTTCGGATTTTTGATACGATGATCAGGATGATATGGAGAGAGATAGAGAAGAATATATGCGGAAGAAATTTTTACTTGATAGAATAATGTTAGAATGTGTTTATCTTTTTATATATTAAAAATATTAGTCACAGTCCTACTAGTTTTAGGAAACACCAAAGTAATAACGATATTATTTACATAATGCCACATAGTTATTACAAATTCGAAAAGTTATAAAATAAGTAAAATAATGAAAAATAATCAGAAAAACTTTAGAATCGATTATCAATGGCACTGATGCACATCAATACAGAGTGGAAGGAGATTCGAAACAAGAATTTGCTAATGGTTTAGACGACATCTATGAGGTTAATGCAACAACTCAACATCATGAGTCTCCAGAGCTTTTTCTATAATTTGATTCTCACACAAATTCAGAGTGTTGTAGAGAGAAGCTTAAACCAGAAAAAAGAGCTAGATCAAATCCAATGATGGCAATTAGTAATCAAATCTTGAATCTAGTACAGCAAAGAGAAGAAATCTCTTTTAAAGGCAACAAAAAGAAGTGGAGACAAAAAAAAGTAATGTTTGAGATGCTATTAAAGAAAATTCAGACTTGGAAGAAAGTGTACTTTACAAAGCACTTACCAAGATTTGCTATTTGGGAATACAATAAGTTTTCGTAACTATGTCAGTGGAAAAAAAGTTAGGATGGATTCAAACCAACCAATATGGAATATGTAATGAAATGTGGTTTTATTGTGTTTTCTTAGGTTTTTTTTCTTCTTTGACTTCTTATTTATTTATTTTTTAATTTTATTTTTCTAAATTTCAGTAAATTAGAATCTTTCAGAAAATGATTTTATTAATAAATCATTAACTTAAAGATAGAAATTGTTATATTTGGTATAAAACACAAATTCAAAAAAATTATATAAACTTGTAGAAGTTTAATTATAGAAAATGACAAATCAAATGACATCATGTTGAGTTGATAACTTCTTTTCTGCTGATTTCAATATTGATTTCAATTTTATTGTAAAATCAACATAATTATAAAATCAAATGATATCATGAATAATTTTAAATGAACTAAAAAATTTAAAATTTGGTCTATTTTAAATCTAACGAAGTTGATTTAAATTTATACATTGAATAACATTCCCTAAATGAAACTATGTCATTGAAAAGAAAATATTTGTTTTTCATGGAAAAAATAAATTAAAAAAGTAAACATAATTGAATAACATGTTGTGAAAGAAAGTAATTATTCATTTCTATGATAAACAACTCCGTACTATCTCAAGTTCCAAAAAATCATGTTGTTGTTGTGAATAGAGAGAAAAGATAGAAGGAATTTGTGTTGTGTTATTTCAATGAATAAGTGGTCCTTTATATATGAGTATAAAGAGAGGGTTTTACTTGGTGACAAAGTAAAACCTAGCTTACAAGTAACTCTAGAACTTTTTAGAAGGTGTGCCTTATAGGCTTATAATAGACATCACATAATAGTTCATAACACTCCCCCATGATGATCATTATGCAAACTATTCTTTAAAGTGCGTAGGATGCTGCCTCGTTAAAAACCTTGCTAGGAAAACCCAGTGGGAAAAACCATAGCTAAGGAAAAAAGAGTGCAATGCGCATTAACTCCCCCTCATGACTACATCATTTGATATCTTTGAGATGACGCAATCTAATATGATGAGATAACTTCTTGAAAGTAACGCTTTGGTAAATATGTCTGTTGAATCTTCACTTGAATAATTTTGTAGGATACATACGTCGCCATTCTTCTGCAATGCATGACTCTTGATAATGATTCATCTTGATCATTCTCTTTACTTGATCTTATTAAAGTATAACAAATACTTTGGAAGGGTGATAAATTTTTCATCTATACATTTCTCTTTAGATGTATATCATTTGTGTGTTCTTTATTGCCTCATTAAAACATTTCATGAAAAAACTCAATGGGATAAAAACCATGATAAGGAAAAAGAGTACAACCGCACACATCATCATATTTCTCCCCTTTGGAATTATCTTCTTCAGGAGATGCATTCCAATCATATATACCATCTTTCGGCAATCATTATAAGTATAAGCTTGATGAATAAACTCATATGATAATCTTATAATCTCTTAAGTTACTAGACTTCTTGTCCATAATAACTTTTTCATATAAACAACTATTTCTTGATCTTTTGAACTTCAAGTCTAAGCTTCATTTAACTTACAACATTCTAAAGTTGTATAGTACATACTTATACATAAGATGTTATTCGTGCTCTTCTTTAGTATTTTAGCTTTCTTTCTTGTTATACTAAATCATATCTTTCAATCATGAAATAGATAAATACATTGCTCAACTATCAATTTAAGTATTATTCAGGATCAAAATATTGTGAGCATTCTTTATGTAAATTCTTCAACGATCATTTGAGATAGTATCTCTATCACTTAAATATATTAATTTGGAACACTTGAAGACAATGTCATCTTTTCCAAAGATTT
This sequence comes from Thlaspi arvense, assembly GCA_911865555.2. NCBI lineage: Eukaryota > Viridiplantae > Streptophyta > Magnoliopsida > Brassicales > Brassicaceae > Thlaspi > Thlaspi arvense. Next base: position 44,020,303 of record OU466859.2, on the reverse strand, counting down.
TTTTTCTAAATTACAATTTGGAATAAATCTTCAAGAGATTTGATTATATTCAAATCTAGGATCCTCTTGATCCATAATCTTTTGGTAAATACATATGGGTATATTAGCTAACCTTATAATATTCACTTATACCACATAAAACATTTTTGTCTTAATTCGATCGAATAATTAGAATCTTCAGGAATGTAATTTTGGAAATCTTAATCCTTTGGAATTTGTATCATTCTGGGATTTTATTTAAGTTTCATTATCCAGTGGGTAGTATAAGTCAAGTTCTTCTCTTACTGCTAGACTGATAAGGAACTTGAAAGTAGTTGCATCCACCACAGAAGAGTTTGTCTCTTCATATTTAATTTTATATTTATCATTCTTTCATATAAAGTCTTCTTTATATCCCACTAGGTTTACACCCTTAGGTGTATGGACAACTGGTCCAAATATTCATCTCTTTACAAAAGATTTTAACTCTATGACTATTGCTTCTTTATAATTTGGCCAATCATTTCTCTGTGTACATTTTGCAATAGATTTTGTGATCCTCTTTCTCATTTATCATATCAGTTGCTACAGTGCATGCAATAATATTTACGACGTTGTTTTGCTTTTCGGTTCCATTTTATTCTAGACATGACATAACTTGTTGAGATCGATCTCTTTATTGTCTCAGGTACCTGACTTTCTTTCTTGTCATGTTTAATGCCTCTTCTTGAGATCATTCAAAAATCTATCTCCTCACTATGACCATTGTCAATTCTGCTCCTTTTCTTTTCTGAGGATATTTATGTTTGGAACCAATAAGTCTATCACACTTCATGCGTTCTTTAAACTCTTTAGCAGCTTGATATTGTCCTTCTGGAACATTAAAATTTTATTAGAACCTTTATAGCTGGTATGTGATCTTGTCACTCTATTTGGATCAGTAAATGTTTCTGGCAATTGATTTATTAAACATTGTAAATGAATTATCTTTTGGACTTTCATTCACATTCTTTAGTCCGAGGATCAATGATAGTTCATTTCCAACTTATCTTTTCCAGTTGTTTCTTTTCTCCCCGTGATGTTGGAATTACTGACATATTAAAATGACAGTCTACAAATCGAGCCTAATATAAATCCTTCATGGATGGACTCTACATACTTTTTTCTCGATGGAGATTTATATCCAACATATATTCTCAACCTCATTTGAGGATCCATCTTATAACGTTGTGGTGGAGCAATGTGGATATATACTGCACATCCAAATCATTTAGATGGAAAATATTTGGTTTCTGACCCAAAACCAGATTTGATGGGAGAACTTTGATTACTTGTTGGCTTTATGCGAATTAATACTTCTGGATTTTGTGTATGAACATTTGCTATTAGATGTTCAATATTATCTTTATGATTTTATCATCAAAGGCTTGAGACGTGAATTTACTAACATTGCCAAGGGGTCCAGCAAACTTCAAGTTGCAAATATTCAATATATTAAATTACTTAACCACAAACTTTCCTTGTAAACTTTCTAGGAAATGATATAGATTTCAAATCTATTTTGGCTAGTGAAAATCATAATATTATATTTGTCATATGATTAAATCATTAGAAAGAATCTTTAAGTTCTTAAATCAATAACATATCCAACTTGGATAATGTCTTATATCTTTGATTCTTTAAACTTTTGAGATTTGGGAGATATAATGCATCAATAATTGCATTCCTACTGGAAAATATATCTATTATTCTGGAGCTTTCAATAATCCATATATTACCAGATCTTGTTTATTTCATCTTTAGACAAGAGATTTACCTCTTGTTTATACCATCTTTATTTTCTCACTTCTTGTAAGAATTTGAGCTCTTCAAATAAAAATTTTGATCTAGACCTTGATCATATCCATTTCATATTCACATTCACGACCACTTCTTGAGCCAGTTCCTTGGCTAATTTTATTAACATGATTCTTTTTCTATCCTACTATATAATGTCACATTCTCTTCAAGAAATGGATCATACTAATTAGATATAATTCATGAATTTTTATGAATAACTCATTTATCTTTTCAAAATAGTTCTTTAACTTCATTCATATTGTCTACAAGACAATATTGTTTATCTAAGGATTAGAATATGTCTTCTAACATCTCTAAATTAGTGATATTCTCTTCACATAATCTTCAACATAATAAGAATTATTTACAGACTTCAAGTCTTATAATCTTAGATGTAAAGACTCATAATGAGCTTTAGGTAATATCACATTATAATGATTATACTTTTCCTTAGATTTATGTAAAAAACTTAGGGATCTTTTATAATCAAATACAAAATATTCATATAAATAATGGTAGAAAAATAACTATTATACAACTACATATGTATAAACAAAAGCATATTAAACCAACTAAATCAGTGGCATGTACCATTTCTATTATCACTTCAAGTGACAATTTGAATTTTTAAAAGAAGCTTAAAAGAGAATAAATATTTTTAAAATACTTCTCAAAATATCTTTAATGTTATTGTGTGTGCAGGACAACAATATTTATTTAATGTTTTCTAGCATCTTTGTATCACTGATATTATCTTCGTTTAAGACTTCAAGTCATGTGGTCTTAGATGCAATCATCTATAATAAATTAGGTCATATTACATTCTGGTGATATGCTTTTTCTTTAGATTGCTCTATAATCAAATACTTAATCTTAAGCTAATCAAAGATATGATGAAAGAAAAATATAATTATATAAAAGATATGACTTATATATATAATTTAAATAAATATAATATACCATAAAATAACTCAATCAATAAATCATCAAAAGAGATTATATAATAAAATATGTACAAATTTCGTGATCATGAGAATAAAAAAATTTTGATACAACAATGCAAATCTCGTGAGAACATACAAGCATGATGCAATAATTTTGTGCAAAAATCGGGATATATATGCAAAACTCGGGGACAAAGGTCATTTAAATGCCGAACTTTCAAATTTCAGCCAATCTAAGCATTATCTTTTGTGTGATCCATTTAAATAACAAACTTTTCGTTGACCGTTGTTAAAATCACAAACTTATGTTGACTTGGCCATTTTAGGCACGACGTTAACATCACTAACAGATTGACTAAACACCGTTTGGTCAACGTCTATTAGTGAATTAAATGTCATGCCTAATATGGCCAATCAACATAAGTTTGTGATTTAAAAGATAATCAATATTAAAGTTTATGATTTAAACTGTCCACGCAAAACTTAATGCTTATAATGGCTGAAATTTAAAAGTTTGGCATTTAAATGACATTTTTTTTACAAAACAGTAACTTTTATTTCAATTGAAAAAAATATCTCAAACTTAAGATTATACAATGTGAAAGATTAAGAATCTTAAGGTTCTTGAAGTTTGTAATTAGCAATAAAACTGATGAAAAAGCAGCTTAAACTTAACCTATTGAGGTTGTTTGAGATAACACATGATTCACTTAACAATGTAATTTTCTAAACAAAACCCAAATAGTTCAAGATGGTAAGATTACTACAGTTCTCTCCCACAACTTGAAACTCGAATTTTTCAGTAAAAATGTGATCATGAGCAATAAATGATCACTGTTTTATGGATTTTCTATATACTAAACGTAAACCAAATTAATATCCTATTATGATAGTGCTAACAAAGTAGAACAAGTTTTTTTTGTGTTTGGCATCTTTGGAAAAGAAAAAAAGAAAAAAAGTATGAAATGTACACACTACACAAAGCAAATCTTTTTTATAGTTCAGTTATGTAAATAACTAAATATAAAAGTTATCGTAATAATAGAAACATTAGTCACACACAATTAGTCGATAGTCTTCCCTAACTTATGGATTGCACTCAACAAGTCATTTATGTATCACAATCTTTCGTAAGATTTGCATTTTTAGAAAGTCCTTAGATGTGGTTAAATTGATTTTTTTAAGTTAAACACAATCTTTTCATTTTTTGTTGTTTTGGTGTAATGTAAATTTAATTTACATTTAAATATATTTTTTAATTAGTTTGGATTTACTTGATTTTGCAGTTATGTAAACTGATAAAATTGAAGTTTAGTTAGTAGAAAAAGAGGAAAATATCATTTAAATGCCAAACTTTTAAATTTGCGTGTATAGTTTAAATTACAAATTTTTATATTGATTATCTTTTAAATCACAAACTTATATTGACTGGCCATATTAGACATGATATTGAATTCACTAACAGACCTTGACCAAATGGCGTTTAGTCAATCTGTTAGTGATATTAACGTCGTGCCTAAAATGGCCGAGTCAACATAAGTTTGTGATTTTAACATTGTTATTTAAATGGATCACACAAAAGATGATGCTCAGATTGACTGAAATTTGAAAGTTCAACATTTAAATAGCATTTTTCCCGCAAAACTCGTGAAATTCTAATGAATTCAAGATAAACTGCCATTGCAAAATTCAGATAATCATATATGTGCAAACTCCGGGTTAACATTGAAAACAGAAACTAGTGCAGATTTTAAAATCCGTGCAAAGTTCGTATAAAAACGATTCTATGCAAAAACAATATGGAAAATATTCGATTTAATGAACATGTGCAGAAACAATATGTGGCAATATTCGATTTTAATGAATAAGATTCAATTTAACAAATTTCGTGCAAATCTGTACATAAATAATATATGCAATATATGATTTTAATGAACAATATTCCGTTCAATATATTTCGTGCAAACTATGTGCAAAAACGGAATAAAATATTTGATATGCAAATAATGTACAGAAATAATAAATCTAATTTAATGAATAAAGACATGTTTATAAATATCATGCAAAAATATATTAGTAAAACATGTGATTTGAATCTCTACCGGAGAATTTCTCAATTATAAAAATAATAATAATAAAATAATTATATGATTTAAATCTCTGCAGGAGAATTTATCATAATATCAATCATAAATATAATAAAATAAATATATAAATTGAATCTCTATAAGAGAATTCGTCATAATAAACATATAAGTTGAATCTCTACAAGAGAATTCATCATAATAAACATAAGTTAAATCTCTACAAGAGAATTCATCATAATATTGATTATGTAAAATCTCTTCAAGAGAATTTATCATAATATTGATCTTGTAAATAAAAAAATAATAATAAATAAACATATGATTTGAATCTCTGCAGGAGACTATCATAATACTGATTAATGATCCATTCTTACAAACCATGAGTTGATAATAAACATGATTTGAAGTTGGAATGAATAAATTCTAAAAAGCAAATTTGTATACCTCTTAGCTCAGACAGCTAGAGTTTCGAGCTGACAACATGTTGTGAATAGAGAGAAAAGATAGAAAGAATTTGTGTTGTGTTATTTCAATGAATAAGTGGTCATTTATATAGGAGTACAAAGAGAGAGTTTTACTTGGTGACAAAGTAAAACCTAGCTTACAAGTAACTCTAGAACCTTCTAGAAGATGGGCCTTATGGACTTATAATGGACATCACATAATAGTTCATAACAGTTTGATTTTTTTTTGTAAAATTTAGAAACTAAGAGATGATTCAATTATATCATTTGTAGTTAGAGGTTTTCCCGGCATTAATTCTCGTTTGACGGCAGTGCGGGCTCAACAGTGTTGTTGAGATCATGATGTCGGAAGAATGTCATCTCGTGTGGGCGGCGTTCTCTCTTTCATCGCCTCGTCTCTCTGTCGGTGGATCCTTTCTCCTTGCTCTCTGTCGTTTTCTCTTTCCGGCGGCTCCCGGCTTTAGTTTTAGAGTTTCTTGTTGCTAGTGGCATGCTCTCCGGATTTCTTCAGTGGTGGAGTGGTGGGTTTTGGCCTTCTCCTTCGAGTTTAGTCCCTCTCTTTGTTAAGTTTGCAAAAGGATTCAGAAAATAACAGAGGAATAGATGTTTGACTGAATACTTCGGCTTATTCTCATTCATCATGAAAGTGATCATTAAATGGGATTTTACACGCTACAACTAAAGACCGAATCATACAGAATAAAATGTTGAAACAGAAATTGACTGACAACGATTCTCCTACATCTCAGGGAGACTTATTCAAACTTGAACTCAAGACACTGAACTTAAAACGACACACTTTATTCTTTAATCCTTCTCTTAAGCTGAAATGGCTCCTTTTAAGTTTATTCTTCTTTGATACCAACTCTCCTACGCCCTCTAAGCTTTTCAAATACATCCAATTTGACAGCTTTAGTCATAATATCTGCCAACTGATCTTGCGTTGCACAATAATGAAGTTGAATCACTCCATCATTCACTAACTCTCTTAGAAAGTGATATCTCACATGTATATGCATACTCCTTCCATGAAGTACTGGATTCTTTGACAGCTTGATAGTGAAGCCATTATCACAAAACACAGCCGTACCTTCTCCTTGATCAGAACCAATCTCCTTTAGAACGTTCCTTAAACACACAGCCGGACAAGCACCATATGCTGCAGACACAAACTCTGCTTCTGTTGTGGATAAGATCACTATAGATTGTTTCTTCCACACCCAAGAGACAGCTCCACCACTCATTATAAAGATATATCATGATGTGCTTCTTCTGTCATCGATATCACCTGCATAATCACTATCTACATACCGTTCAAGCTCCTTTTCTTCTCCATGCTTGTATTGAATGCCATGTCCAATTGTACCTTGTACATATCGCAGGATCCTGTTTGCAGCTAGCACCTGTTGCTCTGTAGGATTCTCCATTTACCTACTAACCAGATTTACAGAGTAAATTAAGTCTGGTCGAGTAGTAGTTAAATACCTCAAACTTCACACGAGCTGTTTGAACATGGTGGAGTTAACGGCTTCTCCTCCTCCCACCTTTGTTAGCTTGTGTCCTGGAACAATGGGGTTTCTCACTGGATTACACCCCTTCATTCCATACTTTTCAACTGTTTCTTCAGCATACTTCTGTTGATGGATGAAAATTTCATGTTTATTTTGAATATTCTCAACTCCCAAGAAGAACTTCATCTTCTCTAAATCAGTCATGGAGAACTCTTTCATCATCAATTTCTTAAATTCTTCAAGCATTAAGATAGAATTTCCGGTGTATATCAAGTCATCTACATAGAGACTTACGCGCAATAGGTTCATGTCTTTCTTCTTCACAAACAGCGTATGCTCACATTAGCACTTTTCAAAACCCTCCCTCAAGAAATACCCTTCAATCCGACTATACCAAGCTCTCGGTGCCTGCTTAAGTCCGTAAAGAGCCTTCTTCAATTTGTACACTTTGTTGGAGTCATCTTCTACTTCAAACCCTCTTGGCTGCTCGATGTACAGATCTTCATCTAGTTCTCTATGTAGGAATGCACTTTTAACATCTAGCTGAAACACTGTCCACAACTTTTCAGCTGCTAAGGCAAGTATAGACCTGATTGTGTTCCCATCTAGCCACTAGTGCAAACACCTCATAGAAGTCTACTCCATGTTTCTAGTGGTATCTTTTTGCAACTAATCTCGCCTTGAATTTGTCAACTTCACCTCTCTCGTTAATTTTTTTTTTGAATATCCATTTGACTCCGATCACTTTAGCTCCTTTAGGTAAGTCGATAAGCTCCCATGTATTATTCTCCTCTATAAAAGAGATTTCAGCTTCCATTGCCTTTCTCCAGACTTCTTCTTGTTCTACTTCCTCAAAGCATTCAGGATCTCCGGATGCAATAAACATTGCGACTATTTCTTCTCCATCTTCTATTACAAAAAAATCCTGAGTTTCCTGGTACATAATCTTTCATCCAAATATGCTCTTGCCTTTGTCTCCCAGATTCTCGTACTTCTTGTAGAGGAGGATTTTGTATATCCTCTTCTTCTGCTGCAACTTCTTCTTCTGCAATTTCTTCTTCTGCGATTGGCTCCACTATCTCTTCCCCATTTGGATGTTCTTCTGGTTGAATTGTTTCTCTTTCCTCTGTTTTTGACTCTGTGGCAAGATAATCACAGGTTATTTTTTTCCCTCGTGCTTCTCCTTCCCATTCCCATCTTTGGTTTTCATCAAAATGAACATCTCGGCTCACTATCACCTTCTTTGTCTCAAGGTTGTAAAGGTGATATGTCTTTGATTCTTTGCTTAGACCAAACATGATGCACGTAATGCTCTTCTCATCAAGCTTGATTCGTCTCTCATATGGTACTAAAGCAAACATTGTACACCCAAAGACTCTGAGATATTCAACAGAAGGTTTGTAGTTGCTCCATTTCTCTTCATGTGTTACGTCACAAGGAGCTGCAGATGAGCTCCTGTTCAATATGTGCACCGCATATTGTACTGCTTCTAGCCAGAATCTTCTAGGTACTAACATCTCCAATAACATACACCTCGCCATGTTCATCAGACTTCTTTTCTTTCTTTCAGCAATACCATTCTGCTGTGGGATGTATGCAGCTGTAAGTTGTCTCTTTATCCCTTTGGCTATGCAGTATTCATCGAAAGCTTTAGAGTTATACTCTCCACCTCTATCTGATCTCAAACATACGAAAGCTTCACCAAGTTCTATTTCTGCTGCAGCTGTAAAAATTTTGAATGTATTGAGCGCCTCTAATTTCTCAGAGAGAAAGTAGGTCCAACATTTTCTACTATAATCATCAATGCAGTTGATAGTGTACCTCTTCCACTTTCTGATGTTGGAGTGATGGGTCCGCATATATCAGTGTGAATAAGTTGGAGTCCACGAGTTGCTTTCCACGAGCTCTTCTTTGGTATACTCTCACGATTCTGCTTCCCCTTCGTACAGATTTCACACGTGCCTCCAACTTCATCATGGCTTATGGTCGGTAATCCTTTTACCGTTTTCTTCTCTGCTAGTATCTTCAATCCTCTGTGGTTGAGGTGACCGAACCTTTTATGCCATAAGTTCTCTGTCTTCTCCATAACTTGTAGGCAATTGATCTCAGCTGCAGTGTTTGCGTCTCTCATAATGGCTAAGATGATAAACATCATGTTTTTAGACATTGCAGAGTGCATGATCATCTTTCTCTGTTGTTTGCTCCAGACTTCACATAAATCATTTTCAATAATGATTCTCAGTCCCTTCTGCTGCAACTGTCCCACACTGAGTAGATTATTTTTTTAGCCCAGACACATAATATACGGACGTGATCATTGAAACTGTCCCACTGATCTCCAGTCGTAAGTTCCCTCTTCCTTCTACTGACATCCTCCAATTATCTCCAAGTTTTACATTCTATCTGAAGCTCCCATCGAATTCCACAAAACATTCTTTCTCTCCACACATGTGATTGCTGCAGGCTGAGTCTAGGAACCAAATGTGTTCCTTTTCTCCTTTGATTATGTTCACATGAGCCATGAGCAACATGTCTTCCTCCATCTCAGCGTAGTTGGATTCTTTTTCCCATTCTGGACATTCAGATTTGAAGTGGCCTAGCTTGTGACATTTGTAGCATTCAATCATATCTTTATTAAAACTACTATTTCCACGATCTCTGCCTTGATATCCCCCACGTCCTCTTCCTCGAGGTGAGAATCTTCCACGACCTCTACCACTACCTTCAGATCTCCACTGACCTTTTATCTTTAGCGCTTGCTCATCTCCCGTGTGTCTGCTCAGGTTCTGTTCATGCACCATCAGAGAGCTCTGCAACCCGGCAGCTGTTAGATCTCTGATGTCATTTGACTCCTCAATGGTGTATACAACATAGGTGAATTTCTCAACAAGAGTTCTCAAGATTTTCTCAACCACCTTAGCATCAGGGATCACTTCTCCGAGGCTACGCATGTCATTTGTCACTTCCATTACCCTTGAGAAATAGTCTGTGATTGTCTCACCGATCTTCATTTTCAACACCTCAAAGTTCCTTCTCAGCCTTTGAAGTTGAGCACAATGAACTCAAGTATTACCTTGGTACTTCCTCTTCATAGACTCCCACAGATCTTTCGACATGTCTTTCTTCAAAATTGTTTTGAGAGTTGTCCTGTCAATGGATGCAAAGAGGTAGTTTTTTACCTTGTAATCTTTAACGGTTATCTCTGCCAGCTATGTTCTCTGTGCTCCCGTCAGGATCACATTTCTTTCTGGTCTTGGGATTCCATTCTCAGTCAGATCCCACCATTCCTTATATTTCAGCATGTTCCCCATAAGCATTGCACAATGCTTATAATCTCCATCGAATTTGGGTATCACCAATTTATCCCTGTCACTCATCTCTCTCTTTCTCTTTGTATCAGGCTCTAGACAAGCTATGATACCACTTGTTAAGTTTGCAAAAATATTCAGAAAATAACAGAGGAATAATTGTTTGACTGAATACTTTGGCTTATTCTCATTCATCATGAAGGTGATCCTTAAATAGGATTTTACATGCTACAACTAAAGACCGAATCATACGGAATAAAATGCTGAAACAGAAGTTGAATGACAACGATTTTCCTACATCTCAGGGAGACTTAATTCAAACTTGAACTTAAAACATTGGACTTAAAACGATACACTTTATTCTTCACCCGTGTCTCGTTTTTAGTGCATAGGTTCTCAAGACGGCGGATTGGACGACGTTTTTAGATCTGAGCTCTATGACTCCCGGTGGTGGCGATTTGTTCCTAGAGAATGGGTTCAATCGTCGACAATTGGAGTTGAGGCTTTTGTCTAGTAGATAGCCTCATAGTGGTGGCACTCGTCTTCTCTCGGCTCATGTGGCTCCATCGGCGGCGTCTCGTCGTGGTGGCTCTAAGCGGGTGGGTCGATGGATGCTCTCCTCATCGATCTGGTGGAAGGGTTCCAATGACGTCTTTGCCATCGGTGTTGCCTTAGTTTCCCGCAGGTGTGTGTTCTGTTTTCCGGGTAGATCCAACAATTTGCATGGCCAAAGTCTTGACTATGGTTAGGTTGGCCCTGATGATGATTCAATGTTGATATTAAATGATCCAGAATGTTAAATAGAGGCGGCGGTTCTGTCCTTTGGGCTATCTTGTCTCTATGACAGAATGCTAGTTTTTTTTTGAAATGGGGCATAAACGAGATGGTCTAAGCTTTAGCGTGTGTGATATAAGATCAATGGGGGTATGATCTTATAATGACATGTGAATGGATGGAAATAAGCAGCTGGACTGAAGTGTAACGATCCGGGTCCAGCCTATTTAATTAAGTTTATATGGATTAATTTAGCTACTTATGTCATCAAAGTACACTTATCTTTTCGGTCATTGGTCCCGAGAGAATTGCACTGTTAAGGGTGCTTGAGCTGAGCAGGACTGGGATGGATGACCTTTCGGGAAATGATTTTCGAAATCGTGTGAGTGAGGCCAAAATACGGAGAAAGATCATGTGATGATTCCAGGGTCAGTAAATAAGTCGGTTGGGCTCCGGAAAAAATAACGCACCAACCGTCAGAAAAGGGCAGGGCCCACGAGCCCAATGGAGGGATGGGTGACTCACCGGTAGGGGCGGTCGGGGGCGTTACCAGTGGTATCAGAGCCTCAGAAGTCAAACTGGTTCTGTCCCAGGAGACTGTCTTGGGGTTCGAGGGTTAAGGCTCACACTGTCGGAATCAGAATTCAGGGACGATTTTCCATTTAGTGAAGGAGTATTGTAACGACCCGGGCCCAGCCCATTTGAATAAGTTTAAATGGATTAATTTGGCTACCTGTGTCATCAAATTGCACTTATCTTTTTGGTCATTGGTCCCGAGAGAACTCTACTGTTAAGGGTGCTTGAGCCGGAGTAGGATTAGGATGGGTGACCTTTCGGAAGTGATTCCCGAAACCGTGTGAGTGAGGCCGAAACACGAGAAAAGATCATGTGATGATTGCAGGATCAGTAAATAAGTCGGTTGGGCTCTGGGAAAAATAACGCACCGGCTGCAAGACAGGGGCGGGGCCCAGGAGCCCGATGGAGGGATGGGTGACTCGCCGGTAGGGGTGGTCGGGGGCGTTACATGAAGACTCTTTTTACTTGTTCAAGAGATGATCGAAGTGGATAGTGATGAGATCAATCTGCTGGATTGAAGTCTCTTTCAGGCTTGATCAATGGATGAAATGGAAGGATGGGGGAATGAGGGACACCACTCAGCTTTATAGAATAAGCAGAGATAAGTCTAGAACTCAAGAGAAAGGCTTCTCACAAAATCTCAAAGAACTCTGGTTTGTTTGCAATTCTGTAAAAACAACAAAAAAGGTTTTTTTTATTAATCAAGTGTGAAAAATACATAGCTAAAGAAACCTTATATATGGTTCAAGCAGCTGAGGGCTTCCTTGGTCAATCTATTACAAGAAATTAATGCAAGAATCAAAAATGCAAAGTCAAAGGAAAAATTAAAGTAATAATACAAAAGTTCATAAATAAAAGATTGTTAATTTAAAAGAATTAGCTGTTGAGATCAAACAAAATAACCACAAGAGATTAATCAAAATATGATATAAATGATTCAAAGACTTACCTTGATTTGCTGTGGGCGGATTGATAGATTTGGGAGTTTGGTTTGATCTCTCCTTGGCTTTGATTTAGCTCGGTTTGATGGAATACAAGGTGGTTCCTTGGGTGGCTGATATAACCGGTCAGGCTTCTACATATAAGTTAAGTTTCATGCATGGACTTTCCTGTTGGTGTGCATCATGAACTTGAGTGATGTGGTCTTCAAGTGTCTCCTGTGAAGCATCCTTTGGAGTGATAACGAGTTTGTCAAGTTGGTCTGTTATTTCTTCAAGTGTTTGCTGGCTCATTAGACTATCCACGACTTGGTTATACTCTTCTTAAAGTCTCTTTGTACCGGCTCTTGTCCTTGGTGGAAACCTCATGGCGAGAATTACATCTTCAGGTTTGATGTCCGCATCATTCGCTCCCTCTCTAGAGGATTCTGACCTCAGAACTGAATCTTCAACAACAAAAGGAGCTAGGTCAGTGATATTAAAAGTGGACGAAATGTTAAACTCACCTGGCAGCTCCAGCTTGTATGTATTATCATTGACACGCTCTAACACTCTGAATGGTCCGTCTCCCCTACACTACAAGAAAACAGAGAATTTACGACTACATGTTACGACTACAAAAGTAGTCGTAAATTATAGCGACTGATTAGTGATTAATTTGCTACTTATTCGTCGATATTTGGAAAGAGTCGCAAAATAGTCGCTAATTGGCGACTAAAAAAGTTGGTCGTAAATCAGTCGTATATTAACGACTAAATGGTAACAAATCGAAAAACAAAAAATGGCTGTCGTATAATAGTCGCAAAATGGTGACTAAATTAACGACTGTCTTGGAATAGTGACATCACATAATGTAGTCGCTAAATAGTCGCTGTTTTTGCGACTCTTTGGCGACTGATTTCGGCGAGTCATAAAACAGTCGCCTATTTGTCGTAACAATTACTGATGTACACGTTTTCAATGTTCTGTGGTTGGTGTACCTAATTTTTGTGACTACGGCCTGTAGTCGTAAGATAGTCGTAATTTTAGTCGTATATTAGTCGCAATATTTTCTGTATATAGAAAGTCGTAAGATAGTCGTAATTTTAGTCGTATATTAGTCGCAATATTTTCTATATATAGAAAGTTCGATCATTTGTTTTCAGCATCCATTCAATATAAAAGCCGAGAATTAGTAGTGTAAAAAAAAAAAAAATTCTTTAGTTTTGTGAAAAAGGTTTGAGAGAGAAAGGTTTAAGAGTGAAAAAAGATAATTTGTTTTTTATTTTTAGTGAGAGAGAAAAGTTTAATACTAAAAAAAAATATTAAGTTTTTTATATTGAGTAAGAGGGGAAGGTTTTTTTTTCGAGCGAAATAAATAGTAATGTTGGACAATTTTAATTATAATTGTCGGGAGTGGATGTATAAGAGGATCGATGAAGAGACAGGGAATTTCTCAGAAGAATACACAGCGGGGGTCGATCAATTCATGGCATTTGCAAACAACCAATCTCTAGCGCAGAGCAATAGGGGTAAGTTTCACTGCCCTTGTAGTGTTTGCAAAAACGACAAATTTATCTCGGGAAAAAAAGTTTGGAATCATCTGTATAGTAGAGGATTTATGCCGGATTATTATATTTGGTATAAGCATGGGAAAGAAATTAATTTGGATTTAGGAACAAGTTATGTAAATACGACACATATAAGTGGGAGGGATGAAGTGGGTAATGTAGTAGAAGATAGATATGTTGATATGGTTCACGATGCATTTCGTGATACCGTCACTTTTGATAACTATCATCCTGATGATAGTTATCAGAATGAAGAAGAGCCGGTACGTAACCATTCAAGTAAATTCTACGACTTGTTAGAAGGGGCGAAAAATCCATTATACGAGGGTTGCCATGAAGGTCACTCGCAGTTATCTTTAGCTGCCCGGGTCCTGCAAAATAAGGCAGATTATAATATAAGTGAAAAGTGTGTGGATTCGATTTGCGGGATGCTCACGGATTATTTACCAGAAGGAAACACGTCAACCGGTTCATATTACGAGACAGAGAAATTGATACGTAATTTAGGCCTCCATATTATACAATTGATGTTTGCATCAACAATTGTATGATCTTCTGGAAAGAGGATGAAAAGTGGGATAAGTGTCAATTTTGTGATGCACCAAGATGGAAGCCTAACAATGGACGACAGCGAACCCAAGTTCCATACAGTCGTACGTGGTATCTACCTATTACTGATAGATTGAAGAGACTATATCAGAGCGAGAAGACTGCATCGGCAATGAGATGGCATGCTGAGCACAAAGCAAATGAGGGAGAAATGTGTCATCCGTCTGATGGAGCGGAGTGGAAATATTTTCAAGACCTACATCTCCGATTTGCAGAAGAACCTCGTAATGTTTATCTTGGATTATGTACAGATGGATTCAATCCATTTGGCATGTCTCATAATCATTCTTTGTGGCATGTGATCTTGACTCCATATAATTTACCCCTTGGTATGTGCATGAATACAGAGTACTTGTTTCTCACAATTCTGAATTCTGGGCCAAATCATCCGCGAGCAAGTCTGGATATCTTCCTCCGACCTCTTATTGACAAGCTAGAAGAATTATGGTCCACTGGAGTCGACGCATACGATGTATCCTTGAATCAAAATTTTAATCTGAAAGCAGTGCTGATGTGGACGATAAGCGACTTTCCGGCGTATGGCATGTTATCAGGATGAACGACTCATGGTAAATTGTCTTGTCCAATTTGCATGGATGAAACAGAATCATTTTATCTCCCTAATGGAAGAAAGACGTGTTGGTTTGATTGTCACCGAATATTTCTTCCTCGCCCTCATGATCATCCACTAAGGAAGAACAAAAAAGACTTCTTGAAAGGAAAACACGCTTTGAATAAGTATCCACCTCAGTCTTTAACTGGTGAGCAAGTTTACTACGAGCGAATACATGGTGTTAATCCTCCGAAAACAAAAAAATTGCGGTGGAAATGGTCATAAAAAGAAGAAGGCTGGCTATGGGAATTGGCATAACTTGCACAACGAAAGCATATTCTGGGAGCTGCCGTACTGGAAGGACCTCAATCTCCGATATAATCTTGATGTGATGCACATAGAGAAGAATTTCTTTGATAACATCATGAATACTCTTTTGAGTGTGAAGGGTAAATCAAAAGACACCATCATGTCACGAAGGGATATAGAACGATTCTGTTCTCGACCACACTTACATGTTGATAGTGATGGTAAAGCTCCATTTCCCGCAATCACATTAACAGAGGAAGCCAGAAAAAGTTTATTGGAATGTGTGAAACATTCGGTTAAATTCCCAGATGTTTATGCATCAGACTTGGCTAGCTGTGTTGATATGGTTAACAAAAAGTTTTCAGGCATGAAGAGTCATGATTGCCATGTTTTTATGGAACGGCTACTCCCATTTATCTTTGCAGAACTACTAGACCGTAACGTCCATCTTGCTTTATCAGGTACTAATTATTTATATTTCAATAAGATGTGATACTTAAATATGATTATAGTATTTTATAGTAACCATTAATGTTATGTTCAAATATATATTGTAGGGATTGGAGGATTTTTCTGTGACTTATGTTCTAGAACTTTGCATAAAGACAATGTCCAAATTCTAAAACAAAACATTGTTCTAATCATATGCAATTTGGAAAAGATATTTCCACCATCATTTTTCGACGTGATGGAGCACCTGCCTATACATCTCCCCTACGAAGCTCAACTTGGAGGCCCTGTGCAATATAAGTGGATGTATCCTTTTGAAAGATTTTTCAAAAAATTGAAAGGAAAAGCGAAGAACAAAAGATATGCGGCAGGATCGATTGTTGAATCATATATCAATGATGAGGTAACTTATTTCTCAGAGCACTACTTTGCCGAGCACATACAAACAAAATCAAGGTAACCGCTCAAATTAATCACATTTAGTTTATAAACACATGATATCTTTTCTAATGTGAATTAATTTTCACTCATTCGGTTATAGGTTAACAAGATATACTGAAGGTGAAGTCCCTGTATATCATGTCCCTGGAGTACCTGATATATTTACTCACGTAGGTCGTCCAAGTGGAGAAATGCATGAAATATGGCTTTCAGGGAAAGACTACCAATGTGCACATGCCTATGTTTTGAGAAATTGTGATTATTTTAAGCCATTTGAGAGGTATAATATGGCATATCTTATAACTTATGTTTAAATATAATCCATATGATTTCTCATATTTGTGTTGATTTTTTATAGTATGTTCGAGGATTACATTTCTGCAAAATATCCAAAACTCTCTGAACAAGAACTTTCCGCGAAAAGAGCTGACGAATATCCTATATGGGTGAAAGATTATGTATGTTTAAATAATATTCATAGCTACTTATCTACTATAGATGTATGTCTTTATACTTCTGTATATTAATATATTATAGCTATATGCAAGTTACTTATTGGAATGCCACAAACCCTTTTCCTACTTGGGTTCAAGAGATAGTGCATGGGCCCGTGAATAAAGCCAAAACCTGGCCTATCTATTTCACACGAGGATACTTATTTCATACGCAGAATCACGGCGAGGGACGAAAGACTTGTAACTACGGTGTATGTGTAAAAGGAGAGAACTATACAAATGCATTTGATGAAGCTGATTTCTATGTGACTTTAACTGACATCATACAACTCGAGTATGAGGGGATGGCAAATTTGAAAATAACACTTTTTAAGTGTAAGTGGTATGACCCTGTTATTGGTAGAGGCACTCGGAAGAGCAATGGTGGCATTGTTGACGTTCTTTCATCGAGACGATACACTAAATACGAACCATTTATTCTAGGTATATATATATATATACACATATATATATAAATAAATGTTGATATCATATATTTATATATTTTTTTTATAATGATGTTGCACAACCTCTCAAGCAGATCAAGTTTGTTATATTCCGTATCCATACACAAAAAAACCAATGCGGTCATGGCTCAATGTTGTAAAGGTAAATCCGAGAAGAAATATTGCAGGACACTACGAAGATAAGGAACCGACTCTTTTGCAACAAGAAAATGATGATGTTGTACTTCTAAGTACAATTGCTGATATCGAAATCTAAAATTTGGTGCAAGGAGTATACCCAATGGATCTTGATTATGATGTTGGAGATGCAGAACAAGAAGATGAATTTGGATGTAATATATCATCGTCCGATGATGATGATAATGAAGAAGATTTGTAAAACTTTTAATTAAATCAATTTGTAATAAATTATAATTTTACATTTTATTTTTATCATATAACATATATCATATTTAAACAAAATTAAAACTTAAGTCTTAAACAACATTTTTTCATAAATTGGATCCACATGTTTTTTTAAATCCATTTTAGATTTTAAACAAAATTATTATTTTCCAAAACCCACATTTTGTAAAAATCATAATCTAAAACCAAATAAAATAAAACCAAAACCAAATTAAACCCCTAATCTACAAAACCAAATTAAACCCCTAATTTACAAAACCAATTTAAACCCCTAAACCAAACCATAACCTTATCACCCGACCTAACCCTAAATCCCTCAATTCCTAATTCTGTGCCTTTGCTGCTTCTCTCTCGAACCCTCTCTCTAATTCTCTGTTTCTCTTTTCTCTTTCGATTCCTCTCCTTCTCCTCTCGAATCCTCTCTTCTTTGACACTTAATTCCTCTCCCCCATCTCGCATCTTCTTTGAATCCTCTCATCTTATCTCGAAATCCTCTCCGAACTCACATGATGCCTGCCACTAAACGAGGACGAAAGCGAGCAACAGTTCGCAACATTTCTCAGAGACCCGGAGGGAGCAACCCCGCCACTGCAGCGAGAAAACCAACCCCTCTACCGATTCAATACGACTTCACACCAGCGGTCACACCGGCAGTTCCAATTCCTGTGCCTCAGTCGCGGGAAGAGCCAATCGGCGTTTTACTCCAACAACCGATGTCTACAACACCACATTTCTGGGATTATCCACCACCACAGTCGCTTTTCCAGAACTCCGGTAACCATGCGACGCTTTCGTCACCAGAAGTTCAAAACAATCAAGTGAATCCACGGTCGAAAGCTCCTGCGTCTCTAGTTCATAACGCTCAAACGCATAGTTATAGATCTTCTCAAGGTAACAACTTCGAGAATGATTCTGATCCTGTGTTGCCGAAACTCCAGGAGGACACGGTGAGGGCTCTAAATGCTCTGCTTATGGTTCCAAGCCGTGATAAGTTCACCACCGTCCTCTCTCCCAATCCGATCCCAAACACGACTTGGTATGACTATTGTTCTTAAGTTTTTGGTTTATCAAAATGTCTGTTGCTTAGTTGTAGGAGTTAGTTTTGGTGATAGTTGAGATGCACAAAATACATAGTTAAGATGATTTCATAAAAAGGAACCTGAATTTTTTAGGAGTTTAGTTTTAATGCACATGAATATAGAATTTTTATAACTTTTTTAAAAGGAACTAGAATTTTTTAGGAGTTCACTTTTATACCGATTCATAGCTTGCTGTAGTAATTTTGTTTCAACTTTTATGTCCGTTTTTGTTCAATAATTAGAAAAACACAGCTGCTTTCTCGTTAAATTGGTCTCTTACTTTATTAATTCAACTTATGTCACTCACAAGAGAGTTTACGGATTTTTTCTCTTCTATATCAGCGAAATGTATACAATTGATATTCAATGATCTATTAAGTAGTTTAGTTTTGATGCACATGCTCCTGCTTTGCTTTTGTAACTTCTTTACATGATGTTTTCATGTGTTTACAGGTTTACACGGGACAAAAAATCACGCTTGGTTCGGAAGATTACTAAGGTTTTTACAAACAAATTCGATAGTGAATACTATAGCTGGTCATGTGTGCCTCAAGAGAGAAAAGAGAGATACTTCATTGAGTTCGTGGTAATGTTTTATGTGCTGTAGCCTTCACATATAGGTTTACTATTATAGCTTTCACTAACATCATTCTATTCTCTTTGTTTTGTAGAAAACCCACACATGGGATCCCTTGATAACAGGGGAAGTTCAACGGCATTTCAGGGAAATATGTCAACGCCGGATGAAAGACATGGTCAGCAACGTCAGGACTAGTCGAGAGCGACCGAGATGGATCAAGGATACTCTCTGGAAAAAGATGGTTGCTTATTGGGATACTGAAGAAGCACAGGAAAGGAGTAGCATCTATTCTAATGCTCGTATGTCTGACCGTGATGGTATGGGTCCTCACATCCACTTATCAGGGCCCACGTCGTATCAGCAAATGCAAGAAGAAATGGTTAGTACCTTATATATATGTTGTATATTATTCTTACTCTTTCTTAATCTTTGTTTATTTTACAACACTGCAGGAAGAGGCATTCGGAAGACCGGTGAGTCTTGGTGAAGTTTTCATTAAGACACATACGAAGCCAGATGGTACATATGTTGACCGGAAGGCCGAAAAGATCACTGCAAACTATGAGAAGAATGTGCAAGATAAGCTAGCTGAGCTCGCAGCGAATTCAGCTCTTTCAGACGGTGCTTCACCACCTCCGGACCTCACAGCAGATGACTATACAGCCATCTTTCTTCAGGTAAAGTAACATTGCCCTTTCATCACTAAATTAGGTGTCTTTATGCATCTGAATTTCCGATTTTTGTGTAAATTAGTTTTGGCAATCCTTGTTATAACATTCATTGTTTCACTTTTTTTTCATAGTCGACTGAGAAAGATTCACGAGGCAATCTTTATGGAGTTGGAAGCCTCAAGGAAAATCTTGAGAATCTTGTCACTGGCAAGAGGAAGCGAGACTCTTCATCCTTTGTGGCATTGGAAGAGCAACTGAATGAGGCTCAACGTAAAATTGAGGAGCAGGCTTCTTATAACACACGACGTGATGCTGAAATTGCTGCCCGTGAAGAAGAGCATTCCCGAGCTGTAGCTGAGCAAAAGGACAAGCTCGAGCACTTGTCCTTGGTGGAAAAGTATCTACGCCAAACTGATCCGGGCTTTCTTGACTTCATGGCGACTCATTCAGCTGAAGCAACGACTCATCCATCTGCTTCTTAGGTCATTTATCAATCTCCTTTTCTGAACTCTGATGAACTTATCACTTCTATATATCTATGTGTTTTTTTATGTTGTGAATTATAAGAAACGGTGTTTGAATTTGTATGTGACTTTTTTCGAATGTGTCATATTGCTTTTGGTTCAGTTTTAATTTTGGTTTTGGTTTATTAGAATTTTTCTAAATTTGAGAATCAATTACCAATTTCGAGCAGGAAAAATTTCGTGTGTTTACGACTACACCAACAATTTTACGACTACACCAACAATCATTTTGTGTTCAATTAGAGTAGTCGTAAATTAGTTGGAAGGTAGTCGTTAAAATTTTACGACTATGATACGACTACTGAAACAATCTCATGTGTAGTCGTATATTAGTCGTACTGTAGTCGTAACATTCAACGACTATGTTACGACTACTTTTACGACAATGTAGTGTAGTCGTTTAGTAGTCGCTAATTAACGACTACTTTTACGACTACAAATTTTACCGACTAAGAATTTATGACTACATAAATTAGTCGCTAATTAGTCGTAGTCTTTGATTTAGCGACTACGTTACGACTATTTATGTTGTTGCCAACTCTCTGTTTTCTTGTAGTGCTAGGTGGAAGTTTGGACTTCCTTTGGTTAGGAAAACGTTCTGTCCTTATGTGTAACCAGACCTAATCTCCTGGTTGGAAAGTGACTTTTTTCCTCCCTTTATCTGCTTTTTTCTTGCATTGAAGTGTCTTCTTCTCAACATTCTCCTTACCCTTGAGATGCAGCTTTTTGACAAATTCAGCTTTTTTTCTCCATCTTCGCTTGCATGCTCGTGATGTGGTAGTGGAGAAAGATCCAGTGGGGTGAGAGGCTTAAAACCATACATAATCTCAAAAGGAGAAAACTTAGTACAGAGTGTGGGACACAATTATAAGAAAATTCAACAAAAGGTTAACAATCAAGCCAATTTTTCAAGTTGTTACCGATGGTGGCCCTCAAAAAGGTGGATAAGGTGCGGTTTACAACTTTGGTTTGTCCATCTGTTTGAGGATGGCATGTAGTGGAGAAGAGTAACTTCGTTCCTAGCTTTCTCCAAAGTGAACTGGTTGAGGAATTTGGTGTCTCTGTCTGATACAATAGTCCGTGGTAGACCATGTAAACATACCACCTCCTTGAAAAGCAGGTCTGTCGTCCGTGTTACATCATTGGTCTTTGCACAGGGTATGGAGTGTGCCATCTTAGAGAATCGGTCAACCACCACAAAGATGGAGTCCTTGTTCCTTATCTTCGGCAAACCTAGTACAAAATCCATTTAAACATCTACCCAATGGATGTTAGGAATATGCAATGGAATATAAAGACCATGAGGATGTGACCTGGATTTTACTTTAAGGCAAATGATGCACTTAGAGCAGAACCGCTCAACATCTCTTTTAAGATGAGGCCAGAAGAAGTGCTCCACTAAAATGCTCAACATCTTGTCTACACCAAAGTGTCGCATTAAACCACCTCCATGTGATTCTCTTAACAATAAATCTCGCATGGAACCTTGTGGAATGCACAATCTCTTGTCTCTGAACAAGAAACCTTCATGTTGATAGAATGGGCCTGCAGCTCCTTTGTAGCTTTCTTTGTATGCTTCTAAAAAATCAGGGTCTGTTTCATATTGCAATTTAATATGTTCATAACTCATTACCTTAGCTTCCATAGTGGTGATGAGAGCATAGCGCCTGGAAAGGGCATCATCCACTATATTTTCTTTTCCCTTCTTGTGCTTGATAATGTAAGGGAAGGTTTCTACAAACTCCAGCCATTTGGCATGTCTTTTCTTAAGTGTAATCTGTCCTCTTAAGTATTTAAGAGTCTCATAATCTGTATGAATGACAAACACTTTAGATAATAAATAGTGTTGCCAAGTTTCTAGAGATCTCACTAAAGCATAAAGCTCATTGTCATAAGTGGGGTAGTTCAAGGCTGCTCCATTAAACTTCTCACTAAAGAAAGCTACTGGACATCCTCCTTGAGCCAGGACAGCTTCTATACCAGTTCCTGAAGCATCACATTCAATCTCAAGTCTGATCAAAATTAGGCAATACCAATACTGATGCATGGGTGAGGCTGTGTTTGAGCTTGTTGAACGCCTCTTCTTGTGCTTCTCCCCATTTGAAGGCAACATTCTTTTTGATGACTGACGTGAGTGGGGCTGCAATGGTGCTGAAATCTTTGGAAAACCTTCTGTAAAAACTTGCCAGCCCATGGAAACTTCTTATATGTCCAATAGTTGATGGAGTTGGCCACCCTTGTATATCTTTATCTTCTCTTTATCAACTTTCAAACCATGAGAACTTACAACATATCCTAAAAACACAACTTGATCAGTGCAAAAAGTGCATGTCCTAAGATTAGCATAAAGATTCTCCAGCCTAAGTGTTTCAAGAATCTGTTGTAGGTGTTTAAGATAATCTTCTAAGCAGGTGCTATAAATCAGTATGTCATCAAAATAGACAACTACAAACTTACAGATGTATGCCCTTAAGACATGGTTCATGAGTCCCATGAATGTGCTGGGGGCGTTTGTGAGACCAACTGGCATAACAAGCCATTCAAACAACCCTCTCTTGGTTTTGAAGGCAGTCTTCCATTCATCTCCTTCTTTCATCCTCACTTGGTGATATCCACTTCTTAGATCGATCATGAAGAAGTTCATCCAGCATGTCATCAAGTCTGGGAATGGGATGTCTATACTTGATGGTTATGTTGTTGACAACTCTGCAATCAACACACATCCTCCATGAGCCATCTTTCTTTGGCACTAGAAGGACAGAAACTGCACAAGGACTTAAGCTCTCTCAGATGTATCCTTTTGACATGAGCTCTTGAACTTGTTTTTCTAACTCCTTGGCCTCCTCTGGATTGACTCTATAAGCTGCTCGGTTTGATAAAGGTGCTCCTGGTACTAGGTCTATTTGATGCTCTATGCCCCTTACTGGTGGTAATCCTGGTGGAATTTCCTCTGAAAAAACATCTGCAAATCGTTTAAGTAACTCAAGTACTTCTGGTGGTGGTTCCTTTTCATCTTGTCCTGAAAACAACCCTTCATTGAAAACCATTGGTAACACCTTTTCTTGTGAAATAAGAGATTTGTACACAGATTTAGGTGAAACATAGAGATTAGTTTTACTCACGCCAGAGCTCTTAGTCATGGCTCTTTGCATTTCATGTACCTCTTGTGGGGTAAGAGGGGCTAGATTATGCTTGCGATTGTTGTGAGAAAAACTTTAGTAATTACTCCTCTCATTGTGTATGTCCTCTTTGTCAAACTGCCAAGGTCTCCCTAGCAACAAGTGGCCTGCTTGCATGGGTACTACATCACATAGTACTTTATCTGCATACTTACCAATGGTGAATGGTATGGTGACTTGCTCAGCAATCTTGAGCTCAGTTTCATCATTAAGCCACCTCATCTTGTAGGGATGGGGATTCTTCGTCCTTTATAAACCTAGCTTTTCAACCAAGTACTTGCTAGCTACATTAATACATGACCTTACATCAATAATCAAGCTACATACCTTAGAGTTGATTGTACATCTTGAGTGGAAGATGTTTTCTCTTTGCAAGGTTTATGAGTCACAAAGTGTACTAAGTGCTCTCCTTACTACAAGTAACTCTCCAGTTTCAGGATAGTTGACTACATCATCTTCTGAAAACTCTGGCTCCATTTCTGCTTCATCTTCAGATTCATATTCTCCATTGGGAGTAAGGATCATAACTCTCTGATTTGGAAAATCTCTTGCATAATGTCCTTTATCCTGACACTTAAAACAAGTAATGTCACGAGGTCTAGTGTTTTGTTGACTAGAAAACTTACCTTGCTCGGGTTTGGACCCTTTGGACGTTTCTGGTGCTGGTTTCTTGAACCGTGAGTCCACTTCTATGGACTTTTATTTGTCCACGTTTCTCTGAGCTTGTGGAGTCCAAGTATTCTTGCTTCGGTTGGTAGAGGCTGTCTTCCTCTTGATATGTTGTTCAGCTTGATTTGCCAAGTGTAGAAGCTCTTCCATGTCATGGTATACTTGCCTTTCCACCTTCCTGTTCTGTCTTGAAGTCCATCCTTGAACTGAGCCATCAAGGCTTCTGGCGGATCTTCTACTTCCAGCCGGTTCTTGAGGATCTTAAATTCATCATTGTATTCTTCCACGGACTTGTTCCCTTGAGAGAGCTTGCAGAATCTCCTATGCAATTCTCGGTGATAATAGGCTGGTACATACCTCTTCCTTAGGCTCAACCGCATGTCTGACCAATTGTTGATCTGAGCATGTCTATGCCTTCTTCTTTCCAAAACATCTCTGTTCCACTAAGAAAAAGTATTTTCAGTTAATTGAGCAGCAGTTAATGATACTTTCCTTACCTCAGAGTATTGGTAATACTAAAAAATGTTCTCCATCCTTCTCCCCCAATCAAGGTATGCATCGGGATTGATCTTTCCAGCAAATGTAGGTGGGGTGAGCCTGATGTATGTGCTTCTTTCTCTAGCATAGTCATCTACTCTACCTCCTTGACGTGATCCTCCATTGTTGGGATAGCCATCAGGATCAGGTGGCGGATCATCATCTAATTCTGAAATTTTATCATCATTTTGTTATTGGTTCCCCCACCCATTAGCAGCTGGGTTAGGCGCTCTGCGTGGTGCAGGAGTAGGAGCAGGAGCAGGATGCTCCATCCTTGTTACACGTTTACCTAAAGTGGTTAGTGTCACTTAGATGTTGGCCAAAATCTGGGCAAGTCCGAGATCCACTTGGTCGGCTACATGGTCTGTCATTTTTTCCTGAATTAAGACAAGGAAACAAACAGATCAAGTGCAATATGGGTGGTATGAAAACTTCAAAACAATACACAATATCAAATGCTAAGAACTTAAACTAGCAATGACAAGGGTTAATGCAATGAAATATGGCAATGATAACAATAGTTGTAATGAAATGAGAATAATTCAAATAAATGATAATATTTTTTTATTTTTAAAATTGATAGAGAAATAATCAACAGTAACAAATATTTTTTTTGATTTTTCAATTTAATGGATGCAAAAAAAATTAAGAAAAATAATTTCTAATATTTTTTTTTGTCTTTTCTGGAAATGAAGAACACAAAAACGAAAATAAGAACATAAGAACAAAATATCAAGAACAATGGATGGATTGACCTAATTATGGAGCCTAAGCTCTGATACCAGATGATATAAGATCAAGGGGGTATGATCTTATAATGACAAGTGAATGGATGGAAACTAGCAGTTGGACTGAAGTCTCTTTCTACTTGTTCAAGAGATGATCGAAGTGGATGGTGATGGGATCAATCTGCTGGACTGAAATATCTTTCAGGCTTGATCAGTGGATGAAATGGAAGGATGGAGGAATGAGGGACGCCACTCAGTTTTATGGAATAAACAGAGATAAGTCTAGAACTCAAGAGAAAGGCTTCTCACACAATCTCAAAGAACTCTGGTTTGTTTGTAATTCTGTAAGAACAACAAAAAGGGTTTTTCTTATTAATCAAGTGTGAAAAATACATAGCTGAAGGAACCTTATATATGGTTCAAGCAGCTGAGGTCGTTCTTGGCCAATTTATTACAAGAAAATAATGCAAGAATCAAAAATGCAAAATCAAAGGAAAATTCAAAGCAATAATACAAAAGTTCATAAATGAAAGATTGCTAATTTAAAGGAATTAGCTGTTGAGATCAAACAAAGATAAACACAAGAGATTAGTCAAAATATGATATAAATGATTCAAAGACTTACCTTGATTTGCTGTGGGCGGATTGATAGATTTAGGAGTTCGGTTTGATCTATCATTGGCTTTGCTTTAGCTCGGTTTGATGGAAAACAAGGTGGTTCTTTGGGTGGGTGAAATAACTGGCCAGGCTTCTTCATATGAGTTAAATTTTATGCATGGACCGTCCTGTTGGTGTGCGTTATGAACTTGAGTGATGTGATCTTCAAGTGTCTCCCGTGAAGCATCCTTTGGAGTGATGTCGAGTTTGTCAAGTTGGTCCGTTATTTCTTTAAGTGCTTGCTGGCTCATTAGACTATCCACGGCTTGGTTATACTCTTCTTGAAGTCTCTTAGTACCAGTTCTTGTTATTGGTGGAAACCTCATGGCAGAAATTACATCTTCAAATTTGATGTCCGCACAAGTGTAATTGCTGCTTTATTGACTGGTTTTGTTTCAGTTTTTCCAATTTTTCTTATATTTTTCAAGCCTTCCAGCGTTTAGTGTTGTATCTTTGTCATTTCAGTTTAGTTGTTTGAAACTTTTAGTTATTCAGCTTTTTTTTTTTATCTCTGTCATATTGTCTAAAAATTAAAATAGTGTAAAATTTGATGGTTTATAAAAAAACAAAAAAAAATGATTTGTGGTTTTAATCGTAAATTAGTTATAATGGACAGTTTTAATCTTGAAGAGGATATAAAGAAAATTTTGTTCTTTAGATTAGTAATAGAAAGAAAAAAAAGTATTTTGATTTTAAAAACAAAAAAGATAGGTGTCAATCATATAATTGTGAAGTAAGTTATGTTTTATTTTTATAGGTATAATAATAAGGGAAATTATTTAGAATGACTCAAATTTAAGATTTTATTACTACACTAACTCTTAGTCAACATATTTACTAGAATAACTCTAATTTCAAGTAAAAAAATTTCTAACCCATTGATTAATATGTATTCTACAATATTGTCATTACTAATATCCTTAATATATATTATTTATTAAAGCAAATTTAATGAATAAATTATAAACAAATTTAAACAAATTTAATTTATTTTAAAATGGGGACATAAAATAAATCTGACGACCGGGAAAAAGTTATCTTCTTCTTCCCGTCGACTCCGACATCCGCAGGACAAAATACCATCGGCGATTCTGACATTCACAGACCTAGACACCACCGCCTTTTCATCCGATGACTCTGGTGCCTGGGTTCCGATCTATTTTCCTCCTGCTACTATCCCTCTATTCTTTTGAATTTGTGTCAATTCCTGTCTCCTTCGACCAGATTACCTACTTTGAACGAATCGCAAAGGCTCCTCTTCTGAATCGCAAAGGTTCCTCTTTTGTGAGGTTTTGGTGGTATGTGAATTGAATTTTGTTTCTCTTCTTCATCAATTGGATTTTTTTCTCTTCTCCGCCAATTGAATGTTTTCCTCTTCTCCGTCAATTGTTTTTTCCTCTTCTTCGTCAATTGTTTGAAACAAATTCTTAGATTACATTCTCTTACATTCTTTGCCAATTGAATATGTTTTAACTATATACTTGGTTTGATGTATTTATAGCTAAGAAACTTTCAGTCTGGAATTTATATCTTGTAAACCAAAAGAGCAATCTTAGTTTGGGGATTTTGTTGTATTGTAAGCATTTCAATAATATACTGCGGGCTTGATTGGTTACTGCTGTAGCTTTAATTTTTTTTGCTGTAGAAATAAATCTGTAAGTTTTTTGCTGTGGCTGTAGATTTTAATTCTGTAGATTTTAGTGCTGTAGGATTATTAATTTTTCAAAGTCCAAATTTTTTCCTTTACATATTTTGCTTTCTACAGCCAAAAAAATCAAAAAAGGAAAGAATATCTGTAGCTTTAAAAAATCTGTGTAAAGTATGATTGAGAAAAATTTAGTGCTTTAAAAAAATTATGGCTGTGTATAGATTCTACATCACTTACCAATCAAGCCCTGCATCATCATTTAACAGATCTTTTGGATGAATCTCTTATGTTCGGGCATTATTCTTATACCTCATGGACGTAAATTATCTTGATAGTTGTAGTAGTTCTTCTGTTCGCTTATTGTTGTAGAATACTTGATTGGAAAAAAAGTTTGCTTTAAACTTGTTTTACTCATTGATAAAACTCTAATTTTGAAGTTCTGTTTTTTTTTTTAGACATGGTGTCTTCAAATGGTATAAGAAAGTACCCTCAGCTTCAATTAAAAAAAGGAACAGCACCTATTCAAAGAAAGAGCACCAATCACAACTGTTACATGAGCAAATTGTCAATGGTGAAAGAAGAAGTTGGAGAAGATGTATGGAATGCCATAATAGATTCATCAGTTGGAGTCTTTATTAAGTTTCACGAATTGGATTATATTTGGTCCGCGTGGACTGTCCATTACTTATTAACAAATCGGTTGGAAGTCAACAAGAATCAGGAAATATGGTCGCTCATTGAAGGATAACCGATTAGGTTTTCTTTGTACGAATTTGCAGAAATTACTGGTCTGAATTGTGATCCATTTGACGATCAAGACAACTGGGATGTCGACCATAGAGAGTTTTGGAGAAAACTAGAGGTTTCTGCAGGGCATGGACCTTCACTAAATGAGCTAAAATATGTTTTGAATAGATGCATGGCCTGGAGTTTTACCAAGAGAAGAATGGTCGGGCTGTTGTGTATTTTGTCAGTTGCAATATTTGGTATTTCTCCTGCTAGTAGAATCCCATTGGAATGTGCCAAGAAAGTTATGGATCTAGAGATCTTCGATAGGTACCCTTGGGGTCGAGTGAGTTTTGATAGATTCGATTAAAGTGGTTACTTATGGAGAAAACAACACATACATAATTTGAGTGTGTATTCATGTTTATCTCATATGGGCTCATGAGTCAATACATTGTCTAGGAAGAAGAAAGAAGGGCAAGAAATTCCTCTGGTTTCATGGGGGAGAGGGGGGGGGATCACGTAAGCGAATCAACTTTGATGTCTTGTTTGCGAAGGAGAAAAGAACTTACGATAAGGTATGCTTTCTAACTATGTTTAATAGTTGGGTTATCTTACAGGTACGCTGAGTTACTTGACAATTAGGCTGGGTTATATATATTTTTTGATGTGTCATTGTTGTTTAACATGGCTAGTCGATATTAATTGTGTAGGTGCGTGTGAGGCATTTGATTGTAAAGTCAGAAGAAGAGATATATCCTATGTGGATTGAGAACAAGGACGCGAAAGATTCAGATGAAGATTTGGACAATTTGATCAAGGATATTATTCATGATCGGTTCGATACAACTGCATGGGATGTCACTGTTGCGAAAGATCGAAATACAAGTATGAGAAAAAGGAAAGTAGATGTCATGAAGAATGATGATGATAATGGAGCTGAGACATATACACATCAAAAGAAGAAACCATCACGTGAAGCTGAAGAAACTTCAAAGGTGAATAAAAGATCAAATTGTCTTTTTTAACATTGAATCTTTGTGTCAAATACAAGTAAGACTTGTTTCTCATACCTTTGAAAATTTAATGTGTGTAGGCTACTGAGAAGGGCAGTGGCAACAAGGGGAGTTTGATGCCATATGATGACTAAAATTCGGTCTCTAGACTTGTGAATTTAGTGCAAATACTAATTCAAAAAGTGGAGTCTATGGAAACCAATATTGTGACTAAAGTGGATGCTGTAATTGATGCTAAAGTTGGTAACAAAATTGCTATGCTCGAAAAGTATGTTAGAAAACTACAAGACCATCTCGAACTTGGTGCCACCAAGGAAGATGCCACCTCTAATGATCATCTAGATGAGGATGTGACAAGTTAATCTCTGGTATGTTAGAAATTTTCATAATATGTAGTCTGATATGGTGTTTTGTGAATGGCCTTTTGAATGTGGTCACATGTAGTTAGTGAAACTTTTGTTCTAGTTATTGGCAGTTTAAAAGTTTTGAATTTGTATGATGTTAAATAATTAAGCTCATAATTAGTTTTTAGATTTGGTTATCTGGTTAAAAATGTGTTTATGAGTTTTATAAATGATTTTGGTCTTTTGTTATTTATTCAATGGTTTTCCATGTTTTCTTTTCGTCAGTCGTGAATGGTAACAAAATTTACATCCCAAGACGATCTCCCAAGTAGCCACGTTGTGAAGAATGTGAACAAAAATACTAAAGCTACAGAACAAGTAAACAAGAATGGTGAAAAACAACAGCTTAAGAAGATTGCTGTCAAGCAACATGTTAAGAAGAATGGTGATAAGAAAAAAGATGCAAAGATTGCTATAGCAACATCTTAAGAAGAAGGATGGTGTTGAGCAACCAAATAAGAAGATTGGAGATAAGGGTGCGATGACTCAATCAGTTTCAACAATATCAGACCCTGAAATCCGGGAGGAAAAACAGAAACTTGATAATCTGTTTGGAGCACTAGGACAAGGCCTCACATGTTTTAATGGTAACACAGCTGTTAGTAAAAAACAATGACGCATCAGTGCGGCCCCCATTCACAGGGAGCTCAATAATCAAGTGTATCGTCAAAACGTGACCCCTTCAGCTACAAGCTACGATCCATTTGCCAAAGTGGAAGAGAGTAAAGTGCGTAAATTGATGGATTTTATTGACCTTAAAGAGTACGTGATCTTTTCCTCCTTCCTCTATTACATTATTATTCTATATACGAGCAGTATTAATTAATGATCTTACAAACGTATTTAGGGGCCAACCTCTACGGGTCAGCAATTCAAGCTTTGAATTTTACAATGTTAGTATTACTCACATGAAAGATTGGCCTGAACGAACCTATGACTGGTTGGGTGGTTCGGTTAGTCTATGCTCTTCTCTTGTTTTAATACATTGGATTTGCTGTGTCAATATGAGTCTTAATTTTCATTCTCTTTATTTTTCCAGCAAATGAATTCTGCAATGCATATGTTCCATATAAGGTCTCTTTCTGACCCATGTCCTTATCATTCTACAATGATTTCATTTCTGGACTATTGGTTTTTTAGCGCTTGGGTTCTTGATTACAATGACTACGATCCCAAGACCTGGACTTTTTCCAGCAAATATTTGGAAATATTCAATGGTGAATATATTTTTGGAGCAGTGACAAACAAGAAGTGGTTTATTGATGTCGATCACTTGTATGTCTGCCATTTCGTAAAAGGAGATCATTGGGTGGTGTTGGACATTGACTTGCCGAGTGGGAAAATATACGTCTACGACAGCATATACAGTCATTGTGATGACAAGACTATTACTGATTCATGTCGGCCATTCTATATAATGATTCCTGCATTACTTAACTCCTTCGTTCCTCCTAATATTAGGAAGAAGACCGCGAGGTAGTTTAGTGTTTGCAGGTAGAAAGGCATCCCATAGAATGATGACCCTGGTGATTGTGGTGTGTATACATTAAAGTACATCGAGTGTCTTGCTTTCGGGTGTACATTTGGGGGTCTAAACGATAAGAACATTCCGCAAATCCATTTGAAACTAGCAGCTGAGATATTTGACGAGGTGGCAGATCTTCGGTGATGATTATGGTGACATGGTCTCTCTTTGGTGATGATCGTGGTGATATGGTGTTTTTTTGTTTGTTTGTTTCAGTTTATGTAGTGAACACGATGTGTTTTGTATTTCATCGTGTTGACATTGTGTTTTGTTTCTCTTTGCATATGTAGCATACACATGTTTTTTTTTGTGACAATTATTAATGAGGCTTTTTTAGAATTCAAGTACGTGATTGTAGAAGGTTGACAACAATTTGGACGAACAAAAAACTTTATAAGCCAAACAAGACAAGTCTATAATTACTCAAAACAAGTACCACAACACACATCTACCAACAAGACAAATCATCAATTGTACCAACACAAGTCTACCGTACTATCACATCTACCAACAAAACATCTCTACCATCCCATTAAGCTAATTTTAATCAAACTTAAAAGCTACAATGGGCATGTCTTACAATTATGACATACTTGATTACATATAGAACAAGCGTGTTGTTTTCTTGACTTCTTTTTATCTCCGGCCTTCTCCAATACTGATTTAATCCTAGAGTTTTCCGGTCTTCCTGGTTGTTGTCGAACCACAGAAGGCAGGCACACTTTTTCAGCAACATGATCTGGTACAGGAAAAGCATCATCCCTTAGCATCACATCAGTAGAGTATGCATTATATAAATAATTCTTGCAATAGTAAAGATGGCATAAGGATATGCGAGATTTTTTCCTTGCTTCTGCTGCTGCAATTGCATGTACGCATGGTAATTTTTTCAAATCAAATCAACGGCGCGAGCACTTTTTCTCGGTTAAGTGCACGACATGCGAAGATGATCCGTCAGTCACCTGCGATTGATTTGCATCTATAGCTTGCACTGCAAGCTTCTTAACATATGATACACGAATCTGGTAAAACAATATAGTAGTTAGGTCTTGTTAAACAATATTGCAAAGCCATTAATAAGTTACACAATGTTTACCACTCCACGGGTCAAAGTCGTTTTCATTAACCCATCATCATTCTTTCACTCAGAAAACCATCGCGTCATCATTAACCGTATTACATCTAATAGATGCACAATTGGCAAACTCCTTGTGTCCGAGAGCACCCTATTTATCGATTATGCAATATTGGTTGTAGTGATATTATACCTATCTCCCGAAAAATAAACACGTGTCCACAGTTGCACATTAGCACTTTGCAAATAGCTATGTAATGCTGGATTCAAGACTTCAATCTGATCAAATATGGACTCAAAATCTGGAATTCTAAAAGAGTTTGCCATCTTTTTAACCAAACTAAAGGTGTCATGGCCTTTAAATCGCACCAAGATGTTCTTATATAGGTGGTACATACAGATTTCACGACTAGCCATTGGATATACATTTGCAATGGCCTTACCAATTGATTTCTGCCTATCAGAAATAATTGCTAGTCCTTTATCGTCAGGGATCACACAATAAAGTTGCCTGAAGAATCAATCCCATGATTAATCATTTTCAGTATCGAATATTGCAAAAACAATTGGAAATATTTGAAAATTTCCATCTTAGATAGTGCAATAAGAAGTGTTCCTTTATATTTTCTCTGCAAATATTTGCCATCAACGACCACCACCTTTCTCATGAAGGAAAATCTGTTAATGCTAGCACTAAACGCAAGAAAAAGATACTTGAATCTTTGATTGTCATCAACTTCTAGGCGTGTAAATGTACCCGAATTTTCTCTTTATCATGTGTAAGTACACATGTAATTCAGAATACCCTTCCTACGAAGTTCTTCTAACCAAATCTCGTGCTTGTTTAAGTGTCCTGTGAGCCTTCCAATAGTCCATCTAATTATAGAAAAAAAATCTGTAAAACTGTTCTAATATCAAAATAATTGGTAAATTTAGTGCAATAGATGAATTTAAAACACACTTTGATACCAAATCGCATGCTCATTGCCTCAGCAACATGGATTGGCAAAACTTTAGCTCCAACACCACCAACAAAATCTTTGTACAGTTGTTCTAATATCTCTGGAGTTGCTTGTCGAGAACGCTTTGTAATAGAACATGTATGTTCTGCAACATACACACGGACGTAGAATTGGGGAGAATTTCCGACCGGTGAAGCTCGTACTCTCCAAGTACATCCATTCACCCAACACTTAACTATTAGAAAACACGATGTTGATTTAACAACATTGAAATCAAACTGATGTGAGATTGACAAAATCTTCAATCTTATCTCCAAAGCATCTTTTGTCTCATAATCTTGTCCAACAACTAGATTAAGTGAATTCAATTCTAGTTTCACATGTGGATCAATTCCCTTTGTTTCCTTGGTTGCCATCATGAACCCTCTTTTTTAACTGTTTATGTGCTGTTCTCGTTCTCTTCCTCTGGAGGCTTTCGATACAAGCTATAGTCTTCGTCATCAGATGTAGCACCATCCAAATCATCACAATAGTCAATTCTGCGTTCCTCGTAATCGTCTTGATTTCCCTCACACATTGACACTTTCTCCTCATTTGCTTCATCTTCGTCTTCATGCTGCTTTCCATCACATTTATGTTTCTCTTTCTCTTTGACTTGGACACAAAGTCGACATGGAGCAGCTTTGTATTATTCAAAAACCTTAAATTGTTGTGAAATTCCAACAACCACCGGAGCTGTATTATGCGGCAACTTCATCAAAACCCTTTTCGGAAATGTGTAACTAAAATCAACCTCATATAATCTCGCATCCAATCCATACTCCTCGTAAACTATTTGAATGAATTCTTCATAAGATGTACTACGATCTATTGTTACAGTTTTGGAGTCTTTGTTAACATCGACAACAAATAACCATTTGTTTTCTTCAAGCATCCATTTACCACATACCAAGATTATTTGCGCCATAAATAATGTGGGGTTTGTTTTAAAGAGGAAGAAGATGTTTGGTTGTTTTAAAGAGAGCAGAAGATGGTTAGTGACAACCCTAAACACACTTAGGCGTCGTTTTCTTATTTTTAAGTTTATATTATGTCAAATTAGGTATTTAGCATACTAGTAAATATTTATTATTTTAAGTCTGTCATAATAGATTTATAAAAGTGTGTCATAGTAAATCTGTTGTTCGATACTGATTTTTACCAAAATCCGTCGTTTTAAAAAAGTTTGTCATCAATAACATAGATGACGAAAATAAGTTTAGCAAACAAACCTGTCATCTAATATTAAGTCTGTTAAAAATAATTAAATCTGTTGTGTCATTATAAAAAATCTTCTATATAAATCTTTCTCACAAAATAAGTATGTTAAAAATAATTCAATCTGTTGTGTCATTATTAAAAATCTGCTATATAAATTTGTCTCAGAAAATAAGTCTAACGAAGAAAATAAATCTGTTGTTTCGTATGACAAAGTTTTACAAATAAACCTGTCATAGATAAAAATCTGTCAAACAAATTAAATCTGTACAAAAATAAAAACCTGCCACCAAAAAATGGCAGATTATTTCAATAGACTTATTTATTTTATAAATCTATCATGACATTTTCGAAAATATTGTAAATGACAATCTCGTAATATTCTTTTGAGAAATTCTCTCAAATGCACCTATTCTAAGTTTTTGTTCCATATATACACTAACACTCTAAAAAATTCATTCCCTAACAGTTTGTACCTTATTAATTTTAGTTAGACAAAACATTAGTTAATAAAAAGAGAAGAAAAATAATGTACAAACAAATGTATCAATGGCTAAGACTGATCTGAAATCTATATCATTAGTTTTGTTTAGGATCACTTTTCTCATTTGATTGTGATTTATGATTGTGAATCTTTTAGATTTTTGGGGTTTTTTGATGGGAAAGTGATTTCGGGATTAGAGCTCAAAATCATATAATGATAGATAGATTTGATATAATTGGGTGAAATACTCAAGAAACCCGAATTAAAACAACAACAGTGGTGAAAAAAAAGAAATCGGCAGAAATTAGAGTTTGGATGTCGCAGATGTGAGGAAGGAGATGAGCGTAAATTTAGGAAGCTATTCTAAAATTTTAAGAAGACTTTCCTAAAATGTATAAATTAAGGAAGTCATTATATATATTTAAGAATGCCTTTGTAAATCGTATAATTGATTACTATTTTTGTTAATTTATACAACTCAAATTCAAGAAGCATTTCCACAATTTGTGAATCTCTTCAATAATTCAGGAAGCCCTTCCACAATTCAGGAAATTTTAAAAAATTTATGAAAGCTTTCCTAAACCATATGAAACGATGTTAAATTCTAGTATTTGGAAGACCTTTCTAAAAAATTAACAAACATTAACAGAAAAAAGATTTAGGAAGACTTTCCTGAAGGGTAAACTCAGAAAACTCGAATGAAAAATTTTAAGAATAGAAATTTTTTAGCTTCCGTGTTATATTTGTCTTGAAAACTTATTTTCAATGTAATTATGAAAATTGCCCTATTCTTTTTGGGTAAGAATCATTAAAACGCAAAATAGACATAAAATATGTCCAATTTGTTAAAAAGAAATACAGGTTACTCTAGTAATAAAACTTTAAATTTGAGTCATTATAGACTTCTAGTAAACTTCCCTAATAAGAAAGACGAAAGTAACAATGAATGATCTAATTAACGAATTATAGGCCCAAATTACCTTTTTTCTTGGGGTTTCCGGCATCCGCGAATTGTTTAGTAGTCATGGCTCGCGTTCCATCATTGTTTCCATGTCGGCGGTGTCCTTATCCTCGCGTTGATCGCAAATGGTATAATTATCGGCGGTGTCCTCATCCCGTTGGTCGCAAATTGTATAGTAATTTGTGTAATCGCCTTGTCTTTAGCTTGAGAAGGTATCGGATCAAGCTACGCGTGACTCTGATCAATTTGATATTCAGGTTACATTCTATACTTTCTTTTCATATCAATTCGCAATTGAGAAAGTTCTAAGCTTTTGTTATTCATTAAATTTGATTATTATTATTTACAAGAGCTTATATGATTATAACAGGAAAAGTTGTCGCCTGAGGTTGTTACTACCTCCATGCCAGTCTCCATCAAGGTATTTTGATTACTCTCTCTCTCTCTCTCTCTCTCTCTCTCTCTCTGCCCAATCTTAGCAATTTCAAGAGTCTTGGACGAAAGACAAAATATGGACCTTTTATATTATATTAATAAAAAGTAATTGTATTAATCAAAATAAACCAAACTATAACTTTTTGACTTTTTAAAATATAAAATAAATTGCTAGTTGTTATAAAAAAAATACATAACTAGTTTGTATAATTTTTTTGACATAATACTTCATTCAAGTACATCATTTCCGTAAATTGTATAAAAATTCATCAAACATAAAAAATACAAAAGAATATTAATTCTTTTTAGAAAAAGAAGTCATATATATCGTTTTTCCTAACTTTATTGATGCAAATTATTGAATAGTTGTTTCAAAATTTATAGTTTTTAAAACTTCCTTTTCAATGCATAAAAGTACAAGACCATTCAAACTTTGTTGAAACATTGATCTGATCTTGAAATTCTTTGTAATTTTTAATAATTTAGATGGTTATTGTCTTGTTAAAAAAGGAAACAGTTAAGGTATAATCCTTTTGTATAAGTAGGTTACGACGTCTTATTAATAATTGAATAAATTATGAGCCTTTTTATGTACTAAAAATTAATTATATATTCATAAATATCTTCAAAATATATTATTAACAAATTTTATAATATATATAAAAAAATTGGACCCTTAAATTTTAGGTATAATTTCTTTTAGATCATAATCTCTTTTTTTATTAAATGGATTGTGGGCTTTATTATGTACATAAATCAGTTCTATTTTTCTTTAATGTGTTATGAACACATTATAACAAAGTTTTCAATCTAAAAAAAAAAAACAAATTGGGCCCTTAAATTTTTGGACCCATGACCATTGCCCCTCCCGCCATGCCTAAGAGCCGGGGCTGCTCTCTCTCTCTCTCTCTCTCTCGTGTGTATATATTATCAATTAATTAGCAATTTCAAGAGCCTTGGACGAAAGACAAAATATGGACCTTTCATATTATATTAATAAAAAGTAATTGTATTAATCAAAATAAACCAAACTATAACTTTTTGATTTTTTAAAATATAAAATAAATTGCTAGTTGTTATAAAAAAAATACATAACTAGTTTGTATAATTTTTTTGACATAATACTTCATTCAAGTACATCATTTCCGTAAATTGCATAAAAATTCATCAAACATAAAAAATACAAAAGAATATTAATTCTTTTTAGAAAAAGAAGTCATATATATCGTTTTTCCTAACTTTATTGATGCAAATTATTGAATAGTTGTTTCAAAATTTATAGTTTTTAAAACTTCCTTTTCAATGCATAAAAGTACAAGACCATTCAAACTTTGTTGAAACATTGATCTGATCTTGAAATTCTTTGTAATTTTTAATAATTTAGATGGTTATTGTCTTGTTAAAAAAGGAAACAGTTAAGGTATAATCCTTTTGTATAAGTAGGTTACGACGTCTTATTAATAATTGAATAAATCATGAGCCTTTTTATATACTAAAAATTAATTATATATTCATAAATGTCTTCAAAATATATTATTAACAAATTTTATAATATATATAAAAAAATTGGACCCTTAAATTTTAGGTATAATTTCTTTTAGATCATAATCTCTTTTTTTATTAAATGGATTGTGGGCCTTATTATGTACATAAATCAGTTCTATTTTTCTTTAATGTGTTATGAACACATTATAACAAAGTTTTCAATCTAAAAAAAAAAAAATTGGGCCCTTAAATTTTTGGACCCATGACCATTGCCCCTCCCGCCATGCCTAAGAGCCGGGGCTGCTCTCTCTCTCTCTCTCTCTCTCTCTCTCTCTCTCTCTCGTGTGTATATATTATCAATTAATTAGCAATTTCAAGAGCATTGGACGAAAGACAAAATATGGACCTTTTATATTATATTAATAAAAAGTAATTGTATTAATCAAAATAAACCAAACTATAACTTTTTGACTTTTTAAAATATAAAATAAATTGCTAGTTGTTATAAAAAAAATACATAACTAGTTTGTATAATTTTTTTGACATAATACTTCATTCAAGTACATCATTTCCGTAAATTGCATAAAAATTCATCAAACATAAAAAATACAAAAGAATATTAATTCTTTTTAGAAAAAGAAGTCATATATATCGTTTTTCCTAACTTTATTGATGCAAATTATTGAATAGTTTTTTCAAAATTTATAGATTTTAAAACTTCCTTTTCAATGCATAAAAGTACAAGACCATTCAAACTTTGTTGAAACATTGATCTGATCTTGAAATTCTTTGTAATTTTTAATAATTTAGATGGTTATTGTCTTGTTAAAAAAGGAAACAGTTAAGGTATAATCCTTTTGTATAAGTAGGTTACGACGTCTTATTAATAATTGAATAAATCATGAGCCTTTTTATATACTAAAAATTAATTATATATTCATAAATATCTTCAAAGTATATTATTAACAAATTTTATAATATATATAAAAAAATTGGACTCTTAAATTTTAGGTATAATTTCTTTTAGATCATAATCTCTTTTTTTATTAAATGGATTGTGGACCTTATTATGTACATAAATCAGTTCTATTTTTCTTTAATGTGTTATGAACACATTATAACAAAGTTTTCAATCTAAAAAAAAAAAAAAAAAATTGAGCCCTTAAATTTTTGGACCCATGACCATTGCCCCTCCCGCCATGCCTAAGAGCCGGGGCTGCTCTCTCTCTCTCTCGTGTGTATATATTATCAATTAATTAGCAGTAGCTCTTAATTATGCATCTTGGCCTCAGACACTTGATCATTTGTAGGGATCGGATGCCACTCGTGAATCTGAATTTCATTTTCTAGGCTTTTCACATATATATATATATATATATATATATATATTTGTATTTGTTATTCATTGATTTGATTCTTACACTATTATTTACAAGAATTTGTATTCCTTTTTTTTTTTTGACAACAGTCTCAAAATTCTTAGAACGAGTTGAATATCCAAGCCGGTGGGACTGAGTTCACATAGTGTAGGTGATGAAGGTAGGTCCGAGCACTCCGTGCTAACTTCTCTGCCTTCGTGTTCCGCGCCCGGGGAATATATGATACAGAGCAGAGCGCAAACTCTTTTCGACTCCGCCCATATTCCTCCAAATCTAACGAGAAAGCTGGCCACTCCGCTGGGTTACCCACCATCTTCACTAGGTTGGAACAGTCTGTAGCAAAAGCTACCATAAGTCTCCCCTCATCAATCATACAGTGTATTGCCCATATTAATGCTTCTAGTTCCGAATACAATGCCGATAAACTCTGTCTGACTTTTTTCGCACCCATTAACGTACCCATTGTTCCTCTTCCTTGACAGAACCATCCAATTCCTGCATGTTCGTCTGATTGTTTCCATGATCCGTCAATTAGACATGTTAATCCATCATAACTTATAATTGGTATAACAGGAGTCCTTGGAGTCGTTGGAGGACTTGGAGAACTTTGAGGTCTGTTGACCAGCATATCATCCACCTGAGCCATCTCCCATGCCTTGTCTCTGCTATTGCCAAACGGACCACCTCCCGGGGATCTCGAGTGATGTTTGAAAAGATCTTATCATTTCGCATCTTCCAAATGTACCATAAAAGGCAAGGATAAATCGTCATGTCCTCATCGTTTGGCAACTGCCACAATAAATGGGCCATAATAGTGTATAACGCATCCGTCGGAAACCTTTGCGGTGGAGTGTGGATCGGCGATAGCGCCCATACTTAGATAGCCGGTGGACATTCAAATAAAGTATGATTAATGGTTTTCCTCTCTGCACCACATCTCGTGCATTGTGGATTACAGTTGATACCTCTACTACGTAATCGATGCATTACCGCTATACAACCCGAAATTATTTGCCACATAAAATGCTTCATTTTTGGTGGGCATTT
This sequence comes from Thlaspi arvense, assembly GCA_911865555.2. NCBI lineage: Eukaryota > Viridiplantae > Streptophyta > Magnoliopsida > Brassicales > Brassicaceae > Thlaspi > Thlaspi arvense. The sequence goes on along the minus strand of OU466859.2, from coordinate 43,979,577 downwards.
AACTTTCCATACCTGTTTCTGTAGTTTACACACATCTGGTCCAAAAACCCGGGGTTTATTATTCATCTCAGATAATAACTGCGCAGTCATATATCCAGACTTCACCGTATATCGTCCGGTCTTTGTTAACCCCCAATTGAGGGGATCTGGTTTATAGGAATTCCTGTAATAATCATTATGTCTTCCAGAACAATTAGTTTTTTAATCAGTGGGACATTCCACATTGACGTTATAGGGTCAATCAGTTGATTAACCGTCAGCTCGGGGTAAAAATTATATCCTTTGCATGTTGCTGATCTCGGGCGTGAGGATGGAATCCAGGGATCATTCCAAACGGATATAGAATGTCCTAAGCCAACTCTTTTGATAAGCTCTTTGTGTACCAGAGATCTAGCAGATATAATACTATTCCACCCATATAACGCTGAGTATGATCGTATAGGATCTAGAGGCGTCGCATTCCAAAAATATTGACCCTTGAAAACCCTTGCAAATAATGAATCTGGATAATCGATGAGCCGCCATAGTTGCTTAGCAAGTAGAGCCGTGTTAAAATCCTCTATAACTCGAAACCCAAGTCCCCCCCTCGGTCTTAGATTTGCATAGTTTATGCCAAGCAAGCCAGTGCATTCCTTTATCATTTCCATTCGTACTCCACAAGAATTTGGCAACTATGCTAGTAAGCTGCGTTGTTATCGTTTTGGGTAAACGAAAACATGACACATTGACACTTTCTCCTCATTTGACTTGGACACAAAGTCGACATGGAGCAGCTTTGTATTATTCAAAAACCTTAAATTGTCGTGAAATTCCAACAACCACCGGAGCTGTATTATGCGGCAACTTCATCAAAACTCTTTTCGGAAATGTGTAACTAAAATCAACCTCATATAATCTCGCATCCAATCCATACTCCTCGTAAACTGTTTGAATGAATTCTTCATAAGATGTACTACGATCTATTGTTACAGTTTTGGAGTCTTTGTTAACATCGACAACAAATAACCATTTGTTTTCTTCAAGCATCCATTTACCACATACCAAGATTATTTGCGCCATAACTAATGTGGGGTTTGTTTTAAAGAGGAAGAAGATGTTTGGTTGTTTTGAAGAGAGCAGAAGATGGTTAGTGACAACCCTAAAACACACTTGGGCGTCGTTTTCTTATTTTTAAGTTTATATTATGTCAAATTAGGTATTTAACATACTAGTAAATATTTATTATTTTAAGTCTGTCATAATAGATTTATAAAAGTGTGTCATAGTAAATCTGTTGTTCCATACTGATTTTTACCAAAATCTGTCGTTTTAAAAAAATTTGTCATCAATAACATAGATGACGAAAATAAGTTTAGCAAACAAACCTGTCATCTAATATTAAGTCTGTTAAAAATAATTAAATCTGTTATGTCATTATAAAAAATCTTCTATATAAATCTTTCTCACAAAATAAGTATGTTAAAAATAATTCAATCTGTTGTGTCATTATTAAAAATCTGCTATATAAATTTGTCTCAGAAAATAAGTCTAACGAAGAAAATAAATCTGTTATTTCATATGACAAAGTTTTACAAATAAACATGTCATAGATAAAAATCTGTGAAAAAAAATTTGTCAAACAAATTAAATCTGTACAAAAATAAAAACCTGCCACCGAAAAAATGGCAGATTATTTCGATAGACTTATTTATTTTATAAATCTATCATGACATTTTTGAAAATATTGTAAATGACAGCCCTTCCACAATTCAGGAAATTTTAAAAAATTTATGAAAGCTTTCCTAAACCATATGAAACGATGTTAAATTCTAGTATTTGGAAGACCTTTCTAAAAAATCAACAAACATTAACAGAAAAAAACATTTAGGAAGACTTTCCTAAAGGGTAAACTCAGAAAACTCGAATGAAAAATTTTAAGGATAGAAAAATTTTAGCTTCCCTGTTATATTTGTCTTAAAAACTTATTTTCAATGTAATTATGGAAATTGCTCTATTCTTTTTGGTTAAGAATTATTAAACGCAAAATAGACATAAAATATGTCCAATTTGTTAAAAAGAAATACAGGTTACTCTAGTAATCTATTATATAAAGAGTAAGTTGTATCTCACAAGGGAATAACACATCAGCTTTACTTTTTTTTCTATTTTTTTATTTTTTAAAAATATCTTCAGTCAAATAAAAATTATCTTCATCCGAAGCGTTTCTTCTGAAATTTAATACTATTTTTTTACTATAATGAACATCACTAAAATCCCTTGAGAGAAGAGAGGAGACGAGACGAGACGATGAAAATCAAAATTGTTCTTCAGCCGTTCTCTTCTCCGGCAAAATTGTGTTCTGCCTCCCTCTCTCTCTACGGCACTTGAATCGATGAACTCCATGTTGTACTTGTGGGCTGAGCTTCTGATCCATCGTTTCACTCCGTCGAAACTGCTTGAGCGAGCACGTCTCTCTCTTTCCACCGGAGAACCTCCTTCTCAATGTCACCGACCATCCCCATTCCTCCAGAGCCACCGGACCTGCCAGATCCGCCGGATCTATGGGCTCGGTTTCTCCTGCCCTCTTTGGTCTCTCACTCTTTCTCTTAAAGCTTCCGGCGTGTCTTATCCTCCGATGGATCCATACCTCCGCCATCGCAGTGTTACAAAACAAACGGCTGAACAAGTACAACTACTCGGCCATTGATGAACAGTTTATATTTTACCGATCAGATGGACTTAAGAAATTTGACCCTTCAGATCCTAATTCTCCTCTTCCAAACTGTGAGTTTTCAATCAATCAATCATTCTGTTCTCTCTCACCATACATATTTTGTACCTGAAGGTTCTTTTATCGTAAGAGCTCATACACTAATGTCGAACCTCTTCTCCTGCCTTTGGTTCAATGAAGTTAATCGGTTTACATCGCGAGATCAGTTGAGTTTTGCATACACATACCTTAAACTCCAGAGACTCAATCCAGATAGACCACTACGCCTATACATGTTCAAGGTAACATTAGAGCTTGATCATCGGTTTAAGTAATTAGATCAGACGACGTTGAAGAGATTAATAATAAACTTGGTTTCATTTCAGGATTGTGAGCGTCGAGCATTAACTAAACTCTTCCACCTTCGTGTAGATTCATCACCTCTTTCACCTCCTGCTTGATTGATTAAGTAAAGATAGTTATCTACAAATTTTGTATTCTTAAACTATTCAAAGTATCAATATGTTATCTACTTTTAACCTCACTTTTCGTCTTTATGCTTCGACTCTAGATAGATTCTAAGCAGATTGGTTTCGTAGAAAGTTTTGGAGGAGTGTTGAAGTTTTGGCCACTTGAATATCCTCAACAAAAGCTTTGTGGTTAATCCTTGATAAGAACGCTCTGTGATCACAGAAGATATATACACACACATATGACTTTGTGAATGGATTATGTGAATTTAGTTATAATAAGTCATTAAGTTTGGCACTGGCTTTGCAGTTTTGATATGGAGAATGGACCAAAGGCAGCTGAATTTATACAGGTTTGTGATAGTACATTTCTAATTTAGTCTACATTATTCTACTGTTGGATCTGGTCTTAGTGCTCCACACCTTTCTCACGTTGAGTCTATGTAATCTCATGATAGTCTGATAACTCTTGGGTCTCGAGCAAGCCTGAGATTTTGTTTGTTGTATGTGATTTTTGTGTGGTTATAGCTCTCTTGGACTTTCGAGAAGGAACTAAACTCGAATGGCGTGGAAATGTAAACCATCACATGACAGTAAGATGACGACAGTGGGAATCTTGGATTTTCTTATGGAAGCAAATATAAGGCGAAGTGTAAAACTCTACAATATATCTTCTGACTTTTGGGCGTTTCTTGTGATGTTTGAGAATTAAAAGGCCAAGGGTTAATCATATTTTGTTTTGGCACTGAATATGATGAATGAGACCTAGCGCAAGGTGAAATGACAATCTCTCAAACACTCCACAGGAAGAAGTTGTGAAAAAGACCAGATCTTTTGAGAAGGTGAAAAGTGAAGCAGAGAAATGCCTAGCGCAAGGTGAAAAGGTCTGCAAAGAAAAAGCGGAGTTTGAGGATGCAACTTATGCAAAGGCATGTATTATCCACATCCTGATTTCTTCTCTTGCTTAAATTAGAATCAGTAAATTTGATTTTCTAATAATGTATGTTAATTGCTTCCCATTTGTATTCGTGCAGAAATGTCTCTATGAAAATATATTGTCATGTTTAGCATTGATATGTGTTCTTTTTTTTTGTTGTGTCAATGCAGTTCGTTTCTGTGTTAAACACAAAGAAGGCAAAACTCAGAGCACTAAGGGATAAAGAAGATTCAGGAAGAGCAGTTTAAAAGGAAGAGTCAACGGACAAAACTGAAAGCTTTGAGAGTGGAAGAACCGATAATGAGCAGAGCGAGGAAGAAGCCTCAAAGAAGGCAATAACAAGCAGCAAAGCACGTGGTCGGAAGAGAAGTGCACGCAGCTAAAAGATTCCCCTGCCTTCGTGATTTCAGGTCAGAGAGAGATTACATTCCAAGTTTTGTTCAAAGCTCATAGCTAGAAAAAGACAAACATCTTTTGGTTAAAAAATTCGCTAGAATTTGTATTTGCTTGTGAATGTAACTATTGTGGTGATTAAGATTCCGTAACATCACTAATACGTATTAGAACAAAAATTAACATATAATTTAAAGTTTAGGTACATTAGACAAGCCGTAAAAACGTCAATGTTCATTGTTCTTTGATTGAAAAGTGTAAATCTCTAGGATCAATGCATACTCTATGCAACACATAGATTGAGTTTTCATATTTTACTTCTATTGCATTCAAATTAAACACTAGACAATCAGGTTTATGACATAACTATTAACCATATATTGTTTTTAAAAAGAGCTTAGGATATATATTCTAAATTTCTAAGTGAAAATGAAACGAGGATGTTAGGAAAGGGGACGAATATTTGCAAAACTAATCGTTCAGATATTATTTCCGTAGAGTTTGTTTACAGAATTCATAGTAAAGGATTGTCTGAAACGATATGAAAGTTACTGAAGAAAGTAAACAAAATAAAGAAACACTCGACCAAAAAAATAAAATAAATAAAGGAACAAGAAAAGTGATTTGATGTTGACAAAGATGGGCCTAGCCCATTAAACAACCGAGCTTCCCAGTCAAAATTTCAGAAACCTTGGGCCTGAATGTTTCTCACTGTCTTCTCAGACGCCGCAAGTTCTCTTTCCCACTGTCGACCAGCCGATGTGATAGCCTTGAACCCACCTTCTTCATGACACTAAACTATGTGTACTAAAACTTCTTATACATGTACACAATATCAATTGTGAAATCAATTCAACAATTCGAATATAGCTTTAACATATTAGAAAACAAAAAAAATCAAAATCAACAGTTTTTTTTATCAACTCTCAGTTTAACATATAGTAATAGTTTTTTATAATCAATGGTTTCAATAAAAAAAAATTTTTAAATTCTGACGATACTTTTTTGGGTCGAAAGAAATTCTGGCGATAGTTATGTAGGTAAGCAATTCAAAGTAAAATTAATTTTTTAATACCAAACTAGGTATTTACCCGCGCTACGCTGCGGAATATTTTTCTAAATTTTGTATATATTTTTAATATAATAAAATTATTTTTATTATATAAATGAGTATTATATTTAATTTGTTATTAGCTTAAGTTATGTATTTATATGTTTTAAATCTGAATAAACATTGTATATCTTTAATTTTATATTTTTCAAAATTATAATTTGCTATCAAATTTGTTTAGCTAACTAACTATAAATGTATATGTAAAAATAAAAGCAATATATTTTTAAGTACTTTCATGCTAATGACAAATGTAATATATTTTCTCTCATAAATTACCACTTGATCATCCTTTGAAATTATATAAAGCAAATATCATTTTTTATTAATTAATATGATTATTTTGAATTATGAAATTTATTTATTTATCAAATATTTATTATAAACATATGTTTCTAAAACCATCAAACTATAATTAATAACATTCATATCAAAACCACTGCTATTGTTTTAGAACTAAATAGAAAATTATGTTTGAACTGATGAAATATTGATTTAGTCGAAGTTAAATAATTAAATTTAATTACCGTAAACATATTGTAACTTAGCATAATTTCCCATGAAATTTTATTTTCTTATAAAAACCAAGAAAATACATTTTCCATCAAAACAAAAACTTCATTTTCCTATGAAAATTGAAAAATCGCATATTCCCGTAAACATTTAAAATTTCATTTTCTCACCAAAACAAAAGAATTGTACTTTTCCGCAAAAACCAAGAAATCACATTTTTTCGCGAAAACCTGTGTTTTCCCACCAAAACCAAGAAATCACATTTTTCACTAAAACAAAAAAATTCATCTTCCTGCAAAACCCGAAAAATCGTATTTTTCCGTCAAAACCGAAAAATTTATTTTCTTGCGAAAACCGAAAAATCATCTATTCCGCCAAAACCAAAAAATTATTTTCTCGTCAAAACAAGAATCACACTTTCCTACCAAAATTGATACACTACAATTTCCCGCGAAAACCAAACAATCCTGTTTATAGTCTACTGCCACCACCTCCACCAGAAGTAGTGGTAAATAGATCATTAAAATAGTCTACTGCCACCTCCTCCACCTGTCCTTCGCCATCGACCCAAACATCATGTTTGTTATGTAAACCAACAATTCTGTTTATAGTCCGCCTTTGCTTTGTTAGTGCATAATAATATTCCGTGTTAAGGTCCCCATTTCTATTCCAGAGATTCCTACTCTTTTGTTGCCAGAATTGTTCTTCATCTCGATATGCATCTTTAAGCTTTTGTGTTATAACATTGAGCTCTTCTTGGGTAGAACTATCATCGTTCTGAGTATCTTCAAGTATTCTTTGAAGCTCCATAATTTTATCTTTTCCGTAGGGTTGATTTGCGTGTCTCCATTTTGATATTTCATGCCTACAGTTTTCGATTCTGTCTACCAATGATTGTGCATTGTCCATATTTCCACACTACCAGCCGCAGGTTATTGCATTCACCAAACCCTCTTGATCCACCCATCTTTTGTCGAATCTAAATTGTCTCTATTGTTTTGTCCTTTTTATTTCAATTGTTGCAACAATTGGTCTATGATCGGAGCCAATCATCCTTAAATATTTCACATGCGAGAAGGGAAATAAATCATGCCAGTTATCAATGGCTAGACCCCTATCTAGTCTGCACCGAACATTTTAGCCACTTCGTCGTCCTTTCCAAGAAAGTGTATTTCCACAACTTGGAAAATCGATCAAACCACAATTACTAATCATCGTATTAAAATTTATAAATGATGTAGCTTGTCTAATATTACCCCCTTATTTTTCATGATTTCCGATGATTTCATTAAAGTCCCCAATTAAAAACTAGGAATCATTCCTTGTTAATCCCGTTCTTGTTAAACGTTCCCAAACTTGATCTCGATACTTTGGAATTGGGTCACCATAAACAAATGATAATTAAAATTGTTTTCTTTTCAATCATAGCTTCCACTTCAATAATCCGATTACTCGAGAATAAAATCTTAACATCCGAAGTTTTATTATAGAATAAAGCTAAACCACTTTTTGCACCATACGGTTCAACCGTATACATCAAATCATAACCAAAATGCAATTTAAACATTTCCAGAAAATTAAAACATTGCTTCGTTTCAGAAAGAAATAAAAAATCAGGTCTAAATTTTCTCCAAATCTCTCTGAGGTAGCTTATTGTGTACCTGTTACCCAAACCTTGACAATTCCAACTTATAATCCGCATTAAACAGTTTGTTTATCCCCTGATCCCTCACCCGGGTCGACACTCTTCCCTTTCTGTGCCTGTCCTCTCTCGCCATAACCTTTAAGATCCCGGACATTACCTTTCTTACTTGGAGTTGCAGCCTGAATTAGTTTCTTTGAACCGCCACCCATCTGAACAGTTGCTTTGAATAACTTCTTCTTAGCCCTCGCTTTATGGGGTCCTTTTGGTACCTCTGGTTCGAGCATTACTCCAGCGGCTATCTCCTCACCGGCTGCAATTTCCTCATATATGACCTCCTCCTGAACCTGATCGGTAGCCGTCAATCCAGATAACACTTGGCCTCCTTTATCCTCTCCTAAGTTCCCTTGTGCATCAGCTTCCGCGTATTCATAGGGACTCATATCATTCACCATATCAAAACCCTCTTGTATTTCCATATTTATGTTCGTAGAGACCATATCCAAGCCATTTACATCTACTTGTAAATCATTAATCTCCACCGACTCGTTACTTTCAGTCACCACAACCTGGTCAATCATATTGCCGAGCTCATCCATTCCCACAACTACCTCCTCAAAGTTTAATTCCTTACGTACCTTTTTAGCAGAGTGTTGAGTAGGACTAATACCAGAGGTTCCATCATTATTAGGCACCATAGATGTCGTTTGGTCTCCACCACGAATCCCATAGCCATGCCCATACCCTTCAGTAGGCCGATGAATGCTTCGCATCCTTCCCTCAAACCGTTTTCTCGTTCCCCTTGGTGGAAATTGCCTGGTTGTGTCATAAGCCCCGTTGAAACCTCGCCAGCACCTCTGCTTCTGTTGTCACCATGAGAACTGGCTCGCTTACCCTCCCATGAGTCTACCAGCTTCCCTTTATTCCTTGACGGCTCCACCTGGTTACTATTTGCGGACACCTTATCACCCTTTTCGTCTCCCGTAAAGCCTGAGATCACCACACCCTTGTAGCTCATAGCACCCCCATCATTTTTGTCTTCCTTTTGTCGAGGTTCATCACGCCTCTCCCGTTCGGATACAGAATGGGACACTTGATAGTATCATGGCAGAGACTGAGGCATTCTCGACAATATCCGTGAAGGCGCTCATACCGAAGAATCACTGTGGTTTCGTCACCATTGTGAAACTCAACTGTTGTTTCAAAGGTGAGTGGCTTGAATCCATCCATAGTAATTTGAACCATGCCTCCATCGATGTCCACCCCCTTAACCTCACCAATGGATTGTCCAATGCTCCGGAAAGTCGGTTCCGCCCAAAAATGCAGTGGAATACCCATCATTCGGACCCAAAAAGTGAGTGAGGATTGGTAATTTGGGTCCATTATTGGCTGCCACTAGACTAGGGCCACCATCCAACCATCAAAGTGGAATGGTTCCATTTGCAAACTGCCGTAATGTCCTGCTCCTCGTCCAAGTCGAATTGAAATTTCCCCATGCCAAGATCAGCACCAGCAACTCGTTCCTCCACATTCCATATGCGAGGCATCATGTATAACAATGACTTCATATCCTGCGCCCCCGGGTTCATGCATCTTCCAATGAGAGTGCGTGAATATGCCTTGATTAGCTCAGTGTTGTCAAACCGGGGAACTGTGATCTTCAAGCGTGGCATGAGAGACTCTTTGCCTTTGTTGGATCCTCCCGCAGCAGCCCTTGATTGTGACATATCATAGTTCTCTAACAAAAACAGAGAAGCCGATAGTTGTAAGAGAGAAGTTAAAAGAGTGAATCGAGAATAATGTGAACGATAATCACTTATTCCCTCGCTATTTATCCTCTGTTCTAGGAACCAATAACTTCCGTTGATACTATTGACAGAGTATTCCCCTAATTCCGTGATATCCGATATGACTCCCTCTAATTGATATACCGTGAACCCATGATTCGAACAATAAAATGGAATTGTAATTCGCAAAGATTCCGTTACCTTGTTGTTCTGATTGTCATATATCCACTTTCCTTGATACCTCCTGAATTGGTTTAGATCATTAATAAAGCACCACCATTGATTCAATTGACACCAAGATTTGCAGACAATCGTGAACCAGATGAATCGTATTTGCTTGGAAATGGAAGAGCCGATCAATCTAGGATTCTCATCCAGATCAGGGTTTCCATATATATCCCCTTCTCTAAAAGAGCACCGTATATTCCTCGTAAACCGTGAATCATCATTATTGGATCGAACCCACAAAACCAGAAACCCATAATCTTCAAACTGCGTGTGAAATCTGTCCATTCTCGCTGGATCGCCTTCGCCATCGCCATCCTCCGTCCGTTAATATGCATAGCTTGTATTCCTTTCTATTTCAAACAAAATAGTGGAAAAAATGTTGAGATAAAAGTTTTATTCTCTTTTTATTTCTCTTTTGATAAGTTGAGCAAAGTTTTACGCGATTTTGCGTGAGTGAATAATACCAAGAAATAGTTTTTTTAATGGAAGCACAACAAGTCCTAAACGAAAGAAACGTATATTAGTTCAGTTTATTGATTCAGATGGCTTCAAAGTATGTATGACTTGACTAGTACTATGTCATATCAATGATTTATACTATTACATAAGCCGAGTAATCAAATTGTATAAAAAACTTTAACTACATAAATATTTTTTTCAGAAAAATTATAGTCGTATTCAGTGAAGTTTGTAATTGAGATGGCTTCAAGATTGGCATTTTTCGGATAATTGGATTTATATTCACGTGACCTAATCTATTGTTGACCAAACCTTATTTTAAGTCCCATTTGAAACCACAAAGCCCTCTATTCTTGAATGCAGAAACTCACGTAATTAATGTAAGAAGAGAAATTAAATCATTTGTCAAATACAAAACTCACAAAAGAAAAAAAATTGAAAACAATAAACTTACTAATTAAAACTAGAGAAAATAATTGGAAAACAACAAGGAAGAAACTAACAACAAGCTTAAAGAGATGTAACTTAATCCCAACGAAGAAGCTTTTGATATTGGAACATCCCAACCATACATCAACACGGACTGACGATAGATTCTGTCTCCTCTAGCTTCCCATACGTTGCCATCGTAAGCTTCAAACTCTTGGTGATGCTTGAAATTAGGTCCTTGCCATAGATGACACTTAAAAGAATAAGGTAAGTCGTTGTCCAAGATACCACAACACCATGGACTGACTTTATGTTTGTAAATAAAATTGTAGGATCCTGTGGGATGCACCCTATGGTATACCATATCTTGGTCTGCGGTTTTACAATGGACTATGAGATCGTTTTGTACATTCAGCTTGTTTCTGATCCACACGCTCACCTCGTACGACCAGGCTTCGCTACTTATCATGGTGAAGCTAAATACCAAAACAAAACAGAGAAGCACTAGACGATTCATTGATGTCTTTCTGTGTTTTGAACTAATGCTCGATTTTTAGCTGAGTTTTCGGATTTTTGAAACGATGATCAGGATGATATGGATAGAGATAGAGAGGAAAATATGCCGAAGAAATTTTTATTTGATAGAATGTTAGAAGGTGTTTATCTTTTTATATGATAAAAAATACTAGCCATAGTCCTACTAGTTTTAGGAAACACCAAAGTAATAACGATATTATCTTCGGTTCCGAGAATTCCAGATAAGTATTACAAAGTAGTATCATGTAACATAATCTTAATTTAGCGTGTGTTTCATATTTTTTCGATAATATGGGTTAATTTTAATCAGAATAATATGGAATCGATTTTAGATTTTGGTTTTCTAAAAATAAAACCAAAATCCAATATTTTTTTTTCATTTAGAAAAAAGGAAAAAATAATATTATGTTGACACAATAAATAATATCAAACACTTACTCTAGCTGATTTTCATATTCTCATTGAGAAACTCAATACGCATATTCTCTAAATAAATAGATAAACTTATTATAACCGATTTTCTTATTCTCATTGAGACCTTCATAATTTTCTTTGAAATTAAAAGATTAACTTAATGAATATTTCAACCAAATAGAACTTTAAAAATCAGTCATATGGTACCATAATGCACAATAATTTATATATAGCATGAAGATACACAATAATTTGTATATTGCATGAAGATACATAATAGTTTGTGAGCTACAAGAACAAATCATTAGTAAATCTCATTTTTATGTAGAACTTACTCAAGTATACTAAAATACTGTCTGTTAGTTTTCTTTAAACAATAATTTGTATATAACATGAAGATACACAATAATTTGTGAGATAGAAGAACAAACCATTAGCGAATTTCATTTTAAAGTAAAACTTCCTCAAGTATAATAAATTAATATATGTTACTTTAGTATACTTGAGCATGTTCAGTTATGCTCTCGGATACGATAATAAGAGATCTTGTCGTAACCACAAATTATTGAGGTTTATAGACGTTTTCTTATGTAAACGTTGGAACGAATTTTTATGGTATGGACGACTCTTGATGTCAGTCCATATTGGCGTATAAAAATATATGAATATGGCGTGTCACACTTACTGGTGTGCTAAAAAAAGGAACTCACGGGGTGGTTGGAGCGAAGACGCCAACCACATAATCTGTTTTGATTATACAAGAGAGAGATTTGGACCGCTTCTGCCTCTGGCGTATGGAACTGGGGTGACCTTGAGGCTTTATATGAGTACGGTGGAAGTCTTGCGATATGGATCACGAATAGGATTGTGGCCGAAAAGGTTTCTTGGAGAAAGGTCTTGAAATTTGATCACTCCCTCGTGACATTGTCATTCGGCTTACATATGAGAGTTTCTATATTGACGAAGTGAAGAAAGTCGCCATGGTTTTTGGTAAAAGGTTGAATTGCCACACAGTTTGCATTATTAAGGAAGAGGATTAATACGTAGAGCTAGTGGATCTCGGAGAACGTACCGACGAAAACTGTTTGCTACCACGTGTGTGCTCTTATGTTCGGATGTTCCAATTTTAGTTCAAATCAAAGGAGGCCAAATGAAAAAAAAAGCAATGCAATTCAGACAAGCTTCGCTATGATGAAATGATGTCGACACTTTCCTTCTTTAATTGGAGGTGCAAAACGCTTGACAGCAGCTGCTGAATGTAACATGACAACAATCACAATATTGTATAATTGTTTACGCAGTATGAGAAAAAAAAAAACTTTTCTCTTTAATTAGTTGGAAGTAGACTATGTTTTTAGTTAGGTTCGTTTGATTTAAGGATACCATGTAGTAAGTACTTTTGTTTAGATTTCGATTAAAGGTAGTCTCGAGCATGGAGCTAACTTGCCCTCCTTTGTATTCTATGCCTGTGGGATGTATGAGATAAAAAAAAGATGAACTCCCTCTTGCTTCTCTAAAACTCTTCCAGAAAGATTAAGAATGCTGGTCATTCCGATTGGTTGAGACACCATCTTCACCACCAGCTCCAAACAGTTTGTAGTAAAAGTGTTTATTTAGTTATATTCAGTAAATTAATTTGTATCTATGATATGGCTTCAATATTGGTATTTTGTTTCCGAGAAATCCTACTTATATTCACCCGACCTAACTAAGTTTGGATAATTCAACAAAACACTATTCTTGAATGTAGAAAGTCTAAACTCTCCAAGCTTACTTCGCAAGGTCACTAACTGTCCTGTTTTTGACCGCGATCAGCCGTCCTCATCACTTATCAGGGTCATTACACCACCCTTGTCCGATGGTCCGGAGGCTTGAAATTGTTGAAATACTGACCCTACAATCACCACATGATCTTTCTCCGTATTTTATCCTAACACACGTTTTGGGAATTATTTCCTGAAAGATCACCCATCCTAGTACAACTCCAGCTCAAGCACGCTTTACCCTGGAGTTTTCTCAGGATCAGTGACCGAAAAGATAAGTACACTCTAGTGACATGGATAGCCAAATCAATTCTCTTAAGCCTCTTCATATATACATTCACACTCTAGAAATCGGGATGTTACAATAATATATGAAAGAATTACTCAGATGTTACAGAAAAGTTGGAATATTACTAGTATATTATACATTTTCTAAAAATTACTCAAATATTTTGTGTCCTTGTGTAATTACAATTAACACTCTAAATTAATTTGTATTTTTTTAATTAAAAAATTAAGAACGAAAATTAGTTTAATCTACGTCATTAAGAAAAAAAATTAAATCCACGTCATTAACATCATGTCATTAACGATTAAAAGCGAGGGAAACTGAATCGTTCTCTTTTGTTATAGAAAAAAAAACCTCCCTCTCTCTCGGCGATTTAGAAGTCGAAACCTAATTCCACCATCGTATCGTCTCTTCCGGCCGCTTCTCCGTTGCATTACGTCTCCTTTTTCATGAACCTCTCTCTCTCTTTCGGCGATTTAGAACTCTCCTTTTTGGACTCCGAGTTTTCATTACTAAAAATCTCTTTTTTCATCTTTCTTTTTTCACGAACAAACCTGCTCCGGTAAGTTCGAATCTATTTTTTAGTTTAACCGTTTAATTGCATGTGATTCCTGTGATTTAAACCATTTTCCGAAAACTATCGCGGCGATATTAAGGGTTTTTATCGATGATTATTGCGGCTGATTTTCGCCGTCGTTGATTTACATATGGTGTCTGATTTGTTAGATCTATTCGATTTTGTGTCTGGCTTATCAATGCATCTGTGGCTGAATTTGTTTTATGTTGCAGCTGAGTGACTATTTACCTTACTGCTGAGTTACGGTTTATCAATGCATATGTGGCTGAGTTTGTTTTACATTGAGACTAAGTTACGGTTTGCGTTACAGCTGATTTAAGGTTTACCAATGCATTTATGGCTGAGTTTGTTTTACATTGAGACTGAGTTACGGTTTGCGTTATGGCTGATTTATGGTTTACCAATGCATTTGTGGCTGAGTTTGTGTGGTTGAGTAATGATTTATACTCTGGCTGATTTTAACTTTCTTATCAGATGGCTAAGGTTATTTCAGAATAACAAGGAAGGGATTACCCTCCAAGACTTTACGCAGAAGGGGAGTCTAATCTGGAGAATAAATCCATTAACCACAATTTTAAGATGGCAGATCTCCCTGGGATTAGAGAATCAATAGGTCAAGATGTGTGGGATCAAATGAAGGAGTTACCTATTGGAAAAGTTGCTAAGCTATCTGACAGCCAATTCACGTGGTCTGGTAAGACTGTACACTATCTTCTATGTAGACAGTTGAGAATATATACGAAGGAGATTTGGTGTCTCGTCGGTGGTCAACCTATCAGGTTTGGCTTGAATGAATTTGGTCATATCACGGGGTTAAACACAGATCCGATGCCTACAGAGATGTTTGAACCTGAAGCTGACTACAGAACATTCTTCAGAGAATTGAATGTGCCTGGTGGGGAAGGACCAAAGTTAGATGAACTTACGGCAGGATTATCAGTGTGCCGGGCATGGCCTCCTCAAAAGCGTAAATGGTTGGGGCTGTTGCTTCTTCAAGCCATTGGTATTTATGGATTGCATCATAATTCTAGAATATCATTCGAAAGTGCGAAAAGAGTTTGTGATGATGAAGCCATGAAGATTTATCCATGGGGTCGGTCAGCATTTGAAACTCTTGTTGATGCTATAAAGATGTTGAGGCCTATAGGAAAGTCGTACACCATTAATGGTATGGTTTATGTGTTACAGGCTTGGGCGTATGATTCAGTTAAATGCTTTGGAGAGCGATTTGGGAAAATGGTCAATAATGATGAGATACCGTTGTTTCGATGGGGTGGAAACCGTACACGTTCAACAATGGAATCAACCATTGCTGAAGATATCAGAACGTATGGTGAGGTAAAGTTTTGACTGTGTTATGATATTTAATGGATGAGTTATGTTTTTAATAATGGCTGAGTTGGTTTACATACGGTTGCTGAGTTATATTTTTGTGATAGGTGAGTTTTATTTTTGTGAAGGCTGAGTTATATTTTTGGGATGGCTGAGATATATTTTAGTGATGGCTGAGTTATATTTTTGGATGGCTGAGTTATATTTTAGTGATGGCTGATGTATGGTTTATTGATGGCTGAGTTATGGTTTGTGATGGGGGTTATATTTTAGTGATGGCTGAGTTATGGTTTATTAGTGGTTGAGTTATGCTATAGTGATGTCTGAGTTATACTTATTGATGATTGAGTTAAAATTTACTGATGGATTTCATAATCATTTATGTTATATGTGCGTGTGAGTAAAATGGTTATGAAGGATGATGTAAGAGAGCTATTTCATACGTGGCCAGATCAAGCAGAAGACCCATCACTTGATCACTTGATCCAAGACATACATGAGGATACGTTTGTCAAAGGTTTTTGGAATGTGAAGAGGAATGAGAAGAAGAAAAAAGTAAATGTTAAAGCAGTGGTTGAGTCTGAATCTCCCGCAAAGAAGCAGAAAGTCCATGAGGTCTCGAAAACCATGGAAGTGAAAGTCCATGAGGTCTCGAAAACCATGGAAGTGATCAACAGTGAGGGTGGTGAATCTGGTGAAGAAGAAGAAGAAGAAGAAGAAGAAGAAGAAGCAAAGGTAAGTGATATGGTATATAGTACGTTTGGTTAGCTTGTTTATGCGTTTTTGTGTATGTGTTGCAGGGTGTTAGTGATGAGGACGATGTTGGGGAAGATATGTCGGTTAAAACAGTCATGGATTTGGTGTCTAAATTAAACTCAAGGTTTGACACCGTTGATAGAACCATTATAGAAATTTCTTCTAATCTGGAGAAGGTGATTGGAGATATAGTAGAAGTGAGGATAGATGAAAGGTTTGTCCCAAGGATGACTGGCGTTGAAAACAGGATTGGATCTATTGAAATTGAATTGAAACAGATGAAAGAGCACCTGAATGCCATGGGGGTAGGGCAAACTGGCCAAAACGTTGGTGATGGCGACTCAGATTTCAGAATTATCGATCTGGTCCAGAAGAAGAAGAAGCCACAACAAGAAACACCTCAATTTCTACGGAAACCGCCACAAAACAACTCTATAACTAGTCCTATGGTAAGCTAACAATGGCATACATATGGCTAAAATATCAATACACTGCGGCTGAATTTTGAATACTTTACAACTGAGTTGTCATATAAGTTGCGGCTGAATTATGTTTAATTTATGGCTGAGTTGTCTTTATGTTGTGGCTGAGTTATCGTTATCTTATTTTCTTCGCTATGTTATACAGACAAAATATTCTGTCGACGTAGAGAAGGACAGTGGTTTTGCTGGGGTCAATAAGAATCTATATAAGGATTTTGTTAAGGCCACTGATGGAAAAGATGATCCTCTTGATTTCGTTGAGCAGTCTCCTGCTAATAGATTACGCCCCAGAAATTAAAAAAACCAAGTGTTCAAAGAAGCAGAGGTACAGATCCCGGCCGAAGATAATAAGCCAAAGAAAAAAGGTAGAAAGCCTAAAACGGTGACCAAAGAAGCAGAGGTACAGACAAAAGTTGAATATGAGAGCAAACAGATGTCGGCCGAAGATAATAAGCCAACGAGAAGAGGTAGAAAGCCTTCATCGGTGACGAGGCTGAAAATAAAATTACCCGCTGGGATGAAAGAAGCTGATGAAGTCCTGAAAAAAGCTGACAATAATGATCCGAAGGAAGGTGACAGTGACGTATGGGATGTCCCTGACCAGTTTGTCGCTGATAAAGGACGCATTTTACCTCAGTCTGATGATGATGATGAGGAAAAGATTAGGATGGATAGAATTAAAGCTTTGAGGACGGAGAGTGTTAGGCGGTCCCCGGATGGGAGTGCATTGAATCCACAACAAGACCATCCATCAAGGGTTTTTCCTTATTTTGGAGACAACGGACTGACGCGCATGAGGAAGAATTATGTACCTTCACCTGGAATATATGATCCTCTGGCACCGGTTGATCCGACCAAATTGCAGAAACTTAAGGATTACATAAATCCATTCGAGTATGACCCTTTAGACCTTATTAACTTGTTAATTACAGCTTGTTAACACTATTTGTGTATATTAACTTGTGTTTATCTGTTAGGAATATCCCATTGGGCAGGGCAACATACGAAGTTGATTTCTATAGGGTTATCATCACCGAAAGAAAGCATTGGCCAGATCGAAGTTATGGATGGCTGTTTGATGTTGTAAGTATTACTTTATGTCTGAGTTATTGTTGTTTACGGCTGAGTTATGATACACTATTATGTCTGGGTTATTACGGCTAAGTTATGATATTATACATTACGGCTGAGTTATGGTATGACATATTCTACATTACGGCTGAGTTATGGTATGACATATTCTACATTACGGCTGAGTTGTTGTTTTTTTTTTTTTTTTTACAGCATGTGTGTGGGTTCCTCAGAGTCCTCAGGAACAGGTTCAAGCGAGATCCCTGCCCATTCCACAGCAAACGCATTGCGTTTATAGACACGTGGTTCGTATCTCTTTGGGTTAATGAGTATGAACAGTTCAAGATAAAAACGAAGAGGTTTAAATTCAAAGACACCCCGTATGAGAAAGTAGTTAACGGTTTGCTTCCAGAGGATCAACCGACAAATATGAAGTGGATACAAGATGTGGATCACTTGTATATTATTCCACAAACCGGAGGCAATCACTGGGTGGCGTTGGACGTGGACCTGCGTAAGGGGCATATTGATTGCTATGATAGCATCATGGGACAAGTAACCCCAGAAAGTGAACATAAAATTCTGGAAAGTTATAGGCCGTTTACGCGGATGATTCCAGCAATGATGAACGATCTAATTCCTGCCACAATCCGTGAACCTAGCTTCGAGCAGTTTACGTTCTGAAGGAGGAGAGTCTCCAGGGTCCCTCAGAACGTACAAGTTGGGGACTGTGGCGTGCACGCATGTAAATTTATCGAAGGCTTAGTGCTTGGTGTATCTTTTGATGGCATCTGTGATCAAAATATCCAGGCTATACAGGTTAAGATGGCAGCAGATATCTACGATGAGGCACCTGATCTGCTTGCACAGTTTCAATGATATATTCTGTTCTCCTTGATACCTATTATGATATGTAAAATATTTGGTTTTTGAACATAATCGATTGTGGCTGATTTTGAACATAATCGTTTGTGGCTGATTTTGAACATAATCTTTTGTGGCTGATTGATGTAAAATATTTGAATCATCAAGAACAGTGTTACGGCTGAGTTACGAAATGAACCCAACCCTAACCGACCCAAATTAATTAATTGACCCAACCCAACCTTTTACTCTTTATTTTACCTATCTTCTTCGTCGCCTCTCTTCTTCGACATTGTCTTCTTCAAATTTCTTCTTTCCCAAATTTCTTCTGCTCCAAATCCAGAATTAAGTGTCCAATCACGCATCGATAATCTAATCACGAAGAACAGAGATAAAATCCATCGATCGACATTTTAAACAGGTTTCGATTGTAGATAATCAAAGAGACATATGCATATAAATAATTGTCTGTGCTGAGTAAGGGTTTTATTTTGGTTTTCGATTAGATGGATTTAAATTCGGGCTCATCTAGTAACAATAGGAACAGAGATTTCAGCGGTCTTAAATTGTGTGATTGTCATTTGCCTGCGAAAATTTCACATCTTGGACAGATAAAAACCCAGGTCGAAGGTTCTTCGGCTGTGAATTGTACAAGGTACGGAGAAGAATGAGTGATTGTCTGGAACATATTTAATTGTATAAAAATCTTATTTGTGTGTCATTAGGAGGGTGGGACAGTTCACTGCAAATACTTTAGGTGGTTTGATGAAGAAGAGGTGAAAGGATGGCCAAAAAGAGCATTGATTCAAGCTCGAGATGAAATCTGTGAGAAGAAAAATGTGATCGATCAACTAAGTACAACAATTGTGGAGCTTCGTAGAGAATTGGAGAAGCATGAGGTGGATAAATGTGCAGGAGATGGTGATATTCAACAATGATTTGAATTTGGATGGAAAGCAAAGATCTTGAAGTTGTTCTGTATCGGCAATACATAAGTAGATGCATAAGTAGATGTATAAGTAGATGTTCTGTTGGCCCTTTTTGTTTGGTTTGTAAGGACATCACTTTTATGATTCATGACTATTTGTGTTTGATCAAGATGTTGTGGTGATTAGATCCAAAACAAAATAAAACTTAAATGCAACTTGTAATGTCATTGCAATGTCATTACATTTCACGGCTGAAAATTTGACACAGTATATAACTTGCAATCCTTAATGTAAATTTGTCTAGGAGTGGAATCTAAATATAGCTTCACAATGTATGGGTATGGGTTTGCGATTTATCGTTTTGTTGGATAAGTTTGAAAAGGTACAAACATGAGCTAATTTCATGATCATTATTCAGGAAAGTGAATAAAAATGTCAATTACAACTTATTAAAGTGGTTTAATTACATGAATGTATCAAATATTCACATTTGCTATATTTATGATTTGGCTGAGTTATGCCATATATTCGTGGTTTGGCTGAGTTATTCTAACGACATGGCTGACTTAACGCAGATACATTCGTGGTTTATCTGAGTTATTCTAACGATACGGCTGACTTAACTCAGATTCATTCGTGGTTTGGCTGAGTTATTCTAACAACATGGCTGACTTAACGCAGATTCATTCGTCGTTTGGCTGCGTTATTCTAAGGACATGGCTGAGTTTTAGTCAAGTTACGGCTGATTTACAGTCAAGTTTAACAATAGAATTCACGGGTATGCTAAAATCAAGTGAATTAAAAAGTCAAAAGAAAATAAAATCATAGATAGATAAAACACCATTACATAGAAGTTCATAGAAAAGATGACAATACAAAGAAGTTTAACAATGAAATTCACGTTCTGAAACCGACATCATCTGGGCCAAATTCCTCAAACATGTCGACTAAATTATTCCACACTATCCTATTAATCCACTTGGGCTTATCGCCACCACGCGCCCATATCCTCTTCAACGCACGCATCTGGTCTTGGAATAACGTTCTAGCACACAAATTAAACTGCGTCCAAACCGTTGTAGTATGTTTTGGATCCCACGTGTATTTACACTACAAATAAAGAAAAGAAAAAAGTTATAAGAGTATAAAACCATATTAGGGTTTTTGTTTTAGTGTGCTTTATATCAAAGATTTGTGCTTACCGCGAGGAGGAAAAACCATCGTGTCTTATAATGGACGGGAATCAAACGGTACGTCAGCCACTTATGGTGCCAGTTATGTTGAAGGATCTCTCCGATCGCGACATAGAGAAAGTGATTGAACTTGAACCACGTAACAGTGGTTTTGTCAATCCAGAAATCCACACCAGGGTATAGAACGGGAAGATTTTCCCGATCGGCAGCGTTGAGGATCGCTTCAACATCTCTGAGAAACTGTCCTATGATGGGAGGAACAACATCCATGTCGAAAGGTTGTAACAGAGAGAATGAAATGGAATACAAGATTTAGGAGAATCTTATATAAAGAGAAAAAAGATAGGAAGACAAAAGGTTGCGTAGGTTAACTTTTGGTTTCGCGGCAAATATACATTTCACGGCTGAGTTATAATATTTAACGACTGAGTTATTATACTCGACGGCTGGGTTATAATACTTCACAGCTGAGTTATAGTACATCACGGAAGACGAAAGGTTGCGTAGGTTAACTTATGGTTTCATGGTAAATTCACATTTCACGGCTGAGTTATAGTACTTCACGGCTGAGTTATAGTACTCGACGGAAGACGAAATGTTGTGTAGGTTAACTTATGGTTTCGCGGCAAATTTACATTTCACGACTGAGTTATAATATTTATAGCTGAGTTATTATACTCGACGGCTGAGTTATCATACTTCCTGGCTGAGTTATAATACTTCACGGAAGACGAAAGGTTGCGTAGATTTAAAAATTAGGGTTTCACGGCTGAGTTATAATGCTTCACATAAACCAACAGTCATGTTCGCCAATACCAAATAGGGAAAAGAAAATACATGCCAACAATACTACACCGAACAAGTTTTCGCATTATGCCCAACTTGTTTACATCGAGAACATGGGTGTTGCTTCCTAGGGCGTTTATTTCCAAGGTTAACTTCTAAAGATGATTTAATCCTAATTTTCTTGGGCCTTCCTGGCTGGTTTACAACAATCGGAGGCAAGCACGGTTGGATAGTTACAATTTCAAGAACAGGTAGTGCCGTATCTGAAGGCATGATTGAATCAGCGTATGCGTTAACCAAATAACCGCTCTTATAGTAAGGACTGCACAGGGATATACGAGACACACCCATATGCTCTGCAGCTGCGATTGCATGGACGCATGGTATTTTTTCGTGGTCGAAACGACGATATGTGCATCTTTTTGCATCCACATTTACAATATTCAAATATGTTCCATATGTTACCTGTACACATAAAGGATCAATCGTTTGTACATCCATAAGTCTTGCTGCAATGACATGGGCCTATTTAAGAGAAGACCAAAAAAAACGTTAAGGCTGATTTATCATAATAATGTCTGGTTTATGAGCATTTGACGACTGATTTATTAAACTATTACAGCTGAGTTACCTGTAACAGTTTTTCCACACCTCGTGAGAGCGTTGTTATCTGCGATTTCGCATCCTCTCTCCGTTCAGCAAACTATCTGGTCATCATAGTCCGTATCGATTCTAACAGTCGAACTATGGGAAGACTTCTAGCATTTGACAGTGCTTTGTTCATTGATTCCGCAATATTTGTAGTCACTAAATTGTACCTTTCACCCGGCAAATGAACACGCGCCCACATTTGTACACCAGCTCTTTGGAGGTATCCATGTAGTTCAGGATGAAGCGCTTCAATCTCATTGAACGCCTGAGTAAAATCAGCCAGCCTAAAACACCTTGCCGCTATTTTTTTCCAGAGGGAACAAATGTTTTCCTTTGAATTTCACCAAAATGTTCTTATACAAATGGTAAGTGCAAATTCCACGAGAAGCCAATGGATACACATCACCAACTACTTTCTGTACTGACTTATGTCTGTCCGAGATTATCGCAAGATCCTTATCGTCAGGAATAACAACTTTGAGTTGCGTAAAAAACCAACGCCAAGAATCATCATTTTCAGTGTCAAAAACAACGAAAGCTATTGGGAAAATCTGAAAATTACCATCCTGAGCTAGGGCTGTTAGAAGCGTCCTTTTGTAACTACCATGGAGAAGCGTACTGTCAACAACAACAACTTTGCGCATGAAAGGAAACCCAGGAACTCTCGCACCGAAAGCAATGAACACATATTTGAATCTTCCACACTCATCAATTTGAAGACGTGTGACTGTACCCGGATTTGCCCGTCTTATCATGTATAGGTAAGAAGACAATTCTTTAAAGCTACTCTCAGGAGTACCCAGATCGATCTGCCTTGCAAACCTTAGCATCCTATGTGACTTCCAATGATCGATCTGTTGACACCAACATATTAATAAATCAGTCGAAATGAGAATAAACTAACCGTGTCGTAATTATAACTCAGCCATAATATATCTATAACTCAGCCGTAAACGACCCATAAGTCAGCCATAATGTATTAATAAATCAGCCGAAATGAGAATAACCCAACCATAACGTAATGATAAGTCAGCCGTCAACAACCTATAAGTCAGCTGGAGTGTATTAATAAATCAGCCAAAATGAGAATAACCCAGCCGTAACGTAATGACATTTCAGCCATAATATATCAATAAGTCAGCCATAAAACAATGTATAAGTCAGCCACGAACAATCTATTACCTTTATACTAAAATGCTTATTGATAATTATTCCAACACTATGAGGTTTAACGGATGGACCAACGTCACCAAGAAAGTCCCTGTAAAGAGCTCCCAAAATATCAGGTGTTGCTTGTCGGGATCGATTAGAACGTTTGGTCACAGAACATGTGTGTTCCGAATCGTATATACGAATATAAAAATGCGGCTCATCCCCTTGTTTAGATGCACGAACTCTCCAACGACATCCATCCACCCAGCACTTAATAATCAGTATACTCGGATTTGATACTGGTACATCAAAATCGTATCCATCCCTTACCGAAAGAAGTTTTAGTCGTTTCTCCAACTTGTCTTTGCTCCCGTATCGTTGTCCTACAGCGAGGTTTAGTGAAGACATCTCCAACCTTAAAGCCTCCGAGTTCCCAATCGATCTGGTCATTTCAATGTTCTGAGGTCTCTTCTTAGGAGGCAGAGTCAGTGAATCTTTGTCTTTATTCTGAGGCTCGACGTATACTAGTAAAGTTGTCATCATCAGATGACGCACCATCAGAGTCATTGAAAACATCAAATCGGCTTGAAAATTCATCATCTTCTTCTTCGTCATCTGCTTCTTCGACATCTTCATCGTCTTTTTCGTCTTGGCTTTTACTATAATCATAACAGAAACGATCAAAACCCCCACCGTAATCTTCGTATCTAGATTCTTCTTTTGAGTCAGAACTGATTGGCCATTTCATCCTATGTCTCGATCCATCCTTTCGACTAATTTCGCTAGACTCTTTCTCCGTAAACTCCACACATAGACGTAGCTGATCGATTTTCCATAGGCTTAGAAAACATTGCAACTGTCGATCATTGGAGACATAAACTGGTGGAGTATCATGCGACATATTTTTCATAGCCTTGTTCGAGAACATGTAGCTCAGCTTTACCTGATGGCTTAACTCCTTTCATCCGCAGTAATCTAAAACCAACTTCACAAGCTTGTCGTGCGTTGTTTCCGTATCTATCTGCACAACTCTACACCCTCTATCGTCGGTGTTAAATACATATTTGTGTTTCTTTACCCAATTACCAGAAACTGTAATTACCGAAACCGGATCCATAATATATCGGAGAAGGGTGAACGAAAATGAAGAAGAACGAGGAAGACGATGACGAATTGAATGTTCAAAATTTAAGTTCTGGATATCTCTGTTGATGTGAAGAACAAGGTGAAGAACAACGACGACGAAAAAGACGATGAAGATGACAAGGAAGACGAAGACGACGTTTCGTAATTCTCTGTTGATGATGACGTGGAATACGCATCCGACGTCATTTTGAGTTGATGAAGTGGCAAGTAAGCAAACAAATCTTTAAGTCAGTCGTAACGTGAATACTATTACTGTAATTAAAAAACGAAAAAATGGCTGCCAAATTCAGCCGTTTAATGTCGTAACTCAACTGAAAATCTTTAGCTCAGCCGTATCGTTTAATAAATCCGCCGTCAATGCATGCTATTGTGGTAATTAATCTTTCGCTACTAAATCAGCCGTAATTAGGCCGAGTTTTTCGTTAACCCAGCTCAGTACGACTGATTTACGATACTTACACGAAAATCAGCCGTAACGAAGCAATAACTCAGCCAGCCGGAGAAAGTTAATTCAGCCGTGTCGAAACAATAACTCAACCAAATTTTGACAAATCAACCATTGGGATACAACTCAGCCGTAACGTATGGCTGGGTTATGCTCGTAAGTCAGCCGTTTTCTCATAACTCCGACAGATCTCGTTAAGTCAGCCGAAACACCAGGCTGGGTTATACACGTAAGTCAGCCGTTAGTTCATAACTCAGCCGTTTTTCTTAAATCAGCCGTAACATACCGTAACTCAGCCGTCATTGCCGCTGTAGCGCTTTACGGCTGAGTTCATTAATATACGTCAGCGATTTCTGACGTGGCGGCGCATTTTTTCTGATGTGGAATTAAAAAATAATGGCATTCTTTGTAATTACGCTTTTTCTATAACATGTAACAAGGACATGCTGGGTATAGAAAATATACGCGAAATATGATAGTAATAAAAAAAAGTTTTGTATGTAACTGGTCATATCACCTAATTTGTATGATATCTAAGTAACTCTCCCATAATATATTTACAAAAAAAACTGAACATGAATTTTTTTTCAAAAAGATTATTTTGAACATTAAAAATAAGACTCATAATATTTTTGCAAAACCACTTATAATAGAACTGACTGAAGAAACCGATTTTTCCATTTGTTCCGTGTTTACTTTTATATTTTCCACAAATATGTCTAAACATGAAATAGTAAAAAACAAAATTAGATTAATATAAACATAAAAAGTAATATTGAGAATATTTTCGCAAAACCACTTATAATAGAACTGACTAAAGAAATTAGATTTCTCTTTCATTCTGTGTTTATTTTATAATTTTCACAAATATAATTTCTCTATTACTAACTTTCATCGAGAATCTCATTTAGTAGAATAGTGTCAGAGCAAAATTGACTTTTCCTTCATTATGATTTCACAATTTTGATTATTTTTTGCCGCTTCATCAGTTTTTCATCTTATCCGATTGATTTGGATTTAAAAGGAAAATCAACCTAAACAATTATAAGAAATTTGATGTGTTAATAAAGATGTGACTCTGAGTAATATTTCATTTTTCTTTTACAATTAATCTTTATTTTTATTTTTATTTTTTTAGTTGAAATATATAATATATTTCTTTTTTCTGTTAGATTTATATGTAATAATTTTGATATTTTCAAAATTTATGTTTTATTTTTAATCTAATCCAGACACGTATCAAAATCTTATTGCAACATTTGACATATGTTGTGATCATCTGAATTACTAACATATCAAATTTGCTACATATTTTAAAGCAAAAGTGGTTATCTCCTTCATTTTGCTTCTATAATTCTGATTGTTTTTTTTATTGATTCTTCAGTTTTCCATTTTTTCGGTTTTATTTGAGTAATATTTTCTTTTTTCTTTTAGGAATAGTCTTTAGTTTTTTGAAAACAAAATTCCTTTTCTTAATCGACATATTTAATTTTTTCTAATTTATTAATTTTACTTTTAGATATTGTAGTGGTTATATATTTTTATTAATATTAATAATATTTTTTAAATTTATATTTTATTTATATTTTAATCACGACACATGTCAAAATCTTAATCAAAATATTTTACACATCTCACAATCATGTGAATTACTAATTTTGACGCATCAAACTTTATATAATAAGATAGTAGAAAATGAAATACTTTCATAGTCCTACTACTTTTAGGAAACACAAAAGTTATATAACAGTATTATCTCCAAATAAATAGTACAAAGTAATTTCACGTAACATGATTTTAGTTTGTTTTCTACTTATATATTCATACCTCTTTTAATAATTTGGGCTACTTCAATTTTAAAGTAATTAAAGTACAGATTTTAACTCCAATTAAATGTAAAATATTGTAGGTAGCGTTTTGTAATTTTGGAAGCTCTTATGCACAAGTCCAAAACTATTGTAGATAAAAAGATTTATTCATTCAAAACTGAATACGAATAGTGTAAAGTTAAAATACTAAGAAAAGTAAAAATTCAAAAAAAGTTTCTCTCTAAAAAAAGGATAACTTTCGCGACTCTCTTCAACCCTAGATCTCCACCGGCACCGGTCCTTGGCCTCCGTCGCCGGCAACCCCAATGGCTAAGAAAAACAAACCCCCAATCCTGGGCTCCCCCCATGGCTCAAAAAACCGTCCACAAACTCGGCTTCACCCATAGTCAGGTCCTTCGAAGGAGGACTCTTTCTCCGACTCCCCCACTGTGTCCCTGAATCTGGATAAATCCGGCAACTCGGGGACCCCCTTGATAAATCGGCCACTACACGGTGCCCACAGAACCCCCCCCCCCCCCCCCCCCCCCCCCCCCCCCCTGTCTTCTTGGCTGCTTCCGATATCAGCAACATTTGTCCTGGAATCCGCCAACACTCAGTCCTCAATGCCGAAGGCTAATGCCGTCGAACATGAACACTCCAGCAAGCCGTCTTGGGCCGAGGTTGTTAGTCCCTCAAACAAGATGATGATGAAGAAAGGGAAGTATTTACCCTAGACTCAAGTGAGCCTTGTGTCACCATCCCCAACGACGTCATTACTAGGAATCGACACCATTGGGAGAGCTTTATTCTGGCCCAATTTCACAGCAAATCTCCCTCGCCAGGAGCTCTTCATGTTATCACCAACGGCATCTGGAGTAGCAGACTTCATGACATCACTGTCTCAAAGTTATCAGATCGCTCCTTCCTAATCAGGATTACGTGTCCAAACACAAGGAAGAGAGTGCTTGCGCAAGGAATGTGGCACATTGAAAATCAGTTAATGTTTGTGGGCAAATGGGAACCAGGACTTACCCCAGAAATCCCCTCACTCACCTCAGCCCCTGTCTGGGTGGATTTCCTAAATGTCCCTCTCCAGTTCTATTCAGAGGAAGGCTTGGAGCACGTGGCTAGTCTCGTGGGAGACCCTGTTTGATGCCATCCGTTAACTCTCAGTATGACAAATCTAGACGTGTGAACACTGTAACCATGTCAGACTCAGCGCATCGATCCTTCCAAGCCTTTGCCAGAATTCGTTAATTTTCGTTTCCAATCGGGTCAGATTCAGCGCATCGAAGTGTCCTCCCCCTGGCTGCCTATGATGTGTGAACACTGTAACCAGGTAGGACATTCCCTCCGTCGATGCCCCACTGCTCCGATCACCTGTACCAGTTGCAAATCAAATTTACACTCTACTGATCTTTGCTCGAGGGCTAAAAACACCAGACCTTGCCTAAGCTAGCTAAGAAGAAGAAACCCAAGGCCAGAGGGAAATCAACGGAAGTCACTCCTCAGACGGAACCACCAAAGGAGAAGTTGGGCTCAAAGGCTGAATGAAAGAGAATTCTTATTCCCGTTTCAAGCAGCGCCTCCTGTAAGACCAAAGCCACTAATCTTACAAGGAATATACAACTCTCCTCCTCAGAACCGAGCCCTGCGACTAGTGCCTGTGATGCCTCTAGCTCGGAAGAGCTTAGTTACTACTCAGATGAGGATGATAACCCGCAGAATGATGAAAGGTTTGTTGAGGTTTTTGCTAAACGACAGAAAAAATTGCAAAGGACAGGACTAAGTCCTTCTTTGTTGGTCGACCTTCTTTGTTGGTAAACTTAACTAATTTTTCTTAATGATGGTCGACTTTTTTTGTTGGAACGTACAGAGCTTTAATAATTCGGTAAGGCGTTGCAACTTCAGAAGGTAATTAAGGCGTATATGAGCCTCTTTTGGTAGTATTATAGACTGGAGTGAGGGAGCAAAAGTCTATCAAGATTCTTCAACCATCTTTTCCGAGGTGGCACCATGTCAGCAACTACGAGTACTCAGATCTTGGCAGGATTTTGGTCATCTATGATGCGGCTACTGTAGTTACAGTGGTGACAAAATCTGTGAGGACCCGACCGTCTATCACAGAGACTTCTCTAGGCCAGAGTACAAAAACACGCATATTTTTAAATTTTTTCTTAAACTTAAACAAGTTCGATTCATAAAAAGACATTCATTCTCATTGCATAATTATTTCAGAAACACTCAACAGAATTCGGATTCAATAACAGACAACTAAACTTATCAAATTCAGTTTAATTCAGAAATGCTAACACCAAAGCCATAAAACAGAAATCTCATAACATGAATCCCAAAACCCGGTCCTAATCCACCCCTTCTCTTCACTTCCTTCCAGTCCGCCTTCAGAGCTACTCGCCCTGGAATTTATCTTTACCTGCACACTCAAAAACAGAGGCATAAGTATTTGATAAATACTTAAAAATGTATCATACTATCAATTATACAATACACATTATCACTTAGCAAGCAAGCACAGAAAACAGTACGGTCCTATGATCATCTCAACTTCTTGTGAAGCCTCACAAGGCATCGGTTCTACTCCAAGCAAGAATCACACATCCCCTTAACACGATCCGGACATTGACACAGCTAGTTAGATATCATGTATTGACCACAGTTCGCACTTAACCGTTCACAATCACAGAAACAATGATCTTGCTAAGCAGATGCCACTAACTTACACAAGCAATCAGTGAAAATCAGATAACATAGCAATCAAAGGATTCTAGATACAGACCACCATCACGCACTCACCTTAGACACAGAGACAAACGTTTCAGTCGAATGAATCTTGGTGATTTCTCGATCAGAAACAGAGATAGTCGGACACACTTGCGATTTCTCAGATCGCTCAGACTGGTCAGGCAAAAGCTCAACACTTTTCGGCTATCTCATAACCCGTGCACTTTTACTCGGGCATGATCCTGTATTCCCTCGGAAACAGTACAAAACAGAACTATTAGTCAGACTTTACCCTACGAAAACTCGGCACTAATTAGAATATCTGAACATTTACCAGATTCTCTCGGACGAATCGAAGTGCTCCCGGATATCTCACGATCCGGTCAGATCCACAGAAACTCGGAAAGAATAGTAGATCTCTCGGTGATAGTCAGAATAGCTAGCGAAACTTGGATCTCTCTCGGGATAATCAGAATCTCTGGGATAATCTCTCGACTAATCTCTCTCTCTCGCTCTTTTTCTCCTAAAAAGTGCCGCTCACCCGAGAAAAGTCACATAAATCCACTTTTATACTCACAAAACCTAAAACCCGGTTATAGCTGGCATCTCTCGGTCCCAGTCAGGTTTATCCTGGTTAGCTTTAAGTTCTCTAGGCTATCGCCTAAACCGCTCGACCATCCACGCGAGAAAGTAGTTTTTATCTGACCAAACTTTCAGCCTATGGGCCCAGCCCATTTTTACTCGGCGATTTTCCTTTTCCCTCAGACATAGTCCACTTTCTCTCAGACATAGTCCACTTTCTCCCAGACATAACCATTTTTCTCTCGGATATAGTCCATCCTGCTCGGCCAGCCCAACCATTCTTCGTCTGTTTCCCTGTCATCCCTTGACTATAATCTGAACCTCCGACACATATGAATTTTTCACTTGACTGAACTCACGTTCATTCAGAGAACCTCCTGTCCGGCTTGATCATTCCAGATTTTCTCGGACACTGATGCTACAACCCTCCCCCCACTTGGTATAGATTCGTCCTCGAATCCGGTTCTTCTTCCTGAAGTTTCTCAAACCATTTCGGGAACCTTGTACTCATCTTAGACTCTACTTCCCAAGTAGTTTGCTCATCCCCATTACAGTCTCAGACAACTTGGATCATCTTGACCCTCACACCACGCCTAAGATTTTCTTTCCGGTCAACCACTCGAATCGGTCTACCTTCCACGGTCAGATCCTCCTGCAATTCCGAAGGTGGTTCAAATATCTCACGTTTGGTTACGTGGTTCCTCAGTTGCGGCACGTGAAACACATTGTGGTAAGCACTCATTTCCGGCGGAAAGTCCAGCTTATATGCCACTACTCTAATCCTTTCCATAATCCGTAAGGTCCCATGTACCTCAGCCTCAACTTAGCATCAAACGTTGCTTGGCTTTTCCCTTTATAAGCCATAGCCTTTAAATAAACCAGATCGCTCACACTGAACTCTAAGTCCTTACGGCGCTTATCACCATAACTTTTTCTCGGTCTTGAGCCTCTTTCAGCTTAACCTTCAAAAACCTTATCTTTTCAGTAATCTCTTCGACTATAGTAGGTCCTAACTCACTCTGCTCCCCCACTTGGGTCCAACATAGCGGTGTTCTACACGGCCTTCCGTGCAACGCCTCATACGGAGACATCTCAATGCTCCTATGGTAGCTGTTGTTATACACGAACTCAACCAACGGTAGATAACTTTCCCGATTACCACCCCAGTCTAGTACACACGCCCTCAGCATGTTCTCTAACGTCCTGATGGTCCTTTCAGACTGACCATGCGTTTGCGGATGATATTCAGTACTTATATGCACCTTCGTCCCAAACTCTTTATGAATCTCTTTCCAGAATCGTGAAATAAACTTCGGATCATGATCAGACACAATGCTCGCAGGCACTCCATGAAGCTTGACGATCTCATCGATATACAACTCCACTAGCCTAGCCACTCCATCTGTTTTCCTCATAGGCAATAAGTGAGCAGACTTGGTCAGCCTAAAAACAATGACCCAAATCGCATCATGCTTCTTCAGAGACCTCGGTAAACCCAACACAAAATCCATTGTGATCATATCCCATTTCTATTCCGACATTTGTAATGTTTGCAACAAACCACTCGAAACATGATTCTCAGCCTTAACCAACTGGCATGCCGGACAGCTAGCCACCCACTTAGCTACGTCCTGCTTCATCACGACCCAATGATAGTATCTTTTCAGATCCTGGTACATCTTGTCATTTCCGGATGTACAGAAAACCTTGACTGATATGCTTCCCACAGAATTTCCTCCCTTAACTCTTTCACGTTAGGAACACACACTCTGCCATTCACAACAATCATCCCATTATTGGAAGTTTGATACTCGGTCTTGTCACTCTGTGATACCTTATTCAGAATCTCATCCTCCTCTTGAGACAAACGAATGCTTGTTAACAAGTCAGTTTGATCCGCAGCTCCCAAACCCAACGGTTCCAATTCTTCAGATATAACATTTAACCTTAACGCCCTTAGGAGATTCACAACTCCTTCTACATCCTTTGGAGAAGACACACAAGCCCTCCTCCGACTTAATGCATCAACAAAGAGATTAGCCTTTCCCGGATGATAAGCTATCTCTAAGTCGTAGTCAGCGACTAACTCCATCCATCTCAGTTGCCTCAGATTCAACTCTGGTTGAGTGAAGATGTACTTCAAACTCTTATGATCGGTAAGCACCTGAACTTTCCCACCATACAGGTAAGATCGACATATCTTTAACGCAAAGACTACAGCCGCCATCTCCAAGTCATGCGTAGGGTAGTTCAAAGCTTTTCACAAAACGCCTGTAATAACCAGCCAATCCCAAAAAACTTCTTATCTCAGACGCATTCTCAGATCTTGGCCAGTCCGCAATAGCTTTGATCATTATAGGATCCACGAACACTCTCTTGTCCGATACAATGTGACCCAAGGACCCAATGTGCCATTGCCAGAAGCTACACTTACTCAACTTAGCGAACACTTTTGTTCTCACAACTTTTACTGAACAATCTGCAAATGCTCCTCATGCTTTTCCAGACTCTTTGAATACACCAAGATATCGTCTATTAAAATAATCACAAACTCATCCAAGTACTCTCTGAACACGCCATTCATCAACTTCATGGATGCAGCTGGCGCATTCGTCAAACCATACGGCATGACCACAAACTCGTAATGACCATACCTTATCCTAAAGGCAGTCTTCTGAACGTGCGGCTCGTCTATAGGTATTTGATGGTATCCATAAGCCAAATCAAAGCTTGGAAAACGTCCTCAAACTCTTGTACCATTGGAATCTCTCCTAACTCGACGTCTGGTGTAACCTCATCTATAGATATCATCGCTGGATATGCTTCACACCCTTTCTCTATTCGTCGCTCCGCTTGTATTGCTGACACAACCAAGCTACCAGAAGTCGGTCTTATCCTTTCATACACAAAAACCTCGCCATCTCTTTCAAACCTCACCCTTCCACGGTGACAATCTAGATGCGCCTTGTACTTACTAAGCCAATCCAGCCCCAAGATGACATCGTAAGACTTAACGTTATAGATCACCAAATCTGCTGGCATATCCACTTCGCCAATCCAGACAGAAATATTTTTAACTATTCCTAGTGAGAACATCACTTGGCCTCCAGGCGTCCTCACTAAATCGAAATCCTCTCCGAGTTCCTTATGGAATTATCTATTTCCAATCATCTCTGGATTCACAAAACAATGACTTGCTCCAGAGTCAAATAGAACATGGATCTCTACCTCACCCATTAATAAGGTCCTAACACATTCAACCCCTAGAATGCTAAGACACTTAACAGAACACTCAGACACATAACACAGACAACAGACATAACTCAGAAAACTGTAAGTACTGAAACTCACCAGTGATCGGTTGAGAAGCGCTTGGATCTCCACTCCCGTCTGCGGTTGCTGCGTACACTCTTGGCATAATGGCCTGCCTCTTGGCCAACAGTGCCAGTGCATCCACCACAGTACTTGCCTTTGACAAAGCTTCCTCTGCTTGTCCAGATTCTAACAAGGCCGCTTTCTCCCCAAGCTCAGTGACTGTTGCATAGTCACGCACCAGACAACCGTTCCTCAGCTCAACCCTTAGCCCACTTATGAACCTTCAGATCAGCTTATCCTCAGTATCGTAGTCACGTCCCACATACTTGCGTAACTGGTTGAACTCGGTCTCATACTGCCCAACCGTCTTGGTCCCTTGGCACAAATACAAAAACTCAGCCTCCAACTGATTGTAAGCTTCCTGCGGGAAGTACTTACTCTGAAACATCGCAGAGAACGTCTCATACGAACAGTTTGAATTCACCAAATGCTCGGTGATTCCCTTCTACCAGATGTGTGCAGTACCCTCCAAGTAATGCACATTTATGTCCTTCTTGTAACCTTCAGGACAACAGATAGACACGAAGTTCCGCTCCAGTCTCATCCTCCACTCATCAGCCTCAATAGGCACATAACCTCCAGCAAAGAACATGGTTCCTAGCCTCCCCATATAAAACTTTTCTTAAACTTAAACAAGTTCGATTCATCAAAAGACATTCATTCTCATTGCATAATTATTCCAGAAACACTCAACAGAATTCAGATTCAATAACAGAAAACTAAACTTATCAGATTCAGTTTAATACAGATATGCGAACACCAAACTATAAAACAGAAAGCTCATAACATGAATCCCAAAACCCTGTCCTAATCCACCCATTCTCTTCACTGCTTTCCAGTCCGCCTTCAGCGCTACTCGCCCCGGAATTTATCTTTACCGGCACACTCAAAAAGAGAGGCGTAAGTATTTGATAAATACTTAGTGAATACGGTCATCCAGTAACACCTTAGCCAATACCCGAAAAGGCATCATACTATCAGTTATACAATTCACATTATCACTTAGCAAGCAAGCACATAAAACAGTACAGTCCTATGATCATCTCAACTACTTGTGAAGCCTCACAAGGCATCGGTTATACTCCAAGCGAGAATCACACATCCACTTGAGCTAGTAACACGATCCGGACATTCGCACAGCTAGTTAGACATCATGTATTGACCACGGTTCACACTTAACCATTCACAATCACATAAACAATGACCTTGCTAAATAAAAACCACTAACTTACACAACAATCAGTGAAAAATCAAATAACCTAGCACTCAAACGATTCTAGATACAGACCACAGTCACACACTCACTTTAGACACAGAGACAAACGTTTCAGTCGAATGATACTCAGTGATTCTCATAAACTAAGATAGTTGGACACACTTGCGATTTCTCAGCTATCACTCAGAGTGGTCTGGCGAAATCTCAACACCTCTCGGCTATCTCTCAACCCGTGCACTTTTGCTCGGGCAAGATCCTGTATTCCCTCGGAAACTGTACAAAACAGAACAATTATCCGACGTTACCCTATGGAAACTCGGCACTAATCAAAATATTCGAACACTTATCGGAATCTCTCGGACGAATCAAAGTACTCCCGGATATCTCACGATCCTCTCAGAACTCCACAAATGAACTTGGTTATTCCCTCGGAAAACCTTCAAATCAGAGTGAATGGTCAGATCAGATCTACAGAAACTCGGACAGAACACTCGATCTCTCGGTGATAGTCGGAATCGCCGGCAAAATCGATCTCTCTCGGCTAACTCTCGGGGTAATCAGAATCTCTCGGATAATCTCTCGACTAATCTCTCTCTCTCGCTCTTTTTCTCCCAAAAAGTGCGACTCTCCCGAGAAAAGTCACAGAAATCTACTTTTATGCTCGCAAAACCTAGATAACCCGGTTATAGCCGACATCTCTCGGTCACAGTCAGGTTTATCCCGGATAGCTTTAAGTTCTCTCGGCTATCGCCTAAACCGCTCGACCATTCACGCCAGAAACTAGTTTTTATCTGACCAAACTCTCAGCCCACATGCCCAGCCTATTTTTACTCGGTTATTTTCCTTTTCTCTCGGACATAGTCCACTTTCTCTCGGACATAGTCCACTTTCTCCCGGACATAACTATTTTTCTCTCGGATATGGTCCATCCTGCTCGGCCAGCCTAGCCATCCTTCGACTATTTCCCTGTCATCCCTCGACTATAGTCTGAATCTCCCACACATATGGATTTTTCACTTGACTGAACTCACGTTTCTTTGGACAACCTCCTGTCCAGCTCGATCATTCCAGTTTTTCTCGGATACGGATGCTACAACTCTCCCCCACTTGGTTTGGATTCGTCCTCGAATACGGTTCTTCTTCCTCAAGTTTCTCAAACCATTTCGGGAATCTTGTACTTATCTTAGACTCTACTTTCCAAGTAGTTTGCTCATCCCCATTACAGTCTCTGACAACTCGGATCATCTGGACCCTCTTAACACGCCTAAGCTTTTCTTTCCGGTCAACCACTCGGATCGGTCTACCTTCCACGGTTAGATCCTCTTGCAATTCCGAAGGTGGTTCAGATATCACAGTCTCATGTTCGGTTATGTGCTTCCTCAGCTGCGACACGTGAAACACATTGTTGTAAGCACTCATTTCCGGCGGTAAGTCCAACTTATATGCCACTGCTCCAATCCTTTCCACAATCCGTATGGTCCCATGTACCTCGGACTCAACTTAGCATCAAACGTTGCTCGCCTTTTCCCCATACAATTCATAGCCTTCAGATAAACCAGATCTCCCACACTGAACTTTAAGTCCTTATGGCGCTTATCAGCATAACTCTTTTGTCGGTCTTGAGCCTCTTTCAGCTTAACCTTCAGAAACCTTATTTTTTCAGTAGTCTCTTCGACTATAGTAGGTCCTAACTCACTCCGCTCCCCCACTTGGGTCCAACATAGCGGTGCTCTACATGGCCTTCTGTACAACGCCTCATACGGAGACATCTCAATGCTCCTATGGTAGCTGTTGTTATATGCGAACTCAGCCAACGGTAGACAACTTTCCCAGTTACCACCCCAGTCCAGTACACACGCCCTCAGCATGTCCTCTAACTTCCTAATGGTCCTTTCAGACTGACCATGCGTTTGCGGATGATATGCAGTACTCATATGCACCTTCGTCCCAAGCCCTTTCTGAATCTCTTTCCAGAATCGTGAAGTAAACTTCGGATCACGATCAGACATAATACTCGCAGGAACTCCATGAAGCTTGACGATCTCATCGACGTACAACTCCATCAGCCTAGCAACTCCATTCGTTTTCCTCATAGGCAAGAAGTGAGCAGACTTGGTCAGCCTATCAACAATGACCCAAATTGCAGCATACTTGTTCAGAGACCTCGATAAACCCATCACAAAATCCATTGTGATCAAATCCCATTTCCATTCCGGCATTGGTAATGTTTGTAACAAACCACTCGGAACCTGATTCTCAGCCTTAACCAACTGGCATGTCGGACAGCTAGCCACCTACTTAGCTACGCCCGACTTCATCCCGACCCAATGATAGTACCTTTTCAGATCCTGGTACATCATGGTCATTCCCGGATGTACAGAAAACCTTGACTGATGTGCTTCCCTTGGAATTTCCTCCCTTAGCTCTTTCACGTTAGGAACACACACTCTGCCATTCACAACAATCATCCCATTGTTGGAAGTTTGATACTCGGTCTTGTCACTCTGTGACATCTTATTCAGATTTTCATCCTCCTCTTGAGCCAAATGAATCCTTGTTAACAAGTCAGCTTATCCGCAGCTCCCAAACCCAACGGTTCCAGTTCTTCAGATATAACGTTTAACCTTAACGTCCTTAGGAGATTCACAACTCCTTCTACATCCTTTGCAGAAGACACACAAGCCTTCCTCTGACCTAATGCATCAGCAACGAGATTAGCCTTTCCCGGATGATAAGCTATCTATAAGTCGTAGTCAGCGATTAACTCCATCAATCTCCGTTGCCTCAGATTCAACTCTGGTTGAGTGAAGATGTACTTCAAACTCTTATGATCGGTAAACACCTGAACTTTCCCACCATACAAGTAAGATCGCCATATCTTTAACGCAAAGACTACAGACGCCATCTCCATGTCGTGCGTAGGGTAGTTCACCTCATGCTTCCTTAGTTGTCTTAACGCATATGCAATCACATTTCCATGATGCATTTGGACACAACCAAGTCCTTTCCCAGAAGCATCTGTGTACACCACATACGGTTCATCCGACTCAG
Organism: Thlaspi arvense; assembly: GCA_911865555.2. Lineage (NCBI taxonomy): Eukaryota > Viridiplantae > Streptophyta > Magnoliopsida > Brassicales > Brassicaceae > Thlaspi > Thlaspi arvense. The sequence continues at coordinate 43,941,758 of OU466859.2, read as the reverse complement.
GTAAAGCCAACACTGGTGCACTTGTAACCATTCCTTTCAGCTTCAAGAAACACTCCTCACACTCAGCCGTCCAAACGAACTCAATATTTTTACCAGTCAGGCGTGTTATGGACTGAGCCATACTTGCAAAGCCTTTCACAAAACACCTGTAATAACCAGCCAATCCCAGAAAACTTCTTATCCCAGACACATTCTCTGGTCTTGACCAATCCGCAATAGTCTTGATCTTTTCAGGATCCATGGACACTCCCTTGTCCGATACAATATGACTCAAGAACCCAATGCGCCGTTGCCAGAAGCTACACTTACTCAACTTAGCAAACAACTTCTGTTCTCGCAACTTTTCCAGAACAATCTGTAACTGCTTTTCATGCTCTTCCAGACTATTTGAATACACCAGGATATCGTCTATGAAAATAGTCAAAAAACTCATCCAAGTACTCCCTGAACACGCCATTCATCAGCTTCATAAATGCAGCTGGTGCATTCGTCAAACCAAAAGGCATGACCACAAACTCGTAATGACCATACCTTGTCCTAAAGGAAGTCTTCCGAACGTCCGGTTCGTCTATTGGTATTTGATGGTACCCAGAAGCCAAATCAATCTTCGAGAACCAAGTAGCACCCCTGAGCTGGTCCAGTAACTCGTCTATCCTTGGAAGTGGATACTTGTTCTTCACAGTTACACGGTTCAACCCTCGGTAGTCGATGCAAAGCCTGAAACTTCCATCCTTCTTCTTTACAAACAGAACATGTGCGCCCTATTGTGAATTGCTTAGCCTTATGAAACCTTTGTCCAAAAGTTCAGCCAGTTGCTTCATCAGTTCAGCCATCTAGGACGGTGCCATTCAGTACTGTGCTTCAGATATCAGAGCCATCCCCGGTTCAAGTTCAATCGTGAACAGATCTGAACGAGCCAGTTGTATTCCAGTCAAAGCTTGGAAAACATCCTCAAACTCTTGTACCATTGGAATCTCTCCTAACTCCACATCCGGTCCAACCTCATCTATAGATATCATCGCCAGATATGCTTCACACCCTTTCTCTATTAGTCGCTCCACTAGTATTGCTGACACAACCAAGCTACCAGAAGTCAGTCTTCTCCCTTGATATACCAAAACCTCGCCATTTCTTTCGAATCTCACCCTTCCACGGTGGCAATCTAGATGCGTCTTGTACTTACTAAGCCAATCCATCCCTAGGATGACATCGTAAGACTTAACGTTGCAGATCACCAAATCTGCTGGCATATCAACTTTGCCAATCCAGACAGAAATATTTTTAACTATTCCTAGTGAGAACATCACTTGGCCTCCAGCCGCCCTCACTAAATCGAAATCCTCTCCAGGTTCCTAATGGAATTCTCCCTTTCCAATCATCTCTGGATTTACAAAAAAATTGACTTGCTCTATAGTCAAACATAACATGGGTCTCTACCTCACCCATTAATAAGGTCCCAACACATTCAACCACTAGAATGCTAAGACACTTAACAGAACACGCAGACACATAATACAGATAACAGACAGAACTCAGAAAACTGTAAATACTAAAACTAACCAGTGATCGGTCGAGAAGCACTTGGATCTCCACTCTCGTCCGTAGTCGCTGCGTACACTCTTGGCATGATGGCATGCCTCTTGGCTGCCGGTGCCAGTGCATCCCCCGCACGCTTAGCCCGAGAAGCCGCTTGCCCAGCTGCTCCTGACCTCAGACAATCCTGCTTGTAATGTCCCGGTTCTCCACAATTGTAACACACAACAGATACGCTTTCACCATCCGACACTCCCACCATCCTTGTGTCTGGCTCAGGACAATCCTGCACTTGATGCTCCCAGCTTCCACAACGGTGACAAGCCCCAGCTGAATGCCTACAAATGCCCACATGCACCTTCCCGTATGATCCACACATGCTGCGGTTCCCACTAGACTTGGCTGGAACATTCCTCCCAAACCTGCAGTTGTGTCCTCTATATGATTGACCACTCTTGGCCACAACAACCACAGTACTTGCCTTTGACAAAGCTTCCTCTGCTTGTCCAGATTCCAATAGTGCCGCTTTCTCCACAAACTCAGTGACCGTCGCATAGTCACGCACCAGAAAACCATTCCTCAGCTCAACCCTTAGCCCACTCATGAACCTTCGGATCAGCTTATCCTCAGTATTGTAGTCACATCCTACGTACTTACGTAACTGGTTGAACTCGGTCTCATACTGCCGAACCGTCTTGGTCCTTTGGCGCAGATACAGAAATTCAGCCTCCAACTGGTTGTAAGCTTTCTGCGGGAAGTACTTACTCTGAAACATCGTAGAGAACGTCTCATACGAACAGTACGGATTAACCCAACGCCCGGTGATTCCCTTCCACCAGATGTGCGCAGTACCCTCCAAGTAGTGTACATCTATGTCCTTCTTGTAACCTTCAGGACAACAGATGGACTCGAAGTTCCGCTCCAGTCTCATCCTCCACTCATCAGCCTCAATAGGCGCATAACCTCCATTAACGAATTAGGTTCCTAGCCTCCCCATATGATCCAGAACCTTGAGGTAAGTCGGAATCACCACCCCCTGATCCGCTTCCCTAAATCCATCGGCAACTGCCAGTTCCACCACTTATGGTGCCACTACTGGTGCTACTACCGGCGCAGGCACAACCACTGGTAAACGCTCCAACACTTGAGCCAACAACCCCAGAACAGCCTCCAACCCAACCGGTTGTGCTCCCGCAATATTCCCTGTCACGTTTTCCACATTGGCCACAGCCACATTCACAGCAGCAGCCGCCACATTCGCAGCCTTATTCCCTGGCTAGTCCACTACCACATTTTTAGTTCCAGAACTCTCAGTGTTCTCAGCACCATTCACTTGTGCTCTCGCAGTTCTCTTTCTCGGAGCCATCTGCCAAACAGACAAACCGGTTGCCTGAAGCTAACACCAGACAAGAGTTTCACACTCTACAGAATAACAGACTGCGAGGCCTGGCAATGGAAAGGTGGTTAGACTCTAACCCCCCCCCCCTTGGAATTTCCTCCCTTAACTCTTTCACGTTAGGAACACACACTCTGCCATTCACAACAATCATCCCATTGTTGGAAGTTTGATACTCGGTCTTGTCACTCTGTGACATCTTATTCAGATTTTCATCCTCCTCTTGAGCCAAATGAATCCTTGTTAACAAGTCAGCTTGATCCGCAGCTCCTAAACCCAACGGTTCCAGTTCTTCAGATATAACGTTTAACCTTAACGTCCTTAGGAGATTCACAACTCCTTCTACATCCTTTGCAGAAGACACACAAGCCTTCCTCCGGCCTAATGCATCAGCAACGAGATTAGCCTTTCCCGGATGATAAGCTATCTATAAGTCGTAGTCAGCGATTAACTCCATCTATCTCCGTTGCCTCAGATTCAACTCTGGTTGAGTGAAGATGTACTTCAAACTCTTATGATCGGTAAACACCTGAACTTTCCCACCATACAAGTAAGATCGCCATATCTTTAACGCAAAGACTACAGACGCCATCTCCATGTCGTGCGTAGGGTAGTTCACCTCATGCTTCCTTAGTTGTCTTAACGCATATGCAATCACATTTCCATGATGCATTTGGACACAACCAAGTCCTTTCCCAGAAGCGTCTGTGTACACCACATACGGTTCATCCGACTCAGGTAAAGCCAACACTGGTGCACTTGTAACCATTCCTTTCAGCTTCAAGAAACACTCCTCACACTCAGCCGTCCAAACGAACTCAACATCTTTACTAGTCAGGCGTGTTATGGACTGAGCCATACTTGCAAAGCCTTTCACAAAACGCCTGTAATAACCAGCCAATCCCAGAAAACTTCTTATCCCAGACACATTCTCTGGTCTTGACCAATCCGCAATAGTCTTGATCTTTTCAGGATCCATGGACACTCCCTTGTCCGATACAATATGACTCAAGAACCCAATGCGCCGTTGCCAGAAGCTACACTTACTCAACTTAGCAAACAACTTCTGTTCTCGCAACTTTTCCAGAACAATCTGTAACTGCTTTTCATGCTCTTCCAGACTATTTGAATACACCAGGATATCGTCTATGAAAATAGTCAAAAAACTCATCCACGTACTCCCTGAACACGCCATTCATCAGCTTCATAAATGCAGCTGGTGCATTCGTCAAACCAAAAGGCATGACCACAAACTCGTAATGACCATACCTTGTCCTAAAGGAAGTCTTCCGAACGTCCGGTTCGTCTATTGGTATTTGATGGTACCCAGAAGCCAAATCAATCTTCGAGAACCAAGTAGCACCCCTGAGCTGGTCCAGTAACTCGTCTATCCTTGGAAGTGGATACTTGTTCTTCACAGTTACACGGTTCAACCCTCGGTAGTCGATGCAAAGCCTGAAACTTCCATCCTTCTTCTTTACGAACAGAATAGGTGCGCCCTATGGTGAATTGCTTAGCCTTATGAAACCTTTGTCCAAAAGTTCAGCCAGTTGCTTCATCAGTTCAGCCATCTAGGACGGTGCCATTCAGTACTGTGCTTTAGATATCAGAGCCATCCCCGGTTCAAGTTCAATCGTGAACAGATCTGAACGAGCCAGTTGTATTCCAGTCAAAGCTTGGAAAACATCCTCAAACTCTTGTACCACTGGAATCTCTCCTAACTCCACATCCGGTCCAACCTCATCTATAGATATCATCGCCAGATATGCTTCACACCCTTTCTCTATTAGTCGCTCCACTAGTATTGCTGACACAACCAAGCTACCAGAAGTCAGTCTTCTCCCTTGATATACCAAAACCTCGCCATCTCTTTCGAATCTCACCCTTCCACGGTGGCAATCTAGATGCACCTTGTACTTACTAAGCCAATCCATCCCTAGGATGACATCGTAAGACTTAACGTTGCAGATCACCAAATCTGCTGGCATATCAACTTTGCCAATCCAGACAGAAATATTTTTAACCATTCCTAGTGAGAACATCACTTGGCCTCCAGCCGCCCTCACTAAATCGAAATCCTCTCCAGGTTCCTAATGGAATTCTCCCTTTCCAATCATCTCTGGATTTACAAAAAAATTGACTTGCTCTATAGTCAAACATAACATGGGTCTCTACCTCACCCATTAATAAGGTCCCAACACATTCAACCACTAGAATGCTAAGACACTTAACAGAACACGCAGACACATAATACAGATAACAGACAGAACTCAGAAAACTGTAAATACTAAAACTAACCAGTGATCGGTCGAGAAGCGCTTGGATCTCCACTCCCGTCCGTAGTCGCTGCGTACACTCTTGGCATGATGGCCTGCCTCTTGGCTGCCGGTGCCAGTGCATCCCCCGCACGCTTAGCCCGAGAAGCCGCTTGCCCAGCTGCTCCTGACCTCAGACAATCCTGCTTGTAATGTCCCGGTTCTCCAAAACTGTAACACACAACAGATACGCTTTCACCATCCGACACTCCCACCATCCTTGTGTCTGGCTCAGGACAATCCCGCACTTGATGCTCCCAGCTTCCACAACGGTGACAAGCCCCAGCTGAATGCCTACAAATGCCCACATGCACCTTCCCGTATGATCCACACACGCTGCGGTTCCCACTAGACTTGGCTGGAACATTCCTCCCAAACCTGCAGTTGTGTCCTCTATATGATTGACCACTCTTGGCCACAACAACCACAGTACTTGCCTTTGACAAAGCTTCCTCTGCTTGTCCAGATTCCAATAGTGCCGCTTTCTCCACAAACTCAGTGACCGTCGCATAGTCACGCACCAGAAAACCGTTCCTCAGCTCAACCCTTAGCCCACTCATGAACCTTCGGATCAGCTTATCCTCAGTATTGTAGTCACGTCCTACGTACTTACGTAACTGGTTGAACTCGGTCTTATACTGCCGAACCGTCTTGGTCCTTTGGCGCAGATACAGAAACTCAGCCTCCAACTGGTTGTAAGCTTTCTGCGGGAAGTACTTACTCTGAAACATCGTAGAGAACGTCTCATACGAACAGTACGGATTAACCCAACGCCCGGTGATTCCCTTCCACCAGATGTGCGCAGTACCCTCCAAGTAGTGTACATCTATGTCCTTCTTGTAACCTTCAGGACAACAGATGGACTTGAAGTTCCGCTCCAGTCTCATCCTCCACTCATCAGCCTCAATAGGCGCATAACCTCCATTAACGAATTAGGTTCCTAGCCTCCCCATATGATCCAGAACCTTGAGGTAAGACGGAATCACCACCCCCTGATCCGCTTCCCTAAATCCATCGGCAACTGCCAGTTCCACCACTTATGGTGCCACTACTGGTGCTACTACCGGTGCAGGCACAACCACTGGTAAACGCTCCAACACTTGAGCCAACAGCCCCAGAACAGCCTCCAACCCAACCGGTTGTGCTCCCGCAATATTCCCTGTCACGTTTCCCACATTGGCCACAGCCACATTCACAGCAGCAGCCGCCACATTCGCAGCCTTATTCCCTGGCTAGTCCACTACCACATTTTTAGTTCCAGAACTCTCAGTGTTCTCAGCACCATTCACTTGTGCTCTCGCAGTTCTCTTTCTCGGAGCCATCTGCCAAACAGACAAACCGGTTGCCCGAAGCTAACCCCAGACAAGAGTTTCACACTCTAGACCGGCCCAAAACTCATTGTGTCTTCTCTCGGCCAGAATACAAAAACACGCATATTTAAAAAACTTTTCTTAAACTTAAACGAGTTCGATTCATCAAAAGACATTCATTCTCATTGCATAATTATTCCAGAAACACTCAACAGTATTCAGGTTCAATAACAGAAAACTAAACTTATCAGATTCAGTTTAATTCAGAAATGCTAACACCAAAGCCATAAAACAGAAAGCTCATAACAGGAATCCCAAAATCCGGTCCTAATCCACCCCTTCTCTTCACTGCCTTCCAGTCCGCCTTCAGAGCTACTTGCCCTGGACTTTATCTTTACAAGCACACTCAAAAAGAGAGGCATAAGTATTTGATAAATACTTAGTGAATACAGTCATCCTGTAACACCTTAGCCAGTACCAGAAAACGCATCATACTAATAGTTATACAATTCACATTATCACTTAGCAAGCAAACACATAAAACAGTACGGTCCTATGATCATCTCAACAACTTGTAAAGCCTCACAAGGCATCGGTTCTACTCCAAGCGAGAATCACACATCCCCTTGAGCTAGTAACACAATCCGGACATTCACACAGCTAGTAATACATCATGTATTGACCATGGTTTGCATTTAACCTTTCACAATCACAGAAACATTGACCTTGCTAAGCAGAAACCACTAACTTACACAAGCAATCAGTGAAAATCAAATAACCTAGCAATCAAACGATTCTAGATACAGACCATAGTCACACACGCACCTTAGACACAGAGACAAACGTTTCAGACTAATGAATCTCGGTGATTTCTCGATCAGAAGCAGAGATAGTCGGACACACTTGTGATTTCTCGGCTATCGCTCAGACTGGTCTGGCAAAATCTCAACACCTCTCGGCTATCTCTCAACTCGTGTAGTTTTACTCAGGCAAGATCTTGTATTTTCTCAAAAACAGTACAAAACAGAACTATTAGTCCGTCGTTACCCTACAGAAACTTAGCACTAATCAGAATATCAGAACACTTATCATATTCTCTCGGACAAATTGAAGTGCTCCCGGATATCTCATGATCCGCTGAGAACTCCACAAATGAACTTGGTTATTCCCTCGGAAAACCCTCAATTTAGAGTGAATGGTCGGATCAGATCCACAGAAACTCCGACAGAACACTCGATCTCTCGATGATAGTCAGAATCGCCAGTTAAACTTCGATCTCTATTGTCTAACTCTTTGGATAATCAGAATCTCTAGGATAATCTCTCGACTAATCTCTCTCTCTCGCTCTTTTTCTCCCAAAAAGTGCGGCTCTCCCAAGAAAAGTCACAGAAACCTACTTTTATACTCGCAAAATCTAGATAACTCGGTTATAGCCGGAGTCTCTTGGTGCCAGTCAGGTTTATCCCGGTTAGCTTTAAGTTCTCTCGGCTATCGAGAAACTAGTTTTTATCCGACCAAACTCTCAGCCCACGGGCCCAGCCCATTTTTACTCGACTATTTTCCTTTTCTCTCGGACATAGTCCCCTTTCTCTCGGACATAGTCCACTTTCTCCCGGATATAACCATTTTTCTCTCGGATATGGTCCATCCTGCTCGGCCAGCCCGACTATCCTTCGACTATTTCCTAGTCATCCCTCGACTATAGTCTGAACCTCCCATACATATGGATTTTTCACTTGACTGAACTCACGTTCCTTTGGACAACTTCCTGTCCGGCTCGATCATTCCAGATTTTCTCGGATACGGATGCTACAAAATCTAAGCAAGCTATCACATGTAATGTGAAGCTTCCTGGTATGTCTCAGGACATGGCGGTTACCTTTGTTTATGATTTGAACGATAAGGAAGGCAGACGTAATCTCTGGCTAGAGCTTACCCAAATAGCAGTAGACCCGAGAGTCTCTCCACTCCCATGGAAAGTTCTTGGGGATTTCAACCTGTCTCTGAATCCAAAAGCCGACTTCAGGGGCAGAACTCGAATTACTGGTGGTATGACAGAATTCAGAAATTGCTTGACTTCAGCTGGTTTGTTTGACCTCTTGTTTCGGTGGAATCACTTTACTTGGTAGAACAACCAAGACCATAACCCAATCGTCACGAAGCTAGACAGGATCCTTGTCAATGACAACTAAATGGTCTCTTTCCCCTTCTCGGTTGGTTTCTTCAAGGAAAGCATGTTTTCCGACCACAATCCCTCTTGCGTCGAGATTGGCAGGCCACAAGTTATGGCAAATAGACCTTTCCGCTTCCCTAACTTCATTACAAATCACCCATATCTCATCCCCAGAATTAGAGAAGCATGGGAAGCTCTACATTATGAAGGCACAAAGATGTTCTCCGTAGTGAAGATGTTGACGCAGTGGAAGAGAACTATAAAGGACATCAATAAGGACCATTATTCTAACTTGAAGAAACGCATCTCGGAAGCTCTTGATAACCTCACAGAGTGCCAAAAAACCTTCTCTTCTCTCCAACGCCAGCTATGGCCACACTGGAGAAGGAAGCACACAAGAAGTGTCTGACCTAGCTATTGCAAAGGAACAGTTTCTGAGACAGAGGCCTAAAGTCACATGGGTGGAATGTGGGGATAAGAACACTGCTTTTTTCCATCGTTTCATGGCAGCCAGACTATTAATGAATCAGATTCATTACTTAATTGATAGAAATGGTTCTCCTCTTGATAGACTGGTGGATATTCAGAGGTGCTGTGTGGATTTCTACGGTGCTCTCTTGGGTGGCAGGGTGTATCCCTTACTTTCGGAAGGGTTGAATCGCATCAGATAGTTAACTACCTTTCACTGTGATCACGACGCGCAAGCCACCTTGTCTGCTCCAGTAACTGCTGAGGATGTCAAAAAAGAATTGTTTTCTCCCCCCTCTTGACTTCAGAACATTTTGCCGGGTATAATCTCAAACTCTCAATTTTTTTTCTGAAAGGCAGATTATTGGTGGAGAATGTCCTATTGACAATAGAATTGGTCCAAGGCTTTAACCAGAATCATACATTTTGTCGAGGCCTCGTCAAAGTTGATATTCACAAAGCTTTTGACTCCGTCAACTGGACTTTCATCATTGAAGTGCTGAGAGCAGCCGAGTTCCCCCTAGTTTATATTAACAGGATATCACAGAGTATCACCACAACTAGCTTCTCAGTTAGCTTAAACGGTGGACTCAGTGGCTATTTTAAGGGAACAAAAGGCCTGCGCTAAGAAGACTCGCTGTCCCCTTATCTCTTTATTATGGCAATTGAGGTTTTTGCTTGCCTGCTCACCTCTCGTATCAATGAAGGCGCGATTGGTTTTCATCCGAAAGCCCACAACCCGAAGATTTCCCACCTCTATTTCGTTGATGATGTGATGATCTTCTATGATGGTAAGCTAAATTCTCTGCAAGCTATTGTCAACACGCTGGATGAGTTCTCCTCAATCTCGGGTTTGAGTATGAATAGAGACAAATCTGCTTTGTTCGTGACAGGTTTAAACCAGGCGGAAACTGCAGAATCCTCTTCTCTTGGTTTCCTCCTAGGTTCACTCCCCATACGATACCTCGGGCTTCCCTTAATGCATAGAAAGTTGAAAACATCTCATTACTCTCCGCTCATAGATGCAATCAAGGGAAGATTCAATTCTTGGACAGTCAAAAAGTTATCCTTCGCAGGTCGGTTGCAGCTTATCTCTTCAGTTATATATAGCTCGATTAATTTCTGGCTGGCAGCTTTCTCCCTTCTGAAGGGCTGTTTAAAATCTTTGGAATCTCTCTGCAATAATTTCCTATGGACTGGAGATATTAGCAACCATAGGGATACTAAAGTTTCTTGGAAACAAGTGTGCCTTCCAAAGCGTGAAGGAGGGCTGGGGTTGAGAAACTTCTTTGTTTAGAATAAAGCGCTAAACCTAAGAATCATCTGGCTTATGTTCTCCACTAGTGGCTCTCTTAAGGTGGCTTGGAATAGAGAGCATCGCCTCAAGCGCACAAACCTTTGGACAGCAAAGGTGAACTCTTCATCCTCTCGGATATGAAAGTTCCTGCTGGACCTTAGACCCATTGCGAGGAGGTTTCTTACTTGTAAGGTGAATGATGGGAGGACCTGCAGTTTCTGGTTTGATAATTGGTTCAAGATAGGTCCACTTCTGGACTTTCTTGGTGAAGAGGGTACAAGAATTGTGCGGCTGCCTATTTTATGCCATGTCGCTAAGGTGGTAGGCGTGGCTCTTGGACAATTCCGAGTACTAGCTCAAGGTCTCCTAAGCTTCATGAGTTACGTGACGTTCTGTCGGCAACGAACACACCCGACTCAAGCAGCGGCCCTGATCAGTACCTCTGGAATACAGGGGGCATTGAAAGGTCTACTTTTTCCGTCGCGCGTACTTGGGAGGAACTCAGACCTTCGGATCAACCAAAGCCTTGGTACAAAGTGGTCTGGTTTAAATGTTGCATTCCTAAGCATACTTTTACCTTCTGGGTCACCACTGCAGATAGGCTTCCATTTCGGTGCCGTCTCGTTAGTTGGGGAATTGCAACCTCCGCTCTGTGCTGCTTGTGCAATTTGCATGACGAAACAAGAGATCACCTCTTCCTCCATTGTGAATTCAACCAGCTGGTTTGGAAGATCATCTTACATCGACTTGGCCAGCCGAGCCTCGCCTTTGCAAACTGGTCAGAGTTAATAACGTGGATGCTTGGGCCCTCTCACCATACTCCAAAGCTCCTCAAACTCCTGGCAGTTCAGGCAACAATATTCTTCTTATGGAAGGAGAGAAACACCAGACTCCATGATAGCTGCTCTTCTACTCCTGATCTCTGCTTCATATACATTGATCGCTGCATCCGGGATGCCATTCTAGCCTACAACAGAAGGAACAGCTCAAGCCTTCTCTCCTGTTGGTTCACCTAGAGATAGCTAAGCCTCTCTATTTAACTCAAGTCTCTACTAGTTGTCTCTGTAATGTATGGGTTTTTTTTTTTACTTTTTTTGGACCCTTAGATTACATTTTAGCTATGCCAAGCTCTTGTAAAAGGAACCTTTTTACAATTTGATATTATTCAAATTTTATCAAAAAAAATAATTACGAATAGTGAGAAAAAGAACAAATGATTGATGTCTAATGCTTGAACATCAAATATGAAACTATAACAGAATCCAAAAGAGAGAAAATCAGAGAAGAAGATGTGCATGGATCATTAGGCTTCAGAATGAAAGGGCCTCTACATCGACATTGACAATGGACACATAACGGTCGAGAACAGTTATTGTTAGGAACCACTTCAAATTTACATCCCATATATTCCATTATGCGTCTGGGCATGAGAAAAGAGAAATCTCCAAGGATACACAGAACATACAATGTGTCCGCAGAATAAGAGTAAGTGTAGAACTAGTATTTTGGATTTGTTTCACCCTCACAAATATCACACCAATACTTACCATTCGAGTCTTCGCCATAACATAAGGAAAGAGGAACGCACATCGTATTTATGCTTTACAATTTTCGACAAATTATAGCATCGAAAATCCAACTCAAAGTCACAATCATCAGAAGAGAGCATTTTGCTTAACATCTCTCCGCCTTGGCATGCACCACATTTCAGAAACATTTTCTTATCACTATAATATAAAGGGTTGTTATGGATATCATAGGATACGAATTCAGAAAACGTACTGTAACACTCAAAGGCTGATTGAATATGCCACATACATAAAATCGCTAAACATTGTATTACATGCGTAACATTTGAAGGCTTTGGATGAATCAATGTCTGTGGCATATACAAGTTTAAATAGTATATTGTGAAACAAAAGTTGTTTTCTTCTAGGAAGATTCGCGAATGTTTCGTGGAGGAGGAAATCACATTGCTCGCAGCTGTATACCGGGTCAGAATAGACATGAGAGACGCATGCTTCACATCATGTTTTTCATCACGAACTGTAAGTACCATTCTCTCTCGTTGAAGAATATGCTTTTAGAGGCTGAAATGCTTTATCAAGTTATCATCCACCACAGTTAAAAGTGCAATATCTGTTAGAATATTGATTTCCCAGAGGAGAGTAGAAGAAGAAGAAACATAGTAAGAGATAAAGGATTGTCTCTAATCTTTTAAAGAAGAACATAAACGAAAATTGAATTGTATTGAATCTGAAACTTGTTTATATTCTCAAAAATCTATATATAATAGCAAAATAATTTTTTGAACTGTTGATGTCAAGGTTATTTTGATTAGTTTTGATTTGATATGTAATGGTTATGATGTGATTGTTGGCATAATCTTTTAATAGTTAAAAAGATGTACATTTACTAACGGTTGTTATTCCTTAATATTTTGAACAGTGAAAATTATATTTGTTTTATTTACCAAATAGACACATAGTTAAAACATTGCGACTTTAGAAACCATTGTGATTATTCATTTTGATTGCTAAAACACACATCAATATAATGGTCAATAATCTTTGTTTTAATATTTGCTGGTAAAGATTAGTGTTATTATATTTTCTGAACATACACATATTGACGAACTATTGCAACAGCTTCAAATTTGCAACCATTTAAATGAACCATTGCTACTATTGGGTTTATGGTTACAACTTTCGGTCACTAACCATTGCAATTGTTGGGTTTATAGTTACAATATTTGGTGACTAACCATTGTAACAGTTGGTGATCAACCATTGCAACCTGATCAACCATTGTAATCTTTTGAAGTGACCTTTGATTTCCTATAAAAAGAGTTATAGGTATTACTAAAATCACAACAACATTCAGAAAACAAGCAGAAATAGAGAAAATAAGAAAGAAAGAAAGAAGGAAAGAGAGAGTTTTACTATTCCAAAAGATCATAAAAGATTTTTAGAAAAACACATATCAACACTAGAACTTTAGTGTGTCTCTTGTATCTTAACATAAAACAAGAGAGACTTTTGGTTGTCTTATCCTACAAGGGATTTCGTGTATCCGAAGACTTGATAAGGGTGGAAATACTCTTTAAGGATTAAAATTTAACGGTAAATATAATATTTTTTATTTATTGAACATACACAAAATCAGAAAATTGTAACTCTTGTGAATCATTGTAACTTTTAAATAAAAGATGTTTCTCTCTCTTCTTTTTCTCTCTCTCATCTTTCTTTTTCTCTCCCGTGGCGAAATCAACAAAAAAATACAGTTTTTTCTCTAATTTCTTCCGATGAGGTCCATCTGACGCTTGCAATCCCAATTATTTTGGATCTATGTTGTCGGTTACAGTCTGTTGAGTGTTTTCTCTGGCGGTTATCTTCTCTTTCATCCAACCTTCATCTCAAACCGCCATGGATACAATACTATATAAACCTAAAAAAAATCCAAGTTGACTATCAGTTTCAATTACCAAATCTACGTGTTATGACTGACAACTTAAGAAGAAGTATGCAAGAGATCGACTTGGAGTTGGACGATGCCCCAATTGCTCTACCGGAAGCGATTTGCAATCAAGCCGGGCCATCGAATCAATTTGCTATTGTCGGTATTCTTTTCAATCCGAAAAGCAGAATATGAGAGCATTGCTTGGTCAAATTCCAAGACTTTTGATAGGGCTCAGGTTTTACCAAAATAAAACTATTGTAAGTGCACAACAATACAATTGTAGTATAAGGGGTTATCGAATCCCAAGGGAGCAAGTAAACAACACTAAAGAGTTCATGTTCGGATTAAGCTAAGCAATAAGTAGTGAATGTAATGGGAAACAGCAAAATAAATGTAAGTGGGCGTTTTAGGGATTGTTCTTATAGTTCAGAAAGCTAAAGGCGCTAAGTCACGACTTCGAGAGTGTAGAATGCATGCATTCAAGAATGAATTAAAACCGTCTTGAACATGAATATCAAAGATATAACTAATCAATTCTCATTGCAGAAGTTAACTATGCCTAAATCACAGAGTTTCAAATCTCTTTGCAAACCCTAACAACCTAAACATGCAGTAATGATCAGGTTCAATTGTTCACAAAACTCCTAAGCCAAATCTCTTTTCACAGGGGCGTTTTGCTCATCTAATACTAGTTCAGGTGATTAATAATGCTCTCACATCTATCAAACAACCTAGGATTTCGAAATCCAGATGATGTGTCTAAGAAATCGATATGAATGCAAGCACATATGAAGAACCAATAGATTTCCTATAGTTTAGCAATTCTACAAACTCTTCTTCAACCTTTGAAAATCCCTAACTTAACTAAAAAACTACTCAGACATGGTGAATGAAACAAACATCATGAAAAGAATAGATTTGCATAAAAAAATAAGAAATAGAAATAAAGAAGTTCGAAATCTGCTCTGAAGGAGTCTGATTTTTCTCTCCAAAAGCTCTGCTACAAATCTCTCTCTCTAGCTCTCAAAAAGAATACGATATAAGATAAAAACCAGCAATGGCTGAAAACCTAATATATACAAGCTAAAATACGATCTGGGGCTTTTTTACTGAAACTTCTGGGCCAAAACTGCAATTTTTTCCCAATCTTCTAAAAACTAGCCACGATCCATCCTCTAAGGGTGACGAGCGTCACCAGGTCAGTGATGGTCGTCACCCAAGCCAGAACAACGCTTCTGACTTGCTTCATTCGGGCTTGTATCTTGCAATGCTCCAAAAAGCTCCAAAACTTCCAATTATGCTTCAGACATGCTTTAACCTGCAAAGACTCTACTAGGACTCTAAAAAGACAAAAAAGACTCAATAAAAAGAACTTATACCATGGTTAAAAACCATGAAAACCATGATATATAACCTCTTCCAGAATTAGCTTTTGCTTGCCCTCAAGCAAACATCAGACAGAGAACAGGGTCGAGGTTTGAAAACAGAAACAGTCAGCTAAACATCAGGAACACCACATTGATTAACACTTTCGAATCCACATACCACAGAGCCAACCCAAGATCAAATTTCAGTCTAATCATCACAAGCTTAGCAAACCTCTCAAATCTAGTTCAAGCTATTTCAAGAAATCTGAAATCTCTACTGTTAACTCCTGTTATTTATCTAAGTGTGATATCTCATCAAGGTTTTATCATCTCAATCACTTACAGATTCTTTTCCATTCCTAAACAACTGAACAAATCAGTCTCAACACAGCTCTCCTATTTTCTCTTCCCTTGATCTTTTCCTTTGGATATTTTCGATTTTTCAACTCTTTTCTCATTTTTTTACAGTCTAAGATATGATGCTACTCAATACTTGTGTTCCTTGGGAGGAGACAGGTTCTTGAATGTGTTCATTACTGTTGTTCCTTGTTAGGAGACAGGGTCATGAATGCACCATTCTATGAACTTAAACTCTTAAAGCTATATCAGGGAAGATCAATTGAGAGACTGTATCTTAACCTTATTGAAAGAGAGAATCAAGATCAATGAGAATCAAGCCCCAAGACAAGAAGTTTAAAGTTCATTAAGATGGAGCTAACAACAAATTTTTCAGATTCTCTAGGAACCTAATCCTTCATTGCTAGACTGATTCACCTATGACTTTCAACTTAGTAAGACTTGTAATCAACTATTGTGGCAATGGTTCTTGTAAGCATAAACGTCCTAAAGTTAGTTCCAAGAAAAACTGACAGTTTGAAAACTTTGACTCTATAAAAACAGGTTTTTGACTCAACTTTAAGACTCTAAAAACCAAACACAATGCACAAAACGTCAGTAGCCACCTCCCCCAGACTTAAACAACACTGTCCCCAGTGTTATTAAGCCAAGACTCAGTCAAAAAGAAGCAAGTGAACGTGTAGAACCAAGTGTGAAAAGTGTACCTCGCGAAGGATCGGGTGACGAGCGTCACCCAGCTGTGGTGACGATCGTCACCATCTCTGATACTCCAGAATCGACATGTTGGATGTGTTAATGCAATGCCATCATGTGTACTCCGAAGTCAGACTATTAGAGCACTCAGAACACACATCAAAAACATCCAAACGAAGCATAACCCATGGTTCAAACAAGTTCACAAGACATCATCCAAGCAAACTGAACAATCTGACTCTCTTTTTTTTCCAATTTTTCTCATGTTTTTGGGTTTTTTTAGCTATGTAATTGAAAACTAAACTAATTATATGAAAAAAAAACTTACTAGTGGGTTGTCTCCCACTAAGCGCTTGTTTAAAGTCATTAGCTCGACTTTGAATGCTGCTCAGACAGCTGGCGGAGCAGAAGGTGGCATTGAATGCCTTGGAGAAGAATGTCTCCTCATCCATGGTGGTGTGTAAGCAGCAGATGCATGAACTCTTCCAAGGAAGTGAGGAGCATCAGCAGGGCGGGTTGTGACTGTGGGTGGGATACTTCTTGTTCCTGCAGAATCATCAAAAGAAACACCAAGCTTTCTACGAGAATATCGTTGCTTGCATAAGTGTGAAGCATCTGTTGCACTTTTTAAGTTCTTAATATTGAGATTAGGAGGTTTGGAATTTGGTACAGGAAGTGCATACCTCTGCTTAGTTGCAGGTTTTTGGTTTGTGGAATGTTGAATTTTTGGTTTGACAACATAAGATGGACCTGTAGCTGAAAGATCATGTCGCTCTTTTGTGTCCAGGTTGGTGACGAGCGTCACCAGGTCAGTGACGGTCGTCACTGACCTTGCAGGTCGGGTTTCTGCAGTTTTTCTGCAATCCAGCTCTGCAAGTCTTGCCTCCATCACAAACTCGTCTTCCTCCAGCAACTTGTTATTAATTGGAGCCTCTATTTCGAGCCTAGTCTTGGAGATATGATCTTCACTCCAATCCTCAAAGCCAACAGCTTTGGCAGAAGTGTCAGAGATTGCTCCTTGAACAGCCAGCTTGTTCACTTGCCCACAAGTATCTGATTCATTGACATACCCAGCAGTAATGTCTTCTCAATGCTCTATGACTGGCTCTTCATATCTGGAAGTCCTTACAGAAAAGGTCTGACCATCAATGGTAGAACTCCCTCTTAACTTATCCATGTCAAAGTTCATGACAACATCTCCTAAATCAAGCTCTATGTTCCCCTTTTTCACATCAATGATAGCGCCAGCAGTAGCCAAGAATGACCTTCCCAGAATAAGAGGATCTCTAGGTTCTTCAACATATTTCAGAACCACAAAATCTGTAGGAATTATGCAGCCTTCAATGTTAACAGGAACATCTTCTAAGATACCTTATGGAGTTCTTATGGATCGATCTGCTAGGATGTGAGAGATCCCAGCTGGCTTGAAATATGTTATTCTAAGTCTAGCAGCAACAGAGGAAGGCATCAAGTTAATACTTGACCCTAGATCACACAGAGAACAAGAAAAACGTCCTGTTGAGATTGAGCAATCAAGCACAAAGTTTCCAGGATCAGAAAGCTTCTCTGGAATTCTGCTTTGAATGATGACACTGACTTATTCTGAAACAGTCACCTTCTTCTTCTTCTTTGGAATTGTGCCTAATAGAATTGCACTAATATCTCTGGTAAGCAATGCTCTTTCCTCAGGGCTTACTCCATTAACAACCATTCTCTTTACATACCTTCTTAGTGCAAGTAAAAGTTTGACTGCATCAACAAGAGAAATCTCAAGCATCAACTTGTCTATCATAGCCTTGCATCTGGCTTCTTCTATCTCTTGTTTAGACTTCTTAGATGCTTAGGGAATGGTGTTTTGGGTTTATAGACTCGTTCCTGGCCATTATCTGCAGTTACAGGCGAAACAGCTTCGTTCTGGGGTGGGTGACGATCATCACCAGGGGGGTGACGATCGTCACTGATCTGTGACGACCCCCGATTCCTTTGTAAGTTGGTGACGAGCGTCACTCCTCCTTGGTGACGCTCATCACTCACCTCTGAGACTGCAAAATTTTCATCTTCAAACTTCATCAGTTGCACGATCTGGTCTGCACTAAATCTCTTTTTCTGCACTGTTTTAAGCTCTTTTTTCACTCCTGACTATGATGGCATTAACCTGATGCTTGGGATTGATATCAGTCATTCCAGTAAGGAATCCCTCTTGACTTTGAACAGCTCCTGCAGTTTGAGCAACCTGCACATCCAACTTCTTCATATGAGAGTTCAGACTCTCAATTTTTCCATTCAGGTCTTCATACAGCGAATCCAACTTGCCATTCAAGTTCATTGTCATCTTCTGCTGTCCTTCTAAGAGCTGCTCCAGTATAGCTTCCATCTTATTGTCTTGTCGAGGTGCAGTTTGGTAGGAAGAAGAACCATAATTCCTGCTGTTCTGGTAAGGTCTATGCAACCCAGTCTCCTGAAATTGTGGCTTTGGAGTATAATTAATTGCATTTTGGTTCCCTGGGAAGGTGTTCTTTTGATTGATCCCATTGTAACCTCTGTTCCACTATTGATTCCCAAACCTTTGGTTCTGAAAACCTCCATTGATAAAGTTAACATCCTTTTGCTCAAACTCTTCAGGATTTTCGAAGGTCTCCACATCTGCAGCCAATTGGACTGATTTCTTTCCCACCAGAAGGCTGTGCATAATGTCTATCTTAGCCTTAACCTCAGCTATTTGGATCCCTTCATTCAAACCACCATGTTTCATTCTCTGAAAATCTGCATTCTTGGTGCTGTTACTGCAGGCCAAGTTTTCTATAAAAGTTATTGCAGCATCAGGAAGGTTTGTGTTGAAGTTCACATTACTAGCAGCATCCAACGCCATCTGATACTTCCAGTCAATGCCTCTGAATAAAATACCAAGCAGCTGTACTTGACTGAAACCATGATGAGGACAGTCCCTTTGATAAGACTTGAATCTTAGCCAAGAAGCTTTAAAAGCTTCAGTAGGACCTTGGGAGAATGATGCAATTTTTGTCCTCAGGTCCTCTGATCTAGCATCATCATAGAAGTTGTTCAGAAAAGCATTCTTGGTATCCTCCCAAGTGGTCAGCGAACTAGGCTCCAGTTGCTTCAGCCAATATGCAGCATCTCCTCCAAGTGAGTAAGGGAACAGCTTGCAAAACAGAAAGTCATAGCTAACTCCATTAGCTTTGACACATGAAGCCAAATCCTCAAACCTCTCAATATGATCCATTGGATGCTCATGAGGTAAGCCATGGAAAGGATGCTGTCCCACCAGCTGATAATAAGCAGGCTTGAGCTCAAAATCATTCCTCTGGAAAGCAGGAAGGCGGATTGCTGCTCTGTTGACATAGAACTGGTCAGGTCTGTTGTAATCTCCTAGAGTCCTCTGAACAAAACGCCCAGCAGCGTTGTTAGCAGCAACAGGAGCTCCAGCGTCTTATGCCACTTGTTGAACCAGCTGTTCAACTATGACATTCCCATCTTGATCCAGTCTCTACCCTTCTTCATTCCTCATGTTTCCCTCTCTGTCAACCAAATGACCTTCTGCATCTTTAACCAAGATCAATGGAGCAATCATTGTAGACTGTTTTATAGTTTTCCTGATGGTCCTCTCCAACTTAGCGAGTTCGTCGATGCTCAAGGTCACAAGCTCCCTCTCTTTGTTGCTTCTGGTACTGCAATTAGGCATACACCTGAAACCAACACAAAGAAAAGTAGCAGAAAATTAGTAAACAAATAAAAGCTTATACAAAATCCTAATACTAAAAATCGATAGGCATCTATTACTCCCCGGCAACAGCACCAAAAACTTGATAGGGCTCAGGTTTTACCCAAATAAAACTATTGCAAGTGCACAACAATGCAATCATAGTATAAGGGGTTATCGAATCCCAAGAGAGCAAGTAAACTACACTAAAGAGTTCAGGTTCGGATTTAGCTAAGCAATAAGTAATGAATGTAATGGGAAACAGCAAAATAAATGTAAGTGGGCGTTTTAGGGATTGTTCTTAAAGTTCAGAAAGCTAAAGGCGCTAAGTCAGGACAATTCGCAGATTGAATCTGAGAGTGTAGAATGCATGCAATCAGAAATGAATTAAAACTGTCTTGAACATGAATCGCAAAGATATAACTAATCAATTCTCATTGCAGAACTTAACTATGCCTAAATCATAGAGTTTCAAATCTCTTTACAAACCCTAACAACCTAAAGATGCAGTAATGATCAGGTTCAATTATTCACAAAACTCCTAAGCCAAATCTCTTTGCACTAGGGCGTTTTGCTCATCTAATACTAATATCTATCAAACAACCTAGGGTTTCGAAATCTAGATGATGTGTCTAAGAAATCGATATGAATGCAAGCACAAATGAAGAACCAATGGATTTCCTATAGTTTAGCAATTCTACAAACTCTTCTTCAACCTTTAAAAGCCCTAACTTAACTAAAAAAACTACTCAGACATGGTGAATGAAACAAACATCATGAAAAGAATAGATTTGCATAAAAGAAATAAGAAATAGAAATAAAGGAGTTCGAAATCTGCTCTAAAGGAGTCTGATTTTTCTCTCCAAAAGCTCTGCTACAAATCTCTCTCTCTACAAATACCTCCAAGTTCAGGGAATCCCACCACAATACCTGAATCGAACATTGGTTGAATATATTTCTGAACAACTGGGAGATGTCGTCGACATTGACTTCAATGAAGCAGGGCAAATGGTGGATTTTGTTCGTATCAAACTGGCTTGGAACATCGACACCCCTCTTTGTTTCTGCCACAATTTCCAATTTATTGCAGGGGAAAACACCGTCCTCAGGTTTCGATATGAGAGACTCCATAATTTCTGTTTAAAATCCAGACTACTTACTCACAAGCCAAAGGACTGCCCCCTGGTTGCTGATCATACTGCTCCCGACGACCCCCATGATAATCCTGACAATCTTTCGGATAATCCTGATGCAGAACCGAAGGAAGAAACGGTTGCTGATGAAGAGGTACCAACCGCCAATGCTGTTCCACCAATGCAGAATGAAACATCAACACACACCGGTTCAGACAAAAGTGGATTTGATGCATCGTTTGAAGTTAAAGAAGACACTGACATGATCTCAGAAACATGGAGGTATCTCCAATCCAAGATGGAAAAAGGAAAGTTCTCAGAAGGAGATTTCACAATCTCTCCATACCCACCCAAGATTCTGAAACGATAATCCAACAGCTCATGGACGTCCAGAACCTGGTTGGGATTTCGGATACAGATAAGATGCTACCATTTTGGATCCTTTGGAAAATCTGAAAATCTCGAAATAACTTGATGTTCGACAAAAAAACGAATCAACATAAGCAATGATGTTACCAAAGCACTGGCCGATGTTAACGAATGGATTACATGAACAACCTTGACTTCAAATAATACAGGTGATGTGCCTGCAATCACCCTTTCAAAAACTACATTTTGTTCTAGACCTCCACAAAGAACACTTAAATGCAATTACGACGCTACATATAACATTCAACCACAACGAGGTACTGCTGGATGGATAGTTCAAGACTGCAATGGAAATGGTAAATATTGGGGGTCTTCCACCTTAGGGAAAACTAACTCAAGCCTTGAAGCAGAAGGGAAAGCTTTTCTAGTGGCCTTACAAAATGTATGGGGTATGGGATACGGCAATATAAGCTTTGAAGGAGATAGCCAGAAGTTAATCAGTCTTCTTAACTAAGATAACCACGACATAAGCATCTACAATTTATTACACGATATTAAGCTATGGCTTCATAAATTTACACATGTTGATCTTCTATTTACAAAAAGGACTTGCAATGTCGCAGCTCATTTGCTTGCTCGCAATGGCCCAAAAAAATAGTCTTTTTCTTCTCTGGATGTGTGTATCCACCATCATGGTCAACAAAAAATTTGTATTCTGATTATAACAATTCACGATAAATATATATGTTTTCGACAAAAAAAAGAACAAAACAATGGTTTGGGAACTGCTGATGTCATCATTTTTATAGGAAAAAATGACAAATCTAACGGTTGAGGTTTTTTTTGATTAGTTTTGATTTGAAAATTTAATGGTTATGATGTGATTGCTGACATTATCTTTTGTAGTTGAAAAGATGTAACTGTTGGGTTTATGGTTACAATCTTCGGTGCCTAACTATTGCAACTGTTGAGTTTATGGTTACAATCTTCGGTGATTAACCATTGCAACAGTTGGTGATCAACCATTGCAACCTGATCAACCATTGTAATCTTTTTAAGTGACATTTGGTTTCCTATAAAAAAAATTGTGGGCATTACCAAAATAACAACAACAAAGAGAAACATAGAAAGAAAAAAAAAAAAGAGAGAGTTTCACTGTTCTAAAAGATCATAAAAATCTTTGGAAAAGCACATATCAACACTAGAGGTCTAATGTGTTTATTGTATCTTAGCCTAGAACAAGAAAGACTTTTGGTTGTCTTATTCTACAAGAGATTTTATTTAACCGAAAGCTTGATAAAGGTTGAAAGTGTCCTTATACACAATTCAATCATTATCCAAGTTCATAATTCATTATTAACCAAGTTCACAATTCATCATTAACTAACAATCTTATCATGCTAGAATTTTATAACGAACATGGTAATAATTTTAATTATTATTTTGATGGATTTTTAGTTTTAGATGTATTATTATAAATTCTTATTATATGGTTTTTTGTTTGTTTTAGGATGTCCGTTAGAATTAAATAATCAGGTTATATACACATTTTTCTTAACTTTATATAGAGTATTATAATAACATAGTATATAATCTTAATACCAAATAACTTAATATTAAATTTATTGTTATGATAGTTCAGAATGGGTGAATATGCTAATGGACATTGAAAGATCTGAAGCAATTGGTAAATAAATTTACATTGTTCTATTCTCTAATGGTTTGTTAAAATTAAGTTTAGTCACTAAATAAAACATTAATTTAATATAGTTATTTAAATAAATTTTATTTTATAATAGTATAGTTTTTAAAAAGCTATAATATTACCAGAGTACACAAGAAAACAAAATTAAAGATATTTACATATTTGTTATATAGTTAGTAATTTTAAATGTTTTTAATAAAAATAATAATTTTAACAGACAAAGGAAAAAAATATTATAAAAAGATTGAAAAATTATATAATAAGGTGTGAAGATTGTAATTCTTCAATATGGCTTGATGAAAGCATAGAAAAAAATCATTTTAAAAAATGTCCGTTATCTACAATTTACTGTTAACATTATCATATAAAATTACCTAATATACAAAGGCTTCCTCTCGTACTTAAAAACCTTTTATGTGATCCTTTTTTTAAGAATAACATTAGAGTTTTAATTTAATGCTCTCTATGTGTTCCATGAATACTGAAATATATTATTCAATCTTAAATTCTAGTGGTCTATTTTGTTTTAAAGTACATGGTGAAAATTATCATAACATTGGATCTCTTTTACCAATTGATAGTAAAAAGCCTAAATTCTTATATTATATATATATATATATTTAATACATCTAATGAATTACAAAATCGATTGTTAATTATGAATCGAAAGAGTAAAAATTTAATAGATGAGATTTTTTTATCATTGTTAATTAATATTCTTAATGAAAATAACATTGTAGCTAAAGTTTTTAGAAAAACTAGAGATAATTATGAAAGTAGTCATATTTGTGAAATGAAAATTCATATGTTAAGATAGGATAAAAGAAAAAGACAGTATAATTTGCCATTAGCTAATGAGATAACAAGTTTAATAATCGGTGATTTCTCTAAAAATGTTGGGGATGTTCTTCTTCAACATAAATCAGACAATTTGCAAATAATTTTGGCAAGTCATCCTCTTTATATGGCTTTGCAATATCCATTATTATTATTTCTTTATGGAGAAGTTGGATTATTCGATGGAATACCATACGTTCAAAATTCTTCATCCAATCATAATAATGGTTATGTTAAAATGACATAATATTATATGTATCGTGTTCGTAACAGAAACATCAAAATATCTACTGTTTTAAAAAAGTGGTAGATTATTTTATCAATAAGTTGTAGATGAGTTTACGTCTATTAAGGTCGTCTGATATTTATTAAACTAAATCAGAAGGTAATAAGATATGATGTATTACATAATAATGTGAAGGATGCCATTATTATATTGTCATAATGATTCACATAGTCTTGGTAAAAATATTATATTGTCATCATCAATTACTGAAAGTCCAAGATATGTGACAGAAAAAAATATCAAAATGCAATGGTACTTTGTCGTTATTTAGAAAATCATGATTTATTAATTACCATGACTGCTAATCCTAAATGGAATGAGAATATTTAAAAATTAGTGGTGTTGCCTTGGCTAGTGACAGGTTTGATATTGAATCACAAGTTTTTTCATTTAAAATTCGATGAGTTAATGGTTTTAATTAAAACAAAAATGAGTTTTTGGACTAATAAATGGAGGTACATATAATTCTGCTTGAGTTTCTAAAATTATTCAGTTAAAATTTAATTATTTATATAATAATGTTTTGTTCTCCTGATGCAGTTGCTTATACAATAGAGTTTGAAAAAAAGGCATCTCCATGCATATATTATTCTATGATTAATAGTTTAACATGATAATGTTTCTTCAAAAGATATTAATTAATATCTAACTGCTGAATTTCCTAATAGATTAATTGATCTATAAGGTTATGAATTAGTAGAGCACATATGATGCATGGATCATGTGTAATTAATAGACTAAATAACTCTTGTATGGAGAATATTTATGAAAATGAATACATTATATATAGACGTAGAGATATAATGTCTAGCTATGTTATGAAATGTGATATAAAATTAGATAATCAATAAGTTGTTCCTCACAATTTAGAGCTTTTAAAGCAATTTAAAATATATGTTAATATATAATTTTGTAATAAAACAAGTGCAATTAAATATGTATCCAAATATATTATGAAAGGTGTTGATAAAGCTACAATTGTATTGAAAAAAAATCTCAATAACATTACAACTAATTCTAATATACTTATGTATTATGTAAATGAGATTGAAAACTATCTTGATTATCGGCTTGTGAATCAATGTAACAAATTTTTAAATTTGAGATATATCATCAACATCCTCCAGTCCAAAGATTAAGCATACACTTTTCTGATTAACAACTTGTGCTTTTTAATAATTCAAGTGA
This sequence comes from Thlaspi arvense, assembly GCA_911865555.2. Taxonomy (NCBI): domain Eukaryota; kingdom Viridiplantae; phylum Streptophyta; class Magnoliopsida; order Brassicales; family Brassicaceae; genus Thlaspi; species Thlaspi arvense. The sequence goes on along the minus strand of OU466859.2, from coordinate 43,916,154 downwards.
TTTAAATAATATTGCTAATAAATACGAAACCAGACTAAGTATATTTTTGTGAGATGAACAAATCTGATCATAATGTCAGAAAGTTATCATATATTCAATTTTCATCAAAATACATTTGGAGCAAAATCAGATCACATGTGGACCAAAAAAAAATGTTCAATGTAATAGAAAATTATATAATATTTATCATTCTTCTAGTGAACTATATTATTATAAATTTTTAATTAATCACATAAAAGAATCTCAAATGAAACAAATATAAACATAATATTTTAAAGTTACAATTTTTTTTTCATTTGATATTTTATTAACTATGTCATATATTAACTAAATAATTAGATCTATAATATAAAAGATGGTCATCTCTCTCCAGTTGAGTGCCACATCAGCAATAGAGAGAGTGACACCTGTCATTTTAAATTTTATAATTAATAGTTTATTATTTTAATGCAATCAAAATTAGATTAATTAATTATTTACCTTTTAATTACATGCTAATTAAATTTATATATACTTTATAAATGTGACAAAACATTTATCACATACATAGTTATTATCGATAAAATATATACATATGTATTATATATTTATTTAAATATATAATATTTTTAGGGAAAATTCATATATAATAAATTATCATTAAAAATTTAAGTTTTTTATTCAATAATAAAATATGTAATAAATGATAAGTACTATTTCTTATTATAGCCAAAATATGTAATAATATATTTCTTTAATTATAACATATTTATAAACTATAGTCAAAAGAGGTTGCATCATCAAGTTAAAATAATAGGACGACTAGAAATTAAAGTCAAAAAATATTATCATTGTTCATAAAAAAGAAGTATACAATACAATAAATTATAACTAAACTTTTTAATAAATTATATTTTGAAACAAAAATCTGCGCATTGCGCGGGTACTCATCTAGTATTTCATTAAAAAATGTAAGTATCTACTCGTTGAGGCGCATGTTTATTTCCTAGTTATTTACAATAACATAACACTAACTTATATAATGATCTTACATAATCGAACGGTTACGTATAATGGTACATGACTTTTCATAATTGAATAACTACCCAAACTATAAAGTCACGACACCTTTTGATAATTGACTTCAAGCTCTATTCCATTCCACACTCTGTGTTTCCTTGGGCATGACGAATGAACAACAAAGCTGGGACAAGTCGAGCGAGAATAAGCTCCACAATACTGATTAACACTTTGGTGACAAACTCCACATCTCAAATTCCCACGTCCAAGATGATGAGTGATAGAGATTCCGTGATTGTGGCGGTTGATGTTTATGACACGAGGCAAGTCGATACAATCTCGATGAACTAAGAAACTGCACTGGATACATGAATAAGGACTTCGGTCGCCTTGCATCCCACACACACTACAAGTAAATGAGACTCTTCTCGACAAGAGAGAGAGCTTAAGCTTGTGATATGTTCAATAGTGAGTAGTGGAGGATTCCTAACACAGTAAATACATATGCTATAGTTGCACATGGAACCATGATATAGTTGTGATTCTTCTTTCCCACACAAAATGCATGTCTTCTCAGCGTTTTCAGAAAGTGATTTCGATGTGAAGAACTCGAAAATATGATTGGAGTGAGAGCAATGGTTTACCTCTCTTGACTGATTGACACATTCCAAGTGAAAAACGCCTTGTCAAGCAAGGCATTTTTAGGGATTATCCTTCATCAAAATGATTCTTGCATATTTTACAAGGATTCATGAGCGGCTTTTTCTTCGAGCGGACAAGTGGATGCTCATGAAAAATTGGATGTTCAATCGCTAGAGGCGGTGGTGGTTTCTTTTGCACAAGTCATATCCATGACAAAGTCGTATATTGCACAACAAGAACCACTAGACTGAACGTCCACACAAAACACATGGTTTGAAAGAAAATAAGAAAATGTTCCGGATGAGAGGGATGGTTGATTTCCGATGGTGAGCACAGTCCTTATGGAACCAAACACCATTGTTACCATTATTGTAACATCAGATTTATTGCATCGGTAGCCTCCGTAGATGTGACCTTTTAACCTTTTACATAACAACTTCAACAAAGAGCATCAAGATATCGACTTAAAGGGTACACAGGATGTTTGTGAATTGGTAGTTTTAGTGCTGCTATATAGCTCCATAGTTGGATCGATGTGTTTGAATCAAAGGGATTTGTTTTTGGCTTTCTATTTGTTTCCTCGGCATCATGTACACATCTAGTGTAATTATAGTACATAGTCATGACGTGTATACTACTAACAGACTTAATAAGCTTATCGTTCAAAATTCTCAAATAATTTTCACGTGGGAATCTCAAGTGATTATTACTCGTAGCTGATTTTTTTTCCGTAGTTGTAATTTATATAATTTGCTAGATGTCATTGAGATATCTGAAATAACATTGTGACCAGCCAATATTCATGGGTAGTTTTCTTCTTATACGGCATGGATGTTCCTTTAACCTTATTAGGAGCTCTTAAAAAAAAAAATTCTAAGTTAAATGACTAAGATTATCCTAATTAGACCTCTGCTTTAACTTCCACTTCGAAAACAGAGTATATTCTTTTATTTTTCTTCTTGAATGTAGAGTACTATATAAATCTGAGAAAAAAAACGTCCAGGCTCGTTTAGGACTCCAACAGAATAAACTTTCTCCAAGTTCACTGAAGGAGAGATTTCGACGATAAAATTTTCCAACACCAAAAAAAAAAAAAAAATTCGAAAAGTCAAAACTCCAAAATTCATAAAAGAAAAATAGAAAATAATAAATCTTCTAAACAACAAGACTAGATAAAAGAAAAGAAAAACAATGAAGAAAAAAACAACAAGCCTAAAGAGAGACAACTCGATCCCAACCAAGAAGCTTTTGATATAGGAGCATCCCAACCATACACCAACACGGACTGACGATAAATTCCGTCTTCTCTAGCTTCCCATACGTAACCACCGTAAACATCAAACACTTGATGATGCTTGAAATTACGTCCTTGCCATAGATGACATTAGAAAAAATGGTCTTCGTAATAATCAAGATTATAATGACGTTTGTAAAGCAAATTGTAGGATCCTGTGGGAAGCACCCGATGATATCCCATAGTCCACGGATTTGCAATGGACTATGAGATCGTTTTGTTCATGCAGCTTGTGTCTGACGTGGCTACGTAACTCATCATCATGGTGAGGCTTAAGACCACAACACAACGGAGAAACCATTGATGATTCATTGGTATCTCTTTGTGGTTTGGAAGTTGGAACTAATGTTTTTGCTGTGAGTTTTCTGATTTTGAAACGAGGGTACTATAAACGAGGGTATATATAAAAAAGCGAATTCTAATTCATAGTCCTACTAGTTTTAGGAAACACCAAAGTGATAAAAAAATATAGATTAGAAAAAACAATATAGATTAATGCTAATTCATATTCTTTTTTATTGTTTTTGTTTTTGAATAGTCTAGTTATATAAATTATTTATTTTTTGAGGAAAATTATAATGGTATGATAGAAATTTATAATGTATTTTCTATAATTTTTATGTTTTGTAAATTTATTTAAAATAACAGTTTTAGATTTTAAAAAAAGGTTTAGCTGATAGAGAATGTTAGAACTTACACAACAAGAATTGTTTAAAAACAGTTGCGGATTGGCGAGGGCAATTTTGTTGCCATAACTATTAGAAAAAATTACTCAGATATTACAGAAAGGTTGGAATATTACTAGCATATTATATATTTTCTAAAAATTATTCAGATAGTTTATGTCCTTGGTGTACGTCATATAAATTTTCTAAAAATTACTCAGATATTACACTCTTAATTAATTTATAATTTTTTAATTAAAAAATAATTAACAAAAAATTAGTTTAATATACGTCATTAAGATATTAAAAAAATCCACGTCATTAATAACAGTTATGTCATTAATGATCAAAAGCAAGGGATATTGAATCGTTCTCTTTTATTACTGAAAAAAATCTCTCTCTCTCTCTCTCTCTCTCTCTCTCTCTCTCTCTCTCTCTCTCTGCGATTCCAAAGTTGAACCCTAATTCCGCCGTCATATCGTCTTTTCCGCCCGCTTCTCTTATCTTCGTCGCATTTCGTCTCTTGTTTCACGAAATCGAGTGGGGACTCTTCATTTTCGAGAGTGGACTCTTCGTTTTCCATTGCTAAAAATCTCTCCTTTTTTCATGAACAAACTTGCTCCGGTAAGTTCGAATCTTTTTTTTAGTTTAAACCGTTTAATTGCAAGTGATTCCCGTGATATAAACTATTTTCCGAAAACTATCACGGTGATATTAAAGGTTTTTATCGATGCTTATTACGGCTGATTTTCGCCGTTGTTGATTTACATATCGTTGCTGATTTGTTAGATCTATTTGATTTGGTGTCTGGTTTATCAATGCATCTGTGGCTGAGTTTGTTTTATGTTGCGAATGAGTTACAGTTTGCTTTACAGCTGATTTATGGTTTATCAATGCATATGTGGCTGAGTTTGTTTTATGTTGCGGCTGAGTGACTATTTACTTTACGGCTGATTTATGGTTTATCAATACATATGTGGCTGAGTTTGTTTTATGTTGCGGCTGAGTGACTATTTACTTTACGGTTGATTTATGGTTTATCAATGCATCTGTGGCTGAGTTTGTTTTATATTGCGACTGAGTTGCGGTTTGCTTTACAGTTGATTTACGGTTTATCAATGCATTTGTGGCTGAGTTTATTTTAAGGTGTGGCTGAGTTATGATTCATACTCTGGCTGATTTAACTTTCTTATCAGATGGCTAAGGTTATTTCTGAAGAACAAGCAAGGGATTACCCTCCAAAACTTTACGCAGAAGGGGAGTCTAATCTGGAGAATAGATCCATTAACCACAATGTTAAGATGGCAGATCTCCCTGGGATTAGAGAATCAATAGGTCAAGATGCATGGGATCAAATGAAGGAGTTACCTATTGGAATAGTTGCTAAGCTTTGATAAACAGGATTTTATGCAAGTCAGAATATCAAAACTCAAACAACCTATGGATGTAGTAAAGTGCAAGAGGTATCAATCCAACCTAGGAAGCAGGAAGAGCAATAGGAATGCAAGGGTGAAGCAAATCTAAGCAAATCGGGAAAATGATTGGTAAAATCGAAGAAAACTAAATGCAACGACCAAATCAGATGCAAAACTATTTTAAAATCCCTGGAAGAGGGTTTAACTACCACTAGGAAAAAGCAGAAGATTAAAAATGTAAATCTACTAAGAACTAAAAATCGAGCACTGAATCGAGTAAAACAGACCGATCTAACAACTTAAGGCAAATGACTTTTAATGAACAAAGATGCAAGCTTTATGACAAGAGAATGATAAACAGAGGTTTTAAAATGCTAAAAGAGGGTTCAGGGTCGAGGGTCATATTTAAGAGTGTTCAAAAGTCAAGCTTTGGTTTGAAAACACATAGATCTACTCATTGATGAGCTTTCTTTAAGCCTTGAAAACAAAACAAGAATCATTTATGGCTTGTGGTATGATTCACTTCCTCAATCTCTTCTCCAAACTCATGGCGTTTGGTGGAAAAAGAGATCAAAGAGCAAGAAAAACAGATTTCAATTTATGGCCTAACTAACCTCCTCTACATCCATGGCGTTTGGGAGAGGGTCGATTAGTCTCTAGGACTTGATTTTCTAGGACATCTGAATCCGGTCAGGGTAAGATAGCTTTGGAATCATAGAGATATTTTCCAAGACTTTCTAAGCCTTAAGACCCCAAGATCCTAGAAGAGAAGGAATGAAGAACAAGAAAAACACAAAACTTAAACCTCTTAAACCCTTGAATCGCCTCAACCCTTTACCCAAAGGGAAACTACTCGCTACTCATGAATGAAACCGAATGAAACGCAATGAAAGATAGACTAAGCATGATTAAACAATAGATTAAGAGAAAAAGACTTAATATTCAAAAGATTCAAGTTCAAAAATAACAAAAGCTTAAGGTTCAACAATGGCTAATCGCCCTAAAAACGAAGAACAGAAAAAGCAAAAACAAAATGTGGGATCCTGAAAGTGATAGCCGCCTCTCGCCTAAAATGGCCAAACAGCTGGAATGGTCCCGCCCCCACTACGCTCCAAAAGCGGTTAAAGTACCCGAGATTGATCTTGAGATCGATCAGTGCACTCGATCGTCTTCAGGAATCGCCTTCTGCTGCTCGATCTGCAAGTTGATCTGGTTGGATGGATCGAGTACTTCGTCCGATCTTGTACTCGATCCTTGAATGATCGAGTCGGGGTCTCGATCCGGCTCTCTTTCTGCATGGCGTCATTTACGTCCGTACTCCAGATTGGTCTCCTCTCTCGATCTTGGTCTCGATCTTTCCTCTTGAATCGACTTGGGTCACTCGATCTTCTGGTCGATCTCATCTAGATCGACCTGCCTTGCTCGATTCGCTACTCGATCTCGGGTCCTTTGCATGCATAGTTGAGTTCTCCAAGTGTCCACGAGCTTTGTTTTGATCCTCCTCACGTCCACATAACCTCCACAACTCCAGAGTGCTCCAAACAACCTGATAATGATGCAAAAGTGCAAGAAATATGCAAAATGCGAATGCAAAGAGACCTAGGACCTAAAATGCAACAAATGGAACAAACTAGCCTATAATGCAAGATGAATGCATGAAAAACTATCTTAAATACATGCAAAATGTGCAAAATATATGGTAATATCAACTCCCCCAAACTTGCCTTTTACTTGCCCTCAAGCAAACAAAATTCAAGAAAGGAAGAGAGGTTGTAAAACGGGGGCTCAAATTCCTTGCAAAAGCGTTTTTCAAATGAATCAATTCAATGGTCCTAGTTCTTAATCCTAAGATGTAATGCACACACTCATACTCCAAAGAGCTTAGCCATACTCATCACATATTGAATCTCAAATCATGACTCTCATATCCCAAACAATCCAAGAATAATAACATTTAACATTCATTAAGCTCAAAACCGTGAATCAAACTTATGCACTTTAAAACCCAATACATTTGGCTTAGGGAAAGGGTTATAAGATAAGAATGATCTCATTTATAAGGGTGATTCAAACAAGGGTTTATCTCAAAGAATGGTCGAACTTATGCATAATGCTAAAGGTAAAGACAATTGATGCATACATGATTAGATTCTCATCTACCCATATATACTAACAATGATCCTAGAACCCTCTCTCATTTTTATTTTCTTTTTAAGCTCACTCACCCTCCTAAAAACTACCCTTATCATCAAGGCAATTCGCCAAGCAAAAACCCAAATAAAAGCATCATTTTAAAACCCTTTTAGTTAGTGGTTAGGCTGAAAACATATTTAACTCTTTTCTTTTTACTTTGATAGCTCTCTACTCATTTTTTTTTTCTTTTCTTTTTAAACATTTGGCCTTTTGGCTCTTTTTCTTTTCTTTTTCTTTTCTTTTGAGAGCTACCTTCTTATTCAAACTAGAGCTTTTATTTTAAAACAATAAGCCTTCTACTTAAAACCATTAAAACCCTTTTATTCAAACTTCCAAACTTCAAACTCTTTAAACCGAAATAAAACAAAGCAATCCCCATGAATATCCGCCCTATTCTAAGCCTAAAAATAGCTTCAAAATGCAAAGCTAGCATCAATATGAAAGCCTAATCATGTCGCCTAAACCTAACACTTTATGCTAAGTTCAACCGAAAAGAAGCCTCACAAAGATTCATCACACAAGAACATTGGCTTGAAAGAAGGGTAAGGTAAAGGTGGGAAAGTCTATTTAGGCTTACAAGAGAGTGGTGAAAGGAAGAAGAAAGCCTAAATATGTATAATAATCCATGTATCTTTTTTCAAATGCATAAGTATGATAATTAAAAAGATTCAAATTAAGGTTCTCACTTATTAGGAAATGATTCAATTCATGAATGTTCAACTTAAGCCACGAAAATCAAAACAAATGATCCAAGTATGGTTAGAGCTTACTTTTGAAGAGTGTACAATGCATCAAAGAACTACTAACTAGGGCCTTGAAACAATTCATGAGCTTAAAAAACTTTTCAAGAAATTTTTTTGCCCCTTACGCAAATGTAAACAACCTAAATGCTCAAAAATTCTAGACTCAATCCTAAAATGTTTAACAATTCAAACGCAACTACATGAATTTTTTTGAAAATTTTGAAATTTTTTTATCATTTGTTTGGTGTTTTCTATGCCTTATGATGCAATGCAAGACTCAAGTGATGATAACACAAAATAAGATCAAAGAAAACATGTCAAACACACCACACACTCCTCCAAACTTGAATGACACCGTCTCGGTGGCAAACAAATTCAAAGGAGTCAAAACACAAAGCAAAAATCTAAAAAGATGCATGGTATTTACAAGGATTGGTTGTTGGTACCTTGGAGCTAAGTAAGGCTGGAGCTTGAGGTAGCTTCAGACTTCTTGCTCTTCTTAGGAGTGTCGTGGCTGATCTCCTTGCCTTTATCCTTGCCCGTTTCCTCATGGAGAGAGTGGCGCGCTGGTTGGTTCGTTGCTTGGGGCTCACGGATCTCAATGCCTCCGGTTGATCTCCTCTTCTCGGGCTGCTCGACCTCCACACTTGTAGTCTTCTTAGGTGAGCTCCCTTTAAGCGCCTTGTCTTTCTTGGTAAGCTTCTTGATCATCTTCCCTTGCCATTTGTTGATCTTGCGCTGCATCTCAACGATTGAAGCAAGGAACTTCTCGGCTTTGGTTCTTGACTCGAAGTCAAGCGTGGGGAGAACAAAGCTCTCGGGCATCTCGGCATCGGATGTAGGCGACTCTGAATGAGGGCGAGAAGCTTGAGTGGGCGCTGCTGTGCCTCCTAGAGGTGCAAAGCACTCCCCAACACTCAGCAGGAACTCAACGTTGCCAACACCTAGCAGCTCGGTTTCCTCCTTGTTCGGCAATATGCACACCCTCTTCTCGTTCTCACAATCATAGAATAGATAAGCAAAGAAGCCCTCAGCTGGTGTGCGCCCCAAGCTATCTGTGTTCCTCATATATATCTCATCCATGTAGGCTCTTTCTGCGCAAGGAACGAAATCAGGAAGTGGTACACCAGCTTGAACAAACATCGGAGTGAGGAAGCCTCCTATCAGCGCCGAACTCGCCTTGCATCGTATCGCCCATGCCTTGTACTTCATCAAAGAAGCAGATAGGATGCAACCGTAGTTAACATCATCTCCGAGCTCGTCCTCCATTGGCTCGTCGTTCTCCTTAGGATCACACAACAGATGCTTAACGCCTTGGAACAAGAAACACAGCTCGTTCTTGGTGACTGTATGAGCCACAGACCGTCCACTGAAGGTGTTGGCGATGAGCTTGAGAGTGTATCTCAGCACGGGACTGCGGACTCTCTTGATCTTGGCCGTGTTCGCCTTGTAGTCATCATTGCTGATCAGATCCTACAAGTCGTTGGCTTGAGTGAAAGGAGGAAACTCCACTTGCTTAGCATCAGCCTTAAGACCGTAGGCTTGGCAAATCTCGGCGATGGAGAGATGATAGGCTTGTCTCCTGATCTTGAAGGTAAGGTGGCCTTAAGAAGGAGTGGGGAGGCTCGGATTCTCGTAGGTGAACTCCAAGGTGGCCAAGAAGTCCAAGGTTGCCTCGGGATAAGTTGGGCAATCCATTCTTGATAAGCACCAGAGCCCAATGTTCTTGAGAAGCTGATCAAAGTCTCCCAAGATCCCCATCTTAGCCAAAAGATCCCTACTCGCGAACTTTGTGGGATCAAACCTAAGCCTTTCCAGCCGTTTCTTAGCTTGCTTCTCTTCTTTTGTCCATCTGACCCTCTCTTGAACCACTTCTTGAGCTTCTCCTTCTTGTGCTGTCTCTTCTCTCGTTCTCTTTGGAGCCATGGTACCTGAAACACGAATCTCAAGCAGGAGAATGAGTATAGGCGGCGAATATTGAGAGAAAGACAAGGTAAGAAAGAAAAACTTGCAACAATTACCCTAGATTTTTGGGGAATTTATAAAAGATTTAGCTAGATTATAGAGAAGAAAATCTAGAGATAGGATTGAATTTAGAAATTTTCCTAATATCTAGCTATTTTTAAAAATTAATTAAACTCCCTAACAACTAACCATCATCCAAAGCAAATAAAAGGAAATTTTCTAAAAGATTTTAAACAATTCGAACCAAAAATAATTTTGCAAGGATGAAAGTATAAGTTATAAGCTTTTAGAAATAGGAAATCACACTCTCTCTTTCTTTAGAAAACTCGAAATACAAATGACAAAGAGTGTGTGGTTGCATTGAAATATAAAGGCTAACAAAAGTGCAAAACCATGGGCAAAACAAGTGGTTTCTGACAATGTGGTCAATGCACATCTTTCATGGTCAAAGATGATTGCCTTGACCACAATTCAAATTTAAAAACAGGAGGGAAAGAAGAAAAGAGGGAAAGAATTCACTTACCTCGGCACGAGATCAAGTCCATTTGGTCGATCTAGGACTCGATCTCATGCCCATGTTGACTGGGATCGAGAGGTTTGATCGATCAGGGACTCGATTCAGATTGCATCGAGTCTTAGATCGATTGTACCCTATCGTTCCATGATTTTTGGTTACTTAGGCTGTGCTCCTTGGATCGAACCGTGTAATCGATTTGGGGGTCGTTTGAGCTTAGATCAAGTGGCAGATCGAGTAGACTGATCGATCTAACATCAAGGATCGAGTGAGGTCAGTCGATCCACACCTCATTTGCATTTCAAGCCAAACGTATGAGTTGTTCATCCTCTCATGATCGATTGACTCTCTCGATTGTCTACTCGATCTCGTCTAGATCGACTGACTCCTCTCGATTCACTAGCTCGATCTAGCTAGTAAAGATCGAGCTAGGATAAGTCGATCTAGCACTCGATCTCTAGCCTATACTTAGCCCTTCTCGCCTCTTTTGACTCCAAGATGATGGTTTACAATCCCTCATCCTTTCACCTACACACTTAAACATAAAAAGCATATAACTGAAATAGAAAGAAGGCAAAAATATGTACAAGATAGACATGGGAATACCTCCCAAGTGCGATTTCTTTAACGTCTTTAGCTAGACTTTACTTGGTTTAGGCCTGAGGTGGGTCTTGGAGAAGCATGGTGGTGCTCTCCTTGCTGTAATTACTCGCCAAGTAGGGCTTGACCCTGTGCCCATTAACCGTGAAAGCATTACCGCTCTTGCCAACCAATGTAACCGCTCCATAGGGTAGAACTTCCTTGATCTCAAACGGTCCACACCATCTAGATTTGAGCTTTCCAGGGAACAGCTTCAACCTCAAGTCGTAGAGGAGCACCAGACTGCCTTCTCTTAAATCCTTATGAACCAGCTTCTTGTCATGAACCGCCTTGGTCCTTTCCTTGTAGATCTTAGCACTCTCGTAGGCTTCTAACCGTAGCTCATCTAGCTCATGTAGTTGAATCAACCGCTTCTCTTGTGCCGTCTTGAGACCGAAGTTCAGCTGCTTCACGGCCCACAGTGCTCTATGCTCCAACTCAACAGGAAGATGACATGCCTTGCCGTATAGAAGAATGAAGGGGGTGGTACCTATAGGAGTCTTGAAAGCGGTCCGGTAAGCCCATAGAACATCATCTAGTTTTACCGCCCAATCCTTCCGAGTTGTTCCCACTGTCCTCTCTAAGATAGCTTTTATCTGTCCATTAGAGACCTCTACTTGCCCACTAGTTTGTGGGTGATAAGGTGTTGCTACCTTGTGCTTCATGCCATACTTCTTCAAGAGACCTTCGAAGAATTTGTTGATGAAGTGGCTGCCCCCATCACTGATCACTACCTTTGGAACTCCAAACCGTGGGAAGATGATGGTCTTGAAGAGCTTGATCACCACTTTTGCCTCAACCCACTTAGACACATAATCAACAGCCACCAAGATGAATTTGTTGCCGTAAGAAGATGGGAATGGACCCATAAGATCTATCCCCCATGCGTCAAAAACATCAACTTCAAATATTGGCACCTGAGGCATCTCATTCCTCTTCGTGATGTTTCCAGCTCTTTGACACGCTTCACAAGACTTAACAAACTCATGAGCATCTTTGAATAGCGATGGCCACCAAAAACCGGCTTGTAAGACCTTTGTTTCCGTCTTGAAAGAGGCGAAATGTCCTCCATATAGAAGGATGTCTTGTGCTTCTTCTCTTGAAACACATCTTACTCCCCTCTTGTACAAGTAAGGCTCGTCCCAAAAATAATGAGAGATGTCTCTCATGAACTTCTTCTTGTGGTAGTGGTCAAGATGAGAAGGTTCCTCTCCACAAGCTAAGAAGTTCACTATATCAGCATACCAAGGCAGGTTCTCTTCTCTCAAAGCCAAAACATCTTCAAACTGATCCTCTAACCGTGCACAAACAACCGAGTTGCTCATCATGAGTTGCTCTTCAGGAAGTGAATCATCCAAGGGTAAGGCTTCATTCACTCTCATTCTAGAGAGGTGATCAGCAACACCATTCTCTATCCCCTTCTTGTCTTTTATCTCCATATCAAACTCTTGTAGAAGGAGAATCCACCTTAAGAGCCTCGGCTTGGTATCCTTCTTAGAGTAGATGTACCTTAATGCCACGTGATCCGTGTATACAACAACCTTAGAGCCCACCAAGTATGATCTGAACTTCTCAAAAGCAAACAAAACGGCCAGCAGCTCCTTCTCGGTTGTAGCATATCTCACTTGCGTGTCATCCAAAGTACGACTAGCGTAATAGATAACAAGCAATCTCTTATCCTTCATCTGCCCTAGAACAGCTCCCACGACGTAGTCGCTCGCATTACACATGATCTTGAACGGTAAGGTCCAATCTGGTGCTTGTACTATAGGTGCCGTGACAATGGCCTCCTTGATGGTCTTGAAAGCATGAAGACATTCCTCATCAAAGAAAAAGTCAGCTTCCTTGCATAACAACCGTGTAAGAGGGCGAGCTATCTTGGAGAAATCCTTGATAAACCGCCTGTAGAAACTAGCATGCCCCAAGAAACTCCTTATCCCTTTGACATTAACCGGCGGCTCAAGACTCATCATCACCTCAATCTTTGCTTTGTCAACCTCTATCCCTTGCTCAGATATCTTGTGACCGAGTACAATCCCTTACTTCACCATGAAGTGACACTTCTCCCAGATCAGCACCAAGTTTGTCTCCTCACACCGCTTAAGTACCTTGCAAAGATTCAACAAACAAGCAGAAAAAGACGCACCATATACAGAGAAGTCATCCATAAACACTTCTACCATCTCTTCTATAAGATCAGAGAAGATCGACATCATGCACCGCTGGAATGTTGCTGGTGCATTACACAACCCAAATGGCATCCTTCGATATGCGAAGGTGCCATAAAGGCATGTAAAAGTCGTCTTCTCTTGATCGTTAGGATGGATTGGTATTTGAAAGAAACCACTATAACCATCAGAAAGCAATAGTATGGATGATTAGCAAGTCTTTCAAGCATCTGATCAATAAAAGGAAGAGGAAAATGATCTTTTCTAGTAGCTGAATTGAGCTTCCTATAGTCTATACACATTCAGTGACCATGTAGGAATCAATTCATCTTTTTCATTCTTAATGACTGTGATCCCTCCCTTCTTAGGCACCACTTGGACATGAGAAATCCACGTGCTGTCACTGATGGGGTATATCACGTCAGCCTCTAACAATTTCAGAATCTCTTTCTTAACTACTTCTTTCAAATTCGGGTTTAAGCGCCTTTGATGTTCAATAGAAGAAGAGTTCTCATTATCTAAGTGAATCCTATAACTGCAAAGCATTGGTGAAAGGCCCTTGATGTCACTTAGAGAGTACCCAATGGCCTTCCTATACTTTCTCAGCTTATGAAGGAGCGAGTGCAACTCTTCATCACTCAAGTTCTCATTCACAATCACGGGATAAGTCTCATTAATCCATAAGAAAGCATACCTTAGCCCTTTTGGGAGCTCCTTTAGGTCCATCTTTGGGGCTAGCAGCTCGCTCCAGTCCTCCTCGTGGCTTGTGTAGACGTTCCCATCCTCAGTAGCCTCCTTAGAACCCGAGACATGAGCCTTAAGACTGCTTTCTTGAATCGTTGTTCCCTCTGAGATCGAGTCATCCAGTCGATCTTCCACTCGTTCTGGTCCGGATTGAGTAACTTCACTCGATTTACCTACTCGATTTGATGTGGATCGAGCAGGAGATCGAGTCCTGGTCTCATTCTCTGAACTGATCGATTGGCTTCTCTCGATCTTCCCATCGATTGTTTTGCTAGATCGACCACCTTCCTCGATCTTCTTGTCGATCTTGATCCTGGATCGAGTGAGCTCGTCGATTTCCTGATCGATTTCTAGGCATCCGCCTTCATATTCCTTCACAACTTTCCTAGAATCAAGAAGATGAACGTATTCTTGAGTCTGATCACTTAGAAAACCAAACTCTCCATGCTCCTTTGTCAAGGCAAGCTGCAAGTGATCTTCTTGTGCTAACTCCTCAAGCAACTCATCGGCCAAAGCGTCTAGAGTCTCAATGTAGAAAGCTTATCCACCAATGGTTGGTTTCTTCAAAACTTCATTAATATCAAAGTCCAACTTGATGTCTTTGCCCAAGTGTAGAGAAATCTTGCCATTCTTGACGTCAATGATGGCTCCAGCGGTTGCAAGAAACGGTCTTCCAAGGATTAAAGGATCATTTGGCTCTTCATCCATCTCTAAGACAACAAAGTCGGTTGGCACATCAACCCCACTGATTCTCACGGGAAAATCCTCAAGCATACCCACAGGAAGTCTGACGCTTCTATCAGCTAGCACAAGGGGAATCCTACACTCTTTGAACTTGATAAAACCAAGCTTCTTTGCTATGGAATGGGGCCTGAGGTTTATACTTGCACCAAAATCACACAAACAGCTTTGAAATGTCAAGGGACCGAGTGCACATGGTATGGTGAATGATCCTGGATCTCTAAGATTCTTAGGAACAATATCTTTGTGAATAATAGCGCTGCACTCTTCACTAACACCAAAACCTCCTTAGTCTTCTTAGTAAGAGTGTCTTTGAAAAACTTTGCACACTTAGACATCATGGCCAAACAATCCACCAAAGGTAGCTTGATCTCAACATCCTTCAAGTGCTTTTCAAAAACTGCTCTATGCTTCTCTAGAAGCTGTTTCTTGAACCGTCCAGGAAAAGGAAGCTTCGACTTGTATGGTGGAGGAACAAATGCATCTTTCTCTTTGCTCACCTCCTCTACTTTCTTCTCTACAACGGCTTCCTAACCCTTCCTTGGTCTCTCAATCCATATATTATCAAAGGTGATCTCCTCATCATTTGAAGGCTTACCCTCCCCCTCTTGAACCACAATGTCCTTATTGTCCTTAGGTGCAACTCTCGGTGGTAGCTCCTTCCCACTTCGTAAGGTAATAGCGTTTGCATACTCTTTGGGATTCTGCTCACACTTGCCCGGTAAGCTGTTCTGACCGCTTGTACTAGCCCTTCCTTTCTCTAACTGCTTGATCTTGTTGTTCAGATTGGTTATATGTGTTGAGACATCAGTGAGAGAAGAATCTAGCCGGTTGTTCATCTCAGCAAACTTCTGATTAGTTGAAGCTTGACCTTGAAGCAACTGTTGGAACATTGCTTGTACCGGATCTTGAGGTTGGGGCTGCATCTGTTGTTGTTGTGGAGCAAAGCCAGGAGGAAACATAGGAGTGTAGCCTTTGTTGCCTTGCTGTTGCTGCTGACCCTGGAAGTTCCCTTGCCTTTGCCCTTGAAAGCCATTATTCTGTTGAAAACCCTTGTTGTAAGGAACAAACGGCTTTGCTTGCTGAGGGGGGTACACCTGATCCGTTGGATTCTCAACGTTGGTGCTACGGTATGAGAGGTTGTTGTTGCTCTGGTAGCCTTGAGAATAGCCCTGTGGCTTGTTGTAGTTCGGACCAGCAACCCAATTAGCTTCCTCTTCTTGGCATTGCTCAAGCTCATCTAAGACATCCGCGGCTTCTCCAACAAAATGCACTTGTTTTTGGTTGGCAAGGACAAGCTTATCAATCTTCTCATGCAAAGACTTCATTTCTTTCTTGTGAGCTTCAAGATCAGCTCCTCTTGGTGCACGGTCATAGTCCTCTGAATAGTTCCCGTCACTCAATGCCAAATTCTCTTTGAGTTCCATACCTTCGTCCACCCCTTGGCCAAGAAAATTTCCTTTGCTTGCCGTGTCAAAGAGCAATCTGATCTTTGGAAGAGCTCCGCGGTATATGGTACTCAAGAGTGTCTCTTCACTGAATCCATGGTGAGGATAAGCTATAGTGTAATCCTTGAAACGCTCCATAGCTTCATTTAATGTCTCATTCTGCCTTTGAGTGAAGCCACTAATTTCACTTCTCAACCGAGCTGTTCTTGTTCTTGCGAAAAAATTTAAGAGAAAAGCTTTCTTACAGTCAGCCCAAGAAGTAATAGTGCCTTGTGGAAGAGTCTTCTCCCAATGTCTAGCTTTGTCACCAAGGAAAAAGGGAAACAACCGCAACTTGAAGCTGTCCTCCGAGATACCATTTATCTTCAACATCCCACAAATCTGCTCAAAGTTGTCTAGATGCACCAATGGGTCTTCCAAAGCTAGCCCATGAAACTTGTTATTTTGCACCATCTGAATAAACCCTGGCTTGATCTCGAAGTTATTGTTTTGGACTGGTGGAGGAGTAATCCCAAAGCGATTATGATGTGTATTTGGAGCATCTCCAGCGCCAATGATCCGAGGTGGTCTAGCTGCGTGGTTGGGGTTTCCATTGCCCCTTCCTACAGCACCGTGAGCTGGTGGAGATCCCTCAGGATGTTCCTGCTCAGCCAAACTTTCAAAGTCAACTGTACCAGCTTGCACAATCTCTTTAAAGGCTTGAGCTTGCTCTCTTGCTCTTCTTGTTCTTGAACTTCCGAGTTGGTGAATATTGTCCAGGGGTTTAAGTAGATTGTTGTCACCCCTGGAGCGCAGATTCATGTACCTGAAAGACACAAGTGTGAAGAGAAAGAGATTAGTAACCAAAATTAAAGTAAAGGCCTAGTCTTTACTAAACCCCAAATCCTAATGCTTCCTAACAATCATAAGATGGCAACGGCGCCATTTGATAAACAGGATTTTATGCAAGTCAGAATATCAAAACTCAAGCAACCTATGGATGTAGTATCGTGCAAGAGGTATCAATCGACCTAGGAAGCAGGAAGAGCAATAGGAATGCAAGGGTGAAGCAAATCTAAGCAAATCGGTAAAATAATTGGTAAAATCGAAGAAAACTAAATGCAACTACCAAATGAGATGCAAAACTATTTTAAAATCCCTGGAAGAGGGTTAACTACCACTAGGAAAAAGCAGAAGATTAAAAATGCAAATCTACTAAGAACTAAAAATCGAGCACTGAATCGAGTAAAATATACCGATCTAACAACTTAAGGCAAATGACTTTTAATGAACAAAGATGCAAGCTTTATGACAAGAGAATGATAAACAGAGGTTTTAAAATGCTAAAAGAGGGTTCAGGGTCGAGGGTTATATTCAAGAGTGTTCAAAGGTCAGGCTTTGGTTTGAAAACACATAGATCTACTCATTGATGAGCTTTCTCTAAGCCTTGAAAACAAAACAAGAACCATCCATGGCTTGTGGTATGATTCACTTCCTCAATCTCTTCTCCAAACCCATGGAATTTGGTGGAAAAAGAGATCAAAGAGCAAGAAAAACAAATTTCAATATATGGCCTAACTAACCTCCTCTACATCCATGGCGTTTGGGAGAGGGTCGATTAGTCTCCAGGACTTGGTTTTCAAGGACATCTGAATCCGGTCAGGGTACGATAGCCTTGGAATCATAGAGATCTTTTCCAAGACTCTCTAAGCCTGATGACCCCAAGATCCTAGAAGAGAAGGAATAAAGAACAAGAAAAATACAAAACTTAAACTTCTTAAACCCTTGAATCGCCTCAACCCTTTACCCAAAGAGAAACTACTCGCTACTCATGAATGAAACCGAATGAAACGCAATGAAAGATAGACTAAGCATGACTAAGCGATAGATTAAGAGAAAAAACTTAATATTCAAAAGATTCAAGTTCAAAAATAACAAAAACTTAAGGTTCAACAATGGCTAATCGCCCAAAAAAACGAAGAACAGAAAAAGAAAAAACAAAATGTTGGATCCTGAAAGTGATAGCCGCCTCTCGCCTAAAATGGCCAAACAGCTGGAATTGGTTTGAAAACACATAGATCTACTCATTGATGAGCTTTCTCTAAGCCTTGAAAACAAAACAAGAACCATCCATGGCTTGTGGTATGATTCACTTCCTCAATCTCTTCTCCAAA
The DNA here is from genome assembly GCA_911865555.2 of Thlaspi arvense. NCBI lineage: Eukaryota > Viridiplantae > Streptophyta > Magnoliopsida > Brassicales > Brassicaceae > Thlaspi > Thlaspi arvense. The sequence continues at coordinate 43,897,831 of OU466859.2, read as the reverse complement.
CCCATGGAATTTGGTGGAAAAAGAGATGAAAGAGCAAGAAAAACAAATTTCAATATATGGCCTAACTAACCTCCTCTACATCCATGGCGTTTGGGAGAGGGTCGATTAGTCTCCAGGACTTGGTTTTCAAGGACATCTGAATCCGGTTAGGGTACGATAGCCTTGGAATCATAGAGATCTTTTCCAAGACTCTCTAAGCCTTAAGACCCCAAGATCCTAGAAGAGAAGGAATACAGAACAAGAAAAACACAAAACTTAAACCTCTAAAACCCTTGAATCGCCTCAACCCTTTACCCAAAGAGAAACTACTCGCTACTCATGAATGAAACCGAATGAAACGCAATGAAAGATAGACTAAGCATGACTAAGCGATAGATTAAGAGAAAAAACTTAATATTCAAAAGATTCAAGTTCAAAAATAACAAAAACTTAAGGTTCAACAATGGCTAATCGCCCAAAAAACGAAGAACAGAAAAAGAAAAAACAAAATGTTGGATCCTGAAAGTGATAGCCGCCTCTCGCCTAAAATGGCCAAACAGCTGGAATGGTCCCCCCCCCCCCCCACTACGCTCCAAAAGCGGTTAAATTACCCGAGATCAATCTTGAGATCGATCAGTGCACTCAACCGTCTTCAGGAATCGCCTTCTGCTTCTCGATCTGCAAGTCGATCTGGTTGGATGGATCGAGTACTTCGTCCGATCTTCTACTTGATCCTTGGATGATCGAGTCGTGGTCTCGATCCTGCTCTAGTTCTGCATGGCGTCATTTACGTCCGTACTCCAGATCGATCTCCTCTCTCGATCTTGGTATCGATCTTTCCTCTTGAATCGACTTGGGTCACTCGATCTTCTGGTCGATCTCATCTAGATCGACTTGCCTTGCTCGATCCACTACTCGATCTCGGGTCATTTGCATGCATGGTTGAGTTCTCCAAGTGTCCACGAGCTTCGTTTTGATCCTCCTCACGTCCACATAACCTCCACAACTCCAGAGTGCTCCAAACAACCTGATAATGATGCAAAAGTGCAAGAAATATGCAAAATGCGAATGCAAAGAGACCTAGGACCTTAAATGCAGCAAATTGAACAAACTAGCCTATAATGCAAGATAAATGCATGAAAAACTATCCTAAATGCATGCAAAATGTGCAAAATATATGGTAATATCACTATCTGATAGCCAATTCACGTGGTCTGGTAAGAGTGTACACTATCTTCTATGTAGACAGTTGAGAATACATAAGAAGGAGATTTGGTGTCTCGTCGATGGTCAACCTATCAGGTTTGACTTGAATGAATTTGGTCATATCGCGGGTTTAAACACAGATCCAATGCCTACAGAGATGTTTGAACCTGAAGCTGACTACAGAACGTTCTTCAGAGAATTGAAAGTGCCTGGTGGGGAAGGACCAAAGTTAGATGAACTTAGGGAAGGATTATCAGTGTGCTGGACATGGCCTCCTCAAAAGCGTAAATGGTTGGGACTGTTGCTTCTTTAAGCCATTGGTATATCTGGATTGCATCATAATTCTAGAATACTATTCGAAAGTGCAAAAAAGAGTTTTTGATGATGAAGCCATGAAGACTTATCCATGGGGTCGGTCAGCATTAAAAACTCTTGTCGATGCTTGAGGCCTATTGGAAAGTCGTACACCATTAGTGGTATGGTTTACGTGTTACAGGCTTGGGCGTATGATTCAGTCAAATGCTTTGGAGAGCGATTTAGGAACGTAGTCAATAATGATGAGGTACCGTTGTTTCGATGGGGTGGAAACTGTACACGTTCAACAATGGAATCGGCCATTGCTGAAGATATTAGAACGTATGGTGAGGTAAAGTTTTGGCTGTGTTATGATAGTTAATGGCTGAGTTATGTTTTTAATAATGGCTGAGTTAGTTTACATACGGTTGCTGAGTTATATTTTTGTGATGGATGAGTTATATTTTTGTGATGGCTGAGTTATATTTTAGTGATGGCTGGGTTATATTTTTGGATGGCTGAGTTATATTTTAGTGATGGCTGAGGTATGGTTTATTGATGGCTGAGTTATGGTTTGTGATGGGGGTTATATTTTAGTGATGGCTGAGTTATGGTTTATTAGTGGTTGAGTTATGATATAGTGATGTCTGAGTTATACCTATTGATGATTGAGTTAAAACTTACTGATAGTTTCATAATCTCTTATGTTATAGTTGCGTGTGAGTAAAATGGTTATGAAGGATGATGTAAGAGAGCTATTTCATATGTGGCCAGATCAAGCAGAAGACCCATCACTTGATCACTTGATCCAAGACATACATGAGGATAAGTTTGTCAAAGATTTTTGGGATGTGAAGAGGAATGAGAAGAAGAAAAAAGTAAATGCTAAAGCAGCGGTTGAGTCTGAATCTCCTGCAAAGAAGCAGAAAGTCCAGAAGGTCTCGAAAACCATGGAAGTGATCAACAGTGAGGATGGTGAATCTGGTGAAGGAGATGCACAGAAGAAGAAGAAGAAGAAGAAGAAAAAAGCTAAGTGATATGGTATATAGTGAGTTTATATTTTATGTAACGTTTGGTTAGCTTGTTTAGGCGTTTTTGTGTATGTGTTGCAGGGTGTTAGTGAGGAGGACGATGTTGGGGAAGATGTGTCGGTTAGAACAGTCGTGGATATGGTGTTTAAATTAATTTCAAGGTTTGACACTGTTGATACAAGCATTAGAGAAATGTCTTCAAATCTGGAGAAGGTGATTGGAGATAGAGTAGAAGTGAGGATGGATGCAAGGTTTGTCCCAAGGATGATTGGCGTTGAAATCAGGCTTGGATCTATTGAGATTGAAGTCAAACAGATGAAAGAGCACCTGAATGCCATGGGGGTAGGGCAAGCTGGCCAAAACGCTGGTGATGGTGACTCAGATTTCAGAATTATGGATCTGGTCCAGAAGAAGAAGCCACAACAACTGACACCTCAAGTTCCACAGATACCACCACAAAACTACTCTTTTACTAGTCCTATGGTAAGGCTAACAGTGCCAGACATACGGCTGAAATATCAATACATTGCGGCTGAATTATGAATACTTTACGACTGAGTTGTCATATAAGTTGTGGCTGAATTATATTTAATTTATAGCTGAGTTGTCTTAATCTTGTGACTGAGTTATCGTTTATTTTATTTTCTTCGCTATGTTATACAGACGAAGAATTCTGTCAATGTAGAGAAGGACAGTGCTTTTGCTGGGGTCAATAAGAAATGTGCAGGAGATGGTGATATACAACAACGATTTGAATTTGGATGGAAAGCAAAGATCTTGAAGTTGTTCTGTATCGGCAATGCATAAGTAGATGCATAATTAGATGTTCTGTTGGCCCTTTGTGTTTGGTTTGTAAGGACATCTCTTATATGATTCATGACTATTTGTGTTTGATTAAGATGTTGTGGTGATTATATCCAAAACAAAACAAAACTTAAATGCAACTTGCAATGTCATTGCAATCAAAGAGGCTGAAAATTTGACACATTATATAACTGGCAATCCTTAATGTAAGTTTGTCTAGGAATGGAATCTAACTATAGCTTCACAATGTATGGGTATAGGGTTTGGGATTTATCATTTTGTTGGATAAGTTTTAAAAGGTACAAACATGAGCTAATTTCATGATCATTATTCGGTAAAGTGAATAACAATATTAATTACAACTTATTAAAGTGGTTTAATTGCATGAATGCATCAAATATTCACATCTGCCATATTCGTGGTTTGGCCGAGTTATGCCATATTTGTGGTTTGGCTGAGTTATTCTAACGACATGGGTGACTTAACGCAGATTCATTCGTGGTTTGGCTGAGTTATTCTAACGACATGGCTGACTTAACGCAGATTCATTTGTGGTTTGGCTGCGTTATTCTAACGACATGGCTGACTTAATGCCGATTCATTCGTGGTTTGGCTGCATTATTCTAACGACATGGCTAAGTTTAGTCAAGTTACGGCTTATTTATAGTCAAGTTTAACAATAGAATTCACGGATATGCTAAAATCAAGTGAAATCAAAAGTCAAAAGAAAAGATGATCATTGATAAATAAAACACCATTACATAGAAGTTCATAGAGAAGACGATATTACAAAGAAGTTTAACAATGGAATTCACTTTCTGAAACGACATCATCTGGGCCAAATTCCTCAAACATATCAACCAAATTATTCCACCGTATCCTATTAATTCACTCGGACTATCACCACCACGCGCCCATATCCTCTTCAACGCACGCATCTGGTCTCGGAATAACGTTATAGCTACCAAATTAAACTGCGTCCAAACCGTTGAAGTATGTTTTGGATCCCACGTGTATTTACGCTACAAATAAAGAAAAGAAAAGAAGTTATAAGAGTATAGAACCATATTAGGGTTTTTGTTTTAGTGTGCTTTATATCAAAGATCGGTGCTTACCGCGAGGAGGGAAAACCATCGTGTCTTATAATGGACGGGAATCAAGCGGTAGGTGGGTCACTCATGGTGCCAGTTGTCTTACAGGATCTCTCTGATCGCGACATAGAGAAAGTGATTGAACTTGAACCACGTAACAGTGATTTTGTCAATCCAGAAATCCGCACCAGGGTATAGAACGGGAAGATTTTCCCGATTAGCAGCGCTAAGGATCGCTTCAACATCTCTGAGAAACTGTCATGTGATGGGAGGAACAACGTCCATGTCGAAAGGTTGTAACAGAGAGAATGAGATGGAATATAAGATTTAGGAGAATCTGATATAAAGAGAAAGGAAGACGAAAGGTTGCGTAGGCTAACTTATGGTTTCGCGGCAAATTTACATTTCACGGCTGAGTTATAATACTTCACGGAAGACGAAAGGTTGTGTAGGTTGACTTATGGTTTCGCGGCAAATTTACATTTCGCGGCTGAGTTATAATACTTCACGGAAGACGAAAGGTTGCGTAGGTTAACTTATAGTTTCGTGGAAAATTTATATTTCACGGCTGAGTTATAATACTTCACAGAAGGCAAAAGGTTGCGTAGATTAACAAATTAGGGTTTCGCGGCTGAGTTATAATGCTTCACATAAACATAAAACACATAAACCAACATTCATGTTCACCACTAGAAATTGGAAAAAGAAAATACATGCCAACAATACTACATCGAACAAGTTTTCGCATAATGCCCAACTTGTTTACATCGAGAACATGTGTGTTGCTTCCTAGGGCGTTTATTTCCAAGGGCAACTTCCAAAGATGATTTAATCCTAATTTTCTTGGGCCTTCCTGGCTGGTTTACAACAATCAAAGGCAAGCACGGTTGGATAGTTACAATTTGAGGAATAGGTAGTGCCGTATCTGAAGGCATGATTGCATCAGCTTTTGCGTTAACCAAATAACCGCTCTTATAGTAAGGACTGCACAGGGATATACGAGACACACCCATATGCTCTGCAGCTGCGATTGCATGGACGCATGGTATTTTTTCGTGGTCGAAACGACGGCATGTGCATCGTTTTGCATCCACATTTACAACATGCAAATATGTTCCATATGTTACCTGTACACGTAAAGCATCAATCGTTTGTACATCCATAAGTCTTGCCACGGTGACACAAGCCTATTAGAGAGAAGAACAAAAAAAAACGTTAAAGCTTATTTATGAAAATAATGTCTTGTTTATGAGCATTTGACGACTGACTTATGTAAACGATTACAGCTGAGTTACCTGTAACAGTTTTTCAACACCTCGTGAGAGCATTGTTAGCTGCGATTCCGCATCCTCTCTTGTTCAGCAAACCATCTGGTCATCATAGTCCGTATCGATTCTAACAGTCAAACTATTGGAAGACTTCTAGCATTTGACAGTGCTTTGTTCATTAATTCTGCAATATTCATAGTCATTAAATTGTACCTCTCAACCGGGAAATGAACATGCGCCCACATTCAGACACCAGCTCTTTGGAGGTATCCATGTAGTTCAGGATGAAGCGCTTCAATCTCATTGAACGCCTCAGTAAAATCAGCCAGCCTAAAACAGCTTGCCGCTTTTTTCACTAGAGGGAACAAATGTTTTCCTTTGAATTTCACTAAAATGTTCTTATATAAATGGTAAGTGCAAATTCTACGAGAAGCCAACGGATACACATCACCAATTGCTTTTCCTATTGACTTATGTCTGTCCGAGATTATCGCAAGACCCTTATCATCAGGAACAACAACTTTGAGTTGCGTAAAAAACAAACGCAAAGAATCATCATTTTCAGTGTCAACAACACCGAAAGCTATGGAAAATCTGAAAATTACCATCCTGAGCTAGGGCTGTTAGAAGCGTCCCTTTATAACTACCATGGAGAAACGTACCGTCGACAACAACAACATTGCACATGAAAGGAAACCCAGCAACACTCGCACCAAAAGTAATGAACACATATTTGAATCTTCCACACTCATCAATTTGAAGACGCGTGACTGTACCCGAATTTGCCCGTCTTATCATGTATAGGTAAGAAGGCAATTCTTTAAAACTACTCTCAGGAGTCCCCAGATCGATCTGCCTTGCAAACCTTAGTGTCCTATGTGACTTCCGATAATCCATCTGTTGACACCAATATATTAATAAATCAGCCAAAATAAGAATAACCCAGTCGTATCGTAATTATAAGTCAGCCATAATATATCTATAACTCAGCCGTAAACAACCCAAATGTATTAATAAATCAGCCGAAATAAGAATAACCCAGCCATAACGTAATGATAAGTCAGCCGTCAACAACTTATAAGTCAGCCGGAGTGTATTAATAAATCAGCCGAAATGAGATTAACCCAGCTGTAACGTAATGACATTTCAGCCATAATATATCAATATGTCATCCATGAAACAGTTTATAAGTCAGCTTATTGATAACTATTCTGACACTGCAAGGTTTAACGGACGGACCAATGTCACCAAGAAATCCCTGTAAAGAACTCCCAAAATATCAGTTGTTACTTGTCGGGATCGATTAGAACATTCTGTCACAGAACATGTGTGTTCCGAATCGTATACCAGAATATAAAAATGCGGCTAACGACATCCATCCACCCAGCACTTAATAATCACTGTACTCGGATTTGATACTGGTACATCAAAATCAAATCCATCCTTTACCGAAAGAAGTTTCAGTCATTTCTCCAACTCGTCTTTGCTCCCGTATCGTTGTCCTACAGCGAGTTTTAGTGAAGACATCTCCAACCTTATAGCCTCTGAGTTTCCAATCGATCCGGTCATTTCAATGTTCTGAGGTCTCTTCTTAGGAGGCAGAGTTGGTGAATCTTCGTCTTTATTCTGAGGCTCGCCGTAAACAGTAAAGTTGTCATCATCAGATGATGCACCATCGGAGTCGTTGAAAACATCAAATCAGCTTGAAAATTCATCATCTTCTTCTTCGTCATCTGCTTCTTCGACATCTTCATCGTCTTCTTCGTCTTAGTTTTTACTATAATCATAACAGAAACCATCAAATCTCTCACCGTAATCTTCGTATCTAGATTCTACTTTTGAGTCAGAACTGATTGGTCATTTCATCCTTCCTCTCGATCCATCCTTCCGACTAATTTCGCTAGACTCTTTCTCCGTAAACTCCACACAGAGACGTAGCTGATCGTTTTTCCATAGGCTTAGAAAACATTGCAACTGTCGATCATTGGAGATATAAACTGGTGGAGTATCATGCGACATATTTTTCATAGCCTTGTTCAAGAACATGTAGCTCAGCTTTACCTGATGGCTCAACTCCTTTAATCCGTAGTCATCGAGAACCAACTTCACAAGCTTATCGTGCGTTGTTTCCGCATCTATCTGCACATCTCTACACCCTCTATCGTCGATGTTAAATACATATTTGTGTTTCTTTACCCAATTACCAGAAACTACAATTACCGAAACCGGATCCATCATATATCGGAGAAGGGTGAATGAAAATGAAGAAGAGCGAGTAATATTATGACGAATTGGATGTTCAAAATTTAAGTTCTGGATATCTCTATTGATGTGAAGAACAAGGTGAAGAACAACAACAACGAGAAAGACGATGACGACGACGACGACGAAGAAGACGAAGACGACGTTTCATATTTCTCTGTTGATGATGACATGGAAATATGCATCCGATGTCATTTTTTAATTGATGAAGTGGCAAGTAAGCCACTAAACGAATATGTAAATCAACTGTTTTAAACCAGCCATCAAACAAAACTTTAAGTCAATCGTAACATGAATACTATTACAGTAATTAAAAAACGAAAAAACAGCTGCCAAATTCAGCCGTTTAATGTCGTAACTCAACTGAAAAGCTTTAGCCTATCCGTATCGTTTAATAAGTCAGCCGTCAAAGCATGCTATTGTGGTAATTAATCTTTCGCTACTAAATCAGCTGTAATTAAGCCGAGTTTTTTGTTAACCCAGCTCATTACGGCTGATTTATGACACTTATACAAAAATCAGCCGTAACGAAGCAATAACTCAGCCAGCCGGAGAAAGTTAATTCAGCCGTGTCGAAACAATAACCCAGCCAAATTTTGACAAATCAACCATCGGGCTATAACTCAGCCGTAACTTATGGCTGAGTTATGCTCGTAAGTCAGCCGTTTTCTTATAACTCAGACAGATTTCATTAAGTCAGCCGAAACACCAGACTGGGTTATACACGTAAGTCAGCCGTTAGCTTGTAACTCAACCATTTTCCTTAAATCAGTCGCAACATACCGTAACTCAGCCGTCATTGCTGCTGTAGCGTTTTACGGCTGAATTCATTAAAACACGTCAGCGATTTCTGACGTGGCGACGCGTTTTTTTGATGTGGAATTAAAAAACAATGGCATTCCTTGTAATTACATTTTTTCCTACAACATGTAACAAGGGCACGCTGGGTATAGAAAATATAGGTGAAATATGATAGTAATTAAAAAAAGTTTTGGATGTAACAGGTCATATCACATAATTTGTATGATATCTGAGTAACTTATCCTAACTATTAGCTACGCAAAAGGAGATGGTGACATAACGAAATATATTATTTTTGTAGCCAAATTCAAGGCAATTCTGTAGCAATCCGTAGTTATATAGCTAAAGATAGAGTCTGTGAGCATTCCGCAGCTAAATACTTTTTCTAGTTAGTGATGAATAGCTGCGACTAATTTTGTTGCTAATTGGCAACAACACTATACCCTCTCCAATCCGTCGCAAACAAAACTATGACTTAGCGACAAGTTATCCGTCTCCCACTTTAGCTACATAAAACTATTAGTCACATCTTATTTTTAACGTTCGCGTCTCATTTTTAATGTTGGCATGTGTATGGATTGTCCTTTAAACTTTCGTAAGGAATTACGATCAAAGAGAAATTAAATATTTCATGCATGCAAGTCCATAAAATCTAACTTTTTCAGAAAGAATATGGCAATTTATAAAGAGATTGAACCAATAAATGCTTGGATCTAATATAAGTTTTATATATTAGTATGTAACAATAGTGATATCGCAGCTAGAAGCGTGAAAGACAAGAAAACTAAAAGCTCGGATGTTCTCGTTTAAATGTCGAGAAACCTTGAGAGAGGATTAATTCTAGTAAAGGTTTAGAGAAAATAAGTCTCTAAATTTATTAATTAAAAACCTAAGTACAATGAATCTTCCACAAGAGTATTTGTACTACTTGTTCAATAAAGTAAAACCCTAAAACTTTAGTCGGCAAACAAACTAATAAAAGGAAATAAGAATAAAAACTTTAGGCCAAACGAAAACTTAAATTAAACACCAAGCTCGTAATGCAACCCATAAAAGATTAAGATGTCGCTACATCAGGTCGCCCGGGTAAGAGAAAATTCGTCCTCGAATTTGGATCATCGTCATCTGATACATATGGAACCAAGTGGTTGACATTAAAGACATCTGAACTATTCATGTGTGGAGGAAGCCGCAAAGGCATTGTTGTTTATCTTTTCAAGAACATCAAGTGGTCCAACCTTCCGTGCCTTTAACTTATTGTATGACTGTGGAGGAAAACGGTCCTTGGTGAGGATAGCCCACACCTTATCTTCCACCTGAAATTGGACATCTTGACGTCTAGTATCCGCATCTGCTTTTTACTTACTTGTCCCTGTCTCTAAATTTTTCTTGACTTGTTGATGAATTGTCGCGAACTATTCGACCAAATTCACAAGACCTTCCATGAGAATGAGTCCTATCCGGAGTAATGCTTAAGTCAATAGGTCCACGGGGAATAACACCATAGATGACGTGAGAAGGACTAAACCCAGTGCTCTGATTGATGGCATGGTTGTGAGCAAACTTCTGACATAGAATTGAATCCCAAGAATGAATGTTATCACCCACCAAGCAACATAAAAGATCACCAAGCGCTTTGTTAGTAACTTCAGTTTGGCTATCGAATTGAGGATGATAAGCCGAACTCATATCAAGAGTGGTACAAAGGAAACGCCACAGAGACCGCCAAAAATAACTCAAGAATCGCGAATCCCTAGAAGAGACAATGGATAAAGGGAGACTATAAAGCTTGTAAATTTCTCGAAAGAACAAAGTAGCTACCTGGACCGCATCTGTCGTCTTCTTGCAAGGCACAAAGTGCACCATCTTCGAAAAACGATCCACAATAACGAAAATAGAATCATGTCTGCGCTGAGTGCGAGGCAAACCCAAGACAAAATCCATACTTATGTACGTCCACGGCTGAAAAGAGATTGGCAAATGCATGTACAAACCAGCATTCGAAGCATATCCTTTAGAAGCTTGAAAAATTCCACACCTCACTATGTAACGCTCCACATCACGTCGCAGCGACCGCCAATAGTATGAAGTAGTTACCAATTGGAGAGTGCGATCACGACCAATGTGTCCCTCACTATGAATCTCACAAATCACCTACAAGCAAAGACTATAATCTGGAATACAAAGGCGGTTTCCTTTGAACAAAATGCCATCAACCACAATGTACTCATCATAACGTCCCTGTTGAACATCAGTCCAAATCTTTTCAAAAAAAGGATCAACGGAATAAAGATCAGGAAGAACTGAGAACCCAACCACAGAGACATGCATTGAAGCCAATAAGGAATGACGACGGCTGAGAGCATCCACAACTTTATTAAGTGTACCCGCCTTATGCTTGATAAAGAACGTGAATTGTTAGAGGTAAGCAAACCACGCCGCATGACTAGAAGAGACCTTATCCTGAGAACCCATATGCTTCAGAGCATCATGGTCTGTGTATAGGACAAACTCGCGATGAAAAAGATAATGTCGCCAATGCTTAATCGCTTGCACCACCGCATATAACTCGGCATTATAGGTGTTGTATCTGGTACGAGAACCCGCGATTTTCTCACTGAAAAAGGACACTAGTTTAGTTGCTTGACTGAGAACAGCTTCAATACCCGACTTAGATGCGTCACTATAAAGTTCAAACGCAAGATCAAATTTGGGAAGAGTCAATACGGAAGCAGTAGTAAGCTTCGTTTTAATCACTTGAAACGCATCGTCTGCCTCCTTAGTCCATGTGAATATCGAGGCCTTAATGCAATCCGTAATAGGAGATATAATACTACTAAAATGATGCACAAACCGGCGATAGAAAGAAGCAAGCCCATGGAAGCTGCGAATCTCCGTCACTGTCCACGAAGTTGGCCAAGAACGAATAGCTTCCACCTTTGCTGGATCGACTGATAGTCCCTGTTGAGAAACAATATAGCCAAGAAACAAAACTTGAGAGACACCAAACACGCACTTCTTGGCAGCGCCAAACAACTTTTCTCGCCGTAAGACTGTTAACACATCACGCAGATGTTCCAAATGCGCTGACAGAGTGGAACTAAAAATCAGGGTATCATCAAAATAAACCACAACATAGTGTCCAGTAAATGGCTGCAAAGCTTGATTCATAGTGCGCATGAAAGTGCCTGGTGCGTTAGACAACCCAAATGGCATTACAAGCCACTCAAAGAAGTCTTCTCGTTTTTTAAAAGCCGTCTTCCATTCATCTTCTGATCGAATATATATCTGGTGGTAGCCGCTTTTGAGATCAAGCTTCGTAAAAATGGTTGCCAAACCGACTTGATCAAGAAGATCATCAAGTCGTGGAATCGGAAACCTATATCAGACAATAATCTTGTTAATAGCGCGACTATCTACACACATACGCCAAGTATCATCTTTTTGGGAATGAGAAGAGCGGGTACTGCACACGGGCCAGGGCTCTCTTGCAAGTAACCCTTCGCCAATAGATCCTCAACCTGACGGTGCAATTCAGCGTCTTCTTGTGGTGACATACGATAATGCGGGCGATTAAGCAGTGCAGCATTAGGTGTGAGGTCGATGCAATGGTCAATGTCTCTCAAAGGAGGAAGCCAAATAGAAGGTCATCCGGAAACACATCGCTAAACTCCGTAAAAAGAGCTTGAAACGCCGGAGAAACATCGCATAGTAAAGGTGGAGAAGCTGGCTTGAGGATAAGCGCCATACCACCATTTGTGTGGGCACACTCTTCGAGGAACTGTGACTGATTGACAAACAAAACAGGTTGTGGGAGCAGTACCAGTGGTGGTGGAGGGGGAGAAGTCGTCTCAGATGTTGTAGGAGAAGACATTTCTTGCCATGGAACAAGAGAAATTCGCTTATCCTCGAAGGTGAAGGTGTAAGTGTTCGCAAAACCATTTGGCGTCCGAGTAGAATGTGACAAGCGTCCATTGGAATTACGTCACAGCATACCTAATCTCTGTAGATGGAGCCGATGGAGAAAGAAACTTGACACCGTTTGGAGATACGCATATCTGTTTTAGTATTAAGCCATGCAAGTCGATATGGAGATGGGTGGGCTTCTGTGAAAAGAGCTAGTTTGCGTACTGCTTCTTTATAGATAATGTTGGTGCAGCTACCGAATCAACAATAACGCGATAGACTTTGCCTCGGATGGTGCATGTAGCACGAAAAAGATTGGTGCGAACCATGATTCTTCGATGACTTGAGGTAAAAGGCAATGTCTTCGAATAACCAAAGCTGTACCAATGTCTCCTTCCACTTGTTCCTCTGTTTCAGGTGACGCTTGCGCTTCAGATCCCTCATCAAACACCACTTCTTCTTCAGCAAACAAGACACGCTTGGGGCAAAATGATTGGCGATGACCAGTCCTTCCACAATTAAAATATTTAAACGTTAAAGCTCGAGTAGGTATTAGGAACATTCACGCTTCTCTATCAGGAACATTCGCCATTGGAGGTTGCTCTGTTTTGTCCAACTCGCCAAGGGTATTAGGTCGGTAACGAGAACTCGAAGAAGACCACGATGAAGACGATCCACGCAGGTTTTATATAATTATTGTAGAACCTGATCCTTTTATCATTATATTTTTTTTTAGTTTTAGAATAATTTGAAAAAAAGCTAACAATTTTTTAAAAATAAGTATTATATAATAATCTTAGTATATCAATATATATGCTGATACAAATTCCCAATAATTATCAGTTTATACTTTTTTAATATGCCGAACAAAAAATCACCAAGATATCTCTATTTAACGATTTCAATAAGCATGCATGGTATATAGATTATGGATAAATGTTATTGATAGGGCTCAGTTTTTACTTAAATAAAATTACTGCAAGTGCACAACAAAGCAGTTATAGTATAAGGGGTATCGAATCCCAAAGGAGTATGTAAATTACACTATCGATTGTAGGTTCAGATTAAGCTAAGCAGTAAATGATGTATGTAATGTGAATGACAAAATCAAAGAAAGCAAACGAAATCTGATTGTTGATCTAAGTTTCAGAAAATTAAAAACGCTAAGTCAGGACAATTCGCAGGTTGAATCCGAGAATGTAGAATGCATGAAATCAGGAATGATTAAGAACCGTCTTGAACATGAATCGCAAATATATAACTAATCAATTCTCATTGCAGAAGTTATCTATGTCCAAAATCACAGAGTTTTAAATCTCTTTGTAAATCCTAACAATCTAAACATGCAGTAATGATCAGGTTCAATTGTTCACAAAACTCCTAAGCCAAATCTCTTTGCACTAAGTTGTTTTGCTTATCTAATGCTAGATCAGGTTTTCAATAATGCTCTCACATCTATTAAACAACCTATGATTTTCGGATGTCTAGATGATGTGTCTAAGAAATCGATATGAATGCAAGCACAGATGAAGAACCAATGGATTTTCCTAATAGTTTAACAATTCTACAAACTCTTCTTCAACCTTTGAAAATCCCTTACTTAACTAACAAACTACTCAGACATGGTGATTTGAGAAAACATCATGAAAAGAATAAATTACATAAAAGAAATAAGAAACATAAATAGAAATAAAAGAGTTCGAAATCTGCTCTGAATGGGTCTGATTTGTTTCTCCAAAAGCTCTGCTATAAATCTCTCTCTAAAGCTCTCAAAAAGAATAAGATACAAGATATCTGCCAAAAGAATGGCTGAAAAACCTAATATAACAAAGTAAAACACGATCTGGGGTCTTTTTACAAATACTTGAACTTTTGGGCCAAAACTGCAAATTTTTCCCAACCTTTTAAAAACCAGGCCACGACCCTTTCTCTATGGGTGACAAGCGTCACCATAGGTGATGACGAGCGTCACCCAAATCCATACTTTCTTCTCCGAGTTGCACACTTCGTGGCTTCATCTTGCAATGCTCCAAAAATCAATATTTCCAATTATGCTCCAGACATGCTATAACCTGCAAAGACTCTATTAGGATTTTAAAAAAACCAAAAAAACTCAATAAAAAAGACTTATACCATGGTTAAAAACCATAAAAACCATGTTTGTATAATTTTACGAGAACGACAAAATTTAAAATAGTTTTTAAAATTCATAGTGAATAGTAGTAGTTACGTTGTTGATGAAGTTGGTGAGATGATAAACTAATGCAAGGTTGGTTTGTCTAATCACCTTACTACGTACTTGTTTCTGCGTGAAGGCTTTAGTTACTTTTTTTTTGGTATGAAGGCTTTAGTTACTTTAAATTGTGTTAGGTGTGTTTGGTATGTAATTATTAATTACGATACTGATCAGTTTTTACAATCTGATCGAAATATCAACCTTTCCCAACCTTCTCAACCTTGCCTTTTGTCATACATAACTCAAAACTATTTTTTTTCTTTCTAGAGAAATGTCATTTAACAACAATATTTTTCAAGAGAGAGCATGGATGTATAGAAGACTTGATACGTTGACTAATGGCATATCAGATGAGTTCCTCAATGGCTTAGAATCGTTTTTAAGTTTTGCTCAAAATCAACCTTCGTAGAAAGATAGAGGTGATCTATTGTGTCCATGTTCGAAGTGCTTAAATCGAAAGCAATACGGTGGGGAATCATTTATATGCAAACGGATTTATGGATTTCTAGTTTATATAAACGGGTCATGGAGAACAGTGTGGCTACGTCAATGGAGCATCAACAAGCAACGTTAATGATCATCTTGATGAATTTGGCGTGGATTCTGCGGGGGAGAACATGGTTCAAGACAAATTTTCTAAAGCAAGTATACCACTAGTTGGATCGGAGAATGTTTTTAAGGAGCCATGTGATGATTCAGGCATATTTTTTTAAGAGATTAGAGGATGCACAACAACCAATCTATAATGGTTGTGTAGAAGGGCTTTCTGGACTATCGTTTTCTTCATGACTTATGATTATAAAGACCGATTATAATTTGGCAGAGGTGTGCATGGATGCAATTTGTGAGGCGTTCACCGATTATCACCGATTATATGATATGAAGAAGCTAACACGATCTTTGGGATTTGCCTATGCACAAGATAGATGTTTGTCAGGATAACTGCATGCTGTTTTGTAAAAGCGATGAGAATTTAGTAAAATACGATTTTTTGTAAAAAAAGATAGGTATAAACCAAAATCCGAAGGTGGAGGAAAAAATATTAAAGCCTTTCCATCAATCAGAGAAGACTGGATCACACATGAGATGGCACGCATAACATTTATCTCCCGAAAGTGAGATGCTTCATCCATTAGATGGGGAATCGTGAAAACATTTCCATCAGGTATATCCTCAATTTTCTCTAGAACATAGAAATGTTTATCTCGCGCTATCAACAGATGGTTTTAACCCTGGAGGAATGCATAGCTGAGATCATTCGGTGTGGTCTGTTATAGTTAAGTCATACAATTTGCCACCAGATATGTGCATGAAAAAAAAAAATTTGTTTCTCGCGATTTTAGTTCCTGGCTCTCAGCATCCCAAGAAAAGTCTAGATATTCATTTGCAGCCACTGATTGATGAATTGAAAGATTTTTGGACAAATGGCGTATAAGCTTATGATGTGTCGAAGAAACAGAACTTTGTGATGCGGGTAGTCTTAGTGTGGACAATAAGTGATTTTCCAGCTTATGGTATGCTTTCTGGATGGATGATGCATGGGCGACTTGCTTGCACGTATTGTCTTGATGAAACAAAATCCTTCTGGTTAAAACATGGGAGGAAGCATAGTTGGTTTAACTATCACAGAAGATTTTTGCATAAAGATCATACCTACCAAAAAAATCTGAGGATTTTCACGAAGAAAAAAACAATTAGTGAATTTTCATCTCCATTTTTGAGTGGTGAAGAAGTTTTTTACGAGAGAATCAACCAAATTGAAGGGGTATCAAGATCCGTTGATTGTGGAGAGAATGGATATATACTTTGTAGATTAGTGGTTATGGTGATTATCATAGTTGGATAAAGAAGAGTCTTTTTTTTTTAGTTACCGTATTGGGAAAATTGTTGCTTTGACATAATCTCAATGTTATGCATATGAAGAATAATATTTTTGATAATATCTTGAATACGGTATTGAATGTGCTTGGAAAGACAAAGATAATATAAAAATAAGGTTAGACTTGCTTACAGTGTGCAATAGAAAAGGATTAGAGATCACAGAAGATATAAAAACACCAATTACAATTTTTAGATTATTAATGAAGCACAAAAAGTCTTCCTCCGATGGTTAAAGCAAGAAATTAAATTCCCTGATAGATATGTTGTTGATATATTGGCTTGTGTGGATGAAGAAAATTAGAGACTTGCAAATTTAAAAAAATCATGACTGCCATGTTATTATGCAATATCTAGTCGCGATAGCATTTTCAGAACTACTTCCACAAGATGACTATACAGCAATATCAGGTACATCAAATACATTTATATATTTTAGTTTAATCTATTTAAATACGTAAGCATGTCAATATAGTTATACACCAATTCACGGACTCTCTATATTTCTTTTGTATTAAAATCGTATACATAACTTTATCTTTCACTTGTTTTCATCTACAACAATTCACCGTACGTTAATTTGATTTTACTTGTTGTTAGACGCTTTGGCAAATACGACTTAATTTCATTGTTTACTAGGCTAATACTCGCGCGTACTCATGAGTTTAATGTCCCCTAAGCTGAGTATATGAACAAACCAAAATAAAATGCAATCGTAAATTTATAAGATTATGAATTGTTTACTTTTTCTATTTAGGAAAGTACCATCCATATGTCTTTTCCATATGTTTTGTGTACATAAACCAACAAGGATGAGAGTAATAACAGGTTTGAGTTAAATATTCAGTTCTAATAGTCATGTGGACCCAAGGATTTAATATTTGAGCTTCCTGATGTTACTAACAAGCCATATTGTTTTCTTTTCGAATGGTTGCTTTAGATTTGATCTTGACAAACTATTCTCTTCCATTAGTCTCATATTTGATCTTTGAGCTGCAAAGTCCAGTAAGCTCATCAAATTCTTCTGCTTGAACGTCGATTTGATCAAAATTTTGTAGTGTTTAGTCTTAATTAGGTTTGTTTTCCACAACATGAACATCGCACACAAAAAACTAACACATGAATGAGAAAACTGATATGGTATATCATATTCGTATCTCATCAGACGAAATGATTTACCATCTTTTTTCTTCTTCCTTATCCTCTTTTCAGTTCATACTCGTTTTTTGGTCTTGTGTGGTCTCCTGGACTTCTTCTTTAAATGATGTACTATGCTTGACGTTTGTGACCTCTTCGGCTGTTTAAGTATTTGTAGCTTCAGCTTCAGTTTCAAGGGTCTCACCTTGTAGCATGTCTATCACCTACACCACACAAATGCATATTTCACCGTATCCTTTGATCTTTTTTTTGTTTATGGTCTAGTAATCCATCTAAATATGTGAAAGAAAAGTTATACTATTCAAGAATTCCATCGTGACACATACAACGGGAGAAGCTCTCTAATTCACACACAAATTAGCTCGCATTCTAATAAATAGTTGCCATCATTTTGAAAAGAACTCTAAACTTTCTTAAAAACCTATTTAGAACAAGCTGAGAACACTTTCCATGCATACCGTATAATTCTTAATGAAAACATATGCTCATAATCAATACTGAAGAGACACTTCAGATGGAAGCTATAGAAATTGACAAGAAAAAGGATTAGTAATGTTTAATGTAGAGCATGGAAGGATTAGCCATATTTTTGTTTTTTAAGAAGTAGTATGATAATCTAATAAAGCTTGCCTGTTTCCCTATCATCTAATCTCGAATACAAAGATGAAATAATTGTATCAGAGAATCAGAGCAAAAGGTGGGCATGATCCCGGAAAGTATTGAAAATGGGGAGAAAGAGAACTCAAGAAAAGTAGTGAAAACAAATGATCACCAGATAAGTCAGATGGTCGGCATGATTCTCAATCTTGTTCAACTGATTTTGTGCATCTGTCATTGAGTATTCTTGTTTCATCTCAAACTGACATACTCATCATCAAATAATTCTCATTAGCGCCAAATAATTAACTTTAAACAGGGCACCGTATACCTATGGGCCATATTTC
Source organism: Thlaspi arvense (assembly GCA_911865555.2). NCBI lineage: Eukaryota > Viridiplantae > Streptophyta > Magnoliopsida > Brassicales > Brassicaceae > Thlaspi > Thlaspi arvense. Next base: position 43,878,973 of record OU466859.2, on the reverse strand, counting down.
AAATTAAAGTAGAATGACATTCATCATTTCAATTAACACATTTGGTTACGTACTACTTACTTCCTTTTCTTGGTGTATTCATGGCTTTTATCCTATAACAGAAAGTTCTACGTCATCTTAAAACTCCTGACAAAAATCGAAACTCATGATCAGCGAGATATATTACCATTCCTCCATCTATTTCTACCATTATCACTTTACTTAGATGCTCTAGACTGTATCTATCAAAGAAATTGACAAGAAATTTTTTTGACGTTTTTGATATGTTAGATAGATACCTGAGTAAACAGTTTACTTAGATCTTATGTAATATTGCTTCATACGTATATGGCTCTTGTGTTTCAGTTGGAGATTCTCTTTGTTGTCCATGCATACGTGAATTTAGTGAATTTGATTATTGTTGGCTACATGCAGCAAATTTGAGGGTCAGATTCCTGACATTTTTCTTGATAGGCTAATGATTTTGAACATGTAGGTGCTTTTTTATATGAAGAGATTGAACAAAAAGCTGAAGAGTTCAGAGTAATTTCATTTAACACTCTTAGATCACCTACCTTGAATACAATGGTGTATCTTACTTCATTAGTACGTCTTCAGGGTCTCATTTCCAGAAAAAGACAAGCACGTAAATGTTACCATTATGCTGTAAAATGGAAAGAGAAACTGTCATATGATACAATGTCTAGTCACACGAAGCAGCTACAGTGCAACACGTCAAACAATTCTGCAGCAATTATCTAGTAATGACAATATATGAATTATTTTCTAAAATAAGAAGAGTACAATAAAGTAAAGGGAGGATAACTGTACTAACTTTAGAAAGTGAGTTTATAACTAGAAAAGCCTAAAAGTTTTTTTATTACTAATTTAATCTATGGTACCGATATTACCCTTAGGTTCTTTGTTAGGAAAAACGTATATTTCGAAATTGTCATTACTTTGAAGTTGCCACGTATGCAAAAAATAACATCATAAATCTACCGTATTAAGTGGTAGATATATTATAGGTGGTCAACGAATAATTGAGAATGGTAGATTTATTTGAAATTAATAGATTTGTTTCGGTAGATATAATCTAACGACTTGGTAGATATATTTGTGAAAAGTAGATATATTTGGAATCTGGTAGACTTAATCGTATTGACGGTAGGTATATTTTGTAATTGGTAGATTTGAAGAGATAAATCTACCATACTGAGTAGATATTTGACTTGTGACAAAGATAAATCTACCATATTACGGTAGACAAACTTAGACGTCGGTAGATTTAAATTGTGAGGTAGTAGATTTATAGTGTGAAACACCTGTTCAACGGTGATGGTAGATTTATAGATTTGGCAGTAAGTTTATTTTATTTTGGTAGATTTATATATTTATACGGTAGATATATATTCTGGTCAACTTGTTCATATCATTATGGTAGATATATTATAAGTGTTGGTGGGTTTATTATTGGTTAGTAGATTTGTTTGGTATGATAGTAGATTTACATAAATTTATGAAATTTACATGAGTAACCTGGTATGACAGTAGAGTTTAACTGTACGTGTAATGGTAGACGTTTAGTGACGGTAGTTATTTGACTTTTTTATAGCTCGATATATTTTTTTTTGGAGACAGTTACACTACCTTTGTTATTGGCAATTCATAGGAACATGTGACAATTTGAAAACAGAGAGTGTATTGATACATAGAGAGTTTAAACATAAATAACAAAAAATGCGACATGAAAGCTGCAGCATACCCCTTACACCGCCATCACAAGAAGGATATCCAGGAAAGTACGACCATCATATTTTATCTTTTAGTAGTTGGTACTGAACGAATAGGTAGCACTCAGCACAGCTAATTAATCTGTGTTTGAAATTGCATTTTGGTGGAAAATCGTCTGCACCAAATACGTTAGGCAACAAACTTCCACCCTCAGCTTGCATACCTTTTATGGTGAGAGCAACGTTTTCAGCTAACTCGACCATGTAGTGCATGCGTGATCTCCAGCTTATTACACGGTCTAGGATTTCAACTGCTCTAGGATATAGACCACATGCAATGGCACAAATTGCCATCAAGAATGTTGCGTGGTCTATCCCCAGTTTGGAAGCCTTGTTGAAGTTGGGGATGGCAAGTTCGAGGTCACGGCGAAGCACTATTGATCTCAGACCATGCAGGTAAATCGTCGTAGGATTTTCCGATGAAAGAGCCAAATTAAAGAAGACAGGATATCGATCAATCAAAGTGGGATCAGCAACAAAGTCTGAGAGGTTAACCTCTCGCATGACCGATGGGTTCTTCAATTTTTGGTTGAGTAGCTTACAAGCACAAGCTGCACGACATGCGTCTTTTGCAGATACACGACCAACCTTGACAAGAACATGAATAAGTACATCGCTGAACTGGTAGAAGATATTTGATTCCATCTTTCCTATATCGAAATATCGAAATAGCAATGAATCAAAGTTCGATCAAATAAATGTACCATCAAGTAAATCAAAGATCAAACCATCAAGAATATGAAAAATCTACCATCAAGTAAATGAAACATTATACCATCAACTAAAAGACAAAATCTACTATCAAATAAATGAAAAAATCTACCATCAAGTAGTTGTTTTATTCCATCTTCCCTACCAAAATACTTCGAATGGAGTTTATCAATCAACTACTATGATGCAGAACAACAACATAGAACAGATCGGGTTTTGGAATATGATTTCCAGCGTTGGAAAATATTATCGATGAAACCCGAGTTTACTTAGAACAGATTCGAACTATTTTTACATGCGAATGAGGGTTGAATTGAGGAGATTACCGACTTACATGTGGCTCGTCTGAGATGATGCTATCAGAATGAGATGGATTCGTTATGAAAAAACAGCGAGATGGAGTTATGGTAGAGAGAGATAGTTTTGTCTGTTTGTAATAAGTGACGGAGATAACAATGAAAAAGTTGTTTATTTGTTTTTTGTAAGAAATAAAAGGGCAAACATTATAGTTCCATTTTGATATTAGAGGACTCATCTTCCCTCAATTAGGTTAGCCGCCGTCGGCATCTTCCATAAATTTTCCTCCAATTATACCCGCCATCGATCATTTTGGTAGAAGATGGAGCAAATCCTTTTGGTTTCAGGGAAATGGTCTTTTATTAAACATCGTTGGGTGTTCGTTGTTGACAATTCCAAGGGATGTCGGATCTTGCAGATAGATCAAGAAACCTCTTATAATGATTTTCTTCAAATGGTATACGAAGATTTTGGGATCCACCGTCGCTCTCACGATGTCAGGCTGAGTTACATGGTGTCAAAACATTTTTTGCAAAGATTACCCAAAGACACACCACCTGTTTTTGTTGGAAACTCAAGACAATTGAGTGCTTATTTGCAACAATTAGGATCCGATCCTATTCGATTATGCGTGGAGGTGAATGAAATAAATCGTCCAGTAGATGGTGATCGAGAGTCGGGGAGAGAAAGATATCATCCCCAAGAAGATGGCAATCGTGATTCTGAAAATAGCTGCAGAAGAGGACGTGAAGAGCAAGAAAAAATTGCAGACGAGGATGAAGTCGAAGAAGATGGAGACGGCTATAAAGACCAGCATAGTGAAGAAGAGGAAAATGATGAAGATTTGGATACCAGATTCGATGGGTGTGATGATTCAGATGGTGCAAGTTCTAATGACGAAGAATATGGGTGGAGTGGGAAACACACAGATGGTGGATCTTCTGATGAAGACAATGAAGATGCAGAAGACGATGAAGTTGCAGCAAATCTACCGGAAAAGAAAAGTCTACCAAAACGTGTTCCGGAATTCGTGAGGTTGGAAATGACATCATTTGACTTAGCTGTTGGACAGCGTTATGCTACAAAGGAGGATTTCGAGAGTCGGTTGAAAATTCTTTCAGTTATGCAGAAATTCGACTATAATGTGGATCACTCAACTCCGACACTTTTAACAGTAAAATGTTGGATTGAAGGATGTCAATGGAGGGTTCGTGCTACAACTGTAGGAGATCATCCGACATTCTATATCAAGACATACATTCGAGAACACACATGTTCGGTCACCGTTCGATCACACCGTTCCCGTAACGCAACACACCAGATTCTAGGGCGTCTATATAGAGATTTTGTTGGTGGAGTTGGGCCTTCTGTTTTGCCTATGCATGTCGCTGATGCTCTTACTAAACGGTTTGGAATTAAGGTATGGCTTTCTTATGAGTTTCTTGGTTTGTAGCCTACCGAGTTTTAAGTTTGCAGTTAAAAATTGGTTTGGTAATAGACTTTGAAGGTATTGTATTCGTTTAGTTGTTGGTAGACTTTTCAGATGGTAGACTTTCAAACTTTTCAGTTCATTTATTTGTTGGTAAACTTTATACTTATAAATTGCTTTGGTGATAGACTTTCAAGTTATTCTATTTATTTCATTGTTGGTAGACTTTCCAGTTCTACGTTTCTATGTTGGTAGAGTTTTCAGTGAGTTGTTTCTTTGTACAAGTTGATTATTGGAAGGCACATCGTGCATTGAGGTACGCACGCGAATTAGGTTGTGGAACTTCTGAGAGTGGCTACGAACAACTACCGACGTACTTATACATGATTAGGAGAGCTAATCCTGGGACACTTATAAAGCTTGAAGTTGACCAAGAAGATAGGTTTCAATTCATGTTTCTCGCATTTGGTGCAAGTATACAAGGGTTCGCGTTCATGAGGAAAGTTGTTGTTGTGGATGGAACTTTTTTGCACAGAAAATACAAAGGCACACTTCTCCTGGCTACAACGCAAGATGGAAATTTAAATATTTTTCCTATCGCTTTCGCTGTGGTGGATACCGAGAATGACGACTCTTGGGAATGGTTTTTTAGACAACTACACCGTGTGATTCCAGATGATGAAGGACTTGCCATTATTTCAGATCGACACAAAGCCATAGGAAAAGCGATAGGGAACGTTTATCCGCTTGCTAGTCGTGAAATATGCACATATCATTTGCATAAGAACATGTTGTTGAGATTTAAAGCAGGAGAAATTTTTGGACTAGTGAAGAAGGCTGCAACAGCATACAGGGTTGTCGACTTCAACGCTTTTTATGCCCAAATTCAAGCTTCACATCCTCAGCTCTATAATTATTTGCAAAAAGCGGATGTTTCTATGTGGAGCCGTGCTCATTTCCCAGGAGATAGGTACAACTTTACCACTAGCAATATAGCTGAATCGGTGAATAAGGTTTTGACAGGTGCCAGAAGTAAGCCAATTGTGAGTCTTCTGGAAGATGTCCGGACGCTTTTAACAAGGTGGTTTTCTAAAAGGCGACGAAATGCATCTATGATGCAAACAGCTCTTACAACTGCTGTGGAAAACATGCTGAAGGTATGTGTGGTATGACTTTCTCTTTTGAAACCAACGATGCAATATAAAGGCATTCATGTATCTTTTCCAAACAGATGAGAGTTGAAGATGCGAAGCAGTTGGCAGTCCAAGAAATAGATGAGCACCATACACAAGTGTCAGCGGGGACAACTTTGCACGTAGTTAACCTCCACGACAAAACGTGTACTTGCCGTAGGTTTGATTTGGATAGAATTCCTTGTGTCCATGCCATCGCAGCCGCTGAAGCAATGAAGACGAGTCCGACATCTGATTCTCACCCCACGCTGATATCCCTTTGTCACCCCTACTATCATACGGAGTACTTGTACAATGCCTACTCGAAAAGTATTATGCCAAGAGATATTGCACTACCGGTTCCTGATGAAATAGCTACGAAGGTTTGTCTCCCTCCTATGGTTCGACAACGACCGGGAAGGCCCAAAAAAATACGTATGAAGGGCGGTTTTTAAGTTGCCATGGCGAAAAAGCGTCCGAGGAAAGAGCATAAATGTTCTCAATGTCATGAAAGAGGCCATAATCGCACAACTTGCCAACGGTAATCTTCCATATCATAGTTTGTAATAAAAAATGCTTCAGAATCACGGCTTCCTTATATTTCTGTTTTCTCGTGTACTACAATACTATTTACAGTGTCATGTTTAAACTCTGCTATTACTGTCATCGTAATGAAAGAACTACCACCCTTCAATAAACGTCTAATGTCATCATAACTGTATCTACCCTCATCGACATAAATAATACAAGTCAGAGCAGTAAAAGTCTACCGTTATGAAATTAAATAAGTCTACCGTTATGAAATTAAATAAGTCTACCGTTATGAAATTAAATAAGTCTACCAGCAACACATAATAGTAAAAGTCTACCGTTGTCAAAATAAATAAATCTCCCACCAACATCACATAACAGTAAAAGTCTACCGTAAATATGTCATAACAGTAATAGTCTACTGTTATCAAAATAAAGAAGTCTACCACCAACATCACATAACAGCCAGCATCACATAACAAATCTACTACAATCAAAGTCTACCTTCATCCCTAAGCCGAAAAATATGCTTCCAAATTTCAATTGGCTGACCCTGTTCGGTGTGGGCACTTGTCATCTGCTTCACCGCGGGGACAAGGATCTGATCGTTGGTTATTGTGTTCGGGGTCAACTTCATCCAAAATCTCTGCAGCAAGTTTCATGCGAATACCTGGCATGTTGGTATCACTAAGAGAGTCCCATGGAACGCCTAGAGCTAAACACTCTATGTACTTCAATGTATAGACCCCACAGTCGCCGGTTTGTGTGTTCGGTGGTGCCGTTTTCACGCGGTATGGAGTATAGCATCTCTCACTCATTTTTGGCCTCAACTCAGGTGGTGCTGCCTGCTTCAACAACATGGGGATCAGCTTCCCGTATGGCCTAACTGAGTCATATATGAAGTTGTCCTGATATAGCCAACAAATACAATCTATCACTCGAATCTTCTTCGTAGCAAATTCAACCTCAAGAGCCACCCAATGTCGGTTGTCGATGTTGTGTGCGATGTACAAGAAGTCAACATCTTTCACCCATTTCCTTTGTTGGGATGGGAAATCACCTGATTTTCCATTCGCAATATCAAAATAGCCTGGCGAGAAGACGAACTTCTTATCTGCTCGATAGTTTTTCTCGTAATCTCTACACCATAATGAACCAATTAATGGATCCAGGAAAGCAACCCTTCCGTTTCGATATGGAGAAGGCACACGAAAAGGCCGACTTCTAAACAGATTGAATCCAACTGACATATGCTGCAATGAGACATGAAAGGGGTGAGTTAATATTGGATTCAAATACAGACACATACTTGACACAATCAAACCCTTCAACCAATCATATCCTATTTCAACATACCTTGCCACTCAACCACCCGTATTCAGGATTGGTTGGAGGCCACATGTCCTTTGGTGTCATTAGCGTAAGGTAGAATTCTACCCCTGCATATGAATCTTCCATTGGGTTGTCCCTGAAAAAATAAAATAGTATTATGAGTATGACTTTTAGACCAAGAGTATGCACATAGACTAAAACAATTACTCACAAATCGGTCTTAATGTATCGGATCAAACGATCAACTTTGCGACGCTCGACCTCTTCAAATGGATCGTAGATCGCATCAGGAGGGCTTAAATCAGGAATTATTCGTCGCACCACCGAACTTCCCTTGAAAGGAGTCACTTGTGACTTTGCAAGTGTGAGACCCCTTCCTTTCCGGTTGGGCGGAACGTCTATATTTATCCTAATTCCCAGCAGCTTATCAATTGCTTCATCTTTTTCGTCAACTAAGTGTGGAATGTAGAATTTTGTTCTCAATCGGGGAGGCGTGATAAAGTCACTCGTATCGTCTGCTTCCACTTGGCTTTTTTTCACATTGACCTTATCTTTTGTATGTGTAACCTTCTTCACTTTTTCGTCAATAGGTTCTCTTTTAACTTTCACGACATTTTTCACTATTGCTTTGGAGTTTCTAACGACCTTTGAAATCGGGAACTCTGGATCCGATGTTTTCTGCATCACTAACGTCCACGACTGTGGACAACCATAACTCAATTAGTTTGACCGTAAGAAGCGTGATAGTAGTAAAATTGTTTGTATTCGTCAACAGCGACCATTAAAATGTCTACTATGTTCTTTAGAAAGTCTACCATCAGGAGAAAGAACAATGGGAAAATGTCAACCATGGTAAAACGTCTACCGTCATTTACTAAAAAGTCTACCATCGTTTACGACCACCATTATAAAAATGTCTACCGTCATTTAATAAAAAGTCTACCATCGTTTACCATATTCATTAGAAAGACTACCACCATTTACCATTACAATGTGTACCATATTCATTACAAAGTCTATCATCGTTTACCATTCCAATGTGTACTATATCCATTAAAAAGTCTACCATCTTGAAAAAGTACCTTGATAAAAAAAGTCTACCATCCATTACAACCATGATAAAATAGTCTACCATCGATTACAACCATGATAAAAAGTCTACCATCGTTTACATCCATCGACAAAGGTAGTTTACAAAGTCAACAAGCCCAAAGTCTATCACCAAAAACATTCTACCATCCCAAAAGAACACGTGTTCCGGAAACAAACAAAGTCAGACAGAAGCAAACGTGTTACCAACACTAGAATAGAGACTTCCGTACCTGTTCCTTTGTCGCCGTTGGTTGCTTTTTTGTCGGGGGTTGCTTTTTTGCCGGGGGTTGCTTTTTCGGATTACGCTGGGATGCATTCGACTCTGCATCTTCAGGTGAATCTACTGCACCTTCGTTCGGACTTTCCTTCCCCGGCTCCATCTCTTTAGCCACATTAGACAGGATTTGGCTTTCAAGATGAGTAAGTCTTCCTCCAACTGTGGTCTCTATTGCATCAACTTTCGTAGCTAATCGTTGAATTGCGTTTAAAACTCAGCAGCATCTACCGCTTGCTTCGTCTCTCCACATGTACCACTGCTTACTTCTTTTTGCCTTAGAAAGTCTTTACGCTTCTGCGTCACATAAACACTTAGCGGGCTATCTGATTCAGCAGAATCAGATTCCACAGACGCATCTTTTTTCTTCTCCTTCCCCTTTAGCCTCTCCTTCCTCTCCTTCCTCTCCTTCCTCTCCTTCCTCTCCTTCCTCTCCTTCCTCTGATCATCAGCACTTTCACTACTCTCGTTCTTACGCTTCTTCTCCTTCTCATCCTTCCTCTCCTTCTTTGAATGCGCTGACTCTGTATCTCTTGACTTCCATATTGTCTCGTCCAAGCAGCCATTCAGGATATCAATGATCATGTTATGCAACTTTGGATCCACATCTGCTTTAGACTCTTCGTCTGGCCAAATTGGATAAATCTCCTCTACTGGCTTCGTAAGTAGATGTCTCACCTGAATCTACAAAATTATTCCAACACCACCACGTAAGAAAATATATCTACTACATTGTCATATACTAACTATAAATGACACCCCAATAGCAAGACATGAATACATACCTTGTTGTCTTCATTTCGGCTTTTTTCTTCTGCTAAAACCTCCACAAGGTTGTATCGGATCCTTGAAGAACGCCATCTTAGTAGAGGTGGGTCCAAGACATTGTGATTCATTTCTATCTTTCCAAATTTCTCTCCCAATATAGGAACCGACTCATATGCCCAAATAAGCAATGCATGCACACATCCTCGGAATGTGTAGCTATCTCCGTCCAACGAAGCAACTTTTATGGACTCTATTAACTCCTTAAAGCCTAGGCGCCCCCACGGTGTCCTCTCGAACACATCGGGATCCATGACTCTTTTAGCCCATGACAATGGGATTCGACTGTTCCGATTAATTCCCCAAACTCCTACGGTCAGAATGAATAGCAACGCCACCATTCTCTTCTTCTCAGAGCTCCAAGTCGTGCATATCTCAAAAACATCCACCAACTCTTTCCAGTTAGGTGCTACACCTGCGTTAACCCCCATCTCTGCCCAGAATTCTCGGTGATCAATATCCCACTCGTCTTCCACAATGAATTGACAGTTGAGGCCGGTGATTTCTGCAAACTCATGAAGAGAAAACCTTAGAGGCCGTCCACCAATTAGTGACCACATTTCGTACGTCCTATTGACAGCCAACTGGTTTGTCACGAAATGATGTACTGTCTTCGCAGCCCATACGTAACGCTTTTCTGCTAGTTTCAGAAACACTCCAACCTGTGAAGAGTTCATAATATCATTGTATACCGTCTCCCCAACTGCTTCCTTCATCATCCCAAAATCACTCAGCCTGCAGTAGGTATTCATACTCCTCTTTTGTAATGGAGATTGCCCTTCTTCATATAATCTCGATGGGTATTTACGGTCCTCGGTTGTAGATGCCATCACAAGTCCTACACAATAAACAAATCTACCATCAACATAAATAACCATTACCGCAACAAAAGTTGACCATCAACCAAACAATTAATCTACTACTACATAATAGAACCATTAAACAAGTCTACCATATCCGCAACAAAAGTCGACCATCAACCAAACAATTATATCTACTACTACACAATAACATCATTAAACAAGTCTACCATCAATAAATAACCATAACCGCAATAAAAGTCGACCATCAACCTAACAATTAAATCTACTACTACATAATAAAATCATTAAACAAGTCTACCATCAACAAATAACCATTTAAATATAAGCCGACATCAACCACAAAATTGAATCTGCAACTACAAAATAAAACAAATCTACCATTACCAAACACAAGTCGACCATCAATCACCGAACATTTAATCTCCTAAAACAAATCTATCGTCGAGGACAACAACCAAAAAATTCATCAAACAGGGAACAAATGTACAATACGCCCAAATCTACAAACATTTCCGTCAACACAATATTTTACTAAAGTTAGAGTGACTAACCGAGAATGTAGCCCTCTTTCAATGGAAATCTGACACCTAATGGTCGTGTGCTTCACCAGAATCAACAACCAGACTTCTTTTCCTTCAAAATAAAATGAAATTTATGTTACGCTGTATCAAACTTTACAATATTGCAACTACGGCGGCGATTTTTCCGACATCAGTCCACCGCCATAGCAATTGAAACGATTTATCTTTCTTTCCCGTAAACACAGTTTTTTCGAAAAGCACCGTCGAATAAGAACTTTATCAATGATTAACTCTTACTTAGTTGTTCTCGAAATTTGCTTTTTCTTCGCCAGATCTGAACAATTTTGGAAATTCTGACTTTCTCTCTCGCCGAAAATCGCAGGATAGAACCCTTCTTTTTTTTAGGTTTAGCCGTCAATCTTCTCTTACAACGACGAAGATAATTAGAACAATTATAAATGTTTATTCTCTATTTTTTATCTAATTTTAAAGAACAATGGCACAATCGTTAATAAAAATAATGTTCTGGATATTTAGGACATTATCTGATTTTTGAAAGTTATTTTAGTTTATGAACCTTACTACAAAGTTACTTTGGTCATATTCATATTTTTGAAGGTTATTTGAAGTAATTTCTCTAAAGTAAAGCTTAATGCATGCTAGTTTAGTTATTAATTATTAAAGATAATACATAGTAATCGTAGCAAAAGAAAACTACAAAGACCAACAACAATTCTTAATTTATATTAGATTGAGAAATTCAAATATATTAGGACATTTACATCTCTAATGGGAGTATTTGCAAGTGGCACTGTGATAGTGAATGATGGGTAGGCAATCATGTTCATATAAAATGATTTCCACAAATCATCTTCAGCCAGACTTCACTTAGTAGATCATCGTCTTGCCGTTCCATTCTATTTGTAAAGGCAATATATGTCAATGATATGTTCGAGTACTGTAATTAAAGCATTCTTCTTGATGTAGTTGTTTATAACCATCACAAAGTCTCGGATGTATAAACTCGCGTTGTATAGCTACAATTCTTTAGTTAATCTCCTCAAGTAAGGTAACATTTCACTGACTGGTAACAGGTTACTCTCTATTTTTTCATTACACAAACATGTTAGGTTACAATCGAGAACATAAATTGCCCAGTAGTTTAAGTCAACAATGAGGCCAACCCAGTAATTCCCATCAAATAAATAAGGAACATATAGAACTTTCACTTCTCCACACCATTTTGGATGGGATGCAATAGTTTTCCTAAGAGAAATAGGGAATTGGTACCTCGCCTTCTCCACCCCACCATGGAACTTTGAGTAACCCCGTTTCAGATCATCAAGAAACCCATACACTATGAAATCATAACACTGCTTCCCTTCCAAATCCCATCGACATTGAGCAAACTTAACAATCAAGTCAACAGACTACAAAAGAATTACACATATGCAACACTGTTCTTAACTTGAGGTCTACTAATTTAAAGGAGACAACAATTACCTCCATCTTTAGTTGCTGTTGTGATTTTATAATGTCCTTGAAATATTTGGATTCAACTTCCAACCCAGCAGACAACTTTAGCTTCCTGTAATATATACATCTCTTTTTACATACTAATAAAGATGACACTACATTAAATGGTATCGCATATACTAGTATGAATATAAACTCCCCATTCATATGACATGTAAGACTTACAGATACTTTGAAATATGGTCGACGAAATCTTTAACAAGGGAATCACTTGGGGGTGGTAACAGTTTAAATCGAGCAACAAAAGGTGCATTAAATGAAGCCCGTGTAGCAATTGCATCTTCATTTTCCCTCTCATCAACTTTCTCTGAGTCTGTGATAGGCGCTTGGTCAGTGAGCTTCGGATCCTTACGTTTTACCTCGGTTGGTGTGTACTTCTGGGGTTCGAATTTTATTCTTTTACTAGCTCGACGATCAGGTTCATGAGCAGCAACTCCAACTGTCGTGTCAGTTGCTCCTATCTGGTCATTACCGTTTTTCTATAACAAAGATCGATTATTTTTTATTAAATGTATTCAATTGAGGAGAAGCTCACCTAATACCCTAGCACACCAGCATTCATTATTATGGGTATCTCCTCTAGCTGCGTCAGCCCAATCTTAAAAGATAGAGGAATACATTCTTTCCTCCGAATCGGATATGTTGTTTCTTGTTCCTTCGATTGTATCCGACCCGGAGCAGGCAAACTCTGTTCGCCAAACAAGTACATATAATTATCAGTACATATAGTACAAAAGGTGTTTGATACTATATTATATACATATAAATGACATAAGCGATATATACTACTCCATTATTATAGCATGACCCCCTACTATATACGTACTTTCATACTAAATAGAACTATGTCAAAACGATATCCATTAATTGTTGAAATGCAAACCTTTTATTGGGAAGTTCATTGACCGTCCACCTACTTGATCCTCTACTCTGCTTTCGACAGGTAAGAGTTCCTAGAGAGGGATAATAGTGTAAGAACCTTTATAGGTTCACAACTAAAACACTACCCATATACTTTAATTTCTACAGTTACATACCTCATGACCTTTTTCCATCACAGAAGCAGCTTCTGAGATCTCCCCAACATCTGCAGTCGTCTATTGTACCGTCGGGGTGTCCTGCAATGCTTAGGTAGAGATGTAATAGGATTATTAATGCACACAAAATCCTAGAAAACCATATAGATATCCATGACAACTATTTATTCTCCATTTACTTTCTCTGCAAACAGCGGTGGGAATCCTTCACGTAGGGTCATCGTCCATATCCCTTCCTCTGGGATTTCAGTTCCGAGCATACACTAGACATATCAAGTTTTCAATATTTTTACCAGACACTCATATATAATACACCCCTTGCTAATAGTATGGGGATATGATACACATTTGTATATACAATAAGCATATTAATTACTGAGTTCTATGGGAACTTGAGGTTGTGGAGACTCTGGTCCTTCCCCGCACTGTTACAGACAAGTGAAATTATATCATTTGTCCTTTACCATGCCATTGTGATCATGTTTTCTACCATCATAATCATTTCTTTCTGCAATAACGGTTCCACCTTATGTGCCCAATTGTAAGGTCAATACAGTATATAAGGGTGCGGTGACAGTCAATGATGGAAAACATAGAGTCAACTTTGACTCTATTACCTGTCGTTACAGGGGTCCTCCGCTCATCTACAGTCTTCTGATTATCATCACGCATGCTCCCAACTGTCGTGGATATCATTGCCTTCATAACCATTTTCAATCCGGCTATACCTTCATCAATATATACTTTCATCTCTCGCTTGACACCTGTAATTAAATGCGATGTGTGCTGCTCATATTCATCATCAATTGCATCCTCATCACCCACAACATCTGTATCATTTACACAGGACGCCTCCCCGCCCTTTGCTTCTCGCTTTTTCTGTTTCTTCCTTAGATATTGTGGACGACCACTGGTATCATCGTTGGTGCTCTCACTCTCACTTCCTCCATCATCATCAGTTCTTTCCTCTGCTTCTATCATTTGTTTTTTCTTTGCAAGATTTGCCTCATCGGCTGTAAGCCTGCCTCTCGAGGTGTTATGCTCAAATAGGTAATCGTCCCGGATCAGCGCAACCAACTGATCTTCTTCTTCATCGTGAACGTCGTCATCAAAACGGATATCAACTCCATTAAAAGTACCATCATCGCAAAGGATATATAGCACTTCAACCCATTAAAAGTACCATCATCGCAAAGGATATATAGCACTTCAACCTGTTATTGGTAGCAAGAAACGCAAACCATATTAGCTTCTATTGAACACCACTAAAGTTACACTATATCGATTCTTCACCGCGATAATTTATTTTCCTATCTCAAAATATACTATATCCCTTATAGCACATGGTTTATTCCCGGACTATACCATACTATAGTATACAGCAAAACTAATATAGTATAGTATGAGAACTCCCGATTACATATCGTTTGGCTGATTATTGCGCTCGAAATTATGAATAGTATAGTACTCGGGGTTACAATTATACTAGAGTTATTTACCTAAAATAACCTTACTAAATAGGATATTGACTAAAATAACTCTTTATAATGGTCAAATTATCAATTAATCTTAATAAATTTGTAAAAGACCATTTAGCCAAAAATATGTATAGAATAACGAAAATATCATTATAGGAATAAAATAAAATTTTATTAATTAAAAGATATATTATTTAAAATTTAAAATAAAAATAATATTTTTTTAATTATTATAGAAAATATATATATATATATATATTAAATCTATTTTTTTTCTCTCATTTATTTTCTTTCTTTTTTATTTATCTCTCTCTCTCTTTCTCTTTCTTTCTCTTTTCTCTTCTTCTCTCCGGCCAGATCTGGTTTTTCCGACCAGATCTGGTTTTTCCGATCATCTTTTTATTTCTCTCTTCTTTCTCTTTCTCTTTCTCTTTTTCCATTCTCTCTTCCGTCAAATCTGTTTTTTTTTCTTTCTCTTCTCTTTCTATATTTTTTTTTCTTCTCTCCGGCCAGATCTGCGGCGGTTGATCCATGGCCGATAGAGCTTGTCTCCGGATCGACTTTTTATTTTCTCTTATGTTTCGTTGTTTTTTCTCCGGCGGAATTCCCTATGGAGGCTTCAAAAAGTATGTGAATCTCTTCCCCGAGAAAGTGGTTTCAGATGGGTGAATGGTCCTCGCATTCTCTGGTTGCCGATCTTCTCAGAGATGGATGTAGTGACGGCTTGCAACAGTTTTTGTTCCTAGGATTTTTGTTTTCCCATTTTAATAGGTTTTGGATCATTAAAATTCTGGTTTCCCTTGATGGTAGATTTGATGTGTAAATTTTATTAGTAGTTAAATGTTATGGTAGATTTAATTTTGGTATGAGATATGTTTCATTATGGTGGTAGATTTTTAATATATGTAACTTATTTGGTATAATAAATTTGATAATGATGATAGATTTGTTTGATACACCGATTTGGCTTCTATATATCATAGAGCCCAATGTAATTTCTAGTAATCGACATGTACAAAGGGAGAAGACATTAGTAAATATAAATCTACCAGCACGGCATGCATAAATCTTCCACTAAATCATGTATAAATCTACCACGAACATACATAAATCTATCAGCAAATCTACCAAATCAGAACATATCCTTACATTGAGTCCAAATCATTATGTCAAAACATATGAGACATGGTTTGGCAGTACAATGGATTTAACACCACCTACAAACGTGAACCAAGAAGGTTTGCTGCCAAATGTTTTCAGCGTAGAAGATTTTCCAAGATTTGAGTTCTAAGATCGTGTACTTTCTACTGTGTAATATGAATCGATGCTTTAATCTCGATGTATTTTGTTCAGTGAACATCTATAAGTACTTTCTATATGTACTTTCTTTAACTTGTGTGTCCACTAAGATCATCAAATTTTCCAATGCAATGAACGAGTGTTTAACAATCAAAATACAGGTTTCTCGAACCAAGATGGGAATGCAGAGTGCTACTGCAGATCTGTTGCCCAATGTTTTCAAAGTAGAAGAATTTACATGCTGCAGGTTCAAACACCCATTAATGTGTTGCCACGAGTGCTACCTTTTTCTTCAGTACCAACTGCTTAGATTTCAGTTTTAATAGCGTCTATTTTCTACTGTGTAATATGGATCGCTGCATCTGTCTGTATGAATTCCTTCGTTGAACATCTCTAAGTACTTTCTTTAAGAACTGCTTCTCTATGTACTTTCTATAGATTTTCAAATGTAATGAACGAGTCTCAAACAGTCGCTATAGAGGTTAAATCTCTTCACTGCAATATTCGCATTCTTATCACGTCCAAAATCAACATCCCACTGATCAACATTTGATTTCAACGTTCTTCACTGTCCAATACCACATGAAAAGTCTACCACTACGCAATCACGATTTGTTAAAAAGTCAACTATCTACCAGGACATAAGAAGTCTACCACCACGTAACTATAGAAAATATAACTCTACCACTACGAAAATGAAGTAAATCTACCACAACAGCAAAATAACTCTACCAGGATTCGTTGGCACTAAAAACTCTACCATCAACAAAATAACTCTACCAGCAAGTAAATACAAAATAAATCTACTAGGATTAACAAAAATCTACCACCACAAATACTAAGTCTACCAAATGAAAATAAATCTACCAAGTCCAAAAACAAATCTACCGCCATTCAAAGTCAATCAACGTAAAAAAGTCAACCAATCATCCTCTGGTAGGGTCGAAAAAAAAAAAAATCTTCCACAACATATTTTTAAGTCTACCAAGTTTCCCAACAAATCTACCGTTCAAGAAACAACTCTACCATTCCCAAAAAATCTACAGCGTCATAAGCACTTCAGCGTCAACAACAAGTCTACCACACAAAACAAATTTACCAGCCGTTGACCAAACCAAACAAGTCTACCGTCAAACAACTCGCTGACATGGCAAAGGAAAAGTAATGGCATAATCGTAAATACCATTTTTGTTATCAAAGGCTCGAAGGACATAATCGGTACGCTAAGTTAGTTCAGTAATAAATAAAAAATCAACTATTCTTGTTAAACCCCCTATTTAAAAGAGTATTCTAGTAATCCTCCCATTATACTATCAGGTTGTCAATAAAATTACAGTATAGTATTCACATAAGAAAAGTGTATATATATTATATGATGTTATTATACCATCAATATGAGAAGTTGTAATTTAATTGCATACTTGGCCTTTTTTTTAGTTTGAAGATCGACTTGAATGGAAAGATTGAGCTTGACGACATTGTCCACTAGTTCCACTAACCCCATTTCTCCTAATGTATTGTCTAGGCTATTATATCTAGCTATTAACTCTGGACAGAATGCTACTGTAACAAGCACCACTGCGTGTGGGAAACCATATATAGCTGTTGACTCTTGTGTGTATTGGCGTATTGTCCTTACCTTTGTATTTTGAACTGTAAAGCTAAACGACTCTCTGCTCCACAGGTGGTTCATGAATGTGTCAAGATCATCCAGGATCTCTACAGCATCTGGCCTAATGTATGCAGTCCCGGATTTCAGACATAAAATCCAGGCGAGTCTGTACCGTGTAGTAGGGTCTTTATATTTTTGCCTCATTAGCAACCAATCCATTATCCAGTCCGTCGTTGGTTACTCTTCTAGACCAAATAATTCCGTCCAAATATGCCATGCCCTCTTCTAACTTTTCCCTTTTCCTTTACCCTTAACTCTGCTCCTTGATATCATGTTTCCCTTTCGGCATCGCTTTCCAAGTGGGGCACAATTCAAACCAGTGATCATAACAAAATTTTGTACTGCAAACCATATCGGTTTTCCATTAAACACCCACCAATGAATGGTTACCCATCAGCATTAGTTTACTGAACTGAGATTCCGCTAGATTCTCTAATTGATCTTCCATTGATGTTGCTTTAATGCTCTCTATACATCACAGGTTGAAGTACTTGTTCACCTTGCTTTGATGCTCTCTATCCATCGCAGGTTGAAGTACTTGTTCACCCTTTTCCTGCCCACCGGTTCGTATCCACTCTTAAACATTGGTATCCCGAACTCTTCCATTCTGCAGTTCCATCACAACATTCTCTGTTAGAATAGTCTTTCCAATATATGAAGAGATACTTCTTACAATTTCACATGGTATACCACAAATGGCATCACATGTAAACCATGGCAAACTTGTCCCCAAAATTATGGTTCAGAAATTCAATGAACAAATTGTTAGGTTTCTCTCACTCAAGACGCCGACTTTTCTGAAGAGCAGAAACACCAGCAACACCAAGAATGAAACAGTTCGAAGTTGTGAAACAGAGGAAACAGAGTTACGAAACAAAGCAAGAGAAGAACGAAGAAGAAAGTATGAAAACTGCAGGAGCACACAAGAGATTTTACGAGTTCACGTCCAAAAGGGTCGCTACGTCTCGCCGAGCTATGCTCGGAATCCACTAAACACCGAGAGTTTACAAACAAGCAGAGATGAATAAGAGCTCCTTACTATCGCCCTTCACTAGCGCATAGAGTTCTCTCAATTCGATCTCTATAACCAAGAACATACAATCTCAAGCTTATGCTAAACTGTATTTCTAATAACTCTCTATCACTCGTGTATGTCTCTCTCAATTCTCTCTCTAATCTAAGAAGTTCCCTTATATAGTGTTATGACTCTAGGGCTTTCTTAACACATAACCGCAGCAATCGCAACATGAAAACGCCGATGCTTGGTCTTCAGTCTGCGTCTGCAGAAATGACAAAATGTGCTTTCTCCAACGTTAACAATAATGAGTTGTCCTCGCCGTACGCTCGTGGTGGCTGCTTTCAGCAGAGACCGTTAGCACAGCTCATCAATGGGGCCATTTTTGACTCAGCTAAGGTTATCCTTAACCAATGTCGAGTCATCTTGTGGTCCTAATAAAGCACAGCTTCATATTTAAACCGTTAGCTTGCACTTCAAGTTGTCACAGATTTACAAATCTCCACCTGACAAGTAGAAGAGCAAACTGTAAACCGAAGCACAAAGTGAGAGAGAGAGAAGAGTACCTTGTTTAGTAACCGGATTCCAGGCTCGGATTCATGAGCATTACTACTCATACTTGACTCGTAGGAAGTTCAGTGCAGCTTGAAACTTTCCTACAGCCAAAACCTTAGTGAAAATATCGGCAGGATTCTTCTCTGTTGATATCTTCAGTACCTCCACATCTCCGTCCGTGATGATATCTCTGATATAGTGATACTTCACATCGATGTGTTTAGTCCTCTCGTGATGCACATTGTTCTTTGATAAGGCAATGGCACTTTGAGAATCACAGAAGACTTCTACAATCTTCTGATTGTAACCGAACTCTGTCATTAGACCCTTTAGCCAGACTGACTCCTTTACTGCTTCAGTTAGGGCCATGTACTCCGATTCAGTAGTTGACAGAGCTACTACTCGCTGCAGACCAGATTTCCAACTTATAGTGTTTCCTCCGAGACTAAATACCAAGCCCGAAATTGATCTCCTCTTGTCTGGATCAGCAGCGAAGTCAGCGTCACAGTATCTGAACTCTTGACCTTGAACTTGAGGGAGTGTTAGCAATATCTGATCGATCTCCACCTGAGATGATATCTCTTTCTGCTTCGAGATCCAAATCCTGATATGCATTATCTTGATCATCATATTGCAGTATAGTGTTATGACCTCTCTGCAACACTTCCTTGTAGACTGCATTTTCTTGAAAAATGACGTTTTTACTAACAACACACTTCCTCTCCTCTAGCAGCCAAACCTTATAACCTTTAACTCCATCTGGATAACCAATAAGAGCTCCCTTCTTAGCTCTCGGACTTAGCTTTCCGTCATCAGTATGAACAAACACAATGCATCCGAATCTCCTCAAGTAGCTGTACACTGGTTGTTTTCCATACCATCTCTTATCAGGTATATCGAAGTTCAGAGCAGAGGAGGGAGTCTTGTTGATGAGAACTGCTGCAGTGTGAGTCGCTTCTGCCCAAAATCTCTTTGGTAACCCCGAGTCACTCAGCATTGTTCTCACTTTCTCCATGAGCGTACGATTCATACGTTCTGCAACTCCATTTTGCTGGGGTGTATACACACATGTTCTGTGTCTTTGAATCCCTTTTGCTTCACAGAAACCATCAAATAAACGGTTGCAGAACTCTAAGCCGTTGTCTGTCCTGAGAGTCTTAAGTTTTTTGTCGCTTTGATTCTCCACCAGACTGACCCATTCAACAAACTTTTCGAAAGCTTCATCCTTTGTTCTCAGAAAATATACCCACACCTTTCTTGAGTAATCATCAATAAACGATATGAAGTATTGACAGTTACCTAAAGACAGAGGCACGGAAGGAGCTCCCCATAAGTCAGAATGAACATACTGAATTTTCTCCTTGGTGTCGTGTTGAGCTAGAGTGAAGCCAACTTTCTTGGCTCTTCCATATATGCAGTCTTCACATGCTTCCAAGGTCGACACTTTCTTCTTGTCAAGCATCCCTTTGTTGACCATTATGCTCATATTTTTCTGACTCATATGCCCCAACCTTTTGTGCCAAAGCATCGTGTCATCTTGCTCTCTTACAGTAACGTGAGACTCATCTGCAATGGGTCTCCACTGAAGTAGATAAAGCGTGTCATACCTTCTTCCTGTAAGCAAGACTCTGTTTCCATCTTTGATGCTCAAAACTCCATTTTCTGCTTCAAACTTGTGTCCGGCTTTCTCAAAAGTTCCTAAAGACAGAAGATTTCTGTCCATCTCAGGTATGAATCTGACATTGGTAAGCAAGACCTGCAGTCCTTCTTCGTTGTTGATTCGAATGGACCCAACTCCTCTCACTCTTGCGATTGTCTTGTTACCCATCCTGACAGAACCCTCAGCGTCTTCATCCAAGCTTTCAAACCACTCCTTTTTGAAGGTCATGTGGTAGCTAAAGCCTGTGTCCATGATCCATTCGTCTTCTAGATGTATATCAGTAGAAGACATAGCTTCTGACACATACAAACCCGTTGCTTCAGCAAGGTTTCCATTCGCTGATGTTTCACCTTTGCTATTTCCTTGCTCCTTTGATCTTTGATGAGCCTTTCCTTTGTTCGGGCAAGCATTTTTGTAATGACCTTCCTCACCACAGGTCCAACAGCCTTTGCCTTTAGCTTTTGATTTGGACCTTGACTTCTTGCTTCCCTTCTCTCTGTGCTCACTTCTTCCTCTTGTCTCGCTTTTCTCTTTGGCATAGAGACCCTCGGCTTGACCTTTGATGCTTTTCTTTGTTGATCCAAACTCTAGCTCCTTTGAGTAGATAGCTGCAGTTACTTCATCCATGGTTAGAGTAACTCTTCCGGAGCCATATCTTAGAGTATCTTTCAACTGATCAAAAGGTCTCGGGAGAGACATCAACAGCAATATAGCTTGGTCTTCATCAGATACCAGAACATCCATGTTCTCTAGATCTTCAACAATATGAAGAAAATCGTCTATATTCCCTTCTACTGAGAGATTTTCCGACATCTTGAAGCTGTAAAGCTTATGCTTTAGATAGATCCGGTTAGGTAGAGCTTTTGACATGTAGAGTTTATCCAGAGCGCTCAACATTTCTACAGCCATAGTTGCTTTCTTTACCTTCCTTAGAACCCTATCTGTAAGGCTTAGAACAATAGTGCTTCTAGCCCGTTTCATCTTTTCTTCAAACGCATCTCTTTTGAAATCTGCTTCAAGCTTTCCAAGGTCCGAGCCATCTCCTGTAGGAAATGCTTGCTCCTTGAAAACCACGCTCAACCCAAGTATATCTAAGTGAGCTTCGAGCTTTTCCCTCCACATGATGTAGTCACCACACCCATCGAACTTTTCCATTTCCACTCTTGATGAAGACATGACTCAGAGCTGTTTGTCACAGATCTGAAACATAGACCAGCCGAACCTGGCTCTGCTACCAAGCTGTTAGGTTTCTCTCACTCAAGACGCCGACTTTTCTGAAGAGCAGAAACACCAGCAACACCAAGAATGAAACAGTTCGAAGTTGTGAAACAGAGGAAACAGAGTTACGAAACAGAGCAAGAGAAGAACGAAGAAGAAAGTATGAAAACTGCAGGAGCACACAAGAGATTTTACGAGTTCACGCCCAAAAGAGTCGCTACGTCTCGCCGAGCTATGCTCGGAATCCACTAAACACCGAGAGTTTACAAACAAGCAGAGATGAATAAGAGCTCCTTACTATCGCCCTTCACTAGCGCATAAAGTTCTCTCTATTCGATCTCTGTAACCAAGAACATACAATCTCAAGCTTATGTTAAACTATATTTCTAATAACTCTCTATCACTCGTGTATGTCTCTCTCAATTCTCTCTCTAATCTAAGAAGTTCCCTTATATAGTGTTATGACTCTAGGGCTTTCTTAACACATAACCGCAGCAATCGCAACATGAAAACGCCGATGCTTGGTCTTCAGTCTGCGTCTGCAGAAATGATAAAATGTGCTTTCTCCAACATTAACAATAATGAGCTGTCCTCGCTGTACGCTCGTGGTGGCTGCTTTCAGCAGAGACCGTTAGCACAGCTCATCAATGGGGCCATTTTTGACTCAGCTAAGGTTATCCTTAACCAATGTCGAGTCATCTTGTGGTCCCAATAAAGCACAGCTTCATATTTAAACCGTTAGCTTGCACTTCAAGTTGTCACAGATTTACACAAATAATCCTTCATCATAACCAACCTATATATCTATGTTGTTGTACTATACACAAAATATTGTACCCAATAAATATTTAAATTATTCATTTCATTCTATTTTTGCAACAGACATGCAATCGATCCCACAATTACAAAAAATTCATTCCTAGCCCAATAACCACAAACAGTTACATATACTAAACACCACCTACATCAAAAGCACACATTGAATGGAAACCAGCATGTACTATTCTTTTTTTTCATTTTTAATTTATCAGAACAAATCATAAACCACCGCCCTCTACGAACTCTGCAATTTCCCAGTACAAATCCTGCAGTTCCATAATATATGTTTATCCATAGCCGCACAGTTTAAATGAACCATAGAAATCATACATATTCTGGGTTTTGTCGCCAATGGAATTCTCCCGATATCAATTATTTCCGTCAACTGAATCGTTAATAGAACTAAGATTAGTTAGTAGTTTACTAAAATCGGAAACCCATACTGAATTGGGTGAATCTGTGAAGCGGAGAAACCCATTTACCTTCGTCGATGATTTTTCCCCGAAATGTATATCACCAAATTTAGGATTCTCTATGGTTAGGGTTCTTGGTTTTCCCCTCCAATTACAATGACATACACTTTCTAAATACGTATCATAAATATGTGAAATTCTATCTTTACTTTTTACTGCTAAGGTCATCAAGTTTGTTTTAATCCATTTCAAATGAACGGTTTTTCTATATATATATTGTAGAATATCACCCATTTTGCTATGGTTAATTTATGAATTTCACTCATTCATATGGTCATATCTACCAAATTCCCATACATATACTAGGCAACAAAAAATTAGATAAAATAGAAGAAAAACATAACAACAAGTTTGAAAATATTAGTTATGCAACTTGATTCCCGCGAAGAAGCTTTTGTTAAAGAAACATTCCAACCATACACAAAATTGAGCGCACAAAGATATACAGCTTCCCATACGTTCCCAGAGTCAACATGAAAGACTTGGACCACTTGGTGATGCTTGAAGTTAGGTCCTTGCCATAGATTACCTGAAAATATTATTGTAATACATATGACGATTGTAAAGAAAACTGTAGGATCCTGTGGGATGCACCCTTTGGTATCCCATATCTTTGTCCCAGGATTTACAATGGACTATGAGATCGTTTTAATCATGCAGTTTCTTTCTGATCCACATAGATACTGTGTATGACAAGGTTGTGTTACTTATCATCATAATGAGGCTAAACACCAAAACAAAACAAAAAAACAGTAGACGATTCATCGGTATCTTTGTGGTTTTTGCTTTAATTTTTCTGATTTTGAAAGGAAGATCAGGACAAAATGGTTAGAAAGAGGAAAATCTGGAGAATGTTAAAATAATAAGTAATTATCCTATCATTTTGTCATTATTGATTAATGACTTATCAACATAGTTTGTCATTATTGATTAATAGCTTAGTGAATAAGCTATGTAATGGCTATAAATAGCCTTCTCCTTCTTTATTGTAACATATGTACGAGGAATAAGAAAAACATTCTCTCCCTTACTCTCACCCCTCACGCCTCTCTCTTTATTTCATCTCTTATGTTCTCTCCCTCACGTGTCCCTCCTTTCTCTTTCTTTCCAAAGACACATACTTTATATATACATATATTATACTTATATCACATCTTATATAATATATAATTTATAACATGTTATCAGCACGAATGTCTCTATGCCTTGAAGTCAGATCAATATCCAGAAGGTAAAATTTATTTTAGTTCAATTTATATTAAATTTATTATTTACGGAAAGATAGGCTTTGTCTTCTCTGTTTATATGTGATGCCGGGATGGTAGGCTCTGGCCTCCTCCGAGCGGATCGTTATGGTAGGATATGCCTTCACAATCTAAATGATCACATGGTAGACTATGTCTCCTCGGATCATTGAGTGCTCCATCTTTATTTATTTGTTTATTAATTTATTTATTTATTTATTGTGTGGGTTAATAAATCTCTCCATCTTTGCTCATTTATTTACTATGCAATCATCAATTGTATGGTAGGCACTGCCTCCTCATATTGCTTTTAATTATTGTCATTTATTATGCTGTTACTATGCTCAAATTTTTAATTTTTCATTTAACGAAATAAGCTTTTGTTATTCAGTTATAATGTCAAATCTTGCAAAGCTCGAAATTGCTGCCTTTGATATTACTGGAAAGAATTATATGACATGGGCAGTAGGTGCAAAAATGCATCTACGAGGAAGTGGGCTTCTTGATACCATCGATAAATCAAAACCGACATCGGATGAGAAAAAGGCAAGAGCCATGATATTTTTACGTCATCATATCCACGATGGCTTAAAAGATGAGTACATCATCAAAGAAGATCCTGCAGATCTCTGGCAATCACTTAAAAGAAAGGTTTGATCACCAGAAATATGTGATCTTACCGAAAGCCAGACACTAGTGGTTACATCTCCGGTTTCAGGACTACAAAAATGTTAGTGATTATAATTCTGTGATATTTGGTATAACATCGAGAATGGTGTTATGTGGAGAAAGAGTGAGTGATTATGATATGATTGAGAAAACTCTCTCCACATTTCACCCTCGTAATGTAGTCCTGTAACAACAATATCAGGCAAATGGATATACCCATTATTCGGAGTTAATGAATGTTCTGCTTGTTGCAGAACAGAATAATGAGCTCGTGATGATGAACCATCAAAGCCATCCCACTGGATCTGCACCATTCCCGGAAGCGAATGTTGCAACATCCAGCTATAATAATTGGCAAGGGCGTGGACACGGACGCGGTCAATACCGTGGTCGAACTCGTGGTCATGGATATGGACGTGGACGAGGAAGAGGATATCGTCCACATGAATTCAATCATGAAAAAGATGGTAAAAATTTTCATGATGATAATGATGGCCAGGAAATGAAAAGGAAAAAGGAAACTGTTTGTTTTAGATGCAGCATGAAAGGTCATTGGGTACGTATTTGTCGTACGCCAAAACATTTAGCCAATCTGTAGCGGGAATCACATAGAGAAAAAGAGAAAGAAAGAGAAACAAACTTTCTTTCTGATGATTTTGGACCTTCTTTTCACGGCCTTGATGATGATATTCATCTCGATATCTCGGATTTCGAAGTTGATCTAGAAGGATCAACTGAAACAAAGAAACAAAAATCGATGTAATATGATATCTTCTTGAAGAAGACATGAAAACAAAAGCTTAATGTTTTTAATGTATTATATGCTTCTGTTTTTGAATGTTTTGTTGTAGGTTCTATTGTACCATAAGTTATATTGTCAGGTATGTGTTTAATATTTATTAATACATCTTTTATGAATATTTGAAATTCAGAAAATGCCAGAATTTGAGACTATGGATGGAGAAATATGTCTGGCAGACAGTGCTACAACGCACACGATTATTAAAGATAAAATGTATTTCTCCAGTCTCAAAATAAGTGATTCCGCTGAAAGCGTGAATACGATATCTGGTAATGCAAAAATTATTATGGGCTCTGGAAGAGTCAGTTTTTCAATGCAGGGGAACAAAGTTTGAGATAAATGAGGCATTATATTCCCCAAAGTCTTACAGAAACTTATTAAGTTTCAAAGATATCCACGGAAATGGATATCATATAGAGACTATGAATAAGAATGGCATTGAATATCTTTGCATTACATCAGAGAGGAAACATATATTGGAAGAATTGAAAATGTTATTCTCTGGATTATATTGCACAAAAATAAACATGACATAATCATATGTTATAGTAAACCAGAAGTTTACTAGTACTTTTAAAGTTTGACATGAAAGGTTAGGCCGTCCTGGTTCAGTCATGATGAGAAAGATTGTGCAAAATTCCAATGGCCATTCGTTGAAAAACGGAAAAATATTACAAATGGGCGAGTGTGGTCAATAGACACACATGTGCCGATCCACCCACAATGCGGGCCGTTTAAATATTATATGGTTTTGATTGACGCATCTAGTAGATGGTCACATGTGTGTCTATTGACCACACGAAATACGGCTTTCGCTAAATTCATTACCCAAATAATCAGGTTGAGAGCACAATTTCCTGATTATGTTATAAAGAAAGTAAGGTTGGATAACGCTGGTGAATTCACTTCACAAGTGTTTAATGATTATTGTATGTCTTTGGGAATCGATGTTGAGCATCCGGTTCCACATGTTCATACACAAAATGGCATGGCTGAGTCATTAATTAAATGGTTGCACTGGATTGCAAGACCGTTAATATTGAGAACAAGACTCCCAATTAATGTATGGGTACATGCTATTTTGCATGCAGCAGCCCTGATCCGTATAATGAGTATTCTCCATTACAGTTTGTATCTGGACAGGAGCCAAATATATCCCATCTTTGTGTGTTTGGGTGTGCGGTCTATGTCCCTATAGCGCCACCCCAAAGAACAAAAATAGGACCACAAAGAAGGTTGGTAATATACATCGGTTATACGTCACCAAGTATAATCATGTATCTTGAACCAGTAACTGGTGATATGTTTACGACACGTTTGGCCGATTGCCATTTTAATGAAGATGAATTCCCCGCGTTAGGGGGAGGATTGAGAGAATCACCAAAAGATATCACTTGGTGTACAAAATCTTTGGCTTATCTTGATCCTCCTACTAATCAACGTGAGATGGAAGTTCAGAAAATTGTACATATGCAAAATATGGCAAACCAGTTACCAGATGCGTTCACAGATACCAAGAGGGTGACAAAATCATATATCCCTGCAGCAAATGTTCCATCCAGAATTAGTGTTCCTGAAGGACACATTGATAGGAACATATCAAATGAACCTAGGGTTCAGTTGAAGAGGGGGAGACCGATGGGTTCTAAAGATAAAATTCCCCGAAAGAAAAAGAATATGGGAGAACAAAGTAAAAAGGTTCCGGAAAAACCAAATAAAGAAAAATGTCCTGAAGACATTTGTGAGAAGGTTCTAGAAGAACCAGATAAAGAGATTCGTCTTGGAGACGAATGTGAAACAGAAAAATATGAGATTTCCATCAATTACGCCCAAAATAGAGAATTGTGGATCAGA
Source organism: Thlaspi arvense (assembly GCA_911865555.2). NCBI lineage: Eukaryota > Viridiplantae > Streptophyta > Magnoliopsida > Brassicales > Brassicaceae > Thlaspi > Thlaspi arvense. The sequence goes on along the minus strand of OU466859.2, from coordinate 43,850,862 downwards.
GATAAAATAAAAGATATTGATGTCTAAAGAGCTTGAAAGCGATGATCCAGATCCAATGTCCATATTAGAATGTCAGAAAAGACATGATTGGGAAAAATGGAAAATGGCCATTGAAACATAATTATTCTCCTTGAATAAAAGAAAAATTTTTGGACCTATTGTCACAACACCATAGCATGTAATGCCCGTTGGATACAAATGGGTGTTTGTAAGAAAGAGAAATGAGAACAATGAGGTCACAAGGTATAAAGCGAGGCTTGTGGCTCAGGGTTTTCTCAAAACCTGGGAATTGATTATGAGGAAACATATTCCCCGGTAATGGATGCAATAACATTCAGATTCTTAATGAGTCTAGCAGCATTCATGAATCTATATATGTATCTGATGGATGTTGTGACAGCATATCTATATGGATCACTTGAGAATGATATATATATGAAAATCCCTGAGGGATTAAAAATGCCGGAAGCATTAAGATCAACATCTAAAGAGATGTGTGCGATCAAGTTACAGCGATCACTTTACGGATTAAAACAATCCGGACGCATGTGGTATAATCGCTTAAGTGAATATTTGTTGAGTAAAGGTTACGTCAACAATGCGATATGCCCTTGTGTATTTATTAAGAAATCCATATCAGGATTTGTGATCATTGCTGTTTATGTTAATGACCTGAATATAATCGGAATTCAAAAAGAGATTGATGATGCAAGAACTCATATGAAAGAAGAGTTCGAAATAAAAAATCTTGGAAAGACAAAGTTTTGTCTTGGGCTCCAGATAGAACATTTCCAAGATGGTATATCTGTACATCATTCAAAATATACGAAAAGGATCTTGAAACACTTTAGTATGGATAAAGCGACTCCTTTGAGTACTCCGATGGTCAATAGATCGCTCGATGTTGATAAAGATCCATTTCGGTCATGTGATGATAGCGAAGAAATATTAGGTCTTGAGGTACCTTATATGAGCGCTATCGGTGGGCTTATGTATCTTGCTAATTGTACTAGACCTGATATAGCTTTTGCCACTAACTTACTCGCAAGATACAGCTCATCTCCTACACGCCGACATTGGAACGGAATAAAACATATATTCCGTTATTTACAAGGTACCATTGAATTTGATTTATTGTATTCTAGAAACTCCGAGTTTGGTATGGTTGGTTTTGCAGATGCAGGATATTTATCAGATCCGCATAAGGCTAGATCACAAACCGGATATGTTTTTACAATCGGAGGAACTGCGATCTCTTGGCGTTTCCAAAAGCAAACTTTGGTTGCAACGTCTTCAAATTATGCGGAAACTATTGCATTACATGAAGCTTGTAGGGAATGCGTGTGGCTCGGATCAATCATTCATCATATACAAGATGCAAGCGGTATAGAAACAAAGAAAGAGCCAACAAAAGTATTTGAAGATAATGTTGCATGTGTCGTTCAACTTAAGGAAGGTTATAACAAAAGTGATTGAACGAAACATATCCCTCCAAGGTTTTTCTCTTACACAAAGAAGTTCGAGAAAAATCAGAAAGTGGATATTCAATATGTTCGCTCATGCGACAACACAGCAGATCTATTTACAAAGGCGTTTCCTACTACAACATTCAGAAAACATGTTCACAGTATCGGAATGCGTCACTTACGAGATCTTTAAAAAAAAAAATTATATCCATCATTTCGAGGAGGAGCGTTACTGCACTTTTTTCTTTAATCATGGTTTTTATCCCAAACGGATTTCTCCATGATAAGATTTTTAACGAGACAGTACATAATACATTATTAGTGATAAATAATTAAAGAAAGTGTTAAAATAATAAGTAATTATCCTATCATTTTGTCATTATTGATTAATGACTTATCAACATAGTCTGTCATTACTGATTAATGGCTTAGTGAATAAGCTATGTAATGGCTATAAATAGTCTTCCCCTTCTTTATTGTAAGATATGTACGAGGAATAAGAAAAACATTGTCTCTCTTTTACTCTCACCCCTCACGCCTCTCTCTTTATTTCATCTCTCCTGTTCTCTCCCTCACGTGTCTTTCCTCTCACTTTATATATACATATATTGTACTTATATCACATCTTATATAATAAATAATTTATAACAGAGAATAAATAAACTTCGTTTGGAAATGTTAGAAGTTGCTCTTTAGTTTTCTTCATAATGTCATAGTCCTATTAGTTTTAGGAGACGGCAAAGTGTAATAACAATGTTATCTTTGTTTTTTGTTTTTTTTTTGGTAGAGACAATGTTATCTTAGTTAATTTCAAAGTATATTAAATTAATAAGTACAGATTTCTTATTATATAAAATTAGATATGTTAAAATTGTTAATCAAGTATCTCGATTTAGATTTTGACATATGTAAAAAACATTAACCAATTTGATTTTGAAATAATATTAACATAAATCTTAAAATTAATTAAAAATGTATCTTTTATATTTCCAATTAGATTAAAGAAATTATATAATCGATTACTAATACTAAAAGAAAAAGAAATAAAAATCACTAAGGTAAAAAAAAATTAAAAGGAAAACTTAGTTTAAGGGATGAATAACAATAAATACAAATAAATATCTTTTTGTATTTTTTAATTAGATTACAAAAATTGTATGATAAAGTAATTTATTTCTCATGAGAATAAATATGATATACAAATGTAAAAGAGAAAATAATCAAATATAATAAAAAAAAATAACTATAATTAAGATAAAAATAGTGTATGAAAACAAATTTGTTAAAATTAATTTAAAAGTAAATGTATATTTAACCAAATAACAAAACTTAATTATGATTTAATTAGGAATAAAAAATTAAATATTTAAAAATATATAATAATTTGTATTAAAATTAAATAAAATAAACTGTGTTATTGTTGGAACCACTTTTACCGCATCAAATTCCAAGGCAACATGTAGCCAATGGGTCCTGCCAAAGCATTGACATTCACTCACTAGGATAGCCAATAACCCTTTAACAGACTGTTTCCAGGCAGATGGCATCTTTACTAAGTTAGGCGTGTTGTACTAAGCCGCCTGCTCCCGCGCACACCACACGGATGGGACATAACGAAAGAGACCAGGTATAAAAGAAGACTTAAAGCCAAAGAAAAAGGGATTGGACCCTTGGAACTCAGAGGAGCCATAGGGCTAATCCAAAGAGAACAAGAGGCTCCAAACGGAGGAGGAGGGGAAGACCTCCAACCTCCGCTTCACAGGAGCTCGCCCAGTGCTTACAATGAGACTGAATGGGAACGCTCACTGTTTTCCAGAGGAAACACCTTCCGAAAATAAGCATTTTCCTAACCTCCCTCTCCTGCCTTTGTACCCGTGTAGAGAGAGTTTACATCCCCCTTTTCTCACGGTCAATTTTTAGTGATACCCCGTTAGATGGATATCGCAATCCTCAGACGGAATATTTAATTCATAACCACCTCAAAACCTACTTTCCCGAGTATTTGTTCCCGGTAGGACTATCATTGACTTGAGCGTCGGAGAATCTCCAGGAGGGAAACTCCTCTTTTGGTCAAATTTGTTTCTCTGTGTCTACAAGACTTGCTAGACTTCCATCCCGGAGCCGCACATCGCTCATCCTCCAGATGACGAAACTAAGAGACACAACTCCATACATACGGACAATCATATACCTTATAAACATCTTGAAATTTATTTCCAAACAGTTTATATTATAAAATGGTTTTATGTAAGAATTCTCAAATCTTAATTTTTAATATTTAAAAAGATGAGGTAATTTTTTTTTTTTTATATTCAGTTTTCCTTTAACAAACTATAAAACAATTGAATATAAACCAATATATCCATATAACATTATTTAAATTAAAATGATTAAAATATATGTGAATTAATAAAACAAATTTGCCACATGTAATATATAAATATAATTAAAAAACCAAATATGATTAAGAAAATAAATATAATCTCAACAAGAATATGATAATCAAATTGTCAATGTTAATTAAATAAATATAGAAATAATAAAATTATTAGCAATAAACATAATTAATATAGAAATATAAAATCCTCAAAATTGAAAAATATATAATAAATTTTAATTGAAAACACATAAGAAAAGAAAAAAATATTTTTATAACTAATTCAATTTTGTTTTATTTTTATGAATGTTTAAATAGCTTACGAGAAATCCGTATATACACAGATTTTAATAGAGTAGTTTATGACATATTAAATAAATAGTAAAATCATTAGCAAAAAGCACAGTATAAGCAGATCTTAATCTAGTAGTTTATGAAAATCCATGAGATGCTTTTAAAGGAAATTAAAAATGGGATAAGACTAAATAAATATATTTTTACAGCTTACTATGGAGTAGGAGAATCAAGGATATAGACACAAACAGTGTTAGCACAAATGGACTTGGTATCAAGAACAAACACTTCTAAAACACCATTGCTTTCTAATGCTTGAAGATCAAATGTGCAATTAACTGAATCCAAAAGAAGAAGACATGAAATAAAGATTTGAGAATCTGTTTGCCTCTGCAAAGGACTAATTTTTTCAGTTTCTTTCAACTCTACTACTTCTACTTCTTTCTGGAGCCATTCTCATATCAAGTGTAGACAGAACTTGAGGCATCGACATTCCTCCCGACACAACGATCTCTGCAGATAAAATATTTCACACCCACAAAAGATCAGAACATCGAAATATTCAGAGACATTTTTCATAATGAAATCAATGGAATCTTCCTCACCTATGCCTTCTCTTACTGAGAGATTTGGTCTGATCACATCTTTAGTACTTACAAGGAACACATCTCCAATGTAAAGGTGATTTGTAGGCACATACACACAGCAAAGTTCCTCTTCATCTGCGTAAGTCTGCAAGGATTCGGAACATATTTTGGTTTTGCTTATCAAACCTGCCTTCTCAGGAAGAGGGTTAGAGTTTTCTTGTAACTGACCTGGAGAACAACAGTCGATGTGATGAACCCAATTGCGTATTCACCAATACGTGGATGCCTTATAATGGCGACTTCCTTGAAAGCCTGCGTGTTTTGATCTGCAACATCATGGTGAGAGGTCATATAATCAATACTCATCCACCAACAACGATCAAACCAGAGATAAAGAGAGAGAGAGACTCAACGATACCTGGTGATATGGCAGTACTGATTTGCTTGGAGGCATTGTAGATGTGGCGAACAAATGGCATCCGCTTGATAAACCACTCTCCTAAATTCAGAACCGATGTACCCAACCATGATGACATGAACACTCCAACCAAGAAGATGAATGTAAGGGATGTGATGAAACCAAGTCCTGTAAAGCAATTTCACAAAAAGACTGACATCAAATGTTGTCTGCTACATTTGTCATTAATATTCATAGATATTTCCACCAAAGAATATCTTCTAGATAACATAGAGTTACTGAGTTACTAGACTAGAGAAGCTCACCAAATATATCAATTCCAAGTTGAGCATATATTGGTGAGAAGAATCCATCCACGAAATGAATAAACCACCATGTCACATAGAAAGTGATGGCCATTGGAAGCAAGATCACACTGCAGGACGTTTAGGAAGTTGTTAAATAAGAACAAGCAATACAGAGACTAGCTTTGAGATGAAATGTAAAACTAAATCCTCCATTTACAATAAGCAAGAAAGAAAGACGTTCTTACCATCCAGTCATGAACTTCTTTGACGCCCAGCTTCTGATCAACTTGTAAAAGGTCTAAAGATAATACAGATTCTTAGTCAGAAACGAGATCAAAGATAAACAAAGAAACAGATTCTCATGTTCATTGGTAATTACTAAATCATCCCAACTATAGTTCAAGGAAACTAAACACAACAATCTCAGAAATTCATACTCATTTAAAGAAAATGCTGAAACGAAAACAGATCTTTGTTTCTTAAAATCTTGATCCGATCAAGCTTAGCTAACTTTCGAGTTCTAAGTGACAGTAAAGTACAATCTCGACCCCAAATGTCAAATTACGAGACGATTCAGCACGAATCCCAAAAAAACTCGACAACAATTTTAGGAATTTCGCCATCGAAACCCTAAATCGCAGGCTCCGAACATTACAACCGATAAAACCCTAAGGGCGTATATCTCGAGGGGATTAAATGGGGGGTAAAGTTAAAAACCTCGTGACCAGTGTGATGGGAAGAAGAAGAAGACGAAGACGAGGGTTTGGGTGTAGAATCGTCATCATCTTCACCGGAATGAGCAACTGGAATCAGAAGCTCCCGATCTCTGTTGGCCATCACGATCCCGGGTTTCGCGTCGCCCATAAACAGTGACGAAGAAAGGGAATTGAAAATCCAGAAACAGAGACAGAGACGATGGAAAAGGAAGGAGATCAACAATGGAAGAATGGTCAAAGATTCAACCGAGGAAGAAAAATCCCCCAAAGCTGACTCTCTAATTCGACGGTCAGAGAAAGAGAGAGAAAGCCGAGGAGAGAGAGACTATCTGTTTCCAGTCTGTTTAGGAAATTTGTTATTAACTAATTAATTTTGTTATAAAACTTAGATACAGGTGGAGTCATATTATTATTTGGCAAATAATTTGGGATGTGGTTGAAAGTTATCGTGGTTGATTAATTTTTACCCCTCATATGAATTGACTTAATATACTTTTAATGAAAAATCAATTTAATTAAAAAATATTTGTATTTAAACTTTGGAAAATAATAAATATGTGACGTATATATAGAAAAAAAGGAAATATCCTATAAAATCTAGAAAAAGTAAATCTAAAAAGTAGAAAATTTAATAGATATATGATAAACTCGATTTAATATTTATCTATAAAGAAAAAAAAGAAACATAATAGTGAAAACCGTGTGTTATGCCTAAGTTTTTTTTAATATAAACATCTTGACATCTTCTTATTCACAATTTCTCATCGCTTCTTTTTTTTTATTACGGTTTTGTAGATTTTTTATTATATGTTTTTTTACCTAGAGTTCATCTAAATATGCTTTTAATTCCCCTCAAAAATATGTATCGGTAGTGAATGTTTTTATATGTTTGTGATAACGATTTATCTATTATTCTTAGTTTGTTTTAAGGTTCTGATTGTTCTTCTATACTTTGTAAGGATTCAACGATCATGGTCTGAGAGCATGTGGATATAATTCTGGTACATTCTTATGTTTATAGAAAAATGGTTAATTGATCTTTATATGTGTTTTATATGTTGTCGTCAATATTTTATCTAATTTTTTACTTTATTTTTTGATCAATGTAGGCATTAAAAATACATGCTTCGATATAAGATGTAGGTTTGGAACGATCTATAAATTGCTACATGGTTTCAAAAGGTGATTTAAATATTTCTGATATCTTATTTTCTTTAGTGGTTTTCGTCTTATTTGATTATTCTGTGTATTGTTCTCTATCGATTGCTACGATATTAGATCTAAGTTTTAGAAGTTTAAACTTTTTATTCTTTATACGTCAAAATGATGGTAACAGATAATTGCCAATAATGCTTGTGACCTTGGAGTATGAATTAGCGTCTATACTTTTATAATTAAAGGTGAGCTTCTTTTAAAGAGTTGAGTTTTTTTGTACTTTCTTACAGTTTTTCTGTAATGTTTATTGATACTAAAACCAATGACAAGTGTATCAACTGACAGTTAATTAAGATTGGCATTAATAGTGATGTTTGTAAGGATATATCTAAAATCTTAAGCTATAGATTGGTTTTCTGAAAGAAAACAAATTATCCCAAATCTAGGTATTCATTTTTTTGTTTTTGAATTTATTTGCTTTGTTTTGTTTTGGTCAAAGAGTCTTAAAAGGTATTTGAAACTCAATTCTGAAAATGCGAGGATTCTTCTGGATTTTTTTAAGGTGCAAAGAGGAAGGCTATCTTTCTTCGTCGAGGAAGGAAGAAAAAATGTTTTATTTGATATTATTCGGAGACTCAGATATGGATTTTTGGAATTGATTTAGTGAATAATAAATCGGTTAACGCAGAGGTTGTCGAAAAAATATCAAAGAGACATTGGGGGTGTTGTGATGCAAAGAATTTGCAGAGACAATTGCTATGCAGCAATCTGATTAAAGATTCAATATTTACAATGAACACATATTGATGTATGTGCAACCAGCGATTGCTTGGGTGTATTTATGTTCTGTATATGGAACACTTTTTATGATATTAAATTACTTGGATCATAAGCTTCTCCTACGTATATTAGATCATTGTTTTTTTAAAAAAACATCTATTTCATAAATTGGATTAACGAAGATTCGTTTCTTTGTTAGAGTTATAACATTCCTTACCATGAATAAAGGTACGATGCGATGGAGTGATGATGATAATGATAACTTATACAAGGAGTCATCATTATCTAATTCTAACACGGATACTATGGATAATGTGAGAAAGAAAAATGACAAGTAGAAAGTTAAAGAGCTTTCGGCTATGAATCTTTGCAACAACGCAGTTACAAAGCATATGGTTTTCCAGATGTCCCTTTGCATGGGGAGGTCATAAGATAAGCAACGATCATGTGGAAGTGAAAGAGAGTTATCGAGAACGAGAAGCTACAAGAGTTGCCGTTGTAGATGGTGAGAATCATGAGTTGAATGTGAATGCATAAGTGAGTGATAGAAAGATTCATTCTTTTTAACATAGAGGAAAATAAAAGAGTTTTGGGTCAAGCGAGTAGAGAGAAGAACTACATTGAAGAAGAGAAGAAGCAGTTAAGAGACAGTGGTGTTTACTTTTGATTCTTAAAAATCTCAATTTTGAGGTAAAATCTTTGTATTTGGTGACTATGTAATATGAATACTTTATTTTTGATTCTTAAAAATCTCAACTTTGAGGTAATTTTTTTGTATTTAGTGAATATTTAATATGAATACAAAGAAACAAGAGTTTTACTTTACTAATGACCATAAGCATATTGAGACCAATCATTTACTTAGCTTTTTAACTCTGGATATTTCTGAAAAAAACAGCCTGAAGGTATTTTTTGGTATCCGATGATAATTTGATATGCAAATAAGAAACATAAGGCTTAGTTTCACTAATAACCTTAGTTTTACATGAAAAATGAACATTTTACAACTTTAATGCAAAGCAGATCTATATGATTTTTATATATACCAAATTAACAATCATCATTAAATTTTTTATCTAATTTCATATATATCAAAATAATTCATAATTAAAAAAATTAGACTTTATTTTTTTATCAAATTTATTTAAAATTTTATATGCCTGTGCAAACGCGCAGGCGGGACACCTAGTATTATTTTATACGAAAAACATATACGATCGGAAAGCAATTACAGTAAATTAATAATATTGAAACTCTCAAATTTTATTAATTTATAGAGTTATTAATTAATTAATTTATCGATTAAATTAATATTTATAAAAATATTTTTAGCTTGAATTTTTAATATTCATCAAAAAAACAAAATCAGTATTTTCAAAAATATAAAATTCATTCAAAAAATGTCATAATAATGAATTTAAAAGATAAATCAAACAAATTTTATAAACTTGAAATAACAATATTATCATAGTTTACTATATTATATTATTAATATATGCATAAATGTATAATTATTAATTTTATTATTATTGGAACTATATTTTTACATAGATTTTTTTAAAAAAGTACAGAAATTCCCTCAAATGCACATAATCTAAGTTTTTGTTCCTAATATATACTAACACTCCAAAAAAATCATTCCATAATATTTTTCAGTGAAGACTTGACCATATTAATCTTAGTTAAACAAAACATTAGTTAATAAGAGGAAAAGAAAAATAGTATACAAACAAAGTTATCAATGGCCAAAACTGATCTGAAATTTGAATCGTTTGTTTTGTTAAGGATTGCTTTTCTCGGTTGATTTTTATTTGTAATTGTGAATCTCTTAGATCTTTGGTTTTTTTTATGGAAAAGTGATTTCGGGATTTAAAGCTCAAAATCATATAGTGGAAGATTGACCTGATATAATTGGGTGAAAAGGTCAAGAAAGCCGAGGTAAAACAACAACAATGGTGGAAAAAAAAAAGAAATTGGCGGAAATTAGTGTTTGGATGTCGCAGATGTGAGGAAGGAGATAAAAGTAAATTTAGGAAGATATTCTAAAATTTTACGAATATGTATTTAGGAATGTCTTTGTAAATCGTATAATTGATTTTTTATTTGTTAATTTATACAACTCAAATTTAGGAAGCCCTTCTAGGAAGCATTCCCCCAATTCAGGAAATTCTTCCACAATTCAGGAAGCCCTTCCACAAATCAGAATTTTTTAAAAAATTTAGGAAAGCTTTCCTAAATCATATAAAACGATGTTAAATTCTAATATTTGGAAAACTTTCCTAAAAAAAAATACGAAACATTAACAGAAAAAAAAACATTTAGGAAGACTTTCTCAAAAGGTAAAATCGAAAAATTCGAATAAAAAATGTTAGGGGTGGAAACATTTTAGTTTTCCTGTTATATATGTCCTGAAAACTTGTTTTCAGTGTAATTATAGAAATTGCCCAAAAAATATTATCTTTTTATCTTATCGAATTTTGTCAATTTTTACACTGGCCTAACTTGAGACCAGCAAAAATTATTGATTTATAATAATTATTAATTTGTCGAGTATTAATTTATAGAAGTTCAACTGTATCATTATTTATTTGATATGTCGCTCCGTTTTAGTTTAAATTAAAACTAGGCTATATCATTGATGTAATTTTAATGGTTTGGATGATGGTGTTATGTTATTCCTTTCGCTATCATTGCAATGTATTTGTAAAAAGTTTCAAATTTATAATGAAATTATATTTTTTAAATGAAAAGTAAATTTTGTTAAAGCATCTCCAATATATAATTCTATTTTACATCTCAAAATAAAATAATTATAAAGTAGAATTACTTTATCTCTAATGTATTATTCTATTTTTTATGAGAAATTGTACTGGATGGACCTTAATAATATCAAAATTAAGTCGCCACTTCTAACAACTTTTCGAAGTATCTGTTCACTATCGAAAGACTTTCCTACTTACATAACTCGTTGCTTCTTCATTTTCTCTTTTCCCTTTACTTTTTTTATTTTCTCTTTCTCTTTCCTCTTTGCTTCTTTACGCATCATTTTTACAATGGAGATAAATAGTGATTGTGGATTATCGATGGTGACATTGATAGCGCACCGATGGTAGTGGAGGTGATGGCGATGCTGGTGGTGATTGTGATGGTTGTGATGTCGATGCTGGTGGTGGTGGTGGTGGTGGTGATGTCGGTGGTGGTGATGTCGGTGGTGGTGGTGGTTGTGGTGGTAGTGGTGGTTGTGGTGGTAGTGGTGTTGGTGATGGCGGGCCGATGGTGATGGAAATGATGGTGATCCCGGTGGTGGTGGAAGTGATGGCAATGCCGGTGATGGTGGTAATGTCGGTGATGGCGATGGTGGTGATAATGTCGGTGGTAGTGGTGGTGGGTATGATTGGTGGTGGTGGTGATAGGGTGAAAATTTGTGATATCAACGTTAACACGATGCTCACAATGTTAGTATGATAAGTTTTTGATATGATAACATTGTTAACATGATAATTTTGCATAACGTATACAATTAACAAAGTTAACTCTCATTTTTCATGAAATAATAGCAACGGTAACACGATAGTTATCATGTTAACTCGATATTTGTACAATTTACTACTCGAGCATTATATAGTTAGCATATTAACACAGTTATCACGATAATATATTAGTGGAGCTTCTATTTCAATTTTTTGGTGATCTTAATAGACCCAAAAGCGATTTATCAAAGTATTAAATCATTAATCATTGTTGTACTAAAAATATTCTATATTAATTTTAATTTGAGTATTTTTCAATAATTTTAATTTTATTATGGTTGATGTCATTATATTTTTAAATAAATGTTATTTTTGTTTTAATTTTAGTATTTTAATATTTATAACTAATCAATAAAAAGAAATTATCAATAAAATAATAATTTATAAGTCTCATAGTACAACTATTTAAAACTTGAAAGACCAATTTATAATTAAAAAGTTTAATTCTATAATAGAATTAAAAATGTGATAGTTCTAAATTTGGAACAAGAAATAATATTAATCTATTTTAGAATCAAAAATAGGATAAAATTAAAACTGAATTAATTCTAAAATATAGCACCAAATTTAGAATAGAATTGAAGATGCTCTTAGTGTATAATCCTATAAAATAACAACAAAATGTTGCAGAAATCACTTTTAAGAATCAATATTTTAGTGATCTTAGAGAGTTAGAGTTACTCTCAAGTTCAACTTTTAGAAGAGAACAAAGGTTTGTGGGTTTAAAGAGATATTTTTATTAAGAGTAAGTCGGAGCTTGTGAAGATACACGATGGTTTTAGGTCGTCGGAATAAGAATGTCGACCTAAATTTTTATGGAAGTAAATCGAGAGCTAAGAACAATAAGATTGTTTAGTTTGCCCTAGGTCTCGAGAGAGTATTTTTGGATGATCTGAGAAGTCGAGGACTTCTCGTATTTATAGCCGATCAGGTCGGTCTTCTATGTATGTTCGGAATAGGAAAGTCTTCTTGCTGATAAGACTGAACTTCCGTTTTTTCCGGGTTCGCTTGATAAATGGAAGATTTCCATTTGTTTGGCCAACCTGAACCTTGTAAGATGAGCCGACCAGAATTCATATCGGGCTTTTAGAGATAGTACGAATCTCATCTCTAACAATAAGTCCCCCCCCCCCCCCCCCCCCCCCCCCCCCCCCCCCCCGTTTCGGCAAGTGAGGATACGCTACTTGGCGAATTTCAAGAGGTGTTGCTCGATATGGATTCAGGTCGTCTGCCAAAAGAGTTAGAATATAAAATATAATTTTACCTCGAGTTCAGATCGGCGCGATGTTGAGGGTCAGATGGTGAATTTGGGCGCAAAAAACTCCCGCCTAAAGTTCCTGCCAAAAGCATTGTAGATTAGGACTAGGTCTGCGCATGCAAAACTAGGTTTGACACGTGTCATTCATGAGAGGAGGAAAACGAAGAGGCCGATTTAAATATAATGAAAAGAAATGCGAAAGGTTGCCGATCTAATGATGATTATCGATAACCGTTCTCATTTCTGTATAAATAAGAGAGGTTCGGCCTTCATTTTTCCACTTCAGCATTTTTGGCGAAATTCTGTCAAATTCGGGTTTGCTCTCTTCTCTCTCTTCTCTTCATTTCTTTTTGTTAAAAAATTTCCGGTCAGACCTCCGCCGTGTTTCGTTCCAAACGCCGCCTTTGATTTCTCCGGTTTAGTTGAGGCTCCGTCACGTTAGTCAGATATGAGCAAGAGTGTAAAGATCAGTGAAGGCCGACCAGAGTCGAGGGCAATCAGATTGGCTCAAAGGAAAGCTGACGAGATCGGTGTTTCTCTGGGGGATTTTCTAGAGATGTCCCGAACTGATGAGGTTGTTAGGGGGCGATCTAAAGGGAAAGCGCCGCGGTACAATCGTCATCAGATCGCTCTTCGGATGCGAGTGAGCTTTCGGCCCTAAATCGAGCCTTCCAGGAACGAGTACGAGAGAAAAATCAGCAGGCAGTGGCCGAACGATTTCACGGCGACCAGGTCGGGGCTGTTAGAAGGTCTGGAGAAACATCTTCAAGGGTTGAATTCAAGATTCCTGAACTGCGGGATGAAGCCGTCGTGAGGGGCGGATCGAACGAGATGGATATCTCGGATGAGTTGAACGCCATAATCGTCGAGGATGAGGTCAACATGTTTGGGATCATTGACATGAACCCTTCAGTGAAGAAGATCAAAAAGAGGAAAGGAGAGTAAGTGGTCAAGCCGACCTGCGATAATGCTTTGGGGGTAATATCGACCAAGTCGACTATGGATTCCTTGGTCACGCTGAAGGAGGAGTGTGATATAGGCCCCGAGGTTGTTTTTATGGTGTCGAGCCCATCAGAGCAGCCATGGTACGCGCCAAGACGGTGGTTTTGTGTCTACGAGTGCTTCTTCAGGGATTTCCATCTTTGGTTTCCCCTTCCGAGATTATTATTGGAGTTCGCCGATCGCAAAGAGATGTCGATCTCTCAGTTCTCGCATTCGACGATCCGCTTAATAATCAGTATGCTGGTGATGGCGAACAACCACGGCATTCTGCTGAGCCAAGCTGTGTTTGATGCGATGACGAACACCAAAAAGACAAAAGAGAAGCTGCGGAATCGAGGCTCATATTATACCAGCATGAAGAAGAAGTTTAACATCGTCACTGGCGGTCATAAGACGAAGATCGATGACTGGAGGGACCGATATTTCTTCGTGTTGATCAACGAATCCTCCATTGTCGATCGAGACGTGCCAATACGAATAAAATGGGCTGAGGTCATAGGTATAAAATTTGCCCGACCTGCAGTTTAACAGTCGCAAAACTATGCTTGTCTATGATTGCTGACCGACCTGTTGATTTGCAGGAAACAGGCCTCTTCCCATCGTCGACGACCAGCTTGACATCTACGACATTGCTGAGCGGTTTTCGACCATTAGTGCGATTATGTGGCCGGAGATCACAGAGGAGAATATTGCAAGAACAAAAGGTTAGTCCGGCTTAGTTTCACATATCGGATACTTTTGAATTTTCCAAGTTGGCTGACATAAATTTTCTTGTCGCAGCTGATCTAGTCAGTCGTCAGAACCGAGCCGAAAGAATGAAGTCCCGCTCCTTCAAAGACCTATCGGTCGACCTGGAATCTGCTTTCGGATCTCCTGACGTCGTCGAGCCGTCGAATCCTCAGGCTCTTGCGCTAATAGCAGAGCGCGAGGTATCTAAGAGTGGTGCTGAAGAAGATTCGGCCAAAGCCCAAAGGGCGGCCGAAAAGAGATCCAAAAGAGCAGTCGAGAAGAAGGCTGCCAAAGAAATGGAGAGGGCTCGAAAGCAGGTATGAAACTCATCTCTAACAATCACTCCACTATTTTTAGAGCTAGTATTTCCTCTAATCTGATTACAATATTGATCACGGGTAATGAGTCATTTCGACATAAAAATTAAAATATTTTATTCTTACATCATTCTTTCGACAATACATCATTTTTTCGACAATACATTATTTTTTTACCATTCGCTTTGTTGCATACATCTAACATTATTGTAAGCGCCAATCTATTTACCCACCTTTTTGTTCATATAGTGGTAATAATTTCTGCACAAAGCTCTATCAAGTGGATGATCAAATGAACAATGCTCATTATTGTTCTCATCAATTTTTTCTCAATATGCTTCACTTTTTTTTAGCACTGTCTATTTCATATTGACCTCCTCACCCCCCCCCCCCCCCCCCCACTAAATAGCACCAAGTTTTGATCAATGGTTTATTTGAAGTGGTTTCAGTAACAAAGTTAGTTGTGTAAAAAATTCTGAAAATTCAATTGCTCCAACATTCAGAACATTTTCATCATATGTTGGAATAGAAGAAAAAGAGGATTTTGAGATGAATATGAAATCATCGAACGATAATATGGATGATAGTTTAGAATATATGATGGCATGAAGAATTTTGGTACAAAATCATAATTTGGTATAATTTAGGATTGGTAAAAATTTAGTTTGAAATTAATAATTGTTTGGATTCAGATAATTAAAAAAAGTAAAACTGTGAATGTTAAGAAGATTATTATTAGTTACCATTTAACCCAAAAAAGTTTTAAAGATAAAATAATTGATTCGAAACTAATAAAAAATTATAATAAGAAATAAAATTTGTTTTAATTTCTAAATGAAATAAGATTCTCTACATATTAATTGAGAATGTTGTTTAATGAAAACTTATGATTTGTTTTAATTTGATTAATTAAAATCTTCTACAATCCTAATTAAATGTGACATGAAAATAATGATGTATAGTGATGATGTAATTGTGATATGACATTTGCTAATACATGTGGTTTATGACAAGGCAAAAGAAATTTTTGTGTTTAATTTTTTTTAGTTCAAATAATTGTGATAATAATAATAATAATAATAATAATAATAATAATAATAATAATAATAATAATAATAATAATAATAAAAATAATAATAATATTTTTGTGTTATTTATTGTAAATCATGTTTAAGAGCAGCATTATATCTTGATCTCATGCATAGACGTGTTCAAAAACAATGTGTTATATTTTTACGTTTTCAAAAATATTATATCTTGATCACATGCACATATGTGTTAAAAAAAACACTATGCATATATATGTTCATAAACATATATTATATTTTTTGATCATATGCACATAAGTGTTCACGTCAAATTTTATAAAAATTATATATTGATCACATGCACAGATTATATATATTATAATAATATATTTTTATATTCAAAAACTACAATTTCCGATTATTACGAGAATTGAAGATAAATTATTTATCAGAATATATTTTGATCTCCTAAAAAATATATATTTGTGTAACAGATTAAACACATGATGTACGAAAGTTTTCAGATATTATTGTGATCCCTTTGTAGAAGATTATGATAACTCATTCCACTCAAATTTTAAAATTAGTTTTAAAGGGTATTTAAAGCGTTTAAAAATAATAACGAATATAAACATATAATTCGTTTCTGTTTCATTTTATGAACTTGTAAGAATTGCATTGAAAGATCACAAACGTTGGATAATTTTGTTTCTCCCATATTAATATCTTAAAAAATACAATCATCAATAATATTACTAAATTTCAAATTATAAAAATGATATTTATATGATAAAAACCAAAGAGGTCGGTATAAAATCACATTCAACCCAAATAACTAATGTAAAAGTTTAATAATAATTGGGTCTTTATATAAAAAAAACATCAAAACACATATGAGTTTCAAAAAAAATCAAACTCTAACTCAAAGTTTCTTAAATGATAATTCTACCAATCCACCTACCTAAGCTAAATATGGTTAAAACGAAAGTTAAAAGTTGGATGGACTTGAATCATAAGTATAATGAAGCAAGGTTTTATCACCACATTGAATTTCCAACCAAATGGGTTTGGCACCAAAAGATTAAAAAGTGGCTCCCTCATCTATGCGCTTATGTTTTTCCAAATTTAATTATGTTTTTAGGCCTGTCTCACAATATAATTGGGCTTTTTGTTATAATGAAATGTTTAGTTAAAGCTATACAATATTTTGCTACTAAATTTACAGCCCAATATTTCATCGATGGACCTGATTTTTTTATATTACAAAAAATTAAAATATTTGTGATGGGTTTAAATATTGTATTTATATGTATTATATTTAGGTAATTACATTTATAAAACTGTTTATGTCTCCACATGCCTGCAGGCTAATCTCTAATTAACTCTATTAATTTATGCAAAGCCACCGCAAAACAATTTACTGTGTTTATCCATGAGGCTTCAACTTGACATCTGAATTCACTACCTGAAATTGTCATGTCAAGTGATTTTGTTCCCGGTTTTCAACTCTTTCGGTTGCATCTTATACCTTGTTAGCCATCTCACAATTAGATGCTTCTTGTAGGAGTACCCACACTATAAAGACTATTGTTCTGAAGGAGGACAAACCCCCCTCCAAATAGCTGGTCCTTGCATACCCACAAGGCATCCACTTGGCAAACGAACTCTCTACCTGAGAATTTCACTTCACCTAGCTTAATTGAAGTTTCTGTGCATGCAGCGTCCATGGTATTAGCCATTGTTCAAGATTCTGATTCGCTAGTAGCTATCTCCACCGTTTCCAAAGAGGTAGTCTCATTGCTGACTTTCCAAATGTACCAAAAGAACCCAAAGGAATATATTCAGGGAGGTTGATGGTACCCATAATCTGTTGCTCTTCCCAGTAAATAATCGATGTTAGTGAATATAGCGTCTCTCGGAAATAGTTATGGAATAGAAAAAAATGGGATAAAGCCAAATCAGGTGTTTCATTTTCCGTGGTGCTTTGAGAGACCATACTTATCTTTTGAGGACCATTGTACTTGGCTCTGTTGTCTCCATAGCCCTGTTTTCTTTGGCCATACTACATGCCTGATCATATCCTGATTTTACCGAGTAATTACCTGACTTGTTATAAATCCAGCAATATCCATCCAACTCGAAAATATGTATAAGCTTCAGGCTTAATCTGAGGGGGAGCTCTGTAGGTCTTGCCCATTAGCTATACCCTTAGCCGATCTAGCTGGAATAACAGAAAAACCAAGGATCGGACCAAACTCTTCTGTGACTTGATTGTCTTTCACGGCCCTGATTGAAGTACTTTTTTGCAGCAATTATGCATCTCTACCCATATGATGGAGAGTTGGACTTCTCAACTTCCAAAGAGTTTGAATACCCAAAGTATCTACCTTTTAAAACTCGTGCAAAAAGAAGGGGGGGGGGGGGGGGGGGGGGGTATCTAATAATCCTCCATATCTGTTTTGCTAGAAACGCGACATTAAAATTATCCATATCTGTTTTGCTAGAAACGCGACATTAAAATTCGATGTCTCTAAACCCAAGTCCCCTTTGGTCGTGTGGTACACAAATCTTATATCTTGTCAGCACTAGAGAAGAGGACATGTGTCCTCAAAACAATCATAAGCAATACGCAAAAGCACGTCATTCTCTTCTTGCCTCTTCGCTTTCTGACCTTCTCGCCTTCTCAAAATTGAGCTATTGATCTCCTTCTCGTGTCTTTCTAAAAAAAGCTTTTTCAGTTCTAAAGACTGATTGTGTTCTGTCACGATGATCACACTTCCCTCCCGTTTAATTCTTTCAAGATAGTTTCTAATATTGCTATTTCACTACTCTTTTTTCTTATCATAATTCTGCAGTTTCTGACTTTACAGATTAGGTGCTTTTGGACCTGCAAACGAACCACATCAAGATAGTCATCAAATCCGCAATCTAATAAGACGATGTTATATATAATTGATGATTTTGATATATGTGGATTGAATGGTCAACTCCATTAGTAAGATTACTTGATCTCATACTATATAACAAAATGTAAGTCAAGGCCATTGTTCAATTAGAGATTTTTAGAGATAAATACATCAAATTTTCAGCGTCGTATATATTGCAATTCAGCTACAAGCCGTTTTGTTATACCATTGCAATTCAAAATTACAGTATCCCCGACTCTGCATATCTCTTACAGAATTTTGTCTCTACTTACCTCTCGGTTTTCAATTCAAATTCAGTTATATTCGAATTATTTACATTGGAATAAGGAGTCAGGGGCTAGAGCGTTAGCACTCCAATCCGGGCATTTGTGTAAGTAATTATATATTTGTGATACATCCGCTTTATTTTTCTCCAACTTCGTTTCAACTCGAGGGTTCAACAACAGTTTCCACTTTTGCTTATATTGAGATCGCCAAATCCAATAGCAGTTAAGTGTCGTTGTTGCTAGATATGTGATATATTGATCACATTCGCTTTACAAATTTTTTCAGTATAATTATCATCTAAGTATGAATTTGTTGCAAGATACCTGGTCTTTCTTTTAAGTGTCGTAAGTGTTTCTTGGTAGCTATTTCCAGTTTGAATAACTATGTATTTATCGTTTCGATTTGACATATATAATCAATTTCTCCACTTCTTTTCATAATACTAATCAGATCTAACACATCGTATTATTTTGTTTTTTCTACTGCACATACATTCTTGTATAAAGAACAGGAAAGGCTGTCATTCTGTTCTATTCTAGATAGGTATAGAAGAACTGGAGTGTTTTGTAATATTTGTACTCTCCTTGGTTATCACCCAGTACAGCTCAATCACAATGTATATTGTGTTATACACTGTTTGAGAATCTGCCTGAATATCAAACTTGTGTATCTATGGCAGCAAAACCTACACTCATTCATACATTACTGTACTATATATGAGTGACTAGGTTCATTGATATTTTCGTTATTTTTGGTAGTAATCATTTAGTGTTCATGGAGAATTCAAGGGAGTCTGCGTGGAGAGTGGACCGCGTACAAGACTGGCGTTCGCTGAGCTTAGACTAACAACAGAGACTGAGTCTTCCAATTCTAATTTTTTTTCATTTTCCGACATATAAACATAGGGAATCTTGCAGAAATGATCCATAAATTCAAGTCAATTGCTAAACTAACCTCTAATTTTACCATTTGTGAAACTAACCACGTTCTCTCACTTATATCCTTATCAGTTCTATTTATTTACGAAAATGCCATTAGATTATTGTTTTTTATTATTATTTCGAAAATATATTTTACCAAACTATCCTCATCTTCCTCACTTATTCACGAAAATGTCAACACCATCAATTCACTCAAACACAATTTTCAACCAATTCGAAGCTTTTATTGCTTTAGAGACCCATTTTTTAGCTTTGTAACCTCATTTCCTCTTCTCTTAACCTTCTACTCTTTCATTTTTTCACCATTTTCAGCACAAAAACTCTCTAATCTAAGTTTTTGAAACTTGATGTTTTAATATATTACCATATTTGGTGATTTGGTCTCGCAAATCGATTGGGCTTGTTTGGTGGTGGCTGGAATCAAAGAAACCGGTGGTTGAATAAGCTAAATACCACTAGTAGGTGATTTTTCAGTTAATTTTTGTCTGCTGGTCAACACACAGGTTAGTTTTGCAATTGACTGGGTGTACCAATTTCTGACAGTATACTTTAGTTGAAGTCTGCGCCATTTCCTTTGACAACAAAAAAAAATAGTGTAAACTTCAAAAGAAGTCTACGTAAAAAGGGGTTAGTTTTGCAATTGACTAACCTTTGACTTTTTCGTAAGAAGTCTACTCAGAAAGTAGACTTTTTAGAGGTTAGTTTTGCAATTGACCAATGTTGACTTTTCCGAGTAGACTTCGCTTGAAGTCTACTTTTTTGAGTAGACTTCGTTTGAAGTCTACTTTCTGAGTAGACTTCGTTTGAAGTCTACTTTCTGAGTAGACTTCAAACAAAGTCTACTCGAAAATTAATTCAATGTTTGGTAAACCCCAAAACTAACCCAAGTAGACTTCGTTTGAAGTCTACTTTTGAAGTAGACTTCAAACGAAGTCTACTTTGAAAAGTCAACATTGGTCAATTGCAAAACCAACCTCTAAGAAGTCTACTTCTCCGAAGAAGTCTACTTTTGCAAGTAGATTTTTTACGAAAAAGTCAAAATTTGGTCAATTGCAAAACTAACCTTTTTTACGTAGACTTCTCGATTAGACTTCTCGGAGTGAGTAGAAGAAGCCTACTCATCTTTTGGCAATTGCAAAAGTAACCTAAAATATAAACTTCATACGAAGTCTAGTAGACTTCGTTGCAAGTCTACTTTTGTAAACTTCGTTGTTAGTCTACTATTTCACTTTTTTTTATAAACGCGTTTTTATCAAATTTACAACGAATTTTTAAATTTTTTTTGGTCTTACGATTGTTTTAGTAAGTGTACTTACATTTGTATCAATTTTACATGTTTATATTATATATATTTGGTGAAATCAAGTTTCTTGTTTTATTTGGTATTTAGCTTATTAGTCTGTAAACTTCGTTTGCAGTCTGCGACATTAATTTTTATTAATTTAATTGATCAGATATTTGTAACAAATAAAATTTATTCTTTCACTCTTAAGTGTATGTTATTTATTGTTCTTACTTATGTAGGAGTTTGACATGTTTATTTTTTATAGTTTAGCTTTAATTAATTTTCTTGTTCTATTTAGTATTTAACTTATTAGTCCGTAGAATTCACTTGAAGTCTACATAGTAGACTTCGTTTGTAGTCTGCGATATTAATTTTTTTATAAATTTAATTGATCAGATATTTGTAACAAATAAAATTTAATATTTGACTCTCAAATGTGTGATATTTATTGTTCTTGCTTATGTATGAGTTTGAATTTTTTTTTGTTACAGTTTAGCTTTAATTAATTTTTTATTTATTTGGTATTTAGCTTAATAGTCCGTAATTGCAGTATACTTTTTCGACAATGATTTCTAATGTGGTTTGAATTTTGTTTTCTTACAGAGAATGGTTCACATACCCACTGTTTATAGAGAATGTGTGAAGAAAGACTAGTTGTGGTATTTCTAAGTAGTTTTACATGTTTTTTTGTTATGAGTTTTACATGTTTTTGTATAGTTAAAATTGAATTAATTTTCTTGTGTTACTAGAGGTTTAAAGATGGTGATGACTAAGTCTGATAAAGAAGTCTGCATATGAAATCTGAATATGATAAAACACACATAATTTAAAAATATATGAAATAACATTAATTGCAATCCAACTTTACATATAAAGTAGAACTTCTAAACAAACAAACATTTAAGGATCACTAATTATTAATCTTAAAATTAGCATATAAAAACAAAATGTCTAAAAAGATGTATGTGACTAAAGTCTGCTCGAGAAGTCTGCTCGAGAAGTCTACTCGAGAAGTCTGCAGCTGAAGTCTGCTTCTAACAAAAACAAAAACAAAAAAATATGCTCAGGTCTGCACAATAAGAAAAAAAATGTTAAAATTCATATTTCAACAAAATCTGCTATATTTACAAACATCATATCTGCAGCAAAAAAGAAAAAAAAAGAAATCAGCTATGCAACAAAAAAATTTTTAGATCTGCAACAAAATAAACAAAATTCAGATCTGCAACAAAATAAACAAAATCAGATGTGCAACAACTAAAAATTCAGATCTGCAAAGAAAAAAAAAATCAGATCTGCAACAACAAAAAAATCAGATCTGCAACAAATTCTACATAATTTATACCATAAGAAGCGCATATTTGCAAAAATAAACTCAGATCTACAACAAGAAGCTCAAAGATGTAATAATAAACCCAGATTTACAATATGAACACAAAACAAACAACAAAACCTCAGATTTGCTTACCATCACCATAATTGAGATAGAGAGGATGGAGGATAGAGATGGGTTTGATGGCAAGAGAGGAAGGAGAAGAGATTCATGGCCAGAGAGGAGGCAGAGGAGAGAGAAGCATTTTTAGAGGGAGAGAAAAACTTTATTTTTAACCCAATTAGGTTAATCTCCTTATATATGTAGGAAATATTTTGGCTAAATAGACTTCTTAAGAAGTCTACTGGAGAAGTCTACTCGAAAAGTCTACTTCGGTATATTTTTTCGATTTCGATTCCGGCCTAATTTGTTCCGATTCCCACCCAATTTGTTAAATAATTTTGATTTCCCGCTATGTTTTTTTTAAGTCTACTTGAGAAGTCTACCCGAGAAGTCTACTTCAAACTCTAACCATTTTCAACCTTATACTTTTGAAACTTATAAATTGGTTTATTTTCATGAAATTTTATTTAATATAGATGCCAATTGTCTATGTTTTGGTTATGTTTATAATTTTTGTATCATAATATTTTTATAATTTTAGTAAAAAAAATTTATGTAGTAGACTTCTAAGGGGTTGTATATTTTCTAGTTTAATTTTCTTTCTGCATTTAAGCTGATTCATTTGTATGAAATTTTGTATTATATACATGTCAAATATATACGTCTTACTTATGTTTACCAATTTTTTAGAAATTTATTTATTTTATATTTTCTAATTAATTTAAAAAAAAAACTAATTATGTAATAGACTTCTTTTGAAGTCTACTTATGTAAACTTCATTAATAGTCTACAAAAATAGACTTCTTTTGAAGTCTACGATTGTAGACTTCTTACGTAGACTTCTCGGAGGATAAAATCGTAACTGTGGCAGACGTTTTTTGTTTAGTCGTAGAGAATTGAGCTGTAATTTCACTACCTTTTTGGGTTAATTTTGCAAAACATTCAATAAGGGGTCTACATATTGAGAAAAAAATCAATTTTTAGGTTATAAAGAGGAATTTCCCCTAAAAACATATGCTCATTCTGATGTTTTAAGTATTCAAACCAAAGTGGAAAGAATCCCTGAAAGTGTAATGTTTTTGCTCTCGGTTTAAGTTCAGACTTATTTGTTAAACAAATTCTTCATAGCATATGATGAAATTTTGATTATTTTTCTAAATGAACGTGCAGTGTTGTCACTCTACAGTTCAAATCTTGTATTATTATAAAACATTTGGGGTGTTATATGTACTATTATGATTCTATACTGCATGATTCTAGGTAGAGGGAGAAACCAATGAAAGGAGTAGAGGTAAATTCCAAAAGAACAGAACTCTCCTAAAATGCAGAAATTTCCAACTATCATTAAGTAAGTAACATTAGCAAAACTTGAGTTTCGGTGGAGGAGAATACGAAGGGGAATGAGAGAGTATATAATTTGTCAACTTGGTTCGAATCAATTAGTGGGGAGTGCTCGTAGTCCTTGACTCTCTCTCTCTGGCAAGTGAGCAGGTTTGAATAAGATTGATTGCAAATGTATAAACCAATTTAAAATTGTCACACTTAGCAAAAAATATCACTTATTTATAAAATACACTATTTTATACCAAATATCACACAACTGGAAAACAATCATAACTATAAAAAAAAAATCTAAAATGATTCAATCAGTACAGTATTTTTTGAAGTTCATAATTCATCATCATTAGTTGATTAAATTGCATAGAAACATTAATAACTATATTTTTAACCAATAAAAAAATAAAGAATTTATATTATGAATCAAACCCGCTGTATAACGCGGGCATTCACCTAGTCCCTTAAATTAATGATTAAGGAATGAAAAAAGTTGGAGGGTAACTAAATACTCTATTTGATGAGTGGTAGGTCTCTCATGAGAAGTTGAATCAGTTGTGGAGTTTTTATTGTCTTTCCCGTGCTTTGTGGAACGTCACTTTTACCACAAACCATCAATTTGTCTCTAACACAAAAGAGAAGAAAACAAATCCTAAATAAAGCAACCTCCCTAAATTATAATTTACTAATTTCTTATTTGATATGTTTCTAATCCTTAAATCCAAGACAAACGTTTGTTCTTAAGAATTTTGTTTCAGTTTAAAACCGGAAGAGAGTTTTTTACGTTTTTAATGTTTTTAACAATAATATAAAAGTTGCATCATCTTTTAGATCAGCTGGATTTTAAACGTAAAAAGGGTTTTAACTTGCGGGGCAAGAAAACAAGCGAACGTTGTCGTACCATGGTTGCAGCGTTGGAACGAGGACTAAGCGCTTCCAAATCATTCAACTTTAAAAGAATGTTTGATTCATCCTCGACAAAACAACAACAACAATCATCTCAAGCACTTGTCGTGGAGAACGTAGATTCTCATCTTGTCGAATCCAACACGCCCGAAAGCCAAAACTCCGACAGCTTCGTAGAAAGCCCCGTTGAGAACATTCCCCCCATGATCTCCCCTCTTAATCGACCAGGAAAACGACCCGACAGACAACAAGCAGGTGAATCTTTTATTTTCTCAATTGCTTGTTTTCTTGAGAGAGAAACCCTAATAATGACATAAATTATCGCAGATACGGAGATGATGAAGGATAGGTTCGCGAAATTACTTCTTGGAGAAGATATGTCCGGTGGCGGAAAAGGCGTGTCTTCTGCTCTGGCTCTTTCCAATGCCATCACAAATCTTGCTGGTAAATTAATCCTTTTCTTTTGACTTTCCTCGTTCCTTCCTTTGCAAGTAATTATTTAGGTTTTTAATTAGTACGATCGATTTGCAGCGTCTATATTCGGGGAACAGACAAAGCTGCAACCGATGCCGCAAGATAGACAAGCGAGGTGGAAGAAAGAGATCGATTGGTTGTTGTCTGTGACCGATCACATCGTCGAGTTTGTTCCTTCTCAGCAAACGAGCAAAGATGGAGTTTGCACCGAGGTTCGAATTTTTTACAAAGAAAAAAAATATCATTTTCTACTTCAATTCATTAAGACAGATTATATCGTTTAATGATTTTTATGTAGATTATGGTCACAAGACAACGAGGTGATCTTCTCATGAACATCCCTGCCCTTCGAAAACTCGATGCCATGCTCATCGTAAGTGTTTCTATAACAAAACAAAAAAAAACCTAATAATTTAGAAAATAATACCGTAGAAATTATAACAACTGTGTATGCAACAAATTTTACAATTCGTACTATATTGTTCATTTTTATTATTCATTGTATAATATCTGCTGGTAGTTAGTGTAAGAGCTAGCGTATGATGGATTTATGGTGATGAAAATATTGTTTTCAGGATACACTTGACAATTTCAGAGGACACAACGAATTTTGGTATGTGTCAAGAGATTCAGAAGAAGGGAAACAAGCGAGGAACGCTCGTTCAAACGACAAATGGTGGCTCCCTCCGGTAAAAGTTCCACCCGGAGGTTTATCTGAACCGGCTCGGAGAATGCTTTACTTCCAGAAAGATTCAGTCACACAAGTCCAAAAAGCTGCAATGGCCATTAATGCTCAAGTCCTCTCCGAAATGGCAATACCCGAGAGCTACATCGACTCTCTCCCTAAGGTAAATCAAATCATTGACATTATATTTTATTTCTCCCTTTCTTGTTCTATGGACTTTGATCTTTAATTTCTGTTAATAGAACGGAAGAGCCAGCCTCGGGGATTCCATCTACAAGAGCATAACGGAAGAGTGGTTTGATCCAGAACAGTTCTTGTCGATGTTGGACTTGTCGACAGAGCACAAGGTGTTGGATTTGAAGAACAGGATTGAAGCATCTGTTGTGATTTGGAAGAGGAAGCTTCACTTGAAGGACAACAAATCTTCTTGGGGATCAGCAGTTAGCTTGGAGAAAAGAGAATTGTTCGAAGAGAGAGCAGAGACGATCTTGGTCTTGCTCAAACAAAAATTCCCTGGTCTTCCTCAATCTTCTCTTGACATCTCCAAGATTCAGTTTAACAAGGTAAATGCAAAGAGATGTAATAATTCATTTGCGAGATTAAGCCCGAGCCTATTGTAGATGCGTAAGATTGCAAGAAACATCTCATGATTTTTCCAGTAATTATAAGATTGGTTTAATGAATACAGGACGTTGGACAAGCGTTGTTGGAGAGTTACTCAAGGATTCTTGAGAGCTTGGCTTACACGGTAATGTCGAGGATAGAAGATGTTCTTTACACAGATTCTTTAGCACTAAAGCAGACTTTACTTGCTGAAGAAACATCAGACGGTGGGAGAACAACGGAGACAGACTCAGAGTCAGCAGGATCTTCAAACTCAGGAGAAGAAACCGAGAAGCTTGACCCACACTACTCCAAAACCTTGTTGGATTTTATGGGTTGGAACGACAATAGTTCAAAAGGTGGTGATAAAGCTACCAAATCCCCAAATCTTACGCCGAAAAAGCTCTCATACTTGGAGAAGTTAGAGAATTTGAACGGTTTTAGAAGCCCGAAAGATAGACATTAATCATGACAAATCCATGTGTGATACTATTACAGAGGACATAAGAGTGTAGCTAGGGAACAAGGAATGAAAGCAATGTAGCAAATGAAATGATTCACACCCATTTCATTCCGGCTTTCTTCCTCGGATAGAGAAGTCTTTAGCTTAAGGGATTTAAAACTCTTAAAAAGAAGATAACTATATCTCAAATTGTATATGTTGTTGTTCCATAATCTATAAATGTTCTTTTTGTTGTTCTTGACTTCCAAAAGAGTGAAAATTTAATACGTTAATTATGGATTTTTATCAAATCTTAGAAGTTTGAGCTCCTCTCTTTTTTTCTTAGCAAGATTTTACAATTTCCACTTAGGCTATTTATAATGGCGAAGTTGAAAAAAAAAATTCGATAGTTCAATGTCCTTAATGAGGATATTGAATTTTTCCAGAATACAGATGGATTAAATTGAATTGAATGGATTAAATTGAGTTGATTGTTTTAAGTTTTAACTCATTGAATGAAAATAAAATGGACATGCGATGCCATGCGGCAAATTATGATAAGGGATGATGTTGAGCAAAGCATCAAAAACTTTAACTGGTGACGAGTAAAGAAAGAATAAAAAAGAATACGAATGAAAAAGAAAAAAAATAGGAATAAAATATATATAAAAAATTAAATAAATATATTTTATTCCTCTTCAAATTTTATAAAGAATATATTTGTTCTATAATTTTATATTTGATAAAGAATAAGAAAAATTTTAGTGTTTTCTTCTCTCTCTAAAAATCTTCTCTCTTCTCTCTTCTTTTCTTATTTTCTTCGCCGTTCTGTTTTGATATCAGCCGACGTGTGTGAGCTTTCACAGCCACAACATCGGTCGATCATTTTGCTTTATTATCGTTTTCTCCTTTCCGTTATTTTGCTATGTAATTTTTAAGGTTTTTTTATGATTTTTTTTTTCAAAAAGCATATTTAGATTTGATTTTCAGATCTGGAGTTTTTAGCTTTTCTAGAAGAGATTTTCGTTTTCTTATTTCCAAGGGTGGTGTTTGTTCTCTTTGCTTGTAGTTTCTTCCCTGTTCTCGCTGTTTTTCGTTGGTGGCGCTTCCTGGTCTATTTTCTGTTGGTAAGATGAAAGGGTTGGCCTCGCTCCTTGTTCTTCCTGGCTTCTATCTAGGCGTTCTTTTGGTCGTGTCCAGTTGTGTTCGACTTTGCCGCATTCAGAAGTTTTATAAGGATTTATAGATCCGATCTTGCCGGGTTTTGAAGCGTTGGTTACTTTGTGATGAAGAGGCGGTCTCTCATCTTCTCGGAAGGAAGTAGTTGTTATCAGTTGGCTTGTTGTGGGCAGCAATAGTACTCACGTGCACTGTGTCTCCAGGAGGTTCAGAAGATTTGCAGGTCTAGGTTTATCACCACTTTGTGGTTTGAAGTCGCTATCTTTTTTTAGTTTTTGCTATTTCTTCTGCATTAGGCACTGTTTCCCTTTTGATTTTGTGTTGTATTAGTTTGGTATTTCATAGTTGTATTTTATTTTTGGGTTTGAGACGGTGGTTTGTTTTCCATCTTGTTTTCCATCCATGTTTTCGATTATGCATCCTACCCCTGTATTTCTCTTTAGCTGTATAATATTAATTCAGATGACAAAAAAAGATAAAAAATGAGAAGGAATAATACGAAAATAATATATCTAGCAAATGGTAAATATTTTAAGGAACAAAGAGGAATTCATTATTCCTTCTCATTCTCTTGGTCACCAATTGAAGCCAAAGTATTTTCATAATATCTTCACATTATCAAATCCAGATAATTACGAGGAGGCATTCCGATATGTTACTGCGCAAATTTCTTGTAAGATGAATACAACCCTCACAAGGATGTCGAGGGATGCAGAGATCAAACAAGCAGTTTTTGATATAAACGCGGAGAAAACTCTCAGACCAGACGGTATAATGGGCTTATTTTTCCAGAAATGTTAGAAATCCACAGAAAAGGACATCATAATTATGGTTAAAGGATTCTTTGAAAATGAAGAGTTTGATTTCAGACTCAACCAGACCAACATATATCTAATCCTGAAGAATGAGAGACCAAGGGAGATGGGAAAATTCAGACCTATTAGCCTCTGTAATGTCTGCTACAAAATTGTTTTCAAGATTTTATGCAGACGATTAAAAAAGATTCATTCTCTGAGACACAATCCATATTTATGGCGAAGAGACTCATCACATATAACATTTTGATTGCCCAAAAAGTCTTCCATGCCCTGCGTACGAATCTTTTATGCAACTGCAACTCAAAATTCATAGCAATAAAAACAGACATGAATAAGGCATATGATAGACTGGAATGGAGCTTCCTAAATGCGATTATGGTTAAAATGGAGTTTGATGCTAAATGGGTATGATGGATCATGTGGTGCATAAGTTTGGTCTCATATCAGGTATTGATCAATGGAGAGCCAAAGGGTAAGATAGCACCCTCGCAAGGTATTCGTCAGGGCAACCCATTATCCCCGTTCCTATTTATTGATTTGTACTGAGGTGCTGATGAGCCAGCTGTGGGGAGAAGGAAATGAAGAGAGAATAACCGGACTAAAAGTGGCAAGAACCAGCCCATCTATTTCGAACTTATTATTCACTGATGATAGCTTGTTTTTCTGTAAAGCTGAGATTCCGCAATATGCGAAGTTACTGAAAATAATAACCTTATATGGACAAGCCTCTGGACAACAACTCAATTACTCGAAATCATGGATCCTACTTGGAAATAAGGTGAAACCAGAGTGTAAGAATGCACTCAAAAGATTGATTGGCTATCTCACCCACACACGCGGAATTGGATACAATCTTATGGACCAAGCGTGAAATGTTCAAACTGGGGATTTTCGCTGTGCATATCCACAGTTTGTTTTCAACTGATCAAAATTTTAGAAAAAGAAGAGGAGGGGATAACACTCGCTGCAGAAGTTATGAAATATCAAGTCTTATGTTCATGCTTTTCAGAGTTCTCAATAGCGTTTTTGTCTCGTATTTTCAATGTCCGAATGAATGCCTTAGCAAAAGGAGCGCGGTCTCGATGTTTTATTTTTTTTTCCCATATAAACACTTTGGTCCTGGTTTGGTTTAGCACAACTAACTGATTTAAACCAATACAATAATATATGAGATGAGTAGTTGTCAGAAAAAAAAAACTTTGACTCTATATTTTGATTAACACGATAAAGATGTGGCAACTGCCAAGATTGCTTTGATGAGATACTATCAGATTCACCAAAAGCAAAATGTGAAATTCAATATATCATATATTTAGAAAACGCTAATAAAAAAACATATTGCTTTGCTTATATCTATGATCTCAATAATTAATACCAAATCAATTTTAGCTTGAAAAACAAAATACTTTGTTTATGGTAGAAAGTTCTAATCGTTTTTTGTTTCTAAGTTTGACTAAGGGAAAAAATAATTTTAAAATAACTAGTAATTAGGTCTTTAAGTTGCTAAAATGAGTAGGTCAAAATACCTAAAAGATCAGTTTATTAAATGTATGATTTCATATTTAAATATCTCATTGCAGAAGTTGTATAAATGGATGAACTTACCCCTACTAAAGTATGAGCAGGAGAGTGAGAAATATGTCTATGACGAGTAGAAGCTTCTAAGTTACGGGCTATCAATTGGGTTATTTCATGGTTTAACGATAATATAATTGTTAGACAGAAGTCAGAACAGGAGATAGAGTGTGAATAAAGAAGGACCGAAGCTGATAACCCGTTTGTTAGTTAGAGTATATAACCCAATTAATATGATGAGAGTGTCTAAACATTGCAAGAATATGTATCAAGTAAAGTTAATGGTCGAAAAGAATAGCGTTAACATGTCTTAGTGTGAGTTAACAAGAACCGAAGTCGATGACCCATTCATTAGCATATACAGAGTATCTAAACATTGCAAGACTATGTATTAAGTGAAGTTAGTGCTCTAAAAGATGAGTTGGACTGTATAACAATAGCATTAACATGTCTTAGTGTGAATTAACAAGGATCGAAACCGATAACCATTCTTAGAGTGTCTACCCCAAGTGTTATGATGTGTTATTATAGTGTTAACAAAGACCGAAGCCGATAACTCGTTCGGTATTGTATAACCCAACTGATATGATGAGAATGTCTAAACCTTTCAAAGATATGTATTAAGTGAAATTACAACTCTAAGGGATGATTTGGACTGCATAACAGTAGCGTAACATGTCGTATTGTGAGTTAACAAGGATTGAAACCGATAACCATTTGTTAGAGGATCAAATCGGTAGCCATTTGTTAGAATGACTAACTTGATAACATGCGCTGGTTACACGGTTTGTTGGTACCTCGGAAATATGTTGGTGCACACGCGCTGTATATGATTGGGATAGTCTATAAGCGTCATATCGTCAATTGATAATGAATAGTGAGGCTGAAAATAGTTACAAAAAGATGGAGTTAATTTCCGAAACATTTCGAACGTCTCTTACAATTACTCTACTAAAATAACAAACATATCTTTTTATTTTTTAATTATTTTTTTTTTTTCAAAAAAAGTTTGTGAGATCATTTTCGCAATGGATACGCACATTTTCCAAACCGGAAACTCGAAGTTCCAAATCAAAATTTTCAGAAAACACGTTTCCATTTTTTTCACCAAATTTGGTTTGCAGAAACACATCTTTAATAGAGTTTCCATGCAACATGCTCTCAAGGGAGAAAGTGATTTGTTGTTTAGGATTTTCTTATTTCACGTTAACGAAACCAATTAACTAATTCCTTTTTCAGTTTTGTTTCTATTTATTGGGATATATCAATCCTGTAATTACATATTATATCATTTCTCATTACTCTGTATTTCCATATTTGCTTTATAGAGATCTCTGTAATTAAGCAAATAGTGTACTGATGGTGCATATATAAACGATGTACAACTCTAAGAATGATATACATAAACCATTTTTTCTTAAAACACAAACGAAACCGAACCCGAACCTAGAACCCGAGATGTTTTCAGATCAAGATATTTCACAAACTACTGAACGACGAGATCACAAGAATGATTTCACAGTTAGATTTGACCGCGACAGACAACCTAGGTGTAGCGATCTCAAAACCTCTATTCACGGGCTACGCTTACGCTAACATACCTTTGGCTGGACCCTCCACCTTTTAACGAGCTAATCGAGTGGTCACTGACAAGGACAGAGACACTGTCAGTGGCTTGAATGATGAGCAGTGGCAGACGGTACTTCACCTCCACAATGCTAGGCGAAGTGGTGCCACCAAAACTATAACCGGTACCAATTCTAAACCATCTTGGATTCTTGACGCAGGTGCCTTGCACCATTGTTGGAATTTGATCTTATGCTTAATCCTGTGCAAGAAAGAAACAATATGGGAAAGAGAATCAGAAGAAGAAGATAACATAAGGAAGAACCTGTTCGGGGCATGAAAAAGAAGATAAGAGAAAGAAGAATCTGTTCGGGGCGTGAAGAAGATAATAACAGAAGGAAGAACCTGTTCGGAGCGTGAAGAAGAAGAGAAGTGGAAGTGGAAGGAAGAAGGCACGTGATGGTTATTTTTTGATTAGAGACATTTTGGTCTTAGAGCCCTAAGTATGTGAAACCCAATTATAATTGGGTGAGGGTTATTACTAGTAACAAAGTAGTATAAAAATGTAATAAGTGATGATGGATAAGGTCAAGAGAGATATGTTTACCAAAGAAGTGCAGCCTCCATTTTACTGTTTATCGTAAAAGAAAGAGAGAGAGAGAGAGAGAGAGAGAGAGAGAGAGAGAGAGAGAGAGAGAGAGCAAGAAATCAACATGGTATAGAGTTGACGGGTTCTGGTGACTTGGTAGAAAGGAGATGGTGTCAGATCTGCAAGAAAAACAATCACTATGAGAACCAATGTTACTTCAGCCAGAGCTATGAAGATCAACACTCTTCAAAACAGTTCAGACAAAGGAAAGCTTGCTTCACATGTAGAAAACCTGGACATTATGCAAAAGAATGTAGAAGATCAGGAAATCAAGCTGGCCAAGCACGAGCACAAAATAAAGAAGATAATGATGGATGGTTTAATGATGCTCATAACGTTGAGCAGACAACTGGTGATGAGATGTGGTTAATTGATAGTGGTGCTACAAATCATATGACTAAAGAAGAGAGGTTTTTCACAACCTTAGACAAGACATGTCAAGTTCCTATCAGGATAGGAAATGGAGCTATAATAATAACTACCGGAAAAGGAAACATTGAGGTAATGACCAAAAAGGGAAAGAGGGTTATCAGAAATATTTTTCTAGTTCCAGAAATAGATAAAAGTCTCCTAAGTATACCCCAAATGGCGAGGAATGGATATGAGATAGTGTTCAAAGGGAACAAATGCATAATACATAATAATGTTGGAGAAAAGATTGCTGAAGTAGATAGAGTATGTAATGCATATCGGTTGCAGATGCAAATGGTCGAGGAGAGTGCACGACCAGCAAGTGAAGAAAACTTATCTGAGTTATGGCACATAAGACTTGGATATTCTGGATTCCAAAATCTGCAAAAGATACAAACAAATCAGATGGTTAAAGAACTTCCTAGATTCAAAGTCATACATGATGTATGTGAGGCATGTATTAAAGGAAAGCAGTGCAGAGAACAGTTTCCTACAAAATCAGAAACAAAGGTTATTGGACCTGATTCACACAGACTTATGTGGTCCAATGCAGACTCCATCATGTAGTGGCGGCCTCTATATTCTCACGTTTACTGATGATCACTCGCACATGGTATGGGTATACTTCCTAAGATTGAAATCAGATACCTTTTCTACCTTCAAAAGGTTCAAGACCATGGTTGAAACACAAACATGCAAAAGAATAAGGAAAATAAGATCAGATAGAGAAGGTGATTTCAGGTCAGAACAATTCACTAGATTTCTAGAAGAGAATGGAATTCAACGACAGTTTACTGTGGCTTATTCACCACAGCAAAACAGAGTGGCTGAAAGAAGAAATAGAACCTTACTAGACATGCACAGAAGTATTATAAATGATCAAGGGATGCCAAATAAATTCTAGGCTGAAGCAATCTTCACAGCAGCGTATCTTCAAAATAGGTTTCCCACCCAAGCATTAAACCAGAAACCCCCACTTGAAGCTTGGAGTGGCCACAAGCCTTCAATTGGACACCTTCGAGTTTTTGGGTGTATATGTCATGTTTTGATTCCTGTTTCAAAGAGAAATAAGCTTGATGATAAATCTGAAAAAGCTGTGTTTATGGGATATAGCAGTGTAAGCAAAGGGTACATAGTGTATATGATAAACACAGGGAAGATTGAAGTGTCAAGAGATGTTGTGTTTGAAGAAAATAAAGGATGGAATTGGGAAACACATGAAGAAACAAAGGAGCCGCCTGATCACCTAATCAACAACAACAAACTACCTCAAAAGAACGGTACTGAAGTGAATGAAAACACTCTAAGTCCAACAACTAGAGTAGACACAAGAGATAGAAGATTATGCATAAGTCATATACCATTTCGACTCACTGGAGATGGATCGGGAAGCAGTAGCTCATCAAAACATGTGCAGAAAATGAGAATGTTAAATGACATATACCAGGAGGAGGAAGGACAGGACAATGAGGAAACTCAAGTTCATGAAACTTGTTATTTTACCTGTGAGGAGCCCCATGACCTTGAAGAAGCCATGTGTCATAAAGAGTGGAGGGAAGCAATGGATGCAGAGATTTTTGTGATTAATAAGAATGGAACTTGGGTAATCACAGAGAGACCTGTAGACAAGAAAGTGATTACAGTCAAGTGGATTTACACAGTAAAAACAGATGAAAATGGGCATATTCAGAAGTTGAAAGCAAGACTAGTTGCTCGAGGGTTTACTCAGACATACGGTGTGGACTACGGGGAAACGTTTGCCCTAGTGTCTAGACACGATACAATCAGAACACTAATAGCTCTTGCTGCACAAAACAGCTGGAACATGCATCAGATGGATTGTTAATTCTGCGTTTTTAAATGGAGAACTTACATAAGAAGTCTATGTAGAACAACCACCAGGCTATGAGATGGAGGGAGTAGAGAACAAAGTTTACAGATTGAAAAAGGCTTTATATGGATTAAAGCAAGCAACAAGAGCTTGGTATAGCAAAATCGATTCATTTTTTATATCGCAAGGATGCAAACGAAGTGATTGTGATGCAGCAATGTATATCCAAGAACATGAAGAGGAGATTATGGTGATTAGCCTATATGTGGATGATCTCATTATCACAGGGAGCAATGAGAGCATGATTGAACAGTTTAAACATAAGCTGAAAGAGACCTTCGAAATGACTGAATTGAGAAAGGTAAGGTACTTTTTTGGTTTTGAAATTGCTTGCACACCAGAAGGGTTGTTCCTAAGTCAAAAGAAATATGCTCAACAACTGTTGAACAAGTTTGGAATGAAGAACTGTAAGAGTGTTGACACACCACTCACACCTTACGGAAAAGATCAAGATGAAGGAGAAGAACTTACAGATCTCAAACTCTATCGTAGCATAGTGGGAGGACTCTTGTATTTGGCAGCAACCAGACCAGACTTTGCTTTTGCTGCTTCTTACTTGTCTAGAAGATTATCTAAACCCAGGGAGCATAATCTGAAGGAAGCAAAGAAAGTATTAAGATATATACAAGGAACAATTAAGTATGGTCTAAACTTTAAAAGAGCAGATCAAGCTGAACCAATTGGGTTCTCTGATTCAGATTGGACAGGTTGTAAAGATGATATGAGAAGCACCACTGAAATTTGTTTTTCATTAGGAAGTGCAATGTTCACATGGCAAACACACAAACAAGATACAATTTCTCAATCAACAGCAGAGGCAGAGTATATGGCACTCAACTCAGCGACAAATCATACAGTTTGGCTGAAACAGATGTTAAAAGAACTGAAAGTGGGTGTTGCAGGTAGTGTTCCAGTCTATTGCAATAATACATCAGCTATAGCAATTGGAAGAAATCCAGTTCAGCACAAGAGAACAAAGTATATTCAGATACAGTTTCATGTGGTTCGTGAAGCAGAGAAAGATGAGGTAAAATTCTACAGTGGTGATGAACAAATTGCAGACATTCTCACAACACCACTTGGAACAAAACGTTTTGAAGACCTTTGATTGAAACTTGGAGTAATGCAAAAAACCAAGTAAGAAAGCACTGGAAACTCATATGGAGAACAAATCCGAGGAATTGGCGAATTCAATGAAAACTGGAACAACAATGAAGAATGAAGTGATGAGGGAGAAGAGAAACTTACCATTGAGCTTTGCTGATGTTGTAAAAGGAATTCGTCCAGGGAATCGGAAAATCACCGGAGAAAGCGAAGGAGGAAGAGGGATCAAATCCCTATAAATAATTTGGGGATTAAGCAAAGGAATCAAGAGGGAGTGTTGGAATTTGATCCTATGCTTAATCCTGTGCAAGAAAGAAACAATATGGGGGAAGAGAATCAGAAGATGAAGATAACAGAAGGAAAAAACCTGTTCGGGGCATGAAAAAGAAAATAACAGAAAGAAGAACCTGTTCGGGCGTGAAGAAGAAGATAACAGAAGAAAGAACATGTTCGGGGGCATGAAGAAGAAGAGAAGTGAAAGTGGAAGGAAGAAGGCACGTGATGGTTGTTTTTTGATTAGAGACATTTTGGTCTTTGGGCCCTAAGTATGTGACCCAATTATAATTGGGTAAGGGTTATTATTAGTAACAAAGTAGTATAAAAATGTAATAAGTGATGATGGATAAGGTCAAGAGAGATATGTTTACCAAAGTAGTGCAGCCTCCATTTTACTGTTTATCGTAGAAGAAAGCGAGAGAAAGAGAGCACAAGAAACCAACACATATGACCGGAAAGCTTGAGTTGTTGTTAGAACTTCGTGATTATTCCTCGCTATTGTTGATGACTACTTACGTAGTGTGTGGATTTATCTTATGGTAGAGAAAAGAGAAACACAAGCTCATTTGGATGAATTTTGTTGCTATAGTTGAAAAGGCAGTTTCAAGCAATAGTAAAGACTATAATAAGTGACAACGGATCTTGAGTTTATGTGTCTTACAGAAATTCAACACGAGTGATAAAACATCACTCGAAAGAAAGCACCAACATATTTTAAACATAGCTCGTGCTCTTCTATTCTAAGCAAACTTGCCAATCGAGCTTTAAGGAGAGTGTATTCTCACTGCAGGATACTTAATCAAATGCACATCATATTCGATATTGGATGGAAAAGCACCATATGAGCTTGTTCAGAACTCTGTGCCGCAATTTAATTATCTTTGTGTGTTTGGCACATTGTGTTATGCTCTTAACCAATACCACAAGGGAGACAAATTCGCCTCGAGATCAAGACGTTGTCTATTTGTTGGATACCCTCACGCCCAGAAAAGCTGGAGACTTTTAGATTTGGAGAAACGAGAATTTTTTGGTTTATGTGAGACAGATTTTGTTCATTCATGTTCGTTCCTGAAGCAATGAAGGAGAAGGAGAAGATTCAAATTTTGTGGGCTTCTTTAAGTGAAATTCAAGGCTACTTGATTAACTTAGCCCATTAGAAACAATAATGCCCGTTACAACGCCAAACATTATGGCCCAGTCCAATACTCAAGAAACCATAGAATCGAGAAGCTTCATCATCCACATTTATATCTCCGACCGAGAGAGTAATCACATCTGAAATTCAAATTGCGCCACCACCACCATCGCCGAAATTAGCGGAGCCCCCTTTGTCTGTATGAAAATTCAAATTCGATCTAAAGAATGAATAAGAGTTTGTGGGTTTAAAGAAAGATCTTTTATTAAGAATAGCCGGAGCTTGATAGAATACACGGAGGTTTAGGTCGTTAGAATAAGAACGCCAACCTAAACTTTTAAGGAAAGTAGATCGAGAGCTAAAACAAATAGATTGCTTAGTTTGCCCTAGGTCTCGAGAGGTGATTTCTGGATGATCTTGAATGATCGAAGACTTCCCGTATTTATAGCCGATCAGGTCGGTCTTGTAGGTATAGAATAGGAAAGTCTTCTTGCCGACAAGACTTAACTTCCTTTTTTTCCGGGTTCGATGGATAAATGGAAGATTTCCATTTATTATGCCTACCTGGACCTTGTAGGATGAGTCGACCAGAATTCATATCGGGCTTGTAGAGATGGTACAAATCTCATCTCTAACAATCTGCACCTGTGAATTTAGGTCGTGGACATAGTCAAAAGATACAATCGGTGAATTTGCGCAATTACGTCATCAATACGGTTTCGACATTTGCGTATCCCATTGCATCTTATATCAGCAGTGATCGTTTTTTAGCAGATGATCGGGCATTTCAAGTCGCCATCAGTTCTGCTATTGAACCCACCTCTTTCCAGCAAGTTGTTGAATTTATTACTCTTAAGGACACTTTACCAAACTCATCTTACATTGTAGGCACTTCCAGCAATTAGGTGACTTTGACTATGTTATTTATCGATATTACCCTTTAATCTTTTAAACCACACTTCGTCTTTATCTCACATATTGTCAATAACTTTTTGCTTTTACGGTATCAAAGAAAACATCAATCCTGTCATCGATCTAAACAGCTGCTCTTGCTTCACCGCACCACAGCTACAATCGCTGGAAACCTAATCGTCAGAACACTAGCCCTTCTCTGAATCTCAATCGCTATACAATCCAATTTCAGTTGTATTACCTTCTCCTACCCCAAATCCACCGTTTCTCTGCGAAATCCCCTTCTCTCGACACCGTCTATCAATCGGTTAGATCACAACACACTCCTATTAAAATAATAGTCCTTCGTCTTTTGTTGTCTTCGCCGAAACCCTTTATTTCTTTGTCGTTACACATCACCAATCTCAATCGCCAGATCTATTACATCGAGAATATGGGTGACGCCTCCAATTCCATTGCGGAAGGTAACTTTCTGTCTTTAACTTTTCTAGCATTTTAAACATCACAGAATTTCTGGTCATCGGAGAATGATTCGGTTTGATGGACAAATAATTTGTTTTTGATTTCTCTTCCATTTTCCTTGCTCAAAATAGCTTCATTCCTGGAGTCCCTTGTTGAATCTCCTTAAATCTACTCTCATGGGTAAGCTTATCGATTCTCTTCCTGGATCTGGTTTCGCTCATCTGTCTTTTAATTACTGTATTTCTGGAATTATTTGCTAAATCAAAATAGTGTACAAATTCTCATGGATAGGGAAGTGGTGAACATGTGTTCTCATTGGACCCAATCAAATGGACAGGAAAGTCGTGGACATGTATTTTTATGGATACAATCAAATGGACAATTTAAGCGTGAACATGTATTCTTATGGACACAATCATATGGATAGGAAGGCATGGTCACTTGGTCAGGTATGAAGCAAGCAACGAAGTGTTAGTAGTTATCTCTACCCTTATAGCTTTATCGACATTTTATATGAACAAAAACTAATGTCCCAAAATGTTGTACGCAGGAACTCGTGGAACCAAACAACCCGTAGACATAATCTTATGAGCACAACCCATTAAATTACATAATGTTCAGTTAGTATGAAGAATCAAAATATAATTATTAATTATATAAACCGAGTAGCTTTACATTTATATGGATAAAATCTAATGGACTAGAATGTCTTAAGGATCTTATGGAATCAAATGCTTGGAAACAATATTGTGAACACAAACTCGTGTACATACTTATTAACATAAACATTGAAGAAGCACAAACAACTATGTAGCTTCCTTTTCCAATGACTTCATATGTTCTTGTCCATCAGAATCTATCCATACAATTATATTTATATAACTTTTTATATGCAATTATATCCATATGAATTTATATTACTCTATCCATGCTATTGTGTCTATATTATTGTGTGTTTGTCTTATGTCGGTAATACCGTGTCCATCAATCTTATGTCCATAATTTTTGTGTCTATTCTTCTATTATATCTAACATAAAGTATGTATCGACAAAGGCGTATCCACAAAGGGGTATCTACAACTGTTACCACAGGTGTATATCCACAGATGTGTATTCACATGTGTGCATCCACATAGATGTTTCCACAAGTGTGTATCCACAAGCGTGTATCCAGAACTGTATTTGCAAGCATATCCATAGGTTTGTATCCACAAGTGCGTATCCACAATTGTATCTGCAAACGTATCTGTAGGTGCGTATCCATAGGTGCTCATCCACGAATATTTTTATCAAATGACAATTGCATATAGTGTCCACCTCTCCAACGTATTAATACAGTTATGCGCCCATAATATTTTAAATCTACTTATTCTAATTTTTAACATTTTTCGCCCACATCATCGTGTATTTCGATTGCTCTCCCTTCTCCATTCACAAATCCTTGAACCCGGCTTGTCACTTATTTTCAATCCACAAGCAATCACAACTAGTAATTTTCATCCCGCTGAACATATCCAACCTTCACTACTACAACGCTAGTACTCGGTGGATAGTGCTTGCCAACGAGCAACAACACTTCTACAATTTTTCTATCCATAGGATATTGTCCGTTACAATATTGTCCACCGAGTAGGTGTGATTGTCCATGATTTTCTATCCACGTTGTCCAGCTATGTAAATCTGTCCATATACATCAACACATCATCTACGTACACACAACTGTCTCACACACCCAACTAAGTAAAATCATGTCCACCACTCCTCTGTCCCCGCTTCGTGTGTCAATTTACATATCCTATCAGACTTAACGACCGACCACCGTTAGCGCGTCCTCTCCGATTTGAAACTCCCCTCGGTCCGCTTCATGTGTCAATATACATATCCTCTCTGATGTCAAGACCGGCCACCATCAGCGGTGGTTAAAAACTCTGATACGTCCTCGCCGTGACATCGAAAACATTTAGCAATTCAGCGATGTCTCTGTCCGTAGTTGCCGGTGATACTGAGAAATTTCTGAATCATCTGCCGCATCTGTTTCCCGATGATGAAGCGGTGAATATTACAGTAAAAAAGTTATAACAAACCACGGTCATTTAATTATAACTTATTTCCATAAATTTAAAAAAGGGTATTTCAGTAACTATACTAACGCTCTTTTAGACGAAAGTCACCAGATTGCTAGATGTGCCTAAAATGAAAGTTAAAGTATGAAAAGTGCCTAAATGCGTAAACGACTCATTGAATTATTTACACTTAAGGATACTTTTCAAAACACAACTTACATTATAAGCACTTACTGCAATTTAGGGACTTTCTATATATGATATGTCTATTATACCCTTTTCCATTTTTTCATCTCAAATACAATAACAGCTGTAAGCACAATTTTTCTATCCTCCATTTTCACCTTTTTATTTTTACTAGAGATGCATCTCGACAACGCCGCAAAATCAACGCATTTTTAGTCGGAACCCTAAAACCTCCACAGAAATTCGTCCACCGCCGCCGCTACCTCTTTGTACCCTGTATTTCCTTCCGTCGTAGCATCTGGCCACGTGCGATATGGATAGACAAGAGAATCTTGCCATAGAAGGTACAATTTTGTTCTGGATTCTTATATTCATCCCTTTTCCAGAATTAAGAATCGGGGCGTGTATATTTTTAAAATTATTGTTCAACCTTTTTTAGTATTCACATACACCCTTCATTTAGATCATTGTTAAAAAATTCTCATCGATTTCTTGTCCACAATGATGATTTTTCTATTCACACAATCACTTAATAGATTTTGGGCTATTCTAGATATACAGTATTGCATCCACATCCACACGAATTCTGGATACCTTTTACTTTGCATCCACGCTAAACCGAATAATACAATCAGCTTTGTTTATCCACAATATTCCGAAAACATGTTTGGTTAATGTTGTGGCCACATTAAATCGTTCACCAGTTCAAGGTATTGGTGGATACATTTGCATGTCCAAGGACTTATTGTCCATTACAGTGCGTCTTCTGTCCACTAACCTTTCTCAAACCATTATCTAAGCTCTTGCAGGAACAGAGCTCTCGGAGCGATGGGACAAACATCTACCTAATCGCCTATTCGCCAGCGACAGATTCCCTGATGCGAGAATCAATGTATACTCTAAACCAGATTCACTCAAGGTTATCCAGCGGGATCTCGCTGGCACTGTTGAATTTGAGATGATCAAGAACTCTGTATTTGGTCCTTTATTTGACATACCAGCGGCCATGTGCCATATTTCTGGCAAACTACTACATGCCTTACTGACAAGGCAACTGGTTACCAACAAAAAATACGAGAATTGGTTTGTTTTTGGTGGACAACCGTTTAGATTCTCACTCACAGAGTTTGCTAGCATAACTGGTTTACCATGCGGCGAGTTGCCAGAGGGATACCACCCAGATTTCCAAAACCACAAGCAGACTGATCCAGACGAAGCATAGGCAGAAATCGTATCTGTAGACATGAAGACCACTTGCGGAGATATCAGCGATATGTTGGAAAATGATCCGGACATGCCAAGTAAAAGAAAACTGCAGTTGTCACTCCTTATCATTGTTGATTGTGTACTTATAGCTAATTCACATGTCCATAAACCCACTCCACGATACGTGAGAATGGTCAGAGACCTAGACTCCTTCCTCGCTTTTCC
This sequence comes from Thlaspi arvense, assembly GCA_911865555.2. Taxonomy (NCBI): domain Eukaryota; kingdom Viridiplantae; phylum Streptophyta; class Magnoliopsida; order Brassicales; family Brassicaceae; genus Thlaspi; species Thlaspi arvense. The sequence goes on along the minus strand of OU466859.2, from coordinate 43,807,959 downwards.
CTGGGGCCGTGAATCATTCCTCAGGACTGTTGGGACTATGCTGCCTGAAAAGCCAACGGTTGGTAAGAACGAAAACCCAGTTAACACACTAAGACAGCAACTCAGCAGCAGATCTATGCGTCTTTGTGGATTCCCTCTTGCCCTTCAGCTACTAGCTTTCCGGTTGGTACCACAGCTTTTGTCTAAGCTCCACAACACCTCTGACCAACCGACGCTGCTTGATATGTCTGGTTTAAAAATTCCGAAACAAGGCTCTCTCACACTCAGTCAGGTTCATCAGGCCGAGTCAGAGCGTGAAGTAAGTATCACTTCTGTTGCATCCATGTTAATCTGAACACAGGAAATTAAATACTATTTTGTCCACACTAAATTAACCATACTGTATTGACCATCACTGTAATAATATATTAACACCCAAATATTTTTCTCTCATGCAGCTCACGGTAACTCCGCTAATCGACAGAGACCCTCCCGACGAAGACGGGTTTGGCGAATGGGATGATGAGACATACGATAAGCGAGTGAAGCACCTATTTGCCCGCATTCGCCGATCTGATGCATTCCACAAGCAGGAATGGTCAGGTGGCGATACCAGTTTCCCTTTAATCGTCATGAAACAAGCTCCGACTGTCAGTATGAAGCACAAAAAACACCTTATAAACAGGAAAGAACGCCAACACGCCAACCTCGAAGTCTGTATCTCTTCCGGTAAACTAGAGTCCGACGGGACACAAAACCGGGTGAACTCCTCCATCAAAGACCTCCAACGCCAGTTAAAGTTGTTATTTCATCAAAACCAAGAGCTATTCAACCAATTTAAACTTCTTCAACAGAAGCAGACCATTCTAGAGAACCAGCTAAACCCAAAAAAGAGGCGCCGATTGTCTTCACAAAACACACCTACAAAACGGGCTAAAGGAAGATCCCACATCTTTAGCAAGCCAGGACAACGCTCACCTATACCTCACCGCATAATAAGTTCGCAAGGCGGCGAAAGACTTGATCAATCTCCAGAAGAAGATCTCACACCATATGTAAGCAATCACCCGTGCTAATGCCCAACTATTTCTGTTTTTTAAGGCAACACACAATCCATCATTTCCCCATACATTTTACTCGTACAGGGTACTCCCAATGTAGTCGCTGTTGAGTACTTCTCCGACCCCAACACTGTAAGTCTTAACATGATACTATTTATCTCTTCATTTTTTTCCATGGCTTTGAGTTAACTGCACACACAATTGCAGGAGGCAAATACTTCTCCCACCACTCGTACCATCTCACAAGGCAAACCACAAACTCACTACAAAGTACAATCTCCGCCAACAAACCAGGTATTCAGACATCCCCGCCCCTTTCTACTTTCACGCATCATATTAATTATGCATTTATACTATTAACACCACTTTATGCTGTGCAGGAACAGGGGCCCGACGACATCATCTCTGCTGTTCTAGACTTTGTTAACAATGGAGATCATGGACCCTCCCAAATACTGGTAACAATCCGTCTCATCACCCATACAACATATCGTTCTCTCACAAACTTATTTAACCATCACATATGTTCTATAATATCGACACTCACCGCTGCACAGCTATCAATTGATAATCATGATTTTCATCCACCTCAAAATGTAATTCCGATGATCACCAATACTGACCACCAAGTACCATCCACCACCACATATCGTGCTAAGGTACTACCTGGCGGACAGCTTTTGCTGGACAACTATGTCACTCACCTGCCACGTAAAGAGGTATTCTTCTTGCTTCTTTACCATGCACTCCCACCACATTAGCTCCTTCCCACCTTACCAACACATCTTGTTTTTCACATCTATGCAGACCACCACATTAGCTCCTTCTCGCCATCCCCAGAAGGACAAACACGATTATCACACTCAAGTCCTTAACAATACCAACATCGAACACCAAGTACGAACAATCTTCCCTAACTGTTTCATACATCAACATGTTCCGCTCCATTTCCGATATCCACTAATAATACATCCAACACGCAGGAACACAATTTAGATTATGCTGGACAACATTGGATGGATACCCTCGCTACACACTCCAAACACCAAGAGGTTTGCATCAGTATTGTGATCCAAAAGTATCTTACCACAATTTATTTTCATCACCTTCGTAGCCAACATAGATAATATATTTCTTTGTTCACCTACAGGTCACCATATCTGCCGCAAAGGGGCAACTACTGTTGGACATCTCCGCCACTCAGCCAGCAGAGGCGAACATCCTCTCACGCAGACCTGACTACGATGCTCAGTCTAATCCAGAAGGAGATGACCCAGTAGACTCGTATCTCGTTGACCAAAACCCTATTGCAGATCCACAACACAGCTTTGAGGATAATGGGACCCCAATCCACCAACAACTAACGGATCCAGCCTCTCCTTTAGCCGACGACCAGGTACCAGACCCCATTTCAATATTACAACAATCATTTCCCTCTACTACAACAGTAGACTCCTCTGCTACACACTCTCTACACAATCATTTTTTCTAGTTTATATCATTTAATCCCTGCTTTTAACAAACGCTCTCGCTTTATCTTATACAGCCACCAAGCCCACCAAGCCCAACACTACCTATTACCTCTCAACAACCAGCGAACAAAAAGCCTCTGCTTAACGGGGATGATGGCCCTGTACCATTCACCGAAGCTATTATGTCACCATCGCTCCTAAGTCACATGCCTTCGGAGCTACAAAAACTTCTGGCTGTCACACTACAACAACGGACAGCCCCTAGTATCAACCCCTTACTTGACCCCGTCGATGAGGAACTCTGGAAACTCTTTAAGCAGACACTCGAGTTGTCACCCAAGTTGTAAGTCATCGATACTAAATTTTATAACCATTTGCTCAATACTTATCTATCAAAATTTTTTTACATGCTTCGTTCTATTTTTCTCTTTACTGTCCACACCACCGATGTTTCAAATATACGGCCCATCCACACTTATGTTGTCCACTACAAGTACACGATTTTGCACACACAGACCATCCACACTTATTTATCCATATTGTTCTGACCAAAACGTTAACTCGATTTTTCGCCCACCACATCTTGTTCACTGGATTACCACCTTTCAGTGTCTACACTATTATGAGTCATCAATGAACTTATTCTGTCGTCCACAATGGTCGTCTTTTTAGTATAAGTATGAACTCTACATTTTACGGCAACTATATTTTCACCATATCAGTCTTACCATTGCAGGTCCCACTTCTCCAATCAAGGCTCCGTATTTGACAACAACTTCTTCCTAACTCTCGCCACACCCAACTACCTTCTACCAGTTGAAGTATAACTGAACTTCCTCTCATTCTGTACATTTTTGTCTCATGTTCCTTTACGACTCTTCAAAAATTCAATTTTTACAGCACCTGGACGTCATAATGAGATGGCTATCAAGTAAACAATCTGCAGAAGAGATTGGGTCCTTCTGCTCACCCTACTTAATTGGGCACATCATCGGAAAAGCCAGAAAGTTCTACGCCTCCAAGTTCAAGGCGCAACTAAGATGGGACGATGTAAGCATATTTGTCAACACCCCCGGCAAAACATGGGTGGCGGATACAAATACTGTTTACGTCCCAATGTGTTGGGAAGGAAACTATTGGGTTTGACTGGCTATCAACATCAACCTCACCCACATCGAAATTCTCGATCCCAATCATAATCCCCCGTCCCACAGCGCCATCAGTACATTGATGACACCACTTTGTCACATGCTCCCTTACGTTGTAACCAGTCTCTGCCCACAAGCGTCGCGAGAAAACGGATTCGCCCCTTACAAATAGAGTTGCGTCAAGGACATCTACCGCAACGACCGTGACGGCGATTATGGACCCGTGTGCATCAAGTTCATGGAATTGCACTTAGCCGGAGACCCCCAGCCCCACATGTTTGGAATGACGGTCGACCATGTAGATCGCTTCCGCAAACACTACGCTCTTGATATCTACCGCGACCTTGTCTTGCCTCTGCACCAGACATCACCTACAAATTAGTTTGTTCTTCGCACCCACACTCTACGCCTCATTTTGAATTTTAAATGGTTTACTCTACGCGCTGCGATTGGCGTTACCTTTTTGTACATCGCGGGCATCATCATGTAAGAGCTGCCAATGTTTTTCCGTTGTTTCCTTGTTATAAAAATAAGCACTTTGCCTTTACAAATTTTCTCACTTCCATTTACTACTCTAAGAAGATTTCATCACTACGCTAACGTCCGTCGCTAGCTACCCAGCACATTATGTCCACAGAATGCGAGTCCACCATGTCCCCAGATCTTGTTATTCTGGCCATAACTGAATGTAATTACAAGTCCCTTATACTACGAACACCAAGATTTGTTCCCGACCCAATTGTATTACGCAAAGATGGATCGAACTTGTCAAACAATACAATGTCATTTTTATTAATTTTTGGCCAATATATTAAAAACCTCCCATTCCACTATCAGAACCTGTCCATACACATATGCCCACACGCCTTCAATTACGTTTCCCAACTGAACAGCGTCCACAAAGATCCGCAACCAACACCGCAAAATTAATCGCAACGAACAGTTTTTTTGTTCTACAGTCGAGACCAAATTAAGCACTCTCAGCCTTTACAAATGGCTCACACAATGTCCCCGAACTAATTTTAATACATCCAGATGGATCAAATTTGTTAAACTACTTACATTTATTTTACAGAACCAACAACGAACACATAATAAATGATATCTCTGTTACAAAGTCTTCATACAAATTATAAATCAATCTTGGGTTCATTAATTTCTTGCTAATATACAAACACATAATAAATAAAATCTTTGATACAATAAAGTTTGACCACTGACCGGCGTCCACGTATGCCCAAAAACAACACCACAAATTATATCCCTTACATTTCACCACTAAAATATCATCTCTTTCCAACACAAAAACACAACTCCTACAACATTAAAAAATCCCGAAGACCCTTCCCGCAACTAACCATAAATTGCAATGCCCACTCACGGCAACTCTATTTCCTCACCAAAGCCAACATCAACACAAGCCCAACTAAAAATCCCAAAAACAAAATCATTACAAACTGACGAAGCAACTTCTCTCTTTCCTGCAACGCAATCAGATCCTGCTCGGTTCTTCGAATCCAGGCTGCCCCATTCACCACTTCTCCATCAATATTCACATCCGCCGGCGACGCCGCCACCAATGCGTCTTTTAGCTCTTTAATCTCTTGCGTTTGTCTGCGGATCTGGTCGCGGCACTCTAACAGACACTCGCGCTGCCACCCTTCCGATTTTTCGCTGTCACACCATACATAGAAGCCATGCTTTCCGCATTTGTAGTACTTCCTACCAGGGTTCTCATTCGTCCATGACCTTGTCAACGTTATCACCCTACAGCAGTGGCAATTCGGTCCCTCCGTGGGTGATTTTCGGCGGTAGTACAAATTCTTCGCGGACTCCGCAAATGCACTCTCATTCATTTCATTTGCCCTATTAAAATAGCATCCTCACCCAACGAACCCCAACCACGCAATATATACAAAAAAAAATTAGGGCTCCTTCCGTAACTCAACAGCTCACAATTCATGTCTGAAAAAATACACACACCTAGTGGCCCATTAATTTATGTCAATGTTTCCCATTCATATCACGCAGTCACACGAACTAAACACAACTGTCCATAATATAATGTCCATGTGTTTCCATCCACATGAGGCCTCCACATGAAGTAATTACAATTGTCCACACCATAATGTCAATGTCTGCCAATCTTTATCATGCCTTCAACCAAAATGATCACAAAATTAAATCTACACACCGACTACACATTTCAACTAGGGGTACAAGAACACTTCGATTAACATACCGGTCGACTTATAAATCAAAACTAATATGAAAAAGAAAAAATAAGATTGAACTATAGATTTCTCAAATTATATTAAAGGGACATTACAAACACACACACACTTATTGCAGCACATACTTCAACATCAGGATATAGCTGCCCACTAGATTATTAAGATACAACCACCCCATCGTACTTATAACACCTTCACTACAACTAACATCATAAACGTTAACAGGATAAAACCAGCCCACGAAATCACAAACAACTGCCTCATAGCTTGCTCCTTCCCCTTCATTGACGCCAACTCAATCTCCAACCCCCCATCCACGCACACAATTCCCACTTCCCCCATTTTCTCATTCTCGCTTCCAGGTCTTGCCGCCATTAATTTAGCGTTTTGCTCCTCCAAAGCCCTTACCGCACCCCTAAGCTGTCCTATCTCCTGCGCTTTCTCTCGAATCAAATCTCGTGCCTCCAGAAGACTCGTCTTCTGCCACCCATGGGGCTTCTCCGCATCATACCACCTGTAAAACCCATGGATTTCGCATTTAAAATATTGCCCTACCAGGGTTATCGTAGGACCACGACTTAGTGATCCTTGTCTCCCTAGCACAGTGACACATCGGACCCACAGTATGGGTGTTCGCACTCTCGCTTGAGTTCGCAGTCCCTTCGAAGCTACCATGGCGTCCCATTCTACACCACCACAAACAACACGACAACCTACCACTGCAATTTTATAATCAAAGCACCACAACCACTGTCTAGGATGAACCACTAAATTATTATAATACTATAATAGTAGCAGATACAACCGCCCAACATACGATAACCACAATACTCTAGTCTATGTACAGCTAAACATGGGCGGCTAGCTATTGCTAAACATCGTCTCCACAGTGACTTTATCCACTATATACTACAGTTCTTTCTGACCACGCTATATTTACGGCAATTAAATCTACGTACACGTAAATTTAATGTCCAACTTACAAGTCCACTACCATACATCACCTATTCAATCTACAATGTCTTTTCAGTATACAAAATCTTATTTCTTTCCAGCACAACTATATGTTCTTACATCGGTTATCCACACGGTATCGACCACAATATTACATCATAAATCACTTTGCCGCACACACATGCCTTATGTTCCACCACACGAATTTCTATCCACAAAAATAGGGTTATAAACACGTCTTTCACCAACACCCCAACTGGAGGTCAAACTTTCCATAGTTTTCAACAAACAGCACACACAAATGCCTATACATCAGACAACACCATACGTTATGTACACGAAACTCAATGTTATAACCAACAATGACATTGGGGATATTTAATGATATAAACAACAAATGGCGATACAAATACTCACAAAAAGTTCAAAATAAATGTTTCCATTATGCAAATACAAACATATAGGATAATCACCTCTCCCAATCGAACCGAGGCTGCGCAAACAATCACACAAAAAACCAACTAAACTATCGCCATTTAACAAGGATTGTCGACCCCCACCCCACCACTAAACTCAAAAAACTACTCACCAACTACTTCACTCTTACCCATATTCCTCCTATTTTAGCAACGGCCAACTCGTACGGTTGTGCCCAGGCTGTGAACACTTATAGTACTTATTAGGCTTCTCCTTCTTCACTCTCGTAACCTGCAAGTAAATCAAAGCTCTACACATCAGAATATTACACATTCAAGTGCTATCCGGAGCAAATAAAAACACACTTGCAGGCAACTCTCCAACCGAACGAATCCGCTTTTCCTTACGCCTCCCAGGAGCACGTTTACGCCGAGGTGGATGCAGGATCATATTACTCACGTTAGCTGGAACCTCCACATCTCCCTCTTTGCCCGCAGGGCTAATCACGCCTGCATATGTCTCCCTCCATGTCTCAGGCCTGTAAGCAACACCAACCAAAGTGCTCGCTGCCAAACCAACACTATCCGCCACAAGCAAAGCATGCCCACATGGAATTTTTAACCTGTCAAACTTCTTACACGAGCATCTCCTCTCCGTTAGACATACTTTGTTGGTCTCCCCAAACTGACCTACTACCTGACAGCTCCAATCAGTTATAGTGTTAAGCTTCGTGCCTTTCACGTCCTCGCAATGTTGAGCCATCACCTTCTCCACCTCTGGAGGGACACTCCCGCGATGCTTGAGGGACGTTTTTCGTCTAGCATTGAACCACCGAGTCATCATGGCTTGAATAAACTTTAGCAACTTCACGATGGGAGACCCCCCTACCTTTCTTCAAAGCTTTGTTCATTTGCTCACATGCGTTACTCGTCATTATGTTGTAACGTTCTCCCACACAATACACACGTGTCCAATGCGCCACCCCTACTCCTTCTAAGTATTTGCTGCACTCCCCACTCACAGCCTTTATCTTCTCAAAATACTGTTTAAATACACCTACACGGTATGAAAATGCAGCCCCAACAACAAGTTTCGCCAACCCTTTGTTGTGAAACCTACTAGCCACATTCCTTGCCAAATGCACAATGCAACACCCATGTCTAGCTTTTGGGTACGCAAATCGCAAGCCCTTATATATGGACTGGTTTCTATCAGAGATTATCGTCAACACGGGACTGTCAGCCAATATCTTCTCCAACCTTTCCAGAAACCAAATCCAAGATTTGTCGTTCTCACTATCCACTACCGCGTATGCGAGTGGGAAAACTTGAAAGTTGGCCTCTTGCCCGCAGGCTGTCAACAACACGCCTTGGTACTTTCCCCATAGATGCGTACCATCCAACACAACCACCGGCCTAAGCTTTCTAAACCCCCTAATAGACGCACCAAACGCTACAAACAAATACAAGAATCGCTGGACACGCGCATCATCCGTCTCCACCTCTAAATCTGTTACTGTACCAGGGTTCTCAAGTTTGAGCATGTGCAAGTGTATTGGGAGCCGACTGTATGAATCTTCATCGGATCCTCTTAAACTCTGAACCGCTTTCTCTTTCGCCCTATAGCATGTCATGTACGAGGCATCGATGCGCAATTCTTCCAACACCATCTGCTGTAACTCCGCAGCTCGTGGTCCATTTTCCGGGTCTCCATATTTAGCCTTAAACACTGCCGCAATAACACGTGCAGTCGCCTTTTTCTTATATACATTCCTGGTGTCTCTGTCGCAAGTATGCTCCAAACTAGCCTTCTTTAACTCATAGTACCCACAGCCTCCTACCTCTCTCGCTAGAACCCTCCAATCACACAAACTATCGGTGCAACTGACCACAAAGTAGTGGCTTTTGTTGTATGTTGCTTGAAAGTAAACCTACCTTTAATTGCAAATATTGCCAATGCAATGCGACACTCTTGTTTACTTCCAAAAATTTTTTCCTTCAAATATGTGTTCATCCACACCTTCGATATCCAAGTCCGGGATTTCCTCGTACGCGTATGTGGTGTCGTCAAACAAGGGCGGAATGTCAAATTCCTCATCATCAATTTCGTGGATGAGTTCAGCACGCTTTTCCGAATGACCATGCCTGGAAGTATCTGTGTTCAGGTTCGATGGATACTTCTGTCACGGGTAAGTGGTCCACGACACTGGAGAGGCGTGTTCTTATTAACATGGACAGTAGCATCATCCACTCCTATAGCATCCACACCAACGTGACCATCGCCCACCGGCTTTATCCCCAGTGGAGTTTTATGCACACCTGGATCCACAACCGCAGACTCTTCTGCAGATACACCCCCCGCAATACGTCGCACCTAACACCCATCGCCACTGCCCTCCCATCAAATCCCTCTGTTGGCGGACACATCAGCTCAACAGCATCTGTCCCACCCAACGCATCGTCGTGTAAAGGCTCCCAAAAATCGTTGTCGTATCCCACCGATCTAACCTCAACGTCGTCTCCTAGTTCCCCACAGTAGTCCTCCTCGTCGAACTCATCTGTACCCTCGCTAGAGATACTTCCTCTCCTAGTAAACCTGTTTTCAACCATCTCCACCTCCGCGATAATATCCACGTCGCTTATAATGTCCTCCAAACTCATGCCATTATTATCCGCTTTTCCTATCCCGCCAAACACGTCTACATCGTTCAAATCGAACGGGAAAGCATATGTCAACCCAGATGAACTACCACTAAGAGAAGTCTTACTTGCCACCCTTTTACCGCTACTACCAAAGCCCCCTTCGGCCGGGAAAACCCTCTTCCCGCTACCCCCTTGTGTCATATCGCCTACTCCTGAGCTCATACCTTTTTCTAGCCCAAACAATGTAACCCCTGTTTCATAAACATCTCCCGATTCCACCGATGCTCTGTTCTTCGTTGTAGCTAACCCCACCACCGGTATAGCTGCCCTCTTAGCCGTCGTTGCAGGCGTCGTATATCCCTCATCCACCGTCTTCTCCAGCGTAAGGAACAGATTCATTGCCTCATGAACACGTAAATGCTTCAAACCGCCAACGTTGTTAACCAAAACCGGAGGGGTCATAATACCAGTAGCTAACTCATTCGTATTAGGGGGCCAGTAGCTAACAACGGCTCTATCCGCCACGGCACCACTAACACCAAACTCCGCAGATATAGCTATCTTCATCTCCCAAACGCTCATATCATCACGTAACAAAACAACTGTCGACATAATGCTCCGGTCGACAACAAAATCCCACTTCGAATCGCCGCCGCAAACCCACTCGCCGCATATCACCAGACAATGCTCCTCCATTGTAGCCCTCTAAAAACTCACACGGCCGCACACAACCTAAAACGGATACCAGTCACAATCGATTTTCTGTAGAATATTAATGCCAAACCTATGAATTACTGTTCGGCTCAACCACCTAATTTACACGTGTCAACATTCTAACCGGCCGATCATGTAAGTATTTATTAGCAACTTCATCCTGCGGTCCAACTTAAAAATAAAAGCTAAACACATCGATTAAATCGAGGCTGGAATCCCGCCTAAAATATCATAAACAGTTTGTTGGAAAGAAAGAGTTTTAGTAAGTGATGGAGAAGGTGTTTTAAAACTTTAGAGACAAATGGACAAGTTTAAGAAGAGGAAAGCTTTGATAAGAACTTAAGAACTTTACTTCTTATTAACTTCTCTTAGTTTTTCTCTTGGTTTGTTAGTTACAAAATGAGAGAGGAGGTAGCTATTTATAGCCTCCAAAGTACAAAATATCTAAAATATTTTATTCCTAAATCTAGAGAATTCTATCTTAATATCTAGATTATTTTACAACAATTATCTAGAGAAATCTCTAGATATTTATTCTCTACAACTCTCTAGAATATTTTAAGGAGGTGAAAGTGTTGATTTTTCTAGAGAAAACTCTAAAATCTTTGATTAAGCATAATTGGGTTTTGGCCCAATTATTATTGGATCATTAACCCAATATTTAAGCTTGATCCAAAATCAAGTTTATCTTTCAACACCCCCTCTTAAACTTGATTTTGCTACTCCAAGCAAACTTCTCATCTTGATAAAGGTTTTACGCTTGAGTGATTTGGTAAAGATGTCAGCTACTTGATCGTCCGTCTTCACGTACTCCAACTGCACATCCATCTTGGTAACACATTCTCTAATGTAATGATAGCGAGTGTCGATGTGCTTACTTCGATCATGGAAGACAGGATTCTTTGCCAAAGCTATTGCTGACTTGTTGTCCACAAAGATCTTCGTCGGCTCTTCTTGTGGCAAACTCAAATCCTTTAATAAGTTTCGTAACCAAATAGCATGGCAAACACATGAAGTAGCAGCTACATACTCCGCTTCACAAGTGGAAAGAGTGACAATCGGTTGCTTCTTCGATATCCATGTGAAAGTTGTTTCTCCAATGAAAAACACAAAACCACTTGTGCTTTTCCGATCATCTACGTCTCCACCCCAGTCGCTATCGCTATATCCAACAAGCTTGTAATCATCAGAAATAGAGTAATACAAGCCAAAGTCGATCGTACCTTTGATATAGCGAAGGATCCTCTTAGCTGCCTTGAAGTGAGTGGTTATTGGATGCTCCATGTATCGGCTCACAACTCCAACTGCATGTAAGATATCAGGCCTTGTGCATGTTAAGTAACGTAGACTCCCAACCAAGCTCTTAAAGAGTGTTGGATCCACACTCTCTCCTTCATCATGCTTTGATAACTTAGCTCCACATTCCATTGGAGTACAAACTGGGTTCGAGTCATCCATCTTGAACTTCTTCAGCACTTCTTTAGCATAACCTTCTTGAGAGATAAAGATTCCATTGTCTTCTTGTTTCACTTCAATTCCAAGGTAGTAAGACATCAATCCAATATCGGTCATCTCGAACTCCTTTGTCATCTCCTTCTTGAATTCCTCGAACATACTTGGATTGCTGCCTGTGAATATCAAGTCATCTACATATAAGCATGCAATCAATATATCATTGTTCTGTGTTTTGATATATAGTGCATGCTCATATGTACACTTGATGAAGCTTTTCTCCTTGAAATACTTATCAATACGAGTGTTCCAAGCTCTTGGTGCTTGTTTCAACCCATAGAGCGCCTTCTTTAACCTCAAGACTTTGTCTTCTTCTCTTTTGACTATGTAGCCTTGTGGTTGCTCAATGTAGACTTCTTCCTCAAGATCTCCATTTAGGAAGGCTGATTTTACATCCATTTGATGTATCCTCCACCTCTTTTGGGCTGCTAATGAAATGATTAGTCTAACTGTTTCTAATCGAGCAACAGGAGCAAATACCTCGTCATAGTCGATTCCAGCTCTTTGACTATAGCCCTTTGCCACCAATCTTGCCTTGTATCTTTCAACTTCTCCTTTGGAGTTCTTCTTCGCTTTGTACACCCATTTTACACCAATCGCCTTATGTCCATTTGGAAGCGAAGCTAACTCCCATGTCTCATTCTTCTGTATTGACTTGATCTCTTCATCCATTGCGTTTCTCCATGTCTTCTTCTCCATTGCTTCTTGGAAGTTCAGGGGTTCGCAATCCGCAAACAGGCAAAATAGAGTAAGGTTTTCTTGATTTTCGGTTACCTCGTAAAGTTCTTGCAGACTTCTAAAACGTGGAGTCCTTTCACTCGAACTCTCATCTCCTTGAGAACTTGGTGTTGGTGAGGTTGATGGAGTAATTGGCTCCTCTCTTGGCTGCTCCAAATCATCTTCTTCAACATGTGGAAAGAAGTTGTAGTTCTCATCATTTCATCTCCAATCCCATTCTGCTTCTTCATCAAAGATGACATTCCGACTGATGATTGTCTTCTTTGTATCAGGATTGTAGAGCTTGTAACCTTTGGAGTTTGCATCGTACCCAATGAAGATGTACTTCTCACTTTTGTCATCTAGCTTGCTTCGTTTCTCATCAGGTACATGAGCGTGGGCAAGGCTTCCAAAGACTCTTAGATGTGAAACACCGGGCTTTCTTCCACTCCAAGCTTCTTGTGGTGTTTTCTCCAAACACTTCTTGTTGGGGATCTGTTTGACAGATAGACCGCACATGCAACTGCTTCTGCCCAAAACTCCTTTGGTAGCTTCTTACTTTTGAGCATGCTTCTCGCCATCTCAAGAATTGTTCTGTTCTTCCTTTCTGCTACTCCATTCTGTTGAGGGGATCTTGGCACCATCAATTGTCTCCTAATGCCATTGTCTTCACAATACTTCAGAAACTCTTTGGACATGAACTCTCCTCCTCGATCAGATCTCATAGCTTTGATCACAAGGCCACTTTCCTTCTCAACATGGGCTTTAAACTTTTTGAAGTTCTCAAATACTTCTGATTTTTCTTTCAAAAAGTAAACCCATGTTTTTCTTGAAAAGTCATCAATAAAGAGAAGGAAGTAGTTACTCTTACCGAGTGATCTTAGTTTAATTGGGCCACAAACATCTGTATGTATGAGCTCCAATGGCTTCCGTGCTCTTGTCTCTGACTCCTTTGGAAAACTCATTTTGAATTGCTTTCCAAGTAGGCACCCATCACACACCTGATTTGGATGATTGATGCAGGGTAATCCTCTCACCATTTCTTTCTTAGAGAGTAGCTCCAAGCCTCCAAAGTTGAGATGTCCATAACGAAGATGCCAAAGCCAAGACTCCTCCTTGTAGCACATCTTAAGACATTTTGCGATGTCATTTTGAATGTTAAGAACAAACATTCTATTCTTTGACATCGGCACCTTGGTGATGAGATTGTTAGCTTGATCTCTTATAGAAAGACTATTATCTTTTAGTCGAATATCATAACCTTTCTCTAAGAGTTGTCCAAGGCTCAAGATGTTAGTCTTCATACTTGAAATATAGTAAACGTTGGAGATGAATTGATGATCTCCATTCTTCATTCGGATGAGAATTTTTCCTTTACCTTTCACCTCCATCTTTGATTCATCTCCTAAGGCCACGTCTCCTTTCACTGATTCATTGAGCTCCACGAACATGCTTCTTTTCCCGCACATGTGATTGCTTGCACCGCTGTCAAGGTACCACTTGTGGAAATCATCTCTTTCATCCTTCTTGTACGCCATTAATAACATATCTTCTTCTTGGCTTCTTTCTTCAGCATAGTTGAACTTCTCTTCAACTCTATTGTTGTTTGGAGCTTTGCATTCAGAAGCATAATGTCCAAACTTCCCACAATTATAGCATTTGACATTTGATTTGTCGTACCTTGGTTTTAGAGATCCTCTCCCACGTCCTCTTGATGAGCTTTCTCCTCTTTGGTTAGTCTTGTCTTCATAGGACCTCCAGCCACGTCCATTTCCATAACCACAACCTCTTCCTCGTCTTTGACCGCCACCTCTTCTTGGATGACTTCGGCCGCTTCCATCTTTGGTTTGATCAATTTGCATCTTGAGTACTTGTTCTGCAAGGTCTTCCTTCTTCTTCTTCTTTTCTTCATAGGCTTGTAGTGATCCTAGTAGTTGCTCCATTGTCATATCCTCCAAATCTTTCGTCTCTTCAATAACAGTGACAATATGCTCAAATTTTGAATCCAACGATCTAAGAACCTTCTCCATGATTCTTACTTCATCTAGCTTCTCCCCATTCCTCTTTAGGTTATTAGTAACCGCTAGAACTCTTGAGAAGTAATCTTGGACAAGTTCACCTTCCTTCATTTGTAATGCTTCAAATTCTCCTCTTAGAGTTTGAAGACGTACCTTCTTGACTTGCTCTGCTCCCTTGTAAGAAGTTCGAAGCTTCTCCCATGCTTCTTTGGCCATCTTTGCTCCGACAACCTTCTCAAATGTGTCTTCATCTAATCCTTGATAGATGAGACAGAGAGCCTTCTTGTCTCTCTTCCTTGAGTCTCTCAAACTGTCCTTTTGAGTTTGAGAAAGACTACCTTCATTCTCCGGTTCAATGTAGCCTTTTTGGACAATCTCCCACACGTCATGTGCTCCTAGAATGGCCACCATTCTTAGACTCCAATTGTCGTAGTTGCTCTTTGTGAGTATTGGAACTTGGAAGGGAATACCATTGCTTGCCATCTTTAAGAGAATCTTCTAGCTCTGATACCACTTTGTTGGAAAGAAAGAGCTTTAGTAAGTGATGGAGAAGGTGTTTTAAAACTTTAGAGACAAATGGACAAGTTTAAGAAGAGGAAAGCTTTGATAAGAACTTAAGAACTTTACTTCTTATTAACTTCTCTTAGTTTTTCTCTTGGTTTGTTAGTTACAAAATGAGAGAGGAGGTAGCTATTTATAGCCTCCAAAGTACAAAATATCTAAAATATTTTATTCCTAAATCTAGAGAATTCTATCTTAATATCTAGATTATTTTACAACAATTATCTAGAGAAATCTCTAGATATTTATTCTCTACAACTCTCTAGAATATTTTAAGGAGGTGGAAGTATTGATTTTTCTAGAGAAAACTCTAAAATCTTTGATTAAGCATAATTGAGTTTTGGCCCAATTATTATTGGATCATTAACCCAATATTTAAGCTTGATCCAAAATCAAGTTTATCTTTCAACACAGTTACGCTATATTTCGTCCTCCAAAGTATATCCACAAATCACCCTAACGAGTAATATGATACATCCACGGGTGATCATCCACGGATTTCATACAAAAAACAAGTTAACAATAGTATCCACGTCCAATCCAGCGAGTCCGTCCAACGATCTCACAGATCAGTAAACAAGGCCTCTCGTCTATTTTCTACCCACTAACACTCGAAACTACGTCGCCGCATTCTGTACACTTCAACGCCGTCGCCAGATAAACAATACAGTAGTTCATGACGGGCCAATTCGCTTTCGTGAGGCTACACGAAACTGCAACGACAGATTCCGTGTGTTATTTGGGAAGAATTTGGGCATCAGTGAAAAATTCAATAACTGTTTCACAATAAAACTCTAGTTCGCCGAAACACGAAACAACTATGTTTCTCTGTCCCCTTTTGAAATGCAGCTTCATATAAAAACAGTTTCGCACGGTTAAGGATTCTTTCGGTGAAAAATATTCACGCAAATATAAACGGTGACAAAATCACAGAGCACCGATTCAATTAAAAACTACCATATTAAAAATAAGGGTATAATAGTCCATTGTATACTCAACGTACAACACGAAGTCATCACATTGCAAAAAGTGCCGAGAATGAAAGTCGAACTCTCAAAAGTACTTAGACGTGTTATCAACTCGCTAAAATTGCATAAATCCTACACGGCTACACATAATAGTAAGGAACAAACAAAATGATAGGTACGCTGTCGGAGTCAGCCTTGTACACATACTCGGATTCCTTGAAACCAATTTTTTTTTTATTCCATAGCATTATAGTAGCATCGTACTCCATGGAAGAAGAAAAATATTGAAAATCAAAATAAAAACATGGTGTATAATATAGAGCAGTGTATATTCATATGCTTTTGACTTTTGAGTAAATCCTCTTATGTTAAATATCTTCGAAGCACTAGACATTTATCAAGTTTTGGTGACTGACAATAGTTTCTCTCAGCACATGTAGCAGTCCCCCAGTACAAGACGAAGAGGCAAGAGTCAAGCGACTTTTGATAGAAAAAAAATTTGAAACAACGAATAGCAAAACCGTGATTATTCAACCTTGCTTGATTTGAGCAAAACTTGGAACATAGTTGAAAATAAATGGCCACAATGATTTCTCTCTAGTATCGCTGAAAGAGATTTCTCTGTATTTGATATCTCCAAAAGAGATTTCTCTGTATTTGTCATCTCCAATAATGCATACAGTGTCCCTGATATTGGTCCTACCTTCGTATCTTTCGCCACAACACACTGCCACGTTCTTCTCCTCGTCGATGAAGAAACTTACGTTCCTCGAAAACGGACAATGACGATGAGTGATTAAATCCACTGCTAAGAACTTTCTCCATTAAAAGACTTTCGGATCATCAATCTCACCATTGGTCGTCACCCAAATCTCCATCTCTCGTTCACCCCGCGGCTGATGTAACAATGTAAGTTGTTTTCCTCTAACAACCGACAGAGTTATAGCAGTAGTATAAGTTATAGTACTCTTGAACGGAAGACACAAACGGCTATGTTTCTCTGTTGTAAAATCAAAACTGAGTAAGAATCTAGAACCGTCGTTTGTATCCTGAGCAAGTGAGTAAGTATTTCCCTTTAAAGACACGCCAGTTGGTGCTAATATGAGACAGTCGAGAGCGACCTCATCATCAAGAACCCTCCATAAACCAGAGCTAAACTCATATATTTCAAACCGAATAACCGAGCTGAGGCGATACGGATGCCGTTGACGATCGTCCGGCCAACACGTCAAGATTTTGTAACTATGGCAAGATTTGTTGTTTTCGCATCCAAGACTAAAAACAACCCTAGAGCGTTCTGCCTTGTTAAAATTTCTAGGTTGGATCCACCTGGTTTGATCATTACAAGGGTTCCAAACAACGAGTCTGTTGTTTTTGAATGTGCATAACAACAAACCATCGCATGTAGAGACTTCAAAAATACCAACCTGTTCTGAAACATGATGGAGATCGTTTAGGCTAAGTCCACCCTTAAACTCTATATATAGTTGGATCAGCATTGTTGTTGTAAATTCCATGGAGATTGACATAAAAAACCTTATTATCAATCAACATTAGAAACATTGGTTTGCTGTTTTAGCCAACTGCTTCTTGTTGAACTCCATATCATTAAATAAAGATCTCCATCGTTTGCATGTATATTGTATTTGTATCTGACCTAGGCATGTAACTGGAACCCTAGAAAGTACCTCCTCTTCCAAATCCTTTGGAAGATCGAGCAGTTTGAGTGTTCTTCTTGTCATCTTGCAACGAAAAAGAGAGCGAGAGGTGGCTGGATAATTAGAAATTAGGGTTTTGACCTTAACGTTTTCCTTTATATGTACAACCCAGAAAAAAAAAGTAAAATCCAAAAAAACATAGGAAAAAGGGAAAAAATTAGTAAATAGAAATTAGTTTATTGGTCTTTGAGAATCTTTGTATTATTATAATACAACGTGAAATAAGAAAATACTATATATTTTATTATAATAATTTGAGAATCTTTCCGTGAGCGCGAAAACACATTAAGGACCGAGATATGGGTCACGAATATGATTGATGAGACCAAAGTTGTCTCGTGGAACATGGTCTTAGCAGTGGATTCGAAGCCTGAACTAGGTCTTTCGCATTGCGTAAGTTTCTTGATCGATGAGGGGGAAAACGTCCTCATGTGTTGTGATAAACAATGGAGTGATGAGGACTGAGGAGGAGAGCGTCCTCGTGTATGGTGATAAACGCTGGAGTAATGAAGCCTACGGTAACATGGTATAAGGTCAGACAAGGAGATCTTGGAGCCGGATCAGATTTCCATCTTTTATTAATTATGTTCCAAATTTGATTCAAATCTAGCAAGGTTTCGGATCGCGAATAATTATTTCTGTCTTTTATTTTTTATTTTTTCCACTTTGTTATCTTACTCTTACACTGTTTTTAAGTTTTATGATAAAATTATGTTTCTTTACAGATGTTGAAAGAAGAGTTATGCTTCAGCTACAAGCTTCCCTAATTCTGTCGACAAGTAATTCATAAAACATGTATATAAATTTTACAAAGCTTTCTCCAATTGTCTCTTGTCTTTGACATTGACTAAAGGTACCTTAGACATGGAGGCTGCGGAAGCAGCTACTTGAAGTCTCGCCTGTTGCCTACTTACAGTGGAACACAAGTAACAAAGAGTTGGTATATATAAGTGTTCAAGCTCCTATTGTTAGCTCTGTCTCTGTCCTCTTTTTTACACTTTCACTATGCAAATATGCTCTGTAAAACTCTATATCAATCCCCTTGTAAGTAGTCTTTTGTGGGCTAAGTGCGATTTGATGGGTTTGATCATACATTTCTTCAAATAAGGAAGATTTTATTTATTTGCAGAAAACCCCGTCATTTTTTCTAGTTTAGTTTGTTTTTACTCTTAGTTTATCTGTTTTGGTGAAAAGTATTATGATATGTGGTGAAAAAAAGGCTATGTTCTGATTCTAAAATAATAATTTTTAATCAATCTTTGATACCAGTTTTGATAAACCAAACTAAAAATCAATTGACAAAAATTGGTTGATCCTCTACACAATTTAAACCGAACCCAACCAAACTGAATTTGATCTACCCAAACTGTATAAATCAATTTTTTTGTAATATACTATATTAAATTTAGATTTAATTACTGTTATATGATAAAATAATAAATATATAATTAAAACCCAACCAACTTTTAAATCGGTATTTCATAGATACAAACCGAACCAGACCCAAATGAAGTGATCAGATACGCTGTTTACCTTTTACTGCATGTCAAACTTTTCATACTTTTTTGTTCTTTGTCAGTAAACTTCTCATACTACATAGGGTAATATATCAATACGCCTCATATTGGTTGAAAGCTACGTAGAAATGTTGCCATTTTGTATACCCTAAAAGATCTGGTGAGCATACAAATTTTAAATGTGGAAGCTTGATTCTAAAGCTAACACAGCACATGAATGATCTTTATTCAACTTTACTACATATGAAAATAAAATAAAAACTTTCAATAATTTCACGCTTGCACTCAAAGTAACCAAAGAAGAGCTTAGGCATTTATTGCTGCCACAAAAGCGGTCATTATTTGCAAGAACCATGTGACTATATCAATACATAATCACTTCACCTTTATTTCAAATTTGAAATCAATCCTTTGGAAATTTATTACTACTGGTAACTTTTAGTGGTAGGAGTACATGATTTTTCTACGCATTTCTCAAGTTCTTTGTTCTTTTAAAATTTTCCTCTTAACCATCTCCTTAATAACAAATAGAGCTAAAAGAGGAAGAAAAAATAACAGTCTTGTGGTAATTTTAACATTCAAATTTGAATTGTCTGCCATTCTTGTCACGGGTCTTACTCAGTGCATGTTCTTAAAATGTTTTCGACTTTTGAAAACCTCTAATAAATGTGTTACAATCCCAAAAACAACATTCCATGTCCTTTTGAATTTTAGAAAGTCCATCCTTTATTTAATGCTATCGATTTATTAAGGTCAAATATCGACCACCAATGTTTTATTGTGGTTAAGGAAATGCAGCAATATTATGGAAATTGAGATGAAATTATCTTATTCCTCAAGCTTTTAGCAACAATGTAAAACTGAGAGGTTTGTTTTACAAGTGAATATTATATTTAGTTATAACCCCATTTTTATGAATTTTAAACTCATGTTCAGGTGTGAAATCGCAACTAGTCATTGCATCACGCCGCTAGAGTCAACACCAAACGAATTAACTATGTAATGACCCATACAAAATATCTATACTGGATTGATTTGTTATGATACATACAATTTGAGAAGTCGTTGCATCATAAATGATAAAGAATGGTGATATTCGCCAATAAATGTTAACCTAATCATGTGCACAATTGTGGAGAAACTAGACAAAAAGTGTCATTGAAATGGGATTCTCCAAAATGAGAATATTAATTACACAACCAATTATTTAGCAAAGAGATCCGATTTCTTATGTTGTTTGCGTTGAGTATTTCATTTCTCCACTCTCTTTTTTTACCATTCACAATTACAATTTACAACACAGTCAAAATTATCATTTCTGGAAACCCTCGTAAAATGGTGTGTTGGCTAAATCACAAATACATCACATCAAATCTTTTTACCCTTTCGTTTCAACTAGAGTTTTTTGAAAAAAATAATTTACATCAACCATTTAAGAGAAATTGGATCATATGACCATATAAAACTGAAAAATAGACAAAATAACCATAAAAATCAATGACTATAGTATTTTGTATATATTATACAATATATACAAAACTATCCATTTTCTATTTTTTTTCTTTCCCTCCTCTTTTTTTATTCTTCCCTCATTTCTTTTATTTTCTCTTCCCGTTTATTCATTTTCCCTCATTTTTATCCCTTCTCCTTCCCCTCCGTCTTCTCTCCTATCCTCTCTCGTCCCTTTCTATTTTCTCCTCACTTCTATATAATTCATAAATAACAAATATTTTATATATAATATAGTATGGTAATATAAATCGATATAATATACTATAATTATGTATTTATAAATTTTGTTTGAAGGGTAAAATAGACAAATTTTAGGGTTTTTGATTATTGAATCAATTATGAAATTAGTATGATTATATATTTTATTTTATAGTGTAATATGGTTATTTCACAAATTAACCCACCATTTAATTCCATCAATGCTCTGCGAATATATATATATATATATAGATATATGATCTGCTATTTTTATTCCTTAATTATTATTACTAATATATGTCCGTTTGCAGCTGTTAAATAAATAAACCAACACGAGTTGTTCACACAATTTTTTTTAGTGAGAATATTCTCTTCATTTAAGGATTTTTTTACTCACATTTGATTCTCCTGCCAGCAAATGGCACTGTAGTCTGTAATTTTATAAACCTAAAATAAACAAAACCGATTTTGGTACGAATATCAAAGACTAAATAATAAAATTCATGATTAATTAAATAAATACACAACTAATGAGAAAGCTTGTTTAGTAGTTATAGAATAACGGAAGGTAGTTTTGTCCTTTTTTGAAACTGTAACACCGTTCTTCTGATGACGTGGACCTTCGATTCATCTTCCTATCTTTTCATATAATGAAAAAATATAAACAGATATTTCAATGTTCTTTAATTTTCAATTCATTAAGACAATTTCTCTGCAGAGACATTGAATCCGCTTGTCCGAAAAGGATCCTATCGTGTAAGCTCACGAAACCTCGACGAAGTAAGAAGCTGGATCTTGAGTTTGACTCGCTTCCTTAGCTCTTTCTCTCTCTCTCTCTCTCTGTCTCTTTCTTCTTCTCACTTGCAGGCGGTGCAAGATAAATATTTAAGAAGACTATTCGTTGGGTTTGATCGGAATCTCTTCATCTGAGTTTCACATTTCCCCCGAAATAATTTCAGAGACTTTCTTGAGAGTTTTTGATAAGTTTGGTCCAAGTCTCAATTTTGGTAATTTTTTTCAGATTTTTTCTTGGAATATTGTGTTTCTGATTGCGTCACTTAATTCTAATTTTAGGAGAATTTTACAAAAAAATCGTATTTTTATTTCTCTTTGGAGATGGTCTAAATTCAACCAGAAAAAAAAACAAGAATCGTGTTTTTTTCTTTCTTCTACAACACCTCTCTGCTTCAATCTTGAAACCAGATCGGAAATTCAGACACTAGGGTTTGATCTTACGTCTGAGATCTAAATTGGGTCATTACAGTTTTGACTCAGTTTCTTGAAATTTTTGTTGCAGAAACAAAAAACAATGCCAGAAGGGAAATTAAGATCAGGAGTTTACAGATCATTTATAATGTGTGATGATCCAAGAGGAGTTGTTGAATGTGGAGCAATCAAGAAACAGAGTAAGTGCCGTAGTAGTACTAACCAGAGATTAGACCATCCTTCGAAATCAAAAGATAAATCCGAAACAGCGGCGAGGAAGAGCACAGAGGAAGCTCCTCCTTCTTCATTGCATCTGTTGAGAGTATCAAAAGGGATTCAGAAACTAAACGTTGCGATTGATTCATTGTCTAAAGGGTTAAGCTACGAAGCTGCAAGGCCTGAAGATATATCTAAAGATTTGTTAAGAGGAGCACTTGACTTAGAAGAGTCTTTAGCTATGCTTACTAGTATTCAAGAAGATGATCTCAAGCATAACCCGAGGATTAGTAAAGACGGAGGAAGAAGCGATTTGCGGTTTCAGAGATCAATGTCTGATAGATTCGGAGAGCGTGTGGAGAAACGGATGATGGTTCAAGAGAATGTAGCAGCGTCAAGAGATTGTTATGATGATCTAAGGAAAGTGATTAGAGAAAGCTTTCTTAAGCAGAATCTTCTTCCACAAACAGAGACTAAGTCTCGGGTTGTTAGAAATGATTTCGCTTCTTCTTCTGGCGCTGCCTCTTCATCAACGAGCTCGAGTCAATTTTCTATGGTTTCTGGCTCTACAAAGTCATCTGCTTCGTCTGATATCACAAGGAGAGCTCCAAGTTTGATTGCTAGGCTTATGGGTTTGGATGTATCTCCTCAAGAACCGACTAATCATAAACCGGAGTTATTAAAGGTGTCAGCAGAAAGACAAGAGGAGGTTAAGAAGAAGAAGAAGAAGGAGAATCTTGAAACTGTGAGATGTGACTCTACAAGAGAAGCTGTTTTACAATCTTTGCCTGAAGAGAATCCCTCAACTATAGTACTCATCAGACCTATGCGTGTGGTACAGCCCGAAATCGAAGAAAAACCGGGAAACAAAAGACCAGTTTTGTCCAAGAAACCGAGGATGCAAGGTGAGGTTCATCCAAGAATGATTAACCAGAGAAAAGATCATCAAGCCAAGCCAATGAAATTGCCATTAAGTCTGACTAAGAGAGGCAGAGAACCAAAAGAAACGGTGCGGAGAATCGAAGAGAATGAAGGTAAAGTAATCAAGAAAATGTCTCCAAGCAATGTCAAAGATCGAAAACCGGTGGAAACAAACAAAAAGCTTCTTGTCAAGAAGGAGGATCTTGGTGAAGGTAGAGATAGATATAAACCTCATGACCGATCTATTAAGCCACCGAATAATCCTGCAACTCACAAGAAATTGAATAGTTCTTCGGATGTTTCAAGAAACAAGACTCGGCGTTCAAGGTTGAGCTCCAGCTCTAGCTCTAGTAATAGTGCTGAGCAGAGAAGTAGTAACCGGGAAAAGAAGTCCGGTGAGGCTAATAGACCAAACGTGAGCAAAATCTTTCTCACTTGCTTCGATGCATAATCTATAAATTATAGAACTTTCAGTAACTCTGTTTCTCATCCAGGTCAAGAAGAAACTCCATCTACGAGATAGTGACCTCACTTCAGAGAATATTTCAAGTTCTTCATCAATAAACCAACTTTCTACAGAGGAAACCACTTCTTCAGAGGTTCACATTCAAGGTTAGTACTACAAAAAGTTGTTAGCTTTCAGGATGTTTTAAATGTGAGCATCTTCTCATATATATACTCTGGTTCTTTTGTTTCTTGTCAAGGCCATTGTGATAACGGAGAAGTTACTTCTTGTGCTGCCACAATTCAGCAAGAAACCTGCCAAATCTCACTTAGAGATTTCCTATCTAGCTCCCAAGATTTCGTCAGTTATGCCGAGAATCTCTTTGACTTCAAAACCAATTCCAAAAGAAGTCAAGAATCAGCCTTTCAAGATAGAGACAGCATCGTAATCTCAGACCAAAGACTTGCACTAGATTTCGCCAAAGAAGTAGCCAGACGCAGAAGCCTTCTTCTCATTTCGGAACCAACGTGTGCCCAAAGAAGCTCTGTGCACATTGATGAGTTGTTAATGGAAGTCTGTGATGAGTTTGAGTCCTTGAGAAGTTACAGAGACACGTTCTTAGGACAGAGCAGCTTTGTTAAAGAGAGCATTCACATGATATTGGAGAAGGATTTAACGAGTAAGAAGACAGAGATAACAAATGGAGTTTGGGATTTGGGTTGGAGAAATGAGTTTCAGATTGATGAAACTCATCAAGCTGTAGTTGACTTAGAGAAACTTATCTTGTCTGGTTTGATCCTAGAACTTCTCTCTTGAATCTACCAAAATAAATGTTCCTCTTTTTGTATTAGATTAGTTTGATTTCATAATTTAAATTGTTTGAAACCAATTTAAATACCGAAGTATAAATTAAATATAAAAATCATTTATTTATTTTAATGTGAAAAGTAAATCTCTTATAAAGAAAATTATAAAAAAGTCTAGTACTGTGCTTTTAATATGTGGTTAGTATACTATTAATTTGCATTTAGTTTATTATTAATCTGTATTTAGAGCCTCACTGTTTTAAATGCAGTAGTTGCAGTTGCTGGTGGGAGTTTGCGAAAGTAGACAATCTTATATATTATTTGAGAAATAGGTTTAGTGAAAAATGTTGGTGTGTATTAAGCAAAAGAAAAATTTGTGTAAATTAATGATGACCTGAAAATATGATATGATAATTTTTCTAAATTAAATGAGTTGATTGGTTGAGTTAAAACTAAATAAATTTCATTTTCAAATTAAAAAGGTTATATTATATGTGAATGCATTCTCATTATATCCCAACAATTCGAAATTATAAATAAAACAGAAAAATAAACGAATAAAAAATAAATCATAAGTATTCTTTTAGTAAAAAATAATAGAAGTTAAAGTAAAAATGAATCTCTACGACTTTGATATATGGTATACAATGAGAATGCATTCACATGATAATCATTAATGAAATATAAAAATAATATATCAGATTGAGAAACTATATATCGTAAAATGCAACAAATAAGAAATTTTGATTGTATATAAAACGATAGAAACGGTTTTCGTAATTGTTGTTAAACGCCAAAAACTGCATCATGTAAAAACATAACGTTTGCAAAAATATCAAAAAAATTAACCAACATCTAAATATGACAATTCACTTATTTCTAATTCATACTTACATGCATAAATATATATATATATATTTTGTTAAAAACAAAATTCAATCATACATTATATAAATATATATTACAAATTATATATTTTATTATTTTCTTTTAACACAAAAGCTATACTTTTATTTTTTCACAAATATACCTTGGGATATAAATATTAATTGTGCAAAAGTCAAAGTAGCATGCGAACTGTCGTGCATGCATTTTGTTAACCTCGATTACAATCCAATTTTAATTTTAGTTATTAGACAATTTATACTCTCTTTTTTCTAAAAAGAAGATCTTCTAGAAAAAAATATGTTTCAAAAAGATGAATTTTATCATTTTTCAATATAGTTTTTGTTAAGTATTTCTAATTTTATCCTTATTTTTTATATATTTGTTTATTTTATATGAGTAAAAAAAGGAAAAATATGTCATTTCAAGATTTTTCTTAATAAGTGTAAAAATCGCAAAAAAAAAGAATCCTTTAAAGAACATAAGGAATATTTTTTTAAAAATCTCTATATATCCTAAGAGCGGTGTGGTGACTGGTACGCACGAATGTGCAGGCCAACCATCTACCCACTCTTAGGATAAATAAAGATGGTAAACTCCATTTTGGTTTAATTAGCAATATGTCAAAGAAAAATATATACTTAATATATATATATATATATATTGACAAGATTATATTATGTAAGAAAAAAAGTATAATATATATAATATTCAAAATATATAATAAGAATTCAATTATTATTTAATATAACTTTTATTTTTAAAATTATATGTCATTCTAAACGCTAGATTAAATAAAAAAAGTTTTCAAAAGACACAAAACGATATGAAACGTTTGTGTGATTGTTTGTTAAATACTAAAATTGTATATGTATAAAAACATAGTATTTGCGTAATATATTAAAAAATTAATGAATACTTAAATATTAAAACTAATTATGTCTGTAAAAAAATTATATGTGTACCTGCCCGTGGACCAACCATAAAAAGTAAATAAATTATTATATATTTTAATGTTTTACAATTTATTTAGTTACCATATTTACACTTTTTATTTATGAAAGTATTTTAAAATCTTGATTAATATTTTTTGTTATCTTCAATTTCTATTATATCTACAATATTTTTCATTTGATTTATCATTATTTTTTATTATTCTATGTTAACATAATGTTATTATTAATAAATAATTAATAATGTATAAATAAATATCTTTAATATACAATAGTAATTATATATTGAACATATAAAATGTTTTACCTAGTTGGATTAATTGCATTACAAAGTGGTTTGTATGATTTGCATATCAGTTGAGAACGAGTGCGTTTATTGACTTTCATGTGTATTAGCGCTTAAACAATAAATTAACAATATAAATATTATATAATTATAAAAAATATCAAAACCACATTACTATGAAAATATATTAAATTAATAGTTCAATACAATTAAAAACTATATAAGTATTATATGCAATAATACTTACGTTGATTTTTTAATTTTTTTAGTTTGGATTCACAAAAACAATTCTAAATATTAAAATTATATTAAAATAATTCAGTTATTATATATACGTATATATTATCTAAAACAAATTGGCATAATTTGAGAGCATAAAAAGTTAATTAATATTACTTCAAAAATCTAAAAATTAATTTATTTATTTTGTAATTATAATATTCAAAACTTATTTTAAAAAGAATATTATGTATTTGGAAGGTATGCCTACTGCGTAGAATAAGCGTTGGAGTATTACAACTAATGGGGTCAAAACGGCAGAAAAAATTATACTGTTGACAAACAGCAGGTGGTTAACTTGAGGGCTATGCAAATGCCTTGAACCGATCCATTATCTTGGCTTGACAACATAAACCTAAGAGTACTTTTATGCAGAAGATGAAGAGGTATATGGAGAGTGGCTCTCCTTGGTGGAGGCATCTGGAAGGAGTAACATGTCCTTGGGGTCTACCGTTAATGAAAAACGAGAAGGAGACTGAGGTTACGCAGATCCATGAGGTCCACCTGCCATGAAAATAAGACAGTTTGTAGGATTTCCATTTGATTCGATGCATATGCTTTACTCATATTAGTCTTAACAGTCATAAAACACTTTTTTTTTTGCCTCAGAAGTGCGAAGGTATTGAAGTGTTTCATGTGTTATAAGGAATCACACCCCTAGGGACAAACACCGACTAAGATTCAAAGATGAGTTCAGGGAGGACCGAGTGGAAACGTTTTGTCATGACTTTAGCTGCAATCTTGTAGTATACATTGCATAAAGTAATAGATAGGTAATCCTCTACTTTCCTAGAGCCTGAGATCGATCTTTGATATGAGCCGAATATGTGTTTCATTTTGTCAAGTTAGGAAAGAGTTTTCCTAAAGAACTCAGAGATTTCTTGTACCACTTCACACTCAATGATAGGCCAATATGTGTAGAAGAACCCCACCGAGAAGCCATCAGGGCCGAGGCTTTGCTTGGTGGATTGATTTCACTGCTGCATAAAACTCTTCCTTGTCAAGTATACGTATAAGTCGCATATTCATTTCTTATGAGATTACTTGTTCGAGAACTTCGTACCAGGCGAAAGTCTCATGGAGCTTGAGAGGAGAAGATTTATTGGTAGTAAGCTGATATTATGCGAGTGAAGTCATGCTCCTCATGATATACAGTACCTAAAGTTTTTAAAAAGAAAAACTCAGCTTATATAAAGAAATCCTTCTCTTTATTGATGTTTAGAAAATTCTCTCAAAACTAAACACAAAGCTCTCATTCTCTCTTGTGTTTTCACTACAATTCTGTGAACACATATATAGGAGTAGATTTCCTTTTCTAATCCTATGACTAATAGGAAAACACACTTTTCTTATTCCTAAAGAGCTAGACAATTTTCTTTTTGTCTATCATATCATTAACCGTCATGTTAATGATGTTTTGGGCTTCAAACATCGAAGCTTTACCCAACAATCACCTTCTTAAGCTTCGAGTCCTTCTTCGAGAGGTCTTGAACGCCGATCAAAGTCTTCATCGTCCTGAACTTGATTCTTGCTAGAGCTTTTGTTAGAATGTCTGTACACTGTTCTTCTCTGGAAACAAACTCCACTGCGATTTGTTCATTGTCAACACATTCTCGGATGAAATGATATCGCTTGTGAATGTGTTTGCTTCTTCTTTGGAAAACAGGGTTCCTTGTGAGTTCTATAGCCAACTTGTTGTCAATGCGAATGGTCGTCTTCACACACCCTCTTCCCATCACTTCACTCAACAAGTCTTGTAGCCATATCGCTTGTTTCGCAGCTTCCGTTGCAGTCATGAACTCAGCTTCACAACTAGATAGTGCGACGGCCTGTTGTTTTTGCGAACACCAGGTGATTGGTATTTCTCCAAGGTAGAACACATGTCCAGCTGTGCTCTTTCCATCATCAAGATCTGTGTTATGACTACTGTCGCTGTAACCAACAATCCTCCTCGATCCTCCTCGCTTAAACACTAGTCCATATGAAAGTGTTCCCTGCAAGTATCTCAGAATTTGTTTTAAAGCAACGCCATGTGACTCCTTTGGATTTTGTATATATCTGCTAACCACTCCTACAGAGTAAGCGAGATCAGGTCTAGTATGCAGGAGGTACCGTAGACAGCCAATTCTCCGACGATACAGGGTTGTATCAGTATCTGGCTCTTCTCCTTGAGCTTTAGACAGTTTTAACCCGAACTCCATTGGAATGTGAGAGAGATTACATTTGTCTAATCCAGCTTCCTTGAGAATCTTCCGTGCGTATGCTTCTTGCTTCAACTCGATGCCATCTTTTCCTTGGAAAACTTCATTGCCGAGGTAGTATGTGAGTTTTCCAAGATCGGACATCTCGAACTTGGCTGACATGTTTGTCTTGAACTCTTGTATTACTCCCAACGAGTTTCCTGTGACAAAGAGATCGTCGACATACACAGCCACAAGGAGAAACTCTGTTTTGTCTTCCTTGCGATACACAACACTTTCTTTGGAACACTTCTTGAATTTTAAACCTTTTAAAATTTGATCCAGCTTTGTGTTCCATGCTCGTGGAGCCTGCCTCAGTCCATGTAAGGTTTTGGAAAGTTTAAACACCTTATGTTCTTCTCCCTCCTTTTCAAAGCCCTCTGGTTGAGATACATAAACATCTTCGTTTAGCTCACCGTGTAAAAACGCCGTCTTGACATCAAGATGGTGTATCTCCCAGTTATAAGAAACGGCTAATCCCACAAGCAGTCGTATTGTTTCAATACGAGCTACAGGCGCAAAAACTTCGTCGAAATCAATTCCTGATTGTTGAACATATCCTTTTGCTACTAATCACGCCTTATACTTGTTGATAGAGCCATCTGCGTTTCATTTAATCTCCATTTAAGGCCAATGATCTTGACTCCTGCTGGTTTTTCAACTAAGAGCCATGTCTTGTTCTTATTTATCGAACTTATCTCTTCTTTGCAAGCGTTTGTCCACTCGACTAACTCCTTTGCTTCTTGATAGTTTAGTGGTTCGTCGTTTATTGATAGAAGAAGTCTCTCGCACTCTATGATCGCCTGAAGTGCATAGTCATCTTTCAAGTAGTAGTCGTCAAGGTAACTTGGAAGATTTGACTCTCGTGTAGACCTTCTCAACGGTTGTTGAGGTTGTTGAATAACTTGTGGTGACTGTTGCGGTGTTGTTTGATGAGTAAGCGTGCTTTGCGTATATCTTCTTCACCTGATTGTGTATCAGAATCATGGTGATCTTCACCAACAAACGCAGGTCCTTCACCTTCATCTATTGTCGTTCCCCATCTCATGTGAAACATTCCCGGGTTTCTGCTTGAACTCTCCTCTGTTTCGTTCCAGTTCCAGCCTTATGTTTCGTCAAACATAACATCACGACTAACGACTATCTTCCGAGTGGTAGGATCATAGAGACGATATGCCTTGGATCCTGGCTCGATCCCAAGGTGAAGCAAGGGCTTCGTTCTGTCGTTAAGCTTCTTTAGGTTCGTTGCTTGAACCTTTGAGTATGCCAAACACCCGAACACTTTTAGGTGTTCAATGTTCGGTTTCTTCTCTCGTAAACACTCATATGGAGTCATACTCTCAAGTGCTCTTGCCGGTACTCTGTTTATCACGTGAGTGGCGTGTCGAACGGCTTCTCCCCAAAGATAATTCGGTACCTTCATAGCCTTGAGTATGCTTCTAGTCATCTCCATCAAGGTTCTTTTTCTTCTCTCCATGACTCCATTCTGTTGTTGTGTGTAAGGAGCCGTGAGGTGTCTCTTGATACCGTTTGTATCGCAGAACTCGTTGAATTCTCTTAAGGTGAATTCTCCTCCTCTATCAGTTCTTAGTGTCATGATCATCCTCCCAACGTCCTTGTCCACAAGATTTTTAAACACTCTGAATCTTTCATATGCTTCGCTTTTCTCTTTCAACAAGATAGTCCACATATACCTTGAGAAGTTATCGATGATAACAGATACATATTTGTTATTCGCCATAGTGGATGGTGTTATAGGACCACACAGGTCGGCATGTAGCATTTTGACGCTCGAAATAATTAGATCTTTGGAAAGGATTGACGAGTTTGTTTTCCAACTAAACATGACTCACACAATTTTTCCTCATCTCTGATTTTGGGTAGTCCTTGCACCATCCTTTTTTGAGACATTGAGTTTAGCGCTTTGAAGCTGATATGTCCCAATCGCGCATGCCACCTCCACGCATCGTCTTTGATACTTGTAAGCAAGCAGGTTGGTTTTCCTATTTTCAGTTTAATCTTGTAGAGTCTGTTAGGTGATCTTGTGACTTTTACCAGAAGTCTTCCCGTCGGATCGTGAACCGTAAGGTACTCTTGTCTCATCCTTACATTGCATCCAACTTCTGTAGCTTGTCCTAAGCTCAGAATGTTGCTCTTCAGTGATGGTATGTAATAGATATCAGAGACCAAAGTCTGTTTACTCGTTTTGCTTTGAAACAGAATTGCTCCCTTTCCTGCAATCTCAACACATGAACTATCTCCGAACTTCACCTTCCCTTTGATGTTCTCGTTAAGCTCTGAAAAGTATTCTCTATAACCTGTCATGTGGTTAGATGCTCCATTGTCTAGATGCCATATATCTTCATCTTCATAGTTTTTCGGAATAACCTTTTCTTCGTTCAAGAATACTATCTCGTTTAGGTAAAGCGCTGCATCCGCTTCCTCAGTTTCTACTTTGTTTGCTTCGAGATCTCTATCTTTTCGTGGTTTATCAGGACACTTGCTGGAAAAGTGTCATGCTTTATCGCATATAAAGCATATCATCTTGGATCTATCCTTTTTCTCCTTCTCTCGGTTTTGATCTGTTTCCTTGTCTTGCGAGCTTCGTCCTCTGCCTCGTCCTCTTCCTCCTCTTCCTCCTCTGCCGCGACCTCTGCTGCGAGATGAGGTGGAGGTTCGTTCTTCAGAATTAGCGTACATTACTTTCTCTTGTGCTTCACCATGATTCTCCTCATCGAGAATCCTCTCTTCATAAGCTTTGAGTCATCCAACTATGTTTTCAAAGCTTGTTTTGTTTAAATCCAGGACTTGTTCCAGTGAAGCTATCAGGTGGATGAACTTTTTTTTGGCAAACTATTGAGAAATCTCTTAACAAGTTTCGATTCATCAATTGTTTGACCAAGGGCAGCGGACTTTGAAGCTATTTCCGATAACTTGCCAGAAATCTATCGATTGTGTCCATCTCCTTCATCTTTATTCGCTCAAATTCTGACATTAGAGTTTGTAGTCGCGCCTCCTGTAACACCCCCGATTCGATCTATACCCAAGACTGAACCACAGATGTCACAAAGCCGAGGTTCATTCGTTAAGTCAGCTTGTCTCAGAACGAATCCAAGCATAAGGCCGTCTTGCCAAGTTAACTCGAACCCTCTTGACCAAGGCTAAGGCTTTTTAACCCGTACTCCGATCTCGAGTTGTGTTAGTCCGGACTAGACTAATATCATTAAGCAAGCCTAAGTTTGTAAAAACGTACTTAATATCAATACCATATCGTTTCCGAAAATATGTTCTTACAAACCATATATATATATATAACGCTGCAGCGGAGGGTAAACCCAAAAACAAGGCGTTTAGTACATACTCTATCTCACAACCAAGTTTTACAAAAACCAATGCAAAACTACTCTGGTGTCCTAACGTTCCGCTCCGCTTACTAAGGCCAACAACTGGTTACCTGGAGGAAGGAAAAAGGGGGATGAGTAATCTAAGATTACTCAGTGAGTCCAGGACTCTCTAACTATATAACACCAAAAACACCCAAGCAACAAACAAGCAAGCAAGCAAACACGCAATAGCTGAAGCAACCTAAACTAAATAGCCGAGGCATGCAATCCTAGATCTATATGCAAAGGTGTTCTCACAACGCACACATACTACCACACACCCCACTCGCGTGGACACAGAGATCTCTAAGTGGGTCGGGCAGTTCCCCTCCGCGAATACCCTGCACTTGACTATCACAAAGACAAGCCAAGCCGGAACATCACTACTACGAACACCCTGCACTTGGCTATCACACAGACAAGCCAAGTCGGAACATCGTTTACCCCGAGAGCTCCTCGGTCGATTCACATCTCGGTGGGGTTTCCATCCGAGAGCTGCCAAGTGAGTTCACATCCCGGGCGGGAACAGCCACACCTCACTACTGGTTTCCCACTAACCCGTCGAATAGTACTCGACCAGGCTAGCAAGGCCCGTTACTCCTCCGAGTCTTCCCATCTAGCAGTCTGTGCTAAACAAGGAGAGCGGGGAACTCCGACCACACCGTCACTAAGTTATGAAGGATACACCACCAACATGACTCTGCTGTGTAATGGATCTCACGCCATTATACCTCATACCCACATTGATCCATCCTTGATAAAACGCCAACACACCTCCACACAACCTCCGAGAAGTTAGCGTCCTAGAGTGACGGCAAAGCCAGAACTTCTCTAGTCCCAACTCTCATTTGCGGTTACAAGCATCATGCTTGAACCTCGCTCATGTACGTTTATTTACAACTCCACTTACATGACTTTCCAGCCATGCAACGTGTTTTACATAATCCGCACACTTGCTCATCCGGTGAAGGAACATGCAAATGAATCTGAGATCCGGCAGTCCTTACACCCTTCTTATCACTCAGTAAGGATGATAACATGTCCCACAGACATGCATCAAACCGTTACCTCACCCAACGGGTTTCACAGCACACAGATCTACCAGATTTGAGGCTGTTCCTACATAAAAACGTTAGTATATACTCGGATATATACAGATCCGAGCTTCCCTGCATCACTCGTTAGTCACACACATACACACAAGCACACAACCCAATCTACTGAGGCTAGTGTTGTGATACAATGCAGATCCGAGATCTACACTGCAGCACGAACAGCAACTGCGATAATCCACCACTACCGGGACTCATCAGATCTGACGAAATCTTCCACAAAATCCTCAGATCTAGACACTCAAGACCACACAACACTCAGATCTAAGACCGAAGACACCTCTCACTCACTCAGAACTTAGATCCGAACACTCTCACAGAAAACCGAACTAACTCTCTCTTCTTCTCTCACGGACTCACACTCTTTTCTTCTCTCTTTCTCTCTCTCTCACACACTCTCAAGCATGCCTAAGGTAGCAACTAATGGGATAGGTTGAGGGTTAAAGGCCTTTATATAGAGTTTCTCCACCAATGAGGTGTTAACACTTTACCTTCTCTCTTCCAACCAATAAGAAAACGCCAGCATGCCAACTAATCATTCTTATCTCTTTCCCACCAATCAGAAATGAGCATGTGATTAATGTGACTCATTCCTACTTCCTTAACTCCGAAGTAATGAAATATACCCGTCTCCGTCCCGCGTTCACTCCGTTTGGCTTTAATTCGGATCTCAAGTGCATCCATCGACTTCATCCGGGATTTTTATGGTTTCCTTTAGTAGATAGGCTCCTATTAGGATTAGAATGAGTTTCCCAAATTCTCGAGTTGATAGGTTCTTGACCGAGTTGGTTTTCCTCCGTTTAACCCATTTCGCGGCTCAGACGCATCTACCGGACTGTTCGATTTTTAGCGAACTCTTCAGACTTTTTCTAGGAGAAATTCTTCTTCTAAGGCCTTCAGTAGGGTTTTGGCTACCTCCATGCAAAGTCACGTAATTTTTAAAATTGTACCGTTGGGTGTCCATAACCGAAAGCTCTATCCGGGTCATTTATCTCTTTGACAGGGTTATTACATTCTCCCCCCTTAAGAGAATTCGTCCTTGAATTCTCAGGCTTGAGATGGTTCTCCTTGCTCCATTGTTGCATTCGATACGAAGAACTCCGGGTACTTCTCCTTAAATCGCTGCTCATCTTCCCATGTAACCACCATTCGATTCTGCCTTCCCCAAAAGACTTGTATTTGAGGAATCTCTGGGTTCTTCAGCTTTCGTATCCTTCTGAGTCCGATCTTGAGGGGTTCTTCCGGATAAGTCAAATCCGTTTGTAGCTCTTCTATCTGATATGCTCAAATTAACCCTTAGAGCTACTCTTTCAAATTAAGAGATCACTGTAGTACTTAGGGATCGAATCCACAAGGACTTAAGGCTATTACTCAACAGATTTTTAGATTCAAATGAAGCTAAGCAGTCAATAATAAATAAAACTAAATAATAGATTGAAAGTAACAAGATCAGGAGCGGATTATGAGTTCATAAAATCAATAGAGACAAGGCGCTATGCAATTGGAAATTCGCAGGTTGACATAAATCGCAGACCACGGACTGAAAGGAATATTTATTAAAACCGTTCTAGAACTCAAAAACACAAATGTAAAACCAATCGACTTCCATTGCAGAGATTAACTATGATTAGATTCTAGAATTCCATATTCCTTTGCAAACTCTAACAACCTAAGCAAGCATTATAGTTCGGGTTCGATATGTTCACAAAATTACTAATCCAAATTCCTTTGCAATCAGTTATTTTTCTCATCTAAGATAGTTCTGGTGATTAACAATGTTTCCACATCTATTAACAACCTAAGATCTGATTTCTAGGTGATCAATCTTAAAACTAGTGTTAAAGAAATCAAGATGAAGAACCAAATGATTTATTCTTTCAGTTTTGTAGTTCTAACAATTTATTATCAACCCTTGAATAACCCAAAACCTAACTAGCAGATTACTCAGACATAGCAAGTGAAACACAAATCATGGCTGAATAATATTGCATTAAGAAATAGAGTAAAAGATGAAGGGGTTCAAAATTCGTCTCTACAGAGTATGGATTTGTCTCCCCAAAAGCTCTCAATCTAATCTCTCTCTTAGTCTCAATGAAAACAAGATGATAGCCTAACAATGGCTTAGAAAACCTAAATACAAGTCTAAACACAAACTGGGGCAATACTGTAAATAATCAGAAACTTCTGGGCCAAGTTGCAAACTCTTCAAAAGAGTTTTTAATACTCTTTGCTCGTCCACGATCGGTGTCAATCGACACCAAGAGGTGGGTGTCACTCGACACCCTGCTTCATAGTGCTCTCCGACTTGGTCTTTTCAGCATCAGCTTCAACATAGCTCCAAAAGGCTCCAAAACTCACAGTTATGCTCCAAACGTACCTAAACCTGCAAAGACTCTATATGACTCGAAAAATACCAAAAAGACTCTATAAACAAGGCTTATATCATGGTCAAAAACCAGTAAAAACCATGATATATCAACTCCCCCAGACTTATCTTTTGCTTGCCCTCAAGCAAACATCAGACAAAACATAGGGTCGAGGTTTGAAAACACAGAAAAATCAGCCAGACATCAGGAACACCACATTGATTAACACTTTTGAGCCCACATACCACAGAGTCAACACAAGATCAAATTTCAGTCTAATCATCACATGCTTAGCAAATATTTCAAATCCAATTCAAGCTCCTTCAAGAAATCCGAAATTTCTACTGCTAACTCCTTATTTTTATCTAAGTGATGTCTCATCAAAGTTTTATCATCTCAATCACTTATAGATTCATTTCCCTTCCTAAACAACTGAACAAAGCAATCTCAACACAGCTCTCCTATTCTCTTCCCTTGGTCTTTTCTTTCTGATATATTTTTTTTTAATTTTAAGCTCTTTCTCATTCTTTTACAGTCTAAGATATGGTGCTACTCAATACTTGTGTTCCTTGTGAGGAGACAGGTTCTTGAGTGTGTTCATTACTGTTGTTCCTTGTGAGGAGACAATGTCATAAATGCACCATTCTTTTGACTCAAACTTTTAAAGCTATATCAAGGAAGATCAAAAAGAGGCTATGTTTTAACATACTTGCCAGTGTTAGAAGAGAGAATCAAGATCAAAGAGAATCAAGCACCAAGACAAAAAGTTTTAAGTTCATTAAAGTGGAGTTAACAGCAAATTTTCTAGATTCTCTAAGAACCTAAGCCTTCATTGCTAGGCTGATCTATCTATGACTTTCAACTTAGTAAGACTTGTAATCAACAACTGTGTTAATGGTTCTTATAAGCATCAATGTTTTATGGTTGGTTCCAAGAAAAACTGATAATTTCAAAAATTTTGACTCAATAAAACAGGTTTTGACTCAACTTTCACACTCTATAAATCAAAAGCAATGTACACAATGTCAGCCACGACCTCCTCCAGACTTAAACAACACTGTCCTTAGTGTTATTAAGCATGGAGTTGGTAAAAATAAGCAATAAAACGGTTTGTACAGATATGAGAAAGTGGTACCTGTGTCTGCGCGTGGTGTCGATCGACACCACATGGTTGGTGTCGATCGACACCCTGTCCGAAAACAGAATGGGATGACCCAAACATGTGTATTTGTTGCAAGTTAGATTGTTAGCTGAAGTTCTCCCAAGTCAAGACTGTTAGGAACACTCAAGTAAAGAATTAAAAGCAACAACATAATCCATAATGTCATCAGTTCAAACAAGTTTCAAAACATAATCAAAGCTGACAAACTGACTCAAAACAAAGACATAAAAACTGACTCAAGAGAAAATGAAAAAGAACAAAGGGAAAAGAAACACGAAAATAAGTTAGTAGAACTTAAAAATTTGACTAAGTATGTACACTTACCAGTGGGTTACCTCCCACCAAGCGCTCGTTTAACGTCATTAGCTTGACTGTCCTCAGGATCAGGCTGTGGGTGCATCTGCCAAAGGTACAATTTCACCCTTTGCCCATTGACAACAAATTCCCTGCCTTCAGGAGTTGATAGGACAACTGCACCATATGGTCTGACTTCCTTGATTATGAAAGGACCTGACCAACGAGAACGCAATTTTCTTGGAAATAATTGTAAACATAAGTTATACAAAAGTACCTGGTCATTTGGTTCAAAGTGTCTGGCAAGGATCTTCTTGTCATGGTAGGCTTTAGTCCTCTCCTTGTACAGCTTTGAGTTCTCATATGCATGATGTCTGATCTCATCTAACTCATGAGCTGTATCTGGTGCCTCTCTGCTGCAGATTTCCAGTCAAAGTTCATCTTCTTGATAGCTCAATTTTCCTTGTGTTCAAGCTCCACTGGAAGGTGACATGCTTTCCCATAAAGCAAATGGAATGGGGTGGCGCCAAGTGGTGTCTTGAATGCTGTCCTGTATGCCCAAAGTGCATCATCTAACTTGGCTGACCAATCCTTTCTTGTCTTTCCAACTGTCTTCTCCAGGATTTCCTTGATCTACATGTTGGAAACTTCAACCTGGCCACTTGTCTGAGGGTGGTAGGGTGTAGCAACCTTGTGGTGAACTCCATATTTCTGCAACAGCCTCTTAAACACTCTATTGATAAATTGCTTTCCACCATCACTGATCACAATCCGTGGTACTCCAAACCTGGGGAAGATGATGGTTTTGAACAGCTTCAGGACCACTACAGCATCATTGTGTGGACTGGCAATTGCTTCCACCCACTTGGAGACATAGTCCACTGCAACCAGGATGTACTTGTTCCCATAAGATGAAGGAAAGGGTCCCATGAAATCGATGCCCCAGCAGTCAAAAACTTCAACCTCAAGTATGAAGTTTTGTGGCATTTTATGTCTCTTACTGATCTTCCCTCTCCTTTGGCAGACATCACATTGTGAGATGAATTTCTGAGCATCCTTGAACATTGTAGGCCACCAGAAACCTGCTTGTAGAACCTTGGAGACAGTCTTGAAAGTAGCAAAGTGTCCTGCATACTCAGAGCCATGACAGTGGAAAAGCACATTCTGAACTTCAGCTTCTGCAAGACATCTTCTGTAGATTCCATCTGAACAGTGCTTGTACAAGTAAGGCTCATCCCAGTAATATCTCCTAAGTTCTCTCATGAATTTCTTCTTCTCATACCCTTTGAGAGTGTCAGGGACCTCATCTGCAGCTAGGTAGTTGGCAATATCAGCACACCAAAGTCTAGAAGAGGCTACAACTGCGAAGATAGGCTGAGAGAAAACATCACGCAGGATCTGCTGAAGTAGATTGGCAGTTCGCGACTGGTGTCGATCGACACCAGATGGGGTGTGTCGATCGACACCAAGTCTGTGTCGACTTGGTGACGAGGTCGATGTCAATCCTGCTCAATATTGGCTCGCGTCGAGGTTGGTGTCGATCGACACCGAGTGGTGGGTGTCGATCGACATCCTGTCTGCAGTTCGAAAAAACTGCAACTCTTCCACTTCTGAAGGCTGAAACCTTCCCTCAATTATGTATATATTCTCCTCTGGCAGGAAATCATCAATGGGGACGTTGTCTTCAAATCCTGATTCTTGAGAGGTGATCTGCTACAATATTTTTAATTCCTTTCTTGTCCCTTATCTCAATGTCAAACTCTTGGAGCAACAAAATCCACCTCAACAGTCTTGGTTTTGCATCCTTATTCTACATCAAGAACTTGAGAGTAGAATGATCAGTGTGCACAATTACCTTAGCTCCAACCAAGTACTGTCTGAACTTCTCAAATGCAAATACTACAGCCAACAATTCCTTCTCTGTAGTTGCATAGTTCTTTTGTGCTTCCTCAAGAGCTTTACTTACATAGTAGATGGCATGAAGTTTCTTTTCCTTCCTCTGACCCAAAACAGCGCCCACTGCAAAGTCTGAAGCATCACACATCACCTCAAATGGTAGATCCCAATCAGGAGGCTGCACAATAGGGGCGCTCACTAATGTCTGCTTGATTTGCTGGAAGGCTGAATGACACTCTTCAGTAAATTCAAACTTCACATCCTTGCAAAGCAGAGCTGTCAGTGGTCTTGCAATCTTACTGAAATCCTTAATGAATCTCCTGTAAAATCCAGCATGTCCTAGAAAACTCCTAATTGACTTCACACAATTTGGTGGCTGCAGTCTTGTCATCACTTCGATTTTGGCTTTGTCCATTTCAATGCCTTCTCCAGAAACTCGATGCTCAAGTACAATCCCATCTCTGACCATAAAATGGCATTTTTTCCAGTTCAGAGCTAGGTGCTTCTCTTCACATCTTACAAGCACTTGACAGAGGTTATCAAGGCAGTCTTTGAAGGAGGATCTATACACTGAGAAATTATCCATGAAGACCTCCATATACTTCTCAATCATATCTGTGAAGATTTAAAGCATGCACCTCTGAAATGTCGCAGGAGCATTACATAGTCCAAATAGCATTCTGCGATATGCAAAGGTGCCATAAGGACAAGTAAATGTGGTCTTCTCCTGGTCATCTGGGTGAATGTGGATCTGAAAGACGCCAGAGTAGCCATCCAAGAAGCAGTATTAAGAGTGATTCGCCAACCTTTCCAGCATCTGATCAATGAATGGCAATGGAAAGTGGTCTTTCCTTGTTGCAGCGTTGAGCTTCCTGTAGTCAATGCACATTCTGTGTCCAGTGATGGTCCTAGTGGGAATCAGCTCATTCTTCTCATTCTTCACCACTGTGACTCCTCTTTTCTTAGGGACCACATGTACTGGACTGACCCAAGTGCTGTCTGAAATGGGATAGATGATCCCAGCAGCTAGAAGCTTCATGATTTCCTTCTTAACTACATCATGCAAATTTGGATTCAGCCTCCTCTGGTTCTCAATTGACGACTTTAACTCATCCTCAAGGTGTATCCTGTGCATGCATAGGTCTGGAGAGATACCTGAAATGTTATCAAGAGAATAGCCAAGAGCCTTGCGAGAAGTGCGCAGCTTGCTTAGCAGTAAAGTGAGCTCTGCATTGTTTAAGGTAGCACTAACTATAACAGGATATGTAGAGTTAGGTCCCAGAAAAGCATACCTTAGCCTGCAGGAAGCTGTTTGAGTTTGATTTTAGGAGCTTTTTCTTCACTCCAATCGCCCAGCTTTGCAGCCTTTGCAGATGTTCCAACGATCTCATATTGTGCCACTAGCTGCATCACTTGCTCACTTGCGTCCATCATTCTGGCATAACCAGCAGTAATGTTGTCTAGATGCTCTGTTGCTTCTACAGAAACTGTCAATGCCCTCTCCAAAGGGTCTGTGGGATGCATCTCCTGAAAGATCTCTTCTGCAAGACTGGTGAGGGAATCTACATAGAATGTGTAGCCATCTATTGTTGATCTCTTCATCAACTTGTCCATGTCAAAGTTCATCACCAAATCGCCCACATTCAGAGCAATGCTCCCTTTTCTAACATCTATGATGGCTCCTGCAGTATCTAGAAATGGCTTTCCCAAAATCAAGGGGTCCTTTGGTTCTTCCCCATAAGCTAGTACCACAAAGTATGTGGGAATCACACAATCTCCCACCTTAACTGGCACATCCTCTAGAATGCCTTCAGGAATTCTTACAGACCTATCTGCTAGGATAAGAGATATTCTGGTTGGCTGGAAGTCAGTCATGCCCAAGCTAACAGCAACTGGATGAGGCATCAAGTTAACACTTGACCCTAAGTCACATAATGACCTCTCAAACCTTTCAAAAAAGATTGTGCAGTCTAGAACGAAGCTCCCAGGGTCAGTAAGCTTTTCTGGTATCTTGTTCTGTATAACTGCACTCACCTGTTCTGAAATTAGCATTGTTCCTTGCTCAATCTCCAGATTCTTGGTCATCATCCTTTTAGCATATCTCTTGATCACAAGAGTGGTCCTTATAGCATCTATCAAAGGAATCTCCACCACAAAATTATCCATAATAGCTTTGATCCTAGCATCCTCCAGTTCTTGTTTAGCTTTCTTCTGGTTCCTTGGATAAGGTACCTTTGGCTTGTAGACTCTTTCTTCTGCACTTTTTGGAGTCTGAAAAATTGCAGCTTGCTTCTGTGGTGGGTGTCGATTGACACCAGGGGGTGGGTGTCGATCGACGCTAGCTCCTGGAAGTGGTGTTGAGCGTGTATCAAGCTGCTTGTCGACCTCGCTCAATATCTCTTCGCCTCGAGTCGAAGGACCATGAATTTCCTCTAGTGTCAATCGACACCAAGGGGTGGGTGTCGATCGACACCCTTCAAAATTGGCAAAATCTTCATCTTCAAATTCCTGCAGTTGCTCGAAATCTTTTGTACGTAGGCCCTTTTTCTGCACTGGTTGCAGATTCTTTCCACTCCTCAGCGTGATGGCATTGACAAAGTGTCTTGGGTTGGTATCTGTTCTTCCTGGAAGAAATCCATCTTGC
Organism: Thlaspi arvense; assembly: GCA_911865555.2. Classification (NCBI taxonomy): domain Eukaryota; kingdom Viridiplantae; phylum Streptophyta; class Magnoliopsida; order Brassicales; family Brassicaceae; genus Thlaspi; species Thlaspi arvense. The sequence goes on along the minus strand of OU466859.2, from coordinate 43,765,523 downwards.
ATTTTCATAGCTCCAGCAGTTTGAGCCACTTGAGTATCCCAAGTCTTAACATGAGTGTTCAGAGCTTCGATTTTCTCATTCAAATCCTGATATAGGGCGTCAGTCTTGCCATTGAAGTCAACTGTAATCTTCTGCTGACCTTCTAGCAATTGCTCAAGCATGGCTTCCATCTTACTTGAAGCTGATGGTGCTGGTGTAGGCTGATAAGATGAGGAACCATAGTTCCTGTTGATGTTGTTGTTCTGGTAAGGCTTTTGGTACTCAGACTTCTGAAACTGAGGCTTGGGGGTGTAACCAGAAGAAGTTTGGTTCCCTGTGAAGTTGCTCCTCTGCATGTTCCCACTGAATCCTCTGTTTCCTTGCTGATTGTTGTAACTTTCACCCTGAAAACCAGCTCCATTGATGTAGTTGACATCTTCTTCTTCAAACTCCTCAGCTGGCTCAAATGTCTCAACCTCAGCAGCAAACTGAACAGACTTCTTACCCATTAAGAGGTTATGAACATAATCCAGTTTAGCCTTCATCTCAGCAGCAAACTGATTGCTCCCTGCATTGCCAGCGTTTTTCTGTCTCTCAAAATCAGCATTCTTTGTGCTGTTGCTGGAAGCTAGGTTCTCTATCAGTTTGATGGCGTCAACTGGGACTCTAGTGTTGAAGTTCCTATTGCTTGCTGCATCAAGAGCCATCTGGTACTTCCAATTAACACCTCTGAAGAAAATACCCAGCAGCTGAACTTCATTGAAACCATGGTGTGGACAGTCCCTTTGGTACAACTTGAATCTCACCCATGCTGCTTTGAAAGCTTCAGTTGGACCTTGTGAGAATGTGGCTATTTTTGTCCTCAACTCCTCTGGCCTTGCATCTTCATAGAAGTTGTTGAGGAAAGCAGATTTGGTGTCCTCCCACGTGGTCAAAGAACCAGCTTGTAGCTGTTACAACCAATGTGCTGCATCTCCTCCCACAGAGCGAGGGAAAAGTTTGCAGAATAGGAAGTCATTGCTGACCCCATTGGCTTTGACACTTGTAGCTAGGTCTTCAAACCTATCTATATGGTCCACAGGGTGTTCATGAGGAAGCCCATGGAAAGGATGCTGATCCACAAGCTGGTAGTAAGTGGATTTCAGCTCAAAGTCGTTCCTCTGAAAGGCAGGAGGGCGGATTGCAGCTCTATTTGCATAGAACTGATCACGCCTGTTGTAATCTCCCAGAGTCCTCTGTGGAAGACGCCCAACAGCATCTCCAGCAGCTTGTTGCTGCACATTCTGTGCAACTGGTTGCTCCTCCTGTTCCTCAATCACAACGCCATTCTCATCTATCCTCTGCCCATCCTCATTTCTTCTGTTCCTTTCTCTGTCAACTAAGTGACCCTCGGCATCTGTCCTCAAAACAAGTGGTCCAACCATCTTAGTCTACTTTTTGGCTTTCAAAAATTGTTCTCTCTAGCTTGGCGAGTTCGTCGATGCCTAAAGTCACAAGTTCTTTGTCTTTGTTGCTCCTAGTACTGCGATTATGCATGCACCTGAAAGAGACAACAGAGAAGTAAAGAAAGTTAGTAAACAGAAAATAAAAGCTTAGTCAAAATTCTAAAACTAAAAATCCAAAAGTAATTTCTAAGTCCCCGGAATTTGATATGCTCAAATTAACCCTTAGATCTACTCTCTCAAATTAAGAGATCACTGTAGTACTTAGAGATCAAATCCACAAGGTCTTAAGGCTATTACTCTACAGATTTTAGATTCAATGAAGCTAAGCAGTCAATAATAAATAAAACTAAATAATAGAATAAAAGTAACAAGATCAGGAGCGGATTATGAGTTCTTAAAATCAATAGAGACAAGGCGCTAGGCAATGGGAAATTCGCAGGTTGACATAAATCACAGACTACAGACTGAAAGGAATATTTATTAAAACCGTTTTAGAACTCGAAAACGCGAATGTAAAACCAATCGACTTCCGTCGCAGAGATTAACTATGATTAGATTCTAGAATTCCAAATCCCTTTGCAAACTCTAACAACCTAAGCAAGCATTATAGTTCAGGTTTGATATGTTCACAAAATTACTAATCTAAATTCCTTTGCAATCAATTATTTTGCTCATCTAAGATAGTTCTGGTTATTAACAATGTTTTCACATCTATTAACAACCTAAGATCTGATTTCTAGGTGATCAATCTTAAAACCAGTATTAAAGCAATCAAGATGAAGAACCAAATGATTTATTACTTCAGTTTTGTAGTTTTAACAATTCATTATCAACCCTTGAATAACCCAAAATCTAACTAGCAGATTACTCAGACATAGCAAGTGAAACACAAATCATGGCTGAATAATATTGCATTAAGAAATAGAGTAAAAGATGAAGGGGTTCGAAATTCTTCTCTACAGAGTATGAATTTGTCTTCCCAAAAGCTCTCAATATAATCTCTCTCTTAGTCTCAATGAAAACAAGATGATAGCCTAACAATGGCTTAGAAAACCTAAATACAAGTCTAAACACGAACTGGGGCAATACTGCAAATAATCAAAAACTTCTGGACCAAGTTGCAAACTCTTCAAAAGAGTTTTAATACTCTTTGCTCGTCCACGATCGGTGTCTTCCCAAAAGCTCTCAATATAATCTCTCTCTTAGTCTCAATGAAAACAAGATGATAATCTAACAATGGCTTAGAAAACCTAAATACAAGTCTAAACACGAACTGGGGCAATACTGCAAATAATCAAAAACTTCTGGACCAAGTTGCAAACTCTTCAAAAGAGTTTTTAATACTCTTTGCTCGTCCACGATCGGTGTCGATCGACACCAAGAGGTGGGTGTCGATCGACACCCTGCTTCAGCTCTCCGACTTGGTCTTTTCAGCATCAACTTCAACATAGCTCCAAAAGGCTCCAAAACTCACAGTTATGCTCCAAACGTACCTAGACCTGGACAGACTCTACATGACTCAAAAAATACCAAAAAGACTCTATAAACAAAGCTTATATCATGGTCAAAAACCAGTAAAAACCATGATATATCACTATCCTCTCAGGCTCTATTGCTTCTGGGTCTCGAATGTGTTTTCGCAGCATTAACACATGAAACACCGGATGTAGATTCATGTTCGATGGCAACTCCAGTCTATACGCTACCTCGCCCACTCTTCCTTTGATCTGATACGGTCTGATGTATCGTATTGCCAATTTGCCTACATTCCCAAATCTGTCCTTTCCCTTCTGTGCGGATACCTTTAGGTATATCCAATATCCAACTTGAAATGTTACTTCCCGTTGTCCTTGATCAGCGTACTTCTTCTGGCGCTCTTGAGCCTTCCTCATGTTCTTCCGAACAACATGCAATTTTTCCATCATCTCATCCACTATTGGAGGCCCAAACACTCTTCTTTCCCCAATTTCTGTCCAGCATAGAGGGGTTCAGCACGGTCTCCCATATAAAGCTTCGTATGGAGAGATACCAATACTTGCGTGATAGCTGTTGTTGTAAGAGAACTCAATCAGGGGCAAGTAATCTTCCCAAACACCTCCCCAGTCTAAGATACACAGCCTTAATAAGTCTTCCAGTGTTCGTATCGTCCTTTCGGTCTGTCCGTCTGTTTCCAGATGGAAAGCTGTACTGATATGCAGCTCGGTTCCTAATGCACCTTGCGATGCCCTCCAGAACGCTGCTGTGAACCTCGGGTCTCGGTCCGACACTATGTTCATTGGTACTCCGTGCAGTCTCACGATCTGGTTCAAGTATAGGACTGCCAAGGTTTCTACCTTGTTGGAGTCCCTAATCGCCAATAAGTGCGTAGCTTTTTTCAGTCGGTCCACAATCACCCATACGGAATTGTTCATTCTTCCTCTTGAAACGGGTAATCCCACTATGAAGTCCATAGAGATTGAATTCCATTTCCACTGCAGTATCGGGAGACTTTGTAGTAATCCTCCTGGCACTTGGTGTTCTGCTTTGATTTGCTGGCATACTTGGCATTGAGCTACCCATTTTGCCACAGATTGTTTCATTCCTGGCCAATGATAGTACCTTCGAATGTCCTTGTACATCTTGGTGCTTCCGGGATGAATGCTATATATTGAACGATGCGCCATCTGTAAGATCTCCTCTCTTAGTCTTGCACCTTCTGGTACGGTGATTATACCTTTGAGTAGTAGGGTTCCGTCTCCAGCCAGATGATAACCGCTTGGATCTTCTGTCTCGGCTCCTTCAACTCTTTCGATGATTTTGAGGATCTTCTCGTCACGCCGTTGTTCCTCTCGAATCCGTTGAATCAATCCGACTTGATTCACTGCTTGAAGTCCTAAGGGTTGACTTGGTTTGCCTTCTAAAGCTGATAGGCTTACCAGTTTCAGTTCCTGGTTTAGCTCTTCTACCTCCTTTTCTGCGCTCACTTCGGCCCTTCTTCGGCTTAATGCATCCGCGACTACGTTGGCTTTGTCCGGATGGTACTGGATTTGCACATCGTAATCCGTAATGAACTCCATCCATCACCTTTGCCGTAGATTAAGATCTGCTTGTGTAAACAAGTACTTCAGGCTTTTATGGTCCGTGAATACTTGTATACTTTCTCCGTACAAGTAGGATCTCCAGATCTTTAATGCGAATACAACTGCGGCCATCTCCAAATCGTGCGTCGGATAATTCTCTTCGTGTTTACGTAACTGTCTTGAGGCGTAGGCGATAACCTTGCCCTCCTGCATCAGGACACAACCCAATCCTACTCTCGAGGCATCCGTGTATATTACATAAGATTTACCCGGTTCGGGTAATGTCAGTATAGGTGCTGACATTAGCGCCTCCTTGAGTTTAACAGATGCTTCTTCAGTCTCCGAATTCCATACAAAAGGGACCTCCTTTCCCGTAAGTTTTGTCAAAGGTTTAGCAATAGAAGAGAAACCTTTAAGAAACTTCCGATAATATCCCGCTAAGCCGAGGAAACTTCGGACTTCGGTAACCGTTCTTGGGTGCGGCCATTCTTGAATGGCTTCCACTTTCTCCGGATCTACCGTTACACCTTTTTCTGATACTCGATGTCTTAGAAAACCAATTTCCCTCTTCTAGAAACGGCACTTACTGAATTTGGCATACAGCTTCTCGTCTCTCAGTCTTTCTAGAACCTTCCGCAAGTGGTCTTTATGTTCCTCCTCCGTCCGGGAATAGATCAAGATGTCGTCAATAAAGATTATCACGAATTGATCCAAGTAGTCGTGGAATACCTCGTTCATAAGTCTCATGAATGCTGCTGGGGCATTAGTCAGTCAAAATGGCATGACTACAAACTCGTACTGCCCGTATCTTGTATTAAACGCCGTCTTTTGAACATCTCCGCCTGCGATCGAGATTTGATGATAGCCTGACGCAAAGTCTATCTTTGAGAACCAACTAGTTCCTTGTAACTGGTCTAAAAATTATCAATCCTAGGAAGTGGGTACTTATCATTGATCGTGATATTGTTAATTCCGCGATAGTCGATGCATAGTCTCATACTGCTGTCTTTCTTCTTCACGAATAAGACCGGTGCTCCCTGAGGCGATGAGCTTGGTCGGATGAATCCTTTCCCCATCAGATCTTCCAGCTGTGTCTTTAATTCAGCTAACTCGGCTAGGGCCATCCGATAAGGTGTCTTTGCTATTGGCGCTGCTCCCGACTCTAAGTTTATAGTGAATGGGTTCTTCCTTAGTGGGGGCAACTTCGTTAGCGGCTCAAACACATCTGCATACTCTCTAACTATCGGGATATCCTCTACCCTTAACTCTTTATCCTTATCCTCCTCAACCACCGTAATGGCAACTAAATACGCTTCCCCGAATTCTAGTTGTGTTACTACCCTTGCGGCTGCTACTAAGGATACTACCGCACTAGGTTTTATCCCATAGTACAATGTATCAGGTTTCTGGCTCTCCCTAAGGGTCACTCTCCCTTTCTCACAATCTAACTGAGCCCTATAACTAGACAGACAATCTATCCCGAGGATCAACTCGAAATGGCCTAGGGGGATTACTTACAGGTTTGCCCTAAAGGTTCTATTCCTAACCTCTACGGGTACTCCTAAGACCATTCTTACTGCACTAAGGGGTTCATTTCCGGGGGTTAACACGGAAACACTCACACTCTCACTCACTAAAGGAAAACTAAACCTAGACGCTACCTCGGGAGTCATAAAACTATGCGTCGCTCCCGAGTCGAACAAAACATGCATGAGATTCCCACCAACATGTAGTGTTCCTACCGAACCAAAACGAACGCAATTCAAAATGCAAACAATCAAACAAGCAATCACACGCAACACACAAAAGGGGGTTAGCACCCGAACTATACCTGTTATGGGACCATTAACTGGTCCTGCAGAGTCTAATGCTACTCCCTCAAGAGCATAGACTCTGCCTGCTGTGGCTTGGCGTTTGGCTAAGGGTCCGTTTGTCAATTGAGCCGGTGCTTCGGGTTTGTTTCTCCACCTTGTCGGACAGTTTGACGCGAGGTGACCTTTCTCTCCACAGGAATAGCAAGTAACGAATGCAGGGAATTCGGGTACGGTTACCAGGACAGTTTCGGGACATGTGACCTTCTCTTCCACAGCTGAAACATTTCTTAATAGGGTTCTTCTCTCTAGGTCAGAAATTTCCTCCTCCCCTGAACTTTGCACGGAAAGTTGATTGACCACGTCTATCGGATTGGACTGGTCTCGGGTTCGTAGTTGTGCAAGATTCTATGTTCCCTCTCTTCTTGTTTCCATCCACCTTTTCTCTAAGTAAATAAGCTTCCACATTCACCGCTCTTTTTATAGCCTCATGCGGGTTAGTGAAAGTTACTGATTAGAGTCGGCCTCCTATCTCCAGATTCAGCCCTTGCATAAATTATCTTGCTAATGCGTTATCGCTTATGTTGTAGTACGTGGCGTAACGCTAGAGTCTCATAAACTCAGCTTCGTATTATCTCACGGTCTTATCTCCTTGTTCCAAACGGAGGAACTCTTGGGTTAGTCTATCGCGAGCTTCCGGCGGAAAGTACTTTTGCTCGAACTCCTCCCTGAACCTTTCCCAGGAGGTGATGGTGTAACCGGTCTGGCGGTCAATGCTACTCCACCAATTTAGCGCCTCCTTCTCAAGGTAATACACGCCCACGTCCTTCTTGAACTCTGATGGGCATCTTGTTGCTGCAAAGTTCTTCTCCATACATAGCAGCCAAGCGTCAGCCTCATAAGGATCTAGCGTCCTTTCAAATCGGTATGTCCCCAAAGATTTCATCGTAGTTACGATCTTCAGGAAATCCGGGGTTGGTGCGGTTCCAGCACTTGGGTCGGGTGTCGTCTGCTTCAAGATCACTTTAGATAGTAGGTCGTGCACCATGGCCAAGGTAGGGTCGGCTCGCTGTGTCTCGTTCCCGTTTGTCGGGTTCGCAGGCTCCGTTCTTTCATGGCAACGCCATTTTGGTAATTCATTCAGAGATGGGGCGGTTCTTGAGTTTCAGATACGGCGGCACTAGATCCGGGTGGACTTATAGATAGAAAGGATGAATTGGATGGTTCCCGCATCCATGAATACTCGCTCCTTGAAGGTTTCGTATCACTGGTAGTATGACTTGATCTTGTCATACGTTCCCCACATTCGTCACTAAGATTCATGTAGTTATCCATCGATCTCGAGTTTGGTAATGGCTGATCTTCTTCTTGGCTCAATGATAAACCCCTCATCCTTTGCCCGCCTAGCCAACAGTTAGACATCTGCCACAGGTAACAAACTATTAAACTACCTATTGAGCGGAACGTACCAGATTACCTAAGTTGGTTTTTGCGACACCTTTGAATCGATAAAACATTAAAAACAGGCTTGTCCCGTGAGCATGATCCTAAAAACATGCTCTGATATCTCCATTTTATAACACCCCCGATTCGATCGATACCCAAGACTGAACCGCGGATGTCACAAAGCCGATTTTCACTCGTTAAGTCTGCCCGTCTTGGAACGAATCCAAGCATAAGGCCGTCTTGCCAAGTTAGCTCGAACCCTCTCGACCAAGGCCTAAGGCTTTTCAACCCGTACCCCGATCTCGAGTTGTGTTAGTCCGGACTAGACTAATATCATTAAGCAAGCCTAAGTTTGTAAAAACGTACTTAATATTAATACCATATCGTTTACGTTCTTACAAACCATACATATATATAACGCTGCAGCACTGGGTAAACCCAAAAACAAGGCGTCTAGTACATACTCTATCTCACAACCGAGTTTTACAAAAACCAACGCAAAATTACTCCGATGTCCTAACGTTCCGCTCCGCTTACTAAGGCCAACTACTGGTTACCTGGAGAAAGGAAAAAGAGGGATGAGTAATCTAAGCTTACTCAAGTGCATCCAGGACTCTCTAACTATATAACACCCAAAACACCCAAGCAACAAACAAGCAAGCAAGCAAACACGCAATAGCCGAAGTAACTTAAACTAAATAGCTGAAGCATGCAATCCTAGATCTATATGCAAACTAAACTATATGCAAAGGTGCTACCACTTTTGCACCCAACCGCGTTCTCACAACGCACACACACTACCACACACCCCACTCACATGGACACAAAGATCTCTAAGTGGGTCAGCCAGTTCTCCTCCGCGAACACCCTGCACTTGACTATCACAAAGACAAGCCAAGCCGGAACATCACTACTACGAACACCCTGCACTTGGCTATCATACAGACAAGCCAAGCCAGAACATCGTTTACCCCGGGAGCTCCTCGGTCGGTTCACATCTCGGTGGGGTTTCCATCCGAGAGCCGCCAAGTGAGTTCATATCACGGGCGGGAACAACCACGCCTCACTGCTGGTTTCCCACTATCCCGTCGGATAGTACTCGGCCAGGCTAGCAAGGCCCATTACTCCTCCGAGTCTTCCCATCTAGCAGTCCGTCGCTAAACATGGGGAGCGGGGAAATCCGACCATACCGTCACTAAGTCATGAAGGATACACCACCAACATGACTTCGCAGTATAATGGATCTCACGCCATTATACCTCATACCCGCGTTGATCCACCCTTGATCAAATGCCAACACACGTCCACACAACCTCCGTGAAGTTAGCGCCCTAGAGTGACGGCAAAGCCAGAACTTCTCTAGTCCCAACTCTCATTTGCGGTTACAAGCATCATGCTTGAACCTTGCTCATGTACGTTTATTTACAACTCCACTTACATGACTTTCCAGCCATGCATCGTGTTTTACATAATCCGCACACTTGCTCATCCGGTGAAGGAACATGCAAATGGATCTGAGATCCGGCAGTCCTTACACCCTTCTTATCACTCGGTAAGGATGATAACATGTCCCATGGACATGCATCAAACCGTTACCTCACCCAACGGGTTTCACAGCACACATATCTACCAGATCTGAGGCTGTACCTGCATAAAAATGTTAGTATATACTCGGATCTATACAGATCCAAGCTTTCCTGCATCACACGTTAGTCACACAAATACACACAAGCACACAACCTAATCTACCGAGGCTAGTGTTGTGATACAATGCAGATCCGAGATCTACACTGCAGCACGAACATCAACCGCAATAGTCCACCACTACCGGGACTCACCAGATCTGACGAAATCTTCCACAAACTCCTCAGATCTAGACACTCACGACTACACAGCACTCAGATCTAAGACCTAAGACACCTCTCACTCACTCAGAATTTAGATCCAAACACTGCAACAGAAAACCGAACTAACTCTCTCTTCTTCTCTCACGGACTCACACTCTTTTCTTCTCTCTTTCTCTCTCTCTCACACACTCTCAAGCACGCCTAAGGTAGCAACTATTGCGATGGGTTGAGGGTTAAGGGCCTTGATATAGAGTTTCTCTACCAATGACGTGTTAACACCTTACCTTCTCTCTTCCAACCAATAAGAAAATGCCAGCACGCTAACTAATCATTCTTATCTCTTCCCCACCAATCAGAAATGAGCATGTGATTAATGTGACTCATTCCTACTTCCTTAACTCCGAAGTAATGAAATATACCCGTCTCCGTCCCGCGTTCACTCCGTTTGGCTTTAATTCGGATCTCAAGTGCGTCCATCGACTTCCTCCGGGATTTTTATAGTGTCCTTTAGTAGATAGGCTCCTCTTAGGATTAGAATGAGTTTTCCAAATTCCCGAGTTGATAGGTTCTTGACCGAGTTGGTTATCCTCCGTTTAACCCATTTCGCGGCTTTGACGCATCTATCAGACTGTTCGATTTTTAGCGAACTCGTCAGAATTTTTCTTGGAGAAATTCTTCTTCTACGGCGTTCAGTAGGGTCTTGGCTACCTCCATGCAAAGTCCCGTAATTTTTAAAATTGTACCGATGGGTGTCCATAACCGAAAGCTCTGTCCGGGTCGTTTAGCTCTTTGACAGGGTTATTACACCTTCTTTACTCGATCAGCTCCAAGGTAACGTGATTTGATTGCCTCCCAAATCGCCTTTGTAGACTCTTGTTCCCCTACTTGTAGAATGAGAGCCTCTGGTATTTATTGGAAAAGAAGTACTATTGCTATGCCGTTCTTCTCTGGAGATGTTGAACCTGGTTCTATAGTTTCCGAGACCTTGTGAATACACAAAAGAACCTTCATCCTCATAGCCCACACAATATAATTTGTTGCTGTTAACATAGGACATTGAATCGAAGATGGTATGATGTCCTTAGGATGAGCCGCAGGAATGATGTCTCCCATAGCTCGGGAGCACCTTTCTTCTTGTCGTCAAGGACTTCTTCTCTAAGCTTTCAGATCGATTATCCTTAAGCTCTGATACCAAATAAAGTTTTTAGAAAGAAAAACTCAGCTTATATAAAGAAATCCTTTTCTTTATTGATGTTTAGAAAATTCTCTCAAAACTAAACACAAAGCTCTCATTCTCTTTTGTGTTTTCACCACAACTCGGTGAACACATATATAGGAGTATATTTCCTTTTCTAATCCTATAACTAATAGAAAAACACACTTTTCCTATTCCTAAATAGCTAGACAATTGATATATCATGGTTTTTATGGTTTTTAACCATGATATAAGTCCTTTTTATTGAGTCATTTTGGTCTTTTTAGAGTCCTAGAAGAGTCTTTGCAGGTTATAGCATGTCTGGAGCATAATTGGAGACTTTGGAACCTTTTGGAGCATTCTGAGTGGAAGCCACGAAGTACCAAGCTCGAAGAAGAAAAGTATGCATATGGGTGACGCTCGTCACCACTTTTGGTGACGCTCGTCACCCAGAAAGGAAGGGGTCGTGGCCTGTTTTAAAAAGATTGGGAAGAAATTACCGTTTTGGCCCAGAAGTTCCAGTTTTTGCAAAAAGGCCCCAGATCGTGTTTTAGCTTGTATATTAGGTTTTTCAGCCATTCTTTTGGCAGATATCTTGTATCTTATTATTTTTGAGAGCTTTAGAGAGAGATTTGTAGAAGAGCTTTTGGAGAGACAAATCAGACTCCTTCAGAGCAGATTTTGAACTCCTTTATTTATACTTCTTATTTCTTTTATGCAATCTATTCTTTTCATGATGTTTTCTCAAATCACCATGTCTGAGTAGTTTGTTAGTTAAGTTAGGGCTTTTCAAAGGTTGAAGAAGAGTTTGTAGAATTGCTAAAAACTTATAGGAAATTCATTGGTTCTTCATCTGAGCTTGCATTCATATCGATTTCTTAGACACATCATCTGGATTTCGAAACCCTAGGTTTTTGATAGATGTGAGAGCATTATTAATCACCTGAACTAGTATTAGATGAGCAAAACGCCCTAGTACAAAGAGATTTGGCTTAGGAGTTTTGTGAACAATTGAACCTGATCATTACTGCATGTTTAGGTTGTTAGGGTTTTGCAAAGAGATTTGAAACTCTGTGATTTAGACATAGATAACTTCTGCAATGAGAATTGATTAGTTATATCTTTGCAATTCATGTTCAAGACGGTTTTAATTCATTCCTGATTGCATGCATTCTACACTCTCAGATTCAACCTGCGAACTGTCCTGACTTAGCGCCTTTAGCCTTCTGAACTTTAAGAACAAGCATAAAAACACCCTCTTGCATTTATTTTACTGTTTTTCATTACATTCATTATTTATCGCTTAGCTTAATGATAGGGTTCAGGTTTTACCCAAATAAAACTACTGCAAGTGCACAGCAAAGCAGATGTAGTATAAGGGGTATCGAAATCCCAAGAGAGTAATGCTAACTACACTATCAATTATAGATTTGGACTAGGCTAAGCAAAATATGATGTATGTAATGCGAATGAATAATTAGAAATAAGCAAACGATGGTATGATATGTTCTAAGTTCAGGAAGACTAAAAGCGCTAAGCTAGGGTAATTCGCAGGTATGAATCCAAGAATGTAGAATGCAGGGAATCAGGAATGATTAAGAACCGTTTTTAAACATGAATCTCTAATGCATAACTAATCAATTCTCATTGCAGAAGTTATCTATACCTAGATCACAGAGTTTCAAATCTCTTTGCAAACTCTAACAACCTAAGTATGCAGGAATGATCAGATTCAATTGTTTACAAAACTCCTAAGCCAAATCTCTTTGTACTAAGTTGTTTTGCTCATCAAATACTAGTTCAGGTTATGAATAATGCTCTCACATATATTTAACAACCTATGATTTTCGGATTCCTAGATGATGTGTCTCAGAAATTCGATTTTAAAGCAAGCAGAGATGAAAAACCAAGAGATAATCCTAACAGATAGCGATTCTACACTCTTTTCATCAACCTTTGAAAAACCCTAACTTAACTAGCAGATTACTCAGACATGATTATGAGATCACAAAGCATAACTGAATAAAATTGCATTAAGAGAAAGAGTAGAAAACAAAGGGGGTTCGAAATCTTCTCTAAAGAGTACAGGATTTGTCTCCTCAAAAAGCTCTGAATAAAATCTCTCTCTAACTCTCTGAATTCTCAAAAACTAAGATTCTTGCCAACAATGGCTGAAAAACCTAAGAAATAGGGGCTAAACACGATCTGGGGTCTTCATATAAATAAAGAAAACTTCTGGGTAAGTTCTGCAATTCTTCTTGATACTTTTAACAAATAGCCACGCTCCTTCCTATCTGGGTGACGAGCGTCACCAATGGGGTGACGATCGTCACCATTAGTGAATACTTTCTGCTTCGATCTTGGTACTTCGTGGCTTCAACTCAAAATGCTCCAAAAGGTTCCAATATCTCCAATTATGCTCCAGACATGCTTTAACCTGCAAAGACTCTTCTAGGACTCTAAAAAGACCAAAAAGACTCAATAAAAAGGACTTATATCATGGTAAAAAACCATAAAAACCATGATATATCAACTCCCCCAGACTTAGCTTTTGCTTGCCCTCAAGCAAACATCAGATAGAGTACATGGTCGAGGTTTGAAAACAAGAAACAGTCAGTTAGTCATCAGAAACACCATACTAGTTAAAGCTTTCGAATCCACATACCACAGAGTCAACACAAGATCAAATTTCAGCCTAATCATCACAGCTTAGCAAATCTCTCAAGTCCAGTCCAAATCCCTTCAAGAAATCCGAAATTTTCTACTTTAAACTCCTTATTTTTATCTAAGTGTGAAATCTCATCAAGGCTCTATCATCTCAATCACTTTACAGATTCTTTTCCCTTCCTAACAACTGAACAAATCAATCTCAACACAGCTCTCCTATTTTCTCTTCCCTTAATCTTTTTCCTTTGAATATTTTCGATTTTTCACTTCTTTTTCTCAACTTTTTCAGTCCAAGATATGGTGCTACTCAATACTTGTGTTCCTTGTGAGGAGACAGGTTCTTGAGTGTGTTCACTACTGTTGTTCCTTGTGAGGAGACAGGGTCATGAATGCACCATTCTTTGAACTTAAACTTTTAAAAACTACATCTGGGAAGATCAGAGAGAGACTGTATTTTAACCTTATTGTCAGTGCTTAAAGAGAGAATCAAGATCAATAAGAATCAATCACCAAGACAAGAAATTTAAAGTTCATTAAGGTGGAGCTAACAGCAAATTTTCCAGATTCTCTAAGAACCTAAACCTTCATTGCTAGACTGATCTACCTATGACTTTCAACTTAGTAAGACTTGTAATCAACTACTGTGGCAATGGTTCTTATCAGCAAAAATGTCCTATGGCTAGTTCCAAGAAAAACTAACAGTTTCAAAAATTTTGACTCTAGAAAAACAGGTTTTTGACTCAACTTTAAGACTCTATAGACATGACACAAAGCACACAACGTCAGTAACCACCTCCCCCAGACTTGAACAACACTGTCCCCAGTGTTATTAAGCCAAGAGTTGGTCAGAAAAATGAATGAGAAGTCGAAAAACCAAGTCAGAAAAGTGTTACCTCGCGTGGGGTCGGGTGACGAGCGTCACCAGTCAGGTGACGAGCGTCACCACGACCTGTATTGCATAAATCTTATGTTAGATGTTAATTAACGAAGTGTTTGCATGTGTACTCGAAAGTTAGACTTTTTGAGCATTCAAACACATAATTAACAACATCCAAACATAGCAATAACAACCTGGTTCAACAATCTCACAAAACATCATCAAAGAAACTGACAACTGACTCAAAAGAAACATAAAAATGACTCAAAAGAAGGAAAAATAAAAGGGAAAAAGGAACAAGTAACCAGATAATGAAGCCTCAATCCTCATCCTCACAAGGCTCAGTAGTGTAGTGGGGGCGGACACAACCACAGTTGCTAAGTGTAGCAACAGCATCCCAGAGTCCCTCAAAGCTATCAATGACATACTCCTGAAAAGCAGCCATATCCATGGGTGTCTGTGGTCGTGGAGGACGCCTGAAGGCAGCAGAAGAGCCACTCTGACGCGTAGAAGGTCCAGCATCAGTAGCAGCAGCAGTAGAAGCAGAGGGACCAGCTGTAGCAGCTCTTGCAGGGCGCAGAGTCAAGGGGCGCAGAAGAGTCTGTGCTGGCATGAAGAACAACTGGCGTGGGTCTGTCTGGATAGTAGTGAGGGCTCTCTGTAGCAACTTAATGCCAACATACTCTCCAAAAGTAGTAGTGAAAGTCCAGACAACTCCAGTCTTCATCCAAGTGACATGGCGAAGATACTGCTCATCCATAAGCGATCTATCACTGCGCAGACTGCAAGGGGTAACATCGATCTGGAAATGATGGAAGATCGGTGTCAACAAGCTGCCCACACTCTCAGTCTTCTCCCCTGGACTGGTGAATGGCTTGGTCTTCAAAGAGACCAAATGCTCAGCGAAAACAGCACCTAAGTTGGCGCGAACCATACTATCAACTGGTATCGAATCATCCAGCATCTCATAAAGTCCGTAGTAAAGGAGAATCAGCTCGCTAACTCGAGTCTTGCTGGGCGCAGACTTGCACAGAATAGTATGACCAAAGAGGCGCAGAAGGTACCTCAAAACCGGATGTCTAACCTCTGTCTGCGTGCTGGTCTTGCTATCATAGACTCCATTCCCGAACTTGGACCAGAATGTCCTCATATGGGTCCACTGAGAGGGAAGGAGAACGCCTGTGGGATGGTCAGAGAAGCCATAGATCCCACAAAGCTCCATCAGACTGATCCGGTATCGAATCCCTCGGATCAGAAATGTCATAGTGCCTTCCTGAGCACGCTTCGCCAGCTCATTCGCGTAGTAGACGCGAACTGTAGAGAGAAACTGGCGGACCAAATCTGGGTACAAGTCGTACTGCTGGAATGGCATAGTCCCCATGCCAATGCGCTCCAAAATCTCATAAACCTCCTCAAAGATCCCCATCTTCTGCAGAACAGCAGGATCCGCGAGCCTAGTAGGGATAATCTTAACTCCTAGCCACGCATTGTAGAACAGCGTGTCATACTCATCCCACTCCTCCTGAATATCACGGAATACACAGGTATCCCGAGCCACTTCTTGCTTCGGAGTCCCTGCCCAAGCCATCTCCGAGGCTATTTTCCGATCCTCTCGTTTGGGCCATGGGGGCCTGCAAACCGGGTGCTGACTGAAGGAATCTGTAGACCCTGTTGCAGTGCTGGAAGACGAGCTTTGTCTTAGTCTTTTCTCTTGACGAGGCATCTGCAAATTGAGTACCAAAATCGACCAAAACCATCTCAAAAGTTAGCAAATTTTTCAAAGTTCGAAAAATCAACCAAACAGGATCAAATAGCTAATGGCGATTAATCTCTACACTACCAAGAACACAATTCAAGCATCAGTTCAATCTAAATCACCCAAAATTTCCAGATTTTTGCAACTTTCATCATGAACTCGAAAATTTAAACAGTGCAAATCAACCGATTAAATCTCACAAAGATGGTTCCATTCCTCTAATACAACCTAACTAACCATGATTCAACAGTTAAATCAAGCCAATCAAGTCGAAAATCGAATTTTACCAAACCTAAGACGGACTGAAAATTGGGGATTACGAAAATATACCTTGCGGATCGTAAAAACTAAGTTGATATTCAGAAAGAGGAGTAAAATCCACACGGATTAGACTCTTGAATCACTCAATTTGGTTAAGAAAATCAAAAATTATGAAATTCCTATTTCTCTCTAAGTGTTCGGTTATTTTGCAGGTTTTGGCTCGAGGGAGAAGAAGAAGAAGTTAAAACCCGTGTTCGATTCTTATGGGTGACGAGCGTCACCATAAGGGTGACGATCGTCACCGGTTTTTTTTTTTTTTTTTTTTTTTTTTTTTTTTTTTTTTTTTAACTGAATAAAATTCTAATTACTAGTTCTAAGCACGAAAATAATTCCTAAGTAATATATCTACAACTTACCAGTGGGTTGCCTCCCACTAAGCGCTCTTTTAAAGTCATTAGCTTGACTTTGGTTGGCTGTTTAGACAGCTGGTGCCTGATCCAGAGACACAATGTGTCCGGTTGGAATCTCTGCTTGTGCCCAGTAATGCTTCACCCTTTGGCCATTGACAATAAACTCCTCTCCTTTGGAGTTAATCAGGACAATTGCACCATGTGGGCGAGCCTCTTTGACAGTGAAAGGACCTGACCATCTAGAACGCAATTTACTAGGAAAAAGCTGTAAACGAGAGTTATAGAGTAATACCTGGTCATTGGGCTCGAAATGCCTGGAGATGATCTTCTTATCATGATATGCCTTTGTCCTCTCCTTGTATAACTTGGAGTTTTCATAGGCTAGATATCGAATCTCATCCAGTTCATTGAGCTGAATCAAGCGCCTTTCTGCAGCAGGTTTCAGATCGAAATTCAGCTTCTTGATTGCCCATTCTGCTCTGAACTCCAGCTCTACTGGTAGATGGCACGCCTTGCCATAGAGAAGGTGGAAAGGAGTAGTCCCAAGTGGCGTTTTGTAGGCAGTCCTGTAGGCCCATAATGCATCATCCAGCTTTGCAGACCAATCTTTCCTTGTCTTCCCAACTGTCTTTTCCAGAATTTGCTTGATCTGTCTGTTGGAAACCTCGACTTGTCCACTTGTTTGGGGGTGATAGGGCGTGGCCACTCTGTGCTGTACACCATACTTCTTCAACAGCTTGTCAAAAATCTTGTTGACAAAGTGAGAACCCCCATCACTTATGACAATCCGTGGGACACCAAATCTGGGAAAGATAATGGTCTTAAACAGCTTCAAAACCACTGCAGCATCATTAGTAGGAGTAGCCAACGCCTCTACCCACTTAGATACATAATCAACAGCAACCAGAATGTATCTATTCCCATAAGATGAGGGAAAAGGTCCCATGAAGTCAATACCCCAACAATCGAAAACTTCAACTTCCAGAATGAAGTTCTGTGGCATCTCATGTCTCCTGCTGATTTTTCCTCTTCTCTGACAAGTATCACAGCTTGTGATGAAGGCTTGGGCGTCCCTGAACATGGTAGGCCACCAAAATCCAGCCTGCAAAACCTTAGAGACAGTCTTGAATGTAGCAAAGTGTCCAGCATAGTCTGATCCATGACAGTGGAAGAGCACGTCCTGAACTTCTTCTTCTGCTAAACATCTTCTGTAAATACCATCAGCACAATGCTTGTAGAGGTATGGCTCATCCCAATAGAATCTCCTAAGTTCTCTCAAGAACTTCTTCTTAGCATATCCTTTAAAATCATGTGGTTCATCCTCTGCAGCAAGGTAGTTTGCAATATCAGCATACCAGGGTCTCTTTGGATCATGTAAAGCATAAACAGGCTCTGCAAAAGCTTTCCCCAAGCTTGCACAAATCGAAGATAAGTGTGGAGATCGGTGACGAGCGTCACCAATGTTGGTGACGAGCGTTACCTCGCTCGTATACTTTTGTCGCGAATGGTCTTGGTTGGTGACGAGCGTCACCCCCCTGGTGTCGCTCGTCACTCCCCTGTAGTTTCGTGAAAACTGCAGGTTTTCAACACTTTCTTCCTGTTCTCTGGTTTCTACTAAGTAAACATTCTCTTCAGGCAAGAAATCATTGATGGGAACACTGTCTTCGACCTGAATCCGGGATAAATGGTCAGCAACTCCATTCTCAACCCCTTTCTTGTCCTTCACTTCAATATCAAATTCCTGATGAAGCAGGATCCATCTCAACAGCCTTGGTTTTGCATCTTTCTTCTGCATTAAGTACTTCAGTGCTGAATGGTCAGTATGAACCACGACCTTGGAGCCAACAAGATACTGCCTGAACTTCTCAAAAGCAAACACAACAGCTAACAATTCCTTCTCAGTTGTTGCATAATTCTTCTGAGCATCATCCAAAGTCCTACTTGCATAGTAGATGGCGTGGAGTTTCTTGTCTTTCCTCTGTCCCAGCACTGCTCCAACTGCAAAATCGCTGGCATCACACATTACCTCAAAAGGTAAGTCCCAATCTGGAGGCTGCACAACAGGGGCTGTAACCAACGCCTGTTTGATCTGTTCAAAAGCAGATTTGCACTCTTCTGTGAACTCAAACTTCACATCCTTGCAGAGGAGAGCAGTAAGTGGACGTGCTATCTTGCTAAAATCTTTGATGAACCTTCTGTAGAAGCCTGCATGTCCCAGAAAACTCCTCACTGCTTTGACTGAATCAGGTGCTTGCAGACTTGTCATCACCTCAATTTTCGCCCTATCCACCTCTATACCGTCTCCTGAGACTCTGTGACCAAGTACAATACCATCCTGTACCATAAAATGGCACTTCTCCCAGTTTAAAACCAAGTGTTTCTCTTCACATCTCTGCAGAACTGCACACAGATTATCCAAACAGCTCTTGAAAGAAGATCCATAAACAGAGAAGTCATCCATGAACACCTCCATAAACTTCTCTATCATGTCTGTGAAAATCGACATCATGCATCTCTGGAAGGTTGCAGGAGCATTACACAGACCAAAGGGCATTCTGCGATAGGCAAAAGTGCCATAAGGACAGGTAAACGTGGTCTTCTCCTGATCATCTGGATGGATGGGGATCTGAAAGAAGCCTGAATACCCATCAAGGAAGCAGTAATACTTGTGATTCGCCAGCCTCTCTAGCATCTGATCGATGAAAGGTAGGGGAAAATGATCTTTTCTTGTTGCTGCATTCAGTTTCCTGTAATCTATACACATCCTGTGTCCTGTCACAGTCCTGGTTGGAATCAGCTCATCCTTGTCATTCTTGACCACGGTGACACCTCCTTTCTTAGGCACCACGTGCACTGGACTCACCCAAGCACTGTCTGAAATAGGATAGATGATACCAGCCTGCAACAACTTCATGATCTCTTTCTTGACCACATCTTGCAAATTCGGATTTAGCCTCCTCTGATGCTCAACTGATGATTTCGACTCATCTTCTAGGTGTATTCTATGCATGCACAAGTCTGGAGAGATACCTGAAATGTCATCAAGAGAATAGCCAAGAGCTTTGCGAAATTTTCGCAGCTTGCTTAGCAATAGGGTGAGCTCTGCATTGTTCAATGAAGCATTAACAATAACAGGATAGGTGGAGTTTTCTCCTAGGAATGCGTACCTTAGCCCTGCAGGGAGCTGTTTAAGCTCAACTTTTGGTGCTTTTGCTGCTGACCAGTCACCCATTGTGGCGGCTTTTGCAGATGTGGAGACAAGTTCATCCTGTGCAACCAGTTGCATAACTTGTGCAGTAGCATCCATTATCTTTGTGTAGCCTGTTGCAGCAGCATCTAAATGCTCATACTCAGCTGTAGAAGTGGTCAACGCCCTTTCCAAGGGGTCATCTGAACTCATCTCATGGAAGATCTGATCAGCAATGTTTGTGAGAACATCAACATAAAAAGTCTGTCCATCTATGGTTGGCCTCTTCATCAGCTTGTCCATTTCGAATTTCATCACTAAATCGCCAACATTCAGCTCTATTCTACCTTTCCTGACGTCAATAATAGCTCCTGCAGTGGCCAGGAAGGGTCTGCCAAGAATCAAGGGGTCTTTGGGCTCTTCTCCATACTCTAAAACCACAAATCAGTAGGGATCATACAATCTCCTACTTTGATAGGAACATCTTCTATCACCCTTTCAGGAACTCTAACTGATCTATCAGCTAGGACAAGAGATATCCTTGTAGTTTTAAAATCAGTCATCCCCAAACTCTTTGCAACAGAGTGGGGCATGAGGTTCACACTAGAACCAAGATCACACAATGACCTCTCAAACTTGTCATTGAAGATGGTGCAGTCTAAAACAAAGCTTCCTGGGTCTGAAAGCTTCTCTGGAACTCTGTTCTGAATCACTGCACTGACCTGCTCGTTGATCATCATAGCTCCAACCTCAAGGCTCAAGTTGTTGGTCACCATTCTCTTCACATACCTCCTAATAACAGGAGTGGTCCTTACAGCATCAATCAATGGGATCTCTATCACCAACTTGTCCATGATAGCCTTGCATCTGGCATCCTCAAGCTCCTGCTTAGACTTCTTAGGATGCTTAGGATAGGGTATCTTGGGTTTATACACGGTCTCCTTAGCATTATCTGAAGTCTTAGGCGAAACTGCAATATGTGGTGTCTGGTGACGAGCGTCACTGGACTGGTGATGAGCGTCACTCACTTTGGACAAGTCGGGGTCGAGTACTGGATTTGGGTGACGAGCGTCACCCCCTTGGTGACGGTCGTCACCAATAAGTAAAGAATCAGGCTCGGGGTTGTCCTCATTGGGTGACGAGCGACACCCATTATTGGTGACGATCGTCACCAATGGTTCTGCAGTAAAATTTTCTTCATCTTCATACTCTTCTACACCCACGAAATTTCTTGAGGTTATATCCTTCTGCAACACTGATTGCAGGTTCCTTCCACTCCTCAATGTGATGGCATTCACGTGGTGTTTGGGATTAGTATCAGTTCTTCCTGGAAGAAATCCTTCTTGCCTCTGAACAGCTCCTGCAGTTTGAGCAACTTGAACATCAAGCTTCTTCATATGAGAGTTCAGACTCTCAATTTTCCCATTCAGGTCCTGATAAAGCGAATCTATCTTGCCATTGAAGTCCACAGTAAGCTTCTGTTGTCCTTCCAGAATCTGTTCTAACATTGCTTCCATTTTGTTCTCTTGTGGAGGTGCTGGTTGATAGGAAGTAGAACCATAGTTTCTGTAATTTCCACTGCTCTGGAATGGCTTCTGATACTCTGTCTTCTGAAAAAGGGGTCTAGGAGTGAAACCAGGCGTGTTCTGTCCTCCTGTAGGGGCGTTTTTCTGATTGTTGTTGCTGTATCCTCTGTTCCACTGCTGATTCCCATACCTTTGTCCCTGAAATCCGCCAGAGTTGATGAAATTTACATCCTCCTGCTCAACTTCCTCTGGAGCTTCGAAAGTCTCTACTTCTGCAGCAAAGTGAACTGACTTCTTCCCTACCAAAAGGCTGTGCATATCATCCAACTTAGCCTTAACTTCAGCAATCTGATTTCCATCAGCTGCACCAGCTTGTTTCATTCTCTGGAAGTCTGCATTTTTAGTGCTGTTGCTGCAGACCAAGTTCTCAATCAGTCTCACCGCCTCCTCTGGTCTGTTGGTATTGAAGTTTCCACTGCTTGAAGCATCCAGCGCCATCTGATATTTCCAGTCAATGCCTCTGAAGAAAATCCCAAGTAGTTGCACCTGACTGAAGCCATGATGAGGACAATCCCTTTGATAAGACTTGAACCTGATCCAAGAAGCCTTGAAAGCTTCAGTAGGGCCTTGTGTAAATGATGCAATTTTCGTTTTCATGTCTTCTGATCTGGCATCATCATAGAAATTGTTCAGAAAAGCATTCTTGGTGTCCTCCCAAGTAGTTAGTGAAGCAGGTTCCAGTTGCTTCAGCCAATATGCAGCTTCTCCTCCAAGAGAGTAAGGAAAAAGCTTGCAGAACAGAAAGTCATTGCTAACCCCATTAGCTTTGACACCGGAAGCCAAGTCCTCGAACCTCTCTATGTGGTCCATAGGATGCTCATGAGGTAAACCATGGAAGGGATGCTGTCCAACCAGCTGATAGTAGACAGGTTTAACCTCAAAATCGTTCCTCTGGAAGGCAGGAGGTCGGATTGCAGCTCTGTTGGCATAGAACTGATCAGGTCTGTTGTAATCGCCTAGAGTCCTCTGAACAAAACGCCCAGCAGCGTTATTGACAGCAGCAGGGACTCCCACGTTCTCAGCCACTTGCTGAACCTGCTGTTCAATAATGACATTCCCCTCTTGATCAATTCTCTGCCTCTCTTCGTTCCTCCTATTTCCTTCCCTGTCAACCAAGTGACCTTCTGCATCTTCAACCAAGATCAGCGGAGCGACCATTGCAGATTGCTTCTTAGCTTTCCTGTTAGTTCTCTCCAACCTAGCAAGCTCGTCGATGCTCAAAGTCACAAGCTCCTTCTCTTTGTTGCTTCTGGTTCTGCGATTAGGCATACACCTGAAACAGGAACAGAGAAAAGTAGCTGAAAATCAGTAAAGAAATAAAAACTTAGACAAAATCCTAATACTAAAAATCGATAGGCAGCTATTACTCCCCGGCAACGGCGCCAAAAACTTGATAGGGTTCAGGTTTTACCCAAATAAAACTACTGCAAGTGCACAGCAAAGCAGATGTAGTATAAGGGGTATCGAAATCCCAAGAGAGTAATGCTAACTACACTATCAATTATAGATTTGGACTAGGCTAAGCAAAATATGATGTATGTAATGCGAATGAATAATTAGAAATAAGCAAACGATGGTATGATATGTTCTAAGTTCAGGAAGACTAAAAGCGCTAAGCTAGGGTAATTCGCAGGTATGAATCCAAGAATGTAGAATGCAGGGAATCAGGAATGATTAAGAACCGTTTTTAAACATGAATCTCTAATGCATAACTAATCAATTCTCATTGCAGAAGTTATCTATACCTAGATCACAGAGTTTCAAATCTCTTTGCAAACCCTAACAACCTAAGTATGCAAGAATGATCAGATTCAATTGTTTACAAAACTCCTAAGCCAAATCTCTTTGTACTAAGTTGTTTTGCTCATCAAATACTAGTTCAGGTTATGAATAATGCTCTCACATATATTTAACAACCTATGATTTTCGGATTCCTAGATGATGTGTCTCAGAAATTCGATTTTAAAGCAAGCAGAGATGAAAAACCATGAGATAATCCTAACAGATAGCGATTCTACACTCTTTTCATCAACCTTTGAAAAACCCTAACTTAACTAGCAGATTACTCAGACATGATTATGAGATCACAAAGCATAACTGAATAAAATTGCATTAAGAGAAAGAGTAGAAAACAAAAGGGGTTCGAAATCTTCTCTAAAGAGTACAGGATTTGTCTTCCCAAAAAGCTCTGAATAAAATCTCTCTCTAACTCTCTGAATTCTCAAAAACTAAGATTCTTGCCAACAATGGCTGAAAAACCTAATAAATAGGGGCTAAACACGATCTGGGGTCTTCATATAAATAAAGGAAACTTCTGGGTAAGTTCTGTAATTCTTCTTGATACTTTTAACAAATAGCCACGCTCCTTCCTATCTGGGTGACGAGCGTCACGAATGGGGTGACGATCGTCACCATTAGTGAATACTTTCTGCTTTGATCTTGGTACTTCGTGGCTTCAACTCAGAATGCTCCAAAAGGTTCCAATATCTCCAATTATGATCCAGACATGCTTTAACCTGCAAAGACTCTTCTAGGACTCTAAAAAGACCAAAAAGACTCAATAAAAAGGACTTATATCATGGTTAAAAACCATAAAAACCATGATATATCACTTAATCTGAATCTATAATCGCTAGTGTGGTTTACATACTTCCTTGAGATTCGATAACCCCTTGTACTACAACTGCTTTTGCTGTGCACTTGCAGTAGTTTTATTTAGGTAAAACCTGACCTTATCAAGTTTTTGGCGCCGTTGCCGGGGACTAATAGCTGCCTATCGATTTTTAGTATTAGGATTTTGTCTAAGTTTTTATTTGTTTACTGACTTTCAGCTACTTTTCCTTGTTCCTGTTTCAGGTGTATGCCTAATCGCAGAACCAGAAGCAACAAAGAGAAGGAGCTTGTGACTTTGAGCATCGACGAGCTTGCTAGATTGGAGAGAACTAACAGGAAAGCTAAGAAGCAATCTACAATGGTCGCTCCACTTATCTTGGTTGAAGATGCAGAAGGTCACTTGGTTGACAGGGAAGGAAACAGGAGGAACGAAGAGGGGCAGAGAATTGATCAAGAGGGGAATGTCATTGTTGAACAGCAGGTTCAGCAAGTGGCTGAGAACGTGGGGGTCCCTGCTGCTGTCAATAACGCTGCTGGGCGTTTTGTTCAGAGGACTCTAGGCGACTACAACAGACCTGATCAGTTCTATGCCAACAGAGCTGCAATCCGACCTCCTGCCTTCCAGAGGAACGATTTTGAGGTTAAACCAGTCTACTATCAGCTGGTTGGCCAGCATCCATTCCATGGTTTACCTCATGAGCATCCTATGGATCACATAGAGAGGTTTGAGGATTTAGCTTCCAGTGTCAAAGCTAATGGAGTCAGCAATGATTTCCTGTTCTGCAAGCTTTTTCCTTACTCTCTTGGAGGAGAAGCTGCATATTGGCTGAAGCAACTGGAACCTGCTTCATTGACCACTTGGGAAGACACTAAGAACGCCTTTCTGAATAACTTCTATGATGATGCAAGGTCAGAGGACATGAGGACGAAAATTGCTTCCTTTACACAAGGCCCTACTGAAGCTTTTAAGGCTTCTTGGATCAGGTTTAAGTCTTATCAAAGGGACTGTCCTCATCATGGTTTCAATCAGGTGCAACTGCTTGGTATCTTCTTCAGAGGCATTGACTGGAAGTACCAGATGGCGCTGGATGCAGCAAGTGCAGGAAACTTCAACACCAACAGACCAGAAGAAGCTGTAAGATTGATTGAAAACTTGGCCTGCAGTAACAACACTAAGAATGCAGATTTTCAGAGAAAGCAGCAGGCTGGTTTGAATGATGGAAACCAAATAGCTGAAGTTAAGGCTAAGTTGGACAGCATGCACAGCCTTTTGGTGGGAAAGAAGTCAGTCCAATTCGCTGCAGAAGTGGAGAGTTTCGAAAATCCTGAAGACATTGAGCAGAAAGATGTTAATTTCATCAATGGAGGTTTTCAGAACCAAAGGTTTGGAAATCAGCAGTGGAACAGAGGCTACAACATAAATAATCAGAAGAATACCTTTCCAGGAAACCAGAATGCAACTGGTTATACTCCTAAGCCCCCATTCCAGAAGACTGAAGTTGAGAAACCTTACCAAAACAGCAGGAATTATGGTTCTTCTTCCTACCAAACTGCACCTCCACAAGACAATAAAATGGAAGCTATGCTGGAGCAGATACTTGAAGGACAGCAGAAGATGACAGTGAACTTCAATGGCAAGCTAGATTCGCTGTATCAAGACCTGAATGGAAAAATTGAGAGTCTGAACTCTCACATGAAGAAGCTTGATGTGCAGGTTGCTCAAACTGCAGGAGCTGTTCAAAGGTAAGAGGGATTCCTTCCTGGAAGGACTGACATCAATCCCAAGCATCAGGTTAATGCCATCACAGTAAGGAATGAAAAGGAGCTTAAAACAGTGTAGAAAAAGAGGTTGAGTGCAGAGCAGATCGTGCAACTGATGGAGTCTGAAGATGAAAATTTTTCTGTCTCAGAGGTGAGTGACGAGCGTCACCAAGGAGGAGTGACGCTCGTCACCAACCTACAAGGGTATCGGGGGTTGTCACAAGTGAGTGACGAGCGTCACCCCCCTGGTGACGCTCGTCACCCACCCCAGAACGAAGCTGCTTCGCCTGTAACTGCAAATTATGACCAGGAACGTGTCTATAAACCCAAAACACCATTCCCCAAGCATCCTAGGAAGTCTAAACATGAGATAGAAGAAGCCAGATGCAAAGCTATGATAGACAAGCTGATGCTTGAGATCCCTCTTGTTGATGCAGTCAAGCTTTCACCAGCTCTAAGAAGGTATGTAAAGATAATGGTTGTGAATGGTGTAAGTCCTGAGGAAGGAACATTGCTTACCAGAGACATCAGTGCAATTCTCTTAGGCACAGTTCCAAAGAAGAAGAAGAAGGTGACTGTTTCTGAACAAGTCAATACCATCACTCAAAGCAGAGTTCCAGAGAAGCTATCTGATCCAGGGACCTTTGTGCTTGATTGCTCAATATCTGCAGGACGTTTTCCCCACTCTCTATGTGATCTAGGGTCAAGTATTAACTTGATGCCTTTCTTTGTTGCTGCTAGACTTGGAATGACTGATTTCAAGCCAGCTGGGATCTCTCTCATTCTAGCAGATCGATCCATAAGGACCCCAGAAGGCATGTTAGAGAATGTTCATGTTAACATTGAAGGCTGCATAATTCCTACAGATTTTGTAGTTCTGAAATATGCTGAAGAACATAAAGATCCTCTTATTCTGGGAAGACCATTCTTGGCTACTGCTGGAGCCATCATTGATGTGAGAAAGGGGAACATTGAGCTTGATCTTGGTGATGTTGTCATGAACTTTGACATGGATAGATTAAGAGGGAGTTCTACCATTGATGGTCAGACCTTTTCTGTAAGAACTTCTAGAGATGAAGAGACTGTCATGGAGCATTCAGAAGACACTATTGCTGAGTGTGTCAATGAATCAGATATAAGTGGGCAAGTGAGCAAGATGGCTGTTGAAGAGCCAATATCTGAAACTTCTGCAGAAACTGTTGGGTTTGAGGATTGCAGTAAGGATCATATCTTCATGACTGGGCTTGAAAAAGAGGTTCTAATGAATGCCAAGTTGCTGGAGGAAGACGTGTATGTGATGGAAGCAACACTTGCAGAGCTGAATTGCAGGAAAACTGCAGCAACTCGAACTGCAGAGTCAGTGACGAGCGTCACTGACCCGGTGACGCTCGTCACTAACCTGGACACTAAAGAGAGACGTGATATTTGCTCTACAAGTCCATCTATGTTGCCAAACCGAAAATTCACCATTCCACAACCCAGAAACCTGCAACTAAGCAAAGGTATGCACTTCCTGGAACCAGTTCCAAACCTCCTAATCTCATCAATAAGAATTTAAAAGGTGAAAAAGCTGCTTCACACTTATGCAAGCAACGAGATTCTCGTAGAATGCTTGGTGTTTTGATGATTCTGCAGGAAAACGAAATGTCCCACCCACACTCACGACCCACCCTGCTGATGTTCCTCACTTCCTTGGAAGTGTTCATACATCTACTGCTTACAAACCACCATGGATGAGGAGTCATTCTCCTCCAAGGCATTCAATGCCTCCTTCTGCTCCACCAGCTGTCTGAGCAGCATTCAAAGTCGAGTTAATGACTTTAAACAAGCGCTTAGTGGGAGGCAACCCACTGGTAAGTTTTATATTTCATATATTAGTTTAGTTTTCTATTACATAGCTAAAAAAAACCTAAAACATGAGAAAAATCAAAAAAAAAAAAAAAAGAAGAGTCACTTTGTTCAATTTGCTTGGATGATATCTTGTGAACTTGTTGGACCATGGACTATGCTTTGTTTGGATGTTTTGATGTGTGTTTTGAGTGCTCTTACAGTTTGACTTTGGAGTACACATGATGGCATAGCATTTAAACATCCAACATGTCGATTTCTGAAGTATCAGAGATGGTGACGCTCGTCACCAATCTGGTGACGCTCGTCACCAGGTCCTTTGCGAGGTACCACTTTTCCACCTTGGTTTTACACGTTCTCATGCTTCATTTTGACCAACTCTTGGCTTAATAACACTGGGGACAGTGTTGTTCAAGTCTGGGGGAGGTGGTTACTGATGTTGTGTGCTTTGTGTCATGTTTCTAGAGTCTTTAAGTTGAGTCAAAAACCTGTTTTTCTAGAGTCAAAATTTTTGAAACTGTCAGTTTTTCTCGGAACTAACCATAGGACGTTTTTGCTGATAAGAACCATTGCCACAGTAGTTGATTACAAGTCTTACTAAGTTGAAAGTCATAGGTAGATCAGTCTAGCAATGAAGGTTTAGGTTCTTAGAGAATCTGGAAAATTTACTATTAGCTCCACCTTAATGAACTTTAAACTTCTTGTCTTGGTGATTGATTCTTATTTATCTTGATTCTCTCTTTAAGCACTGACAATAAGGTTAAGATACAGTCTCTCTTTGATCTTCCCTAATGTAGTTTTTAAAAGAAATTAAGTCCAAAGAATGGTGCATTCATGACCCTGTCTCCTCACAAGGAACAACAGTAGTGAACACACTCAAGAACCTGTCTCCTCACAAGGAACACAAGTATTGAGTAGCACCATATCTTAGACTGTAAAAGTTGAGAAAAAAAGAAGTGAAAAATCGAAAATATTCAAAGGAAAAGATCAAGGGAAGAGAAAATAGGAGAGCTGTGTTGAGATTGATTTGTTCAGTTGTTAGGAAGGGAAAAGAATCTGTAAAGTAATTGAGATAATAGAGCCTTGATGAGATATCACACTTAGATAAAAAAATAAGGAGTTAACAGTAGAAATTTCGGATTTCTTGAAGGGATTTGGACTGGACTTGAGAGATTTGCTAAGCTTGTGATAATTAGACTGAAATTTGATCTTGTGTTGACTATGTGGTATGTGGATTCGAAAGCTCTAACTAGTGTGGTGTTCCTGATGACTGACTGATTGTTTCTTGTTTTCAAACCTCGACCTTGTTCTTTGTCTGATGTTTGCTTGAGGGCAAGCAAAAGCTAAGTCTGGGGGAGTTGATATATCATAGTTTTTATGGTTTTTAACCATGATATAAGTCCTTTTTATTGAGTCTTTTTGGTCTTTTTAGAGTCCTAGAAGAGTCTTTGCAGGTTATAGCATGTCTGGAGCATAATTGGAGACTTTGGAACCTTTTGGAGCATTCTGAGTGGAAGCCACGAAGTACCAAGCTCGAAGAAGAAAAGTATGCATATGGGTGACGCTCGTCACCACTTTTGGTGACGCTCGTCACCCAGAAAGGAAGGGGTCGTGGCCTGTTTTAAAAAGATTGGGAAGAAATTGCAGTTTTGGCCCAGAAGTTCTAGTTTTTGCAAAAAGGCCCCAGATCGTGTTTTAGCTTGTATATTAGGTTTTTCAGCCATTCTTTTGGCAGATATCTTGTATCTTATTATTTTTGAGAGCTTTAGAGAGAGATTTGTAGAAGAGCTTTTGGAGAGACAAATCAGACTCCTTCAGAGCAGATTTTGAACTCCTTTATTTATACTTCTTATTTCTTTTATGCAATCTATTCTTTTCATGATGTTTTCTCAAATCACCATGTCTGAGTAGTTTGTTAGTTAAGTTAGGGCTTTTCAAAGGTTGAAGAAGAGTTTGTAGAATTGCTAAAAACTTATAGGAAATTCATTGGTTCTTCATCTGAGCTTGCATTCATATCGATTTCTTAGACACATCATCTGGATTTCGAAACCATAGGTTTTTGATAGATGTGAGAGCATTATTAATCACCTGAACTAGTATTAGATGAGCAAAACGCCCTAGTACAGAGAGATTTGGCTTAGGAGTTTTGTGAACAATTGAACCTGATCATTACTGCATCTTTAGGTTGTTAGGGTTTTGCAAAGAGATTTGAAACTCTGTGATTTAGACATAGATAACTTCTGCAATGAGAATTGATTAGTTATATCTTTGCGATTCATGTTCAAGACGGTTTTAATTCATTCCTGATTGCATGCATTCTACACTCTCAGATTCAACCTGCGAACTGTCCTGACTTAGCGCTTTTAGCCTTCTGAACTTTAAGAACAAGCATAAAAACGCCCTCTTGCATTTATTTTACTGGTTTGCATTACATTCATTATTTATCGCTTAGCTTAATCTGAATCTATAATCGCTAGTGTGGTTTACATACTCCCTTGGGATTCGATAACCCTTTGTACTACAACTGTTTTTGCTGTGCACTTGCAGTAGTTTTATTTGGGTAAAACCTGACCCTATCAACAATTTCCTTTTTGTCTATCATATCATTGACCGTCATGTTAATGATGTTTTGGGCTTCAAGCATCGAAGCTTTACCCAACAGTACCTGTTGAATCTTCGAGAACTGTGAAGCCATTACAGGTGCGTCGATCTCTTGTGACAGCATGGAAATAACCTATGTTGTGGTCCCCACTTTGGAACCATAATACTCGGCTCCTATGCTTCCAGAAGTTTCCCACATCTTTGTAAGCTTGTTTTAGTACATCAGTACATCTTGTTTTCAAGTTTCTTTTTTTCAACTGAGATGACTTGGACAAATTTATCATTGTTTTTGTCTCCATGAAAAAACATTATATCCGGGAGAAGATCTCTTGTTAAATCCCTAAGGCATCGAACTTTAAGGGAGTTTCCAAGCCCATGACAGTTCCAACAGGTTGTAATCATTTTTTTTTTTTCTGGAAAATCATCACACCCTTACAAGTAGTAGATACTAAGATCTTAGAGATAGATGCGACAAGAGCATCATTCGAGACTACCTCATTCAGAGGCAAAGTAGAAGTCATTGGGAGGTCAACACAAAGTTTTTTCCTCGGCAAGACCAACTTTGCCGAGATTATGCATTTTGTGCTGGTCTTGTGAAGCGGATTACATTGTCCTCTCTTCTTCGATGCTGGTTGTGCAATTAATTTTGCAATGATCCATGCTGAGGCTTTAGCGCCTGCCTTAGTAATCCTTTTCTTCTACAGAGGCTTTGGTTTGTGAATCTGATTGCTTTGAGCTTGTGGGCTGATCTTGAAAGCAATGGGAACTTTTTCTCCATTCCGAGGAGGTAAGTTGGAGATAGTTGCTTCAGATGAGGACTCTGAAGGGAATTTATGACGAGATAATTTGTCTATGTTTTGGGTTTGTGAATGCTCGTGGCTAGCTCTGATATCCTCATCTTCATCTTGTCTTCGAGCTCCCCCCTCTCTGTGATCCAAAGTACTCATGGGGTCTAGGATTTCTTGGCTTCTAGTTATTTCAACGTACTCCATAAGTTGCATACTCACTCTAAGGAACATAGGTTTGCGTAGTCTCTCGAGCGCTGATTTCCATTTTTTGTCCACTAGATGAGTGATCGCATTGGTCCTTACTGCAAGTGGGACTTGAAGTTCAAGTTTGGTGCCTGACCTGGTGGTTGGATGGTCAGATTCAAAATCCTACCAATAAGGGTAAGATTGTTTGCAGCAATGAGATATCAAAGAATGCTTCATTCGATAGACGAATTGGGGGGGGGGGGGGGGAGGCGATCACACAACCATATGAGTGTCTTAAGCGAGAAACATTTACCTGCTTTTTCTTTTTCATCTTTGGTGTATTGGGCAAGACATTGCAGATCTGTGGAGGAGACAAAAACATTGAGATGGCATAAGCTTGGAGGAGACGTAAAGGTTGTGCAACGAGGTAAAGACTCTCAATAGAGAAAGAGAGTAACAGACGCAAACAAACGTAATGAATTGTTTGCAGAGAAGTTGCAGGCAAACTAGGGTGCCTACAGATTGGAGCTGATTGAGGAGATGAACTTCAGATTGGAAACTTTAATGAAATCGCCTTAGGGAGAACCCTAGAGCCCTGCATCCCATTTGACTTACATATATATATAAGAATGTGAGAAAGCTATGAGTTAAAAATTAAAATGAGAATGTGTTATATGTAGTATGATGAATCAGATAGTCACGTTATTCAATTTTAGACATAAAGAAAAGCACACATAAGTTAATATATTAATAAATCATTTAAAGACTTTACATATTCTAAATGTTTGGAAAAACAAATATATAATATTATAACGCAAATAAAACAGAACTAAATGATAGAAATGAACAAAGTTATAAGATAAAATATGTGAACAATACAATAGAAAAGCAAAAAGTTATTTTGCACGATAATTGCAACTTCCCAGTAAAGTTATATGCAGATTTTTGTAATTTGCGATATCTCGATCCTTTTCTTTATTTTCCAAATATATTTGTACCAAGCTCGGTTTACATATTAGCAATGAAACAATCAATGCTTTTTTTTTGTTGTCCGAGTTATTTTTGGTTTTAAACACAAAAAAAATTAGAAAAGAAATGTTGAAATATATAACATGTTTTGGAAATAAAAGGAGGAGGGATGACTTAAGTTAGAATGAAAGAGAAGAGAATACTTTGATTCACGTTTTTTCTTGTGTTTACAACTTAGGTAATCTTTTAGTTTAGTTCTCTCTTTGCTACAACCACTTATTTATATTGGAGGAAGTATACAAACAACTTTTACAAATTTAGGGAGCTAATAACATTTGTTATGGTGATAAAGATAATAATCAAGCTAAGTGTCTACTTATTTTATGGATTAGACAAGTCTTCATGAGGTGGCACAAGTTGGATAATCATCACTTTCTTAACACTCCCCCTTGAGTATCCATCAATGTGAAGTTGCTTGCTGCCTAATTAAAAACCTTATCATGGAAAAACACAGTGAGACAAAAACCATGACAAAGAAAAAAAGAGTACAAATACAGCAAACTCCCCCTAGAAAAGATGGATCTCATTTTCTCTTCACTGATCTCGAAGATGCCGTATTCCAATGCTGTAAATATGATTTTTGAACGTTGTAGTTAGAAGTGCCTTTGGGAAGAGATCAGCCGTATTTTCACATGAGGAAACATATTAAATATCTACCTCTTTACTTTTCTCAAGCTCTTGAGTATAGGAGAAAAAACTTGGAGGGATATGTGTTGTCACTTTTAATATAGCATTCTTTGGGTTGAACAACGCACGCTGCATTATCTTCAAATATTTTAGTTGGCTTCTTGTTGATGACTATTCCACTGGCTTCTTGAATATGATTAGTCATAGATCTTAGCTGCACACATTCTCTAGATGCCTTATGAAGTGCAATGATTTCTGCATGATTTGAAAATGTAGCAACTAAAGTCTGCTTTTATGAACGCCACGAGATTGCGGTCCCACAAATAGTGAAAACATAGCCTGTTTGCGATCGAGCCTTATGCGGATCTAATAAGTATCCTACATCTGCAAAACCAACCAGACCAACCTTAGGATTTCTAAGATAATATAATCCAAAATCAATCGTCCCTTGAAGAAAACAGAAGATATGCTTAATATCATTCCAATGTCTCAGCATTTGTGATAAACTGTACCTTACAAGTAAGTTAGTAGCAAAAGCAATATTTGATTTATTACAATTTGCAAGATATGTAAGTCACCAATAATGTTCATATTAGGTACTTCTGAACCTAATATATCTTCGTCACCTTCACAAGGCCGAAATAGATCCTTGTTAATATCAAGCGATCTGTTGACCATTGGAGTACTCAAAAGACTCGCTTTATCCATACTAAAGCATTTCAACACCCTTCTGGTGTAATTTGATTGATGCACAAATATTATATCTCAGAGATGCTCGATCTGGAGCCCAAGATAAAACTTTGACTTTCCAAGATCATTCATTTTAAATTTTCATATGAGTTTTTGCATCATCAATCTCCTTTTGAGTTCCAATCATGTTTAGATCATCAATATAAACAGCTATGATCACAAATCCTGATGCAGATTTCTTAATAAATACACAAGGGCATGTCGCATTGTTGACATATCATTTTCTCAACAAATACTCACTTAAGCGATTATACCACATGCATCCTGATTGTTTTAATCTGTAAAGTGATCGTTGTAGCGTGATCGTGCATATCTCTTTAGATTTTGATTTTAATGCTTCAGGCATTTTCAATCCTTCAGGGATTTTCATATGTATATTATCAAGTGATCCATATAGATATGCTGTCACAACATCCATCAGGTACATCTTTAAATTATTAGAGGCTGTTAAGCCCATTAAGTACCTGAATGTGATATCATTCATTACCAGGGAATACGTCTCCTCATAATCAATTCCAGGTCTTTGAGAAAATTTTTGTGCCACAAGTCGGGCCTTGTATCTTGTGATCTCATTTTTCTTATTTCTTTTTCTTATAAATATGTTGAGAAAAGGATATGTCATAAGACTTTACATATTCTAAATGTTTGGAAAAACAAATATATAATATTATAACGCAAATAAAACAGAACTAAATGATAGAAATGAACAAAGTTATAAGATAAAATATGTGAACAATTCAATGGAAAAGCAAAAAGTTATTTTGCACGATAATTGCAACTTCCCAGTAAAGTTATATGCAGATTTTTGTAATTTGCGATATCTCGATCCTCTTCTTTATTTTCCAAATATATTTGTACCAAGCTCGGTTTACATATTAGCAATGAAACAATCAATGCTTTTTTTTTGTTGTACGAATTATTTTTGGTTTTAAACACAAAAGAAATTAGAAAAGAAATGTTGAAATATATAACATGTTTTGGAAATAAAAGGAGGAGGGATGACTTAAGTTAGGATGAAAGAGAGGAGAATACTTTGATTCACGTTCTTTCTTGTGTTTAAAACTTAGGTAATCTTTTAGTTTAGTTCTCTCTTTACTACAACCACTTATTTATATTGGAGGAAGTATACAAACAACTTTTACAAATTTAGGGAGCTAATGACATTTGTTATGGTGATAAAGATAATAATCAAGCTAAGTATCCACTTATTTTATGGATTAGACAAGTCTTCATGAGGTGGCACAAGTTGGATAATCACCACTTTCTTAACACTCCCCCTTGAGTATCCATCAATGTGAAGTTGCGTGCTGCCTAATTAAAAACCTTATCATGGAAAAACACAGTGAGACAAAAACCATGACAAAGAAAAAAAGATTACAAATACAGCAAACTCCCCCAAGAAAAGATGGATCTCATTTTCTCTTCACTGATCTCAAAGATGCCGTATTCCAATGCTGTAAATATGATTTTTGAACGTTGTAGTTGGAAGTGCCTTTGGGAAGAGATCAGCCGCATTTTCACATGAGGAAACATATTAAATATCTACCTCTTTACTTTTCTCAAGCTCTTGAGTATAGGAGAAAAACTTGGAGGGATATGTGTTGTCACTTTTAATATAGCATTCTTTGAGTTGAACAACGCACGCTGCATTATCTTCAAATATTTTAGTTGGCTTCTTGTTGATGACTATTCCACTGGCCTCTTGAATATGATTAGTCATAGATCTTAGCCGCACACATTCTCTAGATGCCTTATGAAGTGCAATGATTTCTGCATGATTTGAAAATGTAGCAACTAAAGTTTGCTTTTGTGAACGCCACGAGATTGCGGTCCCACAAATAGTGAAAACATAGCCTGTTTGCGATCGAGCCTTATGCGGATCTAATAAGTATCTTGCATCTGCAAAACCAACAAGACCAACCTCAGGACTTCTAGGATAATTTAATCCAAAATCAATCGTCCCTTGAAGAAAACAGAAGATATGCTTAATATCATTCCAATGTCTCAGCATTTGTGATAAACTGTACCTTACAAGTAAGTTAGTAGCAAAAGCAATATTTGATCTATTACAATTTGCAAGATATGTAAGTGCACCAATAATGTTCATATTAGGTACTTCTGAACCTAATATATCTTCGTCACCTTCACAAGGCCGAAATAGATCCTTGTTAATATCAAGCGATCTGTTGACCATTGGAGTACTCAAAAGACTCGCTTTATCCATACTAAAGCATTTCAACACCCTTCTGGTGTAATTTGATTGATGCACAAATATTATATCTCAGAGATGCTCTATCTGGAGCCCAAGATAAAACTTTGACTTTCCAAGATCATTCATTTTAAACTTTCATATGAGTTTTTGCATCATCAATCTCCTTTTGAGTTCCAATCATGTTTAGATCATCAATATAAACAGCTATGATCACAAATCCTGATGCAGATTTCTTAATAAATACACAAGGGCATGTCGCATTGTTGACATATCATTTTCTCAACAAATACTCACTTAAGCGATTATACCACATGCATCCTGATTGTTTTAATCTGTAAAGTGATCGTTGTAGCTTGATCGTGCATATCTCTTTAGATTTTGATTTTAATGCTTCAGGCATTTTCAATCCTTCAGGGATTTTCATATGTATATTATCAAGTGATTCATATAGATATGCTCTCACAACATCCATCAGGTACATCTTTAAATTATTAGAGGCTGTTAAGCCCATTAAGTACCTGAATGTGATATCATTCATTACCAGGGAATACGTCTCCTCATAATCAATTCCAGGTTTTTGAGAAAATTCTTGTGCCACAAGTCGGGCCTTGTATCTTGTGATCTCTTTTTTCTTATTTCTTTTTCTTATAAAGACCCACTTTTATCCGACCGGCTATACACCGTCAGATATTGTGACAATAGGTCCAGAAACATTTCTTTTATTGAATGAGAGTATTTCTGTTTCCATGACCATTTTCCATTTCTCACAATTATGTCTTTCCTGACATTCTGATATGGACCTTGGGTCTGGATCGTCATATTCATGATCGATCTCTTTGGATATAGAAAAGGAGAACATTCGATAATTATCCTCTATTTCACTTCTAGCCCATAATTTTCCACTTTAGGCGAATGAAATGGAAATC
The DNA here is from genome assembly GCA_911865555.2 of Thlaspi arvense. Taxonomy (NCBI): domain Eukaryota; kingdom Viridiplantae; phylum Streptophyta; class Magnoliopsida; order Brassicales; family Brassicaceae; genus Thlaspi; species Thlaspi arvense. The sequence goes on along the minus strand of OU466859.2, from coordinate 43,728,656 downwards.
TCAAACTGTTCTCTTCCATGTTCGTCTTCTAGACGAATTTCTTTATCTGATTCTTCTAGAACCTCTTCAAAAATGTCTTCAGGACATTTTGGTTCTTCTGCAACCGTTACTCCAAATTTCTTTCTCTTTTAGAGATTTTTATCTTTTGATCCTATTGGCCTCCCACGCTTTAACTGAACCGGTTCATTTGCTATATTTACATCAATATGTTCTTCAGAAACATTTATTTTTGATGGAGCATTAGAAGCGGGGATATATGATTTTCTCACATGTTTCATATCTGTGAAGGCATCAGGTAACTGATTTACCATATTTTGCAAATGTATAATTTTCTGAACTTCAAATTCCCGTTGATTAGTAGGAGGATCAAGATAAGCTAAAGAGTGTGTACACCAGATGATATCATTTGGTGATTATCTCAATCCTCCCCCTAACGCGGGAAATTCATCTTTATTTAAATGGCAATCGGCAAAATGTGCTATAAATATATCATCTGTTTGTGTTTTGTGCCCCCATTTTTGTTCTTTTCTGTGGGGCTATAGGAATAAACCGCACATCTAAAAACACGAAGATGTGATATATTTGGTTCTTGGCCAGATACTAACTGTATGGGAGAATATTCATTATATGCACTTGGTCTCACTTGGACCAATGCCCCAACATGCAATATAGCATGTCCCCATATAGTGATTGGCAGTTTTGTTCTCAAGATTAATGGTCTTGCAATCAATTGCAACCGCTTAATCAATGACTTAGCCATGCTATTTTTTGTATGAACATGTGGGACTGAATGTTCAACATCAATTCCCAACGACATACAATAATCATTAAAGGCTTGGGAAGTGAATTCACTAGCATTATCCAATCTAACTCTCTTAAAAGTATAATAAGGGAATTGTGCTCTCAACCTGATTATTTGGGCAATGAATCTTGTGAAAGCCGTATTTCGTGTTGTCAATAGGCACACATGTGACCATCTATCAGATGTGTCAATCAATACCATAAAATATCTGAACGGCCCGCACTATGGATGGATCGGCCCGCATATATCACCATGTATTCTTTCTAAAAAATTCTGGTAATTCATTCCCAACTTTGGCTGGTGATGGCCGAGTTATGAGTTTTTCTTGAAAACATGCTTTACATGAAACCTCGTTTGATTGCAAAATGTTTTCGTTTTTCAACGGATACCATTAGTATTTTGCACAATTTTTCTCTTTATGGCTAACCAGGATGTCCTAGTCTTTCATGCCAAATCTAAAATGTACTAGTAAATTTTTGGTTTACTGTAACATATGATTCAGTCATCTTAGTTTTTGTGCAATATAATCCAGAGGACATCATTAGTAATTCTTCCAACTAATGTTTCTTCTCTGTTGTAATGCAAAGATATTCAATGCCATTTTTATTCGTAGTCTCAATATGATACCCATTTCTGCGGATACCTTTAAAGCTCAACAAAATTCTGTGAGACTTGGAGGAATATTATGCATCATTTATTTCAAACTCTGTTCCCCTTGGCATTGAAAAACTTGCTCTTCCGGAGCCAACTATAATCTTTGCATTTCCTGATATGGTATTCACGTTTCTGGCGGAGTCCTTTATTTCGAGATAGGAAAAATATTTTTTGTCTTTAATTATTGTGTGCGTTGAAGCACTGTCTGTCAGACACATATCTTCATCCTGAATCTCAAATTGTGACATCTTCTAGACCACAAGACTTAAAAGGATGCAATAATTAATCAAAAGCATTAATTTTTTTAAAAAGTTAATATATTACATCAAAAGCGTTGATTTGTTTTTTTATATATATAACATACTAAAAACAGGATTAATTTCTGTTATTCTAGTCTTCTTCAGGAGACATAATTATCAACTTAAGTTTCTTCGATTTATGTGATTCTTTAAGATCAATAAGGAAATCAGCAACATTGAGATGAGTATCATTACTTAGGCCATGTGAAGAGGGTTCGACTTCGTTAGAATTCATTTTCTCTCTCTTTTGCCCTTTGTGATTTCAGGTACAGATTGGCTAAAGGTTTTGGTCTACGACAAGTACTTTCCAAATGTCCCTTCATGCCACATATGTAGCAAACAATTTCTCTTTGCCTTTCGACTTCCCATTTATCATCATTTTCTTGGAAGTTTTTACTGTTTCTTTCACTGTTGGAATCACATAGACGATATCCTCTTCCTTGGCCTCGACCATGTCCACGTCTACGACCGCGATTATAAAATCGATCGCGCCCGCGTCCACGTCCATTATTATAATTGGATTACGCTACATTCGCTACAGAGAATGGAGCAGATCCACTTGGACGACTTTGATGGATCATCATCACGAGCTCATTATTTTGCTCTGCAACAAGGAGGACTTGCATCAACTCGGAATGATGAGTGTAGCAATTTGTCCGATAATATTGTTGTAGGACTACATTTCCATGATGGAATGTGGAGAGAGTTTTTTCTATCATATCATAATCACTCACTCTATCTCCAAATAACATTAACCTGGATGTGATTCACTCATATTTTTGTAATCCTGGACCGGAGATTCAGTCACTCATGTCATGCTTTTGGTAAGATCACATATTTCTGGTGATCAAACCTTTCATTAAGTGATTGCTAGAGATATGCATGATCTTCTTTCATGATGTATTCATCCTTATTCTCAACTGAGGTCGTTTTCGATTTATCGAGGGTGGTCAAGAAACCATTTTCTTTAAGATGCAGTCGTGCACCTACCGCCCAAGTCATATAATGCTTTCTACATAATTCAAGACCGGCGATCTCGAGCTTTGTCAAGTTTGACATAATTTCTAAATAAACAAAAACTTAACACATTTAGCTTTTTTTTAAAAAAAATTCTTTTTGCAAACTTTGAAATCTTTAAATCATAATAAATACAGAATTCAAGACAGTAATTTAAAGAAATAATTTTAAAATAATAAATTAAAGCAACATGAGGAGGCACAACCTGCTATATAATTGCGGAGGAGTTCATAAACTTCCACTCTATAAACAAATATGAGATTTTTAAACTCTCACTTCATAATAAATTAGGAGGAGGCTTAACATTCTACTCCATATTTAAATAATAATCTAGGAGAAGGCTTATCCTTCCATTCTATAATTTAAATAAGGAGGAGATATAATCTACCACTCCATAAATAAATAATAAATAAATTTAAATGATTTCACAAGCATAATTTAAATCATACTTCCAAAGTATTGGATAGAGCAATTTATGCTGATAGTATGTTGGAATAAAAGGAGGAGAGAGAAGGGAATACTTTAATTCACGTTCTTTCTTTATGTGTTTACAACTTGGATAATCTCTTAGTCTACTTCTCTCTTTACTACAACCACTTATTTATAGTTGAGAAAGTATACAAACACCTTTTTTAGAGAGCTAATGACATGTGTTATAGTGATAAAAATAATAATCAAACTTGTGTCCACTTATTGCATAGATTAGACAAGTGTTCATGCGGTGGAACAAAATAGATAATCATCCATTTCTTAACAACATAAACGTATAGTAAAGAAATGCTTTTTTTATTGTTTCATAAAATATTAATTAGTTACCCTTCTATTATTATTTTTATATACATGACATATAATTCTAAAAAAAGTAATTTAGATAAATTAGTAATTTAATTATGTAAAAATTAATTGATTTATTATTATTTTCTTTTAAAAATTAATAATCCTATAAACAAATACAAATACAAGAAAATGATACATTATATTTTTTAAAAACATTTTTATATAAATCTATACATTATATGATAAAAAGTTATAAATCAAAAAAATTTAACTGAATTATTAACACATATCTCAACATAGCATGTCACGGATAACGAAAACTTAGAATGAGATATTGAAAATTCTGATATAAAAGAAAGAATTATGACATGTTTTTTATAATAACATGTTCTTTTTTTTAATTTTTTAACTCAATATCTTTTAATTCATATGACTAATAATATAACATCTCCTTCTATATAATAAATAATAATTAATTAAAACAATTCTCATATATACATTCAGATAAAAAAGTCATTTGGCAACTACGTGTTTATTCTCATTAAAATAAAGTAAATAGCAATAGTGTCGTTGAAGTTCCTACAGGGATGCTTTTAAAAAAATCAAACCAGTAATTACATTTAACAATAAAATTTGGCTATAAAATGCAAAAGTTTGGTTAATTTAATGTAGAAAGAAACTGAATAAAATCAAATATATTCTGTAGTATCATTATATTGAATAAATGTATTGTTTTGGTAAAAAATAAAATAAAAATAAAAATTAATTAATAGTTATAAAATATAATAACAATCTAAAAATTAAACTTACATTTAATTAATTCATAATTAAACGAATGATAATTTAATTTTTATATATGAATATTATTTGTGAGCAAATTACATTATACTTACGGGTGTGTGATCATTCGAATAGCGCAGTTGGATCTCCGAGTTTCGTCTTCTGGGGATGAGTGGTATGTGGTTTCAAGGCGAAAGTCTAATTGGGTCCTGCATACATTGGCAAACGAGTAAGTCGAGCATCCAGGAAAACCAGAAAATGGATTTTTCCTTCCAAAGGTTCTCCGATGCTTAAGTCAATTCACGCTCTAATAGGAATATCAACTCAAAAAGATAGATATATAGAGGTGTTTATGGTTTGGATACCCCGTTTGAGGATCGTGATATCCGTCTGATATATGGTGAGGGTGGAGGCATAATAGATGGACCATGATGAGAGTGGGGTATGAACTCTCTCTACATGGGAGTTAAGTAGGGATATAGGGGAAAGAGAAGGCTTATATTGGCTGGTGTTCCTTCTGGGGGACGACGAGCGTACCTCCTTCAGTCTTATTGTATGACTGGGGTCAGGGCAAGCTCTGGTGAGGTTAATATCGACGGCCTCTCCTCCTCCTTTCTCTCTTTGCTAGTATATTCTTTCTCTCTAGAACCGGTCTTATGTCCGGCCCTACATATTGGATTGATCTTGGATCAGATCGGCCTTCCCCTCTTCTTTGACCTTAGCTTCCATTTTATACACATTTCCTCCTGAACTGTCCCATTGGTGCGGCGCACGGTGGGAGCAGGTGGGCTGGTGCAGCACACCTTTGGCTTGGGAAACCTGCCAACTGCCCATGTATAGTTTGCTAGGTGAAGAAGTCAATGCTCAGATTGAGTCTCCTGTTGACCTGTCAATCAGGGGTTGGATCTGGTAAAAGTAGCCCCAACAATTGTCCCCGGCTGATTGGAAATTAATCGGTAGTCGACCCTTTCGACGTTCCTGCAAAATAATCAATGTTCGTTTGATACCCAAAGGTTTTGGCTGTTTCGAAGCCACGTTAGAACGGTTCACCCGACCCTTGCCGCGCATCCCGGAAGAGTACATGTCTAGTCGAGGCGAAAATGGGGTTTTCAGAGGACAATTGAATAGGCTCACCCTGGCCTTACCGCGCATCCCAAAAGAGTATGAGTCTAACTGCAGCGAAGCTGAGTTTCCTGAGAAACGGCTGAATTTCTGGAGAAATGGTTAGGTTCTCGGGAGAAAAGTTAGATTGGGTCCTACCCCGACTCGGGCATGCATCCCGGAAGAGTACACACTTGTCCAGAATATGAGGATGTTAGGTTCCCGGAAGAACTGTTGGTTGCCCACAAATGAGCATCTCTCTGGTGGAAGTTTACTCCTTGTTTCGTAAGGCACTAGAGAAGGAGCCGTCTTCCTTCCCTATTGGGACTATGAGGAAGTTATAGCCTTCTGTGACCATGTGGATCAACATAAGGCAAAGACACGGCTTGAGACACCTATCCAAGAACTACATATGGAGCCTTGAGGGGGTGAAGGAGCCTTGAGGGGGTGAAAAGTGGTCCTCGTGCGCAAGATGCTAGCGCAAAGGGGAGCCGTTGTTTTTCTGCAGCTGGTGCCAGCGAGCTTGCGGTGAAAAAAGCGTTTTCCAGAGGCGTTACACAAAATCTCTCACTGTCTGGACAGTCTTCGCATAGTGCTTATGCGGAAAGTTTCATGGTTTTAGAATCGTGTTAGGGAGGGGTTTTTTCGAGAAAAGAAAGTTCCCCTGAATGAGCGACTTTAATTCCCAGATGGTACCCTGGAAGGCAAGCACGTCCCCGAAAGGAGCACACTGGTGGTTCGCATGGTCCCTAGATGGAGCGCTGAGGGATATCCAGGAGTATGTAGGACCGGAGTCCCAATTCTCTGAGGAATAATTCTCTGGAAGGCGGGCGCGTTCCTGGAAGGAGCACACCAAAGAGTTGCACAGTCTCGAAAGGAGCTGGCAAAGGACCCTGAGTTATATAGGACCAAAGATTAAAATTCCCGTAGGAATGGTGCTCCAGAATGTGGGTGCATCCTCGGAAGGAGCTGACAAAGGACCCTGACATATGCGGGATCGGAGTTCAGATTTCCCATAGGAATGGTGCCGCAGAAGGGTGCATCCTCTGAAGGAGGTGGTAAAGGACCCAGACGTCTACGGGGCCGGAGTCCAGAATTCCTGGAGGAATGGTTCCTCAGAAGGCGGGTGCATCTTCGGAAGGAGCACACCAAAAAGTTGAGTGGTCCTCGGAAGTAGCTGGAAAAGAACCCGAAAATATGTGGGATCGGAGTCTAGAATTCCTGGAGGATCGGTGCCCCAGAAGGCAATCAAGTCGACGGGGGAGCATGCTGGAAGAAATTCAAGCCAAGAGGTTGTGATGGAAATTCGGACCACAAACATGATACACTCGGAGGGTAAGATAAATGCAAACAAGGAGATCGGCGGGAACAAAGAGGCGATGAATAGACAAGGGAAAGTAAAGCAAAGGGTTGCAAGGGCTCGAAAGGTCGGGCGATGGAGTAAACGTGCAAGCATGGGTTCAAGCAAAAGAATCACACAATCAGGGAATTAAGTAATCACATAAGCAAGGAATCACCAAACAGAAAATCACTCAGGCATAGAATCATGCGATCATACAAACAAGGAATAAGATGGATGCAAGTGCCATACGGAAATGATTAATGGGCTATAGAATTGCGAACAAACGACATGGTGAGATTGTGTAGCATGCCCCCGTGGGTGAGGGCTGCCCTGAAATGATACCTGTTTCCTATAGGGACTGAGAACTCATACTGTTGCCTTATGACTTACCGTTGGTGGGGATGGTTATTTGCCCGTGCTCTCGGAAACTTCAGATGCTTTCGTGCTACCTTTCCGGGTCAGGAGTTTAAGTTCTCACGATCGGGGCTGTATTCTTCCGTCGGCAGGTGCAGTCCACATGGAGGATTTTTGTTCGTTCGTTGTGTGCGAAGTAAAGCCATACTGTTTGCCTTATTTCTCGTGAACTGGTGCCTCTTCCTTTCCCTAGGTTGGGAAGCATCGCATCAACCATCCCATTAAAGGGATGTCGCTTTGGTTCACAGCCCGAGACAAAGTTATTTACAAGTTTGTCCCTGGATTTTTGCCTTCATTCATCGTTGCCCCGAGACTTGCAATCATCTCCTTGCCTTCTGCTGATCCTATAAATATGTGGATCATGGGATATCTTCCTTTACTTTCCATTAAAACGTGCCTCAACCTGCTCTCACTTCCCTTTCCTTCTGGTCGACTCCTGACCTTTTATGAGTTTCGTCGAGATGGTCGATGTATGACTGCGGCCGGGACGAGCTCAAGTGAGGTTGAGATCGATGACCTCTCCTCTTTCTTTCTCTCTGTTCTAGTTATGCTCTCTCTCTTGAACCTGTCTTATGTTCGGCCTCCCTCTCTTCTTTGACCTTTTGCGGGAGCAGGTGGGCTGGTGCAGCACGCATTTGGCTTGGGAAACTCGCCAACTGCTCAGGTACAGTTCGCTAGGGAGCTTTGGTAGGCTTAGGTGAAGAGTCAATACTCAGCTTGAGTCTCCTGCTGACGTGCCGACCGGAGGTTAGATGTGGTAAAAGTGGGTCCAACAAATATAAAATTATTTATTAAGAACATGACAACATCTTTTACATGATTCACAACCACGAGTGTAATGGTTAACCAAAATTTTGACACATTCTTTTTGGGTTTTTGAAACTGCATCTTGGGATTCGATCTTTTGCTACAACTCCATATACTAAATTTTCAATCAAATCATGTGAGTGTTCCATATGGTCTTCAGTTTCGATCACATCATCTCAATCTTCCATGTCTCTTTCAGATTCGATCTCATCATTTGAGTCTTTCAAATTTCTTGCTGCTCCAATTTCACATAACATTCATTATAACTCATTACTTGAATTTTTCTAAAAGTGTAGACCCCTTATTGCATGTTTGGCAAAAGTAACCTATAGCAGTAGTGAAATTACAACTCACTCCCTTATGACCAAACAAAAAACATTCACTACAATGAAAGTTTGATCCTTGAGACGGCTACTTACAAAGCCAAATAATGTACACTTTAAACAAGTCTACTGATACCGTAATTAGTTCGTAAATTTTGATTATAAAAATCATAAAAAACAAATTGATTGTATGCATAAACAAAACATATACATTTCACATCTACAAAAAAAAAATTTCATACAAATCAACCAGTTTAATTCAACAGAGACAAATTATATTATAAATCAATACAATCCTCAGAAGTCTTCTAAATAAGTCTACTAAATAACTAAATCTCAAATTTTAACCATAAAAATCATTAAAAAATATTTTAATAAAACATTATATACATAACTAAAACGTACATAATTGATATCTATATAAATTAAAATATCATGAAATTAAATCAATTTATAAGTTTGATATGAGTTCTAATTAAAAATATTCGATTTATGGTTTAGCATTAAGAAGATTCTGTGTGTAGACTTCAAAAGAAGTCTGAACTCAAATTAAACTGAGCGACTGTTAATTTTTTTTAACTAAATGGGTGGAAACCAAATTTAACCGGACTGAATTTGTTGGTAATTGAACAATTTCACCGGCTATGTAGCCTACTTTAGAAGACATTTTTTGTAGTATTCGAAAAAAGTCTGAAATTCAAATTAAACATAATGGGAACTCGAATATCTTTAATTAAATGAGTGGGAACCATAATTAACCAAACCTAATTGGTTGGTAATTGCATAATTTAACCAGCTATGTAAACTTCTTTGGAAGAATTTTTTGTAGATTTTAAAAGAAGTTTGAAATTTAAATGAAAGCTAGCGGGAATTCGGATTTTTTCAATTAAATGGCTGCAATTTGGACTTTTTTAAAACTAATTAGTTAATTTTCTCTCTAAAATGGCCCCTCCTTCTCCTCTTCCTCCCCTCTGGCCATGAATCTTCTCTCCTTTCTCTCTCGCGGCCAATTCTCATCTCCCCCCCCCCCCCCCCCCCCCCCCCCCCCTCTCTCTTGCCATCAACATCATCTCCCTTGCCGGTTGTGGTAGTGGTAAACCATATGTTGTTGTACTTCTTCTTCTCCTTCTTTATCTCATCTTTCTTTCCTGTTGTCTATTTTTTTTTTGCAGATTTGAGCTTATTATTACAGATCTGAGTTTATTGTTGCAAATATGAGTTTATTGTTGCAGATATGAGTTTATTGTTGCAGATCTTAACTTATTGTTGCATATCTGAGTTTCATGTTGCAGGTTTGAACTTTTTGTTTTAGATTTGAGTTTATTATTGCAGATCTGAAACATTTCTCTTTTCTTCTTTTTGCATATATGAGTTTTAACATTTTCCTTTTCTTATTATTGTAGATATGAGTTTATTGATATTTCTTGTTTGGTTTTACATATCTCAACGAAGTCCTTGCTTGTCTCCATCAGATTTCAGTGTTTTCAAGGTTCAAAACTGTAATTATACTATACCATTAGTAAGATTATGTGTACCTATGGTTTTATGTAGATTTCGTATTAGACTTCATTCGTAGACATCAGATTCAGTCTTCAGTAGCAGACATCTTTTTAAGACTGCTGTCGCAGACATCACTCACATGGTCTACTTTATATGTAATGTTGTATTGTGTTGAATGTTTTGTAATATATTCATAAATTATGGGTATTTGTGTATTCTGCAAAATATAGAGACTTTGTTGTCAGACTTTGTATGCAAACTTCTAAAAAGTCTGAAATTCATATTAACATAGAGGGAATTGTAATGAGATTAGAAATCATAATCAGCCTGAAAATATCCAATTTGAGTTGCATGCGTAAGAGCAAGTAGGTAAAACGAGTATTACTGAGTATGAATGTATAATTGGATACAACAAGTAATACTAATTAAAATAGTTTTGAGAAATTATTCTTTTGGTATGCACACTGAGTTACTAATGAATTATTCTGAATAAAATATAAATATTGCAGGCTTTACCTACGGATTACACCAAAAAAAGGAAGATATAAAAAAAGAAGATTTCTGTTGACCAAAAAAATGAAAAAAAGAAGATTTCAATTGGTTTGAAGTTTACTTGAGCTCCTACTGTTGCCAAGAATGGTGTTCCTAGAAGAAGTGGCACCTCTCTTAAATATATCTTCTCCATAACAACAAAATCTGTTGGCGCCAAGCAATTCCCAATCTTCAAAGGGAAATCTTTCACCATGCCTAAGGGTCTTGTTGAGGTGTTATCCACATAGGTGATAAAGGCTTTGCAGGGCTTCAATTCCTTGATTCCTAATGTTTGGCTTAAGTGGAGAGACATGACATTCACTGTTGAAACTGAATCACACAAAGCTCCAACATTGTCTAGCATCTCAAGCTCACAAGTGATGAGAAACTTTCCTAGATTAGGAAGCTTTGTCAATGTCTTAAGCTCCTTGCTTCTCTTCAAATTAGCCCCCACATTCTCTAGAATTGGCTCCACTACTTCCAGCTTGTCAAAGACTTCTTTGAGGAATCTGATTTGATCCTTCACTTCAAGTAAAGTGGTGCCATGAGGAAGCTTTATTCCAGCGTCTTGTATGTCTTTCCTGAACTTAGAATAGACTGCCATCTGAGCCTTTGTAAAGTGCATTGTTGGGTAAGGGATTGGTGGCTTATAAGCTTGAACTTCAGGAGCTTTACTCTTCTCATTGCTGCTTGAAGAGCTGCCTACTTGGCGATCATACAACTCCTTGAAGTCTTCAGGACTTTCCCTAGCCAAGACCCTAAAAGCATGGTATGTCTCTACAAGCTCTTTGTCAGCTTCACTGAGCTCTGGTTTGGCTTCTTCTTCTGGAGCAACTAAAGCTTTCTCAGCCTTTTCTTTTTCAGCAGCTTCTTGTGCGGCTCTTTCTTGCTTTTCTTCTCTGTTCAAGCTTTCATCTAGTCCTTGGAGGAACTTCTCTATAATGTCAGCAGCTTCTTAATCATCAATGTTGACGTTGATGACATTCCCCACACACTCAGCCTTTAACATGTCCACATGTAACAGCATTTCTTGAAGGATAATGCCAAGCTCTTCCAATGAATCATATTCATCATCAAACTCGTCATCCTCTTCAGCAAGCAAGTGGCAGAATTCCTTAGGATTTGCTTCACTCTTTCCTGGTAACTGGTTCTGAGGCTTTGAAGAAGAAACTCCTTTGCTTTCTAGAGACTTGACTCTTTGGTTCAGAGCATCTAACTTGCCATTCAGGTCACAAGTAGTGGCATATATTTTGTTATGCACTTCAGCAAATTTCTTGTGCAGCTCTATAGTGGTGTTGGCTTGACCAGTCAACAATTGTTGCATCATCTGCTTCAAATCAATATCTTGAGTGCTTGAAGAAGTTTGTGTATTGCCAAAACCTGATGGGATAAAAGCTGGTCTTGGCTGAAAGTTAGCTTGTTGAAAACTGCCCTGAAATGGTGGTCTTGAAGCAAAGTTGTTTTGCTGGTTGAAAGGAACAAAAGGTTTAGTTCCTTGGTTTTGTTGAGCAGCTTGTGATGGATAGACTTGATCCTGAGGGTTAGCCACGTTGGTGCTTCTATAAGAGAAGTTGGGATGGTTCCTGTAGTTGTTAAAACCGCCTCCTTGTTGATTCATGTAGAAGGTCTCTTCTTCTACAACTGTCCCATCTTCCTCTTGTGTAGCAACACTATCACCAACAAAACTGACATTCTTGAAAGACACACTCAACAGCTTGTCTAACTTGTCATTCAAAGCTTTAATCTCCTTCTTTGTTGTACTCTCACCTTCAGCGCTTACAACAGATCTAGATGTTCTGTCATATTCCTCACCATAGTTTCCATCAGAAAGTTCCAAGTTCTCCACAAGAGCTAGACCATCTACAACAGTATTGCCCATGAAATTGACATTGGAAGCTGTGTCCAAAAGCATTCTGTAGTTTGGCGTCACTCCTCTATATAAAGTAGGCAGCAAGCTTTCATTAGTGAAGCCATGGTGTGGGCACTGCAAAGTGTAAGACTTGAATCGCTCCCAAGCTTCAGCAAATGTCTCCCATGCTGAGTAAAGCTGCTTATGATGTTCCTGAGCTTTGCTGTTCTTGTTGAGTTGAAGAATCTGTTGAGGAATGCTGTCTTGCACTCATTCCATGTAGAGATTGAACCTTGTGGAAGTGTCTTCTCCCACTGATATGCTTTGTCACCTAAACTGAAAGGGAACAAGCACAGCTTCAAAGCATCTTCAGAGACTCTTTGAATCTTGGTCATACCACACACCTTATCAAACTGGTCAAGATGATCCAAAGGGTCTTCATTGGGCAGGCCATGGAATATGTTGCCTTGCACCATGTTGATCAACCCAAGCTTGATCTCGAAGTGGTTCTGATGTACAGCTGGAGCGTGAATGTCATTTCTGTTGTGGTGAGTGTCAGGTGCATCACCAGCTCCTATTGGTCTTGCAGCTCTAGGTGCATGAACCAGTACTCGCAATCCTTGAACTCCAGCCGTTTGGTTCAAAGCTTCTTGTGCTTCATCTATGTGTGCTGCAGCTTGTTGTAGTGGTGCTTGTCCAACAACACCAACATGTGGTAACTGAACTTCCTGCTCTGCCATTCTCTGTCCTTTTAACTCTTGAACTCTCTGTCTTACAGCTCTTCTCCTATAAGAGGAGAATCATGAGACATTTGTTGAAGCATCAGAGATAGTAATGGATACGATAACTCTACAATCTTTGTTTCTTTTTGAGCATATAATCCTCTTGTGCCATTTTGAGAAGCTGATACAAGACTTTTTGGGACATGATTCAATTACCCAAGCTTGTACTAATCAGTTATAATACAACATAGGGTTTTATCAATCCAAAAGGGGAGAATGAAGCAGTAAAAATGCAATAAAGCTCTTAATTCAAGCAAACATAGATAGTTTTAGAAGTCTAACAACCTAAATGATCAAGCAAAGAAGCAAAAGAAAGCAAAAGAAAGAGCAGTAATGGCAAAGAGAAACAGAGCAAGAACAGAGTAAAAGCTAAACAAAACAGAGTAAAACTAAACTTCAAAGATTAAAAGATGGTTCAAGATCAAGGCAATGGTGATAGGGTGATTTCTGTTCATGTCTAGGTGATCAAAACAAGCAATTCTAAACACTCAACCTTAGGTAAGAAACACTAATATAGACTAATCCAATCTGTTGGCATTAATCCCTTTTCTAATCACATATTCAAGATAAATCTCTTTACTCAAACACATAATCATCAAGCATTAAAATCAAGTTCCATAAAAACAATTAGCATGCTAGACATCTAATCTCTTAGGCTAGGTTTACTAATCTCTTATATGATATATCAAACATCAACTCACATTATCATGCATAATCAATGTCTAAAAGCAATTTCTCATCAATATGGTACTAAGCAATAAGCATATTCAAGCAGGAAATGATAGGTGCAAAGACTCATGATTATCTAAACACCATTTTCAAGCATTGAACTTCATTCAGGAATTTCATCAAACACTTGGTGTGCATGTGAAAACCTAAAATCAACTTCTCCAACAAAGAGGTACTAAGCATTAATCACAATCATATAAGAAAGGGAATGAGAAGATCTAAGTCCTAATCAACCTAAACAATCACTAAAATCACCCCATCTATCCTAATCTCAAACCTAAAGCAAACTACTCACTAAACATGGTGAAAACCATCAAATCTATGAAGAAAAGATAGTTAATCATGACTAGAGAGACAAAAGATTAAGGGAAATGCAAAATATTATTGAAATAAGCAAAGATTCAAGTTACAAAATCAAAAACCTAAAACAAAGAAGAAGAGACTGCTGGATAATGAGATGTCTTCCCAGAAATTAGGGATTTCAAGTATTTATAGGAGTCTAAGAGAAAATGGCAAAATTGTAAATAAATGGTCTTCACTCTGGGTTTGCATCGGTCAGTTGCATCGGTCATTTGTGATCGATGTAAATCCCATCGGTCTGCTTCTGCTAGTCGATGCAGGTTAAGCGGTTTCACGAAAATTGCGATATCTGTTGAACGGCATATCATAATGACCTGAAACTAAGTCCTCCTGAACGTTAACTCACGTGGCTACAACTTTCATGAAGAGTGAAGATGCTGAATAGAGACTGAGGCTACTCGTCCGAGCTGATCTTTAAGTCGGTCAAGATCAACGGCAAAACCTCCAGATGGACATGTGCTCACTTTATTCGCTGTACCTATTCAAAAACTGATGGAAATGACTCAAAACTAAGACCAAACGAATGCTAACTCAAGTGTCTACAAAGTTGATGAAGGACGCCGAAGCCAAATCGGAATGCAAACACCTCATCTGAGCTGATCTTCAGTCGATATGAATCCCATCGGCCTGGAGAGTGATCGATGCTGGTGACCGAAATTCATCCGCTGGGTTTATGTCGATCACTTCTGATCGATGCTGGTGACCGAAATTCATCCGCTGGGTTTATGTCGATCACTTCTGATCGATGCTGGTGACCGAAAATCAAGTATCGGTCACTCATTGACCAATAGCCTTCGTGCACAGACCGATAAGGGTTGAGCGGTTTCACGAAAACTTCTATAACGTTCTAACAACTTATGGGAATGACCTGAAACTAACTCCAGCCGCAAGCTAACTCACGGGGCTACAACATTGGTGAAGACCGTTGAAGCTGAATCGTGTTGGAGATGCTTTGTCGGAGCCAGTTTTGTCAGGTCAAGTTTCTGGCCGCTTTAACAAGGTGCACCTTCTTCTTGGCTCTTTTCATGTCTTGTGCTGCACCCACCATCATCTCCCATGCTCCTTGTAGCTCAATGAGTACCTGTAAACATCTTTTATACAAATAAAATGCAAACTACACCCAAATGCAACTTAAGTCTAAAAAGAGAAGAAAATGGTACAAAGGATAAGGAAAACATGCAAAAGAGAACCAAAATATGCACTAAATGCAGGCCTAAATAATGTAAATACAAGAGATATCAACACCCCCCACACTTGCCTTTTGCTTGTCCTCAAGCAAATAAGAACAAATGGGAGAGTGAGGTTTGAAAGTGGGAGCTCAAAACTAAAGGTGTTAATGGAAAAATTGAATCAATGCTCAAGTTATAGGTTCTAAGATGCAAAGAGATTGTTCTACTTTGAAGACTTTAGCCATACCTAACATAGCAAACAATGAACTCTAGCTTAGCCTACACAAGCATTCAAATCAAGCAACTCTTTAACATTCATTAATCAGTAACCAATGGATCATGTTTGTGCAAATCAAGAGAAAACATTTGGTCAAGGGACATGGTCATGAGATGAAAATGATCTCATTCAAATAAGAGTTCAAAGATTTTGGGGATCACTCAATGAAATGATTCTATCTTAGGCAAAATGCTAAAGGTAAAAGCACACCTATGCATGCAAGTCAAAGCTCTCTTCTACCCTTTTTACCTAAGATGAACCTAATAACTTCTAAAACCCCAAGTGAAACTCCTAAATCTACCCTTTCCCAAAGCATTTGATCTCTTCCATCTTCATATTTGGGGAAACTCCTTCTTTTGCTTGTGTGGTTGACTTCTTTTTGGAACTTGCTCTTCTTTGTTGCATGATTGGCGCCATTTTCATCACCTTTGGTGGATTGCTTGGTCTGATTACTCCTTTTGGATGACCGTTTGTAAGCTTTGTTGTTGTTGGCACCTTTCTTATTTCGCACTTAGAGCTTTCTTCCTAGTTAACTTAACCACAAAATGAACTGTTCCCCCATACTACCAATCACATACTTCTTCTTCTTCTCAAAGATGTAAACAATTAAAGCTCAAAACACTTACACTACCCTTTCCCAAACTCCTAACCTAATACCAAGCTCAAAATGCAAGCTGGTGTCTACAAGAGAGCTTCTCCTTGCCAGCCTTATTCCTAACACTTTTTGCCAAGATAATATCGAAAATGATGCAATGCAAGGCCTCACAACTCTCACAATAGTGTTTAGGTTCAGAAAGAAGGATTGGTTTTAGGGTGTGGTTAACTGTCCCATAATGTTGAGGATCAGCTACTTGGATTAACAAGAGTGGTAAGAAGGGAAGAAGATAATCCAAGTATGTATATGGGTAGCCATGTAATCACTTTCAATGCACAAACATGATAATTCAAAGTCAGTATTATGGTTCTAATAAAATAGAGTTGGAATCAAATCAAAGAAAGCTTCTGCATAAGACAATAATATCAATGCAAGAATTCAAGATATGGTGCAGCCTTAACTTCAAACTCACTACAATGCAATCAAACAACAGATAACCAAGGCATTGAAAACATTTCAAACATTAACATCTTGACAAGTGTTCATGAACTACTCCCTATGCAAATGTATGTAATCCTATATGAAATGCATTTAGACTCAATCTTAGTTATGTAAAGCAACTAAATGATCTTTTTGGTTTCAAAAAAATTGAAAATTTCATGGATTTTAAGTGCACATAAATGAATGCATGAATGCATGAGACTCAAGTATGTAAAAGAGAAAATAAGAAAACAGAACACAATGTTAAATGCAATTCCCTCCCCCACACTTGAATTACACTGTCCCTTGTGTAATAGAAGCTTAAAGGAGGGTAATAAAAGATATTCAGAAGTATTCAGGAGCAACGGAGCATGATTGTGTATCTTAGAGGGAGTTTGGTCAGACTGGGTCCCAACTTATAACAACTTGCCTTAAACCACACTTTCTCCTGTTATTGAAAGAAAAACACAAAGACAAGCATAAAATACAATAATATGAACAAGGATAACAAGGGAATACCTCCCAAGAGTGTATGTTTATAGTCACTATGCTTGATTTTTCATGCTCCTTAAGATCATGGAGGATGATGGAGTGGAACTGGAGTTCCTTCTCCTTTCTACTTGAACAATGTGTTGGCTCCACAGTAGAGCTTCTCCTTAGGTTTCCTGACTTTCTTTCTTGGCTTCTTTGGTCCACCATAGAGCTTCACCTTGATTCCATGAAACAAGTCAAGAAGACAAGCACCATCAAATGCTTCACCATCATACTCATTGTGGTCAAGAGGGTCTTCATCTTCTTTTAGCACTTCAGCCTTGAATCCCCTCAGCTCTTTCTTGACATCAGGTGGCTTCGTAGCAGGCTTCATTGCATAGCTAACTCCACCATTCATCTTCTTGAGGGTGACTCTCTCTTTGGTGAAGTCAATATCAGCGCCTGTTGTATTCAGAAATGGAGTCCCATGTAGTAGAGAAGGCTTCTGATTGTGAGCCATTTCCATCACAACAAAATCAGTTGGTATCTTGCATGCTCCAATCCTCACAGAAAAGTTTTCAATGAGACCAACAGGTGTTCTTGAAGAAGAGTTCCCAAAAGTGATTGTGGAGGCAATACTTCTTTGAATTTCAGCAGTCATGCTTCTCTGAATTTCAGCCATACTTCTTTGAATTTCAGCAGCCATGATCTTCTGAATTCCTCCATTATTAAGTTGTTGGAGTTACAGGAACATCTCCTTAAGGTCCAATGCATGTGAAGGTTGGGAGGTGTTGGCGCCAACTGTTTGAGAAGAAGAACCTTGATGCTGTTGAGTATGATTGTCCCCATAGGACTAGTGTACACAAACATCATGGTCTTGATGCATCACTGGCGCCTCTTGTTGTTGGACAGCTTTGACTTGGTGTTCTTTGTTGTGGTTTGGTGAAAGAGCACTAGGAAGGAGTTTAGTGGTTTCATTGAGCAGCAAGTCAACTCTCATCTGCAAGGCTTTCATCTCATGCAATGCTGTCTCTAGCTTTTCTTCAGTGGCTTTGGACTGTTGTTCCTTATCAGCTATATAATCCCAATTGCTGAGTGCCATGTTCTCCACTAATATCCAACCTTCATCAATATCTTTCCCAAGAAAATAACTATTACTTGCTGTATCTAGAAGGATTCTTATCTTTGGGAGAACACCTCTATAGAGTGCGGATAGTAGCAGTTCCTTGGTGAAGCCATGGTGAGGGCATTGATGAGTGAAGCCTCTAAATCTTTCCCAAGTGTCTCCAAAGCTTTTATTAGACCACTGAATGAAGTTTGTGATCTCATTCCTGAAATGTGCAGTTCTTGAGGGAGAGAAGAACTTGGTTAAGAAAGCACCTTTACATTGTTCCCAAGTGGTGATGCTGCCTTGTGCTATAGATTTCTCCCATAATCTAGCTCTATCACTAAGAGAAAATGGGAATACCTTGAGCTTCAAACCATCATCTAAGACTCCACTAAGCTTTGTCAAAGTACATATCCTCTCAAAGTGATCCAAGTGCTCAAGAGGATCTTGGATGGGCAATCCAAAGAACTTTTTTTCTTGAATCAAAGCAATCATGCTGCTCTTTATCTCATAGTGGTCAGTCTCCATAGGTGGAAGAATACCTTGCCTTGAAACATAGCTTGATGGTATATCTGCAGTACCTATAGGTCTCAATGGTCTGTGAACCAAAGCTCCTTGTAAACCATATGGACCTTGCTGTCCTTGTAAGCCTTGAATTATTTGAGGACCTTGTGGACCTTGCAAACCAAAACCAGCAGCATACTGATGTTGTTCCATGCTTCAACAGCTGAATTCTGATTCTGCAAACCCAAAATCTTTGACCTTTAACCTCAGTTGTAGTTGTAGACACTTAATAACAAGTGCTGTGGTACCTACAAAAGAAATTCTAGACCAAAAGAGAAACCAGTAACCAAAATCAAAAATAACAAAGCTTGATCTCAAGATCTCTACAAATCCTACTGAATAATGCATTCCCCTAAACGCAACAGCGCTAAATTGATACAAGACTTTTTGGGACTTGATTCAATTACCCAAGCTTGTACTAATCAGTTGTAGTATAGCATAGGGTTTTATCAATCCAAAAGGGGAGAATGAAGCAATAATAATGCAATAGAGCTCTTAATTCAAGCAAACATAGATAGTTTTAGAAGTCTAACAACCTAAATAATCAAGCAAAGAAGCAAAAGAAAGCAACAGAAAGCAATTAAAGAGCATTAATGGCAAAGAGAAACAGAGCAAAAACAGAGTAAAAGCTAAACAAAACAGAGTAAAACTAAACTTCAAAGATTAAAAGATGGTTCAAGATCAAGGCAATGGTGATAGGGTGCTTCCTGTTCATGTCTAGGGTGATCAAAACAAGCAATTCTAAACACTCAACCTTAGGTAAGAAACACTAATATAGACTAATTCAATCTGTTGGCATTAATCCCTTTTCTAATCACATATTCAAAATAAATATCTTTACTCAAACACATAATCATCAAGCATTAAAATCAAGTTCCATAAAAATAATTAGCATGCTAGACATCTAATCTCTTAGGCTAGGTTTACTAATCTCTTATATGATATATCAAACATCAACTCACATTATCATGCATAATCAATGTCTAAAGGCAATTTTTCATCAATATGGTACTAAGCAATAAGCACATTCAAGTAGGAAATGATAGATGCAAAGACTCATGATTATCTAAACACCATTTTTAAGCATTGAACTTCATTCAGGAATTTCATCAAACACTTGGTGTGCATGTGAAAACCTAAAATCAACTTCTCTAACAAAGAGGTACTAAGCATTAAGCACAATCATATAAGAAAGGGAATGAGAAGATCTAAGCCCTAATCAACCTAAACAATTACTAAAATCACCTCATCTGCCCTAATCTCAAACCTATAGCAAACTACTCACTAAACATGCTGAAAACCATCAAATCTATGAAGAAAAGGTAGTTAATCATGACAATAGAGACAAAAGATTAAGGGAAATGCAAACTATTATTGAAATAAGCAAAGATTCAAGTTACAAAATCAAAAACCTAAAACAAAGAAGAAGAGACTGCTGGATAAAGAGATGTCTTCCCAGAAATTAGGGATTTCAGATATTTATAGGAGTCTAAGCGAAAATGGCAAAATTATAAATAAATGTAAATCCCATCGGTCTGCTTCTGATGGTCGATGCAGGTTGAGCGGTTTCACAAAAATTGCGATATCTGTTGAACGGCATATCAGAATGACCTGAAACTAAGTCCTCCTGAAAGCTAACTCACGTGGCTACAACTTTCATGAAGAGTGAAGATGCTGAATAGAGACGGAGGCTACTAGTCCGAGCTGATCTTCAAGTCGGTCAAGATCAACGGCAAAAACTCCAGATGGACATGTGCTCAATTTATTCGCCGTAACTCTTCAACCACTGATGGGAATAACTCGAAACTAAGACCAAACGAAATCTAACTCAAGTGGCTACAAAGTTGAAGAAGGACGTCGAAGCCAAATCGGAATGCAAACACCTCATCTGAGATGATCTTCTGTCGATATGAATCCCATCGGTCAGGAGAGTGATCGATGCTGGTGACCGAAATTCATCCGCTGGGTTTATGTCGATCACTTCTGATCGATGCTGGTGACCGAATATCTGGTATCGGTCACTCTTTGACCGATAGCCTTCGTGCACAGACCGATAGGGGTTGAGCGGTTTCACGAAAACTTCTGTAACTTTCTAATGGGAATGACCTGAAACCAACTCCAGACGCATGCTAACTCACGGGACTACAACATTGGTGAAGACCGTTGAAGCTGAATCGTGTTGGAAATGCTTTGTCCGAGCCAGTTTTGTCAGGTGAAGTTTCATGTCTTGTGCTGCACCCACCATCATCTCCCATGCTCCTTGTAGCTCAATGAGTACTTGTAAACATCTTTTATACAAATAAAATGCAAACTACACCCTAAATGCAACCTAAGTCTAAAAAGAGAAGAAAATGGGACAAAGGATAAGGAAAACATGCAAAAGAGAAACAAAACATGCACTAAATGCATGCCTTAATAATGTAAATACAAGAGATATCAGAAGTTCATCATTTGGTGCAACCATCTCTCAAGAGGAACATTCGCCATCTTTTGCGATTATCCACCTCGAAATGCCACACTAGTTCTTTCCTCACCCACATTAGAAAGTCAAACCACATTAAAAATCAATGTCAAATAAGTAGATTTCACATGAAGTCTCCTACTAAAAAGCTAAATATCTAATAACATTAGAAAATTAATTAAAGCTAAACTATTAACATAAAAACATGTCAGACTCATATATAAGCAAGACCAATAAATAATATATATTTAAGAGTCAAAGAATCAATTTTATTTGATACATATTTCAAATAAATGATTTTTATAAAAGAAGAATTGAAAATGCAGACTTCAAACAAAGTCTACTAAGTAGACTTTACCTGAAGTCTGCGACTAATAAGCTATATACCAAATAAAAAAAGAAAATTGATTCTACCATACATATATAATATAAACATGTCAAATTGATAATAAATTAGGTACACTTACTAACACAAGCACAAGGCCAATAAAATCTAAAAACATATAATAAATTTGATGAAAATGAGTTTTTTAAAAAGTCAACGAAGTCTACTTGAGTACACTAACAATGAAGTCTGTATTTGAGGTTAATTTTGCAATTGCCAAAAGATTAACTTGAGTACACTAACAATGAAGTCTGTATTTGAGGTTAATTTTGCAATTATCAAAAAATTAGTAGATTTCAGTGAAGTCTACTTACTCTGAGAAGTCTAATCCTGAAGTCTACT
The DNA here is from genome assembly GCA_911865555.2 of Thlaspi arvense. Taxonomy (NCBI): domain Eukaryota; kingdom Viridiplantae; phylum Streptophyta; class Magnoliopsida; order Brassicales; family Brassicaceae; genus Thlaspi; species Thlaspi arvense. The sequence continues at coordinate 43,706,737 of OU466859.2, read as the reverse complement.
TAAAGAAATAGGATACTTTTGCAATTGATCACACTTTAATTTTTTTCATTTGAAGTTAAATTTTCCGAGTAGACTTCAAACTCGGGGTTAGCTTTAGGGTTGACCAAAACAATGATGAATTTCAAAACTGACCTCTCTTTTCTGCAGACTTGTTAAGAAAGTCTTTGTCTTGATCACATGCAAAACTGACCTCGTTCTAACGTTGTCTTCTTTTAAAGTTTATGCCGTTTTTTTGTTGTTAAAGGAAATGTCACAGATTTCAATCATAGTATACTGTCAGAAAACATACGATCAATTACAAAACTAATATGTGCACTGACCAACAGACTTCTTCTGAAGTTAAATACCATAAGTAGACTTCAAAAGGATACTTCGTTTGCAGCACATATCAGAAAATTTAAATAAAATCGACTAAAAATTCGCCTACCAATAGTCTTTAGCTTATTCGACTAAAGAAGCCTAAAGGCTACCAATTCTAGCCACCACCAAAGATGCCTAAAGGCTATGTATGCCAAATCACCGGATATGGTAATATATTAGAGCATAAAGTTTTGAAAAATTAAATTAGAGAGCTTTTGGGATGATAATAGAAGAATAGAAGGTTAAGAGAAGAGATAATGATGATGATGGTGGCTTTGGTTGTTCTTGAAGCAATAAAAGCTATAAATTGGTTGAAATGTGGTTTGGTGAATTGATGGTGGTAGCTAGGGGTGGGCGTTTATCCCGGATCCGAAGATCCGATCCGAAACCGACCCGAAATTATCCGATCCGAATTGGTTCAGATTCTCTATTATACCCGATCGGGCGTAGTATTCTCTGAATTTCGGGTACCGGTTAATAACCGATCCGAACCAAGATCCGAAGACTTACCCGAAGTATCCGATTTTCAGAGTTCATCATCCGTAGTATCCGATTTTCAGAGTTCGTACTTCGTGATTCTTTCTTTCACTAGTTCCCTTATTCTCGGTGATTTGCAGTTTCCATAATCTCTGATTCCCCGATCTTCAAGCAAAAGAAATACAAAAATTCTGGAAACATAAATCAATAAATCTGGATTCGATTAATTTAGCCGCCACCTCTCTTCGTTCAGAGACTTCAAGAAATCAAATTGAGTCTCAGGTATGAAATTCTCAGATACTCGATCTGGTTTTCTTTCTTCACGGTTGTCTATTGTTTGGTTGAATTGCTTAATGGGTATTCTCTGAATCAATTTTGTACCAACAATTTTCTCCTTCTAGTTTTTTTTGTTTGTAAAGAAAAAGCATTGTGAGTGTTGTGGTGATTATTTACTGTTATGAATCAAGGTCTCAAGAAGATGTTAGGCGCTGATTAAATCTAATCTGAAACTCTGAGTATAGAAGTGTTTGCCGATCGTATGTCTTAGCCTATTCAACTGGTTTTGTTAACTCATATCGTCCATTATTCATCATGTTTGGTTTGAGTTCGTTATTCATCAAGTTATCGTGTCTAAAGTAATGCCAGAAGCTGGCTCTCTTCTATTTAATTTTCTTGTTCATTCTCTGGAAATTTCGAAATTGTCATATGCTTTGATTACGTTTGACATTTTACCAATGAATGACTCATATGAGAATCTCTGTCCAAATATAGTATTGCTTGTCAACAATGTTAACTATTCTTTTTGGTTATGCTTGAAAACAACTGTAATACTGCATAAACCTGCAAATTTGTCGAAGTCTGACTTGATCTTATTATATTTCAAAAATACCATACATTTGCAAGTCTTGATTATTGTTATTTCTCTCTCTCTCTTCTTGATCATTCTCTTGATTCTATAAGTGCTATAAAGATATGAACAAGTGTATTGTTGTATTGTGAGGCGAAACTGTTTATTATTTATTGAACATGAAACCATCGCCTTTTCTCATGTAATTGTTGAAGTTTCTTTTTCTTCTTGTCTCTGTTTTTAAGCTTTTGTATTTAGTTTGAATTATATTATTTAACTCGATTTGGGTTGTTGTGTTTCTATGTGTTGTGATTCAAATACACTGATTGTTTCTATAGAATCATACCATTACAATCTCTGCTTTTTTTTTTGTAGATGGGTTCTTCATCATTTCCAGATCCTGAAACTCAAGAAAGTCAGGAAACTGAAGAACCTGAAGAAGTGATTAATAATCAAGGGAAAAGAAAGAAAAGTGGAGCTACTTCTAAGCCATCTAAGCCAAATAAGCAACCGACTACAAGGTCACCAGTGTGGAACAATTTTACCAGATTAGAGGATGATCGAGACCAATGCAAATGTGATCACTGCTTACGTGTTTTTGGCTGTGCAACTTCAAAAGGGACTTCAAACCTGAAGAAACATCTTTCGACTTGTAAGAAGTATCTGGCGTATAAAATTAGTAAAGCTTCAGATACAAGAGTTGTTACTAAGGATGGAAATATGAAAGATGCAAAGGTTTCGGTTGAGGTTTTCAAAGAAGCTACTGAAGGGATGCTAGTGTTAGGAGAGTTACCACTTGCATTTGTTGAATCTCTGGCTTTCAGATGGTTCTGCGATAAGGTTAATCTCTACACACCTCACTCAAGAAGAACTGCGACTAGAAATATTGTGAAGATGTATGAGCAAAAGAAAGCTGCTCTTAAGAAGTATATTGTAGCCAACAAGCAGCGAGTGTCACTTACTACTGGCATATGGGTTGCGCAAGTTACAGGGAATAGTTATATGGTGGTAACTGTGCACTTCATTGATGCAAATTGGCAGTTGAGAAAGCTGATAATTGGGTTCAAGTACATCGTTGATCATAAAGGGATGACTATTTCGAGAGTTATTCTAGAGTTTTTGGCTGAATGGGGAATAGAGAAGATATTCTGCATCACAGTCGACAATGCCACTGCCAACACCTCTGCTCTCAAGAAGTTTCAGAGCGAGTTCAAGTTGCATAACAATGAGGCATTAGTTTTAGATGGAGAGTTTATGCACATCAGATGTTGTGCCCACATTATCAATTTGATTGTCAAGGAAGGCCTTCTTGAGTTAGGTGATCATGTCTCAGCCATTCGAAATGTAGTGCAGTATGTGAGGCCGTCTACAAATAGGTTAAACTCTTTCGATACTCGGGTTGAGACAGGAAATGTATCTAGAGGGAGTTTGCCTTTGGATATCAAAACACGGTGGAATTCGACTTATTTGATGTTGCTGCAAGCTATGAAGTTTAGGGCTGCGTTTGATAAAATAGAACTTGAAGACAAGCTCTACAATGACTATTTTATGGAAATGGAGAATAACGTAAGAAGGATTGGACCTCCTTTGTATAACGATTGGAGAGCTGTGGAGAGGTTAGTACAGTTTCTTATTATTTTCTACAACTCCACTTTGGTTGTCTCAGCATCTACTACGATTTGCTCTTATAAGTGTTATGGTGAGATAGTTACTATAGAGAGAAATCTAATGAATAAGAGTAGTAGTCTAGACAAAGTGTTAGCAGCAAAGGCTGATGATATGAGGGTAAAATTTGATAAGTATTGGGAAGGAATGAAGAACATCAATACGTTATTGATTATTGCTAGTGTGTTTGATCCAACGAAGAAAATGCAATTTGCTAAGCTTTGTTTTGAGCGGCTCTATGGCAAAGATACTGCAGAGTATAAAGCGATGCTTCAGTCAACTCAAGATGTCTTAAAATCTTTGTTTGATGAGTATAGTCTTCGACTAAAGAAGGACCCGATTGTCTCAGCATCTCAGACGACTCAAGCATCATCTTCTAGTGGCCAGGACCAAGATCATGTTTCAAGCAGCGAAACTATAGATTTAGTGAATGATGATCTAGGATATGAGAGGATGGATTTTCTTTACAAGGAAATGGTTACTGAAATAGGTGTTGAGGAGACAAGTAATGAGTTGGATACATATCTGAAAGATGCTGTTGAAAATCCTAAAACTTTACTTGGAACCGAGTATGATGTTTTGTCTTGGTGGAAGGTTAATAATGGCAAGTTCCCAATTTTATCATAAGTAGCTAGAGATGTTCTTGCAATGCAAGTTTCCTCTGTTGCATCTGAGAGTGCATTTAGCACTAGTGGACAAATCATTGATCCTTATAGAAGTTGTTTAACTCACTACATGATTGAGGTGTTGATGTGCACGGAGCAATGGATGAAGTGTGAGATTAAAATGACTGAGACAAGAGTGGCTACAAACGCCATTCTTCTTGCTGATGCCGATTTGCACACAGATCTTGAAAAAGGTGAGTTCTTGTTTTAGTTCAAATCTTTCTTAATAGTTTGTTTTCGGTTTTAAATTTTAACATTCTACATTTTTAACTATCTTCAGAGTTATATGGAGGAGTTAACTAGCTTTACAAGAGAAGATGGCCTTAAGGTAATTTGCTCTTTCTATACATTTTCTTGCGTTTCTGTTTTGTTGAACATGTTAATATTTCTCGATTTAGTGAAGTGTTAGGGACATGGAACGTAGAGACTTAGGGACGTTGAACTTAGGGAATTAGGAATTTAGTGAAGTGTTAATATATTATGTTGATTTGTTGTAACAGGGACTTACGGACATAGAAAAATTGAAGTCTTACACTTTGAGACTTGAGGCACATGTTTCCACTTTGCTTTCAATCTATTTTCTTTGTTTTTTTTTTTTTTTATGCAATGGGATGTTTCTTTGTTACATCAGTTCAAATGATTCATGTATTGAATGTTGATCTTTACATTTTGTTTCTCTTAGTCACAATTTGAAATTCTGAATGTTGATGTTTACATTTTGCTGGTTCGGAGTTCGGACATAGATTTTGAATTTTAGAAGTTTGGGTTTTTCAATTACTTTTGGTTATGTTTGGTTATTTTCGGTTCTTCTCAATTACTAATTTAAATAAAAGTATCTGAACCGAACCAAATCCATTAAACCCGGGAACAAAACGGATCCAAAATATAGAATCCGAACCGAACCGAATCCGAAGAGTACCGAACCGAACCCGATCCGAATTCTGATAATATCCGATCGGTACTAAATATTAGATTCCCGAAATACCCAAAATCTGAAATACCCGACCCGAACCGAACCAATAACCCGAACGCCCATCCCTAGTGATAGCATTTTCTTGAATTAGTGAAGAGTATGATGATTGTTTGGTCATTTGGATTTTTAAAAAGAAAAATAATAATAAACTAATGGCAATTTGATAAAAATATGAAACCGAGAAGGATGTAACTGAGAAAAGGTGGTTAATGTTTAAAATGGTGAGTTTAGTTAGCAATTGACCACAAAATATAAGCCATTGCAAGTTTCCTAAACACTAATGCTATAATTAGGAAATGAAAAAATAGTAAAGCTTTTGTATGAAGCCACTGTTTTTATTCTCTTCTCTTTGTTGCTTTCTATTTAAATTTGCTATAAAAATTTATAGTTGTAATGTTTCAAATTTATAGTGAGAGAAGTTTACCAAATAAAAACATGTTGTTACATAAGGCCAGAGCAATATGAATTCATAGGGTTTTGCTTATCATCACCATCTAATTTTTTGTTTACAAATACTTTTAAGTAGTTGTAATATTTAAAGATAAAAAAATGAAAGTGATTCTGAACTTTAAAAATAAAAGGTTTCCATTTTATTTATATAAAGGGGTAAGCTTTTTGCAGTTAGGTTCTTTATATCTTTTTTAGCAGACTTTCTGAACAGTTTCTGAAACCTTAAATTATAAATAGAGTTTTTATGAAGTCTATTCACCTCTAAGCTATAAATAGACTTCTGCGGAAGTATCAAACTTTGTATAAACAGTACATACAGTCTGCAAAATGTAAATCCAAAATCGATAATTTCCATTTAACAGTCAAAACCCTATATTGTTAGAGATGGATTTCGTACCCCCTCAAATCCCTACATCAATTGAGATAGGCCCATTCCAAAACCCTAAAGAATATTTAGGTCGGCAAGATAAATGGAAATCTTCTATTTATCTGATCAACTTTCGGAGAAAACGCAAGGTCAGCCTTATCAAGAAGGAAGTTTTCCTATTTCAACAGGAGAAGGTATCTTCAGAAGACCGACCTTGTCGGGCTATAAATAAAGAAGTCTTTCACTTCTCAGAACATAGGATAATCATCCAAGAATCTCTCTTTAAACCCACAAACTCTCATTCTTCTATAGACCGAATTTGAGTTTTCACAGTTGGCGCCGTCTGAAGGGAATAAAAGACTAAATCTTTAAAAGAACCGGAGCTCGAAGATGATCGAAACGCCATCCATCGATCATAATACCACCGGTCTCACCGAAGATAACACTGCAGCTCGTTGCCCTTGCAGCCCGTCCTCATCGCAGCTCGTTTCTCTTGCAGCTCGTCGCCCTTGCAGCTCGTTTCTCTCGCACCTCGTCACCTTCGCAGCTCATTGCCCTCGCAGCTCATCCCTGAAAAGACTTCAATGACACAAATCATCCTTGAAAAGACATTGACTTCAGTTCGTCTCCTTCAAAACATTCGTTTAAGCTCATCTTTTTCAAGATAGGTGCTTCAGCTCGTCCACTTGAAAATGCTCGCTTCAGATCGATGTCTCCATCTTGAAACCAGATCGGGTTCTGCATCTTGCAATCAGATCGGGCTCTGCATCTTGCAATCAGATCGGGGTCATCAATTTGCTTCATACTGTCATCTTTAAATCAGACAGTGGCTTTAAGATCCCTTCAGGTCGTCTTCTTGGATTCGCCCGTGCTCAGCTCTCCATTAGATGAGCTCTCCCAACAGCTCGTCTACTTAAACAATTCGTTAGTTTAAGTAGCTCGCCAGGTCGTTGATCTCACATCTGAGGTCGTCGGTCTTCAATCTCAGCTTGTCAGGTCGTCGATCTCACATTTGAGGTCGTCGGTCTTCAATCTCAGCTTCACAGCTCGTCAGGTCGTCGATCTCACATATGAGGTCGTCGGTCTTTAATCTCTGATTCATAGCTCGCAAGGTCGTCGATCTCACATCTGAGGTCGTCGGTCTTCAATCTCAGCTTGTCAGGTCGTCGATCTCACATTTGAGGTCGTCGGTCTTCAATCTCAGCTTCACAGCTCGCCAGGTCGTCGATCTCACATCTGAGATCGTCGTTCTTCAATCTAAGCTTCACAGCTCGCAGGTCGTCGATCTCACATCTGAGGTCGTCGTTCTTCAACCTCAGCTTCCCAGGTCATTAGGTCGTCGATTTTACATCTGAGGTCGTCGGTCTTCAATCTCAGCTCGTCTGATCGTCGATCTTCCAGCTCATCGTTCTCACATATCAGCTCATCCATTATCAGGTCGGCCTATCAGCTCATCTATTATCAGGTCGGCCTATCAGCTCTTCTATTATCAGGTCAGCCTATCAGCTCTTCTATTATCAGGTCGGCCTATCAGCTCATCCATTATCAGGTCGGCCTATCAGCTCTTCCATTATCAGGTCGGCCTATCAGCTCATCCGTTATCAGATCGGCCTATCAGCTCATCTATTATCAGGTCGGCATATCAGCTCATCTATTATCAGGTCAGCCTATCAGCTTTTCTATTATCAGGTCGCCCTATCAGCTCTTCTATTATCAGGTCGGCCTATCAGCTCATTCATTATCAGACGGCCTATCAGCTCTTTCATTATCAGGTCGGCCTATCAGCTCATCCGTTATCAGATTGGCCTATCAGCTCATCTATTATCAGGTCGGCCTATCAGCTCATCTATTATCAGGTCGGCCTATCAGCTTTTCTATTATCAGGTCGGCCTATCAGCTCTTCTATTATCAGGTCGGCCTATCAGCTCATTCATTATCAGATCGGCCTATCAGCTCATCCATTATCAGGTCGGCCTATCAGCTCATCCATTATCAGGTCGGCCTATCAGCTCATTCATTATCAGATCAGCCTATCAGCTCTTCCGTTTCAGCAACGATCTATTTTGCTTTTCCAAGCCGATCTCACATGGTCGCAAATAAAGCCGATCTAACATCTGACCGCAATCCGAGCCGACCTCACATGATCGAAATACGTCGATCTAACATCTGATCGCAATTCAAGCCGACCTATGGACACTGTTCGACAACTCATCTACCAACTATCTACACATCGACGTTCTGGCCAAACGTTCGATACGCCTATAGCTAAGTCTGATCCACTTAGCTCGGCAAACTAAAAAGCCAAGACCCGTCTTGCACGCGTACAAACGCTGCAGTCAACCTGCATATAAGCGGATCTATTTCGCAAAGTCCAAGTCATATAATAGTAGTAAGCCGAGCCAGTCTCGCTCTTTATATTCGATCTGGATATTTCTAAGTGGTACTAATAGAAAAACGCCGACCTGATTCGCATATTAGTATTCACACTTAGAAATTAAGTGGTACAAACAAATGTAAGTCGAGCTTCTCGCACGTTTGTATTCACACTTCTATTAAGTCGGAACCTGTTCCGTATTCCTAAGTCATGCAAAACTATTAAGCCGACCTGATCGTACCTTGCATTCGACTTTTGGAAAATTTCTAAGTCATGTAAACAAATAAAGCCGACCTCATCTCGCTGGTTTACATTCAGACTTAGAAATATTAAGTCATACGAACAATTTAAAGCCGATATCGCATCGCACGTTCGTATTCGACTCTAACAAAAGTCAAGCACACCTCGCAATTATATCATAGATTGAGCCGAGCATAGTCTCGCAAACTTCACCCGAGTATATATCAAGCCGAGTTCATTAGCTCGGTATACTTTGCTTCAGCTCGGCAAACTTCACTCTACACACCAATCTCGAAAACTATACGCCATCAAATGACCGACCTGAAAATCTCAAAGAAGTGATGCTTCATTTTTTCTTACTCTTGGAATGGTCCGATCTCAATTCATGCCGAACTGTCTCTTCTAATTCACCAAGCTCAATACCCATTCGCTTGCCAAACTGGGGGGGGGGACTAACTGTTAGAGATGGATTTCGTACCCTCTCAAATCCCTACATCAATTGAGATAGGCCCATTCCAAAACCCTAAAGAATATTTAGGTCGGCAAGATAAATAGAAATCTTCTATTTATCTGATCAAGTTACGGAGAAAAGGCAAGGTCGGCCTTATCAAGAAGGAAGTTTTCCTATTTCAACAGGAGAATGTATCTTCAGAAGATCGACCTTATCGGGCTATAAATAAAGAAGTCATTCACTTCTCAGAACATAGGATAATCATCCAAGAATCTCCACACTTGGAGAAGACCTTATTCTCTCTAGATTTCATCTATTTAACTCCCTTATTATGAACTACGATTGGCTTGATCCCTTCAAAAGGGTACATAGACAGCCTTTCTCAAGGTTCAACTGTTTCTTAATTAACATCCAAAAATCGTCTCTCGAGACCTAGGACAAACTAATCTTATTGTTCCTAGTTCTTGATTTTATTTCCATAAACAGTTTAGGTCGGTGTTCTTATTCCGATGACCTAAACGACCGTGTATCTCTCGAGCTCCGGCTAAAACTTAATACAGATCTCTCTTTAAACCCACAAACTCTCATTCTTCTATAGACCGAATTTGAGTTTTCACATATATGAAAACTAAGAACAAGAGTCAAAATTGTTTACCATATTCATAATTCGACATTTGTATCCAAACTTATCATTTAAAATAACAAAATTATCTAACCCTAAATCTAACCCTACGTATAAATTAGGTTTGGTTTGTAGTTTCTGGTTTCTTTTATTACTATGTGTCTTGTTTCTAACCTATTTTATATTTGTCGGTTCAAATTGATGCATTTGCATGAATTGTTAATTTATAAACATTACAATCAATGATATTAATTATGTAAGCAATTTTTTTCAATTTTTTTTATAATATAGATATAAGTTATAATTACGATACATACTTTATCTGAAATCTAGAAAGTAGACTTTGTATGCAATTCAAATTTTGAAAGGACGAAATAGTCATTTTTTTATTGGTCATAAGGGAGGGAATCATAATGTTCCTATCCCTTTGAAGTTTAAGCCATCATTTTCCATTTTTTTATCTCTGTTTATGTCAGTATGATAATCTGATTATAACATTTGGCAATGAAAACGTCATAAACAAAATCTTTTTAATTCACACTGACGCACATGATCATAAATCATATTTTTCCTCTTCTCCCTACAGCTTTTTCTTATTTTGAATAACAATTTTTCCTCGTATATTCTCCTTTTAAAATACAAAATTTTGGTAAATTTGATTTAAAAAGGAAGTGAGTAAAATCAAATATATTTTGTAGTATCATTGCATTGTATAAATTTAGAGTTTTGGTAAGAAAATTAAAAATACAAATTATTAATAGTTACAAAGTATAAATAATGATCCCAAATTAAAACTTACATTTAATCATTTCATAGTAAAAAAAAGAAAACAGAATATTTTTACAAATACAATATGACTTCATAGTTAAACCAATGCTAATTTAATTTTGATATATGAATACAAAATTAGGAACATGACGACATCTCTTAGATGATTCACAACCACGAGTGTAATGGTTAACCGGAATTTCGATACATTCTAGTGGGTGTTTGAAACTGCATCCTAGGATTCCATCTTTTGTTATAACTCCATATCCCAAATTTTCGATCACGTCATGTGAGTGTTCCATGTGGTCTTTATATTCGATTACATCATCTGAATTTTCCATTTCTCTCTTAGAATCGATCTCATCATTTGAGAGTTTTAAATTTCTTGCTTCTCCAATTTCACAAAACACTAATGCTATGATCATTATGATAGCAAATAAAGAAATAGTAAAGCCTTCGTTTAAAGCCATTGTATTTCTTCTCTTCTCTTTGCTGCTTTATATTTGAATTTGCTACAAAGATTTGTAATTGTAATGTTTTCAAGTTTATAGTGAGAGAAGCTTTAATAAAAACAAACATTTTGTTACAGAAGCCCATAGCATTATGTACTTATAGGGTTTTGCTTATCATCACCAACTGACGCGTTATGCAGGAAGCGTGTAGAGTGAAGTGATTGTAAATGTAGAACTGACGTAACCGGATAGATAGAAAGATCGGGATCACCACAACTCGTAAAGCTGAAGCACCAGAGCTGATAAAGAAATCCATTGAGCTAACACCACACTTAGATAAAGTTCCACCACTAAGTGATAAAAACGCTCAAATCACCACCAATGACTTCCAAAATCAAAGGATAACGGTAAAATAATCAACGTATCAAAAGAGGTCACAAAAGACTATCCAAATTCTTTGAAAACTCTGTGTGATTTTTCATTGATAAAAAACCTCATTATATAGAGGAACTAAACAAAATTTCGTCCCTTGGACTTACAATAAATGTAGAAAAATACAGAAAACAAAAAAGAACAGAAAACAAGGCAGAATTGACTGTTGACTTGACCAGGCACTAAAATGATCCTCCAGCATCATCTAGTGACGAAAACTAGAATCCTCACATGCTTATTTTATCACTTGTCTTGTCCAAAACTAACAAAGTATAACCCAACCCATTCTGCTTCTCAACCCTTTGTATATTTTCCTTGCCTAGCATACTTGCTCCTGCATCAATCCCTTCGGGTTCAAAAGGAGTTGTCCTCAAATCCAGCAACTCCTCATCCTCAAAGTATGGAGAAATATCTCCAACATTGAAAGTAGCTGAAACTCCATAATCACCTGGAAGTTCAAGTTTATAGGCATTCTCACCAAACTTCTCAAGTACCTTGAATGGACCATCAGATCTGGGCATGAGTTTAGACTTGCGCTTGCTAGGAAACCTCTCCTTCCTAAATGCAACCACACCAGATCTCTTAGTTCAAACGACTTAGCACGGCGATTCTTGTTAGCTTTCTTCTTGTACTTCTCATTTGCCTTTTCAATCTCAGCTCAGACATTCTCATGTAGTTTCCTCATAGTCTTAACTCGCTCTGCTGCTTCATAATTCATTTTGAACTCACAAGGTAATGGAATCAGATCAATAGGAGTAAGAGGATTCACACCATACACTACCTCAAATGGTGAACGTTTTGTAGTGTAGCTTACTGATCTGTTGTAAGCAAACTCCGCTTGAGCCAACTTTAAATCCCACTTGAGAGTGCATCAGCTACCCATAATTCGTGAATCAAGGATAGAGATCAAAGCATACCTCCTTGAGAGTGCATCAGCTACCACATTGATCTTTCCAGCTTTGTATTTAGACACAAATGAGAAGGATTGTAGAAACTCCACCCATTTAGCATGTCTACTGTTGAGCTTGTGCTGATTGTTGATGTACTTCAATGCCTTATGGTCAGAGTGTAGAACAAGCTGTCTTGGCCTCAAGTAATGTTCCCAATGACCAAGAGCCCTCACAATCGCATAAAACTCCTTGTCATAAGTTGAGTAGTTCTTCCTAGCTCATGTGAGTATCTCACTGAAATATGCATTAGGACGTTGCCCCTGAACAAGAACATCTCCTATTCCAATGCCACTTGCTTCACACTCAACTTCAAATGCTTGATTAAAATCAGGAAGCGCCAAAATGGGTGCTTCACACAGCTTCTGTTTCACCACTTCAAACGCCTTTTGTGCAGCTATGCTCCAATCAAACTCATCCTTCTTCAAGCACTCAGTTATTGGAGCCATTATTCTACTGAAGTTCTGTACAAATCGCCTATAGAAAAAAGCAAGGCCATAAAAGCTTCTAACATCAGATTGTGTAGTTGGAATTGGCCAACTTCTCATTGCTTCCACTTTGCTTTCTGAAGAAGGACTTTTGGGTCACTAGATTCAATCCCTCTCTAATCAGATGTAGTATAGATGAGGTTTAATCAATCCATCTAGGAGCTAGAGTAAAAGAGATGCAAGGTGCTAACTAAGCTTAACCATGTATGATGAAGAAATATGATTCTAACAACCTAAGTGAACAAAGATGAAATGCAGAAATGAAAAGTAATACTAGCAAGACTAAAGCAAGCAATGCAATGCAAAGAAGCTAAATGCAACAGAAACTACAAGACAATTATCTAAATGCAACAACTTGAAATGCAAGGCAGGAAATGAACAAAAGCAAAGCAACTAAAAACAGAGGAAAACAGAACACAAAATGATGAAAAGCAAAGAACAATGAAGCGCTGATTCAAGGCTAGAGCAATGATGACTTGGGGATTACTTAGTATCAAACCTAGAGTGATCAAGACTGAATACAAGCAAAGAACATGATCAAGCCACTCAATCAATCAATCTGTATCAAGAGCAGAAATAATTAAGTTAAGCACATGTCAGACCCACTTGTGATGGCGTATCTGTGCAAAACCAGCCCACAACAAGAACATAGATGTCAAAGTTAAGCACATGTCAGACCCACTTGTGATGGCGTATCTGTGCAAAACCAGCATGAAAACACAAGGCTCTTATAGACCAAACAAACAACCTAAACGCAATATAATCATCTAAGTGATTGTTCCTAGCAAAGTTCTTTCAGGCATTTAAACAAACACTAATGATGCAGCAAACACATATGATCTATTTCACTCAAACAAGTTACTCAAGCCTTAAGAACAACCAAGCTAATTAATCTAAGCATTATTCAAACCAAAACACCCTAAGCTATCAACCAATCATCCCCAAATCTGCTCCAACCCCAAACCATATGAAACTACTCACTGTACATCATGAAATCAACAGAAACAAGCAGAAAAGATAGATCAAACATGATTAAACAAGAACTAGAAGAATAATGACAAAGGAAATGCAAAACTTTATTAAAAAGATGATCTTGATCAAAATCCCATAAAAATCTCTTTTTGGTTTTCCACAAGGTCGAAAATAGGGCCAAGAAGAAGATAAGATGCTAAAAAGATAAGGTTTAGCTTAAATAAGCTAAGAAGATAAGGTTTGACAAAAAGTAGAAAACTCTTGGTCTCGGCGTTGACATATCAAGGTGCAAAGGAAGGTGTTCTCGATGCTGTCAGCTCGATATCGAGGTGGGTTCTTGGTGTTCTCCTTGATGCTACACATTGATATGCCATGTGCAGCGCGTATCGACGTTCTTCCTCGATGCTGGTCCTCGATGCAGACTAACGGCTTTGAATCTTCGTGTTGATCATTTTCCTCTCGTCCTGTTGCTCGCATCGAGCATACTCCACGGGTGTTCAGCTCGATGTGCTTGCTCGATATGGACCAGATTTTGCGAGAACTCCATTTCTGACATCTTCTTTGATCATGAGCTGTTTCCATCTCCTCCCCAGCTGCAAGAAAACTCCAAAAACACCTGAAGATCACCACAAACATGCACATGTATGCAAATGTATGCAATCCTAAGCCAAATGCATGCCATGTTGATTCTAAGTGCAAACAATACTAAAATGCTAAACTATAATACAAAAACAGAGGAAAAGATGCATGAAATACAGCCTAAAATGATCTAAAATAGCAAGCTATCAACACCCCCACACCTAGTCTTTGCGTGCCCTCAAGCAAATAAAAGATTAAACATGGTGAAAAGGTTTTAAAATTGAAACTCATATCATTAAAATGCTAACAGTAAATCAAAATGAAGTCCATGTTCCTAATTCTACAGTGCACTTGATGGAAGAATACTCTAAAACTTAGCTACTTTCATCGCAACACAAGGATCATTACTCAACCTACACATTCTCATAAAATCAAACAACCATTTTAACATTCAATTAGAAAGTAACCCATGGATCAAGTTTGTGCAAAACAAGAGAAGTCAATTGGTTCAAGGGACAGGGTTATGAGATAAAAATGATCTCATTCATCAATGGCTCAAAGAAACAAGGGTTCTCTCAAATGAAAATGAATCTATTTTAGGCAAAATGCTAAAGGTAAAAGCACACTTATGCATGCAAGTCAAGGCTCTCTTATACCCTTTTCCCAAAAATGATCCTAATTAAGTCTAAGTCCCAAGATATTCCCCTAAATCTACCCTTTCCCAAAGCTCTTTTGATCTTTTTCTTCTTGAAATATGGGGGACTTCTTCTTCTTTTGCTTGTGTGGCTGACTTCTTTTAGAAATTTGCTCTTCTTTGTTGTATAGGCGCCAATTTTCATCACCTTTTTGGTGGATTTCTAGGTCTGATTTTCCTCCTTGTGGATGACCTTTGTAAGCTTGTTGTTGCTGGCGCCTCTTCTTCTTTGTAACTTAGAGCTTTCTTCTTTTTTCACTTAACCACAAGATACAATCATCTTCCCACAATATCATTCTCTTCTTGAAACCATTCCCACTCTTCCTCTCTTCTCAAAAGATACAAATATTTAAAGCTTAAACCACTTATCTCTACCCTTTCCCAAAACTTCTAACCTAGTATCAAGCTCAAAATGCAAGCTGGTGTCTACAAGAGAGCTTCTCCTTGCCAGCCTTATTCCTAACACTTTTTGCCAAGATAAGTTCAAAAATGATGATGCAATGCCTCACAAACTCTCACAATAGTGTTTGGGTTTAGAAGGAAGGATTGGTTCAAGGTATGGTTAACTGTCCCTCAATGATGAGGATCAGCTACTTGGATCAACAAGAGTGGTGAAAAGGAAGAAGATGATCCAAATATGTATATTGGTAGCCATGCAATCACTTTCAATTGCACAAACAAGATAATTCAAAGTTCAAATTAAGGTTCCACTTATATAAGGGTTGAAATCATTTCAAAGCATGCTTTGGTCTCAAACAGAGCTCACAAAAATGCAAATTCCAAAAGTGGTTTAGCTTTATTTCTAGTTCAACATCAAATGCACCAAAGGATTAAAAACAAGGGCTTCAATTTCATAAATCACTAGCATTAGCAAAGATGTACTATCATAGCACCTATTTTAAACAAGCAAGCTACAACCTAAGTGAATGCATGAAGTCTAAGTCCTATATGAATGCAGATGAACACTCTGTTTTTAAGAAACCAATTTTCAAAAAATTTCAAATTTTTAGTGATTTTCTATGCCTTAAGTGCAATGCATGGTTCTCTAGCTATATATAAATGCAAAAGTGATATGGATGCAGAATGTTAGTCCAAGAAAACCCTCCCTCACACTTAGAATACACAGTCCACTGTGTATTATAAATGCAAAAGGAGGCAAACCACAATGTAAAAATGAAGTGTAAGTGAAAATGTGTAAAGAGTAAAGGAAGAGCAAGGTGTGTACTTGCATTGGAGGTTTGAAGGGTAGAGGATTGGATATTCATTGGTTGAGGTGGTCATGGTGCCCAAATGATCGAAGCGTCCTTGCAGTTTCAGAATTTTTAAGAGCAGTTGTCCATATCAGGTGGGCTCTAGGTGTTCTACTCGATGCTACACCTTGATGTGATCTCCATCAGGCATCTTGCTCAATGTACGGTTATCGCTCTTCGATGTATGGACAAGGGCTTCAGGGGCGATTGCATCGAGCAGAGTTCTGGAGGTTCTGCTGGATGCAACACCTCGGTGCAATCTCCATCGTGCAATCTGCTCGACGTACGGACTCCTTCGTCCTCAAGATAAACTGTATCGGGGAGGTCTTGCAGAGGTTTTGCTCGATATGACACCTCGATGCAGAAACAGAGTTTTAAATCCCTTGGTTCTCCACTTTGTTTGACCAATCTTATCACTTTTCTCATCCTGAAAATATTTATCAAACATATTAAAAGCAAAATAAAAGCATATTTACATAGATAGTCATGGGATTACCTCCCAAGTGTGCTTTGTTTAAGGTCTCTTAGCTTGACCTCCTTTGATTTGCTAGGTGGTTACAACAGAGAGACTGAGATCAGTCTCTATTGATAGAACCTCTGAGGCAAGATATGGTTTGACTCTGTGCCCATTGACTGTGAATTCATTTCCTTCAGTATCCAGCAATGTGATTGCTCCATAGAGAAGAACTTCTTTGATTCTATATGGCCCATTCCATCTTGACTTGAGCTTTCCAGGAAAGAGTCTTAACCTTGAGTTGTAAAGAAGAACCATGTCGCATGATCTGAACTCCTTGTGAGCTATCTTTTTGTCGTGGAAAACTTTAGTTCTCTCTTTGTAAATCTTTAAATTCTCATAGGACTCCAACCTGATCTCTTCTAGCTCATGAAGTTGCATAAGTCTCCTTTCTTGGGCACTTTTGATGTCATAGTTGAGCAGTTTGATTTCCCACTTAGCTTTTTACTCAAGCTCTACTGGGAAATGACATGCTGTTTCATACAGCAAGCTGAATGGTGATCTCCCTATTGGTGTTTTGAATGCAGTCCTATAAGCACAAAGCGCATCATCAAGCTTTGCAGACCAGTCTTTCCTTGTGATCCCCACTGTCTTCTCTAGGATGGCTTTGAGTTCTATGTTTGAGAGCTCAACTTGACCTCTAGTTTGTGGATGATAAGGCGTTGCCACTTTGTGTTTGACTCCATGCTTCTTCAGAAGATTGTCAAAGACCTTGTTAATGAAGTGACTTCCACCATCACTTATCACTACTCTAGGCACACCAAATCTTGGAAATATTACAGTCTTGAAGAGCTTCATAACAACAGAGGAATCATTCGTTGGGCTTGCAACAGCTTCGACCCATTTGGAGACATATAAAACTGCCACTAAGATGAACTTGTTGCCATATATTGAAGGGAAGGGTCCCATGAAGTCAATCCCCCATACATCAAAAATCTCTGTTTCAAGGATTGGGTTCTGAGGCATTTCATCCCTCTTGCTTATGCTCCCCTTCCTTTGACATGCTTCACACCTCTTGATGAACTCATGAGTATCTCTGTAGATGTTAGACCACTAGAATCCTGCTTGAAGTATCTTTGTAGCTGTCTTGATGTCGCAAAATTCCCTCTGTAAACAGACCCATGGCAGTGGAAAATAATGTCTTGTGCTTCTTCTTCTGCCACACATCTCCTAAAAAATCCATCTGATCCTTTCTTGTACAAGTATGGATCATCCCAATAAAGTTGAGATAAGTCTTTAAGAACTTATCTTTGTAGTAAGGTTTCTGGAAGTTGGGAAGATGGTCTAAAACTAGATAGTTCACGAAATCTGAGTACTAAGGTAGGTTCCTGTCTTGCACAGTGGCTGCTTCATTCTAGCTCTTTAGCATTTCGTATGCCATAAGTTGCTCTTCAGGAAGAGAGTCATCTATAGGAACAAGATCTTCAATCCTCATTCTTGATAAGTGATCAGCTACTCCATTTTCAATTCCCTTCTTGTCAAGTATCTCGAGATCAAACTCCTGAAGTAGAAGTATCATCTGAGCAAGCGTGGCTTCGTGTCCTTCTTGGCATAAATGTAGCAAAGTGCTGCATGATCTGTGTAGACTATGACCTTGGAGCTGACTAGGTAGCTTCTGAACTTCTCAAATGCGAACACAACTGCTAGCAGCTCCTTCTCTGTCGTAGCATACCGAGTTTTAGTATCATCCAGAGTGCGACTTGCATAGTATATAACATATAGTTTCTTGTCCACTCTCTGTCCAAGCACAGCTCCAAGTGCATAATCACTAGTATCGCACATTATCTCAAATGGCAAACTCCAGTCAGATGCCTGAATAATGGGAGCACTCACAAGCGCCTTTTTGATGGTCAGAAAAGCTTGCATGTAGTCATCATCGAAGACAAACTCTGTCTCTTTGCACAACAGCCTAGTGAGAGGTCTTGCTATCTTGGAGAAGTCTTTGATGAACCTTCTATAGAAGCATGCGTGTCCCAAAAAACTTCTGACCCCTTTCACTGATGTTGGTGGAGCCAGATGCATCATCACTTCTATCTTGGCCTTGTCCACCTCTATTCCTTTCTAAGAGATCTTGTGCCCCAAAACGATTCCCTCATTGACCATGAAATGGCATTTCTCCCAATTTATCACTAACCCTGTATCTTCATATCTCTTTAAAATCTGAACAAGATTAGACAAGCAGACGCCAAAGGAAGATCCATAGATACTGAAGTCATCCATGAATACTTCCACCATTTCTTCAAGCAAGTCAGAGAATATAGAAGTAACACATCTTTGAAAGGTTGATGGGGCATTACACAGTCAAATGGCATTCTTCTATAAGAAAAAGTGCCATAAGGACATGTGAAGGTGGTTTTTTCCTGATCATTAGGATGAATTGGGATTTGAAAAAAACCACTATAGCCATCTAAAAAGCAGTAATAAGGGTGATTTGCCAATCTTTCCAGCATTTGATCAATAAAAGGTAAAGAATAGTGATCTTTCCTAGAGGTTCTATAGTCAATACACATCCTATGTCCTGTTATAGTTCTAGTTGGGATAAGCTCATCTTTTTCATTCTTAACAACCGTGATTCCTCCTTTCTTAGGCACAACATGGACTGGTGAGACTCATGTGCTGTATGAGATATGGTAAATCACGCCTGCATCAAGGAGTTTTAAGATTTGCTTTTTTACAACTTCCTTAAGGTTTGAGTTTAATCTCCTTTGGGGTTCAATGGAAGTTTTTGTCTCATCCTCTAGATGAATCATGTGAGTGCAAAGATTAGGAGATATGCATTTGATATCATCAAGTGAGTACCCAATGGCTCTCCTAAACTTCCTCAGACAAGAGCACAGGTTTCATCATCAGTGAGGTTATCATTGACTATCACAGGATAGGTATCTTTTGGTCCAAGGAATATATACCTTAGCCCCTTGGGAAGTGGTTTGAAGTCCAGCTTGGGTGCCTTTAGCTCGCTCCAGTCTCTGTCTCCAAGATCTTCCTGATTAGTTAACCATAGCTCCATTAGCTTCTTGGCTTACTGAATTTACAGCTTCCCTCCTTAGCTTGACAAAGGGCTAATGGTGAATAGCTGGTTTGGTTTCCTTCAACAGCTGCTCATATCTTGCTGCTTCCTCACTCAAATACCCATACTTTCCTGGTGTTTTAGTTAAAGCCGTGCTTAGATGATCCTTTGTATGTAGCTCTTCCATCAGCTCAGTGCTCAAATCTTCCATGATATCCACGTTGAAGATCTGCCCTTCAATCTTGGGCTTCTTCATGACTTCGTTTATGTCATACTTAAGCACCATATCTTTGCCTAGATGCAGCTCTATCTTTCCCTTTTTTACATCTATGACTGCTCCAGAGGTGGCAAGGAAAGGTCTCCTAAGTATCAAAGGGTCCCTATGATCAGCATCAAGCTCCAAAACAACGAAGTCAGTAGGGATTTCAGTGGTCCCAACTCGGACAGGAAGGTCTTCAAGTAGTCCAATAGGATGTCTGATAGAGCGGTCAGCAAGCACAAGAGTTATTCTACTTGGCTTAAAACTCGTGAATCCTAGGCGTTTGGCAGTGGTAAGAGGTATCAGGCTCACGCTAGCTCCAAGATCACACAAGCAATTGTTGAATGTGAGAGGTCCAATGGAACATGGCAGAGTGAAACTTCCTGGATCTCCTAGTTTCTTTGGTTGAGGAAGCTGCTGTACTATGGCACTGACCTCATGAGTTAGAACTACCATCCCTTGCACCTCATTCTACTTGTTTGCAAGTGCATCCTTCAAGAACTTCTGATATTGAGGTATAAGCAAGAAGGCTTCAAGCATGGGCATGGTTATCTCCACATTTTCTATCTACTCCTCAAAGAGTTGCCTGTACTTCTCCACTAGCTGTTTCTTGATCCTTCCTGGAAATGGGAGTGGTGGCTTGTAAGGAGGAGGAACAAAGACAGGTTCCTTCCTTGTAGGCGGTATGGCTTCTCTTGGTGATTCATCAACCACTTGTTTTCCTTTCCTTACACGCTCTGCCTCAGCTTTCCTTTCCTTTTCTGGTTCAGCTTCAGTCTCTTCTTCATGAGTCTCAAGAGACACCCCCCCCCCCCCCCCCCCCCCCCCCCACTTTGCTTCTCAATGTCCACATGGAGATGTTTTGGTGCTACAGGTCCTTGTAGCTGTTTACCACTCCGAGTGATGATTGCATGTACAGCTGGTAGCGGTTGTTGTTGAGCTGTAATAGAGGAGACCTGATTGGCTTTAATCATAGCAAGCTCTGCACTAACTTTCTCAAATTGATGTAGTAGATTAGAATGCATTGCCATTGAGTTTTGTTGACCTGCAAGTAACTGCTCAAGCAGCTTAGTTGTGGCTGTGTCTGATGTAGACGTTGTTGTGGTGGAAGGACTAAGGACATTCTGAACTGGTGAAGCAGCAACTTGATGTTGAGGAGCAAACTCTTTTGCATACATACTCTCTTGGTATTCTTCATATTGAGGTGTAAACCTGTGGTTGTGTTATATGGGAACACCAAACTTATTGTATAATGGAGCATTCTCCCTTGTGTGTGCTTGAGGACTGTAAGCATTGTAGCTGTCATAGCTTGTATCCTGGTATGGCTTATGATGAACATTCTCTTGTTGCTGCACATAGTAGGCTTCAGCTTCTAAGTTGTAAGCATGTCCAAGGGATGATGTCTGCTTTGTTGCCTTTGGTGGGTGATGTAGAGATTGCTCAAGCAACAAGTCTAGCTTAGTATTTAGTGCTAATATATCCAGCTTCGTTTGTTGATCTGAGGTTTCAGTATTCTTCTTACAGTTGTCTTCTTGCTCATCCACATAGTCACCATTACTCAAGGCAAAGTTTTCAATCAGCTGCAAACCATCATCAACTGTTGTACCCAAGAAGTGGCCGTTGCTAGCTGTGTTTAACAGTATCTTGAACCTTGGTGACACTCCTCTGTAGAATGTGCTGAGCAATGACTCTGTGGAGAAACCATGATGAGGGCAGCGCAAAGTGTAACCTTGAAATCTCTCCCATGCTGAACAGAATGGCTCATCTTGTGATTGTTTGAACCCTGAGATGCTCTGCCTTAGTGTAGTTGTCCTGGTAGAAGAGTAAACTTTGCAAGAAACTCTCTTTTGCAATCATCCCAAGAATTTACTGATCCAAAAGGCAAAGATTTTTTCCCACAAATGCGTACGTTCACCAAGAGAGAAAGGAAATAACCTCAGTTTGAAACCATCTTCTGTGATGCCATTGATGTTTTGTATACTGCAAAGATGCTCAAAGCTGTCCAAGTGATCAAGCGGATCTTCCATAGACGTGCCATTAAAGCGGTTGGCTTGGACCATAGCAATTACACTACTCTTGATCTCAAAGTGATGCTCTTGAGATGGTGGAGGGAGTATACATCTGTGTCTAGTATGAAGGTAAGGAGCATCATGAGATCCTATATGATGTGCTCGTCTAGCAATCTGAGGCACTGGTCTATGTAACCTTTGAACGGGTGCTTCATCTTCTCTGAACTGAGCTTGATGAACATGTCTATGATGTTGTTAATCAGCCATTGTACTTGAGAAAATATAGCAAGAGATGTAAAGTTATTAGTAAAGTAAAAGGTGATTAAGTCTAAGCAAGAACCTAAACTCAATTATCTAACAATCCTAGAATGGCAACGGCGCCAAATTGAAGAAGGACTTTTGGGTCACTGGATTCAATCCCTCTCTAATCAGATGTAGTATAGATGAGGTTTGATCAATCCATCTAGGAGCTAGAGTAAAAGAGATGCAAGGTGCTAACTAAGCTTAACCATGTATGATGAAGAAATATGATTCTAACAACCTAAGTGAATAAAGATGAAATGCAGAAATGAAAAGTAATACTAGCAAGACTAAAGCAAGCAATGCAATGCAAAGAAGCTAAATGCAACAGAAACTACAAGACAATGATCTAAATGCAACAACTTGAAATGCAAGGCAGGAAATGAACAAAAGTAAAGCAACTAAAAACAGAGGAAAACAGAACACAAAATGATGAAAAGCAAAGAACAATGAAGCGCTGATTCAAGGCTAGAGCAATGATGACTTGGGGATTACTTAGTATCAAACCTAGGGTGATCAAGACTGAATACAAGCAAAGAACATGATCAAGCCACTGAATCAATCAATATGTATCAAGAGCAGAAATAACTAAGTTAAGCACATGTCAGACCCACTTGTGATGGCGTATCTGTGCAAAACCAGCCCACAACAAGAACAGAGATGTCAAATTTAAGCACATGTCAGACCCACTTGTGATGGCGTATCTGTGCAAAACCAGCATGAAAACACAAGGCTCTTATAAACCAAACAAACAACCTAAACGCAATATAATCATCTAAGTGATTGTTCCTAGCAAAGTTCTTTCAGGCATTTAAACAAACACTAATGATGCAGCAAACACATATGATCTATTTCACTTAAACAAGTTACTCAAGCCTTAAGAACAACCAAGCTAATTAATCTAAGCATTATTCAAACCAAAACACCCTAAGCTATCAACCAATCATCCCCAAATCTGCTCCAACCCCAAACCATATGAAACTACTCACTACACATCATGAAATCAACAGAAACAAGCAGAAAAGATAGATCAAACATGATTAAACAAGAACTAGAAGAATAATGACAAAGGAAATACAAAACTTTATTAAAAAGATGATCTTGATCAAAATCCCATAAAAATCTCTTTTTGGTTTTCCACAAGGTCGAAAATAAGGTCAAGAAGAAGATAAGATGCTAAAAATATAAGGTGTAGCTTAAATAAGCTAAGAAGATAAGGTTTGACAAAAAGTAGAAAAATCTTAGTCAACTCTCGGCGTTGACACATCGAGGTGCAAAGGAAGGTGTTCTGCTCGATGCTGTCAGCTCGATATCGAGGTGGGTTCTTGGTGTTCTCCTCGATGCTACACCTTGATATGCCCTGTGAAGCGCGTATCGATGTTCTTCCTCGATGCAGGCTAACGGTTTGGAATCTTCGTGTTGATCCTTTTCCTCTCGTCCTGCTGTTCGCATCGAGCATACTTCACGGGTGTTCAGCTCGATATTCTTGCTCGATATGGACCAGATTTTGCAAGAACTCCATTTCTGACATCTTCTTTGATCATGAGCTGCTTCCATCTACTCCCCAGCTCCAAGAAAACTCCAAAAACACCTGAAGATCACCACAAACATGCACATGTATGCAAATGTATGAGTCCTAAGCTAAATGCATGCCATGTTAATTCTAAGTGCAAATGATACTAATATGCTAAACTATAATGCAAAAACAGAGGAAAGATGCATGAAATATAGCCTAAAATGATCTAAAATAGCAAGCTATCACTTTCATCCACTGATATTCCATCACCAGAAACGACATACCCAAGAAACACAACACTAGAAGTGAAGAATGAACACTTCTCAGGCTTTTCATAGAGTTGGTTTATGCGTAGTACCTCAAAAACTGATCGCAGGTGCTGTAAATGATCTTCTTCAGTCTTGCTATACATCAGAATATCATCAAAGTAAACCACCATAGACTTCTCAATAAAGTTGCGTAGTACTTGATTCATCAGCCTCATGAAAGTACTGGGAGCATTAGATAAACCAAATAGTATGACCAGCCACTCAAACACTCCACCCTTTGTCTTGAATGCTGTTTTCCACTCATCCTCTTCTTTCATTCTGATTTGATAATATCCACTCCTTAAATCAATTTTCGAAAGCACCTTTGATCCATTGAGCTCGCCCAGCATGTCATCCAACCGTGGTATATGATAACGATACTTCACAGTAATCTTGTTGATAGCTCGGCTGTCTACACACATCCTCATAGAGCCATCCTTCTTTGAAACAAGTAAAGCTGGAACAGAACAAGGACTCATGCTCTCTCTCACATTGCCCCTAGTAATAAGCTCTTGAACTTGTCTCTGCAGCTCCTTAGCTTCTTCTGGATTACATCTATAATCTGCACAATTTGGTAGAGGTGCACCAGGTAACAAATCGATTTGATGCTCAATACCTCTAATAGGAGGCAAACAAGGTGGTAAATCATCAGGGAACACATCAAGGTACTCTCTTATCAACTCCACTAACAATGGATGTGTACTCATCGCTCTTGTGCAATCATTCTTCTCAACCACCAGTTATGCAAGGACCTCCTTTCCCTCATCAAGCTTTCTCACAACTCGTGATTCTCCCAAGAAAAGACTTTCCCTACAGCTCTTTTCTTTAAAATGCTCTGTTCTGTGCAACAGAGTAGGAACTAATGGTGCCAACGTGATATGCTTCTTATCCTTATGAAAAGAATAAGTGTTCCTGTATCCATCATGTATAGCTCTCCTATCAAACTCCCAAGGCCTCCCAAGCAATAGATGACAAGCATCCATTAAAATAACATCATAGAGCACCTCATCTTGATAGTTCTTCCCAATAGAGAATGAAACTAGAACTTGTTTAGATACTTGCAGCCTGCTCCCACCATTCAACCACTTCAGCTTGTATGGTTGCTTATGCTTCACAGTAGCTAAGCCCAGCTTTTCCACAAGTGTACTAGATGCTACATTAGCACAGCTCCTACTGTCAATAATCAGGCTGCACACCTTTCCCAAAACTGTGCAACGAGTTCCTGCTTTATCTCCTCTTCTATCTCCTGAATCTCTTGAATAGTCATGACACGCCTATTGGGACATTCAGCTTGGAAATGTCCAAACCCCTGACACTTAAAGCACTTCTTCTTCATATTAGGTTCTACTGGTGCTGCTGTAGTGTTTACTTCATCCTTCTTACTACTGCTGCTAGTATCTCCTTTAAAGTTCACCTTTGGATTCAACGAAGGACCAGAAGTGTAAGTTCTGGTGTAAGACTTCTTCCCTGTTTTAACCTGCTTCTCCACCTTGATAGCAAGCTTCTTCACGTACTCAAGAGTCCAGTAAGTTTGCAACTCCACCTTAGATGCAATCTATTCACTAAGGCCATGTACAAAACGTACAATAGTTTTCTCTTCTGGCTCCTGGACATCCCAACGCAACTGTATCTGAGGTGCGCTTCAACAGTACGCTTCTCTTGCTGCAAGTGTGTAAGCTTTAGGTACAAATATTGTTTGTAGTCATCTGGTAAGAATCTCCTCTACATAAGTCTCTTCAGCTTCTCCCACGACCTCACACGAGTCTTGCCATCTCTAGTACGTTTAGACTTAAGAGTATCCCACCAAAGACTAGCATAGCCTTTAAACCTCAAAGTAGCCACCTTAAACTTCTTCTCATCGTCATATGTGTTGTATTCAAATGATCTCTCCATGGATCTCAACCAATCTAGAAAGCCATCTGGATTTAGATTACCTTGAAAATCAGGAAAATCTACTTTGATCTCTTCTTGACAATACTGACTCTGTTGTGGACGATTGTCTCTTCTCCTTCCCCCACGTTCTTCATGATCAGAACCAGAACCTCCACTGCCTTCACTAGACGCTTCATCTTCCTCAACCCTTCGTCTTCTAGGCTGATCTCTTGCGTCTCTCCTGTTAACCGTGATTCTTATATCTTGCATTGTTGCCTTAGATCCTCCATATCTCTGGTGATCCGCTCAACATAAGCTTTATTAAGAGTCATTCCTCTTGGTAGATCCATCAAAAATGATTTATGCAAGTGTATGAACGAAAATACTTCACTCCAGCAACCTGGAATTTTGCTCTGATACCACTTTGATGCGTTATGCAGGAAGCGTTTAGAGTGAAGTGATAGTAAACGTAGAACTGACGTAACCGGATAGATAAGAAGATCGGGATCACCACAACTCGTAAAGCCGAAGCACTAGAGCTGATAGAGAAACCCATTGAGCTAACACCACACTAAGATAAAGTTTCTACCACTAGGTGATAAAGACGCTCGAACCACCACCAATGACTCTTCCAAAATCAAAGGATAAAGGTAAAATGATCAACAGATCAAAAGAGGTCACAAAAGACTCTCCAAATTCCTTGACAACTCTGTGTGATTTTACATTGATAAAAAACCTCATTATATAGAGGAACTAAACACAATTTCGTCCCTTTGACTTATAATAAATGTAGAAAAATACAGAAAATAAGGAAAACCAGATAACAAGGCAGAATTGACTGTGGACTTGACCAGACACTAAAAGGACCCTTCAGCATCATCTAGTGATGAAAACTAGACTCCTCACATGCTTATTTTATCACTTGGCTGGTCCAAAAATAACAAAGTATAAGCCAGTCCGTTCTGCTTTTCAACCCCTTGTATATTTTTCTTGCCTAGCATACTTGCTCCAACATCACCAACTCATTTTGTGTTTACAAATTCTTGTAATTAGCTGTAATATTCAAAGAAAAAAACAGAAAGAGTAAGGTTTAAGGGTTTCTAAAAATGACAACAAGTTTTTTATTCTCTTATATTATTCTCTATCACGAATTCGGTTTTAATACAATCATTTTACAAATTAAGTTTTTCAAATAAATGAATTAGATGAAACATATTTTATAATATTGTTGTTTTGTATGAAATTCAAGTTTTGGTAACAAAAATAAAAACAAGATGTGTTATTAATAGTTACAACATATAATAGTTAACCAAAAATAAACAAACATTTAGTCATCTCATAATAGAAAAATAAACAGAACAAATTTGAAAAAAACAATATAAATTCATAATCAAACAAAGAATAATTTCATCTCAAAATATAATTCACAAGTAGACTTTACGAAATTATAGTTTTCGAATGGACGGAATATTCATTTTGGTTTCTATTTTTAATTGGTCATAAAGAAGAGGATTGTAGTTTTCCTACTCTTCTGAGTTAGTTTTGCATATTATGAAATAAGAGGTTTAGGTTTGCAATCAAAAACAAATTTGAGTCATTTTTGGTAAATCCCCCTTATTGTCTTCTCTTTGAAGTTTAAGCCATAGTTTTCTACTTTTTATTTATGTTTTACGTCAGCGTGACAATCCATTTATAACATTTGGCAATGAAAACTTCATAAACACAACCTTTTTCAATTCACAAAAACACACATGTTCTTAGATCATCTTTATCCTCTTCTCCCTACAATTTTTAAAAACTTTCTATCACATTGTTTCACTCCTACATTCTCCTTTTTATCTTTAACTTATTACCCCTCGATTATTATGGTTAATATGTAACATCATCTTACATACAATAAATAATAATTAATAAACATTAATTCTCATATATATATATATATATGTTCAGAAAATAAATCCTTTGGCGACAAAAACTTTATTAAAAAAAAAATAAACATGTGATAGACCAGTTAATACAGACCAGTGATTACATTTAACAACCCACTTGAATAAAACTTGGCTATAAAATGCAAAAGCTTAGTAAATTTGATTAACAAAATAAATAAATAATATCAAACATATATTGTAGTATCATTGTATTGAATAAATTTATAGTTTTGGTAAACAAAAAAATAAAAATTATTAATAGTTATAAAATATAATAATATTCCCAAAATTAAACTTACATTTACTCATTTCATAATAAACAATTATCAGAAATTTTTTTAATAAAACAATATAACTATTTAATTAAATGAATGATAATTTAATTTTGATAATGAATACAAATTCATTTATTAAAAACATGACGACATCGTTTAGAAGATTCATAACCACAAGTGTAATTTTAGGTAAACAAATTAAAAGCAAATTACGTGTTATTGATAGTTACAAAATATAATAATAAACCCAAAAACAAACTTACATTTAGTCATCTCATTATAGAAAAAAATAGAATAAATATTAAAAAAACAATGTGACTTGATAATCAAACGAATGATAATTTGATTTTAAAATATGAATATAAATTATTTATTAAGAACATGACAACTTTTTTTAATGATTCACAACTACAATCGTTATATGAGTTATTAAATTTTTGACATGTAGAATGGTCGAAGATCTAGTAAAAGAAATTACTGTAAGGATTGTCTAGTGCTGAGGATAACCAATGGCAATTATATAAGAGAAAATCTGTAAAATGACAAACAAAAAACATCAAATCTAGAGATAGGTCAAGAGGTGGATTAACTAGACCTAGAGGGTGATGAGAAGAAGAAAGCAGCGGCGGTGAGAATTAACATCAACGTGAGAATTACCAGCGGCAATGAGAAATTACAGCGGCAAAAATAACAATTAGCGGTGGTGACGAGATCGCCAATTACAGAGTATGGCTAAGAATTCAATTTATTTTTACCAAACAATAACAATGAAATGTGTAAAATCTCTTTATATATGTCGTTTAATTTTTTGTTATGTTAATATTAGTTGGTTCTATTTTGGTTAGATCATAATTCTTGCTACATTAGAATTTCGGTTAACATTGATTAAGCTGAATTCAATCTGAATTTCAATTTTAGTTTTTATTTTAATTTCAGATTTTATATGCAACCCCAATTAAGTTTATTTCAATTTTAGACTTAATATACAGTTTAATTAGGCTATTTTCAATTTCAGACTTCATATGCAACCTACTTAGGTTTATTCCAATTTTAATCTACTTAAGTTTATTCCAATTTTAGACTTCATATGAAGTCTAAATAATGTAGTTTTTTATGTGAGCTGAGTAGGTTTTATTTAAATTTCAGATTATATCTGAAATATATGTTTCATAGAACCAAACTCGATTTTCATTCAATCATACACGATGTTCTAAAAACAAACAGACTGATACATACATTTCTATCAGAAATAGATATAAACTAGACCTAGACCATTCTCAAAAAATAAAAAACTTAAAGGATTACTGAATAATTCTAAAAACATTCAAAAACTTAACTATTATTGGAGAAGCATGTTTAATAAAAAAATATGATGTGTTATCACCTTAACAAAAGATAGTGTAAATTAATAGTGACATGGAAATGTGACATGAAAATGTGACATGACAAATTTTCTAAAATAAACGAAATATTTTGATTGGTTGAATTATAATAAATTATAAAATGATAACATAAATACATTAGATTATAACACTAAAAATAATAAATTTAAATTAATAGAAAATAAATAATTACTATGATTTTAATTTGTTTTTCATATATTCAAAATAGATTGCATAACATATGATTACGAAAGTTTTACAACCAATATATATTATATATTTTTATATAGAATAATAATAATAGATTGTCCAATAAGATAGTATATATGCTATATATTAATAATCTTGGGAGTATAATATATTATTATTTGTATATAATTTTTTAATATTTTTATATTATTGTTTTCTGAAATTTGCGTAGCTTACATTACCATCTCATTTGATCTCTTATCTTTTTTTTAAATAAATTAAAAGTATATCATATTCATATACAGTCTCATTGTAGATCGAGAATTTGAGATCATGAAAAAATGTAATGTAACTGGATAAAAAAATAAATTATAAATAATCAAAAACAAATATGAATAAGAAGTAGAAGTAAAAATAAAAATAAATCTCTACAGTTTTGTTTTTTTATAACACTCTCAAACTTTGTTTTACGGAGTCATTTAAAACTCTTAAAAAATAAATTATATGATAAACGCATGTGTGGCTCAAAGTTTATAATGAACACATGCGTGCAGACTAACCACAAGAAATTTATTCTCTTCATCAAACCAATTCCTCAATATTGGACAAAAAGATGAGCGTAGAGCTACCGGAGAATTTTTTATAAAATAAGATTTCATAAATTTTATAACAAATATTTATTATAAATTTTATTCGATATAACATATGAATAAGAAGTAGAATTATATGAATAAGAAGTAGAAGTAAAAGTAAAAGGAAAAATGAATCTTTACGACTTTAGTTTTCTGTAAAAATCACAGGTTATGTCTTTGGTTTAAAGCATCTCTAACCCACCTTTATTTTAAATCTTCTAATTTAGAGGAAAAATAGCGATGTT
The DNA here is from genome assembly GCA_911865555.2 of Thlaspi arvense. Taxonomy (NCBI): domain Eukaryota; kingdom Viridiplantae; phylum Streptophyta; class Magnoliopsida; order Brassicales; family Brassicaceae; genus Thlaspi; species Thlaspi arvense. The sequence goes on along the minus strand of OU466859.2, from coordinate 43,676,228 downwards.
ATTTTTTCTTCTATAATTGGAGGAAAAGGTAACAATTTTTCTTTTTCCTTTAAAATAGAAATGGGTTGGAGAGAAATCCACCTATATTTTAGAAGAAAAAATAGAAAAATACATTGGAGATGATCTTAATGTTTAATATATTACTTAAGGTTAAGACAAAAAGTATAAGTTGAAGAAGACAAAAGAAAATTAATAACTTTGATCGATTTATGTTTTTATTTTGAAATATTTATAAATAATATCTTATACATATTAATTCTTTCATGCATATATTTTTTAACATCTTAAAACATTATTTCGTTAATCAAGTTTTAAATATGTCATTATATATAAGATTAACACATATATCAAAGTTAGAAATAGAAGAGCTCTTAATTTTTAATATAATAATTAGATATTAAATATATTATTTTACACCTTTAACCATACACAAATAAGTTTAGGATCCAGCTGGTTTAAACGCTGCGGTTACAGAGAGTTTGTGGAAGCGAGCGATTGCAGGCTATAAAAATTTGATGAAGAGATGAGCGGAGAGCTACCATAGAATTTAATAAAACAAGAATTCACAAATTAAAAAATAAATTTTTATTATAATTTTTATTCAGAAACCGTATATCATAAACCGCTGAAAAAAAAAATTGATTAAATACAAAATGATAGAAAAGGTTTTCGTGATTGTTGTTAAAGTTCAAAAACTGTATCGTGTAAAATCATAACGTTTGCAAAAAATATCAGAAAAGTTACCCAACACCTAAATATTACAATTCACTTATTTATAACTCATACCTACCTGCATAAATAAATATATTTTTTAAATAAAAAGTCAATCATATATTATAAAAATATATTACAAAATATATATTTAGTTATTTTCTTTCAACACATAAATGCCATACTTTGATTTTTTTCATAAATATATGAGTAGGTATAAATACTAATTGTGCAAAAATCAAAGTCACATGCAAACTTGCCGTACATGTATTTTCTTAACCCGATTACAGTCCAATTTTAATTTTAGTTATTAGTCAACTTGTATTTATTAAAAAAAATCTCTATATGTCCTAAGAACGGTGAGGTGGTTGGTATGCACGAATGTGCGGACCTACCATCTACCTGCTCTTAGGATAAGTAGTTATGGTAAAATTCATTTTGGTTTACTTAGGAATATGTAAAGGAAAAATGTGTACTTAAAATATATATATTGACAAGATTATATTGTGCAAGGGAAAAAAATATAATATAGATAATATTCAAAATATATTACAAGAATTTAATTATTAATTAATATAACTTTTACATTTGTAATTATATGTTACTCTAAACGCTACAAAAAATAAAAAGTTTTCAAAAGACATAAAACGATATGAAAGGTTTGTGTGATTGTTGTTAAACACTAAAATTGTATATGTATAAAAACGTAACGCTTACATAATAAAATTTCCAAAGACACAAAATGATATGAAATGTTTGTGTGATTGTTGTTAAACACTAAAACTGCATATGTATAAAAACATAACGCTTACATAATGTACAAAAAATTAATCAATACTTAAATATTAAAAGTAATTTTGTCTATAAAAATTATACTTGCACATGCGTGCGGACCAAGCATAAAAATTAAATAAATTATTATATATTTTAATATTTTTAGTTTATTTAATTATAAAAAATATTTTAAAAATATGGGTTAATGTTTTTTTATTATCAATTTCTATTGAATACTATAACATTTTTATTTAATTTATTATTATTTATTATTATTAATTATTTATATAATATTATTATTAATACATAATTAATCATATACATATAAAACATCTTCAATATATAATATTAATCATATATTCAGCATATAAAATAATTTATATCCCGCACACAGTGCGGACCGATCACCTAGTATCTAATAATTCGTAAACTAAAAAAAAACAATTCTCCTTAATTTCTCTCTAAAAATTTCTCTTTCGCTTGCCACTGTCCGGCCTCACGCCGGTCGACGAGAACACCTGGAAATGGGAAAGAAGAAAAAGGGGATGCCTCCGTTCTGTAATCCCCATTTCCTCCAAGTTCGCTCGAGTCTATGCGGTTGTATCCGCTGATGTAGCAAACATTCCTAAGGTTTTCTGTGGCGTTTCCGCCAGTAGTTCCCTTGAAGGTTCATCATCACGCACTAAAACATCGTCGAAACAAACCTCTCCTTCTCCGTCCACGAGCATTGAAGTGAAGTAAGATCTGGCTGACCTTATCGTCTTGGAAACTCTGCCTTAAACAGATCTGGGCATATCTCCTTCTGGAGCTAAAGAAATTGTAGATAACTCGGGTCATCTACCCCCACCTGTCGCGCTCCTCTCCCTTCCGTGGCTGAGTTGAGTAAAGAAATTTCTTCTGGTGACAAGACTATGGTTGTCGGAGCCATGAAGTGGTCATCCATAATCTCTGATTCTGCATAGTTGGAGGAGATGGGAAATCCCTCGCAGCATATCAGAGGGGTTCCTTTCGTGTTTATTCCCGGTGAGGACATTAAGGCGGCAAAGGCTAAGTTCAAAGAATTCTTATTTGCCCGATTTCATGGAGATTGTCCAACTATGGGCAGAGTAATTGGTGTAATCAATGCAATCTAGACTCGCTCAGGGCCTAGGATATTCGTCCATCGCAGAGGGAAAGGAACGTTTCTGCTAAAGGTCATGAATCAACAAACAGGAGAAGGATCAATAGCTGGAATGCCATCCAAACCAAAAATTCAATCTGATATGCCACTCTTCTAAAAAAGAATTTCTTTTTGTTTTATTTTTAATACAAAAACATGTAAAATATAATTTTAACCTTTGAAATCTTTTATATTTACAAACATAATCCGGGTTTTGTCCATCTTATCCGGATCCGAACCATTCAAGTTTAACTCAACCCTAAATTCAAACTGTAAATCGGAGAAACCATTTCCATCTCGATACACCGAGAAGCTGATTCTGAGAAACCGGCATTTCTCTGTCTTCTCTGATTCATCTTCTCTTCCTTATCTTTACTCCAATTCGTCTTCTCCTTCCTCCTCCTCATTCCATCTCGATTCTTCTTCTCTCTTTTTTGTCTTGTCTTGTCTTGTCTTCTCTTCTTTTCTCTTCTCCGGATTTGATTTTCGGATATGGCTAAAGAGAAACTTAGTAGGAGGGTATATGAAACAAGAAGAGGTCGTCAATGAAATGAAACCAAAGCAGAAGCCTCAGCCAGAGAACTAGAAACCGTCGAAGAGACCAAAATTGTTCCTCCTCCCACAGAAGTAGGAACCGCTCCTTCTCCTGAAACCGATGTAGCAACGACGGCAGCAACCACAGAAGCAGGAACGGCTCCACTTCCTCCTGAAATTGATGCAGCAATGATGGCTCCAACAACCACAGAAGCACCACTACAACCAGAAACTGAAGAGAAGAATCGCTCAACTGAAGAAGTGGAGGATGAATCAACACATTCTCTAGCCCACGATAAAGTTGTTGGCCCTGCAATCCATCCTGAAAATCATGGCGGTGGGGACAAGTAAAAGGATTCTCTAGCCGATGATGAAGTTGTTCCTCCTGCAATCCATCCCGAAAAGGATTCAACACAATGTGGAAGAGACCAAACCAAAGGTGCAGAGATGGACTCCACGAATAATGTTTCTGCGAATCCCCCAACTCCAGAACAAGAGAAAACCCCAACTCCAGAACAAGAGAAAATCAAAACTCCAGAAGATATGAGAGTGACCTCAGATGAAGAGAAGAACTCGACAAATAATGATGATGGGGATGATCTCGATGAACAAGAGGAAGAGAATGTGTTTCGCCATGAACAAGAGGAGGAGAATGTGTATGGGCAGCACGAAGAAGAAGTTCACGACGAAGAGGTATAGTTTACATAGAGCTTATGCATTTGCTTACTTTTAAACTGAAAATTGAGAATGAATTGGTGTTGTGTGTACTATACTGGAGAAATGGTTAGTATTTTGGTTATGTTCAACTACGTTTTCTAGGTTCAACTACATTAGTATCTCCAATGTTTGTTTGTGTTAACTTGGTTTGATGGGTTCGACTACGTATTGATAGGTTCAAGTACGTATTGCTAGGTTCAACTATATTGGCTATGTTTAACTAGATGTTTTAAGTTCAACTACGCTTGCTTGATTTAACTATGTTTTGTAGGTTCAACTACATTAGTATATCCAATGTATGTTAGGTTCAACTGCGCTTATTATGTTCAACTACGTTTGTTATGTTCAACTATGTAAGGTAGGTTCAACTATGTATGCTAGGTTCAACTAAATGTTTTAAGTTCAAGTAAGCTTGCTTTGTTCAACTACGACTACTGGGAACAACTACGTATATTAAGTTCAACTAGGTTCGAGTAAGTATTTATTTATTTTAACTGTTTAATAAATATGAGTTTGAATTCGCAAGATAACGAGGATTATAGTACACCACTGCAACTGGAGAACTTTTACTTCGGTCAAGAGCAATATAGCAAGGCTTGTAAGATAGAATCGAAACTATATCCTTGGATTCCATCTCTTGTGAGTGTTCCATGTGGTCTTCAGATTCGATCACATCATCTGAATCTTCCATGTCTCTCTTATAATCGATCTCATCATTTGTGACTTTCAAATTTCTTGCTTCTCCAATTTCACAAAACACTAATGATATGATCATTATGGTAGCAAATAAATAAATAGTAAAGCTTTTGTTGAAAGCCATTGTATTTCTTTTCTTCTCTTTGCTGCTTTATATTTGAATTTGCTACGAAGATTTGTAATTGTAATGTTTTCAAGTTTATAGTGAGAGAAGCTATACTAAAAACAAACATGTTGTTACAGAAGGCCAGAGCATTATGTATTCATAGGGTTTTGCTTATCATCACCAACTCATTTTGTGTTTACAGATTCCTGTAATTAGCTGTAATATTCAAAGAAAAAACTGAATGAGTATGTTTTAAGGGTTTCTAAAAATGGCAACAAGTTTTTTATTCTCTTACATTGTTCTCTATCACGAATTCGATTATAATATAATCATTTTACAAATTAAGTCTTTCAAATAAATGACGTAGATGAAACATTTTTTTTTTTTGGTCGGGGAAGGGAGACAATTGTCTCCTACAATTTATTAATCAGCCTGAAAAGAATTACAAACAAACATTGCGTGGGAACTCTACCACATCTGCATCTTCTAATATAATCGAATAGACTATCTCCGGAAAAGAATCAAAAGAATGAAATCCTAAATTTAGCGTAAACGCATAGTTTGCTAACCCGTCAGCTAGACGATTAGACTCCCTATACATATGAGAAACTCGGACTAACCAATTCCTTAATAAAAAGCTTTAGCACAGATGTACCAGGAATGCCAGCGGATGAGCATCACTAATCCCTGTTTGTAGAAAACCAACCACTAGAGCCGAATTTAACTCTAACTCTACTCTTCGAAAACCTATCTCCCATGCAATAACCAGCCCATAATACATATTTTATTGTATCGTTGTTTTGTATAAAATTCAAGTTTTGGTAAACAAATTAAAAACAATATGTGTTATTAATAGTTACAAAATATAATAATTAACCCAAAACAAATACACATTTAGTCATCTCATAATAGAAAAAAAAAACAGAACAAATTTGAAAAATATGACCTCAGAATCAAACGAATGATAATTTGATTTCAAAATATGAATATAAATTATTTATTAGGAACATGACGATATTTTTTAAATGATTCACAACTACAACCGTAATGTGGGTAAATAAATGTGTGACATGCAGAAAGGCCAAAGATCGAGTAAAGGGAATTACATTGAGGATTGTCTAGCGGCGAGGATAACCAGTGGCGGTTACAGAAGACAAAATCTGTAAAATGAAAAAAAAAACATCAGATCTAGAGGTAGGTCAAGAGGCGGATTAGCAAGACCTAAAGGGCGAAGAGAAGAAGAAAGAAGCGGCAATGACAATTACTGGTGGCGATGAGAATTCCGGAACCTATAAGAAATTCCAGCGATAAAAATGGCAATTAGCAGAAGCGATGAGATTGCCAATTATAGAGTATGGCTAAGGTTTCATTTTATTTTTACCAAACAATAACAATGAACTGTCTAAACTCTCTTTATATATGTCAGTTAGTTTTTTGTTATGATAAAAATATTTGGTTCTATTTTGATTAAATCATAAATCCTGCTACATTAGAATTCTGGTTAACAATGGTTAAACTGAATTCAAATATGAATTTCAGACTTCATATGTGGTCTACATAGTTTTTATTTTTATTTTAGATTTCATTGCGGATTAATTATGTTATTTTCAAATTCAGACTTCGTATGCAGTAAATTATATTATTTACACTTTCAGACTTCTCATGCGATTTACTTAGGTTTATTCCAATTTTAGACTTTATATGAAATCTATAAAGTGTAGATTTCTTACATAGTCTGAGTAGATTTTATTTAAAATTCAGATTACATCTGAAATATTATACCATATGTTTCATACAACCAAACTCGAGTTTCATTCAATCATACTCGATGGTCTGAAAAGAAATAGACTAATACATTAATTTCTATCAGAAAACTAGATATAAACTAAACCTAGACCCTTTTCAGAAAATACAAAATTAAGGGTCACCGAATAAGTCTTCAAACATTAAAAATATCTAACAAATCATAAACTTAGATTTCCTTAACCAAACACATGGAGGAATATTATCAAACCTAAGAAGATTACACATGCCACCATCATGATCTTCAACTCGAAGTCTCGGGAACACTACTTCTAGAGAACTAGCTTCTTTAGTTGAGCTATCTCTGTCGCCATTTTTGGATTGCAACCATCAGAGGCACATGAACATATTCTTGTATCTCGGCGTGATATTCCTTAGACTGCCGGAGCTCTACAAACTCTTCGATCATAGCCTCATCCCACCACTTTAGTAAATGGCACCCACCATCCTATACAAGCAAGCAAACACATTAGATAACAAACATCTACATTTCATATTAAGAAAATTCAAAGTCTTATCTCATACAAAACCACAAAAGTCTCATTATCTCATTGTTACGGCATCCATAGATTCTCCTTCCATATTCACCTCTGATGTGGATTGTCTATGCGCAGGCTCCAAACCCCGGTTACAAAGGTAGGGAAATCCAATAGTTAGGGGGTCTCAATGCTGAGGACTAGAACTCACTTTTGCGAATCTATAATCAGAAAATCCAAAATTTATAGAACTACTTGACGGCGGATTTCAGATGTATCTCCCAATCCTTGTATATCATATAACAATAAGTCCTTAGCTTTGAACACTAAAAGATCTGTAAACAAGGTTATTCGAAAAACTAGCAACAGATCTGGAAAAGACGAAGACTGAGATGTGGAGAACGACAGCTTACATGCACGGTTAACATCGACTAATGAGAGCAAGGAGTGCATGGGGAGTGTGGGGAGACCAAGGAGAGCGAGAGGATAGCTGTAACGACCCAATTCCAATAAACTTGGGAAAGGCCCAGTTAAAACTTCCAGCCCATTCCAGCCCAACCCTAGCTACACCCTCGTCATCCTCTTCGCTTAAAAACCTGCAACGAGAACGGAGCAAGACACAGCCTCCATCATCGACAGTGAAGCTCTGCCGTCATTGTTTCCGACCAAGCCAGAGCCAACGTTCGTGATTCTGTTGACGTGAGGAGAATTCCAAGCCGCCGTCTCCTCGATCACGCCGCCCGGTCACCAACGTCGGCAATCTGCTCCTCCAAGTCATCGCCATCGTCTGTGAATCTCATCTGGGTAAACATGAATCATTTGCTCCACCTTTGTCATCTTCGTTCAGTTTTCCCGAGAGTATTCATAACGTAGATCGGCCATTGTTATTGTACCTTCAGCTGCAAGATTCCTCCTCCCCTTTTGATTGTTGCTGGTGTTCACAGTCATCGCCCGTGAATCATCTGTGGTAAGAGATCTAATTTTCTGCATTAGTCCGCTACATTTGTTTTCCGAGTATTTATGCGAAGGTGGCATGTATGTTGTTGTTCTTTCGTTGCTTCAGCCGCAAGCTTCGTCTTCTCCGGTTGTTGTTGTCACGTTGGTCCGGCAATTGTTATTTCTGTGGTAAGCCAGATTCCTTCCGCTAGCCAAGTTGTGATGTGATTAGTCGTGATGTGATTAGTATACTGCTGATTAGTCGTTATTGGAAGCTTGCTCTAGAGTTAGTATTAGCGTATGCTGTTAAATAGTGGTGTTGGGAATCATGTGGGCGGATATGTTCAACTTCACTGAGTAATTTGTTGCTCACTCCCTTTTTTCCTTTTTAGGTGAGGAAATAGTTGAGGACTAAGGTTCAAGGCGATCATTCAGGTGCTAGATTTTTCAGGGTTATTTTATGTTTAGTTCGGAGTTGACTTTTATTTATATGTATTTAAAATGGAATGGGATTTCTGGTTAACACGGTTTATGCCGGTTTGTTTTAAACATTTGGTTTAAATAATAAAAAAACAAATTTTGGATATTATTATTTATTTTATTTTTAAAAAATACGGTTATTATAGTTTGGTATTAGAACCTAGGTTAATCAAGTCAAATCTGACTCGGAAGACTGGTCTTTGAAAAGTTTTTGTCGGTTTTCAAGAAAAAAGAAAAACACTTTTAATGATTTCGAATGGGATTTTGTAAAACAAAATGACACCGGCGATTCTGCACTGGAATTTGTAAGTTGGAAGTTCTGCTTCTTCTGGTTGAGTTCTAAGTCGCTTTTTTTTCTTTTCAGCATGGTTCAAGAGACAATCGAGGCAAGTGGAGTTGCTCCAGAATAGACTTAAAGAGGTGCATGACCGTCAGAAAAGTTATGCAGATAAGCGTAGAAAAGATCTGAAATTTGCAATGGGTGATAAAGTGTATTTAAAAATGAAAACATTTAGAGGAAATGATAAGACTCGAAAGTTGAAAAAGCTTAAGCCAAGATATATGGGACCGTATGTTATAACAGAAAGAAAAGTTGGCTTATGGGTTAGAATTACCGTAGGAGCTGTCAGATTTTCATAACGTGTTTCATGTTTTGGTACTGAGAAAAGTTATCAGAGAGCCAGAGTTAATTCTCTGCACCCGCCGAAAGATTTGACTGGTAGTTTTTCGGTACAAAGCAGCCTGGTTGAAATTTTAGATCGACAAAAAACCGAAGTTCAGGGTAAAACAGTTAAGTCGGTAAAAGTCTGTTGGGAAAGAGATGGTATTCGTGAAGAAACTTGGGAACCAGAATCAAAAATGCGAGTTAACTATCCTGAGCTCTTTAAAGACAAGAGCGGACATACGGAAATTAGATCGAATTCAGGGACGAATTCTTCTACAGCGGGAGAAAATTGTAACGATCCAAATCCAATTAATTTGGGAAAGGCCCAATTAAAACTTCCAGCCCATTCCAACCCAACCCTAGCTACACCCTCGTCTTCGCTTAAAAACCTGCAACGAGAACGGAGCAAAAGACAGCCTCCATCATCGACAGCGACGCTCTGCTTGAATCTCGAGCCGCCATCATTGTTTCCGACCAAGCCAGAGCCGCCTTTCGTGATTCTGTTGACATTAGGAGAAGCCGCCGTCTCCTCGATCACGCAGCCGCCGATCACCAACGCCGTCGATCTGCTGCTCCGAGTCATCGCCATCGTCTTGTGAATCTTATCTGGGTAAGCATGAATCATTTGCTCCACCTTTGTCATCTTCGTTCAGTTTTCCCGAGAGTATTCATAATGTAAATCCGCCATTGTTGTTGTACCTTCAGCCGCAAGCTTCGTCCTCCCCCTTTTGATTGTTGCTGGTGTTCACAGTCACCACCCGTGAATCATCTGTGGTAAGACATCTGAGTTTCTGCGTTAGTCTGCTACATTTGTTTTCCGAGGATTTATGCGAACGTGACATGTATGTTGTTGTTCTTTGGTTGCTTCAGCCGCAAGCTTCGTCTTCTCTGTTGGTTGTTGTCACGTTGGTCCGGCAATTGTTATTCTAGATTCCTTCCGTTAGTGTCCATGTCATCTATTTTCCAAGAGTTTATAGGAACGTAAGTCGTAAAGTGTCTCTTGTTATTTGGTTGCTTCAGCTCCAAGTAACTCCGTTTGGGTTGCTTCCTCTCTCCCCGTAAGATCTCCTTATTGTCGTCATGAGCCGTTTCTCTTCCGTTCATCCGAAAATCAAAGGTGAGGACGGGATCCATGGATTCTTAAAGCTTCTAGTTAATTAGTATTCGTAAATGCTAGGTTTAGAGAATTTTTTGTTGATTCTGGTGAATGAGAAAATGATGATAATTGATTGTTATGTGTTTAGATGATGAATTGTTAAGTTGATATGATGTGTTTGTGGAAAGTATATGTTAATTTTTGTGGAGTTGGACTGAGAGTGAGGACATGATGATCCCGTTTAAGTTTGTAATTTGGCGAAGTTGGACTGAAAGCGAGGACATGGCGATCCCGTTTAAGTCTGTACTTCAGTGCAGTCGGACTGAGAATGAGGACATAACGATCTCATTAAAGCCCATTAACCTGCTGACGAGCCAAAAGGTGGTGGAAGACCTTTCGAGGTGCTGGACCAGCCCAGTGTCATGATTATATATATTGAGTTATTGGTGGCAGAAGACCTTTCGAGGTGTCCGACCAGCCGAGTTGTGATGTGATTTGTGTTGAGTCGTGATGTGATTAGTATATTGTTGATTAGCCATGATTGGAAGTTTGTGTTGATTGCTGTTTACTCTAGAGTTAGTATTGGCGTGTGCTGTTAAATAGTGGTGTTGGGAATCATGTGGGTGGACATGACCAACCTCACTGAATAATTCGTTGCTCACCCCCTTTTCTCCTTTTTAGGTGAGGAAGTGGTTGAGGACTAAGGTTCAAGGCGATCGTTCGGGTGTTAGATTTTGAGAGTTATTTTATGCTTAGTTTGGAGTTCGTTTAAGACAAGTTTGATTTTTATTTATATTTATTTAAAATAGAACAGGATTTCTGGTTAAAACGGTTTATGCCAGTTTGTTTTAAACGTTTGGTTTAAATAATAAAAAAACAGATTTTAGATATTATTATTTATTATTTATTTTATTTTTAAAAAGTACGGTTATTGAAGCAAAGTGGATATCGAAGGGAGCAAAGAGAGGTGAGGGAAGCAACGAGAGACGAGGAGAAGCGAACAAGGGCAAGGAGAAGAGGACAGGAGGAAGAAAGGTGACCGCCATTAAAAAGAGGGAAAGCGATTCTGATATTTTTTTTTTAAATTAGGGTTTCCATTTTATTTATATAAAGGGATAAACTTTCCCGTTAAGTTCTTAATTTCTTGTTTAGCAGGCTTTCTGAGAAGTTTCTGAAACCATAAACTCTAAAAAGACTTCTGCTGAAGTCTCAAACTTTGTATAGCCGGTACATAAAGTCAGCAAAATATAAATCCAAAATCGATTATTTCATTCAATAGTAAAAACGTTATATAAAAATTAAGAACAAAAGTTAAAACTGTTTACGATATTCATAATTTCACACTTATCCAAACTTATCATTTTAAATAACAAAATTATATAACCTTAAATCTAACCCTACATATAAATTAGGTTTGGCATATAGTTTGTATTTCTTTTATTACTCTGTCTTTTGTTTCTAAAATATTGTATATTTGTTGTTTTAAATTGATGTATTTGTATGAAATTTTAATTTATAAGCATTACAATCAATTATAATAGTTAAGTAATGAATTTTTTTCCAATTTTTCTTATTTTTATAATTTAGAAATAAGTTATAAGTTGTAAAAAAAAAAGATATATGTTACAATTACGATACAAACTTCATCTGAAATCTGGCAAGTAGACGTTGTATGCAATTTCAAACTTCAGAAGGATGAAATAGTCATTTTAGTTTCTATTTTTTTATTGTTCATAATGAAGAGAATTATAATGTTTCTACCCTTTTGAGTTAGTTTTGCTTATGATGAAATAAGGGGTTAGGTTTGCAACTAAAAACAATAAAAATTAATAAACCCGTATACTCATATATATATTCATAAGTCAAATCATTTGGCAACAAATGTTTTATTCTCATTAAAAAAGCAAAAACATGTACTCAACAGTAGTGGTGTTGGTGCTCTTACAAACATGCATTTATTTAAATCAATCAATACCATTAATTACTTTTAATAACCTACTTAAATAATACTTGGCTATAAAATACAAAATTTTGGTAAATATGATTTTAAAAGGAAGTGAATAAAATCATACATATTTTGTAGTATCATTGTATTGTATAAATTTAGAGTTTTGGTAAAAAAAGTTAAAAATACAAATTATTAATAGTTACAAAATATAATAATAATTCCAAATTAAAACTTACATTTAATCATTTCATATAAAACAAATGATAATTTTATTTTGATATATAAATATAAAATCATTTATTAGGAACATGACGACATCTCTTAGATGTTTCACAACCACGAGTGTAATGGTTAACCGGAATTTTGATACATTCTAGTGGGTTTTTGAAACTGCATCCTGGGATTCCATCTCTTGCTATAACTCTATATCCCAAATTTTCGATCACGTCATGTGAGTGTTCCTTGTGGTCTTCAGAATCACATCATCTGAATCTTCCATGTCTCTCTCAGAATTAATCTCATCATTTGAGACTTTCATATTTTTTGCTCTGCCAATTTCACAAAACACTAATGCTATGATCATTATGGTAACAAATAAAGAAATAGTAAAGCTTTTGTTTAAAGCCATTATATTTCTTCTCTTCTTTTTGCTGCTTTATAATTGAATTTGCTACGAAAATTTGTAATTGTAATGTTTTTAAATTTATAGTGAGAGAAGCTTTACTAAATAAAAACATGTTGTTACAGAAGGCCAGCGCATTATGTATTCATAGGGTTTTGCTTAACACCACCTACTCATTTTGTGTTTACAAATTCTTGTAATTAGCTGTAATATTCAAAGAAGAAAACTGAAAGAGTATGTTTTAAGGTTTTCTAAAAATGACAACAAGTTTTTTTATTCTCTTACATTGTTCTCTGTCACGAATTGGGTTTTAATACAATCATTTTACAAATTAAGTCTTTCAAATAAATGAATTAGATGAAACATATTTTATAATATTGTTGTTTTGTATGAAATTCAAGTTTTGGTAAACAAATTAAAAACAATATGTGTTATTAATAGTTACAACATATAATAGTTAACCAAAAATAAACAAACATTTAGTCTTCTCGTAATGGAAAAATAAACAGAACAAATTTGAAAAAAACAATATAAATTCACAATCAAACAAAGAATAACTTCATTTCAAAATATAATATACAAGTAGACTTTATGCAATTATAGTTTTCGAATGGACGAAATATTCATTTTTGTTTCTATTTTTAATTGATCATAAGGAAGAGAATTGTAGTATTGTTACCCCTTTTAGTTAGTTTTGCATATTATGAAATAAGAGGTTTAGGTTTGCAATCAAAAACAAATTTGAGTCATTTTTTTAAAAATCCCCCTTATTGTTTTCTCTTTGAGGTTTAAGCCATTGTTTTCTACTTTTTATTTATGTTTACGCCAGCGTGAAAATCCATTTATAACATTTGGCAATGAAAACTTCATAAACACAATCTTTTTCAATTCACAAAAACACACATGTTCTTAGATCATCTTTATCCTCTTCTCCCTACAGTTTTTTAAATTTTTCTATCACATTGTTTCACTCCTACATTCTCCTTTTTATCTTTAACTTATTACCCCTCGATTATTATGGCTAATATGTAACATCATCTTATATACAATAAATAATATTTAATAAACATGAATTCTCATATATATATGTTCAGAAAATAAATCGTTTGGCGACAAAAACTTTGTTCTTATTAAAATAAAATAAACATGTGATAGACCAGTTAATACAGACCAGTGATTACATTTAACAACCCACTTGAACAAAATTTGGCTACAAAATGCAAAAGCTTGGTAAATTTTATTTACAAAAGGAATAAATAATATCAAACATATTTTTTAGTATCATTGTATTGAATAAATTTCTAGTTTTGGTAAACAAAAAATACAAATTATTAATAGTTACAAAATATAATAATATTCCCATAATTAAACTTCCATCTAATCATTTCATAATAAACAATTAACAGAACAAAATGTTTTATTAAACAAGATAACTTCTTAATTAAATGAATGATAATTTAATTTTGATAATGAATATAAAATCATTTATTAAAAACATGACGACATCGTTTAGAAGATTCATAACCACAAGTGTAATTTTGGGTAAACAAAATAAAAGCAAATTACGTGTTATTGATAGTTACAGAATATAATAATAAACCCAAAAACAAACTTACATTTAGTCATCTCATAATAATAAAAAATGGAATAAATATTAAACAAATGTGACGTGATAATCAAACGAATGATAATTTGATTTTAAAATATAAATATAAATTATTTATTAAGAACATGACAACTTTTTTTAATGATTCACAACTACAATCGTTATATGAGTGATTAAATTTTTGACATGCAGAAAGGTCGAAGATCTAGTCAAAGAAACTACTGTAAGGATTGTCTAGTGCTGAGGATAACCAATGGCGATTTTATAAGACAAAATCTGTAAAATGACAAACAAAAAACATCAAATCTAGAGATAGGTCAAGAGGCAGATTAACTAGTCCTAGAGGGTGATGAGAAGAAGAAAGCAGCGGCGGTGAGAATTAACATCAGCGATAAGAATTACCAGCGGCAATGAGAAATTACAGCGGCAAAAATAACAATTAGCGGCGGTGACGAGATCGCCAATTACAGAGTATGGCTAAGAATTCATTTTATTTTTACCAAACAATAACAATGAAATGTGTAAAATCTCTTTATATATGCCGCTTAATTTTTTGTTATGTTAAAATTATTTGGTTCTATTTAGGTTAGATCATAATTCTTGCTACATTAGAATTTTGGTTAACATTGGTTAAGCTGAATTCAATTTGAATTTCAGATTAAATCTGCGGTTTATTTAGTTTTCATTATAATTTCAGATTTCATATGCAACCCCAATTAAGCTATTTTCAATTTCAGACTTCACATGCAATCTACTTAGGTTTATTTCAATTTTAATCTACTTAGGTTTATTCCAATTTTAGACTTCATATGAAGTCTAAATAATGTAGTTTTTTTATGTGACCTGAGTAAGTTTTATTTAAATTTCAGTTATATCTGAAATATATGTTTCATACAACCAAACTCGATTTTCATTCAATCATACACGATGTTCTAAAAACAAACAGACTGATACATACATTTCTATCAGAGAATTAGATATGAACTAGACCCAGACCATTCTCAAAAAATACAAACTTAAAGGATTACTGAATAAGTCTACAAACATTAAAAATCTTAACTATTGTTTGAGAAGCATGTTTAATAAAAATATTTGATGTGTCATTACCTTAGCAAAACTTAGTGTAAATTAATGATGACATGAAAATGTGACATGGTAAATTTCCTAAAATTAACTAAATATTTTGATTGGTTGAATTATAATTAAATAAAGTATAAAATTACAATATAAATACACTAGATTATAACACTAAAAATAATAAATTTATATTAACAGAAAATAAATAATTACTATGACTTTAATTTGTTTTTATATATATTCAAAAAAGATTGCATAAAATATGATTAAGAAAGTTTTACAACCAATATATACTATATATTTTATATAAAATAATAATAATAGATTATCTAATAAAATAGTATATACGCTATATATTAATAATGTTGGAAATCTGATATAATATTATTTATATATAATTTTTTAATATTTTAATATCATTTTTCTGGAATTTGCGTAGCTTACATTACCATCTCATTTTATCTCTTATCCTTTTTTTAAATAAATTAAAAGTCTATATCATACTCATATATAGTCTCATTGTAGATCACGAATTGGAGATCATAAATAAAACGCAATGTAACTGGATGAAAAAATAAATTATAAATAATTAAAAACAAATATGAATAAGAAGTAGAAGTAAAAAAAAAAAAATCTCTACAGTTTTTTTTCGTAACACTCTCAAACTTTGTTTTACGAAGTCATTTCTTAAGAAAGAAATTTTACAATAAATGTATGTGTGGCTCAAATTTTATAAAGAACACATGCGTGCGGACCAACCTTAAGAAAATTATTTTCTTCATCAAACCAATTCCTCAATATTGGACAAAGAGATGAGCGGAGAGCTATCGAAATTTTTTATAAAATATGATTTCACAAATTTTATAACAAATATTTATTATAAATTTTATTTGATATAAATAAACATATAAATAAGAAGTAGAAGTATATAAATAAAAAGTAAGAGTAAAATTAAAAGTAAAAATGAATCTTTACGACTTTAGTTTTCTGTAAAAATCACAGGCTATGTATTTGGTTTAAAGCATCTCCAACCCACATTTATTTTAAATCTTCTAATTTAGAGGAACATCAGCGATGTTATTTTTTCTTCTATAATTGGAGGAAAAAATAACAATCTTTCTTTTTTTTTTAAAATAGAAGTGGGTTGGAGGGAAATCTACCTATATTTTAGAGGCAAAAAAATAGAAAAATACATTGCAGATGATCTTAATGTCTAATATATTATTCAAAATAAAGAAAAAAAGTATGAGTCAAAAATATTTTTATTATGTTTTCATTTTAAAATATTTAAAAATATTATCTTACACATATTAGTTCTTTCATGCATATATTGTTTTAACATCTTAAAAAAATTATTTTATTAATCAAGTTTTGTATATGTTATGATCCATTATATATAAGAATAACACATATATCAAAGTTAGAAATAGAGGAACTCTTAATCTTTAATATAATAATTAGATATTAAATAGATTATTATACACCTTCAACTATACACATATAAGTTTAGTATCCAGCTGGTTTAAACACTGTGGTTACAGAGAGTTTGTAGAAGTGAGCGATTGCTGGCTATAAAAAATTTGATGAAGAGATGAGCGGAGAGCTACCAGAGAAATTTATAAAACAAGAATTCACAAATTTTATAATAAATTTTTATTATAAGTTTTATTCAGAAATCATATATCATAAAATGCTGAAAAATAAAAAAAATTGATTAAATACAAAATGGTTAAAATAGTTTTCGTGATTGTTGTTAAAGGTCAAAAACTGTATCGTCTAAAATCATAATGTTTGCAAAAAATATCAGAAAAATTATCCAACACCTAAATATTACAATTAACTTATTTATAACTCCTACCTACATGCATAAATAAATCTATTTTTTAAAATAAAAAATCAATCATACATTATAAAAATATATATTACAAAATATATATTTAGTTATTTTCTTTCAACACATAAAAGTCATACTTTGATTTTTTTCACAAATATGTGTGTAGACATAAATACTAATTATGCAAAAATCAAAGTCGCATGCAAACTTGTCGTGCATATATTTTCTTAACCCGATCACAGTCCAATTTAATTTTAGTTATTAGTCAATTTGTATTTATTAAAAAAATCTCTATATGTCCTAAGAACTGTGAGGTGGTTGACCAACCATCTATCCGCTCTTAGGATAAGTAGTGATGGTAAAACCCATTTTGGTTTGCTAAACCCATTTTGGTTTACTTAGCAATAGGTCAAGGAAAATTGTATACTTAAAATATACATATTGACAAGATTATATTGTGCAAGGAGAAAAAGAAATATAATATAGATAATATTCAAAACATATTATAAAAATTTAATTATTAGTTAATATAACTTTTACATTTGCAATTATATGTTACTCTAAATGCTAAAAAAAAAAAAATTTCAAAAAACACAAAACGATATGAAATGTTTGTGTGATTATTGTTAAACACTAAAATTGTATATGTATAAAAACATAACGCTTACATAATAAAATTTTTAAAGACACAAAATGATATGAAATATTTGTGTGATTGTTGTTAAACACTAAAACTGCATATGTAAAAAAATATAACGCTTACATAATGTATAAAAAATAATCAGTACTTTAATATTACAGGTAATTCTGTCTATAAAAAAATTATACTTGCACATGCAGGCGGACCAAGCATAAAAATGAAATATATTATTATATATTTTAATGTTTTCAGTTTATTTAATTATCATATATACACTTTTCATCTAATGAAATATTTTAAAAATCTGTATTAATGTTTTTTTTATCTTCAATTTCTGTTGAACACTATAACATTTTTTTATTTATTTATTGTTATTTATTATTATTAAATATTTATATAATGTTATTATTAATATATAATTAACATATACATATAAAACATCTTAAATATATAACATTAATCATATATTTAATATATAAAATATTTTATAGTCTGCACACGGTGCGGCCCGATCACCTAGTATCTAATAAATTGTATTCTAAAAAACATAATTCTCCTTAACTTCTCTCTAAAAATTCTTTTTAGCTTGCCACTGTCCGGCCTCACGCCGGTCGACGAGAACACCTGGAAATGGGAAAGAAAAAAAGGGGGATGCCTCCTTTCTGTAATTCCCATTTCCTTCAAGTTCGCTCAAGATTTTGCAGTTGTATCTGCTGATGCAGCAAGCATTCTTAAGGTTTTCTGTGGCGTCTCTGCCAGTAGTTCCCTTGAAAGTTAATCCTCATGCACTGAAACATCGTCGAAGCAAACCTCTCCTCCTCCGTCCACGAGCGTTGAAGTGAAGTAAGATCTGGTTGACCTTATCGTCTTGGAAACTCTGTCTCAAACAAATCTGGGCATATCTCCTTATGGAGCTAAAGAAATTGCAGATAACTTGGGTCTTCTACCCCCCACCTGTCACGCTCCTCTCCCTTCTGTGGCTGAGTCGAGTAAAGAAATTCCTTCTGGTGACAAGACTACGGTTGTCGGAGCCAGGAAGTTGTCGTCCATAATCTCTGATTCTGCGTAGTTGGAGGAGATGGGAAATCCCTCGCAGCACATACAGGGGTTCCTTTCGTGTTTATTCCCGATGAGAACATCAAGGCGGCAAAGGCTGAGTTCAAAGAATTCTTATTTGCCCGATTCCATGGAGATTGTCCAACTATGGGCAGAGTAATTGGTGTAGTCAATGAAATCTGGACTCACTCAAGGCCTAGTATATTCGTCCATCACAGTGGGAAAGGAATGTTTCTGCTAAAGGTCATGAATCAACAAACAAGAGAGGGATCAATGGCTGGAATGCCATCCAAACCAAAAATTTAATCTGATATGCCACTCTTCTAAAAAAAGAATTTTCTTTTGTTTTATTTTTAATACAAAAGATGTAAAATACAGTTGTAACCTTTAAAATTATTTATATTTACAAACGTAATCCGGGTTTCGCCCATCTAATCCGGATCTAAACCATTCAAGTTTAACTCAACCATAAATTTAAACTGTAAATCGGAGAAACCGTAGCAGAGAAACCGTTTCCGTCTCGATACACCGAGGAGCCGATTCTGAGAAACTGTCATTTCTCTGTCTTCTCTGATTCATCTTCTCTTCCTTATCTTTACTCCAATTTGTCTTCTCCTTCCTCCTCCTCCTTCCATCTCAATTCTTCTCTCTTTTTATCTTCTCTTATCTTCTCTTCTCTTCTCCGGATTTGATTTTTGGATATGGCTAAAGAGAAACTTAGTAAGAGGGTATACGAAACAAGAAGAGATCGTCAACAAAATGAAACTGAAGCATAAGCCTCGGCCAGAGAACCAGACACCATCGAAGAGACCGAAATTGTTCCTCCTCCCACAGAAGTAGGAACCACTCCTTATCCTGAAACCGATGCAGCAACCACAGAAGCAGGAACGGCTCCACTTCCTCCTGAAATTGACGCAGCAACGTCGGCTCTAACAATCACAGAAGCACCACTACAACCAGGAATCAAAGAGAAGAATTGCTCAACCGAAGAAGTGGAGGATGAATCGACACATTCTCTAGCCCACGATGAAGTTGTTGGTCCTGCAATCAATCCCAAAAATCATGGCGGTGGGGACAAGGAAAAGGATTCTCTAGCCGACGATGAAGTTTTTCCTCATGCAATCAATCCTGAAAAGGATTCAACACAAGGTGGAAGAGACTAAACCGAAGGTGCAGAGATGGACTCCACGAATAATGTTTCTGCGAATCCCTCAACCCCAGAATAAGAGGAAACCCCAACTCCAGAACAAGAGAAAACCTCAACTCCAGAACAAGAGAAAACCAAAACTCGAGAAGATATGAGAGTGACCTCAGATGAAGAGAGGAACTCAACAAACAATAATGATGGGGACTATCTCGATGAACAAGAGGAAGAGAATGTGTATGGGCAACACGAAGAAGAAGTTCACGACGAAGAGGTATATTTTACATAGAGCTTATGCATTTGCTTACTTTTAGACTGAAAATTGAGAATGAATTGGTGTTGTGTGTACTATATTGGAGAAATGGTTACTATTTTAGTTAAGTTCAACTATG
This sequence comes from Thlaspi arvense, assembly GCA_911865555.2. NCBI lineage: Eukaryota > Viridiplantae > Streptophyta > Magnoliopsida > Brassicales > Brassicaceae > Thlaspi > Thlaspi arvense. Next base: position 43,655,757 of record OU466859.2, on the reverse strand, counting down.
TTTTCTAGGTTCAACTACATTAGTATTTCCAATGTTTGTTTGGGGTAACTTGGGTTGTTAGGTTCGACTACGTATTGCTAGGTTCAACTAAGTATTGATAGGTTCAACTATGTATTGCTAGGTTCAACTATGTAGGCTATGTTCAACTAGATGTTTTAAGTTCAACTACGCTTGCTTGGTTCAACTATGTTTTGTAGGTTCAACTACATTAGTATCTCCAATGTATGTTAGGTTGAACTGCGCTTACTAGGTTCAACTACGTTTCATAGGTTCAACTTCGTAAGGTAGGTTCAACTATGTTTGCTAGGTTCAAATATGTATGCTAGGTTCAACTAGATGTTTTAAGTTCAAGTAAGCTTTTGTGGTTCAACTACAATTACTGGGAACAACTACGTATATTAGGTTCGACTAGGTTCGAGTGAGTATTTATATATTTTAACTGTTTATTAAATCTGATTTTGAATTTGCAGGATAACGAGGATTATAGTATACCACTGCAACCAGAGAAGATTTACTTCGGTCCAGAGCAATATAGCAAGGCTTGTAAGATAGGATTGAGGTTTACTGTGAAGGATACAGTGAACATGATAAAGCAGTTTCCAACTGAATTGAAGTGGTTCACAGCTCATTCTCAATTTAAGCATATTTTTCACATGGAGGAGGAGCCAAACCGAAAGCATATGGGCATGTGGATGCTGCTACTTCATCAAGCTTGTACGGATTCGATGAAGGAGTTGTGGTTTGTGGTTAGTGGAGTTCCCATTAGATATTCCATAAGAGAGCATGCACTGTTATTCGGGTTGACTGCCATGACTACCCGAGCAACTATGAAGAGTTAAAGGATAAGAAAAATGGGGATTTTAAGTTTGTGGAGAGGATGTTTGGAAGGAAAGTGAACATAACAATCACAGATGTGAGAGAGAAACTCGAGTCATTGCGGAGCGGTGTGGACAAGAAGAAGATGGCTGTCCTGTATTTCTTATCCACTGTTTTGAAAGCAAAGTCTAAGGATGCAGGAAACATAGAGCCGTTCTTTCTTAAGATTGTTGATGATTTGGGATTGTGTAAAACATTCCCATGGGGGCGTTACACATTTGATGATTGTATGGGTGAGGTGAGGGAGAGGATGAAGAAGTTCAAGAACGGCATTGTGAGAGACAAATATTCATGGATCTTTTCTGGTTTCATTCTTCCTTTGAAGGTAACCAACTCTTACCAATGGTATCAAATTATTAGTTTGTAGAATTTAAGGTTGTGATATTGTAACTTTACGTGTAGGCTTTTGCATTTGAGTGTATTCCTGTGTTGGGACGCAAATTTCGAGTAGATGTTGTTCCACCTGAGAAGGACTGTCCACGATTGTGTAAGCACAAGTTTACCGAGGGTTCCATGAAAGGTTTTCCATTGGAAGACATTAACGAGACCATTGGAAGAACTAGGGTGAGAATTGTTGACAGTTGTATTTGATAATAGTTTTTAAATTTACAATTGTGTTGATTTTCATTATCCCAAATTCACAGCATATCATTAGCATTTTGGAGCCTGACTTGGACGAGGAAGCTCTTATGAAGTGCATCATAGACCCTGATTGTGATGATGGGATAGGCTTTATTGATCCAATCGTTGAGTCGTGGAAAGACCATCTAATTGCAAAGGGAAGGAATAAATGGTGGAAAGATTTGTATGATATGGACTTGGCAGGTAGAGGCGGCACTGCGAATGTCCCTAGAGAAGAACCAAGAGAAGAACGTAGAGAAGAACCTGACACCATTACACCATTAGTTGGAGAGCTGATCCACACGGTGATGATGATGGGGAATTTGGTAAAAGAATTGCAGGAAGTGGTTTATGGTTTTGATGAGAGACTGAAGGATGTCGAAAGTTTTGTGAGGGAACAGCGAAACAAAGGAAACACCAACGAAGGTAAAAAAATTAGTTCTACTCTGATGGATTAATCGTTTTTTGCTGTTGTTCATAAAAGAAAATGTTTATATTAGGTGGATAAGCTGGAGATAAAGGGGATGAGGAGCCTGCAGCGGATGAAGGGGGAGAAGGTGGAGATAAAGAGAAGGAGCATGCAGCGGATGAAGGGGGAGAACGTCCGAAAAAGACACAAAAAACCAGTAAAAGAGAAAAAAGAGCACCTTCTTGTTACACTCCATCTGACGCTGGTCAGAAGCAGAAAAAAAAAGAAGAGGCGAGGAGAAAAAAACGAAAGAAAAAAAGAAGAAGCCAAACATTAAAGAAAAATGAGATGACTGGCTTGTTGTTGGTGTTGTTTTATGAACTTGTTTGGATGTTGTTTTAAAAAATTAAGTATTTAGCTTGTTGTTGGTGTGTACTTGTTTTTGTATATGGTCTACTTGGATTTGGTTGGTTTCTTTAAGTACAACTGGGTTTTTTAAGTTCGACTGAGTGAGTTTAACTAGGTACAACTGAAATACAAGGTTCGAGTGATTGAGTTGTACCGTTCAACCTGGTTTTACTAGGTTCAACTGAGTTTTAATAGGTAAAACAATTGACATAACTAACTAGGTACAACTGAAATACAAGGTTCTACTAATTGAGTTGTACCGTTCAACCTGGTTTTACTAGGTTCAAGTGATTTTTAATAGGTTTAACAATTCACATAAGTAACTAGGTTCAACTGAAATACAAGGTTCGACTGATTGAGTTGTACCATTCAACCTGGTTTTACTAGGTTCAACTGAGTTTTAATAGGTTTAACAATTAATACACGTAACTAGGTACAACTGAAATACAAGGTTCGACTGAGAAATAGGTTTAATAATTGACATATCTAATTAGGTACAACTGAAATACATAGTTCGACTGAGTTAAAACTTGAAGACATCTTCCAAAGTTTGAAAAATAGAGGATCTTCATCCGAAAGTAAATAACATCAAGGTCTTAAAAATAAGGACAATACACGTACTTAAAAAAGATTATAATTAAACTAAATAGAAGAACAAGTACTACAATCTCAAATGTCATCTCCACACTGATTTTCTTCTTGTTCATCTGAAGAAGAAGCATCTCCAGCTTTGCAATCTGCTCCTCGTTCTGAACCTGTCCTTCCTTCACCTCTGCAATGGCTTTTTTTGCGAGATATCCAGGTTTTCCGTTGTTCTGGAATTTCTCCTCGAGACGATTAATCTGATCATGTAGGATTTCTATTTCTTCGTCTACCACAAAATCCCACCATTTCCGAATATGATACCCTTCATTCTGCACATAAAGAATTATCATAAATATTCTTCTGTTTTTCCCAGAAATCTGATCTAGTAATTATGCAATCTAATAAACTCACATCATGACGGCGACAAGTGAAGTATCGCCTCCCAGGATCGATTTTGGTGTAGGATGTCTCTGTAAAAATGGCTCCACCGCAGTAACACTTTTTGGGCATTCCATATTCACCATCAGCTATGAGGCATGGATCCAGCTCAGCTGATGATTCGGAACTGGTTGCATATTGACTGAATCTTCCCATTTATTTGTTTCATCATGAAAATGAGAGATTGAGTTATATTATTTGAAACCAATAATTTATCCTTGAACTGAATGGTAATGGGAATGGCGGAAAACCTAGATCTATATTGCTCAATATTTCCAGAGCAAATCGGAATTAGAATATGGACTTAGATCTACACGAATCAAAGGAATAGCTTTACCTGTTGAATAGAATTGGACCTCGAACTGGAACGGGAATGGCGGATCGATCGACTCGCTTTCTCGTCTCTCTCTCTCTCTCTCTCTCTCTCTCTCTCTCTCTCTCTCTCTCTCTCTCTCTCTCTCTCTCTCTCTCTCTCTCTCTCAGGGAGTCGTCGAAGTCGAAGGAAGGCGAAGGGAAACAAAAAAAATAACAACTGTCCTTCAAAAATTAGGGTTTTAACATTTGGAGGAAAACTGAAAATTTATTCCCTCTGGTGGACAACTGAACATTTTATATTTTCCCAAAAATATTGAACTTAGTTGTCCCCAAGGAAGCAGTTAAAACCAAATTCTTAATAATTGTACTTTTACAAGTTTATTGTATTTCTAGTTGAACCTTCCTCAAAACTATTATATTGTAGTTGTATAAATGACTTTAGACTATTAAACATCATTTATAACGTTTTTATACTATAATATATGAAAATTTTTATATTTTGATTTTTTCAGTCCTAAAATGCTTAACATTGTTGATGTCTTCCTTATATTGTAGGGGGTGTTTGATGTGAAAACATGGTTTTGTATAAAAATAAAAAAAAATTAATGTTTACCATATTAGTAATTGTTTCCTTATAGTTGAAAATGTGTTTATAGATCTTAATTGGTATATTCACATCGCTTGGAGCTTTAACAATTGTTTACTTCACTTCCAAAGTTGAAATTAGTTTTACCCAGTTGCACAAACACATCAATGTCAATAGTTGTACCCAGTTGAACATGGAAGTGCAAATTCAAGAAAGATAACCATGTAGCTGTTTATACGTGAACCCAGTTGAACTTGGTAGTGCGAATGACACACATGTAAACGTTAATAGTTGTACTCAGTTGAACCTGGAAGTGCGAATTTGACAAAATGAACCTCAGATTTGTTCCTACTTGTACCTAGTTAAACCTGGTCATACAAATTCACCAAAATCAAACACAGAAAGATTCATAGTTGTACATAGTCTAACATGGTTGTACCAAACCGAGAATTACAAAACACACACATAAATCAAACTGAGCTGCCACTTTGGCTGCTCTGGAAATAGAAAGTGAAACCTCTGCTAGACACAGACCTGTTACTCGTCTTCCTGTGATTTTTTCCAGTGGATGGAAAGCGGTTTTCTTGATTTCTTCCTGGCGATTTGGTGTAATCAGGCGGTAAAGCAAACTTATTTAGTATTTCCTCAGGAATACTCCAACTACTCATTTGGCACTAGATAAATCTTCATGTAGTATGCCAATGCCCACGTATCAATCAAGTAATATCTAGAGCATAAGTCGAATAGACTTATATCCGCTGTTCTCCCTCCCTTCTTCATCAATGCTATTGTAGTTTTATAAATGACTTTAGACTATTAAACATCATTTATAACATTTTTACACTAAAATATATGAAAATTTTTATATTTTGATTTTTTCAGTCCTAAAATGCTTAACATTGTTGATGTTTTCCTTATATTGTAGGGGGTGTTTGATGTGAAAACATGATTTTGTATAAAAATAAAAAAATTAATGTTTACCATATTAGTAATTGTTTCCTTATAGTTGAAAATGTGTTTATAGATCTTAATTGGTATATTCACATCACTTGGAGCTTTAACAATTGTTTACTTCACTTCCAAAGTTGAAATTAGTTTTACCCAGTTGCACCCAGTTGCACAAACACATCAATGTCAATAGTTGTACCCAGTTGAACATGGAAGTGCAAATTCAAGAAAGATAACCATGTAGCTGTTTATACGTGAACCCAGTTGAACTTGGTAGTGCGAATGACAAACATGTAAACGTTAATAGTTGTACTCAGTTGAACCTGGAAGTGCGAATTTGACAAAATAACCCTCAGATTTGTTCATACTTGTACCTAGTTAAACCTGGTCATACAAATTCACCAAAATCAAACACAGAAAGATTCATAGTTGTACATAGTCTAACATGGTTGTACCAAACCGAGAATTACAAAACACACACATAAATCAAACTGAGCTGCCACTTTGGCTTCTCTGGAAATAGAAAGTGAAACCTCTGCTAGACACAGACCTGTTACTCGTCTTCCTGCGATTTTTCCCAGTGGATGGAAAGCGGTTTTCTTGATTTCTTCCTGGCGATTTGGTGTAATCAGGCGGTAAAGCAAACTTATTTAGTATTTCCTCAGGAATACTCCAACTACTCATTTGGCACTAGATCTTTATGTCGTATGCCAATGCCCATGTATCAATCAAGTAATATCTAGAGCATAAGTCGAATAGACTTATATCCGCTGTTCTCCCTCCCTTCTTCATCAATGCTGCGGCTGTGGCGATTGCATGAACACAAGGATACTTGCCTATATCCAATCCTCCGCAAGAGCAAGTATTGCTCGACAAAGTCCAATAACGGTGTATTCAAGTTGGAAACTGTTTAGCTCAACCACAACTAAACGAGCAGCAATTTGACATAGTTCATGCAATTTGTTGTCCACATAAGGCACCATTTTCTTTGACATCGGCATATCAGCAGCAGTCTTCCTATGCTTATTAAACCAGTATGCCATTTTCTCAACAATCGCATCAATCATTGGTAAGAGAGAGTACTTCCTTACTTCCTTATACACACTGTTGAGAGATTCACAAGAATTGATGGCGTCTAAATTGTACTTTTCTCCTTTAAAGTAGCACCTTGCCCACTTATCCAACGGTACAGTCTCATGCAAATACACAGCAGCTGCAGGAAACTTCTTCTTAAAATCAGCATACTCTCTTTCGAACTCACTCACAGTATAAATATGACTGCATTGGATGAATTTTGCTGCCACTAGATCTTTGTTCACCTTATGCTGAACTTTACCTCTCACATTTTGAGACAAATGCCATATACAATGTCCATGCTGGGAGTGGGGATACACCTTCGCTGCTGCATTTATGATGCTTTTATATCTGTCAGCTTCGCTACTGTATTTATACTGCATTGGATGAATTTTGCCGCCACTAGATCTTTGTTCACCTTATGCTGAACTTTACCTCTCACATTTTAAGACAAATGCCATATACAATGTCTATGCTGGGAGTGGGGATACACCTTCGCTACTGCATTTATGATGCTTTTATGTCTGTCACTCATAAAAACCAATTCAGGATCATCAGGTATAGCGATTTTCAGCTTCTCGAAAAACCACATCCAACTGTCATGCTTCTCAGTATCAATTACACCAAAACAATGGAGTAATGGTGATGATTAGGATCTTGAGCTGTGGCAAAGACAAGTTGTCCACCATATACAATCTTAAGAAATGTTGCATCCACAACTATCACTTTTCTCATTGCTTGAAATCCTTCAATGCTAGCGCCCAAAGCAATGAATATGTACTTGAACTTTTTCTCTGCATCCAGTTCCACACTTGTTACAGTTCCAGGATTTACCTTCTGTAGCATGTACAAATAAGAGTATAACATCAACCTTCTTCAGGAGTACCCCGCACATCACTAACATCTAGTTTTTTTCCTCTTAAGGCGGTAGAGTAGGACAAACTAACACCAGCTCTACTCTGAACCAAATTCCCAATATTTTTGGGAATTTGGGAATTTGAATTGACCCGAATAATCTTGCTGTAAAACAGATGCTACTAGTCATGGGGTGCCTCTCCTTCTACTAGTGCTTGTACTCTCAACGGCCCAAGAGCATGTATGCATCTTTCTGTATACTCTAACACTGAAATAATCTGATTTCTTAAACCTTGCAGCTCGTAAATACCATTTACAGCCTTGATTCTTTTGTCGGCATTCTACAATAAGTCGCCTTGTATCTGACTTATAAGTATGGACCCCAAAACAATTCTTATGTGCAGCTCTGTCAACAAAATCTTGGACTGCCTCCTTAGAACAAAATTCTTGACCAATTTCAAGACATGTACCATTTTCCCATTCTCTAACACACTGACTAGCTTCTGCAGAACCTGGAAGCTCAACATATTCATGCATACCATCCAAACCGTTTTCCATATCCCCATCAGTAAATTCATTACCATCATTCTCTGTCACCTCTTCAATAACCGGCTCCCTACGTTCTTCTCTTTCTGAGTTTGCTCTAAAAATAGTAACTGTATTACAGACATCATCACCAGTTCTACCATTTGCAACCCGCTCCTCATAATTCACATCAAATGAACTACCCATTTTAGAAGCTTGCTCACTCCTACCCGCTTTAGAAACTGGATTTGTTTCCAAATCTTTGACTACCTCCACATGCAAAATAGATCTTAGCCCCTCGTTATCCACCGTTGTTAGATAAGCATATACGTCATCATCAACAAAAATCTTTGACTCATTGATCGGTTTATTTACCAACGGAATGTAGCTCAATTTCAGCTGTGCATTAGCTCTATATATCCCAATCTTACTGCATATTTTATCTACTAATGCCGAGTAAGTTATCTCCTCCACAGATAAGTTTCGAAATGGTATAGCATATGTGGAATTACTTGTAAACCATTTCAACTTCCCTCCTGTCACATGAATAACTCCCTCCATAGTCAACTTGTGTGGTTGATGCTCATGCTCTCCTGAAAATATAATGAAAATAATCGATCAGTAATTACACAAAGTACCATAATTGTACCAGTTGAACTCAATTGAACTCAGTTGAACTCAATTGAACTCAATTGAACTAAATTGAACTCAGTTGTACCAGTTGAACTAGACCTTTAATTTGTACCAGTTGAACTCAATTGAACTCTCTTGTACCAGTTTAACTAGACCTCTCATTTTTACCACAGTTGTGCCAGTTGAGCTAGACCTGTCATTTGTACCAGTTGTACTAGTTGAACTCAATTGTACTCAATTGAACTCAGTTGTACCAGTTGAACCAGACCTCTCATTTGTACCAGTTGAACTTAAGTTTTCAGTTGTACCAGTTTAACTCAATATCTTAGTTGTGCATTTTCGCTCTCACTTGTACCAGTTGCATTGTTACCAACCCAGATCCCTAATTTTTCAAATCTAAATCCCTAATTTTACAAAATCTATCTCTAATTGAAAAAGAAGAACCCACCTTAAAAATGGGATATTCAACAATGGCAGAATAGGAAAAAGAAGACTCCAAATCTGGGTCGGACGAAGTGGAGAAAGATTCGATCTGGGTTGGACGAAGAGGATGACTGGAGAAGAAGCTCACGGGAGGAGCTTACCAGAAGAGAGCTTGTGTGAGAGGAGGGAAGAGCTCAGCTTGTAGGGGATCTGAGATTCAATTTTGTTTTTTTTGGTTTTTTATTGTTCTGATTTTATTTTTAATTACTTTTAATTATTTTACTTTTACTGATTCACTAATTTACTTTTACTCAGTTAATTTCAGTTACTTTCACCAAGGATAAAATTGTAATTTTACATCTCATTTAAATGAGTAAGTGGCATTAGATTAAGGAGTGGTACAACAGATCAATTTTTTTAAAGTGGCATTTCAGCTCTTTGCTCACAAGAGAGTTCATACTTAGTCGTAATATGTGGAATATTGCAGGGTTTCCCATGTTTGTTGCTCTGTGGTCACCGGAGTACAACCCTGAACAACTCCTGTTATCAAATGCGGTTGTCTCGATAGAATTTTGTGATGTTCTGTATCTCCTGTTCAACAAGCAAAGTTTTAGTAGAATTACTACGGCAATGGAAAAGTTAGTGTCTCTAGCTACTGAAACTGAACGCAAGGAGAATTTTGAGGTGGCAAAGATCTATGTTAGAGTTGATTTGACAAAAGAGCTCCCCACTAAGTTAATATCTGGTTTTTCGACTGGAGGAGAAGTGGAGATTAGAGTCTCTTATCCATGGCTCCCTACCAAATCTGACTCGTGTGGGAAATATATGCATGAGGGAAATAAATGTTACACTAAAGAGACTCTCCCTCAAGACAGTGGGAGGAAGACATCTCGCTCTCCGAGTGCTAGGTCGGAGCAAGATGGTGGCTCGCACTACAGGATACTAAGAACCGCATGTCTAGGTGAAGGAAATCCAGATATACATGGTCTGCAGCTAGTCATGATTCAGAGAATGTGCAAAATCCTCTAGCGTTAGCAACTGCTCAGAATCATGTCAAATCAACAACGAAAACTGCATTATCTTGAAGGAGCAGGACGCTAATACTGATTCTTCTGCCGTGGAGCAGGAGGTTAAAACTCAATCATCAGATAAGGAACATGAGACTGAATCAGCCAATAGTCATGCGGCTGAGGAGGAGGATCCAAAATCCTTAGAATTTGATAGGGTGGCTGGTTTGGAAGTAAATACTGATGCCCAAGATAATAGTATTGTGAATAATTCAGTTTCAATATCTTTGGATAATGCTCCTGTTTTTAAAGTGAATAATGATTCTTTCTTCTTGGTGCCTCGCCGGAAGAGTAGCCGCAAGGCTATATAATCTCCTTTTTTATTATTAATTTTTTTGCATAGAATGTAAGAGGTCTGAATAGTGATCGATGCCACACTATGACCAAAAATTGGATTAATATCCATATACCACTTTTTAGAGCGTTCTCTGAAACGCATATTGAACAAATAAATACTGGAAGGATCCTCCAGTCAATTTCAGCGGACTGGAAGTATTTTGGAAATTTTGAGCACCATAATACCGCACGAATTGTGGTGGTGTGGGATCCGAGTGTGTCAGTTATCATTTATCAGGCTTTTGCTCAAGCGGTAACCTGCGGCGTTTATATACCTTTGGAAAAGGTTAGTATCACGGTAATTTTTGTTTGCGGTTTTAATACCATGGAGGATAGAGAGCCACTGTGTGAGGAGTTATGTGGTTTGAATGCTACTACTCCAGTTTCAAGGCATCCTTAGGGAGTAATTGGTGACTTCAATCAAATCCTGCGTGTCTCGCAACACTAAAAATAATCAAGATATGGCCACAGACGTCTCTAGAATTGATGATATGAATATGGCTCTCTAAGAGGCGGAGCTCTTCGAAGCTCAGGCTAAAGGTCTTTCACTCACTTGGTGGAATAACCAGGATGATAACCCGATTTCTAAGAAGAATGATCATGCTCTAATCAACCAAGCCTGGTCGAATTCTTTTCCAGACGCGTATTCTGAGTTTATGGAACAGAAACAATCGGACCATGCTGCTTGCTTGTTCAGAGTTCCCTCTTTGACTCGAAGGTAATGTAAACTGTTCAAGTTCTTTCATCACGTCATTGATCTTCCTCACTACCAACATCTGTCAAAGAGGCTTGGTGTTGTGATCTAATCATTGGGTCTGCTCAATTCAAACTGGTGTGATCTCTTAAATTACTGAAGCATGTGCTTAGGCGCCTAAATAAGCAAAACTTCAGCGGAATAACGGAAAGGGTAAAGGAGCAGACTGCTAAACTTGGTGTTTTGCAGCGTACTATTCTGACTAATTCTGATTAATCCTGACCTAGTGGTTGCTCGAGCAGAGCACCGGGAACGGGTAAAGTCGGAAGATCTTATGAGAGCAGAAGAGAAGTTTTTTTAGAGAAAGGTCAAGGGTCCGATGGTTACATCTTGGTGATCATAATACTCCTTTCTATCATAAGACAGTGGTCCAAAGAGCTTCAAAGAATCATATTCATTTTCTTAAAGACTTGGAAGACAGAATCTTCAGCTCTTCGGAGGAGATAAAAGATCACTCAGCAGACTACTTCAAAGGATTCCCAAAGGATTCCCAAAGGATTTAAACACAACCGCGATGATAAGTTAGCATTGCCAGTTGCCTTTTACAGGAAGAAAACCAGAACATCGGGTCGAGTAGCTCGCAAGTTCGAGAAGAAGCAAAGTGGCTAAATGACGACAAGAAGTGAAGTTATTAATAAAGACTCTACCTGAGAAGGACTCTCTTGGTATAACTAAATAATCTCAGTTGTATAAGACGTTGTCGTTTTATTTTTCATATTGTCAAGTAATATCGGAGGCCCGAGTAGGGTTTGGGATCTATCGATCAATTAAGCAACTTCCTAAATCTTACTTCTCTTCTCTCTTCCCTCTCCCTACTCTTCTCTTCTCTTCTTTCCTCCATTTCTACGACTACCGATAAGAGCAATCTTATCATTGGTATCAGAGCGAGGTGGCTCCAAAACCAGATCTAGCTGTCGCCAACGCTGCTATGGAGAAGGCTTCAGCGGTGGAAGAACATATGGGTTTGCAGCAGAGAGCTATGGCGGATCTAGAAAATAAGTTGACCACGGAGCTGGGATACCTCACATCAACTATGCAAGAGAACTTTTAACAGATTCACCAGATATTCCTAGAACTCAGGTCTGAGAAGACTGGAAGCGCGGTGAGTGGATCTACACCACTATCAGCCGTGAACGTGGACGTGGGAACCAGACCAACGCCACTTGAGAAAGATCGAGGAGATGGGCTACTCCCTATCCCTCAAGTGTCAACAAAACCATAGTTCTCTAAAACGTATAGTATGGATCCTACAACCCCTAAGAGCGATTCGCCAGGAAGGAAGCTAGAGCTTCCAATATACGACGGACAGAACCCGGATGACTGGATTTTCAGGGTGGAGAAATGTTTCAAGGTGAACCATACACCAGATTCAGAAAAGTTGGAGCTAGCCCTGGCGAGCTTTTCAGGGTGTGCTGTTACGTGGCTACGGATCACCCAGGACAGGGAAGATCTATGCGATTGGTTAGATTTCAAGGACAAACTCAAGAAACGTTTTCGACCTTCGCGCGGAGGTTTGGTGATAGGTCAGATGTTACGACTAAGGCAAACATGATCTGTGGCTGAATATCGAGAGCGTTTCGAAGAGCTCTCTACAGAAGTTTCCCACGTTCCTAATGATGTGTTAGAAGAGATTTTTCTTCATGGGATGAAGAAATCATTGCGGGAGCAAGTAGTGAGGTACAGACCGATTGGGATGGACGACATAGTAGACACGACAAAGCTTATTAAAGAGCAAGAACTGGAGAAGATGAGCTACGACTCCAGGCTATTTCAGAGGGTAAACTCAGTGCCATCAATCAATACTACACAGAGAGCTCAAACTCAATCACCAGTTATGAAAAGTGAGTTTACACCAGCGAGGAGATCCCTTGCTAGTCCGCGAGATAACAAGGGATATGGAGGCGGAAATGGAGATAACCGGAGGGTGGTGAACAATCCTTGTCGTTACTGTGGGGAGAGATTTTTTGTGGGACACCGCTGCAAAACACAACACAGATTCAAATGTCTAAAAGTTGACGAAGAAGAGGAACGGGATGATGAAGAAAAAGAACAAAAAGAGGAGCCAAGAGGAAGTAATGACATAAATGAAATACAAGAGTTAGTGACTCTATCCCTACAGTCGATGGTGGGAATCACTACTGAACAAACTATGAGGATGAAAGGAAAGATTGGAGAAACAGAGGTGGTCGTTCTCATCGACTCTGGTGCTACTAGTAATTTCATCTCCTCAAGGTTGGTGGAAAGAATCAGCTTTCCAGTAACAGACACAAGAGGATTCGGAGTGTCAGTTGGTAACGGAGAAGTCATATCTGGTAGGGCAAAGTGTTCAGAGGTTACTTTAACTGTGCAAGGTGTAGAAATCATAGGAGAATTTTGACTTTTTGGGCTGGGCACAACCGATGTAGTCTTGGGATATCCTTGGCTGGCAACGCTTGGAGAAACAAGGATTAATTGGGCTCTACCCAGGCTTAGTTTCAGAGTGCACAGTGAGTGGGTTACCATACTGGGAGATCCAGCTTTACTCAGAATGCAAGTCTCCTTAAACTCACTCGAAAAGGTCTGGGAAGAGAGTGAGCTGACTTGTATGTTGGAACTAATCGAGCTGTTTGAAGGAGACAACAGAGCGGAGCAAAAGCAACCTGAAGGAGTTTTGACTCGTTGCTGAACGGTTTCAAGAGTGTGTTTCAGATGCCAAAAGGTCTTCCTCCAAGCCGAAATAGAGAGCACGATATTACCTTACAACCTCAGACAGCACCAATCAACATGAGGCCTTACCGATACTCCTTTGTACAAAAGAATGAGATTGAGAAACTAGTAGAAGAGATGTTAGAAGCAGAAATAATACGCCCCAGTATTAGCCCGTACTTTAGTCATGTATTGCTGGTTAAGAAGAAAGATGGAGGTTGGAGATTCTGCGTAGACTACAGAGCAGTTAACAAGGAGAAAATACCAGATAGGTATCCGATACCTTTCATAGAAGAACTCTTAGATGAGTTAAAAGGAGCGACAATCTTCTCCAAGTTAGACCTCAAGTCAGGGTACCATCAAATCCGAGTCAAGCAGTGTGATGTGGAAAAGACAGCATTCCACACCCATGAGGGTCACTATGAGTTTCTAGTGATGCCCTTTGGGCTCACCAACGCTCCGACAACTTTTCAATCAGTTATGAATGAGATCTTCATGCCAATGTTGAGAAGGTATGTGCTGGTCTTCTTTGACGACATTCTAGTGTATAGCGAGAACTTAGAAAGTCATTTGAAGCATATGAAGAGTGTGTTGGAGACATTGCAAAAACACAAGCTTTATGCTAATGAAAAGAAGTGCACATTCGGGCAATCGGAAGTGGCGTATTTGGGACACATAATTTCGGGAGGAGTATCTGCAGACCCGTCAAAGCTGCAAGCAATGCAGAAATGGCCTGAACCCAAGAATATTACTGAGCTTAGAGGGTTTTTGGGACTCACGGGGTACTACCGGAGATTTGTGAAAGACTATGGCAGGAAAGCTCACCCACTCATGGAATTACTTAAAAAGAACGGATTCAGATGGAGTACAGAAGCAGCGGAAGCCTTCAGTTTACTCAAGCGTGCAATGACAGAGATTCCGGTACTTACACTGCCTGATTTAAGTAAACCATTCGTAGTGGAAACAGATGCATCTGGTGCAGGAATAGGGGCCGTGTTGTCACAAGAGAAGAGACCGATAGCCTATATCAGCAAGGGATTCTCTGCAAAAGGAAAGGTTAAATCAGTATACGAACGGGAGTTGTTGGCTATAGTATTCGCCGTTACTAAATGGAGACATTACCTCACGGGCAATAAATTTGTTTGAAATATCTCTTGGATCAGAAGGAGGTTTCCTCTGAGCAACAAAGATGGGCTTCAAAACTTTTGGGACTTAGTTATAGTATTGAATATACCAGGAACATAGAATAGAGTCGCGGATGCCTTATCTCGAAGACCCCCAATCGAAGAAATTTGTGAATTGTGTTTGACAGTTTTAATCTCCATTGACCAAGAGGAACTAGCATTGCAAGTGGAATCCGACTCTAGTATTCAGCAGGTGATTAAGGCAGTAAAAGAAGGGTCAGAGTCAGCAGCAGGATATCGTTATGACAAGGGCCTGCTCTTTAAAGACGAGAGGTTAATCATTCCAGAGAAATCCCCTTTCATTCTGCTGTTGTTAGAACAGTTTCATTCAAGCCCCATTGGGGGCCATGAAGGGGTTCTAAAGACATTTAAGCGCTTGGCCAGAGAAGTTTTTTGGAGGGGCATGAGAAGAGATGTGACAAACTTCATCAAGAGCTGCCAAACTTGTCAGAAGAACAAGTATTCAACACTTTCTTCAGCGGGGTTACTCTCTCCATTGCCGATCCCAACACAAGTATGGTCCGATATTAGCCTTGACTTTGTGGAAGGATTACCTATATCTAGAGGATATGATGTGATTCTGGTAGTAGTTGATCGGCTTAGTAAATACGCCCATTTTCATCCTCTGAAGTATCCGTTTACAGCTAAGACAGTGGCGGATAAGTTTATTAAGGAAATAGTCAAGCTACATGGGTTTCCCGAGACTATGGTCTCAGACCGCGACAAAGTGTTTCTCAGTAATTTCTGGTTGTCGTTGTTCTAAGAATTTAAAATACAAAACTACTAGTTTTTAAAATTCGAAAACTAAAGGCAGGCAGAAAATGAGAGTTCTAGCAACCTAGGAAGTGATTTTTAAAAAACTAAGACAAAAGATGCAAACATTAGAATTAGGAAATGATGATTTTAAGATTTAAAATGCTAAAAGTGGATTCAAGATTGAGGGTCATGCTTAAGAGGTTCAAGATTCAAGCTTTGTGTTTTGAAAACATAGATCTACACATTTTAGTGCTATCTCTAAGTCTTGAGAAGCTAAAGCTAGATTTATCCATGGTGTGTGGTATAAATCATTTCCTCAACTTTTCCTCCTAACCCATGGCGTGTGGTGGAAATAAAGGGCGAAGAGCATGAAGCATAGATCTCAAAAAATGGCCTAACTAGCTCCCTAAGCATCCATGGCGTTTGGGAAAGGATGAGCTAGTCTCTTGGATTTGGTTTTAAGGGATCTCATGAATCCTGCTAAGGTAAGGCAATCCCTGAGATCAAAAAGATCTTTCTCAAGACTCTCTAGGCATTAAAACCCCCAAATCCAAGAAGAGATTAAGTTAAGAACAAGAAAAAGACCAAAGCTTGAACCCTTAAACCCCTTAATCACCTTAACCTTAAACCCTTGGTGAACTACTCACTACAAATGAGTAAAGCGCATGAAAACATAAAGGAAGAAAAGATAAACATGATTAAAAAAACTAAGCAAGAAAGATTAAGAAAAATACTTAAGATTAAAGCAAGATTAATGTCTACAAAATATCAAAAGCTTAAAAAGTAAACAATGGCGGTTTTTCAAAGCATAAAGATAAAAGATAGGATGAAGAAGAGGGAGACAGATCGAATGGTTTTTATCGCTCATAAATAGGGTAAACAAAAGTAGAAATGGTCCCCTCACTAAACTCCAAAATGTGAGCTGTCCGGATAAAGCTCAGAGATCGATCTCTTACTCGATCTTCTGCATGGAACGTCTCCTTTTGCTCGATCATCGGGTCGATTCAGTCGGGTGGGTCGAGTGCTTCAATCGATCTTCTGGTCGATCCTCTAACGATCGAGTCGTGACCTCGATCTGGCCCTCGTTCTTCCCTTGAAACGACTCGAGTGTCTCGATCTTCTGGTCGATCTAGTCTAGATCGACCTGCCTAGCTCGGTCATCACCTCGATCTCGGTTCCTTTGCTGCATGGCTGAGTTCTTCCAAGTATCCATAGGCTCCCTTTCGATCCTTAGCATGTCCACGCACCCTCCATAGCTCCAGTGTAGCCAAAACAACCTGAATATGATGCAAGAATGCAAGAAATATGCAAAATGCTAATGCAAAGTGTTCTAGGACCTAAAATGTGATAAATGGTGCAAACTAGCCTATTATGTAAGATGTATGCATGAAAACTGCTCTAAATGCATGCTAAATATGCGAAATATATGAGTATATCAACTCTCCCAAACTTGCCTTTTGCTTGCCCTCAAGCAAACAAAGTTCAAGCTAGGAAGAGAGGTTTAAAAATAGGAGCTCAAATTTCCAAAAGTGTTTAAGCATATGAATCAGTGCAATGGTCCTAGTTCTCAATTCTAAGATGTAGTACACAAACTTTTACTCCAAAGAACTTAGCCATATTCATCACATAATGAATCTCAGATGACTCGCCTATTCCAAACAATCCAAGAATCCTAACCTTTAACATTCATTTAAGATCAAACCGTGAATCACACTTATGCATTTAAAACCGAATACATTTGGTTAGGGACAAGGTTATGAGATAAAAATGATCTCATTCATGTGGGTAATTCAAGCAATGGTTTATCTCAAAAAGGGTTGAACTTATGCATAATGCTAAAGGTAAAAAGCAATGTATGCATACATGACTAGACTCTCATCTACCCATATACACTAACAATGATCTTAATCCCTCTCTCATTCATTTTCTTTCTTTTTCAAGCTCACTCACCCTCTAGAGACTACCCACAACAACAAGGCAAGACGCCAAGCAAAACCCACATAAACACATCATTCAAATTCTTATAGCTAGTGGTATGGTCATATATATACTTAGCTCTTTTCTTTTCTTGATAGCTCTCTTCTCATATATATATTTTTTTTTACTTGGCCTTTTGGCTCTTTTCATAAAAAAAAAAAAATTTAGAGATATCTTTTTTTCTTTTGAACTTGAGCTTTTAAAACAATTCAAGACCACCCACTTAAAACTATGCATCCCTTTTTATTCAAATCCCAAACTCCAATTCTTTTCAAAACCAAAAACAAGTAAGCAAAATCAACAACACCCGTGAATTCTCATCCCAACCTTAAGCCTAAAACTAGCTTCAATATGCGAAGTTAGCATCTACATGAGAGCCTAATCATGTCGCCCTAAACCTAACATGTTATGCCAAGTTCAACCGAAAATTTAAGGCCTCACAAATCACACACGAAATTTGGCTTGAAAGGAAGGTAAGGGTTAAGGTGAAGAGTTCTATTTAGGCTTATAAAAGAGTGGTGAAAGGAATAAGAAAGCATAAATATGTATATGTAATCTATGTATTCTTTTTCAAATGCACGAGTATGATAATTAAAAATTCATGTTAAGGTTTCACTTGATAGGAAAGGATTCAATTTATGTTTGTTCAATTTAAGCCACGAAAATCAAGACAAATGATCCAAATGTGGTTAGAACTTACTTTCAAAGTTTGTAAAAGCATCAGAGAACTACTAACTAGGGCCTTGAACCAATTCATGAGTTTAAACACTTTACAAGGAAAATTTTATACCAATGCTCCCTATGCAAATGCAAGCAACCTAAATGATAAAAATTCTAGACTCAATCCTAAAATATTTGACAATGCAAATGCAAGCTATATGATTTTTTTGAAAATTTTTAGAAATTGTATGATTTTTTTATATTTTTCTATGCACTTAGATGATGCATGAAGACTCAAGGATGTAAACACAAAATAAGATCCAAATAAAAACATGTCAAAGCACACACTCTCCCCCAAACTCGAATGACAACGTCTCGATGTCAAACAAATTCAAGAGGAGATCAAAAATACAAAGCAAAAATTAAAAAACAAATGCATGATATATACATAGGTTTGTGTTTTGGTACCTCGGAGCTAGGCATAACTGGAGCTTGAGGTTGCTCCGGTCCTCATGCTCTTTCTAGGAGTGTCGTGAAGGGTCTCCTTGTCCTTGCTCTTGCTCGTGCCCTCGTGTAGAGAAAGGCGTCCAGCTTGATTGCCTTCTTGAGGCTCATGGATCTCCACACCTCCGGTTGAGCGTCTCCTCATTGTTTTGCCCATTTGTTCAACCTCTTCACTCACAGTCGTCTCAGATGAGCTTCCTTGAAGGTCTTTGATTTTCCTTGCCAGCTTCTTGATCATCTTGCCTTGCCATTTGTTAACCTTGCGTTGTATCTCAACAACCAAGGCAAGGAACTTCTCAGCCTTTGTTTGTGGCTCATAGTCTAGCTTGGGTAGATCAAAGCTTGGGGGCATCTCAGAATCTGTAGGAAGAGACTCTGAAGGTGAACGAGTGAGCTGAGGTGGTGCTGCTGTGCCTCAAAGAGGCGCAAAGCACTCTTCATCACTTGGTAAGAACTTTATAGTGTCGATGCTTTGTAGGTGCATTTCATCTTGGTTAGACAGAATGCAAACTTTCTTCTCAAGGCTATGATTGTAGAACAAGTAAGCATAGAAGCCTGGAGCTGGAGTAGGTCCCAAAGAGTCGGTGTGGCGTAAGTATGTCTCATCCATGTAAGCACGCTCCACACAAGGCTCGAACTCCGCAAGAGGCACTCCCGCTTGTATGAACATTGGCGTGAGGAAGCCTCCTATGAGTGCAGAGCTCGCTTTACACCTTAACGCTCAAGCTTTGTACTTGACCAAGGAAGAAGCTAAGATGCAGCCATAGTTGACGTCTCTCCCAAGCTAATCCTCCATTGGGTCATCATTCTCCTCACGATCGCACATAACCTTCTTAACCCCTTGGATTAGGAAGCATAGCTCGTTCTTGGTAACTGTTGGGGCTACGGATCTTCCACTGAATGTGTTGGCCAGCAGCTTGAGGGTGTACCTTAGCACAGGGTTTTGCACCTTCTTGATCTTGGTTGTATTGGCCTTGTACTCTCCATCGCTAATCAAGTCCCATAGATAGTTTGCGGATTTGAGCTGAGGGAACTCCACAAGCTTGGATGCAGCATTGAGACCATAAGCTTGGCATAGCTCAGGGATGGAGAGGTGGTAGGCTTGCTTCCTAATCTTGAACGTGACATGACCCTTCGATGGAGTTTGGATGCTTGGATCTTCATAAGAGAAGTCCAAGGTGGAGAGGAAGTCAAACGCGGCCTCGGGGTAAGTAGGGCAGTCCATCTGTGATAGGCAAGCAAGCCCCATGTCCCTTAGCAAGTCATCAAAGTCCTCCAACAACCCTAGCCTTTCCAAGAGATCCCTACTTGCAAACTTTGTAGGCTCAAACCGCAACCTCTCAAGCCTCTTCTTTGCTTTCCTCTCTTCTTTAGTCCACTTGACGCTTTCTGCAACCACTTGCTGAGTTTCCTCTTGAGTTGCCAAATCTCTGCTTCTCTTGGGTACCATAGTACCTGAAACGCAGGTTCTCAAAGAGAAGGTGAGTATAGGCGACAATTAAGAGAGAAAGATATGGCAAAGAGAGAAAATCTCTAAATATAAATCCTAGATTTTTGGGGATTTTCCAAATTTTATCAATAAATAGAAGAAGAAAATCTCTTCAGATAAGACTAAATCAATAAAATATCCCTAATATTTAGATATTTTTTTAAAGTTTATCATAATCCCTAACAAATAATATTCAACCAATTCAATAAAAGGAAATTTTCTTGAAAACTCAAATATGAAATTCAAGAAATTCGAAATACCTTTGAAAAGGGCTGTTTATTAGATGCTCTATGCTTTTAAAGACCGAACTCACACTCTCTCTTTCTAAAAATAATCAATTTGGAATGCAATGGGAGAGAGTGTGGATGCAAGGTTTTATAAAGACAAAAATCTATGGATGCGTGTAAGTGGTTTCTGAAAAGTGTGGTCAAGACACATCTTTCATGGTCAAAGATGCTTGCCTTGACCAAAATTCAAATTCAAAATGGGAGGGAAAGAAAAAGAAGGGGGGAAATTTAAACCAACCTCGGCATGAGATCAAGTCAAATTGGTCGATCTTGACCTCGATTTCATGCCCATTTTGTATGTGATCAAGAAGCTTGCTCGATTGGAGGCTCAATCTGATTTGAATTGAGCCCTAGATCGAGTCTCCTCCTCGTTCCAAGATTCCACGTGGTGGTGGTCATGCATCTTAGATCGAGCTCCTTGATCGATCGCGTGGTTGTTTTGGCAAAGATCGAGTGAGCTGATCGAGTGAACTGGTCGATCCAGTTTGAGGATCGAGTGAGACTAGTCGATCCACACCCCGTTTGCATTTCAAGCTAAACGTATGGGTGGGTCATCCTCTCGCAATCGACTGACTCACTCAATTATCTACTCGATCTCATCTAGATCGAGTGACTTCACTCGATTTACTAGCTCGATCTAGTAAAGATCGAGCTAGGATAGGTCGATCTATCACTCGATCGTTTGCCTCTACTTCTCCTTTCCTTGCCTTGTTAGCCCCAAGATCATGATCTCTGGTTCCCATCTCCTTGTACCTACACACTTAAACTAAAAAGCATAAAATTGAAACAGAAAGAAATCAAAAATATGTACAATGATAGTCATGGGAATGCCTCCCAAGTGCGCTTGTTTTACGTCTCTTAGCTTGACTTTACTTGGTTAGGCTAGAGGGGGATCTTGGAGAAGCAATGTGGTGCTCTCCTTTCTGCAATAACTTGCCATGTAGGGCTTGACTCTATGCCCATTCACCGTGAAACTCTCTCCACCCTTGCCGATCAAAGTCACTGCCCCATACGGTAGCACTTCTTTAATCTCAAATGGACCGCTCCATCTAGACTTGAGCTTTCTGGGGAACAACTTCAAACGCGAGTTGTAGAGCAGAACTAGGCTTCCCTCTTTGAGCTCCTTAAGCACCAGCTTCTTGTCATGAACCGCTTTGGTCCTTTCTTTGTAGATCTTGGCGCTTTCATAAGCATCCAACCTCAGTTCATCAAGCTCATGAAGTTGCACCAGTCTTCTCTCTTGTGCCGTCTTGAGACTGAAGTTCACTTGCTTCACAGCCTAAATAGCTTTGTGCTCTAACTCCACAGGGAGGTGACAAGATTTACCATAGAGGAGGTTGAAAGGCGTGGTACCAATGG
This sequence comes from Thlaspi arvense, assembly GCA_911865555.2. Classification (NCBI taxonomy): domain Eukaryota; kingdom Viridiplantae; phylum Streptophyta; class Magnoliopsida; order Brassicales; family Brassicaceae; genus Thlaspi; species Thlaspi arvense. Next base: position 43,634,003 of record OU466859.2, on the reverse strand, counting down.
GAGTCTTGAAAGCTGTCCTATAAGCCCAAAGAGCGTCATCAAGCTTGCTTGCCCAATCTTTCCTAGTCACTCCCGCGGTCTTCTCTAGGATGGTCTTGATTTGCCTATTCAAAACCTCCACTTGGCCACTGGTTTGAGGGTGATAAGCGTAGCTACCTTGTGTTTAACCCCATGCTTTCTCAAAGGACCCTCAAAAACCTTGTTGATGAAGTGGCTGCCTCCATCACTAATCACCACATTAGGAACTCCAAACCTTGGAAAGATGATTGTCTTGAAAAGCTTGACTACCACTTTTGAATCATTGGTTGGTGAAGCTATGGCTTCCACCCACTTAGACACATAGTCTACTGCCACTAGGATATACTTGTTGCCATATGACGATGGGAATGGACCCATAAAATCAATTCCCCAAGCGTCAAAGACTTCCACCTCAAAGATAGGTACCTGCGACATCTCATTCTTTTTTGTGATGTTCCCAGCTCTTTGGCAAGCTTCACATGATTTTACAAACTCATGTGCATCCTTGAAGAGTGTAGGCCACCAAAACCCGGCTTGTAGAACCTTTGTAGCTGTCCTGAACGATGTGAAGTGGCCACCATAAGTCATACCGTGGCAATGGAGCAGAATGTCTCTTGCTTCTTCTCTTGTGACACATCTTCGGTATAAGCTGTCCACACCCCTCTTGTACAGATAGGGATCATCCCAAAAAAGTAGTGAGAGATGTCCCTCATGAACTTCTTCCTATGGTAATGGTCCAAGTGAGTGGGCTCTTCTCCATAAGCTAAGTAGTTAACAGTATCTGCATACCATGGTAGATCTTCTTCCTTTAGGCTCAAGACTTCATCAAACCTCTCCTCTAGCTTTGTACATACCACGGTGTTAACCATCATAAGCTGCTCCTCAGGGAGTGAGTCATCCAAAGGCAAGACATCATTCACCCTCATTCTTGATAGATAATCCGCTACACCGTTCTCTATACCCTTCTTATCCTTGATCTCCATATCAAACTCTTGCAAGAGAAGGATCCATCTTAAGAGTCTCGGTTTGGTGTCTTTCTTGGAATATATGTACCTCAAGACAGCATGATCAGTATAAACAATGACCTTAGAACCCACCAAGTAAGACCTAAACATCTCAAAAGCAAAGACCACGGCTAGAAGCTCTTTCTCGGTGGTTGCATACTTCACTTGCGTGTCATCCAAGGTACGGCTTACATAGTAAATCACATTCAGCTTCTTATCCTTCCTCTGACCCAAGACAGCACCCACGGCGTAGTCACTCGCGTCGCACATAATCTCAAACGGCAAATCCCAATCCGGAGCTTGAATTATAAGTGTGGTGACTAAGGCTTCTTTGATGGTCTTGAAGGCTTGTAGGCATTCTTCATCAAAGATGAACTCGGCTTCCTTGCACAATAGCCTTGTAAGAGGACGTGCTATCTTGGAGAAATCCTTGATAAATCTCCTGTAGAAGCTGGCGTGCCCCAAGAAGCTCCTAATCCCTTTCACATTAACTGGAGGCTCTAAGCTCATCATAACCTCTATCTTTGCTTTGTCAACCTCAATCCCATGCTCAGAAATCTTGTACCCAAGTACAATGTCTTCCCTCACCATAAAGTGACACTTTTCCCAATTTAGAACCAAGTTTGTCTCCTCACATCTCTTGAGAACCCTGCAAATATTTGACAAACAACCACCAAACAAAGCACCATACACAGAAATATCATCCATGAAAACCTCTACCATTTCCTCTGTAAGGTCAGAGAAAATAGACAACATACACCTTTGAAAGGTTGCTGGTGCATTACATAACCCAAATGGCATCCTTCGATATGCAAAGGTACCATAAGGGCATGTGAAAGTGGTTTTCTCTTGGTCATTAGGATGAATGGGTATTTGAAAGAAACCGCTATACCCATCTAGGAAACAGTAGTATGGGTGATTAGCTAATCTCTCTAGCAATTGATCAATGAAGGGAAGAGGGAAATGATCTTTCCTAGTGGCTGAGTTGAGCTTCCTATAATCAATACACATTCTATGTCCGGTTATTGTTCTTGTAGGAATTAACTCATCTTTTTATTTTTTATAACCATGATACCCCCTTTCTTTAGTACCACATGGACCGGAGAGACCCATGTGCTATCACTGATAGGGTATATCATGTCAGCCTATAAGAGTTTTAAGATTTTTTTCTTGACTACTTCTTTCAAATTCGGGTTCAAACGTCTTTGATGCTCAATGGAAGATGTGTTTTCATTGTCTTAAGGAATGAATCCTGTGAGTACAAAGCATTGGTGAAAGGCCCTTGATGTCACTGAGAGAGTACCCAATGGCCTTTCTATACTTCCTCGGCTCCTTAAGGAGTGAGTTTAACTCATCATCATTTAGATTTTCATTCACAATGACAGGATATGTATCATTTGGTCCTAAGAAAGCGTACCTTAGCCCATTGGAAAGCTGCTTAAGGTCCACCTTTGGGGCTAGCAGCTCACTCCAGTCCTCCTCTTGGCTTGTGTTAAGGTTGCTGTCCTCATTCGTCCCTTTTGAACCCGAGTCACGAGCTCTTAAACTGCCTTCTTGTACCGTTCCCACTGCAGAGATTGAGCCAGTCAGTCGATTGTTCCCTCGTTCTAGGCTGGATCGATTCACTTGCTCGATTGGATATGGATCGAGCAGGAGATTGATTCGCGAGGTCGTTCTCTGAACAGATCGAGTTATCTCGCTCGATTGTCTCATCGATCTCTTTCCTGGATCGAGTAATCTGATCGATTTCCAGATCGATCTCTAGGCACTCGCCTTCATCTTCTTTCACAACCTTGCGAGAATCAAGGATGCGTACATACTCCTGGGTTTGTTCGCTCAAGAAACCATACTCCCCACACTCCTTTGTCAAAGCCAGCTGTAGATCATCCTCTTGTGCCAATTTCTCAAGCAACTCATCAGCCAATTCATCCAAAGTTTCAATGTAGAACGCTTGTCCACCAATCGTTGGCTTCTTCAAGACTTTGTTGATGTCAAAGTTCAGCTTGATGTCCTTGCCCAGGTGCAGAGAAATCTTGCCATTCTTCACGTCTATGATGGCTCCAGCAGTTGCTAGAAACGGTATACCAAGGATTAGAGGGTCTCTTGGTTCTTCATCCATTTCTAGCACTACAAAATCTGTTGGCACATTCAAATTGCTATTCCTCAGGGTAAGTCTCCAAGTATGCCTACAGGGAGCCTTATACTTCGGTCAGCAAAAATGATTGAGATTCTACACTCCTTAAACTTGGTGAAGCCTAGCTTTTTGGCAATAGAGTGAGGCATAAGGTTTATGCTTGCTCCTAGATCACATAAGCAACTTTCAAACTTCAAAGGGCCTAGTGCACAAGGGATAGTGAATGACCCCGGATCTCCTAGCTTCTTAGGTGCTATCTCCTTGTGGATGATCGCGCTGCATTCTTGACTCAATACCAAAACTTCTTCACTCTCTTTATTCCTCTTAGCAAGAGTATCCTTCAAGAACTTGGCATATTTTGGCATTATGGCCAAACAATCAACCAACGGCAGTTTAATCTCAACGTTCCTTATGTGCTTCTCAAACAAGGCTTTATACTTCTCAATCAACTGCTTCTTGAAACTTCCAGGGATGGAGAGCTTTGGTTTGTAAGGTGGAGGTACGAAAGCTTCTTTCTCTTTGCTAACTTCCTCCACTTTTTTCTCCAAAACTACTTCCTTGCCTTTCTTTGGCCTTGCAGTGTAGACATTGTCAAACGTGATCTCTTGATCATTTGAGAGATTACTCTCCCCCTCTTGAATCACAATGTCCTCATTGTCTTCAGGTACAGACCGTGGTGGTAGCTCTTTCCCACTTCTCAAAGTGATCGCATTGGCATACTCCTTAGGGTTTGTCTCACACTTCCCGGGTAAGCTACCTTGACCGCTTGAACTGGCTTTTCCTTTCTCTAGCTGGCGAATCTTGTTGTTCAAGTTGGTGATTTGTGTAGATACCTCAGTCAGAGAAGAGTCCAGCCTATTGTTCATATCAACAAACTTATTATTTGTAGATGTTTGTCCTTGAAGTAATTGTTGGAACATAGCTTGTACCGGATCTTGAGGTGGAGGTTGAACTTGTTGCTGTTGAGGCACGAATCCAGGAGGAAATACGGGATAGTAGCTTTTGTTCCATTGCTGTCGCTGGCCTTGGAAGTTCCCTTGTCTTTGCCCTTGGTACCCACTGTTTTGTGTAAACCCTCCTTTGTTGTAAGAAACAAAAGGTTTTCCTTGTTGTGGAGGGTATACTTGATCTTTGGGGTTTTCCACATTGGTACTTCGGTAAGATAGGTTGTTGTTGCCTTGATACCTTGGAACATAGCCCTGTGGATTAGTATAGTCTTGGCCTCCAACCCAATTCGCTTCCTCTTGGCTTTCCTCCAGCTCATCTAGAACATCTGTAGCCTCTCCCATAAAGTGTACATGCTTTTGATTTGCAAGTACCAACTTGTCAATCTTTTCATGGAGAGATTTCAGCTCCTTCTTGTGTGCCTCAAGGTCAGACCCTCTAGGTGCTCTATCATAGTCTTCAGCGTAGTTGCCATCACTCAAAGCAAGATTCTCAATAAGCTCCATTCCCGCTTCTACATCTTATCCAAGAAAATTCCCTTTACTCGTCGTGTCTAGAAGCATTCGAATCTTGGGAAGAGCTCCTCTATATATGGTGCTCAAGAGTGTCTCCTCACTGGAGCCATGATGAGGACATGCAAGCCATGGTGTAGTCCTTGAACCGCTCCATTGCTTCACTAAAGGTCTCATTTTGCCTTTGTGTAAAACCGTTGATCTCACTCCTTAGGCGAGCTGTTCTTGTACTTGAGAAGAACTTGGACAAAAATGCCTTCTTGCAATCAGCCCATGAGGTTATAGTCCCCTGAGGTAAGGTCTTCTCTCAATGCCTTGCTTGAAAAAGGGAAAAGCCTAAGCTTGAAACTGTCTTCCGAGATCCCAGTGATCTTGATCATCACGCACACTTGCTCAAAGTTGTCCAAGTGCTCCAAAGGATCCTACATAGCAAGTCCATGAAACTTGTTGTTCTGCACCATTGAGACAAAGCCTGGCTTGATCTCGAAGTTGTTGTTTTGCACCGGTGGAGGAGTGATGCCAAAACGGTTGTGATGAGTGTTTGGTGCATCACCTGCTCCGATGATCCTTGGTTGCCTTGGGGCGTGGTTGGGGTTTCCATTACCCCTAGCATCAGCAGCACGGTGAGGTGGAACCTCAGCTTGGTCTTGCTCAGCCATAACCTCAAAATCAACAATACCCGGTTGCTCTATCTCCACAAAGTATTGTGCTTGTTCTCTTGCTCTTCTTTCCCTTGCACTTCCAAGTTGATGAATGTTGTCTAGAGGTTCTAATAAGTTGTTGTCACCTCTAGACCTCAGATTCATGTACCTGAGAAGACAAGTAGGAAGGTAGATAGATTAGTAACCAAAATAAAAATAAAGACTTAATCTCTACTAAGCTCCAAATCCTAATACTTTCAACTCAAACACAAGTTGGCAACGACGCCATTTGATAACAAGATATTTTGGGCCTAGTTATTAAATCTAAAGCAAGGTATAGTGGTAAGTATAGTTCTTTAGGTGTCAATCCGGCTTAGGTTGATGAAAGATATTAGGAATGCAAGAGCTTTGTAAATCTAAGTCAAATTTGAGGAGAGAATCTGTAAAAACTAAATGCAGCTACTAAATGACCACGAAAAATATTTTAAAATCCCTACTGATGAGTTAAACAACTACTAGATAACTTCTAAGAATTAAAAATGCAAAACTACTAGTTTTTAAAATTCGAAAACTAAAGACAGACAGAAAAGGAGAGTTCTAACAACCTAGGAAGTGATTTAAAATGCTAAAAGTGGATTCAAGGTTGAGGGTCATTCTTAAGAGGTTCAAGATTCAAACTTTGGGTTTTGAAAACATAGATCTACACATTTTAGTGCTATCTTTAAGCCTTAAGAAGCTAAAGCTAGATTTATCCATGGTGTGTGGTATAAATCCTTTCCTCAACCTTTCCTCCTAACCCATGGCGTGTGGTGGAAAGAAAGGGCGAAGAACATGAAGCATAGATCTCAAAAAATGGCCTAACTAGCTCCCTATCCATGGCGTTTGGGAAAGGATGAGCTAGTCTCTTGGATTTGGTTTTAAGGTATCTCCTGAATCCTGCTAAGGTAAGAAAATCCCTGAGATCAAAGAGATATTTCTCAAGACTCTCTAGGCATTAAAACCCCCAAATCCAAGAAGAGATTAAGTTAAGAGCAAGAAAAAGACCAAAGCTTAAACCCTTAAACCCTTTAATCACCTCAACCTTAAACCCTTGGTGAACTACTCAGTACACATGATTAAAGCACATGAAAACATAAACGAAGAAAAGATAAACATGATTAAAAAAACTTAGCAAGAAAGATTAAGAAAAATACTTAAGATTAAAGCAAAATTAATGTCTACAAAATATCAAAAGCTTAAAAAGTAAACAATGGCAGTTTTTCAAAGCATAAAGATAAAAGATAGGATAAAGAAGAGGGAGACTGATCGAATGGTTTTTATCGCTCACAAATAGGGTAAACAAAAGTAGAAATGGTCCCCTCACTAAACTCCAAAATGTGAGCTGTCCGGATAAGGTTCAGAGATCGACCTAAGCAGTCGATCTCTTACTCGATCTTCTGCATGGAACGTCTTCTTTTGCTCGATCATTGGGTCGATTCAGTCGGGTGGATCGAGTGCTTCAATCGATCTTCTGGTTGATCCTCTAACGATCGAGTCGTGACCTTGATCTGGCCCTCGTTCTTCCCTTGATACGACTCGAGTGTCTCGATCTTCTGGTCGATCTCGTCTAGATCGACCTGACTAGCTCGATCTTCACCTCGATCTCGGTTCCTTTGCTGCATAGCTGAGTTCTTCCAAGTATCCATAGGCTCCCTTTCGATCCTTAGCATGTCCATGCACCCTCCATAGCTCTAGTGTTAGCCAAAACAACCTGAATATGATGCAAGAATGCAAGAAATATGCAAAATGCTAGTGCAAAGTGTTCTAGGACCTAAAATGTGATAAATGGTGCAAACTAGCCTATTATGTAAGATGTATGCATGAAAACTGCTCTAAATGCATGCTAAATATGCGAAATATATGAGTATATCAGATACAGAACATGAGGAGCTATTAGACTTTCGCCAACCTGCAACTGGTAAAGAGTTCGAAGTGCTTGTGCAATGGAAAGGATTGCCGTCCTTTCAGTCAACAAGGGAACCAGTTCGAAACTTGATAGATCAGTATCCGCATTCCACATCTTCACCTTGAGGAGAAGGTGAGTTCTCTTGGGGGTGGGGGGTGGTTATTGATAAGCTAGCATTGCAAGTTGCCTTTGACAGGAAGAAAACCAGAACATCGGGTCGAGTAGCTCGCAAGTTCGAGAAGAAGCAAAGTGGCTAAATGATGATAAGAAGTGAAGTTATTAATAAAGACTCTACCTGAGAAGGACTCTCTTAGTATAACTAAATAATCTCAGTTGTATAAGACGTTGTTGTTTTATTTGTCAAACTGTCAAGTAATATCGGAGGCCCGAGTAGGGTTTGGGATCTATCGATCAATTAAGCAACTTCCTAAATCGTACTCCTCTTCTCTCTTCCCTCTCCCTACTCTTCTCTTCTCTTCTTTCCTCCATTTCTACGACTATAGATAAGAGCAATCTTATCACGCGATCTCTCTGATACCGAAGCATTTTGAATCTTGTCGGTTGGGAGATTATAGGCCTATCAGTTGTTATAATATCGGCTACAAGCTAATTTCTAAGATCATAGCAAACAGAATGAAGCTTGTTTTGCTTGAGTATATCTGTGGTAACCCAACCTGGCAAACCATACTGCGGCTGTGTCCCACTACATCCTTTAAGTCTGTTTTCTATACTTAGCCATATTTTTAACTTTTTCTTTAAACTTAACAATACACAGCGGAATTAAAACAACTCATTTCATTTTATTAACTTGCATGAAAATCACTTAACAAGATTCGGGGTTATCATAAAAAAAACACCGTGGTTCGCTAACGATTACAACGATCATCTAGAAACCTAAACGGTCAAACACCAAAGCCATAAGACAAAGCACAGCGTCTTAAATCATAAATAAAACCCAATCCCCGATCCATCCATATCCATCACTGCCGCCTGGTCTCGCTCCCTTACTGCTTAGTACCTGCACACTCAAGAAGAGAGGCATAAGTATTTCATAAATACTTAGTGAGTACGGTCATCCTGTAACACCTGGTCAGTACCATCCACGCATTCATACTTTCGGATTCAACATCCCACACAATCAATTCGCAATAGACATAACAATATATCAAACGGCCATGATCATCTAACCTAACCAACCAAGATCAATCCCTTTTTAAGACCCATATCTACTTGAGCGAGAATCCCACATCTCTTAAGCTAGTACATGATCCGGACTACCCTGAGGTTAGCTAGATATCATATGTGCCACGTTAAACACCTCACAATACCATAACATGCATTCGCTTAACAGTTCTAAACACACAACATGAAAATCACACAATCAAACATGCAAAACATTCAACCCTAACAATCCAACGATCCTAGACACCAACCACAGTCACGCACTCACCTTAAACAAAGCTAGAAACAGATTGGTCAGAAGAAATCTCGATGAAATCCGCGTGGAAACAAAGATATCTGATCACCCTAGGAATCTCTCGGGTGTCCGTACGATCCGATCCCTTTCCCTTCGGCTATCTCTCGATCTGTTTACCTTTCTTCGAGCCAAACTCTGTTTACCCTCGGAAACCACACAAAACATAACTATTAGCTCGAGGTTATCCGATGGAAACTCGACACAAAGGGAAATATCTGATCGCTTACCAGTTTATCTCGGCGATGGTCAGATCCGTACGGCGATCCGTCAATCTCTCTCGGCTATCCTCGGGATAAACTCTCTTTTCTAGGGTTTTCTCTCGACTAAGCTCTTTCTTTGCTTTATTTAACTCAAATAAATGCAACACCCCCGAGCTAAGTCTCAAAAACACCTTATATACTCGCAAAACCCTAAGTAACTCGGTCTACACCGACATTTTTCCTGGTTCCAGTAGGATTTATCCCGAACCGACTAGATTCTCTCGGCTATCACCCGTACCAAACTCTACCATCCGCGTGATAACCGCGTATAAGCCGACCTAACACGCTTGGCCCACGGCCCAGTCCACTTTCTCTCAGACAATTTTCTTTTCTCTCTCGGATATCCGCCCTTATCTGAGTTATTTCCCTTCTGTCCGACTACTTTCCATTTTTCACCCGGATAATCTCACTTCCTCAGCTAACTTTCCATTTTTCCTCGGACACAGTCTAATGTCACTCGGACTAACCCCACTCTCACTCGGATTAATCCCATTTTCTCACGGACTGGACCATTTTCTCTCGGATATGGTCCATCCGGCTCGGCTATCCCAGCCATCCGTCCGACTATTTCCCGGTCATCACCCGACCATAGTCCGAACCTCCATTTCCCAGCCAATATCCGACCCTTGGCTCGATCATTCCTCGGACAATGCCTTGTCCAGCTCGATCATTAGGAATTCTGTCGGATACAGATGCTACAATATCAGTCCTAACCAAGCCGCTTTTCTGAGGGGTCGTAGCCTGGGTGAGAACATGTTGCTCTCCTCTGAATTGATTCGGGTGCCAAAGAAGTTGTATGCTAAAGATGGACATTATGAAAGTTTTTGACACTATTTGCTGAGACTTTGTTCTGTAGATGCTCAAGGCTCAAGAATTTCCACCCTTTATTCATAACGTGGATTAGAGAGTGTATCACTTTCCCCTCAGTTCTCGATATCAATCAACAGAGAGCTTACGGATTTCTTTCCAGGTTGAAAGGGTCTTCGCCAAGGAGACTCAATTCCCCCCCCCCCCCCCCCCCCCCCCCCCTGGTTTGTTATTATGGTAATGGAATGTCTGTCTAAGCTTCTCGTTAGCGCAGTTGAGCAAGGGAAACTAAGGCTTCATCCGCAATGTATAAATCCCAGAATCACACATCTCATGTTTGCTGATGTCCTCCTTATCTTCTCGTATGGGTCGGGACACTCAATTTCCAGAATTAAGGAAATCATAGCGTATTTCAAAGACCTTTGTGGGTTAGACACAAATGCAGAAAAGTCAGAAATCTTCTTCGGTGGATATGATGATTATAAATTGCAGTTTTTAGTGGGATTTCAGGGTACAAACTCGGTATTTTCCCAACAAGGTACTTGGGCCTCCCTTTAAATCCCAGTAGAATTTCGATGGCCACTCTGCAGCCGTTTGTGGAAAGGATAACCAGCAAGCTTCATTCTTGGACCGTTAAATCTCTCTTTTTCCTGAAAAGTGCAGCTTATCTCTTCGGTTATTTATGGCATGGTGAATTTCTGGAGCTTTGTCTTCACTCTGCCAAAGTACTTCTATGCAAAAATCGATGCTTTATACGCAGCCTTCCTATAGAAAAACAAGACAGACTCGACGCAGGGAGCAAGAGTGGCTTGGCGTGATGTTTGTAAGCCTAAGGCAGAAGGAGGTTTAGGTATCAGATTACTGGAGGAGTTTGAAGTTGTGTTCCGGTTGAAGCAGATTTAGAATATATTCACTAATGCAGACTCTTTATGGGTAGCTTGGGTAAACTTCTATGTTTTCGGGAGGAAAAGTTATTAGCTTACTGACGATGCAAGTCATTACTCAAGACCAATCAGAAGTATGATCCAGCTAAAGCATATTCTTCTGGTTTTCTTGAGATGCAATATTGGAGATGGTGAAACGGCTTCTTTCTGACATGATTACTGGACAGAGTTGGGGCCTCTAATCTCTGTTTTGGGTGTTCATGGTCCACGACAACTCGGAATTCCCATCGATACAACTGTTAAGGATGCAGCACGGAATGGCTTATGGCGGATGCATGCGGCTCGTTCCAAGGATTCTGAAATGTTGTAACTAGTACTAACAACCATGCCTCCTCCACTGAGATCTAGGGGGCCTGATTATTATCTTTAGAGAACAGCTTTGGGATGCTTCGTTAAAGCTTTCTCGTCCAAAGTTACTTGGGATTGTAAAACCAGTATACTACAAGAGATATAAACTAATGGCACAAGAACACTTGATTAACAGAAGTTCAAAAACTGTTCTTATTAAGAATCACTTAAACAATCCTTTCAGACTTGTTTAATCAAAATTACACAACAGTTGTCTCAACAACTTTGACACTGACCAATTCCTAATCTACCACACAGCTACAGCTGTGTTTGTTCAAGGAGCTTCTAAACTCTTCTTCCAAATCAAGAGTGCTCTAGCCTGAAAACCCCTAACCTAACTTTGTTACCAAAGTAAATCATATATACCCGCCTCGTCATAGTACTCTTGCCAAGTCTTCAATGCATCGCATATTTGCACAAAGCCAAATAAGGCAACTTCAATTTCTTCCTTGATTGCCATGTATCTCTTGTTGTAGCAATCCTATCTTCGCGCCTTATGTGTTTGACACACTTACCAGATGTTCCACGAATCTCCATCTTACAATCTCCCCCTTTTTGTCTGAATGTGGCACCTCAAGCAACCTGCCAAGTTAGTCTCAAAGACAGAGCAACCACAAGCACAAGATACTTCAAGGAATTCAAGAGAGATGATAGATGAGTAGAAGAACCAAGGTTTAGTGCACAATCGGCTAAATTGTTCACACACAAAAGTAAAAAACTCCTCACGGAGAGAACGAGTTCAAGTGTAGTTCGGACGAACATACACACAAAACAAAACAATGAAAAACTTACTGCTTAAACAGGAAACGCAAAATACTAGCCACATCAGGAAAATCAATTATCAGCTTCATATTCGTGTCTTTCTCCAAGGCCATCATCTGGTTCCTCCTCACTCTCAGCATTAGAGTCGTATGACGCACCAGCATTTTGAGATACAGCTAACTTAGGATCAAAACCATAATCGCCCCCTGCACGAGTGCACATTCATACAAAAAAAAATGTTTAACGTAGAACTTAAAGTACAGTGAGATAGCAAAGAGAACACTTACCTTTAACACGCTGCTGTACCTTGTGAATGAATTTTAAGAGTTCAGACAGATCAGCGGCTAAGGTTGGACCCCATACAAGTTCTTTATAGCCTGACCCTCGTCCTGCCTTAGGATCCATGGTGATTTTTGTCGGATAACCAATGAGAGGACCATCACCGCAATGTCCTGGAACTGTCCTTTGAAAAGTGAGCAGCTGGTAGATGAGGTTCGGAAAGGGAAGCACGCGATCGACAGGGGCAGGATGTTTCGTAATAGCAAGGATTTGGTTATAAACCATTGTGCCGAAGTTGAACTCCTTGTTCATTACGAGAGCATAGATAAACCGAAGCCTATCCTTGACCAGAGTGGTCTTATTAGTAGTTGGCGTCAAGTTTCTGCAGCACATGCGATACAGAACGCTACACCGCTTTGAAAGATGACACGAACGAAGACCCTTCCAGCCACAGCGATGAGTCTCATTGAGAGCACAGATGACATTATTAAGATCAGCAGTGAGCCAATCACCTTCTGGATCATACTCCGGCCGTAGAAACATCCGATTGATAATGGCAGGGGAGAACTCAAACATAAGCCATCAGACGTAGACATATCTGAGACCATCACGAACTTCCAGGTCATCCAGATTCGCATAGAACTCCTTGACCACCTCAGGACAGTACGGCTCCACATCCAAGACGGTATACATCATACCCGTTCGAACTAGAACTTGCTTGACTGCTTCGAGCTTGGGATCGTCAAGTGGAAGGTAGACACCACCATGGAAGGAGCAAAGATCAAAGGATTTTGTCGAATAGATGCAGCTTCGGATGAGAAATCACCACACAGAGTTTTGCGAGGCCGATCTGAGAATTTTGTCTTCCTGCGCCACCTGAGAAGAGCATCTCGATTTGCGGCGTAGCGAGGTTCAAGCTCCAGAAAGTCACTGACAGCAGGAATGCGTGAGTCCACCTGTTCCTCTTCCTCCATTGCTTCAGTTTCTGAGGATTGTGTTGGGGTTGCATGCGAGGTGGTGACAGACAGCTGTCTAGAACTGGAACCGGTTGGTGCTGCTTTCCAATGGAGCTCGAGTTGATCGTCCTCAAGATCATGGACAATCATCGGGGCTTTTCCTGAGCGATGAGCTGGATTCCGCAGTTTTAGAAGAGCGTCGGCGAGAGGTTGTCATCGGGAATAGATCTGCAGATCCTAGCCGATTCGACCAGGGCTTGCCGAGCTTGAGACCGAGCATGACGAGTGGGAAGCATGATATCAAACAGCAAAGAGAGAGGATTGATTAGGGTTTCGTTACTGAGACAGAGATATATCGAGCTGTAACCCTAAGAAATCCGCACTCACGCAAACAGTCAGGCCCAAAGGGGACAAAAACCAAACTTTCGGCCTAAACTAAAGTCCAAAACTGACCACAATTATCACAACCCAAAACACACAAAGTAACTGTGTCACACAGATTTATGATGAACTCCAACATCACTTGAGAGGAAAGTATACCAGAGTACCCCATATCATTGTCAAACAAAAGGCGACAGCAAAATTGACAGAACGATACTCAAGAACAATACACATGAGTATGCAAGGTGAATCCTTTGGAGGAGAAGAAAAAAATCTGCCAATAAACTTTTGAAGATCAACTAACATACCCAAATATGCAGCTAACTCTCAGCCGAGATGCTTTTACACATTTGACCACATGAAATCTATCAGAGTCATGTTACCTGGGAACCATACAATGAACTTGCACAGAAGATGAGCAGGAGATCAGCCAATATTTTGAGGTATTTCTTTGATCATTTTGGTATAAATCGTAAGTCATTTAGAAATCACACCATGAAACTATATTTTGTTCTTTTTTTTTTTGCATGCAGCACCACTCAGCCGAGCTGCTTCAATATGATTAGATCAATATTCTCACATTAGAGTGTCATGGGTTATCTATCAGACTCAAGGCAAAATTTAGTTATCGTTATCATGACTCGAGACAATATCAGATGTGGAGTGTGACAGCACCCAATCCAAATTGTTGGTCAGTCATTTTAAGGAGATAGATTATTTGTTTAAACCTTAACTGACTCTTCAAGTTAGCTGATCTCCAGTCTCTCCATAGTTCCATCCAAACAGTGATCAATATCAGATACAGAATATGGTTGCATCCAGATCCAACTTGAGTGTTTTTCTCTTGGAACATTCACCTATGATTCTTAGCAACAATGACTGAGACAAACTGCAAGTGATTCGTCTGTAAGAGGTGTTTTAAAAGAAGAAACATACGACTCTCCCCATACGACTCACACTATACTTAATTCTCACAAACACCCAAAGCCTTTCTAAGAAATAGAAAGGTATTGGAATCAAGAGGTTTAGTGAATATGTCTGCCAGATGTTGTTCAGATGAAACATGTTTGATAAAGACAAGTTTTTCCTCTACTAACTCCCTAACAAAATGATGTCGGATGTCAACATGCTTAGTCCTAGAGTGTTGAACATGATTTTTTGAAATATCAATGGCACTTTTGTTATCACAATGAACAAG